>OX578281.1:52154964-54554964 GCA_951217055.1 Gerris lacustris
TCTGCAAAAGCTAAAGCATCTGAATGAGTAGGGTACTCTAACTTAAGAATAGGGTCGTACATTATTATCCAGTACACAGGGGCACTACAACTTCCCTGAGGTGCGCCTTTGGATGCCTCGGCGGAAATGGATTTAAAATTTAACCCAAGGCGTGCTACCCTGTCACTGAAGTAGTTAGCGGAGGTATTATATAAATTCTGAGGGCATTTTAAGTCTCTTAGTGACTTCATAATGCTCGGCCACCAAGCTGCATCGAACGCTCCTTTAACGTCGAGCGATATCAAGACCACCTCCCACTTCATTTCAAGGTACTCCTTCACAAACAAAGAAACACGTTTCAGTGCATCCTGTGCACTTGACTGAGGACGAAAACCATATTGCTTTTCAGAGAGCAAATTATTTGTTGAGACATGGTGCATAATTCTGTGCGCTAAGAGAGCTTCCAGAACTTTACCAGCTATAGGTAATAGACTTATAGGCCTAAACTTCGACGCTTCATCTGAGTTCTTCTTATCGGGTTTCTCAATTAAAATGATATTTGACATTTTCCAGATGGACGGGAAAACCCCTCGAAACAAACACTGATTGTACATAGCCGTCAAAGCCTTTGGATACTTCAAAAATACTGATAAAAGAATATCACTTGTTAGACCATCGTGCCCAGGGGCTTTCTTAGGGTTAAAATTCCTTAAAATTCTTGCTATTTCATATGATGTAAAATCCAAATCATTGGGGGTGTCTAAAGGCTCTCTAACTTCTGCTCTATAACGCGTATGTACCGGATCATCTAAATCAAAAGAATCTTTAGGGACAAATTGACTAATTAACACTTCCAGAGTCTCTTCCATATTAGTAGTAAAACAGCCATCGGGCTTCTTTAGAGTAGATAAACTAGTGGCCTGGCGAAGTTTACCAACAGCCATCTTGTAAATACTATGCCAAGGATTATTAGTACCATCAACATTACAAAATTTTTTCCATGAATCTAACTTTGATTCCCTAATTTTATCTTTATACTTATCCTTAGAGGTATAGTACTCTCTTTTCCTAATTTCTCTCAAAACAGTGTCACGGCGTGTCCTTTGAAAACGACGTCGCAGAGAAGCAGTTTGCTTTCTAATAGTGTCTAAATCTTCATTCCACCAACTAACCGATTTCGGAAATCTTAAGTTTTTACCATGCTTAATGACCGGTATGCCATGATAACAAGATTTTTTTATTTGATCAAAGAATATTTGAATAAATGGCTCGAATTCCTGTGAAGACAAGTGGGATATATAATCAGCTAAGTCTGAATCTAGATTCAATAAATCGAGAGGAAAGGGAAGCAGAGAACTCAAAGTCGTTGCAAGAGATTGATGAACTTTGTGCCAGTCAGCACGCTTGGTAATAAATCTAAAACTTGATATACCTGGTTCACATCTTCTTGAAACCCCGACCTGAAAAATTATATACTTGTGGTCAGACAGGCTCTCTTCTAATGAAATATTCCAATCGTGAATTAGAGGTAATAATGAATTTGAAGAAACCGTCAAGTCTATATTACTACTACCTCTAATAGTTTCAAATGATGGTAAACCGACATCTTCATTAATTAGAAAAAGAGAATTAGATATGAGATAGTCTTCAAACAGACTTCCTCTATTGTTTGTAGTGACGTCAAACCACGTTGTGGACCTAGAATTGCTGTCCAAAGCTAAAAGAAATTTAGAAGAGCAACAAGAAATAATTTCATCGATGCGATGTAAATCGTCTGCTAGATCTCTATCATAAGGGAGATAAATACTGGAGGCAAAGAAGTTATATGGACCGTACTGAATCTCTACTAGAACTCTATCCTCACTAGAAACTTGTGAATGAAGGAAGACATCTATATGCTTGGATATAACTATGACTGCCGCTCTAATTCTATTTTGACCTCTCTGAAAAATTCTATATTCAATTGGAAAGCCTGATATTTTATTATTAATGGTATATGGTTCTTGTATGAAAGCTATGTCTATTTGATGTTCAGAAATAAAGTTGCAAAAATTATGCGTAGCTCTTATTGATTTTTGTAAATTGATTTGAACACAAATAATATTATAATGAGATTTATTAATGTTATCGGTATTGTTATTGTACTCCATAATCGATGTTTTGTTTCATTTGTTCTAACTGATAAAGAAACCTAGGGCAGGTATTATCTAGAGCCGAGTGTTTACTGTTTACTCTCAGTGCTTCCGGAACCTTGCTATTATATACCTCGCAGTTACAACATTTAAATTCATTTTCCTGTGCTGTGCAATCTTTACGCTCGTGATTTTTTGAACATTGTGAACAAGTAGGTGCTGTTGGTGTCAAACAGTGTTTAGCAAGGTGGTGAAACCTACAACAAATGTAACACCTTGTGACGGAAACATTATCGTTAACACGACACAAGTTCCAGAAGAGTTTAACACCTCTCTCAAGAAGTTTAATTCGTAAGGTTGGTGAAACTTCTAATATTAAAAATTTAAATCCATTTTTAGATTTAAAAATAGTGATTGCTTTGACATGATCGCTATCACTTACTATGTCACTGTTTTGCTCGCGTATAACCTGCTCTACGTTATCTTTTGTAACCTCCTCTGGTACAAAAGATATTTTTATTCTTGGCAAAAATTTTTCAAGTTGAGTAACTTGAAATTGTCTTGAGAATTTAGTACTTATTTCTTTGCACAAAATATCTGCCTCAGATTTTGTAGGAAATTCGAGGAGAACCCCACCCCTTGAGACTGCTCTCATCCCTGAAACCCCGATTTTTAACTTACGAGGATCAATAACTTTTTTAATATCTGACTTAGTTTCTTCGCTAGTTTGATCTTTGTCAGTCTTATTAGCTTTGATAGGCTTAACTATTGCCTTAAAAGTTGGTTTATTAATCTTAGATTTATCAAACCTTGGTGTAGAACGCTTAGCAACTGCCGAATAATCAGTCGTAACAGGTAACCTAGACTCTTGAACTTTCATATTCTCTTTTAATGCAATCACTTCACTTTTCTTACTCGCATAAACGTTTTTTAAAGATTTTATTGCCGTAAGAATGTTTTTCTTTAAGTCATTTCTTAAATTACCACTCACTTCCGTAACATTTTTTAACAAATTTATCGCGGCATGGAACGAGGCATCATCACTGTCTTCCGCCATGTTAATAACGCCATGTTAATGTGTGTGTGTGTGTGTGTGTGTGTGTGTGTGTGTGTGTGTGTGTGTGTGTGTGTGTGTATGAATGTGTTAAACATTGAAATTATTCCACAACCAATATATTTTACGCTTGCATCTATAATCGTTCATAATGCAAAAGTTTTGATTTTTTTTGGACTGTTATATTTCTATTAGGCACCTGATTTTAGACTATAACTGAGGGTTGTTCGGTTCGAGCGATAATTTATTCCCCTACTAGAAGTATAATATGTATACCTATATGTATTATATCCCTCGATATTTCTTACGAAAGCGTTCAATAGAGGTAGAAATTTGTATCCTGGTTGAAAATTGTATTCCTTAAGCCGCGTCCACACCGGACGCGCATCGTGTTTGCAAACAGGGATGCGTGGCCGGTGTGGACGGCACCGCGCGCACGAACGAATGCTTGTTTGTGTTCGCGGGCGCTCCGGGTAGAGTCGGTACATCAAAGGATGTTTGCTGTTTGTGCGCGTTTGGTGTGGACGCTTTTTGAGCAAACTCCTTGAGCATTCGCAAACAGCCTGTAGTTTGACTTGGAAACCCGGGAAGTGTATATTTTTTTTCATTCGTATTATTTATGTCTATAGCATCAAATAACTATGTATAATTAATAATATATACTAATTAATAAATAGTGATTGAAACTAGAGATGAGTTTATGTAAATCCAAGATTACAAATAACCGGATTAAATAGATAAATATATATATGACATAAAAGTCCAAAAATGTGTCTTACTATTTTTTAAATTATGGGAGTCCGTTATAGGGTACACCCAAATATATATATATAAATAATGATAAATTAGAACCAAATTAAACTGTCGATAAATTAAGAATATATTTCTTTTTGGGTTGACACGAACGACTGAGTTAATAAGAAAACAGAACAAACTAAATATAATTAAAATGTAAACTAAACATAACCCAGGTTAAGGGAGCAAGGCTATTTCAGGTCCGCCACAAAATAATTATATTGCTTCCAAGCTTATTACTTAAGGCACAGGCCTATGGGCCCGAGCCTCCTATGGGCCCTCATAAGACAAAATATTACATTTAACAGATTTTCTTTAATATTACAAAAGAACAGATTTATATTTGTATAAAATTTCTATATGTTTTGGCGTTGTATTTTTGTAGAAATAATTATCTAAAATCAGGGATGATCGAGGAGAATTTTTTTTTGACATCCAGACTCTTCGTCGTTATTTACTATTGCAATTTTATTCTAACTCACCAATGATAATAAATAGGCCGCGCTTATACCGCGTTTTGATAAAACCATATACCATATTACAAAGTTAATGCAAGTGCAATATAGTTTTATTTAGTACTTGATGATGTACTGTGTAAGAAAATAACTGGGAACAAGGACAAACGTTTGCAAACACCTGTTTGTCAAGAATGCGCGGCCGGTGTGGACGTCGTGTTTGCAGTTGTTTGCAGTTGTTTGCAATCGTTTGCAAACGTTTGCAAACCCTGTTTGCGAATGCGCGTCCGGTGTGGACGCGGCTTTATATAGTCGGTGACTATTTTACTTAGTAAATAGTAAAATCTGAATTCTTCCCTTGTATTAATCTAAAAGATAAAATATAGGTCTTAAATTCTGGCGAAACATAACCAGAATAGTTTTCGGAGACAAATAAACCTATGATAATAAGCACTTCTTCCTAAAAATTAATAAAATATAACTTTCTGAGATGATTAATGTGATATTCTATTTTTCTGTTTTTCACAGATTTAGCAATACAAAAGGTTAATAGAGTTTTTATTAATAGATATTTATTACCATAATAATTGTTAACAATATGCATCTTAATTAATCATATAAATGATTTACATTAATTTTATTTTAGTGTCATTTTTTTAATATCGGATAGCTTTTGAGCGGGAATCAACGATGTTTATAAAATCTTACTGACACTTGTCAAATGAATTTATTCTCTTATTTTGATAGTTACGAAGATTTGTTCTTCTCTTTTACTATTTTGTCGTATTTTCTTCGATCACTGAGTTAATAATTTCAAAGTAATCGTGTTTGAAAATTTGTTGGTGACATTCAAGTAAGTTTATTTATATTTCCCGACTGTAAAATTTGTTCTTATGTTCTGCTTATCTAGTTGGTTGTTTGAAGAATACATTTAAAAAAATAAATAAATAAATAAACTGATCGTTTTTCATATCTCAATAAAAAAAATATTTAAGGTTGTTTGTAAAATATATTATTATTTACAGTCGCTATATGTTTCTGAATATTTTAGGTGAGCAAAACTAATTGATTATCTCCATATCCTATCTCTAATTGATTATGTCTCGGCCGAGGCGTATTAAAGAGGAAGATCGGGAGTCAGCCTTTGGATGGGTTTGGGGTGTATCTGGGCCTGTGGTTAAGGCCGACAAGATGTCCGGATCTGCTATGTACGAACTTGTAAGAGTCGGTTACTTTGAACTCGTCGGAGAAATTATCAGGCTTGATGGAGACATAGCCACTATACAGGTTTAGATTATGTTGTTATAATTCAAAATTAAGTATTAATAATGGTAATTTAGCATCACTTTTAGCTAAAATAAATTTAATATAATTCCTCAGGTTTATGAGGATACCTCTGGAGTGACTGTTGGAGATCCAGTGTTGAGGACAGGGAAGCCTCTGTCTGTGGAATTGGGACCTGGAATCCTTGGGAATATCTTCGACGGCATCCAGAGACCTCTTAAAGACATACATGAAATATCCGATAGTATATATATACCTAAAGGCGTTAACATTCCTTCACTTTCTCGAGATCTTCATTGGGATTATTCTCCTCTTAATGCTTTCAGAATCGGTAACCATATGACAGGAGGGGATCTCTATGCAGTGGTACATGAAAATTCTCTCGTAAAACATAAGCTTATCTTACCACCGAAAGCGCGAGGTACTCTTACTTATTTAGCTCCTGCTGGAAACTATACGGTTGACGATGTAGTACTTGAATTGGAATTCGAGGGAGTTATAAAAAAGTACAAAATGTTACAAGTTTGGCCAGTAAGACAATCGAGACCATGTGTTGAAAAGCTACCGTCAAATTATCCTTTGTTGACTGGCCAAAGAGTTCTCGATGCTCTTTTCCCTTGCGTCCAAGGTGGCACGACTGCTATCCCAGGGGCTTTCGGTTGTGGTAAGACAGTAATCTCTCAATCTCTTTCTAAATATTCCAACTCCGATGTCATTATATATGTAGGATGTGGAGAAAGAGGTAATGAGATGTCCGAGGTATTGAGAGATTTTCCTGAACTCACTGTAGAAATCGAGGGAGTTACTGAATCAATCATGAAAAGAACAGCTTTAGTAGCTAACACTTCTAATATGCCTGTAGCTGCTAGAGAAGCATCCATATACACAGGGATCACACTTTCTGAATATTTTCGAGACATGGGTTATAATGTCAGTATGATGGCAGACTCGACTTCAAGATGGGCGGAAGCATTGAGAGAGATATCTGGACGCCTTGCGGAAATGCCAGCAGATAGTGGTTATCCGGCTTATCTAGCCGCTCGACTAGCAAGCTTCTACGAACGTGCTGGAAGAGTGAAATGCTTAGGAAACCCTGAAAGAGAGGGTTCTATCAGTATTGTCGGAGCAGTGTCACCACCTGGTGGTGACTTTTCAGATCCTGTAACATCAGCTACCCTTGCTATCGTTCAAGTGTTCTGGGGGTTAGATAAGAAACTAGCCCAAAGAAAGCACTTTCCATCTGTCAATTGGCTGATGTCATATAGTAAATATTTGCGTGCTTTGGAAGACTTCTACGATAAGAACTTCCCTGATTTTATACCTCTTAGAACGAAAATAAAAGCCATCTTGCAAGAGGAAGATGATCTATCAGAAATCGTACAGCTTGTCGGTAAAGCTTCACTTGCGGAAACTGATAAAGTGACTTTACAAATCGCTCAAATAGTAAAAGACGATTTCCTACAGCAAAATTCTTACTCTGCTTACGACCGATTCTGTCCATTCTACAAAACTGTTGGGATGCTAAAGAACATTATTACATTTTACGAATTAGCAAAGGATACTGTCGAAGCACGTGGAAAGAGAAGTACATGGATTTCTATAAAAGACAGTATGAGTGATATATTGTTTAGGCTGCAAACGATGAAATTTTTAGATCCGGTAAAAGACGGTGAGGCCAAAATAAAGCGGGATTTCGAAAAGCTTAATGACGACATCCATGCAGCATTTAGAAATATTGGGGATTAGTTTGCAAGGGCAACATATTATTAAGTTCTAACTAAATTTCTCCTAACAACTTCCTTACATTTTTAAATCGATTATTGTTGTTAACATAGTTTAATTGAATCTCAATTATCTTTTATTTATTATTAAGTATAATTGTCTTTCTGAAAATATCAGACTTTATTATTCATTGATTATATATATTTTTTGTAAAAGCTTTTTTGTACTCTTAATTTATTTTACTGAATCACAAATATTATGAATATTGGATATTATCAAATAAGCAAAAATGCATTTTTCTACTGTATAATTCGATATGGTTTACATAGTTTTTAAGAACAACATTTATAATTGTTATAATATCGGGTCAATCAATGTAAGACAGTCAAAATGAGGTTGCTTGACCATTTTAGAAAAAAAATTGTATTTCCTCTTTTGTTTCCCTCAAACTTAAGGTGTTCAAAGCAACGTTTAAAATTTGTTTATCTTTAACCGCATTTATCTGTGGTGGTCATTTTTATTTCCTCCGCACGCTAATTTTTGTGTTTGCGAGAATTTCCATCAACGCTCATATCTCCTAAACTAATTATCCTAGAAGGCTGAAACAAAAACCACATTAAAGGTAATTTCCCAGTGTTTAAATTAGATCATGTCCATATTGTGTCTAGTTCTTTTTTTTTTTTTTTTCAATGATAAAACTCCACCTGAATGTTCGTTGGATGTCGAAATCAAGAAAATTTCAATTTTCGGACATTGTTTTCTGAAGGAAGGAGTGATATATATAATTTTATATTTTTTATGTGGATAGGTATATATCATTAGCATTAACCAAAAAAATATCATTGATAATACTTTCATACTTTTAAATTAATAAATGTTTCAATTTTTTTTTAAATTTGCCAATTTTGGGCCTCTACATCTCTGATGGGGCTGGTGATAAATCGGAAATTTGCACAACTTAATGTGTTCTTTTATTAGGTCAATCAAAATATAAAATCCTTTTGTATAATGGGGTAGCAAAAAAGTTATGCAGGCTCAAAAATCAAGAAATACACCACGAGAAAATTTCGTTTCTGCATACTTTATGGCTCATCGGTAGTTGATTTATTTATGTAAATTTGTTTCATTTTTATTATTAAATTGGTATAACTTAGTCTAGATTGGTTAAATTCAACTATATATGGAGTCAAATAAATGTCTGATTAAAATTTTATAACATAGTGGTATAGGCTTAAATTTGTTATTTGTGTAAAATAAACATCGCAGAGTCCTCCAAGCCTCAGTCATTTGCTTGTGAAGAAAGCAGTTATAATCATTGGTGTTAATTTTTAATTCATTTGTGTACAGAGAAAAAATCAGAAATGTATTATACAAATGAATTTACAGTACTACCTAGTTATTTATCCAACACTATTATTTTCTTGGAATAGTCTTTAGGTTTTCAAGTTTAGAAAATTATAGGAGGAATTAAGGATGACTAGGGGACAGGTTTTATGATAGAGTGAAAATGACATGTAAACTTTTATGTTTGTTTATATTTATCTTCCATTTTCACAACCCAGGTTCGAAGAGTAAAGATGGCGCGGACACTTTTCTTCTTCGTTTATCTTTATCCGCCTCATCCTCAACCCAGATTTGATGAGTATAGTGACTTTGGTTAATATCGGCTGCTAGAAAGCGGTTTTTCTTGGAAAGGAAAGATTGTCTTGTCATCTGCTTGGATCGGGGGGGGGGGGGGGGGGCTTAGGGTTCTGGCTCTGGATTGTCGAGGTATTATGCTTGCTTATTTGTTAGAGCACGATATATATGTAATTTAAGTACAAACTTGTACTATATAGTTGTTTAATTATATTAAGTTTACTCTTTGATTTTATTCGGTAATTTGGGGTTGAAAGGGGGGATAACTGTCCCTGGGTAGCATCATGGGGCTTCAAATTAACCGACCTTTTTCTTCGGTATTAATACTGTTCACAACACCAATAGAGGTGGTGCGAAAACCGACTTTGATCCTGGGCGCTACAAACCCTAGCTACGCCTCAGATCCGAAGCAGATTTTTTTATTTACTACCGGTATAGCAAGAAGAAGCGGTTGTTTACTTGTTGGCTGCCTAACACTGATGTTATATTTATACTTAGAATATATTTTAGCTATTATATTCGCACTCATATCATTAAATTGCGATTTTATCAAAGCGTTAATTTGAAACGTCAAAATAAATAATAACTATAATTTGATTTAGAAGCCAAAACTATTTCCATTGTTTGAGTCAAAGCTGTTTGATATTTTCAGCCCAAAGAATTCTGATCCACATACTAATAGGGTAGTATTGTCTTGTTATTCATTGACAACGCGTCGCGTTTATCAATTTTATATCTTATTTGGTTGTTTGCCAACCATTTTTCACAAGCACTTAAGAAAAAGATATTCATATTTTTGGTATACTACATTTAAATGATATTCATATAATTGCTTTTTCTTGCCCTACAACTGTACACAGTTAGTTTTTTCTATGCCCCGATAATCACAATATAAGTTTATTTTAAAACAGAGTAATGTCATTTTACATTATCTTCTTGAAATAGACATCAGTGTGTAACATTTCATCTATCGTTCAATAAGCAATGGTTTTTTAGGAGAGCGGTGCCGTTAACTAGCGGTGAATGACGTCACTAAAACATTGACAATAAATTAAATAACGTTGGTTTTCTAGCGACACCGTCAACGGAGAACGTAAAATAGTGGTTTTTTTATGACCGCGATAGTCGTGAAATAGTTTTGCAATGTTTTTTTATTATAGCGTTGAAAATTTTATAAAATAAAATGAGTACAATCAATGTGAACCAGCGAAGAAGACGAAATATTGATTGATTTTGTCATGAATCAAGAGACTTTGCTGAGAGGCTATTATGTTAAATGCAAATACTCTAGAAAACCCCAGTTATAACATAATCTGTTGAGTAATATCGTAGCTACTCTTAAACATTTTCTCTTAGAGCTACTTTAAAAATTAGGTCTTCCAAACATACTAATAATGCTAAGTCTAGATCGTTCATTCTTTACCATAATTACAAGACTCAATGTCGTTTTAAGTTGGCATCTCTGGTAGACTTAAGGTGTCCTTCATTTATGTCCACCGCAGTGACGTCATCGACCGAGAGATAACGACACCGCTCTGCTATAAAACCATAGCTTAACCTTAGCTTATTATATTAGTCTTGGTAAAAATGGATTTTGAGTACTTAATTGAATTAAGAATTTAATTTAAAATATATTAATATATATTAAACCTTTATTCACTTTTGGGTGTCATAAATGGTGTTTTATTTACGGTGTAAATAATATTGGTTTTAAATTGATTCTTTTATTCAGCAGTTTAAGCATTGTAAAAAAGTAAATAAATAAATATAAAAACATTTTATTCTGTTAAATTTTAAACTGCTGCAGTGTAAGGCTGTGAAGGTTTTTATTTACTCATGGGAGTCATAAACGGTCCTTTATTTGGTCAAGTTATGTCCGTCTCGATTTAACGGGTAATTACCCTTTTAGACGACTCTCCGATGCCGTATCATTCGCTGTTATCGCCCCAGTTTTTGCCCACTTCAGACGAGAAAATAATGTCCCAGAAAATCTCAGGAGTCTGTCTCAAAGGTAACCCAGAACCGCCCAAAAAAGGTCCATCTTTATGGCTCGAGTTCTCGGCATAAATCGTGTCTTTTGTGGGCGCAGGTTCCTCCGGTGGACGGACAGAATGTTACTTTTTAATTGGTCTCCCTCTCCTTCCTTTATATACCATTTCTCAGAATTAAAAAAGAGGTAAGACGCAATAAATCCGTTTTAAACGACCCCCTCGACCGTAGAAAGAAAACAAGAATTGAAAACTATCGTGGTAATTTTAACGAAGTCAACTTGAAAACACGAAAGAAATAAATCGAATTAAATGAAAAAACAATTTGATGTACCTCGATAAGAAAATTTAGGGAATTTAAAGTTTTATTCACTTAAAAACTCATCGAAAATTCAACATTGAAGACATACAGACATTTTAAATGGCGATTTTGAGTTAAACCTTCCTTCTACCTGTACATTTTATAAAACCCTGAGTTCTTTCGTAGGTAATAATTTAACTTGTACATTTTATACTAAAAAAAAAAACAACAAATAATGTCAACAAGATAAAATGTAATGCTTGTTATTTTTTGTAGCGTTTTATCAGAGAATTATTTTACTAAGAATAATCCAAACACATTTACAAACTGTCGCAGAAGTTTGCCCAGGGAAACTATAAATTGGTGAAAAGATCTTGTAAATCAACTTCGAGGTTGGTTTGAAAAAAATTATTCACGTGGGTATGTGTTCAACGCAAACTCGAAATATTCCAGTTCAAATTTCTTATTGCGTGTCGGTAATTAATACTTATTGTGTGCAATACCTAATATGCATCATGGCTGTACTTTTATAAAAGTATTTAGAAAATTAAAAATTAAGTCATATACATCAATGCTGTGGATCTTCGTAAGCTGTTGCTTACGAATGATGTCAAATACCTATATATTGGCCGGAAGTAATCACGAACCTTGATTGAGAAGACCGTGAGAATCCAAGACGGTCCCAGAAAGATGTTGGACCTTTCAGAGATGTCCCCAAGAAAGATGTTGGATTAGTCATACGCTTTGAAAATAGAAATTATTAGCAGAACTAGATGATGGGCTTTGTTGAAGTTTGATTATTATTTGTAGGATAAATTATTATTTAACCTTCCTCAAATTTAAAGTGTCTTTTTTACATCTTAAACATTCTTAAGCATTTTCTCGAATGTGAAATTTTGTCATTTTAATCCCAGCGCTGATGATGTCGCTTACGGTCAAAAGCTGGATTCGCCTTAATAATGGTATTGTAGAGCAGAGTCACACTTCTATTCATCAGTAATAAACTATACTACTTCTAAAGACCCCTTATCATCTATTCTTCTAAAAATTAATTACCTCTTTTATCCTCTTCAATTTCTATAATCCTCGTCCTCCGACAAAAGTTTTTTTGATAACCTTAAAGATATCACTCAAAGGTCAAGATAAAAAGTCTTTTATCATGAAAAATCAGGTCAATTAAAAATAACTCAATCAAAAGAAGAATTCTTCAGGCTAAAAGGAAAAAAATGATGGGGTAGAAGTGGCTAAAAATTAATAATCGTTAGTGGTTTGGAAGTTGTGTTCCTTGTTAAGGCTTGACCGTGTCCGAGAGAGCAAAGGTTAAGAGTTTAAAGCCAACCTCGTCAGACTGGCTGCTTGGTCGCTCTTTAATTTAATTATTTCTGTATTTTAGACTGGACATGCAACTATAATGGCAATAAAACCATTTGCCATTTTTGTTGGAGAAGATTACATACTTATTTATATGATCCTATTAACAAACCTATTTAAGCATAAGCAAAGGAGTGTTACTAGCAGCCCAATATCATTTATAAGGAAAATTACATTACCTTTACGCTTCCAATAAGCGTTTTAACCCTTGGATCGACCAGATCTCTAGGAGCGCCACGAAAAATGTATAAAAATTCTTAAGATAAAAGAGAGGAGGCCATAAACAAATTTATGGCGAAATATTCACTCTTAAAACAATATTTTTTTTTTTTGTTTGTAAATCATACTTTATTACACACTCAATTTTATTACTTTCATTAAAACATAAATCTATATTTACACGGTAACTCAATAATCTTCGAAAAACTTGTAAAACGTTGTAATATAATATATGGCATTTAAAACAAATTAACGCCCATTTAAAATTTAAAAATGATAATCTAAAAAACGATAATAATATTAATATATATTTTTAAATCTACATAACATTTCTTTTTAGTATTAATATTATATAATTTGATTATATATACATGTATATCGAAATTCTTACATAAAAATATTTATGTATCATTTCAGAAATCCTCCGATCCTATTATTTTCTAATAAGTACATATACTCGTACACACCATTATTTGTATATATATATATATATATATATATATATATATATATATATATATATATATATATATATATATATATATATATAATATATATATATATATTCTGGGATTATCTAACGTTTCGCGCAGAGGAAAGTTTATATCTGGCTTAGCTTAATTGGTAGAGCATCATACTGGAAATATGAAGGTCCGTGGTTCAAATCCCGGAGCCAGTGCAAATTTTTCTCTGTTTCTGTCTCCCGTAGTTTAAATTGTTTGAATATATATAATATATATATATATATATATATATATATATATATATATATATATATATATATATATATATTTTAAATAAGAATGACTATAGTTTACCCATATTCAGATATCACATCGTATATTTTTTTTCAAAGAAATCAAAATGAGATTCGTGACGTTAATGTGTCCTAATTGCCGGCCTATTTACATAATTCCATAATTCCGGAACGCATGCTGGTACATTTAATATTCTCCGTTTCTATAATGTGATTGACGAGGGGCGTGCCCACGATGAAATAAGTCTGAAGACAAAAATACACACTTTTATTTTTTATTTTATATATATATATATATATATATATATATATATATATATTTATATATATATTTGAGTGTGTGTACGTATGTTTGCATTGACTAATGTAGGGATAACGGAGACGTAAGCTAATTTCTCAATTCTTCGCAGATAGTGTGAATATTTAATTAAATTCTTTGAACTGTTTTTTAGTGGTTTTTTGAGTAACTATAAAAATTAGGAACTAGTTTTTGTTCTTTTGTTTAATCACCTATAATAGTATGATTAAAATATTACTAATGTTTAATAGAAATTAATTAATTATTATTAATTACTATCTTATTAAATTGGTTGAACTAGCTCGTTACTAATAATCTCGCTTTTTATCAGGGCCGCCGACAGATAGGGAGGAGGGGGGCATTTGCCCAGGGGCCCCGTGCCTTCGGGGGGTGGCCCTAGTTTTTTTTACAACCAAAAAGGAAAGAAGAATATTGCCATCAGTGGCATAACTATGGGCCCGAATTGCAGGCCAAAAGAACATGAAACTACTATCCTGATCGAGTTGAAATTTGGCTCGAATGTACCTCTCTGTATGACAAACAAGCCCACTAAATTTCATTTTGATTTTGGCCGCCATTTTGAAGTTATACATTTTGAACTTTGACGGTTAATAATACTGAAAGTATAAATAGGTTTTTGACATATAGCATATCGTTGGAACCGGAAAAAATTAAGGAACAAATATAAAAAAAACGATGAAATTCCATTAATTAGTTTAAAAGTTATAAGCGAATATAATTATTTATTAGTGCGATAATTTTGATGACGTCAAAGTTTGTTTACATCTGTCAAAATACCGTCAAACTTCAAATAATTAAATAAAATATAGGTATTAAAAATAAGGTTTTTTTGAAGAATGATAATAAATCAGTTAGTTCAGAACGGTCACCCATCCAAGTACTGACCACGTCCAATCCTGCTGTTTCGCAGCAGGAGGAAGTGGCCTTTGAAGTGAGGAAAAGTTCCGAGGTACCCCGTACCCGATTTTTTATTTTTCTTTCTTTTAAATTCCGATCAACACATGATTAGGTTATTACAGGACCCGATCCAACCACTTTACTCATCAGGGAGACACATGTTTCCTCTAAGGTTTTTAGACCTAGATATCCTAGAGTTGGCAATAAGCATTCGGCTACGCCAGTCCCCTCTTGGTTTGTCTAAGGTTGGGTCAATTTGTTGACTATAAAACTGAATAACGTAAATTTAATTTGGTTAAACATTTAGAATTAAATTTAAATGTTTAATTATGTCTTTTTTTAATCATTATTATTTTGGTTTTCATTATTGCTCTATCTTATCGTTTCATTTTAATATCATATTAGTTCTTCCTTCCACATTCATTTAGTTTTGTAAATCGTATTCATTGTTTTAGTGTTTCCCATTTGTTTGTCTTATTAATATTTCATTGTGTCTTTTACTTTATCTCAACAATTCATTAATACCTTTCTGTTTCTTGATCTTTTCTGTTCTTCTTGAATAAGTATCTTTTCATTATTTTTGTTTGTCTTATTAAGTTCTTCTCTTCATCATTAAGATTTTCTTATTTCTTATCACACCACATTGTAAGTCTTACCAATCCTTTCCTCTCTCTCTATGCTTCTACTCCTATACCTAAACATATATATTTTCGACCAAGATATCTTATAATTTTTCTTCTTAGTCTTATTAGTCCCTCTGCTCTTATCTATTCACCTATATTTTATCATTCTCTTTGTTAGTCTTATCAGTCCCTCTGTCTCTGCTCTTACCTATCCACCTATATCTTATCATTCTCTTTGTTAGTCTTATCAGTCCCTCTGTCTCTGCTCTTACCTTTTCACCTATATACAACCTATATATCTTATCAACCAATCTATCTTATTATTCTCTTTGTTAGTCTTATCTGCCCTTTGTCTCTGCTCTTTCCTGTCACTCGTATTGTCTCAATGCTTAATATATCTTATCACTTTGCTTGTTACTTTTATCTATCATGGAAGGACAATGAAATTTCTTTAACTCTTGCCTTACCTGTCCACTTTTTAAATTTATAAAAGCATAATAATATGTTCTATTCCATTTATGTTGATCTTATATTTGAACAACTTCATGTATTATTTTTTATATGAATTTATTTATTTATTAAACAACATTTCAATAATTTAGTCATTTATTATAAAAAATGTTTACTATTTTAATTTCATCTTGATTGTTTGTCACTGTCTATCTTTTTCGACTCTACGAGTAAGAGTTTAATGAAAATAGATTAGAAAAGAATGTAGGACAGTTATAGTTTTGTATTTTTTTCTTATTTTGTTAGCTTCAAGTTGAACATTTAGAAGGTGTTTTTTCATCTCTGATCACTTCTCTGGCCATAGAGGCTAGAAGCTTCAAGCACTCAGCAGAGTTTAAGAAAAACTCCCTGTGTATCCATTAGCCAGACATCATTAATCATAAAACCTCTCAAGAACAGGAGGTTTCATTTTAAGAAGAAAAAAAAATGTTCAATAACCTCATACCTCAATACCTCGTCGTGTCCACACCCAAAAAACGAAAAAAAGAAACTTTTTTCTTTTTACTCAATTCATTTATTTTTTTAAACTTTTATGCTCTTTCATTTATCTCCATGATTTTTCTCCCCTTTTTTCATTCGTGAAAGAAATAGTTTTTTTTCCTTTTATTTCTCTTAGTTATTATTAATGTTAAGTTTTGAGGTATTTCTCTTTTATTATTATTTGTATTTCTTTTTATTGTATAATGATGTTCGTTATTATAATATTGTGAGAATTAATGGATTTAGGGTTTTGTATATTAGTAAGCGACGTTTGATTATAAGATGTATTGAAAGCCCATGAAAAACTCTGTGATATGAGACTCTTAGTAAACTTTCCCATATAAAACTACATAATTACTCATTTCAGATTTGTATTTATTCGTTGATTCGAGTTTTCGTATATAAATTTAATTATTATTGACCACTAGCTAACCCGGCGAACTTCGTAGCGCCTAACAGTCAATGCATGTCATGTTGCCTTAAATATGTGATTTAAACAATATGAAATTCACCTTCAGTGAAACGTCGCGCGCGCCATCTATCGGAACATAGTTTTACTAACTCAGAAACCTTCCCGGGCATGCGTCCAACCATTCCCTAAAGTTTCATCGCAATCGGATGAACGGTTTAAGAAGGCATAAGAGTCATACAGGCAAACATTAATTTTTATTTATAAAAATTTTATCTAAAATTACCATACAAGTAACTTTTTCCTGGCAGGGAATCGAACCCGACCTCTTTCCCTTTGCGATTATAACTACTACCTTCTCAAGCACTAGATTTTTCCCGGGAAATTGTCCTGGGGGACTAATTGGTTTGATGCGTCTAAAATGGACTGTATTTTAGAATTATTTTAACAAAATTGTCAGAACCGACCGACGGAAAGTGTTTATGGAGGGTGGTGCCTCTAAATTTAGAGATAAAATTAATTTATCGATTTTTTTTTTAGTTATGATTTTCTAAACTTGTAAGAAAAATTTCATCGAAATTTTAAACCCAGTGTTAAGGCTCTAAGAGTGGAGTTAAATGTTTGAATTTGTATACGTATAAATCACATGTTGCTTTATTGAGTGAACAACCCCCAATCCAATACAAGTGGTTATACTGTATACGAGTATATAAGTGGTATACAGCCTTAAAAGGAATGGAACCTTAGTTTAAAATTAAAATATTTCGTTTATTTGTAAGTTGTGTAAGTAGGTATATATTTATTTACAAGACCGAGCTTGAGGGAACATTATGTAAATAGCAATATAACCCCAGCATTTGAAACATATTTTCTAGTTTAAAATTAGTAGTTTAAGAGAGTTATTTTATGAACTTAATTAGAGCGAATTACACTCAAAGAGCGAAATTGATTCGTCAATCCTCAATAATTTCAATTGATCAATTCAGTGTCAAGAATTTAACTGATCAATTTATTGTAAATAATTTCAACTGATAAATTTGATCAAATGCAGTCTTTTGATGAAATAAATAGCAACTGATTTCTGAGATATTGTTGAAAATAATTTGAATTTGGCTGATAATCATAAACGCTATACAAACAATTGCCTATTAAACACTTTAAATATGTTTAATTATAAATTAATTAAATTATATGTTATGAGATAATATAAATTAACTCAAGTTCTGATCATGTAATTGAGTCTTATTTCTCTAGGATTCTGATTAGAGTTATCAATTGCTATACAGTGGTTTAAGTCTAGATTAACGAGGCATCGCGTGGCTCTTTCATTGAAGCGAGCCTAATACAATATATATCTATATATATATTATTAAAAAAGTTTTGTATGCAAACAAATGTATCAAATTGTGCGAAGGTTCAAGGCAGCGGCCGCACAGCGGCCCCTTTTCGACGGGCGAAGCGAGTAGGGTGCAGAACCCCCTAGTTGAATATTAAGACAATAGTTAATCATGATGAATTAATAGTTAACGAGGATGATTGTAGTAAAGAACAGTGTAGTGAGGGAACTGGACTACTCTTTACCCTCACGACCCGGCCATCTCAATTTAAACGATTATAAAATGTATCACTTCACTGCATTAGATGATTTAAGTGAATTTTTATTAAAAAAACAATACGTTAGTACGTAAAATATTGGTGAAAACGTTGTTTTCTCTATCGTAAACGTTTAGGTCCGCTTTAACAGTTTTAGCGATCTTTAAAACTTCATAGTGGTGTTGCTGTTGGTATTACTAAAAAATTGTATGTGTAAAAAATGTTTTGTCTCATCGAATTATTGAAGTTAGAATTTTTTCTCGTCTTAAAATTCCAATTTAAAATGTTCGTGCGAGCGTTGTGGGTGAACACTTGGGCGGATAAACGAACGTCCCTGGGCATTAGTAAAATGAACATATGTACAAATTTCATCAAAATCTGTGAACTTCTACTCAAGTTATTGTCACACGTTTCCGACACACAGTTCGTTGAATGCAGGAAGCTCGCTACCCTCGCTTTAATAATAATTTATTTGTCTATCATCAATTCTTAGGCTAATTCATGAAATTAACTTTTTTTTATTATTATTGAGTAAAATTGGATAGTATATCATTGAAAAATAGAGTGCTAATTTGTGTGGCACATAGAATCCTCACGTTCTACTATTGATCACATGAGATTTGTATCTGTTTCAATTTCCAGTGGGGACACTTATTTTTGAGCAATATTTAACTTTCGCTGAGGTTGAAATAAATAGGGACCATCTATGGTCTACTTTTGACATACCATCCAAATTTCTTTAAAATCAGATGAGTACTTTTAAAGATATAGGTGTTATGCAATAAAAAATTTGCAATTAAGTTTGTGCGCATGTGGAAGAGAAAGGAAAAGCAGAAATTAATATGGAACCGACAATGGGCTTATTTTGACCTACGATCCAAATTTTATAAGAATTGGAAGGATAACTAGTTTTTAAGATATGATGGTTCTCAAAAATGTTAAAACGACAGACAGAAAGACAGAAATTTTCCCTGTGGTTTTTGAAACAGTTAGCTTATGTTTAAAATTCGGAGACAAAATATGTCGTTCTTCAGAATTATCTCAATGTTTCCTTTACCTAAGGAACACGATGCTTAATAGTTTAAATAAGGTATTGATAATTATTTAACATATCTATATCTATTTTCAATAATAGTACATTACGCGTCTAGTGCGGAAAGTAGCATTTTGCATGCGAGTGTGGAGTTTGCACTCGAGCGACTGCGAGTGTAGTAAAACCACACGAGCAAAGAAAAATGCAGTTTTCGCACGAGTTGCGTACCGTACTTTATCTACGATTGTTGGATTTTAATAATAAATACAGAAAAAAAAATTATTATACTTCCTGTATGTAAGTTCGTATTTCTCTTTTGATAAAGATGGCATTAATTCATTAGTTGAATTTAGTGGCGAATTAATTATTTCGGGAGGCGTATTATTCTCATAATACGCCATTATCATTTTCATCATAATGACATAAATCACTCATTGTTTTTCACTAAAAACTCGATATAAACAGTTACTTTAATTAAACAAACAGCAAATTAGTTTTCTTTAATGTAAACAAACTCGCTAATCGTGCTTTAAGATAAAGAATTCTTCATTTTTACCGCACTAGGGTGGAAAAAAGAGGAATTATGAAACGTGCATGCGCAATGAATACAAGTACGTAAAGAATCACTTTATTCGCAGAGATACATCTAAACTGAGATACAATGTTTATATTTCGTATCAATCGTAGATAAAATATAATACATAGTTATAGTCCAGGAGATAATAAAGTGTCTAACTAACATCAAGCTAGAAATTTTTGTATTAAGTAATGAACCTTTTAAGTGACGAACTATCATCAACTTGATTTTTGTCTACTAACTAATTTCGTACTCAGGATCATGAAAATCACATTGTCCACCAAGAAGGGCGGGACATGGCCGCTATCCACCGGTTTGTTTTTTCAAATGCCTATTGCCAAGCTATGTCCCGCAGACGAACTTTACCAACCACATATTCTTAAACGGCATCAAAACATTTACTTTCATTTAATTATTTTTGTAACATTTACTTTTATATACTCAAAATTCTAGCTTGATGTTAGTCAGACACTTTTTTGCACGCCATCTCCTGGACTATTACTATGAATTCTTTAATGCTATATGATCAGGATTCAGAGTAACCGTGGTGCTTAAGTTAACTGACACATCTGCCATACATGACTCAAGGTTAAGGTGACGGGTTCGATCCCATGCCTTAGCACTATGATTTACATGGCACACTATTGATAACACCGTATTTGTTTCGGTGGTAGCATTATGTACGTGTCAGGTATTAGTTATTTAGACCAAAACTATTTACACTACTTTCGCTATAAAGCTTCTCAGCGATGGTATCGGCTATCATTTGGTATGTTCTTAAGTTCGGTAACTTAAACGATATCTGTAAAGTCGTTTTTGAAGAATTTGATTGGTTTTAACACCATCATAACAATGAATATAAAAACAAACTATTTATGATACAAACAAGTTTTATAGTTTATTTATTACACAATAATAATATTATATATATATATATATATATATATATATATATATATATATATATATATATATATATATATATATATATATATATATAAAATATAATACGTTTTATATTAGTGTAAATATCCTCTCTTTTTTACATTCTGAAACTTGATTATTTATTCATGAATATTTTACGTGTTACTATATTTTATATTATAATACCCTATTAAGGTTTTTTTTTTCACGAGTGCAATAACGTTAATAATATAAATCAAGTCTGATCGATACAAAAAAAATAAAATATAAATTAATGAAAAATTATTACATTACTGTCCTTTATTGCTTTTTTTTTCCAAAACTAAAACTAGAGCACTGAAAAAAAAATAACTATAAAGATAATTGGTTTTTAAAAGATATCTGAGTTCTAAAACATAAATATTAAAATTCTATAATATTATTATTATAAAAATATAAATTAGCTACTGCTATTTTGCTTGCATAACAAAAGCATTGATAAGACAATATACAATATATATTATTGCTATGATTTATTTTAAAATTGCTCATAAGATACGTGTCTTTATCCAGGAAACTATACGTATCTTACAAATACTTGAATGAAGGTGGGGCAAAATGACGTAGTTTATATTATAATAATTGAAGATATTATTGTGTACAATGAGGTGCAGCGGTCAAAGATTATTTTTTATGTTTTTCTTTGACTACTTATTGCGGAAAATACATTTTAGTTCACTTGGCTATTAATTGCCTTTTTTCCTAACCAATTTTTTTTCCTGGTAATTTTAGTATTAAGCGAGAGAAACTGTACACGTACATATATATATATATATATATATATATATATATATATATATATATATATATATATATATATATATATATATATATATATATATATATATATATACCTATTGAAATAAATTAATCCAATTTTTATTTAAGCAATTTCGCGAAGTTAAGCATTGCTTCCGAACATAGGTAGTTAAAGCTTTGTGGTCATTCTGAAATGCGAAACTTCGTTATCTCAGAATTCAAAACTTCTATATATTAGGGATTAATTTTGTTCTCGACTGTCTCGATTTGTTGGTCTGTCGTTCATATTCAATATTTTACGGTATTCAATATTTTTTCTAAAAACCATACCTTAAAAAGTTTTTAGTTAGATGGTAGCTAGCTCATTATTGGTTCCATGTCAATTTCAACGTTATGTGTCCATTTATTGCACCTCAAAATTAGCTGGTTTGTCAAAAGTAGTTCACAGATTGTCTTATTAATTTTAACACTCTGCGGTCATTAAATATTGACGCCTCTAATCACTTATAAATTTCAACCATCGGTGTACATATAATACATTTACATAAAAGTAAATTTGACTCCCCTGGGCATTGAAACAGGCCATCAGTGGTATAATATTATTTCATTCTCATGTAGCAATTCGTTTAATGAGCGATTTGCCTCACTAATTTGCCTCTCTTGGTAGGCTATGTCAAATATTTTACTGTACATATTTAGTTGTTGGTCAGGTTTAAGCTTCACGAATTAAATAATAATAATAGCAGCTCTAAATCTAGAAGTCCTCCATCTAAAAAAAAAAACAAAACATTTTTCTTCTAATTTTGCTTCCGAGCTTACCGAAGGTAACGGAAGCTACGTGATCGTTCTAAAAAACGAAAACTTAAATTCTCCAATATAAAAAATTCCAAGACAGAAATCCGTTTCAGATATCACGGAACATTTTTAGTTCCCTGTCGGTCTGTCGTTCAATTTTTGCGAACCAACATATCTTAAAAACTACATGTCCAATTTTAATGAAATTGGGATGCTAGGTCATAATTAGCCCATTATTGGTCCCATATAAGTGTTAACCTTCTGCGCCTATTTGTTTCTCTTCCACATACGCACAAACATACATTTATACACCTATAGCTTCAAAAATTCTCATCTGATTTGTATGAAACTTTTATAGTTTATCGAAAGTAACCTGCAGATAGCCTTCATTCATTTGAACGTTTGCGCTCTTTAACTTTTGCTGAAGTGATACTTTAATTAATGTAAAAAAATCAAAACAATTTTGACAGATTAAAAAAACGGGGGAAACAATTAAACAAATTAGACAATTATAGCTTGTGAAAGCATAAAATCAATAAAGTACGTGATATACCGAGGAAGCTATGTGCCACACCAATTAGCAGTCTATTTTTTGTTGCCTGCATATTTCTTTAATTTGTAATATAAATGATAAAGCATTGCGACCATTTTAAAGAAATGCTTGTGTTTTATGTCTCCGAATTCAAAAATTCCACGACAGAAATCCGTCTTGTATCTGATTATATCGGATTTTCGTTAAAGCATTTTTGCGAACCACAATATCTTAAAAACTACTGCTTTTAATGAAATTTGGATTGTTGGTCACAATTAGCTTAGTGTTGGGCTCACATTAATTTTGACCACCTTTATTTTGACCTGGGTCAAACAACCACTCTTTGATACCCCATGTGACCATTAGGATGGGAAGAAGCTAAGCTATATCCTACATTTATTGGCTGACTCTTTTGCTATAATTTGTTCTCTACTGATGTTTAGCTTACAATCAAATCATTCTTGTTCCCAATTTCGCCCCTGATTCTGTTATAAATTTTAATTTATGTATATATAAGATTATCGTTCTGTAAGAAGAATGTTATTTTATATTTTAATATTAATATTGTTTATGTTACTTGATTATGTTTTCTTCGACCTTTGGAAGAAGGGGTGGTAAAGTTTTTAAGAAAAGTTATATATTTCCTGTCCACAAGTTGTCTCCTCAGGCTATGTAGGGTTAAAAAGGCTCTGTGTTTTTCGAATGAGAAAATAAACATAAAAAGGTATTAAACTAAAGGGAAGGACTTTGTTCATTAAACCAATAATAATAATAATTCCTGTGTATATATGTTTTTCTTCTTAAGTTAGTATGTTACATATTATAATATGGTTATATTCTTTTTCAAATAAAAAAGAGTTTCTTCTTATTTCTAAAAGCATATAGCTCGAAGCAATACCTTGTCAATTAGCTGCTAGGCTTTGGTGCCTTTTTTGAAATATAGTTTGACTCTTTGTGTTATTTTATTTTTATTTTTTTTATAAAAAAAATAAAAATATTTTTAAACCCCCTTTGGCGATTTTTTTTGTGAGACCTCATCTTGAAAAAATATATAAGAACATCTCGTCTTTAAAAAATCCAAAAGAAAACTATATATATGTATTTATACATTAACATAATTCCCTATAACTTATCTTAGACGTTCGATATTTGACATCTAGTTAAACATATTATAAAAATTTATTTACATTTATATTGTACAATTATAACAAGCGAGTTAAAAACACAGATCTTCTCCTTAAGTCCTTTTACGAGTATTAAGTTCATATATATATATATATATATATATATATATATATATATATATATATATATATATATATATATATATATATATATGTAAATTACGAATGCTAACAGTTGTTGATATGATATTGATTACGGTCTAATTGGCGGGAAAATATACATTGAAATATTAAACAATATTTACAAATAAATTGGATGATTTTTCTTTTTCGATTCTTTATTGTGTTACATTATGCAAAGTTTTGCTTTTCAAATCAAAAACATATTTTTATAACTTTTGAATCATCTTTTGATTTATAACTAAACATTTATTTATTAAAAAAAAAAAAAAACAGTTTATATGATTAATTTTTTTGTATTTATTTATTGTAAATCAGAACTTTTATTTTGGTTGTTAGATGATGTATTTAAGGTATTTCTTTAATATTTAATTTGTTTAAAAAAAAATAAAATAAAATAAAGAGAATAAGAAGATTTATGACGATATTATTTGGGCTCATTTGTTATCGGGAATATATGATGTCGTTTGTATCAATTTTATATCATTGGATATTCTTTAACTTTAAAGTTGTTAGGAGTAAAAATTAGGAGAAACTTAGCTAATATTTTAACAAGGTGGAAGTATCCTCTACTTTACAGATTTATCAATGTTGTTCAATTAGCATGAAACATATCTTACCCTCGTGAGAATATAAACTAATTATTATTATTGGTGTTTGATTATTGGTTGCATGAAGAGCTACTTTATCTCTTTAGATACATTGATTCTCATTTTTCTTTGTGTGAAAATCATCACTTTTGTAATGATAATATGCAAAGAAAATAATTGTTTAAGGGGATGTCATAAATTTCATCCCTAATTTATTTTAGATTCACTGATTTTCTTTTACATGTGACTAGTTTATTCCTCTATATGTGAAAGCTTTTTTTGACAATATCTGAGATTACAAACTTAATTTGAAATAGGTGGGGATTGTTAGCATGCGTAAGAAGACATTAGGATCCATTAGATCACCCTTTGACTTGGCCTTTTTATGTAGATATTTTTCTATACTGTACTTAAATAAACGGACAGATACCATCTTATTTAAATATAACATCCACCGCATAAAAATAACAGTATTAGTTATAAAAATCTCACGGGCATTTAGTACTTCTAGATAGAAAGAGGGAGAAATACTTAGCTAATCTTTGGTTTAACGTTTTGCCCAGAAAAAAGGGGTCAGACCAAGGAGTTGTACAGAATGACAATAAGATGATATGATATGTCACCTTGTGTAACCCCTTAACATAATATACACACCCGTACACAATCCTTTAAAAGCACAAAAAATTATAGGGTTGCAAGGGAACTTTAGAAAAAGTGAGATTTCAATAAATTATAAAAAGTAACTAGAGCTTATAGACCTACTTTGCTTTTCAAGAAGCGATTTTTTCTTTTTTTTACCACCACATAAACTAGCAAGAAATACGAAACTTAACCGTAAGAAGGGGATGCCTAACCGAAAATAATGTATAGTTCCATTTAATGCATAGATATTTAAATGAGTTAGCAGGTAGAATATAAAAGAAGTAAGTTAGGAAAAGTAACAGTATATGTAGCTACTGTTTGGATTAAATCGGGCGGACTAAGTAACCCGTTGTACTACCTTCTTTTGCTGTAACAGTTGCAAAGGTACGGGGTGGCGCTACAAGTGGACAAAACAGAAAACACGGGCTGACCTGTCCTTTTAAAGTCCCTTTCGGATGTCAATGGCCACCCTCCATGTTTGCCTTTTCTTCTGGTGCATGCGACTATTCACAGTTTTTTTTTTCTTCTTCGACTATTCCGAAAGAATAGGGATGATTTTCACAGTGCGAGGGCAACATTGAAAGAAACTTCGGTCAAAAGATGAAAGAAAAAAAAGGGGAAAAGGTAGGGAGATCATGTTTTTTCCCCATGATAAATAGGATTTCAATGTCAGTTGTCAGAAAAATGTAGCGAAAAAACACACCCTAAGGTGCGTGTGACAACAAAACCATGAAAAAGATCTACAACAAAACAGTATCTATACTATTGTTGTAACCATCTTCTTCTGTAAGTTCAAAATCAAGTCTATTTCTAGACAAGTGACGAAATTATGTTTCCAAACAAAAAACAAAATTACTTTCTATCTCGTCAATAAAGAAAGTTGAAAACAGGTTCCCGATGTTACAAGAAGATACTTTTTTTGTCATACTTTTCTTTAAAATATATTCAAAACATAAAAATTTATTTCTCCCCTTAGCACGGTTTGGAATATTAATTTGTTTGTAAAATCGTTCAATCGTAAAATGTAATGTGACATGATGGGATGTTCTTGTTGTGTTAAACATCTTTTTGACACATATGTCTTAATAACACATGGTAAATCGTTTTTAAGTCGAATACCGGTTAATAATGATGTACAGCCGACGACTGGTTTTTGAATTGTTATGTGTAAACATAGGTAATAATTGCGGGATGAGAAACATGACGTTTGTCAAAGTACTCGTAAATCCACCCTCTAGTTCCCTAGAGATGTTTCACATTGAGTTGGTAAAATAAAATATAAAAGTTTTTTTTTTTATCAACAACTTGACAATAAATTATTATCCCAAATATAGCTCTCAAATTCAAACGTTTATTTTCAGTTTCGATAAATCGTGAGATAAAATGTCCAATACGAAAGTCGGTATAGGAGATTATGATAGAAGTGTAAACTGACTTTCTTTGAATCAGATTTGAATTCTTCTTCACTACCTGTCCGTTTCCGTTGTCCTTTCTTAATATTCTTTTCTTATCTGCACCCAAGATAGCCAAAATTTAAAGAACGCATTTGGTTGAAATTCATCTGGGGCTATCTGTGGCCTATTTTCAACAAACCATCCAAATTTCATAAAATTCAGATGAGTATTTTTGAAGATATTGGTGTATATCATGTATGTTTGTGCGCACGTGTTTGTAAACACAAATAGTTGAAACATAATTGGACCAACTATGGGCTAATTATAACCTACTATCTAAATTTCATTAAAATTTGACGAGCAGTTTTAATTATATTGGTTCTTAAACTTAAGTGGCTGACAGACAAACGCACGGAACCAAAAATGTTTCTTGTCAAAATTGTTTATTTTACACGAATAAAAGTATCAATATAGCAATATTTATTAATTAATGAGCGCTGGTGGTTGAAATTAATCTGGGACTCAGTGCAAGCTACTTTCGACAAACCATCCAAATTTCTTAAAAACCAGATAAGTATACTTTCGAAGATAGTGTAAATACAGGTATGTTTGTCCGTATGTGCAAGAGAAACTTATATGGAAGCAGAAGGATTAAACTTAAATAGGACCAATAATGGACTAATTATGACTTAATATCCAAATATCATTAAAATTGGTCGTGTAGTTTTTAAGGTATGTTCGTTCGCAAAAATTGAGCGAAAGACAGACAGGCACGGGACCAAAAACGTTTCTGAAAATGACTAAAATTGATATCTAAAATGGACTTCTTTCTTGGCATTTTTGAAACCAAGGACATTTAAAAAATTCTATTTTACCTTTGGTAAACTCGGAAAGAAAATGGTAAATATTCAAAATACAGTTTAGCTAAATTGGTTTAATATATTTAAATTTTCGTTACAGATTGTATTCATAATTTATGCTTCTAGTCTAGTATTTGTTAGCACTACTCGAATATCATAGCAGTAAATCACAGCAACTTATTGGTTCTTAGATGTCTAAATTTAATGGCGACTAACTTTACGTACCATCATAGACTAAAATTATATTTCTTGACAACTTATATATAAATATTTAAGATTATTAAAAAAAGAAAAGTTACTGCACGGCATTATGGTTTATAAGTTTATAAAAGTAGCATTTCGTCCGTGCAAAGCTATCTGGGTATAATATGTGAATCTTTAAACAGAAATCCTATCTATACTTCTCTGGGTCATCTTCAATTTTGATCTAAATAGATCTAATTGGTGACTAAATTCCAAAAGGTTTTTATATCGCATCCGTGTATTTTGTTTTGATCCAAAGATCTGGTTGTAATTTACATTCTTGAGTATTTTTAGTAACCAAGAGCTTACGCATGTGAGAATTTGAATAGAGTAAATTTACAGTTATTTGGAGTTTGGAAGTTCAGCAATGCCATTAAAGTTTTCAATTTTACATATTTAACATATTTAAGCTTCTCTTCGTTGAAATTACTTCTATCTAAGGCAAACGTAATCCTTTCTAACCATTAGTTTCTTTAGTGGTTTAAGAGGACCTCTTACTCTTTATCATGTCTCTGTTTGATTTCTTATCGTCCCAGTCACAATTAACGTTTATCGTAAGCGAAACAGTAACATGCATGATGCAACCATGTCTTTTTTTGTGAAAATGATGCGTGTTCTGAAAAAATTACGTAGAGTACTGTTCAAATCAGACTTGAAAATCAATAGTTCATTTTGAATGAAGCAGGATAAAGACAGATACAAATTTACTCCTAATTTTTTTTGCTTCTGCGAGCTTACCGAAGATAACAGAAGCTATGTGATCGTTCTGAAGAACGAAAATTTTTTATGGGTCTGATTTCAAAAATTCCAAAACAGAAATCCGTTTCTGACATCAGGGAACATTTTTGGTTTCGTGACTGTCTTTCGGTCTTTTTCGCTCAATCTTTGCAAATCAACATATCTTAAAAACTACTCGCCCGATAGTTTACCTCCATACCAGTTACTGATATGAAGGTAAACTGATATGAATTTACTGAAGTTATTGATATGAAGGTAAACTGATATGAAGTTACTGAAGTTACTGATATGAAGGTTGTATTGTACAAGTTACTGATATGGAGGTATTTTAGGCCATTATGTTGCCAACTTCTCAATGACCTGCTTTATGGGGCTAGGCCATGTTGGGCCATTTTAAATATGTATATTAGGAGGATTAACTTCGCTCGCTTCACATAAGACACAATGGTTCGAAACAGTTCTTCGAAATGAAAATTTATTAAAATTATTTTTTGTTGTTTGATTCAATTTCTCATTTTTACTTCTAACTCGATTTGTTTAATTAATTTGTACAATAGACTACGTAATTTATGTTTAATTTATGATAATCTAAATTTGATGAGGACATTCTTACTTAAGAAATATCAGTAATTTGAGTTTATAAAATGAGTCACATTGATGATCTACAGGGTTTTAATAATCCTATTTTTAAGAACGTGCCTTTCATATATTATTGTTGACAGTTTTTGTCGCTATGAATACGATAAAGAAAGATGTATTTATTATTAAAATAAACTAGTGATTAAAGTATTATATGAAAAATTAAACTTAAATGAATCAGCGACATTTCTCCCCCACATCTGCCTTGTTAATATATATATATATATATATATATATTTTTTTTTTTTAGTCGTTGTTAAGTATTAATTTTTATTCAATATGATGGTTAGTTGAAAAAAAAGAAGCAAGCCCCGTTTTTAAAACCATTTATAATACTGTAACTCGGAATTACTTTAAAAAAGTTGAACCTCCCACAGGGACCGCGGAACAGGGGGGGCAGGGGGGGCGGCCGCCCCCCCAAAGTGAACAGAGGGGGGGCGTTGCCCCCCCTCTGTTATTGTTAAATTACCTATTCATTCTAGATAAATAAATGAATATATAGGTATAGGCCAATCAAATAAGACATTCAATTCGCAAAGCGTGATGTAGTTCTGATTTTTTTGTTGTATGTAGTTCGGACCAGTTTGAGTGTTAGAGTAATGAGTAATGTGATCCAAAGTTTGCAGCTTCGAAAAACCTGTGCTAGCTGCGTAATTGTTGAAAAACAGAAACATTTTCAGACTTTTTTTAGTTTTTGCCATATAACTTGTAAACTATGTGCTGCTCAATGTTAGTTGTTCGATGGACCATAAAGGAAGCCAATTATATTTACTAAAACTTCATTCCTTATAACATTTCTCGTAGGTTAACATTTTTACGCCGATATTCGCCCCGAAACGAGAGCAATACTTAAAATTTCCATTTTTTTGAAAAAAATGTCCAATTTTTAAATTGCCATATCTCTGGAACTATTGGACGTACAATGTTGCCGTTAGACTTAAATTGTTGTAAATTTATTGTACTCAAAAAATAGTAAGTACAACTAACATCGAGCATGTACATTTACTGATCTCTAAAAATATTTAAATAAAATTATAATTTACACGTATAGTACAATATTATTTATATAAACGCATAAAGTACATATTTAAATACAAATACTCTACAGATATCGATGTTTAACATTACGCTTTTTTATAAAAAAAACTAAAACTTATTAAAGGATTGCTTCGTTTGGAAATTTTATGATTAATTAATTCATTTTTCTTTTCCCTTAGAAATTTAGCCTCTATAAACAAACCAAAACATACTACTTGAGCATTTATCTTCAAACTGTTCATTAGTCGTCTGGATTTTTCCCTCTCCTCTTTCTTAAAAAAATTGTTTAGAGGTGCTTGTAATATAAAAAAGTTTAATATTATTAGCAAAATACTAAACCCACAATGCACAACATATTTTGTTTTTTGCCCCCCCTCTTTGAAATAGGTTCCGCGGTCCCTGACCTCCCAAAAGAGAGAAGGGGGATTCTTTTTTCAAAAAACCTGATGAAAAAGAAAAGGGACATCCTGGTCATGACTCTACATCTATGATAGGGATTTAGTGAAAACGAACGGACGGAATTCAAGCAGGATTATCCTTTGGGGGTAGTTAAACACAAAAAAAGGAGAATAGTCTCCCCTCGTAGACATGAAACATCAGCACAGAAACGAACCAATTCTAGGGCAAAGTACGTTTGAAAAAGAAACGGTGAAAAAAAGAATCCCTAAAATATAACAACACTGTACCGAAACCTTTTGAAAAAGTAACCAACACCCTCATTCAACAAAAAAATTACTAAAAATTCGTGTCTTTTTGCCCTTTTCAAATAAATAGGTGTTTAAACACATTTCTTTCCGTAGAATTAAGGTTTTTTAAGTCCTTGGGCGTGACGAATAATTTGTACATTTTGCAAAAACTCACGTGTATTGGGATTTAACTCTGTTATGTATATGTTTTTCTTGTGGTATTTAGGTTTTTTTGTGTGTTTTGGGTGTTTCTTTTTGTGGTTTTTGTGTGATTTTGAAAATCTCTTAGTTCGAAATACGGTGCAAAATGTTAGGAAAGAAAAGGATTTTATCACTAAATCTTGAAGACTTTTATTTTTCTTTGTCAACCAATCAATTTCTTGACATTTCATTATACCGTTCTTAACTGCCCTGGAAAACACGAACTTTGAGTAAAAACGGAAATTAAAAAATACTTGTGGTGTCCTGGGACACCCGGTAGGTACGAAGTTCCTTACATTTTTCATTAAATATAAATTTTAAAATCACACTGCTAAGTACGTATACATTGCTAACTACTTATACATGGCGGAGTTAAGGCAAAATTAAAGGAAAATCATTATTTGTATAATTAAAGCAAGCGTCTTACTATAAATATATATTAAATATAAGAAAAAGTTGATCATAATGAGTTTATAGTGAAAGAGTATGTTTCTTAAAGGAGTTTGGATTGAAATAGGACTGTTTTCTACCTACCCGGTCAATTAATTTAAAATATTATAAAATATATCTCTTCCCTACTCTACAGCTTCTGCTTGTATCAGGGTGAAATTTTACATGATTATATTTTATTTATTTACAAAACAAAGTGACATTTTTGACATATATAACAAAAATAATCAAAACAAGGCAAGTAACAGGCTTCCTTAATAACACTTTTTCCCGTCTTTTAAAGCTTACGTTTACGCGAGCGTTGCGTGTGAACGCTTGGGCGGATAACGTTTTCCGACGAACTCAGCCTGGGCATTGGTAAAATGAACATGTGTACCAAATTTCATCTAACTCGGTGAGCTTTTACTCAAGTTATCGTCATCTGTAGATTTCGTGACGGATTTTGCGTGACAGTGATTTTGTGACGGTGATTTTGGTCGTTTTTTTCGGATTCACTCCCGGGCTCCAGAACGTGCCATAAGGAACTTCGTTCCAAAAAGTTCATTGAGCTGAAGAAGAACACATAATATATATAAACAATTGATAAAGAAAAACTAACTTGAACTGACAAAAACAAAGTCTGAAAGAGAGATATCTTTAGATAATATTATAAGTATAGACGTCACCATATAAATAATATGATATTAAACATCTATTTGACTCTCAAGCCGACAAAAGACCATTAGAGTAAGCGGGTATTAAAAAATATTAAAGAAACAATCGCGTAATAGCCATTAGTTTTTCTTTGTAGCCGATGTCTACAATATTTTTTCTTTTAAATTGGCTACAATTATGATTTTTTTCAGTTGTAAATATATATGTGTATATTAAACAACGCTTTTAATATCAATCATATTTTTTCCCCTTTCTTGCTGAATTTTCTTGGCAACAATCTTTTATTTAAACAAAAACCCGTGATATTTCAACTCAAGAAGACGTATTTTCTTGAAATAATAATACAGATAAAAAAAATTGTATAAAAGCATATCGTTCCAAACAGAAAATTAGTACTATCAAACCAAGAGAAATAAGAACACATTGAAAGTTCATAGGAATAACAAGGGAAAATAAAGAACAATTGTCAGACAGTTATTAGAGATAATATTTATGTTAAACAATGTATGACATTAAAGGGGAATGCATTTTTTTTTATACTAGAAAAACAATAAAATGTCTAACTAATGGTCCAAATAGCATACAACGAAGAATATGACTTAACTCCGTTCATTTTTCATGACAAAATATAATATAAGAATATCACATAATATAGTCCCTAGTCCATAGTATACGTTACATAAAATGTATGTCTTTTATATAAAGAAAAAAAAGAGGAAATATAAGCAGTAAAGAAGGAATTATTAGTTCTTTGTGTGATATTTGACATTAAAAGAAAAACAAACTAATTTACGATGTTGATTAGTTGAAAAATGGTAATCAGAAGATAATTATGAGAGCGATGTAATGTATCTATGTATTTTTTCCCCCCCGACTCATAAATTTATTTTTTTACAAAGGAATATTGTAAGTTTACACAATGGTAAAAATTAAATTATGTGGAAACAGAGTAATGAGGGGGTTTAATTATGGTATTCTGCCGATTATCATTAAAATTTGTACTAAAAATTTTCACAACTTACCAATCACCTTTTGGTATACTAAACATATTTAATTATCTTCAGTTTTCTATGCTTTTTGTGCATTTTATCTTCTTTTACTTATTTTTTTATTAATTATATTTAGAAATAATTAATTTTTAGTTCTTTTACTTTACTATACTTAATGAGAATTTCTCACAAATAGCAGTTAAATGTAGACTTTATATTTATTTTTGGAATGGTAGAATAAAATCAAATTTTCCACCTGACTAGCGTAATGAAATGTTTGGGTTTTTTTATTTATTAAATCTGAAATCTTTAGATGTTTAGAATTTCAAAGTTTATAGAGAAAGATGTACTTATTAGGAACGTAAGCAGCGTCGGTGATCTGAAAAAAAATAAAAAGATTATATACGTACTGAAATTCATAGAGGATTCAAAATCCTCATTGTTGGATTTTAATATTTTAATAATAAATACGAAAAAAAAACTTTTACTTTAATTAAACAAACAGCAAATTAGTTTTGTTAAATGTAAACAAACACGATAATCGCGTGATAAGTTGAAGAATTATGTTACGCGCATGCGCAATGCATACAAATACGAAAAGAATCACTTTCTACGCATCTAACCATAGATGAAATGTTTATATTTCGTATCAATCGTAGATAAACATTATTACTATACTCCACCTCTATAAAAAAAAAAAACTTAATAATTTTATTTCTTTCATTTTAAAACTAAGAATGTTTCAAGACAAATACATAATAATTACACACATTAAATACATAAACACTTTCTCTCTCTAAATGTTAAATGATAGTCTTTTAAATAAACATGTTTATAGTCGAAAGATTCGCAGAGTTTCTGTATAACTCATACGACTTTGTTATTTTCTTAAAACTCGAATACAAAATGAAATAGTAAGTTTTTGTTATCGAATGCGTGAAAGCTTTTGTATCAAATGAAACAGATATCCCGCATCCTGAGGCAGCTAGTTTTCAACATATGATTCCGTGAAAAGGAACTATACGGAGCTGTTCTTTTCTAGAATTGACTGTTAGTTGAATCTTATGATGTTAGTTGTGTCTATCTGCTCTTTACTTTACACAACGCTTTGAACAATTCTTCAGGCTCAACTTACGAACAAACTTCTCCGCTGTAGATTAATTATTGGGACGTGAGGCGCCTAAGAGACACTTTATTTATATACTATCAATGAGGCGACTATTGAGAAAAAAAAACTAAATTGGAAGTCTACAAAGGAACTATGTTTTGTCCGTTGTTGTTTATCTGAGAGAATAAATAGACACAAATTATTCTCTTACTTCACCTGTGTACAATATGGAAGGACTCTCTGTGCCAGTTATGAATGAAGTGGCCGAGGATATTTGAGAACATTTAGATGCGTAGAGGTGGCGCCCTCATGTTCAAAAGAGTTTAGCATTCGGTTCATGCCTTGTATTGCCTCAACGACAATTCTCTATTATTTATTTCACTGTCTTTTTTTCTTCTTTATACCTACTTACTTTACGTGTATATAAAAAAAAATAAAACTATTTACTTCAACTTCTGAAATATTCAACATTTTGATCATAAAATTCTCTATATGGTAATAGATTAAAATGACCACTTTTTATTAAGAATACTTGCATTGAATATTAATTCGGAGGTAGATATAGATAATTGGAATTTAATATTATTAGGTTTCAAAGACTTCTATTGACGTTTTTTTAATTTGAGTTGAAAAAAAACGAACTAAATGATCTAGTGAAACGTTATAGTATAATATGAACGTTTCACAGAAGAAAATATAGGGGTATTTTAATTTAATTAAAATCGAACGATTAGTCAATAATAGCTTCAACTTCGTTTAGGTATCTTAACTTAATAACAACTTCTATTTAATAAAAGAAATATATTTTTCTCTATTTGGAACGCAAATATGATTGATAATGCCCTGGTTTCCTGAGCGAAAGCTTTGCTAAAGTAAAACATTTTATCAAAATGCTAAAATTTTATTTCTACTATTTATCACTTGAACTTCAGTAAAATGTTGTGAATACTTTATACTATATATATACCTTATGTATACTATATACTATGTGTTTATGTATACTGTAGTGTATACTATATACTATGTGTTAAATTATTTATAATTTCATGACATCCTAATCTTAAAATGACGTCTTATTTTTTATCTCTATTTGATTCCTGGTAGATTTTAAAGTGTTACGCAAGTACTATTAAAGTTATTAAATCTGGTTTTTATAATTTAAAAAAAAAAAACATGAAAAATAGTCTGCCAATTAATGTGGAACATAGCTTCCTCGTTTCTTATCACGTATACTTTAATGATGTTATACTTTTACCTTCCATTATTATCTAAGTTATTCAGTTTTTCTCCCTCCTTTGTTTTTAAATCTATACAAATTGTTTTGATTTTTTACATATATAAACGAAAAATTTAGTAACATTTAAAGAGTTCAGATGGTTGAAATTATTTTTGGACAATTTATAAACCAATATAAAGAGAAAGTATTGTGGTGGTGCAAAAATTCAATTTTGAGATTTGATGGATTTACACGTTTTTAGGTCCCCTGAGTATAAAAAAGTGGTTTTTAAAAAAATGTCTGTCGTCTGTCGTCTGTGCAGACGCCTGGAGCCTAAACTACTGGGCCGATTTTGACGAAATTTGGCATACATGTTCAGACACATTATACCCCGAGGCTAAATAGAGAAATGAATTTTACCTCCAAAGTTGGGGGCGCTACACCCAAACCTCTAAAATTGGAAAACAATTATTTCTCGAAAATAGTCTCGACGATTTTGATTAAAAATGTTTATAATGTAGTCCATTTAGATACGAATCTAACGATATAAGCCGTTTTCCCAGGAAAAAACTAGTTCCTGAGAAAATAGCTTTAAACGCGGAGGGAGACAGGCCGGGTTCGATTCCCCGCCGAGGAGAAGTTATTTTTATGATATATTTTGATAAAATGTTCAAACATAATCAAATGTACCTACGAAAACTAATAAATGGAAAACACAGGGCCAAGTAATTATGCGCAAGTATATGAGAAAGTTTGTCTGAGTTATCTCTGACCGATTTTTCAATATGGGGTGAGTACTTTTAAATATACTTGTGGAAAAGAAACACATTTCTCTTAGGCGGCTTTCACACCGAAGTAGCAAGTCGCAGGTTGCATGCGTCCTAGTAAAACCAGATTATCTAAGGAGTCGAGATAATTGAACGAGAGCCTACACACCGAAGATGCAAGTGCGATGTGCATCTTGCATCTTTGATTCACATCGCATGCAAGATGCACGTCGCACTTGCATCTTCGGTGTGTAGCCTCCCTTAGATTAATTCAATGGGCGCAGAATGTTGCAACTTATATAGAACTATCAATTGGCAAATTGTGACCTACCATCCAACTTTAATTAAAATCTGACGAGTAGTTTTTAAGAAATTTTGGTTCACAACAATTGAGCGATAAACAGACACCAAAAATACTCACGAAACCAAAAATATCCCCTGATGGCTGAAACGGATTTCTGTCTAAGAATTTTTGAAATCGGAGACATAAAAATATTTTGCAATTCAGAACGATTACAATGCTTTTACTACCTTCGGTAAGCTTGAAAGCAATAAGAATTACATTTTTAAATTCATTTGTAAACTCATATTTGAAAAAAAAAAAAAAAAAAAAAAAAAAAAAAAAAAAAAAAAAAAAAAAAAAAAAAAAAAAAAAACAATTATTGTATGTATTAGAACTGTTACATAAAATCACCCCATTATTGCGTTTACAAATGAACTTAACATGAAGTAATATTAATTTTTTACTCTTACTATAAATTTTAACTTGCTAAAAAAAAAAAGAAAAGGAACATGAAGTGCATCGTAAAAACATTTAAAGATGAAATTTTCGAAAAAAATCTTTCACGTGCTTCATGGAAAAAAATACCATAAGTTGTTCATTTTGTCTCAAGACTCGAAGTGCATAAAGGGTACAAAAAGGGGTGAGTTGAAGTTAATGTCTTTTAAATAAGTTTCTCACAGTATTAAAAGGTCACTTTTAAGAGATGAACGAAGTCCTGGAAAAGAAGTCGATTTGGTTAAAACCCGAATCGTTAATATTGTTAACATTATACGAAGTCAATAAAAAATGAAGGAAAAATAATGTGAATGACACGGAGGTAAGTTCTAGAATGTTTTAAGAAGTTGGTGCCGTCTTTACGACGTTCAAGAACCTCCCTCATAGTCTCAGAGTGCAATTACTCTCTTCAGCCACGTCTTAAGATGAGTTAAAGAGAAGAGAGGTTTTTCTTTGTACTTTTGTTTAGTTTAACTTTATAGTGTTGTGTGTTCCCAAAAAAATAAATGTATAAATGCATCACCTTTTTACGTTTTTGGTCTTTTAAATAATAAAATATCCCCCCTTTTTTTTATACGAATATTATAAGTGAATGTTTTGATTAGTTTCGCGTTTTGTTTAGTCAGTGAACTGTTAAAACCATCAAGGTGTTTGGGTTTTAGAGGAAAATTAATTTTTCTTTCTTTAAATCGAATGGTATTTTGATGTGAGAGGCCACCTTTGAGGAGGGGCGTTGCTGTTGTAACACTTACCTTTTAATTTTTATCTAAAAGCTATCTTTTAAAGTTTTTAATTTATTTTTTATGTTTGGTGACTGAAAGATATGTTGAGAAATATGATAATTGGATGCTCAAGGACTGAAGGATATATGCAGAGAGATATGATAATTGGATGCTAATAACTGCAGGATGTGTAGAGAGATATGATAATTGGATGCTTAATGACTGAAGGATGTGTAGAGAGATATGACAATTGGATGCTTAATAACTGAAGGATATGTCGAGAGATATGATAATTGGATGCTTAATGACTGAAGGATGTGTAGAGAGATATGACAATTGGATGCTTAATAACTGAAGGATATGTAGAGAGATATGATAATAAATCAATATCTTCTGGAGGATACTGCATTTAAAATGTTATATATATATTAATGTTAGTGCTATCGTAGGTATAATTCTTAAAACTTTTAATTCAATATAAGTTGCTTCAACATTCACATTTTAATTAGGTACATACAATTTTTAAGGGCTTCTATGTAAAGTCAATTTAAATTAATTCATTTAGAATCCTTTGCCAAAATAAAATTATTTAATTACTATTTATTTTCTTATATACACAGTTTTATACTTTCTTTTATAGACAAAAAAGTATTGTGATAACTCGAAAATTCTATTTTAAAATTTTGATGTATTTACACCTTTTAAGACCCTGATATTTAAAAAATGTGTGTCTGTAGTCCGTGAAAACGATTTCGACGATTTTTATTAATTAAAATGTAGTCCGTTCAAATACGAATCTAACCATGTAAGTCTAAAAACCATGTTAACTCAACGATTTAACCATGGAAAATCGAATTTTTGATAAAATAGATATAAAGCAGACGGTTTAAAGCCGGTTTAAGGCCGGTTTCGATTCCCCGCCGGGAAGAAGTTATTTTTATGGTCGTTTGATAACATATTTAATATTAATTAAATATAACCATGAAAACTCGAAATAACTAATAATTGTAAATCACTGGACCAATTTTATGTACTCGTACATGAGAAAGTTGTGTATAAGTTGTATCTGATAGACACTACTGTAATAATTATTATATATTATATTAGTAATACATTGTCAATTTATTGTGTGTAGTACAATATAATATTGTTTTATATCTCACATAGAATATGTATGTAAATAATAATTATATTTCATCCCCTAATTATTAATACTTAGGGTTTTTTACACTATAAATTATCCTAATTAATATAAGAGATCATCAATATTAACGTTTCAGGAAACAAAAAGAAATCCAATTACAACAATATTCTTCGTTTATTTATATATTATAGTTTATATATAATTGTCTATCGTTTTACATGTTTTGTACATAATATCGATTAATTCCGTAACCTATGTTTAAAAAAAAGAAGGATATTATGAGGGTATCTCCTGTTCCACCATGCTGTTCTACCATTATCACTAAACCATTATCATTGTTCTAATTTCAATTGTTCTCAAAACCCATTCAATAGACCAAAAGAGAGGGTGTAATTAAAAAATAACATGATTCCAATGCGTGGATGACTTATATCTATTGTGTTTATATGAACAAGGTATGTTCAATATTCGATCCTCTAGTTAAATATAATGGGTTTGAAGCCACTTTATGGATAGAAGCGACACCTGGGGTCCCACACTAGGGGATGCTAATTTTTCGGACAGGTGAACCATGCTATGTGAGTACTTTATTGTAACGTTATTTACCATTGCCGAAATTGTCACCGCGTGTTCGAGACAATGCTCTTCATACAATATATATAAAAAAAAAAAAACCGAGATCATTTATAACACTAATGTAAACCTATTTACATGTAAAGATGGTTCCAAACCATTAACTTTTGGAAAGCATCTTGATGTTCGGTCTTTTTTTTGTCGCCGATGTTTATTCTAATTCTTTATTCAACTTGTTTCCTTGGCTTTTAAAATAAAGGAAACAGATGATGTTCGAGTATTACATTTTGTAGTTGAGTTCTTTTTATGGTGTGAAAATATTTATGCATCGCTAACTAGAAGTATAAAGGGACAAACAACTTTTATAAGTGTATCATGATGTTTTTTACAAAGTGCGTTCATGATATAACTAAACATTAATTCTGTATAAGAGAGACTGATAACTAACAACATTTTTTTTTTATACTATAAGTGTTTACAAGAAAACATTTTTATTGTTTTAATGTTATTTCCTCAATTTGTTTAGAGACTATGAATATTAAATGATCCTTGTTTAAGTTTACACATTTCTTGTATTCATATTAAAAATACATTTAGTAATATTAATTATGATAATTTTATTTTTTCGCTTAGTATTTTTGTATGTATGAATGTTTTAATTAACATTTTTTGAGTCAAAAATTATTTTATTTTATTACATACACCATTCGTTCTTATTTTGTATTTAATTAATTTAATTATGTGTATTTTTCCCATTATTCGTTTATGTTTTACATACTCATATATGTGTACTTATTGTTTTAGCTAACATCAAGTTGTCTGAAAGAACTCATTTCTTAGAGAAAGGGACCACGTTTCAGAGGACTAACGGCTGAGGCGTGCGAAACTAGCGAATTGAGTGACACCAAATGACATCCCTGGTAAATATAAGTACTCAATATAATTTGAATATGGCCATCAGGTTTGTTTAAGCGACACCACCAGACCTTATATGCAAAACAAATAAAACATTCATTGGCATCATGTTCGTATAAAACATAGTATTTATCACTTTTTATAAATTGTTTTTTATTTTTAAATTCTAGTTACGAATTGATTAATTGGTTTAATCATTATGTAATCTACTCATTCCAAGTCTAAAACATGGCATTTACAAACTTATGTTACTTGTTATAAACACTGTGCTAGTGCCGAGAAAAAGACATATGACACGAGACTATACGGGCAAGTTAACATTAGGACAGGTGCCAGCATTCCAAACTCAAAAGACTTCATTTGAAAACACACGTCACTAATTCAGATAACAATTTATAATTAGTTAATCCATCTCTCTTCAAGTGATAATTTAGCTTTCCGAGCTGTTAAATGCCTCTTTTTAAAAACACCAATTAGTCAGAAAGGGTTTGATTACTTCCTTTAAGAGAAAATTTGTTAAAAAATTAAAAAGAGGAATGGAAAGAAGTCAGTTGCTTGAGGGAACCCGACGGCGGTCCTATATTAATATAAGCCTTTACCACAACTACCAAAGACATTAGGGTCTTCTTTCTTCCTTACCGGCTCATAAAACCCTGCAAATTACTTCCAACCCGACATAAAGACATAAAAGATCTTCTTTCTGCTTATTGAATTTGTTACTTTTTCCCCTTCTCTTTGATTCTTTTTCTGTTTCTAATATAACTTTACTTGAAGTACGACTGCGCTTTTTTGCATGTCTTTTTGAGTTAAGGAAATGCAGTGATCACGCTCGCACCTATTCCATTTATAAAACGCATTATCCCATATAAAGCTTTAATGTGATCTTTTTTTACTAACTGGTACAGTCCGACATAAAATTTTAACTTCAAAAAAGATCGACTATTTATTGCTATGTTATGACCAGAAAATAAATATATGGTTCTTATAAAAGTATTTACTCATTTGATCTTTATTTTATGATTGTAGCATAGTTTCTTATATTTATTTAATTATTTTTTATTAAAACTAAAAACTTAAATAGTGTGTAGCAAATAATAAGCAGGACTATTTTATAAAGATTAGGCTTAGCCTGTCTTAAGTTAGGTTGTGATAGGAGCGACTGCTTCGATCATTGCCAAACTATAATCGATTATGTCTGCTCTAGGGCAAGACCCCTACAATAATCGCTTGAGATTCTCGCTAGCGTTGATCATCTAGCGATAATCACTTCAAGGATAACGGAATCATATCAACCATACTAAGCAGTGTTTACATTTGCATCAATCACAACCTATCTTTTAATGATGAATGAACAAAATTGATTCCTGAAGATAAATTTTGAATAAACAATAATTGTTTGCGGCACAACAACTCACAACAGTCTAGAGCCTACCAGACGGCTCTTTTCCACTAATCTAACTAATTTGTCACAAAAGTAAAGATAAGATGTCTAACTAATGTGAAACAGACACTGCACTCAATTAGCCTATTGTTTTCTAAATATTATTAATCTAAATTCATGATATTATGAAATTCATGACTATGAAGACTGGTGATGAAACATAGAACATAGTGTTATTATTAATCGATGGTTTTAGCAGTTTAGGTAACATTTTCTCTGAAACATATAAATCAAAGCATTGGTTTTATGATGGTGTGATACGGGGAAAGTAATAGTTCTTTATGTGCAGATCGGTGTGAGAGCTTGTGCTGGTGCCATTGCCTACAACTTAAGATCTTATTTGTGGAGAATAAGAGCTATTGCAATTTTAAAAGAATTTCAGAGAAAGAGCAGATTTTCAATCTCGGCTTAATTATAACATTTCGACAAAACTATCTGTTACAGAATGAATAATGGGGAGGAGGGTGTTTACTGAATGTAAGGCAAGCCTAGAAATCACAGCTCTCTCTATCGACGAACTGATCTCTTTCTTTTCCTCGTACCGAGTTGGTTTGGTTCAGATTGTGGTACGATCTGAGACTAAACCGAACTCCCAACCCTAACAGAACTCAATCTCAGGTAACGATCAATAAACAGGCGAAAAAATATAGTGGACGGAGTTAAGATACGGTTTGGGAAGCGTTCGCAGAGCTACCGTCAAATCGTACAAGGTAAGGGATCTGTAAGGAGCCCTTACCTGAGTCAAGTCAAGTTCGTGTGATATCTTTCCCCCTCCGGAGCCCAATGTCTAGGGCGAGGTGGTCCGAAATGAAGAGTCGTGAGCTGAGATAGGGATCCGAAGTAAGAAGGAGAGAGAGAGAAGGGATTTGACTTTGCGCTACAATGATATATGGGTTTAGGCGGCGAGGATCTAGCCCAGGTAGCACGGACACGTTCCAACCACCTCAACAGAAGCGAACAAGCTTTGATACACTGCCAGACTTTACCACTGCTCCTATTATTCCCCGTGGAGAATCGCCTTCTTGCTGAGCCATCTAGCCGACCTTATCAAATTAAGGACAACCGCATATATTAACTGACATGAAAAGTGTACAGGAAAAAAAAAATTCTCGATCATGACTGCGGCTCCTCGAAGTTGGACGAATCGTGATTTTTTAACTATTGAGCGTATCATCTGTGCAGACTCGGTAGATCTGCGATTCCCATGTAAGAAAAGGTTACATTTTTTGCAACAGAATAAAGTAATTCTTGATCGCTTGAACAGATATACATTAGCTCATATTAAAGAGTTGCAATCGAACATTCAAGATTGTTCTTTAGAACAACTACTTTTTTATTGCCGAATTCAATGTAATCATGACCATTCTCTCTCTCAAAAAAAATGGAGAAAACTCATTAAAAATGACTTGATTTTTAATCTTATGACAAATGAGTATAGAGAAAAAAAGATATTTGTGACTTTGGTAAGAATAACATCCTTCCAGAGATTTATCCGGCCGAAATAATAAATTAATAACGGCGCGGAGGAGGAAACAAATCCTTCTTGATTCACTATCAGAAATATTATTGGAGGTAACTAGACCACTGTAACAACATTTACATGATGCAGGCAAATAGAAGCACAATAAATTTTATCAGAGACTAGATATTGTAGGGGTGTTTATTGTATATATGCTACTAAAGCCGTGTACTTTGCACACCATTCCAAATTCGTTTGCTTCTGATTTTAAATTAGTAGTTTTATTGGAATTAACTCATTTTTCTCAGTGACTAAAATTTGTCAGCTAATTGTCCCTCTAATATGTTATTTAATTTATTACATAATAGACTTGATTTGATAAGATTAATCTGTTTATCCGTTTAACAGTTCTGTTATTAGTTTATCAAATTAATTGGTTCATTAGTTTATAATAAATTTAAGTGGTCAGATCAGAAAAGTACTATAATAATATTAATATATATGTTATTGTGGTTTATTATTAAAGTGGTAACATTTTTATTTCTAAATCTTAATTATTTCTATCGAACTTTATTTGTACTACTTGTACATAGTACAAAATGCTCTTTAAACAAATGTTTTTGTTGATTTTCAAAAAACAACAAGCTAATATGTGCCTAATAGCTATGGTTTTCTATTTTTTCTCATAGACCTGATTAGTAGAGTTGCTTGATTATTTATTTGCTGTAAAATTGGGCGTTATAAATTAGGCTGCTTAATTTGTCACTCCAAAGTTCAACATGAATATATATATTATCTTCTTGTTGAATTTGAAGAAGGGGGCTCGGTACCGCGTAAAAAAGTGGAGTTGGCTATTCTATTTATATAGCTAAGCAGCATCGGGCGTGATCACAACTTGGAATGGTGACCACAGATCTGCGTTCAATTCCCGGACTCTTCAATATGGGCATCAATAGAAATATTATTATGCGAATTTAATAAAAACCAAAAATCACAATACTCTAAATATCCTGGAACTCAAAAATCCTAAAAAGATGTTAGCGAAATATAATCCTATTTTTTACCTGTTTCAGACCAAAACCAAGGCAGGAACTTGAAAACGAGGTCCGTTTTTCTTTTTCTTCCAGTGCTTCTATTTATATCGGAGACGATAACATGGAAAAACTAGAAATCTAATGTAAGTGCTTCTAAACAGGTAAACCTACTTCCCATGATGTTTTCATGTTCAATATGAGATATTTTTTCCTTTACCTCTTACAACTATTTCCTTTTAACCAAACATTCTATGTAGTTGGTCATTTTAAACCTTTTTTCGTCGATGTCTAAAGAAAGAGAAAGAAAAAAAACCATATTTGATATTTGCCAAATGCCTTAACTAAAAGAATAAAAAGAAACAGAAATAATGCTGAGTGAATATAGTAATGTAGAAATAAAAGAAAAGGGGGATTTTGGTGGCCCCATATTCCTCTGGTACTTGAACACAATCCTACACTTGAAAGACCACTTAGAGAAACTCCCCTTCGGATTCCAACCATCAGCCCCACTTAATCCTTCAAAAATATCGATCCCACGCCCATATATATACGTCTAACTCTGTATATTGTGCTTTGACTTGAATAAGAAATGCTATAATATGTATACATCAATAGAATTGCTTAAAGGACATATTTGAATATTAACAGAAGATGAAAATCATGTAGATGTACACAAACAATTCTTAAGAATTGTCCGAGTCAACTCTCATAATGCTTAGATATTTTTATTATCATTGTCCCCATACATCATTTATCTTTTCCCATCGACATATTTTTATTGCAGTAGCCAGTTGCCACCACTATTCATCATCTTGTTGTTGCGCCAATATCTCTGAAATCAAGAATTTTGTCCAGGTAAAAATAAAATGATATCGTGTGAAATAGCTAATAGCTTAATGTATGAATCCGTTGAAAACTTACAAGTTAAGTGACTTGGATGAACTTAACAACAAAGGTGAATATCGAGTGATAATGATTGAGCATGGATTGGCCAAGATTGAACATGGATTGACAAAGATTGAACATGGATTGACAAAGATTGAACATGGATTGACAAAGACTGATCACAGATTGACAAAGATTGAACATGGATTGACAATTATTGAACATAGATCCGAAACAATTAAGTTATTTCAGTAGAATATGTTGAAGTCAGCACGTTTGTAATTGTAATATAAATATGTTGATGGATCTTTAGGTGTGAAAATTAAAACATTTAATCCATATTGATTAAGAGACGTTTCGACCCGTAATCATAAGGTCATCATCAGTCTTTTCTAAAAAAAATTCTAAAATGACAAAATAATCAGTTACATTGATTTCTTATGTTTATATAAGTTAAATCTGATAAGAATTAACAATAACAATTATGATCACATGATTAGTGTTGATGGTAATACTTACAATTTTGCTGTACAATGAAAATCATTCTCTATCTCTATAAGAGAGCGTCAATATTTATTAAAATAAATTTGTTTTAATTACAAGAATTTAAAAATTAAGTTATTAAACATTTCATAAACATTAGCAACAATCTATTATAACTTAAAAAAACAAAAAAAAAACAAATTTAACTTTAAACAAAATATTTTTCAATTGGTATGTATATATTCTAATTAACAATAAATTTCACAGTGAGAACCTTTAAAACTATTGTAAAAATAGAATTAAATAGCTTTAAAGGTTCTCACTGTATCAATATTTAATGTGGTGAGTGGTGATAATTAAAAAGTAGAAAATAAATTTATATTTAAAAAAAAAAAAAAAACCCCTTTTATTAACATGCAATAAAAATGAGAAAATACTTTTTTTAACATCTGCAATACTGAGCGAAAAATATTCACTTGTATTTTTTAAAAAGTATATTTTAACTAATAATTTTGCTAGATGTACCCTGTAGTAATATTTTGATGTCGTAGATGGATCCTTTAAGGGTAATGTGTAAGAAGAAATATACTCAATTCATGTTAACTCTGGCAACGTTTCTGCTTTTACCAGCCATTTTCGAGCCTAAAAATAACGATTAATTTATTGCAAGCATGACAAAATAATAAGATTAACAGTTAATTGTTCACAAGAAATACTCTATAAGATAATACCTCTCTAGTCTAAATGAGCCCTCAAGCTAACGAGTCAAACATTATAAAAACTTCTACTAAAATTTCAAACAAGCAAACGCAGAAATGTATATGGGTCCTCGCTTTTCCCTACAGACCCTAAAAAGGGGAAAAATAAAGATAGGTACATGTTTTACACAGCAGCATAACATTTTATATTCTATTAATTAAAGAAATTAAATCTGATTAAATATGTATCAGATTATAAATGATAATGACCGAAATATCGAGTAAATTTTAATGATAAAAAATATTTCCCTTTATTTTTTTTATAGCTATAATATTTAAAAGAATAAAAATGATCAAGAGAAGAGACACGTTAAACGATAAGGAATAATTTAAAATTATTTATTCTTTCAAAAAGGTAACGACCGGATTATTATGCGTAAAATATGTTAATCAAATAAACGAGCTAATTAAGCGAAAGATTGTTTTATAAAACACTCTCAAGAATTAATTTTATCCGTTTCAGTTCACTCTTAAATAATTATTGAAAAAGAAAAGGTAAAGAAGACTGATAAACTCGCTTTACTAGAACAGCCAATGAAATATAAATCAACTAGAAAAAAGTAAAATAAAACCAATAATCAAATAAAAATTCGGAATCGCTAAATAGTTGTTTTCAACTAAGTGTGGTAGAACTATTAGTGAGATAACTCAACAAATATTAACTGATCTGTTTATTGCGAAAAATTGATACAGACGAAAGTTAACCATTCACTATCAATTAAGTAGCTGTTAATGGATCAACTATGTAGTTTCACGAAATCCCGATAGTATTTTTAACAAAAGTTTGGCTAATTATAATATTTCAGCGCTCAAAATTTTGAATGAAAAAAGCAACTTTAAGTCGAAAACAGTTTAGTCATTCTGTTATTACACGCATTTATTTCATTTAACTTGTCTCAAAATCATGTAATCTAAATTTGACCCACTTCCCGACTACCTAGAAAGCTTGAACTTGCACAAATAATGTATTTCTCATAACAACAGAATAACTATTCATTAGTTTTACAAAATCGGTTGAATTATCCAATAAATCAATAAATTTACAAATTTATATGGACACCAGATCTCCCAAGTACGCACCAGATCTCCGAAAGTACCCTAAAGTAGTTTCAAAATTTGAAACATTGCAGTTACTGTATGTGTAATAACCCAATCCCAGTAATAATGTACTTTCGGCGTAGAGAAATTACCTGTAAATTCTTTTTTCGCAAATTTTTCCGCTGACAGAGTCTAATAAATCTAATCTTATATGAATCGATTTTGTGATTCTCAAAATTTTTGACATGATCTTGTTCGGAAGATTTAGATATATTACTTGTAACTTCAACCATATCATTCTATAAGGGAATGGTATTAGTTTTGTGTACATTGGATTTAGGCAATTAGTGTTTTTAGGTCAGATTTTGTGTGTAAAGGATAGATGTTTATGGTTTTAACAGTCACTTTCCTTTTGTCAGTTTAATGTTGGGTGGATAATAACTTGGAGGTATAGTGTCTTAACACTTAATATGTTGTAACAAAAGAATAGATTCTTGGTTGCCAACATCTGTAACTGTTTTCGTATTTTGCAATGTTTAGCTGATTGAAGAATAAGAATGGTTTATAGAGATTCTTCGATGTCGGTAGGAGAGTGCATTATAGTTGTATAGAAGATGCGATGTGTCTTCAATTCAGATACAGTGAAGACGTGATGTTTTTCATTGGTGGGCAGTGGCGCTATGGTGAAGGCGTATCAGGTGGCGAGATGTAGGCGCCGTCACCCGGCTCCTGTTTATTGATATTTAACCGGGCGTGATGGCGACAAACTGTCCGCTACCTAATTACCTGTGGGCCGGCGTGCAGACCGTGTCGAAACGTCAAGACGAGGAAGTCGCCAGTGACAATATCCTTCAATGGACCATTGAGTCCCTTGGCCTTCTTTGTCGACTTCACAGATACCCCCTTTTGTCACCTCGGCTTGTTTTGGTCCCTTCCTAAAGAAGTAATCGTCTTGGGAAATGAAATCGAATGGGTTGTCGATCCTTTGATCTTCTGCAAACTTCTCTGCAAGAAAAACCTCGTGATTCAACTCTCTTTGCACTTGAAAAAAAAAAAAAAAAACAAGTAACAAACTACCTTTATCTATTTTTCAACTCTGCATACTAGTTAGATAAATCAAGCCTAGTCGAAACCATTGTAGGGGTTGAGTCAAGGTAAAAAGAGAAATCCATTCAATAAAGTCCTGAAATTGGTATTCCGCAACCGACTTTTCTAAAGCGTGCCCTCAGGTACTGGCCGAGGAGTCCAAATTGACATACGATTCCGGTAGGACCCCTCTTTCTCCGCCTTTAAGTAACCCTCTGCGATATAAAGCGTACTGCCAGGACGCCTTCGCTTATAGTCCCTATACCTGTGACAAACTGTTTAATATTTCCCGTGGCGTCTTGGCTTTGCTTTCCTTTAGACCTATTCCTTCGTCCGATACAGAGTCGGATTCCTTCACGGTAGTTCTCTCACTCGTCGTACGACGTGACGAACCGACTCCCTTTGTTTTAGCGCCAATACCAGAATCACAGTTACTTCGCCTTTTCCTGTCCCATCAATATTCTATAATAATCGGCGTAAAAAAATCAAGCGTGTGACTTTCCGTTTATAGAAAGCCTAGAAATGACCGAGGTAGATTCAACTTGTGGACGAGAGATATTTAGTATTCATCAACTATTTCGGGTTCCGTAACAATGTTAACGGCACACATCTTCATATACATTTTCCTATCTTTTTTTTTTTTTCCTCAAAATTTATTGCAATATATTCTTATTGGAGAATGGTTGCAAGATGCATAAAACTTAAAAATACGACCTTCTTTGTATAACAAAATTCATTATTTTTCATCGTAATATTTTATAATAATTGTTATTTATACTCAAAGGGAAAAATCAACGACTTGGCTTAATATTATTAAATATATTTATTATCTTATCGTAATTTATTCCAAAACAGGCCTCATGGACTTAAAAAATCAAAATAATTTCGTCATATTAGTATTACAAATGAGAAGTTGTCTTACAAGTTCGGCGTGTCAATTTTATACCTAATATAGTCAGCAGTCTCTTCATCATATGCTCTATCAAGTGTGAACTCTGGAGTAAAGCCCCGTTTACATGTTGATAGTTGGCGCGATAGTTGCGGTCACGATAGCAACTATCGCATCAACTATCACCGTGTAGACTACGTGGTAGATTTTGTCGCGATAGAGCTATCAGCCATCACATTAACTCGTCAGTTGTGAGATCTATCACAGCAGCCAGAGTACTCTCGCGGCACATTTAAGAACTACCACGCTATATACTAGACGCTAATTGGCTTATTGTTTGTTTATACTATTATATCACGTGATAACAGATCTAAAAGGCAGCAAATTATTATAACTTGCTTCACATTTGGTATCAGATTTTGATGTTTTCGACAGTATGAATATTCCGTTTGCTGTATATATATTATAATTTGACATTATAATATATTTAGTGCTCTATTTCTGTATCCAAGTCAAAAATGTAGGATATGGATATAACTTTGAGTACAAAACAACGAGTTTTGACGTATTTTATCTCTCACCGTGTATACAGCACACTTCCATGATAGTTCTATGACATAGACTGACATGATAGTTCTATCGTAGGAGAACTATCAAAGTGTAAACGGGGCTTAATTGTTTATAGTTTGGATACCTTAAAATCGACGTTTTTAAGTTAAAATAATTACTGGTCCTGGGATAAAAGGACTTTTATTAAGTGTTGAGTTAAATCTTCTTCAAGATAGCTGTTTCTTTTAGCATTCAATTTTACTTAGGGCTTCGTCAGGCTGGTTAACATACATTCTGTATGTATCTTTGAGAGAACATTTATGAAAAAAATATCAGATTTTCTTTAGCATCAAGTATTAAAAATTGAATTTTAATAACCGTAATGTAAAAACACACCAAACCTACCCAAAAATTTCGTCATATTTTTCCTTGATATTTTCCACATTTTTGGATTAAATTAAATTAGACAGAAATAGCTATAACGTGTCCTCCCTGTACGACTCATAGGGAGCCACTTAAAGTTCTTATTTCAAATAAATTTCAACTCAGTTATTTACTGTATAATTCTTAGTTGATGTGTAATTTAAAAATAAATTCAATTTCAAACCTAAATACACTATAATTTATCAATACATATTTTTGTATTATTTTATAAATGGAAAAACATGATTTGTTTTTGCATATATTATATCTTTTTATATACCTATATATATGTATTTAAAAAAAATATAATACGAAAACTTGGAGAAATTTATTGGTTTCGAGAACGACATCTTGCATAAATTCCTTGCAATTATTAAATTCGAAATAAAAAATGAAGGAGTAAAGATGCCTCGAATAATTGCTCCCATTTATCGCCGGATGTGTTGTGTCATATTTCAAATTTTTAAATCTATATAATCTTTGGGTTTGTTATAAGCTATTTCTTATTATATTTCCCCCTTTTTATTATATCTTTCATTCGATTCTCTCAGATAATGTTTAGACTCCTTGTTAAATTGCCTCGTTGGAAAACCTTCAATTTACTTAAAAACTCCGCCTTTCTATTTCTTGCTAAAGAATAAGTAATATCATCTACGAGCATTTTAAAAATTAACTATGCCACATTTTTTTCCTCTTGAAAGAATTGTAATTTTTTATTTTTTAAAATAAAAATTATATGTCGGAGAAAAATAATATTTCTTGAAAATTTTCACAGTTACTCTTCTTATTTATTAGAATCGTAACATTTTTTTCTTTTTTAATTAATAGCAAATAAAAATATTACTGATCAGATAAAAATAGTTCGATGGTATCTTTCAACTCTTTAAAAAAAAAAATAATTCCATAAAATGTTAGAGTTCATAATTTTAGATTTTTTTTTTTTTTTTTTTAAACAGAATAGTATCAATTTTTCTTATTTGATAGTTTATAATTATATGTAATTAATTCAATGGAGATAAATTACAGAATTTAGCAGTAAAAGTTAATTACTAGCCCACCCATGTATTTTTATTTTGATATATACAGCAAACTTGCTAAATAAATTTAATGAGCTTAATGCCAACATAAAATAAGGTGAAAAATACAAAAATAGTCGGCTAATAAGTGTGGCACATTGCTTCTTCCGTCCTATTGCTAACTTTAATGATGTCTTGTTTTAACTACCTTATTATTGTTTAATTTATTTCATCCACCCCCCCTTTCCAAAATAGTTTTTTACATAAATAAAAGTATAAATTTATTATTATTTAATAATAATACAAGTCCAAAAATGTTTCCTTTGGAGTTTTTGTCTAGTTTGAAATGGAGTGATTGCAGGAAAGCATTTAGCTTCTTGTGACTACTTCACGAAGAGGTCACTAGATTGCAGCACCAACAAGACATGTAACTTATACCTTATATTTATTACTTTTTAATTTTTGCACTTGTTTCTATTTTGTCTAATTTGTCAATAAATCTCTTTTATCTACGAGTGTAACGAAATATAAACATTGTAACTCTGTTTAGATGCGTAGAAAGTGATTCTTTACGTACTTGTATTCATTGCGCATGCGCGTCTCATAATCCTGAAGAATTCCTCTTTTTTCCACCCTAGGGTGGTAAAAAAGAAGAATTCTTTGCCTTTACGCACGATTAGCGAGTTTGTTTACATTTAACAAAACTAATTTGCTGTTTGTTTAATTAAAGTAACTGTTAATATCGAGTTTTAAGTGAAAAACAATGAGTGATTTAAGTGATTATGACAAATATGACGAGAATAGCAGACCTCCCGAAATAATTAATTCGGCACAAATAAAACTAATGAATTTTAATTAATGTCATCTTTATCTTTATCAAAAGACAAATACGAACTTACGTACAGGAAGTTTTTTTCCTGAATTTATTATTAAAATCTAACAATCTTAGATAAAGTAAGGTACACATCTCGTGCGAAAACGGCATTTTGCTTTTTTGCACAAGTGGTTTTACTACCCTCGCTGTCGCTCGGGTGCAAACTCCACACTCGCATGCAAAATGCTACTTTCCGCACTAGATGCGTAATGTACTATTATCTACGATTGATACGAAATATAAACATTATATCTCTGTTTAGAGTTTAGATGCTTAGAAAGTGATTCTTTTCGTAGCTGTTTTCATTGCGCATGCGCGTTCATAATTCTTCTTTTTTTCCGCCCTAGTGTGGAAAACATGTATGTGTATTTATGTATAACTTTTTATGGTTTAATTTTTGTTTTTTTCTCCCTTGCTTAGCTTATTTGAGTGTGCATTGCTGATCGTAGAAGAGCTTCATGTCTTATTTGTGCTGATTGTCAAAGATTATTTCACGTTCTTAATCTCTTTACCTAGAACGTTCTTCTTTAACGTTTTTTTACGTTCTATTGTCCTAGAATAAAACCAAACGTTTTTATTCTTGTTAATATAGGTTTTTTATTTTAATTTTATTTTTATTATTTTTATAAAATATCGGGGTGTGGACTAAGATTAAGAGATCGTAACTTTCATACATCGATTCTTTTTATCTTTCTCTTCTGCCAGCACTGGACCAACATTTGTGGTTAAAGTTAAGAATTCGATTTTAAAGAAGTTCTTTCATTATTCTTACTGTCTTTGGTTAATCACCTTTGTTACTATTTGTTGATTACCTACTGTGAATTTGCTTGATTTGACGAGACGTTATCTATTTATGTTATCTATTATGCTTTCTATATCCTTCCTCAGTAATTGTAGATTTGAAGCTTTAGAGGTTCGTGTATGATTTTGAGCTTTTATTTTATCATTTTAACCTTCACCGATTAAATTATATTTAGTTTTCAATAGCGAACTAGATATTATTCTAAGGTCATAGAATTAATAATTATTCCGTTGTTAAAGCTACTTACTAGTGGATTATCTAGTCTAATGCTTTATCTGTTGACCCGGAAGACAACCTACTCAATAATTCAAAGACATTTTTATACAATCGAGATAATTTTACAATAAGTAATATGATCGACATTACACCTAGTTTAATAAAAATAACAAGTAAATCAGACAAATTCGCCTTTATTCCTGTTTACCTTGCAGATTAAGTCAATGTATAATTAATTCACGTATTCATAGAGTTTGATATAATCATCTTATTGTATTCATTAATGTCGATATAAATTCCATGTTTGATTTTTTTTTTTTTTTTTTTTTTTTTTTTTGTTCTAACGTCGTCGCATACCACAAAGAACCGGCAGTTAAGTAGGCAATATGTCACAGCGCATTATAAAAGAAAAAAAAGAAATTATAAATTCCTCCTTGAAATCGAGTTAAAAATATTAAAAAGGAAGGCGGGGCACGTCTCTTTCCAACTCCGTTCTTGACTAATTGACCCAAATGCAAAACAGTTTTTTGGTGAATGAATTCAATCAGGTATTAAAAGTTGGCACATGCCAGCTTTTAAAAAAAGAACTTATCACTCTGTTTTAAAACGAGGACTTTCCCCTTTGCGTGTATGTATGTAGACTTTGTGCGTTCCTAATGTATAATTTGTATTAGGGAAAACAGTCGACGCTTTACAATCTTTTTTGTCACCTTGGCATGAGTTTTATACGTGCGATACATTCCAGGACGCCTACGTATGAAGTATTGTACTAGGTCGACCTTACATCGGTCTCGTTCATTTTTTTTTAACTCTTCGCATTCCGTCAACTTTTTTTATAAGGTGAATTACTCTTATTGCCATTTTCGTGTTTTATTTATAAAAGTCAAAAAACACTCGAAACACGGAATCTTGTGTAGAGAGATGGCTTTAAATTACCAACATCGTTTCAAACCTCTTTAAGGTTTCTCTACAAAGTCTTATTTTTTTTTTGATATTAGACATCTTTACAAAGAATTATTATATTTATTATTTATTCTAAAATAATTATTTTAGAAAGTGTTGCGAATATATTAAAACAACATTTAAATGTTTAAATGCCATTATTTTGTAGTTTACTACCTAAAAAACTAATGATTTAGAATAGAATCGTAAACATCAATGAACTTATTACGGGTAAACGATATACATTTATTTTATTCGCTCAAACACTGAAAGAGTTAAGTTATTTAAGTTCCTTTGGTGTTTAGAGTTTTCTTTTTTTATTAAATATACTTGTAAAAAATGTTGTGTACTAATAGAAAATGTGGAAATCAGTTAGAAAAATCATCATGCCCATTTATCTTAATAAAAAAATAATTTATACATAAAAATTAAAATTTGACAAATTCTCTTAAATGTTAAACTGTAAAATCAGGAATAATAGAATCTATAAATTTATACAGGGAAGCAAAATGACATGGAAATAATAAAATATGACTGAATAAAAATTGAAGTTATATATATATATATATATATATATATATATATATATATATATATATATGTGTGTGAGTGTGCATACATTGTAAGATTGAATTTAAATTCAATAATCTCTAATCTAATAAATGCATTTTAAAACACATTTAGAAAAGTGTTTAATCGATGATTGTTTTCTTCTAATTTTCGACTTTCAGCAAAATCAGATTTAAACACATAAATATCTCGAAATCTATGATTTTTTCCGGAAAAAACTACTCAAAATTAGGTTTTAAATTAACTAAATTTTAAAATGTATTAATTAAAATCGTCGGAACTGTTCTAGACATATTATTTGTTTCTTAGAGTTTTTAAGGTATTGCGCCCCAAATTTAGAGTTAAAATTCAGTTTTTGATTTCGCCTTGGGGTAAGTTCTTTCTGAATATTTATGCTAAATTCCACTGAAATCAGACCATTAGTTTAGGCTCCACGCGTTTGCACAGGCTGCAGTACATTCAAAAGGCAGATTTTGTTTTTTTAAATTCATATTTTTTTTTTACTCAGAACGCCTTAAAACGTGTTAATCCATCCAAAAATTACTAAAATGGATTTCCACACCATCACAATACTTTCTCTCTATACTAGTATGTATAGAGAAAGTAAAAATAAATATTATAAAAAAAAATGCATGGTACCAAATAAAATCCGGCACTTCTTTAGATTGTTACTCCCCGTATAAAGAAAACAGGGGGGAGTAACAATCTAAAAAAGCTGTACGGAATGTTCTTCTTTAGACTGGTACTCCCCTTCCCCTTATAAAAACAGAAGGTGATATTCCTTTGTCCCAAAGTACATTGGACTAAACATCCCTTTGCCATAATAGTTGTTTAGTCAAAGTCATTTATATTCTATAAAAACATAGGGGAGTAACAATCTAAAGAAGTACCTAAAATCCAACACCCTGTTTATCATACGTATTACATTATAGAAGCATGCTAAGGAAGTTAAATGATTCTTGTGAAATGTATTCAGACTTAACTGATATAAGAGAAATGGAGATCTTTATCGTCCGACTAGATAATTAGTCAGGAATTTGAATCACGTTTGTTATTTCCTTCGTACTCCGTACACTCATTCCATCAATTGATTTATTCGTAAAATATAACCTTTCCGTATCATACTAATAAATAGATTTAGCTAACTTTAGTCCTACTCAATTTGAAATTTATCTTAATCAATTGTGTAATTTAACTTAAGAGATATTATTAGATATAATCCATCAAATGATTTATTGTTAGATGTATAATAATGTTTAGAAAATTAATTCATTGATCACATACATATTATAATACATTTCAATTTTGATTGTCCCCTTTAATTTTAATAAGTAATTTCTTCGTATTGTGTCAATAGGGGTTTTTCTTTATAAAAAAATAAAAATGAATTAGTTCATTTTTTATTTTTTTATAAAGAAAACCCCCTATTGACACAATACGAAGAAATTTCATATTATAATATATTATATCAATTATAAATTATGAAAGATCAATCAATGTAATAATAGCCCAGGAGATAGCGTCTAAAAAAGTAACATCATGTTAGAATTTTGTGTATAAGTAAATCTTGTGGTGCCTTTTAAAAAAATGTGGTCGGCTAAGTTCGTCTGCAGGATATAACTTGTCAATGGGCATTTGACAAAAACTAACCGGTGGAGAGCGGTCATGTCCCCCCTTTATGGTTTGATTTTTCGTGATCCCGAGTACAAAATTAGTTAGTAAACCAAAAATCAATTTAATGGCAGTTTGTCACTTAATAGGTAAGTTATTCAAATATTACTCCAAAACAAAATGGTCACCTATCACGTGGCAAACTACCATTAACTTGATTTTACTAATACGAAACGAATTGCAAAAAAAAAACCGTTGCAACATGAGACAAAACACTTCTAAAATATTGAAATTAGAATGAAATTCCGCATAGAAAGTATAATTTTTGTTAACTAACTGGACTAACCGAATGATGGATTCGGTCAAAACCACCTCGGACAACCGCTAAATCGACAAGGTTTACGAACGTGGTTGATTTTTTAGGTTGGTCTTTCCGGACACACCGGTTACTTCTCGGTCACCCTAGATAGTGATTCCCAACTCACCCTCACTCTAATCGTATCTTACAAAAGTATTCGCCGATTCACAAATACTCGTCTCAACTCTCTTGACGAATAACGAATCCCAATCACAGCTCATTTCTTTCAAATGTGTCTTATTGTTAAGAAAGCTTACGAAAAGATAACAATCGTTGTAATATGATATGCTTTATGAGACTATAACTCAAATACGATTTATGCTTTTGGTTTGGTTTGTTATGTTTCCTCTTCATTATGATGAAGGGAATTCTAAATGGTTATGACCCATAAAAAGGATATATATGTATATCAATTGATAAATGATTCGTCAAAGGAAAAAAAAAATTGACAATCGGTAGAAGAAGGAATTTTTTTCCGGTTGATGTTTAAAGGATTCGGTTCTGTTTAAATGTTTTGAATTAACAAAAAGGGTAGGACCTCCTTCATCGGGGCATCACCCACCACTCCATTAGTCTTTCTGAATAGCGGAGATAATTAAGGATAATGCCTTTTACCTTCGTTCTGTTGCGAGGTACCAAACAGGCTTTCCTTCACCAGTCCAAAGAAAAATGAAGAGAACTAAAATAAAAAGAAAATAGTATTAATGACATGTTTAGTATGTTTTCATATTCCTTAGATGGACTTTTTTAAACTTCTTAACATCCAAGTCGTTTCATTTCGTTTTGTATGATTGACCTTTTTTTGTATCATAGAAAAAAAATGTAGAAAATATAAAGTAGAATTAGATTACTTTTGAAAGAAAATAAAAAGACTACAAACAAATCTTAACTTATATAAAATTATGGAATGTTTATATATATATATAAATGTCCACATGTTTTTTTACAAAAGCGTTAAAGATGGGATAAATGATACAAAAATACAACTCCAAAATTGAAAAAAAAAAAAAAGAACTTAATACTTCTATAAAATAAGGAGTAATGTATTTTTCTATTTCGAACTAAAACGTTTAATATAAGGAGGGAAAAATCTTTGATACGATGTTTAAACCCTTTAGACGTCTTTTGTAGAAAAAGCGTTAAAGATGGTATAAATGATACCGAAATCATTTGTTGGTTGTTCATTTTTTTTTCTTTATTTTTTGGTAGTGAATGTTCGTTTGTTTCTTTTTTCTTCTCTATTTTCAAGTCATTGGTTGTTGGTTTAATGGTAGTTTAATGATACGAGACCCGACAAATACTTTTGATGTTGTTTCAAAATGATAGTTTTTAGTTTGTAATTTCAAATAAACGATTATTTGGAAAGAAAATAAAAAATTGATGATATAATACAAATGATTGAGGTGACAGACTTTAAATTATAATTTATAAATTGCACGATACATGATACTTTATTTATCCTTAATATTATCCTTTAATATTAATATTGTGATATTCCTGTGATGTTTTAAATTATTCTGTGGTATTATGCAATTTTGTTTTTTCGGACGATACATTTAAACCTTGAGTCCAAAATCGTTAAAATATATCGTAGATAAATATGATATCGAAAAATGTTTTTAAAAATATTTTAATTTAATTTATAAAATAATAATTAATTTGTATAACTAAATTTAAATTTTGTAAGTTAAAAGGTGAGAAGTTAAAAAAAAATAAAACAACATTATTAAAGAATACCTTAAATGAATTATAGCTCTAATTATAACTACATATTTTCAATGGAAGATATTCATAGCAACACTACATACTCTTTTTTTTTATTATTAAGCCAGAACAGGAACTAAGGGAAAACAAAAGAGGGAAAAAGAATTGAATAAAAAAATATCGAACAAGGAATAAAAAAACATAAAAGATAATAAAAAAGAATAAAAAACCGCCCTAGGTTCAATTATGCGAAAGATTAATAGCCAAGACAAAGACTGACATCATTGTGCTCGGGAGAGAAATTCTTTGAAATGCCACGAAATAAAAAACAAGGTACAACAATGAACAAAAGTTTCCATTGTTTTGAGAAGTGGCTTTTTTTAATTGAATCTCCTCCGGTTGTATAGGTGAAGGATGGAACAGTCTCACAAGTGTCTTAATGTGTTGATTCGGTAACGTTCATTTGTAAATTACAACTGTAAATGTAATTTCCTTTATTTTTAAATTCATCTTTCAAATATGGAATTCTTTTATATAATTGTTAAAATTAAATTCGTTAATTCATGAATATGCGAAGCAGTCTTTCACGGGACGAAGTAACCTCTTAATAGTGCTCTTAGAGCACTATTAAGCAGCACTATAAGAGGTTAATAGTAACCTCTTAATTAAGGCTCTTAATAGTGCTGCTTGATATTACAAGGACGATTAACGTTACACCGTGCCGGGGCCGGGCTGTGTCACAGACGGGGCACGGTCAAAGATTACTAGAACTCATTTATGGTCGACCGGGTCGAGTCCGTACCCCTGCCTGGGAGACGGCCGGGGCACGGCGTCGAAATGTCCGGTGAGTATTCTTTCCCAGCTCTGGCCCGGCCCGGCCACGGCACTTAAACACATGAGTGAGCTCGCCGGGCTCCCGGTGGGCAGTCGAAGATGAACTATAGTAAGGTTAGCAGCTCAAGCGCACGGTCGAACACTTATTACTTGTAAACCTCCCGGTGTAGCATGAATGACTAGCCCGGTCTTCGCTCGGTGGAAAGAATACGATACGGGCACGGCCCTACCTCGGCACGGTATAACGTGAATAATCCTTTACGGTGGTACATTTTTCACATCTCCAAAAATCACTTACTGATTCAACTTTTAAAGATATGAAGTACTCTACCAGAAGAAACTTTTAAACTTGAGGGTAATGATCTGCAAACTGAGTAGATAAGTAGTGGAGTTGTCTCATGATTATAGGAAAGAAGAAATTATGTGGCACCTAGCTTCAGATTCTTCCTCTTAACTCTTGAACGAATTGTGATATGAGATTTGGCTTTATTTCGATTCCCAGTAAGGTCATACTGAATTTTAAGCAATATTAAATTAATGTGGGGCCAACTGTGGGCTATACTTTCAACAAGCCATCCAAATGTCTTTTATACCAGATCAGCACTTTTAAGAATACAGGTTAATGAAACCAAGTTGTTGTTTCGATTTCTAGTGGGGTCACACTTATACACACATATCCATTAAATGAGCTCATACGGATTGCTGTCCAGGAGTTTTTAAAAGCTTTTGGTTCCCACTGGATCTGAAGTTTATCACTTAAGGTCGACCAAGAAGTGATGGCAATTTGAGGTGTGTTGTTTTGTGTCATATGCAGTCAGTTTTGTAATAAAATTGATCACTATGTTGTAAATAGGAATACGATCCAGGGTACTGGTTATTTAACCTAATTCTTCCTCTCTCTGAATGTAACAAACCTTCCAAGTTCAGAGTATGTCGATCTAATCATTTATACGAGTATAAATTGTGCTACTTTAAAGACTGATAAAAAGTGCCAAAACTGTCACTGTTAATTTAGGTAGGAAATGCAGTTACTATTGTGATAGGAAAAAACTCTTAGTTGTTTTTGTTTTTTATAAATTTATTTTTGACAATTTTCATAGTTTGTTACTTTGATGTTCATGAAGAGCTGTAATGTATCAAATATTAGCACCTGACTGAAGAATCGGCTGCCTTTATTCCTTTGGCCAGCGGTCGATGCGGCACACCTACAATTTTTAATAAGACTTATTGGTCAATACTAGTTCTATTAAATAATTATCTAATGCACACCTTAGCCCTAAAGTTGTTCTGCTTATCTGTTGTTATACTATACAAAAGGTTTAAATTTTTGGTTAGTTGGGTCTTTTAAGAAAAATTCTAACACCTCACATTTGCGATATTTCGATCCTCCTTGGATCATTCTCAAGCTGACTACATTGTCAAGTTATTGTTTTCTATAAAGTTTTTTTTGAATAAGTTTAATTAAAATCGGACAGATTCTCGTCAATTCACCTGAAATACAGGTACTGTCAATTACACTATTATTTAATAATATCTCAGACATCAGACATCGAAATATATAAATAATAAAACCACTAAGAACAACACATTTCTACTACATACTTCCACTTAACTTCTGTCTAACGTCGCAAATGTGAGGCGTTTCAATTTTCCTTAAAAGACCCAACTAATCAAGAATTTATACTACAAGGAACAATCTATTAATTTATGGTTTACATTTTGTTTCAGAGGTTCCCTAATATTCCCTAACTATTTTACATGTATGTTTTTTTTTTTTTTTTTTGTTAACCAACCACTTTACTATGTGAAGTTTCGTTTGCAACAACAACTAATGTCCTAAATCTAACCCTTGGCTAATTTTTCACATCACAAATCACAACCAACCAATATCTTCACCAGATTGCAGACAATTCATTCTTGTGATCAACTTTTCTCAAAACTGCAATTATGGACATTGGTTGTGGTTGTTCCAAGCCACAATAGATGTTTTTGTAATTTTGCATTATGAACTACACCTAATATTTTGATTACTTTGCTTAACATAGTAAGCTGTAGTATGTCAAAATTTCTCGAATCCTTGGTCTGTAAAAATGCTTATTTTGTACACTTCCTGTAACTTAAAATATTTGTTTTAATAACGTATACTAACGTAAAGATATAGTATCTAATAGTCTATTCATCTTTACAACTCTAGCATATGAATGAAATATTGAAGAGGAAAGAAAGAAGGGGAAGAGAATGCTGTGGTGTGTTTTAGTTGATAATTATCTAAGCAACCTGAGAAAGGTTTAGTGATGTGCTCTTGTACACGAGGGTCTAATGTTTATGCCTCTATGTCACGCTAGATTTAGTTCACATGTTGTCACCTTTAACTTTCCGCTTCCTTCCCAACAATATTTATTTATAGGTTTAATTAAACCAATCCTTCCATTATCTAACAACTAAATCAACTCTTAAAACATCTTAATTAACAATCTACAGGTACAAACATTGTAATTTTTCCTACAATTTTATGTAGAGTGGGAAATATGTCTTTCACTCGTATAAACTCCGTTTATCATCGATTACGAAACTAATTTTTAATTTCTTGTTTACAGTTTTGCTTTCGAGCTTACCCAAAGATAACGGAAGCAGTGACATTGTTCTGAAAAAACGACATTTTTTTATATCACCTAATTAGAAATCAGAGGCCGTATCTCTTTCGTCTTTTGTCTGCCTGTCGGTCTGCCCAACATTTTTGCGATCCAACATATATCTTAAAAATATCTCGTCCGATTTCAACGAAATGGAGATGGTAAATTTATGTGGTAATGTTAGTTTTACAGTCCAACACCCCCTGCAATATATAAATTTATTTATAGATTATTTATTATATTATGTTTAGTTTTTGGAAAATATTGATCTGACTTTTTTCGCCGTCTTCTTGTGTGTCTCTAAAAAATCGAAATATCTTTTATTTTAAATCTACTACAGTAAAATGATTCAAATATTTATTAAAGAAACCAAAATTTATAATGTTCAATTATTAATAACCCTAACTCCTCTTTTATTATGTATCTATTGGAAACTGTTGGTCATTTATTAATAAGAAGATAGAAGATTAGACCCTACAGGCACTCGAACATCATTAAGGCATTTTCCCTTCATCTTCATATCTTAAAAGGGTTTTTTGTTATTATTAATACCACATATATATGTATAAAAATCTCTCATTTTTGAATTAGTTTTAAAGTTGAAGAGTAAAAGGGAAAAAAGGGGCTCTCTTAATACTCATACAATAAAAAAGGTCTCTTCTGTTTTCAGATGTAAGGGTTAGAAAAATGCGTTAAGAAGGGTCAAGAGCCCTTGAGGTCAAAGTTTTGTGGCTAACCATTACTCAGCTATACTCTTCTTTTCTGAGGGCTTTTTTTGTTGTTTTTTTATCAATAGTTTTTTATTTCTTATATTTATATTTATTTATATATATATATATATATATATATATATATATATATATATATATATATATATATATATATATATATATATATATATATATATATATATATATAAAAACAAAAGTTTAATTTTTCCATTATGAGCTTTCAATAATTTATTACAGAATAAAAAGTTAGAAGTCAAGAGTGTGTCTAGTTTTAGAAGTTTTTAAGTAATAATTTTTTTCCTTAAGGTTTAGATGAAATTGACAAGAAATTATATGATAATAATTATTAAATATAGTTGAATAATGAAATTAAAAATTTAATATTGTGGAGGTTTGAATAAAAAATTCCGCGCTATGAACAATACTCTCTCTGTTTCTGTAATACAAATATGAAAAAGTCCATATCGTAGAAGCTGTGTTTTTGACAAATTAATTGTTTTAAGAAATTTAAAGCATATAAATAGGTTGAAATATAATTTTAGTGTGAAATCTATGATTATAGTCTAATAAAACTCTTTTTTACCTTTTAAACTAAATATATTTAAAAACTCAGCAACAGCTAGAACACACGGATGTCTGATGGCATTTAGTATAGCCGACCGTTTCAAACATCATTAAATGAGATAATGACTCAATTTTGTTGCGTTTCTGTCATTTACGTTAGGAAAAATGAAGAAATATGTAGGAGCTGATTGATAAACTTTCAAACATTTCCGTTCTAACGTTCCGTAAGCTTATTGAACGAAATTTTTATATATTCCTGAATTCAAAAATTCTTAGAGAGAAATCCTTTTCCTCCTTCAGCCACCAGGGAGCACTTTTGGTCCCGTATCTGTTTGTCGTTTAACATTTTTTGCGAACCACTATATCTCAAAAACTACTCATACGATTTTGATGAAATTTGGATGGTAGATCCTAACTAGCCCTAAGATTATTGTTCCCATATTAATATTAACTTGATATGCCGATTGCTTTTTCTTTCACATGCGCACAAACCTATTTTTATTAACACCTATGTCTTTAAAATTACTTACATAATTTGGGAGAAATTTTGATGGGTTGTCTCCAGTCAAGCAGTCCACAGAACGTCCCATATTAATATAAACCGTGATGATTTAATATTGCTTAAAAATAACTATGCCTCCAAGATCCAAATCTGTTGAGGAAAAAGAGAAATTGAGATCCAAATCTCACAAACATAGGACACAAGGAACCTATATACCACACAAATTGACAGACTATTTTTTTATCTGAATAGGTTGATTAAAAATAGTGTGATCTTTACATACGAAACAGTAAATATTCAAGAATCCATTAAAATTTACTCATTCATTTATTAATCTATATACAGGGTGGTCCAAAAGTCTCTCCCCCCCCCCCCCTCTCCTAACTTTTGAACGGTTTGAGATAAATTAATGAAACTCGGGGGATCTTTATCATGCAAAGGGAAGTTTGTTTCCATGCAATCGCCCACCAGGGGCAACCACCCACATTGCCCCCAGACCACCCAACTTCAAAATTTCAAATTTTTGATAGCATATTTGAATTCTACGGTAAAAAATAATAAACTTTTACTTGAAACAATTTTTTTCTATTTCCAATATTTTGCCCCCTCTAGGGGGGCAAAGATAGCAAAATAACTCTTCCGATAATACGTTGTAAAATCTAAACGGTTTGAGATAAATTAATGAAACTTAGAGGATCCGTACCATGTAAAGGGAGGTTTGTTTTCATGCAGTCACGCAGTAGGGGCAACCACCCATTTTGTCCCTAGGCCACCTAACTTCAAAATTTTAACCTAGAGTGAATATTTTTGATAGCAGATTTGATTCTACGGCGAAAAATAAAAATATTTTACTTCTAACTTTTTTTATTATCTCCAATATTTTGCCCCTATAGGGGAGCAAAGCTATAAAAATGGAAGATTTCAGCGCCTGGGGGCAAAATGGTAGTTGCCCCTAGTATGCGAGTGGAGGGATACACACTTCCCTTTACAAGGTATAGATCCCCTAAGTTTCATTACTTTATTTCTAACCGTTTAGATTTTATGACCATCTAAGTGTTATTTTTTTACTATTTCGGAAGGGTTATTTGGCTATCTTTGCCCCCCTGTAGGGGGCAAAATATTGGAGGTAGAAAAAATAGTTTCAAGTAAAAGTTTATTATTTTTCACCGTAAAATCCAAATATGCTATCAAAAATATACATTCCAATTTGAAATTTTGAAGTTGGGTAGTCTTGGGGCAAAGTGGGTGGTTGCCCCTAGTAGGCGATTGCATGAAAACAAACTTCCCTTTGCATGGTAGAGATAACCCAAGTTTTATTAATTTATCTCAAACCGTTCAAAAGTTAAGAGGGGGGGGGGAGACTTATGGACCACCCTGTATATAAAATTAAAGTTTTGTCTGTATACATTTTTGTCTGTATACATTGGTCAGAATTGAAAATTCTCTGAATTTTCTGGATACTTTTTCATTTCATACATTACGAAAACCGAATCCGGCCTTACTTTTTTCGTGTATGTATGTGTGTCTTTCACCATGTCCGACTTTATAGGCGGAAAACTGGTTAAACGAAATCGATTTTTTTTTCAGGCTTGCTTTCATCAAAAAATATTAAGTAGAACCAAAGTTAACAGTTTTATAAAAAAAAAAAATTTATATAAAAAAATAACCTAAAAATTAGGTTGACCAAGTATATATTAAGTGGCACTGACTCGCTCATCAAAATGTTCGGGTACTTCTAGATCATCTAGAATCTAGAGACTCGCTGTGTTTTGAGTTTGGTCGGAGATTGGCCCAAACTGACTGGAAAAATCCAAAAAGTTAAAAAAAAAAAAATTCACCCCCCCCCCCCCCCCCCCCCTAAAAAATTAAAAATGGCGGATGCGACTGTAAAGTTTTTTGGAAGCTACGATTTGTAGAGTATTATATTCTTTGTAATGAAATGAATGATGTATAATATAGTCCTTATTATATTCCCAGAAGGCTTTGGATACAAAACTATTTAGGCATTTCATTTAATTGCTAGGTCTACATGATTATAGCAAACATAGCAACTAATACCTAGCAAGTGCCCTGCGCCCTGGCTTGTTGGGATATATGTACAACGAAATACATTTTAACCTTTTTGCTTTACTTTTCATATAACACTTAATTTTGTAAAATAAAACAACTCTTTTCAGATAGTCATAATTCAATCTCATTAATTAATTAAAATAAGCTTCAATTTCCAACTTTAAAGAGGCAACTTGTCAATTTAAGTTACAACAGAAACTTATCAAAAAGTCATAAAAGGTTATAAGGTTTTAAATTTTTTTAACAGCATTTATTAAACGAAATTTACGTCTAATTTAAAAGGTATTACTGATTAATTACTAATAACGGCTTAACTTATCTATATATGACCGATAATTTATCGACTATCTATACAAATATATATTTTTTTTAGGCCCGTCGTCTGTTCAGCTCATTTTGGCTTCTGGAGATTAATTACTTTTTTACTAACTTTTAACAAATACCGTCTTCTTGTTAAGTGGAGAATGATTCTTTGGGTACAGCGGCCACAAAACTTATTTTTTTTAATTTTTTTCTTTTCGAACGATATGAGGAGATACAATTAAGTTCAGGTCCATCAATCATGTAAAAAATTAAAAAAAAAAAAGTTTTATTTTTGTAACCATCTAAACTTTGAGATCCATTCCATCATGAGATTAATGTAACTTTCAAGCTCTCCCGACACAAAACCCAAGCTTTAGATGTAAAACCTGAAGACGTCAAGAAAAAAAAGTTAAATACGAACCATTCTCTTTTTTTAACAAAAAATAAGAATTCTAAAAAAAAAAAAAACTTAAATATATACATATAAAGAGTGACTATGCCAATTTATATACTTATAATATAAATATATAAACGGCTCTCAACTTATAAGAAAATGATTGTCGAATGTGATTTCATCTCTGATTGGCAATTACTCATAATCAAGATGCTTAAAATGTCAAATCAGAAATATAAATTTTTATTTTTGAATACCATATGACTTAGCTTGTAAAAATGAATAAAGAGGATACGAAGGTTAGATAATCGTATAAATATACTCAAATGGTGTGTTAAAAAAATGATTGAAATATGTATTACGGAAATAATTCTCTTTGTTGCTAACGACGAGTCATTAATTGGTAGATGCTTTCGCGTACAATTGTGGTCATTTATGATTGTGGTACCTTTAATCGTAATATATCCCAATTATGAAAAGACACCCCTGAGTTTAATCCCGAAACGTTGGGATCACAAATTCTTTAACGTAGTCTCCTTCATTCGTACCTCTCTTTATTAAGTTGAGGTTCGTTCATGAACCTTATCATGAAAATGGTTCATGTTGATTAAGTTCTACGAAAGACGGTAGATTGTAGTTAGAATTTTCATAAACTTTTGGCTTACTGGATGAATCAAAGCCTTAATAGAAAGGAATTACGAGGTAGTAATGGATTTTGGAATTAAAGACATGGGGGGATAGAGAGATAAAAATTAACCTGGAGCACTATGGATGCTAACCAAATCCTTAATTTCATATATATATATATATATATATATATATATATATATATATATATATATATATATATATATATATATATATATATATATATATATATATATATATACATATACATATTTAAATCTATGTTAATTATTTATACGCGTGTTTCCGAAGGGACGAAGAGCCCTTTTTTATCATTCTTTTATGTCCATTTAATGAATTCCTTTTTTTTAATGAAGATTAAAATGCATTCAATATTTTTTTTCTCTCTTTCTTAAAACTTATATTATTCTGTGTTTAAATAAAAGGGATTCATTTTTTAAGATATATTGATTTTTAACACGGAAAAGGTATTAATAATTTTTGTTTAAAAGGTCTTCCCTTTTTACTATCTTAATTTTTGTCCATTAAATACTTATATATTCTAATATATATCTCTATATTTTTTTTTAACTTATACATTAAAGATTAATGTTATGTTTAAATATAGTAATTTTTCAAGTTGTTAAATATTAGAAGTGTATAATTGTAATTAAGGTTTAGATTAGTTCGTCTTAGGATTTATTTTTTTATTACAAATAATATAATGTGTCTGATTATTATTAGTTTTATTTTAAACAAATTATTTACTTATCTAAACAAAATTATTTTTTATTCTAGATTAGAAGGCCATGTATTTTGGTGAAGACAAAAAAAACATGGCTTACCTAATAGTTCGTCGCGGAAAACGAGTAAAAGATTTTTTTTAATAGAAAATATAAAAGAAAAATAAATTAATTATGCTTCGCGGATTTTCTTTTCAGCCATCATACTTTTGGTCCATTACCTCGTGGTTCGTACTTGGGTCCATGACCTTAGGTGGGCTTAACACTACAAAGCTACTTTGTTTTCGACGTCTAGTTTTTAACTCTAATTATTTACTTTAATACCAATTTCATTTTCTTATTAAGAACTCGTAGAATTTTCTCTCTTGGAGTTAATTTAGCCTATAGCTGTTCTATATAGTAAAAATTGATCAATGAGATCGATATTACTGTCTATAAAATAATTCTAGACCCTCGAGTTTAAACCCTTGTAACTTCTAAACGGAAAATCGTATGAAGATGAAACAAGTTTCTTTATTTTGACAATTTAATAAAATTTTATAGCATATGAATAATTATTTTTTTAAGTTAATTTTTAATTACTTTATTGCGGGATAGGTTAAAAAAAGGGCCGTTTTTCGGCACATTTTGACAATGCCCAACTAAAAACTCACTGCTTTAAAAGTTCTCAACCAAATAGTAGACACAGACACACTGGCGCATCTCAGGATTTATGACAACTGTATAGTTTTTTGGGAATTTCACACTTAGTATTTTCTTTTCAAGAAGGCGGACGACTAAAGAATAACGTCTTTAGACATGTTATACATTTAGTTTTGAAGGTCTTAAATAGTAGGAAAATAATGTCACTATTACAATTTTACACTCAATATTTATAACATGACGGACTACTATACCGTTTTTAGTCAGTATGACATATTATACTTTTACACACATTTTAAAGGTCTTAAAGAGAATGAAAAAAATGTGTAACTAGTATTAAAAAAAATTCATTTTTGGTCGTGTTTATGCTTTTATGTTAATAATAATTTCAAAGATCTTTTTTGGTGGATTAAAAATATACAAGTTTTTCTTCGAATAGTAGCCTTATTAAAAACAAATAATGCCGATATAAGAATAAAACGCGAGTTCTTAATACGCCACATCACCAGTTAACAATTTTTCTTATAAATTATAACAAACACACAAAACAATTACAATACACTTCTCATAAATAACACCATTACTTATAAATTGCATTATTTAAACAGAGCGCACCTTGTGTAAGTAAGTTCTCTTTTTACAAATACTTGCTTTCGTTACTTAAATTGAGCTTATAAGTCCTAAACTTTTTAAAAGCAGCTTTTTTCAAGTAACTACTTGAACTTTATATTGGACTCAGGTAACAATTTTTTTAAAACTAAAGTACATAACAACGGAACTCATGGTTGAAAAGTTCGACCCCCATCTTAAAGTTCGTAAAGTACATTTAAGTTGTCCGTATGTAATCCGCTAACGTCGAATTTCATGTTTGACGGTCTTGAAGTTATGAACTCGTTGTGGTGCACGCTTCGCAATGCCAGTTCAAGTAACGAGCACTCTGACAGACGTGGAAATTAAATCGTGAATACCACAGGCTCTATTTGTAACTCAGTATAAAATAATATATCAATGTCAACGGTGAAGCTTGATACGACAATTAAGTAACTCGTGATTGTGACATTATCGAGCCAATACTATAATATCATATTATTTAATTATTTGTGAATAAATTGTGTCAATTTTCAACGAGATTTTTAGTTAATAGTATATTTCAGTGATGGTTATTAATTAAATACTGGTTATTTAACAATCTACATAAATAAGCTGTAATTATATTTATCTACGATTGATACGAAATATAAACATTATATCTCTGTTTAGATGCGTAGAAAGTGATTATTTCCGTACTTGTATTCATTGCGCATGCGCGTCTCATAGTTCTGAAGAATTCCTCCTCTTTACCACGTTAGTGCGGTAAAGAGGAGGAATTCTTCAGCTTTACGCACGATTAGCGAGTTTGTTTACATTTAACAAAACTAATTTGCTATTCTTTTATTAAAGTAACTGTTTGTATCGAGTTTTGACGAAAATGTAGAGAATAATACTCCTCCAGAAATAATTAATTCGGCAAAAAATACAACTCAAGATTAATGGCATCTTTATCAAGAGAAGAGATACGAACTTACAGCAAGTTTATTTTTTTCTGTATTTATTATTTAAATCTAACAATCATAGATAAAGTACGGTACGCAACTCGTGCTAAAACGGCATTTTGCATTGCTCGTGTGGTTTTACTACCCTCGCTGTCGCTCGGGTGCAAACTCCACTCTCGCATGCAAAATGCTACTTTCCGCACTCGACGCGTAATGTACTATTATATATATACATATATACACATATTCATATAATATGGCTTGTTTTTAGAGTCCGGAGGCAAAACCGTGGAACCGTGTTTGACTGTCTGTCTGACTGTGTTTAACTCACCTGTAACGTTCGTATTCCCGAAAATACCTACAAAAAATTTGACTTTTTAGTTATTATATGTGTAGCCACCCAAAAACAGGAAAAATGTAATGAGATCCCCAAAAAAATCTTATTAAAAACAAGGGGTTGAAAATTGTTTAAAGTAAATGTGCCATATGGGGGTGTTAAATGAAAGGGGAAGACATCCTCAGTACAAATATATATTTGGTTTTGATTTGGTACCAATTCATCTTTGCATCATATGTCCTTAAATAGTATATTATGTTACTAGGCTGTGAAGTGAGTTTTTTCTTTACCGCGGCAACTACATTTAATGTCGAGCGAAGCGAGATAGTAAATATTGCCAAGGTAAAGAAAAAACACTTCACAGTCGCGTAGCATATGCTATTTTTTCCGAGGTAGCAGACAATGAAAAAACATTAAATATTAATCACTAATCAATAATCAATATATAATAATAACAAATATTAGTACATACTTAAGACTTAAAAAAAGAAACCTTAAAAAGAGGTTATACTATAAGAAAAGATAAATAAAACGCATTGACATCTAGCGGATTTTTATCGTACTAGCAGCATTTCTACAAAGACTGCAGCACTACTAACGGAAGTTTTGACAATTACCCGCCGGAAAATAAAAATCTTTTAGTTCCTAGGACGTAAAAGATTTTATCTTTACAGCTAGGAGTAATGAAAAGATTTTTAAGTCCGCGTGATGAAAAAATGGATTTTAGCTGTGTTTTTTAGGCTCGAAAGTTACTATATCACAGCCTACCACGGAAAAAATTGCTTTTTAGCGAATTTTCGAAGAAAGTTGAGCTATTGCAATGGCTTCAAAATTTTTGAAAATTTTCTCCATGCAAATCCGTTTTAGACCATTCTGAATCGATTCCTAAAATGTATCACTTTTTTATGTATCTATGTATGTATATATATATATATATGTGTCACTCCTGACGATATCTCCCCTTAGGACGCACTTAAAAAATCCTAACAAAAAATGTCAATAATATCAAAAGAAAGGATGAGTTCGTTGGCCAGAATTTTTGGAGTTCATTTAGGGGTCAAATTTGACAATTCAGGGTCAAAAATAGCATAAAAACATGTTTTTTCCATTTTACCCCCCTCTTATATGAAAAAGTGTACATAACAACAATTACTGTACTCTTAGAGAGCTTTCCAACGACATGCATCTTGAAGGGTAAATACTATTTTGACTTTTGTACCCCGTACCCCTGTGTACCAATTTTTGTTTAACCAACCAAAATTTTCCTATATTATCATTAGCCAATAATACGCAGATTTCTTTGAAAATTCGCTCATTAAGTCATGGTGCATGACTGGACTTTTTTTCAGTCTCTCTCCCTCTATTTTCATTAACAAATCAACGAAATAAATCACTGTTATCTTTGACAAAAATAAACAAAGAAACAATTTTTATGGAATTTCGCACACTATACAATTTTTTCTCTTAAGATTTTTTTTTTTTATCCCTTAAAACTTAACCCTTAACACTTCAGAGTAGTTTCATTGCCTTTAGACGATAAAAATGCCTTTCTAGGCGTTTGATCACGTCATTGTAATAAGCACAGTTCAAAAGTCATCGCTAAATCAAACTTTTCAATGGCCGCCATCTTGCATCGGATGGTTAACAAACTCGTCAGGTTTGTGTAATTGCCTAAAGAGCCTGTGTGTGTGCTAAAAGCACATACTTGACAACTTCATTTTTACTTTATGTGCCGTTTATTATCGGTTAATATTATTACTTTACAATATGCAGGGTGTCTATAAAGACTCTTTACAATTTCCAATATTTATTACAGAAGCAATTGCTGAGATATCTTCTTGTATGTGGTAAGCAAGTTGAATGGAGTGGTTAGCAAAGTTTTTAATGTTATGGAATTTGTATATTTCAGTGTGTATTCGTCTTAATTTTGAAATAATTTCCACCTAAGTATCTGTCTTTTCATTTGCCTTTGTACTAATTTTAAAGAGACTTTATAGATACCTTATATGATAAAAGGATGTATCTATCATTTCATTCGCCTTTGTAATTATTTTAAAGTCTTTATGAACACCTTGTACGATGAAAGGATATATCTGCCTTTTCAGTTGCCTTTGCAATTGTAAAAAGACTTAAGGACACTCAAATAGTGAAAAAATCAGATACTTCACTAATTTATCATTATTATAGAATTGAAATTAAAGTGTTAGTATTTGAGTTTGATTCTTTGGAGATTTATTACTCATTTTAACCTTTCGGACTGACCACTGACACTGACTGACCTACGGGATTCTTTCAAATATAGTTCATTTTGTTGAAAGCACTGTATGAAGATAATAACAGAAATGATTAGTAAATCTTTATATACTTGTATGAGAATACAATGATAAAATAAAGTTGGATACAGATAGAAGCAGGTTGGCCTATTAGAGGAAGACATCACATGTGACAGGATATCAGTACATCTTGACGAACATCTGCCCTGTATAAATATCCTTCATTCATTTAACCCTCAGGCACTACTTAGCATCATTCCTACCACAATAACTCCTCTCTTCAACTATTTTATTTATCCTATTATCTAGAGCAATAAAAAATAAATGATTATGGCTTCATAAATGAAATTAAAAAAAAAAGTTTGAGCTCTCTAAATTCATTGATGGTTCACTTATCTATTTTCTTATCCAAAGATGTAAACATAATTGCGCTAATTTTATTGAACGAGCGCAGTGAGTTCTTCATTTCAGAGACTTGGGATTTGAAAAGTTTGTGTGTTTGTTTGTCTAACGATAACTGGAGTAAAAATTGATCAATTTCATCGAAATTTGGCACATATATGCATCTTAGCATTTGTGAGAAGTGTATAGTTTTTGGAAATTCCGCACTAAATATTTTCCAGATGGCGCCCAATGCCATATTGGGTTGCCATATTGGGTTGCCATATTAGTCCGCCATGGACGACTAAAAAAAAAGTTTTAGTCAGTATAATGTATTATACATCGTTGTAAAGGTCTGTAAGAGAAGGAAAAGAATATGTAACTAATAAAATTTCACATTTAATATTTTCAAGATGGCGGCCAATATGGTGGACGACTAAAAATCAAAGTTTTAGCCAGCATAATGTGTTACATATCGTTTTAAAGGTCTTTAAGAGAAGAAAAAGAATAAGTAACTAATAAAATTTCAAAGTTCATATTTTCAAGATGGCGGCCAATATGGCGGACGACTAAACAAAAAGTTTTTTGTCAGCATGACATGTTATACATCAATTTAAAGCTCTTGAAGTCTAGGAAAGGAATATTTAACTATTTAAATTTCACATATAATATTTTCAAAATGGCGGCCAATATAAACTAAAACAAGTTTTTGTCTCCATGACATGTTATAAATCGTTTAAAGGTATTTTAAAGGCTGAAGATTATGTACAAATACTGTATAAAAAGGCGAGCACTGCGAGCATGTATTAATTTTATTAAATAATTATTATTCATAAATACTTTATAAGCAGGCGAGCGTAGCAGGCCTGCATTCATTTTATTATATTATTATTATGAACAAATAAGTAAAATACTTTTACAAAAGCGAGCATAGTAAGCCTGCAATAATTTTATTTAATAAAATATTTACTACAAAGGCTGTATAAACAGGCGAGCGTGGCGAGCCTGCATTCATATTATTAAAAAGATTATGGACAAATACTTTTATAACAGGCGAGCGTAGCGAGCCTGCAATAGCAATAATATTATTAAAATAAAGATAATATAAATATGCTATATAAACAGACGAGCGCAGCGAGCCCGCAATCATTTTATTAAATAAAAATGCTGTAGAACCGTTGTATAAACAGGCGAGCGTAGCGAGCCTGCATTAATATTATTAAATAAATATTGGGTACAAATGCTGTAATATCAGGTGAGCCTAGCGAGCCTGCATTAATATTTTTAAATAAAGATAATGCAGAAACTCTGTATAAACAGGCGAGCGTAGCGAGCCTGTAATAATTTTATTAAGTAAGATTATGTAGAAATGCTGTATAAACAGGCGAGCGTAGCGAGCCTGCATTAATATTATTAAATAAAGATCATGGACAAATCATTTTATAACAGGCGAGCGTAGCGAGCCTACAATAATTTTATTAAATATAGATTATGTAGTAACGCCGTATAAGCAGGCGAGAGTAGCGAGCCTGCATTAATATTATTAAATAAAGATGACACAAAAATGCTATATAAACAGGCGAGCGCAGCGAGCCTGCATCAATATTATCAAATAAAGATCATGGACAAATAATTTTATAACAGGCGAGCGTAGCGAGCCTGCAATAATTTTATTAAATAAATATTATGTAGAAACGCTGTATAAACAGGCGAGCGTAGCGAGCCTGCATTAGTATTATTAAATAAAGATAATGTAAAAATGCTATATAAACAGGCGAGCGTAGCGAGCCTGCAATAATATTATGTACAAATGCTGTATAACCAGGCGAGCGTAGCGAGCCTGCATTAATTTTATTAAATAAAGATTATGGAAAAATACTTTTACAACAGGCAATCATATTGGCAATTAATAATAAAAGATTATGTAGGTAAAAACAGGTGAACATGGTGAGCCCTTATAACTTTAATAAATATGGATTATGTACGGATGAAAGGAAAACAGTTTTAGCTACCGAGAAGTTGCAAATTAATACGAAATTAAATTCGGCTCACAGCATCTCGGCTTCGTTTGACAATTTTTAATTTTAAGAATGGGGCCAATAATAAAGAGGAAGTTGTAATCAGCATGCCACGCCATACATTGTTTAAAATAGTTTTATGAGTAGCAAATGAATATGTAACTATTTTTACAAAAGTTTTGCAACAAATGTGACCGAGATGAAGGTGTTAAAAAGTAAGCTTATTCTTATATGCTGTGTTACGTAAAATAATTTTAAAGCTCTTTTCAGGTTGAATAAGAATATGTTTGGTTTTCACCGAAAAATTATCCTGGTTGAGAACATAGTATGGGTGATATAAGACCACAATCTAAGCGAGTTCTTTATGCAACGCATCACTAGTGTATTGATTGTGCCAATAATAATGTGTATGCAGCTGATGTAGTGACACGCATTACCTGATAATATAGTTGGATAAGCGACTGGCCCTAGCTCATTGACACGGATTAATATTTTTACATTATTTATTGATTGTAATTTTTATTTTATTGATTATTTATTAATAGGTATTTCCCTTCTGTTCCAAAAACAAATCATTTTATGTTGGATATCACTGATATCCGGGATAGCAGCGCCGGCTCTTGGGGCAGGCGAGCCGGGCAATTATTTCTCTGTCAGCTCATCAAGAAGCATCGAAGTTATCCTTTACCAGTTGAGTCTAAGGCCGGCCTGTATGTGAGTAAAATGTTCTTTACCCGGTTATACTAACAAACATGACAATTCGAACAGTGAAAGAAATTTGTTTATGTTAGTTATCATCCACAACCACAACCATCACCACAACCATCACACAACCATCACCACAACCATCACACAACTATCACGACAACTACAACAAATACCACAACAACAACAAATAGCACAACCACAACCACAACAAATACCACAACCACAACAAATACAAATAAAACAAACCACAACCACAACAAATACAAGTACAAATACAAATACCACAACAAATTCAAATACCACAACCACATCACAACCATAACCACAACCACAACCACAACAAATACCACAACAAATACCACAGCAAATACAAATACCACAACCACAACAAATACAAATACCACAACCACAACCACAACTACAACCTACTAGGACCTAGGACCTATAGGACCTATAGGACCTAGGACCTATAGGACCTATAGGACCTAGGACCTATAGGACCTAGGACCTATAGGACCTAGGACCTATAGGACCAGGGACCTATAGGACCTAGGACCTAAAACTATAGGTCCTTGGTCCAAGGACCTAAGACCTATAGGTCCTAGGACCTAGGACCAACGACTTATAGGTCCTATGAACCTAGGACCTAAGACCTATAGGTCCTAGGTCCAATAGGACCTAGGTCTTATAGGTCCTCCACAACCACTACCACAACCACAACAAATACCACAACCATAACAAATACAAATACCACAACCACAACCACAACAAATACCACACCACAGCCACAACCACAACCATAACCATAACCACAACCACAACCATAACACCAACCACAACCACAACCATAACACCAACCACAACCATAACCACAACTACAACCACAACCACAACAAATACCACAACCATATCTACAACAATTACCATACCACAACTACAACCATAACCATAACCACAACCACAACCACACCATAACCACAACCACAACCACTACCACAACCACAACAAATACTACAACCACAACTACAACAAATACCACAACCACAAAGAAGACTACAACCACAACTACAGCAAATACCACAACCACAAAAATACGCCGCTGGTTAGACTTATTTAGTAATTTTTTTCTATAAAGCCTATATTGCTTTGAGGCTGATAATTATAGCCCAGTTCCATCCATCACCATAACCACAAATACTATCACAACAACCACAACCATCACCACACCCACAACCATCACCACAACCACAACCATCACACAACTATCACCACAACTACAACAAATTCCACAACCACAAAAATGACTACAACCACAACTACAACAAATACCACAACCACAAAAATACGCCGCTGGTTAGACTTGTTTAGTAATTTTTTTCTATAAAGCCTATATTGCTTTGAGGCTGATAATTATAGCCCAGTACCATACATCACCATAACCACAACAAATACCATCAACACAACCACAACCATCACCACAACCACAACCATTACACAACTATCACGACAACCACAACAAATACCACAACAACAACAAATAGCACAACCACAACCACAACAACAACCACAACCACTACCACAACCACAACAAATACCACAACCACAACAAATACAAATACCACAACCACAACCACAACAAATACCACACCACAGCCACAACCACAACCATAACCATAACCACAACCACAACCATAACACCAACCACAACCATAACCACAACCACAACCACAACCACAACAAATACCACACCACAGCCACAACCACAACCATAACCACAACCACAACTATAACCACATCCACAACCATAACCACAACCACAACCACAACCACAACCACAACAAATACTACAACCACAAAAAAGACCACAACCACAACTACAACAAATACCACAACCACAAAAATACGCCGCTAATTAGACTTGTTTAGTAATTTTTTTCTATAAAGCCTATATTGCATTGAGGCTGATAATTATAGCCCAGTACCATCCATCACCATAACCACTACAAATACAATCACCACAACCACAACCATCACCACAACCATCACACAACTATCACGACAACTACAACAAATACCAAAACAACAACAAATAGCACAACCACAACCACAACAAATACCACAACCACAACAAATACAAATACCACAACCACAACCACAACAAATACCACACCACAGCCACAACCACAACCATAACCACAACCACAACCACAACCATAACCACAACAAATACCATAACCACACCACAACCACAACCACGATAAATACCACAACCACAACATATACAAATACCACAACCACAACAAATACTACACCACAACCACAACTACAACCATAACCATAGCCACAACCATAACCACAACCACAACCATAACCACAACAAATGCCACAACCACAACAAATACCACAACCATAACTACAACAAATACCACACCACAACCACAACCATAACCACAACCACAACCACAACCATAACCACAACCACAACCACTATCACAACCACAACAAATACCACAACCACAAAAATACCACAACCACAACAAATACAAATACCACAACCACAACTAATACTACAACCACAACTACAACAAATACCACAACCTCAAAAATACAACACTACAACCACAACCATCACCACAACCACAACGATTACACAACTATCACTACAACTACAAAAAATACCACAACCACAAAAAAGACTACAACCACAACTACAACAAATACCACAACCACTAAAATACGCCGCTGGTTAGACTTGTTTAGTATTTTTTTTCTATAGCCTATATTGCTTTAAGGCTGATAATTATAGCCCAGTACCATTCATCAACATAACCACAACAAATACCATCACAACAACCACAACCATCACCACAACCACAACCATCACCACAACCAAAACAAATACTACAACAACAACAAATAGCACAACCACAACCACAACCTTGACCACAACCACAACAAATACCACAACCACTACAAATACAAATACCACAACCACAACCAATACAAATACCACACCACAACCACAACCATAACCACAACCACAACCACAACCATAACCACAACAAATACAACAACCACAACAAATACAAATACCACAACCACAACAAATTCAAATACCACAACCACAACCACAACAAATACAAATACCAGAACCACAGCCACAACCACAACCACAACCACTACAAATACCACAACCACATCCACAACCATAACCATAACCACAACCACAAATACAACAACCACAACAAATACCACAACCACAACCACAACCACAACAAATACAAATACCACAACCATAACAACAACCACAACCACACCACAACCATACCCACAACCACAACCACAACAAATACCTCAACCACAACCACAACCACACCACAACCATAACCACAACCACAACCACAACAAATACCTCAACAACAACCACAACAAATACAAATACCACAACCACAACAACAACCACAACAAATACAAATACCACAACCACAACAACAACAACAACAAATACAAATATCACAACCATAACCACAACCACAACCACAACCACAACAAATACAAGTACAAATACAAATACTACAACAAATTCAAATACCACAACCACAACCACAACCACAACCATATCACAACCATAACCACAACCACAACCACAACAAATACCACAACAAATACCACAGCAAATACAAATACCACAACCACAACCACAACCACTACAAATACCACAACCACATCCACAACCACAACAAATACAAATACCACAACCATAACAACAACCACAACCACACCACAACCATACCCACAACCACAACCACAACAAATACCTCAACCACAACCACAACCACACCACAACCATAACCACAACCACAACCACAACCACAACAAATACCTTAACCACAACCACAACAAATACAAATACCACAACCACAACAACAACCACAACAAATACAAATACCACAACCACAACAACAACAACAACAAATACAAATATCACAACCATAACCACAACCACAACCACAACCACACCACAACCATAACCACAACTACAACCACAACAAATACAAATACAAATACAAATACCACAACAAATACAAATACTACAACCACAACCACACAACAACCATAACCACAACCACACTACAACCACAACCACAAAAAACCACAATAAACCACAACCACAACCACAAATAACCACAATAACCACAACCACAAAAAACCACAACCACAACCACAACCACAACAAATACCACAACAAAAACAAATACCACAACCACAACCAAAACCACAACCACATCTAATACAAATACCACAACCACAACCACAACAAATACAAGTACAAATTCCAATACCACAACAAATTCAAATACCACAACCACAACCACAACTACATCACAACCATAACCACAACCACAACCACAACAAATACCACAGCAAATACAAATACCACAACCACAACCACAACAAATACAAATACCACAACCACAACCACAACTACAACCACAACTACAACCTACTAGGACCTAGGACCTATAGGACCTATAGGACCTAGGACCTATAGGACCTATAGGACCTAGGACCTATAGGACCTATGACCTATAGGACCTATGACCTATAGGACCTAGGACCTATAGGACCTAGGACCTAAAACTATAGGTCCTTGGTCCAAGGACCTAAGACCTATAGGTCCTAGGACCTAGGACCAACGACTTATAGGTCCTATGAACCTAGGACCTAAGACCTATAGGTCCTAGGTCCAATAGGACCTAGGTCTTATAGGTCCTCCACAACCACTACCACAACCACAACAAATACTACAACCACAACAAATACAAACACCAACTATGGTGTTGGTGTTTGTTGACCTAGGACCTATACGTCTTAGGTCCTTGGACCAACGACTTATAGGTCCTATGAACCTAGGACCTAAGACCTATAGGTCCTAGGTCCAATAGGACCTAGGTCTTATAGGTCCTCCACAACCACTACCACAACCACAACAAATACTACAACCACAACAAATACAAACACCACAACCACAACCACAACAAATACCACACCACAGCCACAACCACAACCATAACCATAACCACAACCACAACCACAAAAAAGACCACAACCACAACTACAACAAATACCACAACCACAAAAATACGCCGCTGGTTAGACTTGTTTAGTAATTTTTTTCTATAAAGCCTATATTGCATTGAGGCTGATAATTATAGCCCAGTACCATCCATCACCATAACCACTACAAATACAATCACCACAACCACAACCATCACCACAACCATCACACAACTATCACGACAACTACAACAAATACCACAACAACAACAAATAGCATAACCACAACCACAACAAATACCACAACCACAACAAATACAAATACCACAACCACAACCACAACATATACCACACTACAGCCACAACCACAACCACAACCATAACCACAACCACAACCACAACCACAACCACAACCACAACCATAACCACAACAAATACCATAACCACACCACAACCACAACCACGATAAATACCACAACCACAACATATACAAATACCACAACCACAACAAATACCACACCACAACCACAACTACAACCATAACCATAGCCACAACCATAACCACAACCACAACCATAACCACAACAAATGCCACAACCACAACAAATACCACAACCATAACTACAACAAATACCACACCACAACCATAACCACAACCACCACCATAACCACAACCACAACCACTACCACAACCACAACAAATACCACAACCACAAAAATACCACAACCACAACAAATACAAATACCACAACCACAACTAATACTACAACCACAACTACAACAAATACCAAAACCTCAAAAATGCAACACTACAACCACAACCATCACCACAACCACAACGATTACACAACTATCACTACAACTACAACAAATACCACAACCACTAAAATACGCCGCTGGTTAGATTTGTTTAGTATTTTTTTTCTATAGCCTATATTGCTTTAAGGCTGATAATTATAGACCAGTACCATTCATCACCATAACCACAACAAATACCATCACAACAACCACTACCATCACCACAATCACAACCATCACCACAACCAAAACAAATACCACAACCACAACCACAACCTTGACCACAACCACAACAAATACCACAACCACTACAAATACAAATACCACAACAAATACCACACCACTACCACAACCATAACCACAACAAATTCAAATACCACAACCACAACCACAACAAAAACAAATACCAGAACCACAGCCACAACCACAACCACAACCACTACAAATACCACAACCACATCCACAACCATAACCATAACCACAACCACAAATACAACAACCACAACAAATACCACAACCACAACCACAACCACAACAAATACAAATACCACAACCATAACAACAACCACAACCACACCACAACCATACCCACAACCACAACAACAACAAATACCTCAACCACAACCACAACCACACCACAACCATAACCACAACCACAACCACAACAAATACCTCAACCACAACCACAACAAATACACAACATATACAAATACCACAACCACAACAAATACCACACCACAACCACAACTACAACCATAACCACAACATATACAAATACCACAACATATACAAATACCACAACCACAACAAATACCACACCACAACCACAACTACAACCATAACCATAGCCACAACCATAACCACAACCACAACCATAACCACAACAAATGCCACAACCACAACAAATTCCACAACCATAACTACAACAAATACTACAACCACAACTACAAAAATACCACAACCACAAAAATACGCCGCTGGTTAGACTTATTTAGTAATTTTTTTCTATAAAGCCTATATTGCTTTAAGGCTGATAATTATAGCCCAGTTCCATCCATCACCATATCCACAAATACCATCACAACAACCACAACCATCACACAACTATCACCACAACTACAACAAATAGCACAACCACAACCACAACAACAACCACAACCACTACCACAACCACAACAAATACCACAACCACAACAAATACAAATACCACAACCACAACCACAACAAATACCACACCACAGCCACAACCACAACCATAACCATAACCACAACCACAACCATAACACCAACCACAACCATAACCACAACCACAACCACAACCACAACAAATACCACACCACAGCCACAACCACAACCATAACCATATTCACAACCACAACCATAACCACATCCACAACCATAACCACAACCACAACCACAACCACAACTACAACAAATACTACAACCACAAAAAAGACCACAACCACAACTACAACAAATACCACAACCACAAAAATACGCCGCTGGTTAGACTTGTTTAGTAATTTTTTTCTATAAAGCCTATATTGCATTGAGGCTGATAATTATAGCCCAGTACCATCCATCACCATAACCACTACAAATACAATCACCACAACCACAACCATCACCACAACCATCACACAACTATCACGACAACTACAACAAATACCAAAACAACAACAAATAGCACAACCACAACCACAACAAATACCACAACCACAACAAATACAAATACCACAACCACAACCACAACAAATACCACACCACAGCCACAACCACAACCATAACCACAACCACAATCACAACTGTAACGGGGAAGCCAAGTCCAGAATATTCTAGGAAAGCAGTGTAGACCTTAGGCTAGCAAAGGCTCGAATTTCTGTCTAGTGGTGCTTTCCCCCACCAAGAATCTAACAGACTAAGCCCTAGCACAGAGTCACACGGGGAGTCCGATCTTAGCTCTGGAGGTGTACACATCTTACAACAATCACTCACACATATTCATATACAAATAAATATCTATAAACCATATTAACCAGTTTCATTATTCCACTCACCAAATCCCCGTTACATTGGTGGCAGCGGAGGATTCACCCCACACAATTAATCACAATCAAATAACAATTTCAAACAAACAACACATTTTATTATTATTCAATTTTATTTCTAAACTGACACCTTCAGAGACGCGAGTGCACATCAACAATTCAACAATCAACAATTCAATCACCATTCAACTTATCATCATCATCATCATCATAATCACAAATCACAAGCACAGTCGGATTCAAACATAAGGTAAGAACTTATCATAATTATTTAAATATATAATAATATTACATTTATTCACTTTTTTTAACAACTAAAACACACAATATGTATGATTATCTAACAATTTATGCCTGTCAATATTGCCAAAAATTATCCCACTTAGCCAGTAACTGCCCACACAATCCTCGAAACACTATTTGTCAATTATGCGACCAACAAGGGCATACGGCAGAACAATGTAATAAATATAAAATAATATATTGCAAATTTTGTAACCAAGGTGGTCACGGAGTGTTCGAATGTTACAAACTTAGACAAAGTTTAAAAACTCCAGAACCAATTCAACCAAAATCTATCACCACAACACCAATTCAAAACACTGAGTTAATGGTACATGAGGCTAAACAGTGCAACAAACATGAAATTATATATTGCAAATTTTGTAATCAAGCTGGCCACGGAGTGTTTGACTGCAGCAAAATGCGGCAAATGTTAAAGACTCCAGAACAAAATAAACTAAATTCTACAACATTTACACAATTCCCACGTATGCAGAACAAAAACACCACATTAAATTGTCAACAAACAAAAATCACCGGGAACAAAGACAAAATCATTAATACTAAGACAAAACCGCAAAAAGTCAACAGACAAATGACAAAAGTCCTTAATGATTCTAAGAAAGAACAGAAGAAAGATTATCAAGTTTATACAACACAAACAACACAATTTTCCCCAACAGTAATAACCAAACCATCAGTAAATTTAGCTGATAAACCGGCAATCATGAAGGCAAAGTTAAACAAAATTCCATTAGGGAGAGTCTTAGATAATAGTTCAGCGATATCAGTTACTCACCCCAGTTTGTTCACTAGGACTAAAGTCACCAACCCGGTAGATACCGCACTCATAGGTAAATCAGGTCAGATCATGATTGAGCAAGGACAGACAAACAGAAACATCATTTTAGGCCACACGAGACAGTTTACTTATTCATTTTTAATCTCAGAGTTTGACAATAGTAACTTCAGCCTTATCTTAGGAATTGACCGGTTTAACAAGAATAATGACATAATTAATTTTCAGCTATCGGAAATATCATATAAATTTACAAAAATTAAATTTGTTGACCAAAGAAAAAGTAGGTTAAAGGAACAGCTGATTGACCTCCTACATCACAATCATATATCTCATGACATAGGAGATAAACAAAAAGCTTACACGGAATTACATACGTTACGACGGAGCACAGGACAACAAACTTGTAGATCAGCAGATTCTTTTAAACAGCTAGACTTACTCACTCAAACTAACATGCATGCAACCAAACACTAATATTTAAAACCAACTAATGCTTACAGACCCACTAGATATACACAACATTTTTTTTAAAATCATTTCTGCATTTAATTCAACCAGGAACTTTCAGTTTAACAAAGATCAGTTAAATAAAGCTACATTTTAAGCGCTCATATATTATCTCATTACTAACTCTATTATTTTGTTTTAGATAAATGACGCCTTAAACAGAGGCACGTGCAGATTGCTGATGAAGGGTCAAAGCCCCCTTCAACATCTAATTAATATAATATTACATTATGCATTTTTTACAGCTTCCATAAATTCTCCCACCAAACCATATTCTCCTGTCATATCCAATTCCCCACCAGACTTGCAATTTTGCAATAACACTTCGAACTTACCTAATAGATCTTATTTCCTTTTAACTTTATGCCTAATGTATTTTTTTTCTTCACGTGACTTACACGGGAAAATAATTAATTTATTAATCATTGTAAAATGATCCTTCTAGACACTGAAGGCATATTATACATATTATATAAATTTCCTAGTCAGCATTTCCATTGTTTCCCAGACGGAGTAGATATATAACAGGATTGTGCTTACAGATTTTTTTTTACACCTACTCAGATTAATCTTAATTCATGTAAATTCATAAGAAAATGTAATATTAATTTATCGTTAATCATGCATTGCTTTTGTTTTTATCTAAATTTACAAGAAAATATTATTATAAGATTTGATTGCTTTATTATAAGAATTGCTTCAACACTGCCAAGTAGTAAAAAAAAAAAAAAAAAAAAAAAAAAAAAACTGTAGAGTAACAACGTAGTCATTTAAATTGTAAGCCAAAGCTTTAAGGAATGTGGAACGGACAGAAAAAAAAGAGAAAAGAAAGACTGAGCTCATCAAAATCACAATCAGCTGATCTTCAAAACAAAAGAAGGTAAACAAACGTATCTCTCTCTCTTTCTTTTTATTCACCATAACATAAAACACGAAACTGTAACAACGTTGTGCTTTTATGGGCCAACAGCAGAACTTCTCCTTCCATCAAGTCCTTCCTTAATCTCCAATGGGAAGTATGATGGAAGGGTGATCAGTCTCATCATAATATATATCATCAATCATCACTACTGTATCATCTCGCGAATGAGACATACAGTCGGGGTTTAACCCCCCACATGGATCATCACTACTGTATCATCTCGCGAATGAGACATACAGTCGGGGTTTAACCCCTCACATGGAATTCAGGGAGTGCACAAACCTCCCTGATTCTACAACAAACCAACAACAACAATCTTCAACAATATTGACTGACACCCAAAAATAGAAAACTCCCACTAATCTTACCATTAACCTTATCCTTGGTAACCTACTTTCACTTTACCCTTTACCCATCGGAGAAACTAAATTCTGCTTGCATTGGTTTCACTGATGTACTTTCTGGTCCAAACAGTTACCATATATCACACAACACGAAAATTCAATAGGAACGAGAGAGTGAGACGTGATATCAGCATGCTCAGTAATAGCCTTTCCACAGTCCTCAACCAAGCTAGATAAATAGTTAGTAGTTCATTCAAATTAATAATTTAAGAATAAATTGAATCCGAATAATTAGAGGAAATTATTTTATTATAAACAAAGGCATATAACCTAATAATAATCATTATAATTATAAGAAACAGTAAATTTAAATAAATGTATATGTTTAACTTAAAAATAACTTTTAAGCTTATTATTAATATATTAAATACATGTATATAATATAATAATAAAAAAAAAAAAAATAAATAAATAAATAAATTTAATACTAATTGTAAGAAATTCTTCATAATTATAAGAAAAAAAAATAAAAATAATAATACTGTAATTTTAATTAATCTATTTTAATAATATTTAAATGTTACAGCATAATAATGTGATATGTGTAAAACTATTGTAATCACACACACAATAGGTACACACTCCGACAAATGTAGGTGAACGGAGAGAGACCCTATTAACACGAACGTAATCTTCAAGACACTCCTAAACCTAAACTCAACACGTGGATTACTCCAACTCACCACAGTTCACCAGGAGTCCACCAAAACACCTCTTTACGGGACTGAAGGACAACACACAACATACTATACTCTCAGGACCCATCAACAATGGTCTGGTCACCAACTGCCAGGACCATCACTGAATCAACAATGGCCTGGCCACCAACTGCCAGGACCATCCCGCAACAACAACCTGGTCACCAACTGCCAGGACCATCCCTCAACAACAACCAGGTCACCATCACCACGCTACCAGCACCCATCATCCCAGGACCACTTGAATTCATCAACTCATAAGGTCTCTCCTCCTTTCCGCGACACATTGTATCAAGTATACACCTCCAGCTCAAAGTCACAAACCAAATCAATACAAACACTACACTGCCTTGGCTACTTCCTTCTTCGGGAAGTAACCTGTTCGCAGGTGCTCACTCTCCAAAGAAGGGGGGTCTGTAACGGGGAAGCCAAGTCCAGAATATTCTAGGAAAGCAGTGTAGACCTTAGGCTAGCAAAGGCTCGAATTTCTGTCTAGTGGTGCTTTCCCCCACCAAGAATCTAACAGACTAAGCCCTAGCACAGAGTCACACGGGGAGTCCGATCTTAGCTCTGGAGGTGTACACATCTTACAACAATCACTCACACATATTCATATACAAATAAATATCTATAAACCATATTAACCAGTTTCATTATTCCACTCACCAAATCCCCGTTACACAACCATAACCACAACAAATACCATAACCACACCACAACCACAACCACGATAAATACCACAACCACAACATATACAAATACCACAACCACAACCACAACAAATACCACACCACAACCACAACTACAACCATAACCATAGCCACAACCATAACCACAACCACAACCATAACCACAACAAATGCCACAACCACAACAAATACCACAACCATAACTACAACAAATACCACACCACAACCACAACCATAACCACAACCACAACCACAACCATAACCACAACCACAACCACTATCACAACCACAACAAATACCACAACCACAAAAATACCACAACCACAACAAATACAAATACCACAACCACAACTAATACTACAACCACAACTACAACAAATACCACAACCTCAAAAATACAACACTACAACCACAACCATCACCACAACCACAACGATTACACAACTATCACTACAACTACAACAAATACCACAACCACAAAAAAGACTACAACCACAACTACAACAAATACCACAACCACTAAAATACGCCACTGGTTAGACTTGTTTAGTTTTTTTTTTCTATAGCCTATATTGCTTTAAGGCTGATAATTATAGCCCAGTACCATTCATCACCATAACCACAACAAATACCATCACAACAACCACAACCATCACCACAACCACAACCATCACCACAACCAAAACAAATACCACAACAACAACAAATAGCACAACCACAACCACAACCTTGACCACAACCACAACAAATACCACAACCACTACAAATACCACACCACAACCACAACCATAACCACAACCACAACCACAACCATAAACCACTACAAATACCACAACCACGTCCACAACCATAACCATAACCACAACCACAAATACAACAACCACAACAAATACCACAACCACAACCACAACCACAACAAATACAAATACCACAACCATAACAACAACCACAACCACACCACAACCATACCCACAACCACAACCACAACAAATACCTCAACCACAACCACAACCACACCACAACCATAACCACAACCACAACCACAACCACAACAAATACCTCAACCACAACCACAACAAATACAAATACCACAACCACAACAACAACCACAACAAATACAAATACCACAACCACAACAACAACAACAACAAATACAAATATCACAACCATAACCACAACCACAACCACAACCACAACAAATACAAGTACAAATACAAATACTACAACAAATTCAAATACCACAACCACAACCACAACCACAACCATATCACAACCATAACCACAACCACAACCACAACAAATACCACAACAAATACCACAGCAAATACAAATACCACAACCACAACCACAACCACTACAAATACCACAACCACATCCACAACCATAACCATAACCACAACCACAAATACAACAACCACAACAAATACCACAACCACAACCACAACCACAACAAATACAAATACCACAACCATAACAACAACCACAACCACACCACAACCATACCCACAACCACAACCACAACAAATACCTCAACCACAACCACAACCACACCACAACCATAACCACAACCACAACCACAACCACAACAAATACCTCAACCACAACCACAACAAATACAAATACCACAACCACAACAACAACCACAACAAATACAAATACCACAACCACAACAACAACAACAACAAATACAAATATCACAACCATAACCACAACCACAACCACAACCACACCACAACCATAACCACAACTACAACCACAACAAATACAAATACAAATACAAATACCACAACAAATACAAATACTACAACCACAACCACACAACAACCATAACCACAACCACAACTACAACCACAACCACAAAAAACCACAATAAACCACAACCACAAATAACCACAATAACCACAACCACAAAAAACCACAACCACAACCACAACCACAACCACAACAAATACCACAACAAATACAAATACCACAACCACAACCAAAACCACAACCACAACAAATACAAATACCACAACCACAACAAATACAAATACCACAACCACAACCACAACATATACCACACTACAGCCACAACCATAACCACAACCACAACCACAACCACAACCATAACCACAACAAATACCATAACCACACCACAACCACAACCACGATAAATACCACAACCACAACATATACAAATACCACAACCACAACAAATACCACACCACAACCACAACTACAACCATAACCATAGCCACAACCATAACCACAACCACAACCATAACCACAACACATGCCACAACCACAACAAATTCCACAACCATAACTACAACAAATACCACACCACAACCATAACCACAACCACAACCACTACCACAACCACAACAAATACCACAACCACAAAAATACCACAACCACAACAAATACAAATACCACAACCACAACTAATACTACAACCACAACTACAACAAATACCACAACCTCAAAAATGCAACACTACAACCACAACCATCACCACAACCACAACGATTACACAACTATCACTACAACTACAACAAATACCACAACCACAAAAAAGACTACAACCACAACTACAACAAATACCACAACCACAAAAAAACGCCGCTGGTTAGATTTGTTTAGTATTTTTTTTCTATAGCCTATATTGCTTTAAGGCTGATAATTATAGACCAGTACCATTCATCACCATTACCACAACAAATACCATCACAACAACCACAACCATCACCACAACCACAACCATCACCACAACCAAAACAAATACCACAACCACAACCACAACCTTGACCACAACCACAACAAATACCACAACCACTACAAATACAAATACCACAACAAATACCACACCACTACCACAACCATAACCACAACAAATACAACAACCACAACAAATACAAATACCACAACCACAACAAATTCAAATACCACAACCACAACCACAACAAAAACAAATACCAGAACCACAGCCACAACCACAACCACAACCACTACAAATACCACAACCACATACACAACCATAACCATAACCACAACCACAAATACAACAACCACAACAAATACCACAACCACAACCACAACCACAACCACAACAAATACAAATACCACAACCATAACAACAACCACAACCACACCACAACCATACCCACAACCACAACCACAACAAATACCTCAACCACAACCACAACCACACCACAACCATAACCACAACCACAACCACAACAAATACCTCAACCACAACCACAACAAATACACAACATATACAAATACCACAACCACAACAAATACCACACCACAACCACAACTACAACCATAACCACAACATATACAAATACCACAACATATACAAATACCACAACCACAACAAATACCACAACACAACCACAACTACAACCATAACCATAGCCACAACCATAACCACAACCACAACCATAACCACAACAAATGCCACAACCACAACAAATACCACAACCATAATTACAACAAATACTACAACCACAACTACAAAAATACCACAACCACAAAAATACGCCGCTGGTTAGACTTATTTAGTAATTTTTTTCTATAAAGCCTATATTGCTTTGAGGCTGATAATTATAGCCCAGTTCCATCCATCACCATATCCACAAATACCATCACAACAACCACAACCATCACCACACCCACAACCATCACCACAACCACAACCATCACACAACTATCACCACAACTACAACAAATTCCACAACCACAAAAAAGACCACAACCACAACTACAACAAATACCACAACCACAAAAATACGCCGCTGGTTAGACTTGTTTAGTAATTTTTTTCTATAAAGCCTATATTGCTTTGAGGCTGATAATTATAGCCCAGTACCATACATCACCATAACCACAACAAATACCATCAACACAACCACAACCATCACCACAACCACAACCATTACACAACTATCACGACAACCACAACAAATACCACAACAACAACAAATAGCACAACCACAACCACAACAACAACCACAACCACTACCACAACCACAACAAATACCACAACCACAACAAATACAAATACCACAACCACAACCACAACAAATACCACACCACAGCCACAACCATAACCATAACCACAACCATAACCATAACCACAACCACAACCATAACACCAACCACAACCAAAACCACAACCACAACCACAACCACAACAAATACCACACCACAGCCACAACCACAACCATAACCACAACCACAACCATAACCACATCCACAACCATAACCACAACCACAACCACAACCACAACTACAACAAATACTACAACCACAAAAAAGACCACAACCACAACTACAAAAAATACCACAACCACAAAAATACGCCGCTGGTTAGACTTGTTTAGTAATTTTTTTCTATAAAGCCTATATTGCATTGAGGCTGATAATTATAGCCCAGTACCATCCATCACCATAACCACTACAAATACAATCACCACAACCACAACCATCACCACAACCATCACACAACTATCACGACAACTACAACAAATACCACAACAACAACAAATAGCACAACCACAACCACAACAAATACCACAACCACAACAAATACAAATACCACAACCACAACCACAACAAATACCACAACCACAACAAATACAAATACCACAACCACAACCACAACAAATACCACACCACAGCCACAACCACAACCACAACCATAACCACAACCACAACCATAACCACAACCACAACCACAACCATAACCACAACAAATACCATAACCACACCACAACCACAACCACGATAATTCCACAACCACAACATATACAAATACCACAACCACAACAAATACCACACCACAACCACAACTACAACCATAACCATAGCCACAACCATAACCACAACCACAACCATAACCACAACAAATGCCACAACCACAACAAATACCACAACCATAACTACAACAAATACCACAACACAACCACAACCATAACCACAACCACAACCACAACCATAACCACAACCACAACCACAACCATAACCACAACCACAACCACAACAAATACCACAACCACAAAAATACCACAACCACAACAAATACAAATACCACAACCACAACTAATACTACAACCACAACTTCAACAAATACCACAACCAAAAAATACAACACTACAACCACAACCATCACCACAACGATTACACAACTATAACTACAACTACAACAAATACCACAACCACAAAAAAGACTACAACCACAACTACAACAAATACAACAACCACCTAAATACGCCGCTGGTTAGACTTGTTTAGTAATTTTTTTCTATAAAGCCTATATTGCTTTGAGGCTGATAATTATAGCCCAGTACCATACATCACCATAACCACAACAAATACCATCAACACAACCACAACCATCACCAGAACCACAACCATTACACAGCTATCACGACAACCACAACAAATACCACAACAACAACAAATAGCACAACCACAACCACAACAACAACCACAACCACAACAAATACCACAACCACAACAAATACAGATACCACAACCACAACAAATACCACACCACAGCCACAACCACAACCATAACCATAACCACAACCACAACCATAACACCAACCACAACCATAACCATAACACCAACCACAACCATAACCACAACCACAACCACAACCACAACAAATACCACACCACAGCCACAACCATAACCACAACCACAACCATAACCACATCCACAACCATAACCACCACCACAACCACAACCACAACTACAACAAATACCACACCACAACCACAACTACAACCATAACCATAGCCACAACAATAACTACAACCACAACCATAACCACAACAAATACCACACCACAACCACAACCATAACCACAACCACAACCACAACCATAACCACAACTAATACCATAACCACAACACAACCACAACCACAATAAATACCACAACCACAACATATACAAATACCACAACCACAACAAATACCACACCACAACCACAACTACAACCATAACCATAACCATAACCACAACCATAACCACAACCACAACCATAACCACAACAAATACCACAACCACAGCAAATACCACAACCATATCTACAACAATTACCACACCACAACCACAACCATAACCATAACCACAACCACTACCACAACCACAACAAATACTACAACCACAACTACAACAAATACCACAACCACAAAAATACAACACTACAACCACAACCATCACACAACTATCACTACAACTACAACAAATACCACAACCACAAAAAAGACTACAACCACAACTACAGCAAATACCACAACCACAAAAATACACCACCACAACCTCAACCATCACTACAACCACAACCATCACACAACTATCACCACAGCTACAACAAATACCACAACCACAACTACAACAACAACCACAACCACAACCACCACCACAACCACAACAAATACCACAACCACAACCACAACAAATACCACAACCAGAACCATCAACACAACCACAACAAATACAAATACCACAACCACAACCACAACCACAAACACAAACACAACCACACCCACAACAAATACAAATACCACAACCACAACCACAACCACAACTACAACCACAACCACAACAATAACAAATACAAATACCACAACCACAACCACAACCACAACCTCAACCACAACCACAACCACAACAAATACAAATACAAAAACCACAACCACAACCATCACCACAACCACAACCATCACACAACTATCACCACAGCTACAACAAATACCACAACCACAACCATCACCACAACCACAACCATCACACAACTATCACCACAGCTACAACAAATACCACAACCACAAAAATACAACACCACAACTACAACCATCACACAACTATCACCACAGCTACAACAAATACCACAACCACAAAAATACAACACCACAACCACAACCATCACACAACTATCACCACAACTACAACAAATACCACAACAACAACCACAACCACCACCACTACCACAACCAGAACCACCACCACAACCACAACAAATACCACAACCAGAACCATCAACACAACCTCAACAAATACAAATACCACAACCACAACTACAACCACAACCACAACCACAACTACAACCACAACCACAACCACAACTACAACCACAACCACAACCACAACTACAACCACAACCACAACCACAACCTCAACCACAACCACAACTACAACCACAACCTCAACCACAACAAATACAAATACCACAACCACAACCACAACCACAACAAATACAAATACAAATACAAATACCACAACCATCACCATCACTGTGTCCACCATGTGTCCACCATGTGTCCACCATGTGTCCACCATGTGTCCACCATGTGTCCACCATGTGTCCACCATGTGTCCACCATGTGTCCACCATGTGTCCACCATGTGTCCACCATGTGTCCACCATGTGTCCACCATGTGTCCACCATGTGTCCACCATGTGTCCACCATGTGTCCACCATGTGTCCACCATGTGTCCACCATGTGTCCACCATGTGTCCACCATGTGTCCACCATGTGTCCACCATGTGTCCACCATGTGTCCACCATGTGTCCACCATGTGTCCACCATGTGTCCACCATGTGTCCACCATGTGTCCACCATGTGTCCACCATGTGTCCACCATGTGTCCACCATGTGTCCACCATGTGTCCACCATGCTGTGTCTGTGTCCACCATGTGTCCACCATGCTGTGTCTGTGTCCACCATGTGTCCACCATGCTGTGTCTGTGTCCACCATGTGTCCACCATGCTGTGTCTGTGTCCACCATGTGTCCACCATGCTGTGTCTGTGTCCACCATGTGTCCACCATGCTGTGTCTGTGTCCACCATGCTGTGTCTGTGTCCACCATGCTGTGTCTGTGTCCACCATGCTGTGTCTGTGTCCACCATGTGTCCACCATCCTGTGTCTGTGTCCACCATCCTGTGTCTGTGTCCACCATCCTGTGTCTGTGTCCACCATGCTGTGTCTGTGTCCACCATCCTGTGTCTGTGTCCACCATGCTGTGTCTGTGTCCACCATGCTGTGTCTGTGTCCACCATGCTGTGTCTGTGTCCACCATGCTGTATCTGTGTCCACCATGCTGTGTCCACCACGCTGTGTCCACCATGCTGTGTCCACCACGCTGTGTCCACCACGCTGTGTCCACCACGCTGTGTCCACCACGCTGTGTCCACCACGCTGTGTCCACCACGCTGTGTCCACCACGCTGTGTCCACTATGCTGTGTCCACTATGCTGTGTCCACTATGCTGTGTCTGTGTCTGTGTCTGTGTCTGTGTCTGTGTCTGTGTCTGTGTCTGTGTCTGTGTCTGTGTCTGTGTCTGTGTCTGTGTCTGTGTCTGTGTCTGTGTCTGTGTCTGTGTCTGTGTCTGTGTCTGTGTCTGTGTCTGTGTCTGTGTCTGTGTCTGTGTCTGTGTCTGTGTCTGTGTCTGTGTCTGTGTCTGTGTCTGTGTCTGTGTCTGTGTCTGTGTCTGTGTCTGGGTTGTGGTTGTGGTTGTGGTTGTGGTTGTGGTTGTGGTTGTGGTTGTGGTTGTGGTTGTGGTTGTGGTTGTGGTTGTGGTTGTGGTTGTGGTTGTGGTTGTGGTTGTGGTTGTGGTTGTGGTTGTGGTTGTGGTTGTGGTTGTGGTTGTGGTTGTGGTTGTGGTTGTGGTTGTGGTTGTGGAATTTGTATTTGTTGTGGTTGTGGTTGTGGTATTTGTATTTTTTGTGTATGTGGTTGTGGTTTTGGTGTAGTATTTGGTTGTGGTTATGGTTGTGGTTGTGGTACCAACCACAACCAATACCACAACCAGAACCATCAACACAACCTCAACAAATTCAAATACCACAACCACAACTACAACCACAACCACAACCACAACCACAACCACAACCACAACTACAACCACAACTACAACCACAACCTCAACCACAACCACAACTACAACCACAACTACAACCACAACCTCAACCACAACAAATACAAATACCACAACCAAAACCATCACCATCACTGTGTCCACCATTTGTCCACCATTTGTCCACCATTTGTCCACCATTTGTCCACCATTTGTCCACCATTTGTCCACCATTTGTCCACCATTTGTCCACCATTTGTCCACCATTTGTCCACCATGTGTCCACCATGTGTCCACCATGTGTCCACCATTTGTCCACCATTTGTCCACCATTTGTCCACCATGTGTCCACCATGTGTCCACCATTTGTCCACCATTTGTCCACCATTTGTCCACCATGTGTCCACCATTTGTCCACCATTTGTCCACCATTTGTCCACCATTTGTCCACCATTTGTCCACCATTTGTCCACCATTTGTCCACCATGCTGAGTCTGTGTCCACCATTTGTCCACCATTTGTCCACCATTTGTCCACCATTTGTCCACCACGCTGTGTCTGTGTCCACCATGTGTCCACCATTTGTCCACCACGCTGTGTCTGTGTCCACCATGTGTCCACCATGCTGTGTCTGTGTCTGTGTCTGTGTCCACCATGCTGTGTCTGTGTCTGTGTCTACCATGCTGTGTCTGTGTCTGTGTCTGTGTCCACCATGCTGTGTCTGTGTCCACCATGCTGTGTCTGTGTCCACCATGCTGTGTCTGTGTCCACCATGCTGTGTCTGTGTCCACCATGCTGTGTCTGTGTCCATTATGCTGTGTCTGTGTCCATTATGCTGTGTCTGTGTCCATTATGCTGTGTCTGTGTCCATTATGCTGTGTCTGTGTCCATTATGCTGTGTCTGTGTCCACCACGCTGTGTCCACCACGCTGTGTCCACCACGCTGTGTCCACCACGCTGTGTCCACCACGCTGTGTCCACCACGCTGTGTCCACCACGCTGTGTCCACTATGCTGTGTCTGTGTCTGTGTCCACTATGCTGTGTCTGTGTCTGTGTCTGTGTCTGTGTCTGTGTCCACTATTGTGTCTGTGTCCACTATTGTGTCTGTGTCCACTATTGTGTCTGTGTCCACTATTGTGTCTGTGTCTGTGTCTGTGTCTGTGTCTGTGTCTGTGTCTGTGTCTGTGTCTGTGTCTGTGTCTGTGTCTGTGTCTGTGTCTGTGTCTGTGTCTGTGTCTGTGTCTGTGTCTGTGTCTGTGTCTGTGTCTGTGTCTGTGTCTGTGTCTGTGTCTGTGTCTGTGTCTGTGTCTGTGTCTGTGTCTGTGTCTGTGTCTGTGTCTGTGTCTGTGTCTGTGTCTGTGTCTGTGTCTGTGTCTGTGTCTGTGTCTGTGTCTGTGTCTGTGTCTGTGTCTGTGTCTGTGTCTGTGTCTGTGTCTGTGTCTGTGTCTGTGTCTGTGTCTGTGGTAGTGGTAGTGGTAGTGGTAGTGGTTGTGGTATTTATTGTAGTATATGTTGTAGTTGTGGTGATAGTTGTGTGATGGTTGTGGTTGTGGTGTTGTATTTTTGTGGTTGTGGTTGTAGTATTTGTTGTAGTTGTGGTTGTGGTATTAGTTGTAGCTGTTGTGATAGTTGTGTGATGGTTGTGGTTGTGGACCTATAGGACCTACGACCTAGGACCTATATGACCTACGACCCAGGACCCATAGGTCCTAGGACCTAAGACCTATGGTTTTTTATGGGACCTCTTAGGTTGTGGTATTTTCTGTAGTTGTGGTTGTGGTATTTTCTGTGGTTGTGGTTGTGGTATTTATTGTAGCTGTGGTGATAGTTGTGTGATGGTTGTGGTTGTGGTTGTGGTTGTGGTTGAGGTTGTGGTTGTGGTATTAGTATTTGTTGTGGTTGTGGTTGTGGTTGTGATTGTGGTTGTGGTTGTGGTTGTGGTTGTGATTGTGGTTGTGGTTGTGGTTGTGGTATTTGTTGTGGCCTAGGTCCTATATTACCTAGGACCTATAGGATCTACGACCTAGGACCTATAGGACCTACGACCTAGGACCTATATGACCTACGACCTAGGACCCATAGGTCTTAGGACCTCAAACCTATAGGTCCTAGGACCTAGGACCAAAGACCTATAGGTCCTATAGGTCCTAGGTCCTAAATGCCTATAGGTCCTAGGTCCATTAGGTCCTTTAGGTCCTATAGGTCCTTTTTGTCCTTTTTGTCCTCTAGGTCCTATAGGACCTTTAGGTCCTAGAGTTAAATAAGTAGTCGAACTCAATAAGACTTAAAGTATATTTTCATAGACTAAATACAAAAGAATTACAAATAGGATCTTATTACTATATTACGTCGAAGTCTGGCTACTCAAGTGTGTCTCCTTGTTGCAGGGTAGGTCGTTTTATATGGTCTAGGGTCAAGATAGTGAAGATAGCTGGGTCACATATCTTTAGATGATTCACATGTCGTGTATCTTTGTGTGAGTTTCCCGTGTGACACATGTAGATATGACAGTGTGACTCATATATATATAACTCCTCCCTTCTTAAGATTGAAGTGTCCTCACGAACAGCAAAGAGGTGAAGATGAAACTGCCAACTATAGTGACGGTGATTTTGGGAAATTCTTTCACTATTACACAACCACAACCACAAAAAACCACAACCACAACCACAACCACAAAAAACCACAACCACAACCACAACCACAAAAAACCACAACCACAACTACAACCACAAAAAACCACAACCACAACCACAAAAACCACAACCACAACCACAACCACAAAAAATTACAAAAAACCACAACCACAAAAAAATACAAAAAACCACAACCACAACCACAACCACAAATAACCACAAAAACCACAACCACAACCACAAAAAACCACAATCACAACCACAACCACAAAAAACCACAACCACAACCACAACCACAAAAAACCACAACCACAACCACAACCACAAAAAACCACAACCACAACCACAACCACAAAAAACCACAACCACAACCACAAATAACCACAAAAACCACAACCACAACCACAACCACAAAAAACCACAACCACAACCACAACCACAACCACAAAAAACCAGAACCACAACCACAAAAAACCACAACCACAAAAAACCACAACCACAACCACAACCACAACCAAAAAAAACCACAACCACAACCACAACCACAAATAACCACAAAAACCACAACCACAACCACAACCACAAAAAACCACAACCACAACCACAACCACATAAAACCACAAAAAACCACAACCACAAAAAACCACAAAAAACCACAACCACAAAAAACCACATCCACAAAAAACCACAAAAAACCACAACCACAACCACAAAAAACCACAACCACAACCACAACCACAACCACAACCACAAAAAACCACAACCACAAATAACCACAATAACCACAACCACAAAAAACCACAACCACAACCTCAAAAACCACAACCACAACCACAACCAAAACCAAACCACAACCACAACCACAACCACAAAAAACCACAACCACAACCACAACCACAAAAAACCACAACCACAACCACAACCACAACCACAAATACCACAACCACAACCACAACCACAAAAAACCACAAAAAACCACAACCACAACTACAACCACAAAAAACCACAACCACAACTACAACCACAAAAACCACAACCACAACCACAACCACAAAAAACCACAACCACAACTACAACCACAAAAAAATACAAAAAACCACAACCACAAAAAAATACAAAAAACCACAACCACAACCACAAATAACCACAAAAACCACAACCACAACCACAACCACAAAAAACCACAACCAAAACCACAACAGTGGTTGTGGTTTTGGTTTTTTGTAGTTTTTTGTGGTTGTGGTTGTGGTTGTGGTTGTGGTGATGGTTGTGGTTGTGGTGATGCTATTTGTTGGTTATGGTGATGGATGGTACTGGGCTATAATTATCAGCCTCAAAGCAATATATTCTTTATAAAAAGATATTACTAAACAAGTCTAACCATCGGCGTATTTTTGTGGATGTGGTATTTGTTATAGTTGTGGTTGTAGTATTTTTTGTGGTTGTGGTTGTGGAAATTGTTGTATTTGTGGTTGTGGATGTTGTTGTGGTATTTGTTGTGGTTGTAGATGTTGTTGTGGTATTTGTTGTGGTTGTGGTATTTGTTGTGGTTGTGGTATTTGTTGTGGTTGTGGTATTTGTTGTGGTAATGGTTGTGGTTTTGGTATTTGTTGTTGTTGTGGTTGTGATAGTGATTATGGTTGTGGTAGTGGTTGTGGTTGTTGTTGTGGTTGTGGTTGTGCTATTTGTTGTTGTTTTGGTATTTGTTGTAGTTGTGGTGCTAGTTGTGTGATGGTTATGGTTGTGGTGATGGTTGTGGTTGTGGTGTGGTATTTGTGTTGGTTGTGGTTGTGGTATTTGTTGTGATTGTGGTTGTGGTTGTGGTATTTGTTGTAGTTGTGGTTGTGGTATTTTTTGTAGTTGTGGTATTTATTGTAGTTGTGGTTGTGGTTGTAGTGTTGTATTTTTGTAGTTGTGGTTGTAGTATTTGTTGTGGTTGTGGCATTTGTATTTGTTGTGGTTGTGGTATTTGTTCTAGTTGTGGTAGTGGTTGTAATTGTGGTATTTGTATTTGTTGTGGTTGTGGTATTTGTTGTGGTTGTGGTAGTGGTTATGGTAATGGATGTAGTTGTGGTTGTGATGTGGTAGTGTTTATGGTTGTGGTAGTGGTTGTGGTTGTTGTTGTGGTTGTGGTTGTGCTATTTGTTGTTGTTGTGGTTTTTGTTGTAGTTGTGGTGATAGTTGTGTGATGGTTATGGTTGTGGTGATGGTTGTGGTTGTGGTGTTGTATTTTTGTGGTTGTGGTTGTGGTTATGGTTGTGGTTGAGGTTGTAGTTGTGATAGTTGTGTGATGGTTGTGGTTGTAGTGTTGTATTTTTGTGGTTGTGGTATTTGTTGTAGTTGTGGTTGTAGTATTTTTTGTGGTTGTGGTTGTGGAAATTGTTGTATTTGTGGTTGTGGATGTTGTTGTGGTATTTGTTGTGGTTGTGGATGTTGTTGTGGTATTTGTTGTGGTTGTGGTATTTGTTGTGGTTGTGATATTTGTTGTGGTTATGGTTGTGGTTGTGGTATTTGTTGTTGTTGTGGTTGTGGTTGTGGTTTTTGTGGTTATTTGTGGTTGTGGTTGTAGTTTTTTGTGGTTTTTTGTGGTTGTAGTTGTGGTTTTTTTGTGGTTGTGGTTGTGGTTGTGGTTGTGGTTGTGGTTGTGGTTGTAGTTGTGGTTGTGGTTGTGGCTTTTTGTGGGTTCTTGTTGTGGTTCTTGTTGTGGTTGTGGTTGTGGTTGTGGTTTTTTGTGGTTGTGGTTGTGGTTGTGGTTTTTTGTGGTTGTGGTTTTGGTTTTTTGTAGTTTTTTGTGGTAGTGGTTGTGGTTGTGGTTGTGGTGATGGTTGTGGTTGTGGTGATGCTATTTGTTGGTTATGGTGATGGATAGTACTGGGCTATAATTATCAGCCTCAAAGCAATATAGTCTTTATAAAAAGATATTACTAAACAAGTCTAACCATCGGCGTATTTTTGTGGTTGTGGTATTTGTTATAGTTGTGGTTGTAGTCTTTTTTGTGGTTGTGGTATTTGATGCTGTTGTGGTGATAGTTGTGTGATGGTTGTGGTTGTGGTGATGGTTGTGGTTGTAGTGTTGTATTTTTGTGGTTGTGGTATTTGTTGTAGTTGTGGTTGTAGTATTTGTTGTGGTTGTGGTTGTGGTATTTGTATTTGTTGTGGTTGTGGTATTTGTTGTGGTTGTGGTAGTGGTTGTGGTTATGGTTGTGGTTGTGGTTATGGTTATGGTTGTGGTTGTGGTGTAGTATTTGTTGTAGTTGTGGTTGTGGTATTTGTTGTGGTTGTGGTATATGTTGTGGTTATGGTTGTGGTTGTGGTTGTGGTAGTGGTTGTGGTTGTGGTTGTGGTTATGGTTGTGGTTATGGTTATGGTTGTGGTTGTGGTGTGGTATTTGTTGTGGTTGTGGTGTGGTATTTGTGTTGGTTGTGGTTGTGGTATTTGTTGTGATTGTGGTTGTGGTTGTGGTATTTGTTGTAGTTGTGGTTGTGGTATTTTTTGTAGTTGTGGTATTTATTGTAGTTGTGGTTGTGGTTGTAGTGTTGTATTTTTGTAGTTGTGGTTGTAGTATTTGTTGTGGTTGTGGCATTTGTATTTGTTGTGGTTGTGGTATTTGTTCTAGTTGTGGTAGTGGTTGTAATTGTGGTATTTGTATTTGTTGTGGTTGTGGTATTTGTTGTGGTTGTGGTAGTGGTTATGGTAATGGATGTAGTTGTGGTTGTGATGTGGTAGTGTTTATGGTTGTGGTAGTGGTTGTGGTTGTTGTTGTGGTTGTGGTTGTGCTATTTGTTGTTGTTGTGGTTTTTGTTGTAGTTGTGGTGATAGTTGTGTGATGGTTATGGTTGTGGTGATGGTTGTGGTTGTGGTGTTGTATTTTTGTGGTTGTGGTTGTGGTTATGGTTGTGGTTGAGGTTGTAGTTGTGATAGTTGTGTGATGGTTGTGGTTGTAGTGTTGTATTTTTGTGGTTGTGGTATTTGTTGTAGTTGTGGTTGTAGTATTTTTTGTGGTTGTGGTTGTGGAAATTGTTGTATTTGTGGTTGTGGATGTTGTTGTGGTATTTGTTGTGGTTGTGGATGTTGTTGTGGTATTTGTTGTGGTTGTGGTATTTGTTGTGGTTGTGATATTTGTTGTGGTTATGGTTGTGGTTGTGGTATTTGTTGTTGTTGTGGTTGTGGTTGTGGTTTTTGTGGTTATTTGTGGTTGTGGTTGTAGTTTTTTGTGGTTTTTTGTGGTTGTAGTTGTGGTTTTTTTGTGGTTGTGGTTGTGGTTGTGGTTGTGGTTGTGGTTGTGGTTGTAGTTGTGGTTGTGGTTGTGGCTTTTTGTGGGTTCTTGTTGTGGTTCTTGTTGTGGTTGTGGTTGTGGTTGTGGTTTTTTGTGGTTGTGGTTGTGGTTGTGGTTTTTTGTGGTTGTGGTTTTGGTTTTTTGTAGTTTTTTGTGGTAGTGGTTGTGGTTGTGGTTGTGGTGATGGTTGTGGTTGTGGTGATGCTATTTGTTGGTTATGGTGATGGATAGTACTGGGCTATAATTATCAGCCTCAAAGCAATATAGTCTTTATAAAAAGATATTACTAAACAAGTCTAACCATCGGCGTATTTTTGTGGTTGTGGTATTTGTTATAGTTGTGGTTGTAGTCTTTTTTGTGGTTGTGGTATTTGATGCTGTTGTGGTGATAGTTGTGTGATGGTTGTGGTTGTGGTGATGGTTGTGGTTGTAGTGTTGTATTTTTGTGGTTGTGGTATTTGTTGTAGTTGTGGTTGTAGTATTTGTTGTGGTTGTGGTTGTGGTATTTGTATTTGTTGTGGTTGTGGTATTTGTTGTGGTTGTGGTAGTGGTTGTGGTTATGGTTGTGGTTGTGGTTATGGTTATGGTTGTGGTTGTGGTGTAGTATTTGTTGTAGTTGTGGTTGTGGTATTTGTTGTGGTTGTGGTATATGTTGTGGTTATGGTTGTGGTTGTGGTTGTGGTAGTGGTTGTGGTTGTGGTTGTGGTTATGGTTGTGGTTATGGTTATGGTTGTGGTTGTGGTGTGGTATTTGTTGTGGTTGTGGTCAAGGTTGTGCTATTTGTTGTTGTTGTGGTATATGTTGTGGTTGTGGTGATGGTTGTGGTTGTGGTGATGGATGGTACTGGGCTATAATTATCAGCCTTAAAGCAATATAGGCTTTATAGAAAAAAATTACTAAACAAGTCTAACCAGTGGCGTATTTTTGTTGTTGTGGTATTTGTTGTAGTTGTGGTGATAGTTGTGTGATGGTTTGTTGTGGTTGTGGTTGTGGTATTTGTATTTGTTGTGGTTGTGGTATTTGTTGTGGTTGTGGTAGTGGTTGTGGTTATGGTTGTGGTTGTGGTTATGGTTATGGTTGTGGTTGTGGTGTAGTATTTGTTGTAGTTGTGGTTGTGGTATTTGTTGTGGTTGTGGTATATGTTGTGGTTGTGGTTGTGGTTGTGGTTGTGGTTTTTTGTGGTTGTGGTTGTGGTTGTGGTTTTTTGTGGTTGTGGTTTTGGTTTTTTGTAGTTTTTTGTGGTAGTGGTTGTGGTTGTGGTTGTGGTTGTGGTGATGCTATTTGTTGGTTATGGTGATGGATAGTACTGGGCTATAATTATCAGCCTCAAAGCAATATAGTCTTTATAAAAAGATATTACTAAACAAGACTAACCATCGGCGTATTTTTGTGGTTGTGGTATTTGTTATAGTTGTGGTTGTAGTCTTTTTTGTGGTTGTGGTATTTGATGCTGTTGTGGTGATAGTTGTGTGATGGTTGTGGTTGTGGTGATGGTTGTGGTTGTAGTGTTGTATTTTTGTGGTTGTGGTATTTGTTGTAGTTGTGGTTGTAGTATTTGTTGTGGTTGTGGTTGTGGTATTTGTATTTGTTGTGGTTGTGGTATTTGTTGTGGTTGTGGTAGTGGTTGTGGTTATGGTTGTGGTTGTGGTTATGGTTATGGTTGTGGTTGTGGTGTAGTATTTGTTGTAGTTGTGGTTGTGGTATTTGTTGTGGTTGTGGTATATGTTGTGGTTATGGTTGTGGTTGTGGTTGTGGTAGTGGTTGTGGTTGTGGTTGTGGTTATGGTTGTGGTTATGGTTATGGTTGTGGTTGTGGTGTGGTATTTGTTGTGGTTGTGGTCAAGGTTGTGCTATTTGTTGTTGTTGTGGTATATGTTGTGGTTGTGGTGATGGTTGTGGTTGTGGTGATGGATGGTACTGGGCTATAATTATCAGCCTTAAAGCAATATAGGCTTTATAGAAAAAAATTACTAAACAAGTCTAACCAGTGGCGTATTTTTGTTGTTGTGGTATTTGTTGTAGTTGTGGTGATAGTTGTGTGATGGTTTGTTGTGGTTGTGGTTGTGGTATTTGTATTTGTTGTGGTTGTGGTATTTGTTGTGGTTGTGGTAGTGGTTGTGGTTATGGTTGTGGTTGTGGTTATGGTTATGGTTGTGGTTGTGGTGTAGTATTTGTATTTGTTGTGGTTGTGGTATTTGTTGTGGTTGTGGTAGTGGTTGTGGTTATGGTTGTGGTTGTGGTTATGGTTATGGTTGTGGTTGTGGTGTAGTATTTGTTGTAGTTGTGGTTGTGGTATTTGTTGTGGTTGTGGTATATGTTGTGGTTATGGTTGTGGTTGTGGTTGTGGTAGTGGTTGTGGTTATGGTTGTGGTTATGGTTATGGTTGTGGTTGTGGTGTGGTATTTGTTGTGGTTGTGGTCAAGGTTGTGGTATTTGTTGTAGTTGTGGTGATAGTTGTGTGATGGTTTGTTGTGGTTGTGGTTGTGGTATTTGTATTTGTTGTGGTTGTGGTATTTGTTGTGGTTGTGGTAGTGGTTGTGGTTATGGTTGTGGTTGTGGTTATGGTTATGGTTGTGGTTGTGGTGTAGTATTTGTTGTAGTTGTGGTTGTGGTATTTGTTGTGGTTGTGGTATATATTGTGGTTATGGTTGTGGTTGTGGTTGTGGTTGTGGTTATGGTTGTGGTTATGGTTATGGTTATGGTTATGGTTGTGGTTGTGGTGTGGTATTTGTTGTGGTTGTGGTCAAGGTTGTGCTATTTGTTGTTGTTGTGGTATATGTTGTGGTTGTGGTGATGGTTGTGGTTGTGGTGATGGATGGTACTGGGCTATAATTATCAGCCTTAAAGCAATATAGGCTTTATAGAAAAAAATGACTAAACAAGTCTAACCAGTGGCGTATTTTTGTTGTTGTGGTATTTGTTGTAGTTGTGGTGATAGTTGTGTGATGGTTGTGGTTGTGGTGATGGTTGTGGTTGTAGTGTGGTATTTTTGTGGTTGTGGTATTTTTGTAGTTGTGGTTTTAGTATTTGTTGTGGTTGTGGTTGTGGCATTTGTATTTGTTGTGGTTGTGGTATTTGTTTGATTGTGGTATTTGTTATGGTTGTCGTAGTGGTTGTGGTTGTGGTTATGGTTGTGGTTATGGTTGTGGTTGTGGTTGTGGTTATGGTTATGGATGTAGTTGTGGTTGTGGTGTGGTATTTGTTGTGGTTGTGGTATTTGTATTTGTTGTGGTTGTGGTATTTGTTGTGGTTGTGGTTGTGGTGTGGTTATGGTATTTGTTGTGGTTATGGTTGTGGTTGTGGTTGTTGTGTGGTATTTTTTTTGGTTGTGGTTGTGGTATTTGTATTTGTTGTGGTTGTGGTATTTGTTGTGGTTGTGGTTGTGGTTGTGGTTGTGCTATTTGTTGTTGTTGTGGTATTGGTTGTGGTTGTGTTGATAGTTGTGTGATGGTTGTGGTGATGGTTGTGGTTGTGGTGATGGTATTTGTTGTGGTTATGGTATTTGTTGTAATTATGGTACTGGGCTATAATTATCAGCCTCAAAGCAATATAGGCTTTATAGAAAAAAATTACTAAACAAGTCTAACCAGCGGCGTATTTTTGTGGTTGTGGTATCTGTTGTAGTTGTGGTGATAGTTGTGTGATGGTTGTGGTTGTGGTGATGGTTGTGGTTGTGGTGATGGTTGTGGTTGTGGTGATGGTTGTGGTTGTACTGTTGTATTTTTGTGGTTGTGGTATTTGTTGTAGTTGTGGTTGTAGTATTTTTTGTGGTTGTGGTTGTGGTAATTGTTGTGGTTGTGGATGTTGTTGTGGTATTTGTTGTGGTTGTGGTATTTGTTGTGGTTGTGATATTTGTTGTAGTTGTGGTTGTGGTCTTTTTTGTGGTTGTGGTATTTGTTGACGTTGTGGTGATAGTTGTGTGATGGTTGTGGTTGTGGTAATTGTTGTGGTTGTGGTTGTGGATGTTGTTGTGGTATTTGTTGTGGTTGTGGTATTTGTTGTGGTTGTGGTTGTGGTAATTGTTGTGGTTGTGGATGTTGTTGTGGTATTTGTTGTGGTTGTGGTATTTGTTGTAGTTCTGGTTGTGGTCTTTTTTGTGGTTGTGGTATTTGTTGACGTTGTGGTGATAGTTGTGTGAGGGTTGTGGTTGTGATAATTGTTGTGGTTGTGGTTGTGGATGTTGTTGTGGTATTTGTTGTGGTTGTGGTATTTATTGTGGTTGTGGTATTTGTTGTGGTTATGGTTGTGGTTGTGGTATTTGTTGTTGTTATGGTTGTGGTAGTGTTTATGGTTGTGGTAGTGGTTGTGGTTGTTGTTGTGGTTGTGGTTGTGCTATTTGTTGTTGTTGTGGTTTTTGTTGTAGTTGTGGTGATAGTTGTGTGATGGTTATGGTTGAGGTGATGGTTGTGGTTGTGGTGTTGTATTTTTTTGGTTGTGGTATTTTTTGTGGTGTGGTATTTGTGTTGGTTGTGGTTGTGGTATTTGTTGTGATTGTGGTTGTGGTTGTTGTTGTGGTATTTGTTGTGGTTGTGGTATTTGTTGTTGTGGTATTTGTTGTAGTTGTGGTTGTGGTATTTTTTGTGGTTGTGGTATTTGTTGTGGATATTGTTGTGGTATTTGTTGTTGTTGTGGTATTTGTAGTAGTTGTGGTTGTGGAATTTTTTGTGGTTGTGGTATTTGTTATGGTTGTGATTGTGGTGATGTTTGTGGTTGTGGTTGTGGTTATGGTTGTGGTTGAGGTTGTAGTTGTGATAGTTGTGTGATGGTTGTGGTTGTAGTGTTGTATTTTTGTGGTTGTGGTATTTGTTGTAGTTGTGGTTGTAGTATTTTTTGTGGTTGTGGTTGTGGAAATTGTTGTATTTGTGGTTGTGGATGTTGTTGTGGTATTTGTTGTGGTTGTAGATGTTGGTGTGGTATTTGTTGTGGTTATGGTTGTGGTTTTGGTATTTGTTGTTGTTGTGGTTGTGATAGTGTTTATGGTTGTGGTTGTTGTTGTGATTGTGGTTGTGCTATTTGTTGTTGTTTTGGTATTTGTTGTAGTTGTGGTGATATTTGTGTGATGGTTATGGTTGTGGTGATGGTTGTGGTTGTGGTGTGGTATTTGTGTTGGTTGTGGTTGTGGTATTTGTTGTGATTGTGGTTGTGGTTGTGGTATTTATTGTAGTTGTGGTTGTGGTATTTTTTGTAGTTGTGGTATTTTTTGTAGTTGTGGTTGTGGTTGTGGTATTTGTAGTAGTTGTGGTGATAGTTGTGTGATGGTTGTGGTTGTGGTGATGGTTGTGGTTGTAGTGTTGTATTTTTGTGGTTGTGGTATTTGTTGTAGTTGTGGTTGTAGTATTTGTTGTGGTTGTGGTTGTGGTATTTGTATTTGTTGTGGTTGTGGTATTTGTTGTGGTTGTGGTAGTGGTTGTGGTTATGGTTGTGGTTGTGGTTATGGTTATGGTTGTGGTTGTGGTGTAGTATTTGTTGTAGTTGTGGTTGTGGTATTTGTTGTGGTTGTGGTATATGTTGTGGTTATGGTTGTGGTTGTGGTTGTTGTAGTGGTTGTGGTTGTGGTTGTGGTTATGGTTGTGGTTATGGTTATGGTTGTGGTTGTGGTGTGGTATTTGTTGTGGTTGTGGTCAAGGTTGTGCTATTTGTTGTTGTTGTGGTATATGTTGTAGTTGTGGTGATGGTTGTGGTTGTGGTGATGGATGGTACTGGGCTATAATTATCAGCCTTAAAGCAATATAGGCTTTATAGAAAAAAATTACTAAACAAGTCTAACCAGTGGCGTATTTTTGTTGTTGTGGTATTTGTTGTAGTTGTGGTGATAGTTGTGTGATGGTTTGTTGTGGTTGTGGTTGTGGTATTTGTATTTGTTGTGGTTGTGGTATTTGTTGTGGTTGTGGTAGTGGTTGTGGTTATGGTTGTGGTTGTGGTTATGGTTATGGTTGTGGTTGTGGTGTAGTATTTGTTGTAGTTGTGGTTGTGGTATTTGTTGTGGTTGTGGTATATGTTGTGGTTGTGGTTGTGGTTGTGGTTGTGGTTTTTTGTGGTTGTGGTTGTGGTTGTGGTTTTTTGTGGTTGTGGTTTTGGTTTTTTGTAGTTTTTTGTGGTAGTGGTTGTGGTTGTGGTTGTGGTTGTGGTGATGCTATTTGTTGGTTATGGTGATGGATAGTACTGGGCTATAATTATCAGCCTCAAAGCAATATAGTCTTTATAAAAAGATATTACTAAACAAGACTAACCATCGGCGTATTTTTGTGGTTGTGGTATTTGTTATAGTTGTGGTTGTAGTCTTTTTTGTGGTTGTGGTATTTGATGCTGTTGTGGTGATAGTTGTGTGATGGTTGTGGTTGTGGTGATGGTTGTGGTTGTAGTGTTGTATTTTTGTGGTTGTGGTATTTGTTGTAGTTGTGGTTGTAGTATTTGTTGTGGTTGTGGTTGTGGTATTTGTATTTGTTGTGGTTGTGGTATTTGTTGTGGTAGTGGTTGTGGTTATGGTTGTGGTTGTGGTTATGGTTATGGTTGTGGTTGTGGTGTAGTATTTGTTGTAGTTGTGGTTGTGGTATTTGTTGTGGTTGTGGTATATGTTGTGGTTATGGTTGTGGTTGTGGTTGTGGTAGTGGTTGTGGTTGTGGTTGTGGTTATGGTTGTGGTTATGGTTATGGTTGTGGTTGTGGTGTGGTATTTGTTGTGGTTGTGGTCAAGGTTGTGCTATTTGTTGTTGTTGTGGTATATGTTGTGGTTGTGGTGATGGTTGTGGTTGTGGTGATGGATGGTACTGGGCTATAATTATCAGCCTTAAAGCAATATAGGCTTTATAGAAAAAAATTACTAAACAAGTCTAACCAGTGGCGTATTTTTGTTGTTGTGGTATTTGTTGTAGTTGTGGTGATAGTTGTGTGATGGTTTGTTGTGGTTGTGGTTGTGGTATTTGTATTTGTTGTGGTTGTGGTATTTGTTGTGGGTGTGGTAGTGGTTGTGGTTATGGTTGTGGTTGTGGTTATGGTTATGGTTGTGGTTGTGGTGTAGTATTTGTATTTGTTGTGGTTGTGGTATTTGTTGTGGTTGTGGTAGTGGTTGTGGTTATGGTTGTGGTTGTGGTTATGGTTATGGTTGTGGTTGTGGTGTAGTATTTGTTGTAGTTGTGGTTGTGGTATTTGTTGTGGTTGTGGTATATGTTGTGGTTGTGGTATATGTTGTGGTTATGGTTGTGGTTGTGGTTGTGGTAGTGGTTGTGGTTGTGGTTGTGGTTATGGTTGTGGTTATGGTTATGGTTGTGGTTGTGGTGTGGTATTTGTTGTGGTTGTGGTCAAGGTTGTGCTATTTGTTGTTGTTGTGGTATATGTTGTGGTTGTGGTGATGGTTGTGGTTGTGGTGATGGATGGGACTGGGCTATAATTATCAGCCTTAAAGCAATATAGGCTTTATAGAAAAAAATTACTAAACAAGTCTAACCAGTGGCGTATTTTTGTTGTTGTGGTATTTGTTGTAGTTGTGGTGATAGTTGTGTGATGGTTTGTTGTGGTTGTGGTTGTGGTATTTGTATTTGTTGTGGTTGTGGTATTTGTTGTGGTTGTGGTAGTGGTTGTGGTTATGGTTGTGGTTGTGGTTATGGTTATGGTTGTGGTTGTGGTGTAGTATTTGTTGTAGTTGTGGTTGTGGTATTTGTTGTGGTTGTGGTATATGTTGTGGTTATGGTTGTGGTTGTGGTTGTGGTTGTGGTTATGGTTGTGGTTATGGTTATGGTTGTGGTTGTGGTGTGGTATTTGTTGTGGTTGTGGTCAAGGTTGTGCTATTTGTTGTTGTTGTGGTATATGTTGTGGTTGTGGTGATGGTTGTGGTTGTGGTGATGGATGGTACTGGGCTATAATTATCAGCCTTAAAGCAATATAGGCTTTATAGAAAAAAATGACTAAACAAGTCTAACCAGTGGCGTATTTTTGTTGTTGTGGTATTTGTTGTAGTTGTGGTGATAGTTGTGTGATGGTTGTGGTTGTGGTGATGGTTGTGGTTGTAGTGTGGTATTTTTGTGGTTGTGGTATTTTTGTAGTTGTGGTTTTAGTATTTGTTGTGGTTGTGGTTGTGGCATTTGTATTTGTTGTGGTTGTGGTATTTGTTTGATTGTGGTATTTGTTATGGTTGTCGTAGTGGTTGTGGTTGTGGTTATGGTTGTGGTTATGGTTGTGGTTGTGGTTGTGGTTATGGTTATGGATGTAGTTGTGGTTGTGGTGTGGTATTTGTTGTGGTTGTGGTATTTGTATTTGTTGTGGTTGTGGTATTTGTTGTGGTTGTGGTTGTGGTGTGGTTATGGTATTTGTTGTGGTTATGGTTGTGGTTGTGGTTGTTGTGTGGTATTTTTTTTGGTTGTGGTTGTGGTATTTGTATTTGTTGTGGTTGTGGTATTTGTTGTGGTTGTGGTTATGGTTGTGGTTGTGCTATTTGTTGTTGTTGTGGTATTGGTTGTGGTTGTGTTGATAGTTGTGTGATGGTTGTGGTGATGGTTGTGGTTGTGGTGATGGTATTTGTTGTGGTTATGGTATTTGTTGTGGTTATGGTACTGGGCTATAATTATCAGCCTCAAAGCAATATAGGCTTTATAGAAAAAAATTACTAAACAAGTCTAACCAGCGGCGTATTTTTGTGGTTGTGGTATCTGTTGTAGTTGTGGTTATAGTTGTGTGATGGTTGTGGTTGTGGTGATGGTTGTGGTTGTGGTGATGGTTGTGGTTGTGGTGATGGTTGTGGTTGTACTGTTGTATTTTTGTGGTTGTGGTATTTGTTGTAGTTGTGGTTGTAGTATTTTTTGTGGTTGTGGTTGTGGTAATTGTTGTGGTTGTGGATGTTGTTGTGGTATTTGTTGTGGTTGTGGTATTTGTTGTGGTTGTGATATTTGTTGTAGTTGTGGTTGTGGTCTTTTTTGTGGTTGTGGTATTTGTTGACGTTGTGGTGATAGTTGTGTGATGGTTGTGGTTGTGGTAATTGTTGTGGTTGTGGTTGTGGATGTTGTTGTGGTATTTGTTGTGGTTGTGGTATTTGTTGTGGTTGTGGTTGTGGTAATTGTTGTGGTTGTGGATGTTGTTGTGGTATTTGTTGTGGTTGTGGTATTTGTTGTAGTTCTGGTTGTGGTCTTTTTTGTGGTTGTGGTATTTGTTGACGTTGTGGTGATAGTTGTGTGATGGTTGTGGTTGTGATAATTGTTGTGGTTGTGGTTGTGGATGTTGTTGTGGTATTTGTTGTGGTTGTGGTATTTATTGTAGTTGTGGTATTTGTTGTGGTTATGGTTGTGGTTGTGGTATTTGTTGTTGTTATGGTTGTGGTAGTGTTTATGGTTGTGGTAGTGGTTGTGGTTGTTGTTGTGGTTGTGGTTGTGCTATTTGTTGTTGTTGTGGTTTTTGTTGTAGTTGTGGTGATAGTTGTGTGATGGTTATGGTTGAGGTGATGGTTGTGGTTGTGGTGTTGTATTTTTTTGGTTGTGGTATTTTTTGTGGTGTGGTATTTGTGTTGGTTGTGGTTGTGGTATTTGTTGTGATTGTGGTTGTGGTTGTTGTTGTGGTATTTGTTGTGGTTGTGGTATTTGTTGTTGTGGTATTTGTTGTAGTTGTGGTTGTGGTATTTTTTGTGGTTTGGTATTTGTTGTGGATATTGTTGTGGTATTTGTTGTTGTTGTGGTATTTGTAGTAGTTGTGGTTGTGGAATTTTTTGTGGTTGTGGTATTTGTTATGGTTGTGATTGTGGTGATGTTTGTGGTTGTGGTTGTGGTTATGGTTTGTGGTTGAGGTTGTAGTTGTGATAGTTGTGTGATGGTTGTGGTTGTAGTGTTGTATTTTTGTGGTTGTGGTATTTGTTGTAGTTGTGGTTGTAGTATTTTTTGTGGTTGTGGTTGTGGAAATTGTTGTATTTGTGGTTGTGGATGTTGTTGTGGTATTTGTTGTGGTTGTAGATGTTGGTGTGGTATTTGTTGTGGTTATGGTTGTGGTTTTGGTATTTGTTGTTGTTGTGGTTGTGATAGTGTTTATGGTTGTGGTTGTTGTTGTGATTGTGGTTGTGCTATTTGTTGTTGTTTTGGTATTTGTTGTAGTTGTGGTGATATTTGTGTGATGGTTATGGTTGTGGTGATGGTTGTGGTTGTGGTGTGGTATTTGTGTTGGTTGTGGTTGTGGTATTTGTTGTGATTGTGGTTGTGGTTGTGGTATTTGTTGTAGTTGTGGTTGTGGTATTTTTTGTAGTTGTGGTATTTTTTGTAGTTGTGGTTGTGGTTGTGGTATTTGTAGTAGTTGTGGTGATAGTTGTGTGATGGTTGTGGTTGTGGTGATGGTTGTGGTTGTAGTGTTGTATTTTTGTGGTTGTGGTATTTGTTGTAGTTGTGGTTGTAGTATTTGTTGTGGTTGTGGTTGTGGTATTTGTATTTGTTGTGGTTGTGGTATTTGTTGTGGTTGTGGTAGTGGTTGTGGTTATGGTTGTGGTTGTGGTTATGGTTATGGTTGTGGTTGTGGTGTAGTATTTGTTGTAGTTGTGGTTGTGGTATTTGTTGTGGTTGTGGTATATGTTGTGGTTATGGTTGTGGTTGTGGTTGTGGTAGTGGTTGTGGTTGTGGTTGTGGTTATGGTTGTGGTTATGGTTATGGTTGTGGTTGTGGTGTGGTATTTGTTGTGGTTGTGGTCAAGGTTGTGCTATTTGTTGTTGTTGTGGTATATGTTGTGGTTTGGTGATGGTTGTGGTTGTGGTGATGGATGGTACTGGGCTATAATTATCAGCCTTAAAGCAATATAGGCTTTATAGAAAAAAATTACTAAACAAGTCTAACCAGTGGCGTATTTTTGTTGTTGTGGTATTTGTTGTAGTTGTGGTGATAGTTGTGTGATGGTTTGTTGTGGTTGTGGTTGTGGTATTTGTATTTGTTGTGGTTGTGGTATTTGTTGTGGTTGTGGTAGTGGTTGTGGTTATGGTTGTGGTTGTGGTTATGGTTATGGTTGTGGTTGTGGTGTAGTATTTGTTGTAGTTGTGGTTGTGGTATATGTTGTGGTTATGGTTGTGGTTGTGGTTGTGGTTGTGGTTGTGGTTGTGGTTATGGTTGTGGTTATGGTTATGGTTGTGGTTGTGGTGTGGTATTTGTTGTGGTTGTGGTCAAGGTTGTGCTATTTGTTGTTGTTGTGGTATATGTTGTGGTTGTGGTGATGGTTGTGGTTGTGGTGATGGATGGTACTGGGCTATAATTATCAGCCTTAAAGCAATATAGGCTTTATAGAAAAAAATTACTAAACAAGTCTAACCAGTGGCGTATTTTTGTTGTTGTGGTATTTGTTGTAGTTGTGGTGATAGTTGTGTGATGGTTTGTTGTGGTTGTGGTTGTGGTATTTGTATTTGTTGTGGTTGTGGTATTTGTTGTGGTTGTGGTAGTGGTTGTGGTTATGGTTGTGGTTGTGGTTATGGTTATGGTTGTGGTTGTGGTGTAGTATTTGTTGTAGTTGTGGTTGTGGTATATGTTGTGGTTATGGTTGTGGTTGTGGTTGTGGTTGTGGTTGTGGTTGTGGTTATGGTTGTGGTTATGGTTATGGTTGTGGTTGTGGTGTGGTATTTGTTGTGGTTGTGGTCAAGGTTGTGCTATTTGTTGTTGTTGTGGTATATGTTGTGGTTGTGGTGATGGTTGTGGTTGTGGTGATGGATGGTACTGGGCTATAATTATCAGCCTTAAAGCAATATAGGCTTTATAGAAAAAAATTACTAAACAAGTCTAACCAGTGGCGTATTTTTGTTGTTGTGGTATTTGTTGTAGTTGTGGTGATAGTTGTGTGATGGTTGTGGTTGTGGTGATGGTTGTGGTTGTAGTGTGGTATTTTTGTGGTTGTGGTATTTTTGTAGTTGTGGTTTTAGTATTTGTTGTGGTTGTGGTTGTGGCATTAGTATTTGTTGTGGTTGTGGTATTTGTTTGATTGTGGTATTTGTTATGGTTGTCGTAGTGGTTGTGGTTGTGGTTATGGCTGTGGTTATGGTTGTGGTTGTGGTTGTGGTTATGGTTATGGATGTAGTTGTGGTTGTGGTGTGGTATTTGTTGTGGTTGTGGTATTTGTTGTGGTTGTGGTTGTGGTGTGGTTATGGTATTTGTTGTGGTTATGGTTGTGGTTGTGGTTGTTGTGTGGTATTTTTTGTGGTTGTGGTTGTGGTATTTGTATTTGTTGTGGTTGTGGTATTTGTTGTGGTTGTGGTTGTGGTTGTGCTATTTGTTGTTGTTGTGGTATTGGTTGTGGTTGTGGTGATAGTTGTGTGATGGTTGTGGTGATGGTTGTGGTTGTGGTGATGGTTGTGGTTGTGGTGATGGTATTTGTTGTGGTTATGGTATTTGTTGTGGTTATGGTACTTGTTGTGGTTATGGTGATGGATGGTACTGGGCTATAATTATCAGCCTCAAAGCAATATAGGCTTTATAGAAAAAAATTACTAAACAAGTCTAACCAGCGGCGTATTTTTGTGGTTGTGGTATCTGTTGTAGTTGTGGTGATAGTTGTGTGATGGTTGTGGTTGTGGTGATGGTTGTGGTTGTGGTGATGGTTGTGGTTGTGGTGATGGTTGTGGTTGTACTGTTGTATTTTTGTGGTTGTGGTATTTGTTGTAGTTGTGGTTGTAGTATTTTTTGTGGTTGTGGTTGTGGTAATTGTTGTGGTTGTGGATGTTGTTGTGGTATTTGTTGTGGTTGTGGTATTTGTTGTGGTTGTGATAATTGTTGTAGTTGTGGTTGTGGTCTTTTTTGTGGTTGTGGTATTTGTTGACGTTGTGGTGATAGTTGTGTGATGGTTGTGGTTGTGGTAATTGTTGTGGTTGTGGTTGTGGATGTTGTTGTGGTATTTGTTGTGGTTGTGGTATTTGTTGTGGTTGTGGTTGTGGTAATTGTTGTGGTTGTGGATGTTGTTGTGGTATTTGTTGTGGTTGTGGTATTTGTTGTAGTTCTGGTTGTGGTCTTTTTTGTGGTTGTGGTATTTGTTGACGTTGTGGTAATAGTTGTGTGATGGTTGTGGTTGTGGTAATTGTTGTGGTTGTGGTTGTGGATGTTGTTGTGGTATTTGTTGTGGTTGTGGTATTTATTGTGGTTGTGGTATTTGTTGTGGTTATGGTTGTGGTTGTGGTATTTGTTGTTGTTATGGTTGTGGTAGTGTTTATGGTTGTGGTAGTGGTTGTGGTTGTTGTTGTGGTTGTGGTTGTGCTATTTGTTGTTGTTGTGGTTGTGGTATTTTTTGTGGTGTGGTATTTGTGTTGGTTGTGGTTGTGGTATTTTTTGTGATTGTGGTTGTGGTTGTTGTTGTGGTATTTGTTGTGGTTGTGGTATTTGTTGTTGTGGTATTTGTTGTAGTTGTGGTTGTGGTATTTGTTGTGGATATTGTTGTGGTATTTGTTGTTGTTGTGGTATTTGTAGTAGTTGTGGTTGTGGAATTTTTTGTGGTTGTGGTATTTGTTATGGTTGTGATTGTGGTGATGTTTGTGGTTGTGGTTGTGGTTATGGTTGTGGTTGAGGTTGTAGTTGTGATAGTTGTGTGATGTTTGTGGTTATAGTGTTGTATTTTTGTGGTTGTGGTATTTGTTGTAGTTGTGGTTGTAGTATTTTTTGTGGTTGTGGTTATGGAAATTGTTGTATTTGTGGTTGTGGATGTTGTTGTGGTATTTGTTGTGGTTGTAGATGTTGTTGTGGTATTTGTTGTGGTTGTGGTATTTGTTGTGGTTGTGGTATTTGTTGTGGTTATGGTTGTGGTTTTGGTATTTGTTGTTGTTGTGGTTGTGATAGTGTTTATGGTTGTGGTTGTTGTTGTGATTGTGGTTGTGCTATTTGTTGTTGTTTTGGTATTTGTTGTAGTTGTGGTGATATTTGTGTGATGGTTATGGTTGTGGTGATGGTTGTGGTTGTGGTGTGGTATTTGTGTTGGTTGTGGTTGTGGTATTTGTTGTGATTGTGGTTGTGGTTGTGGTATTTGTTGTAGTTGTGGTTGTGGTATTTTTTGTAGTTGTGGTATTTTTTGTAGTTGTGGTTGTGGTTGTGGTATTTGTAGTAGTTGTGGTGATAGTTGTGTGATGGTTGTGGTTGTGGTTATGGTTGTGGTTGTGGTTGTTGTGTGGTATTTTTTGTGGTTGTGGTTGTGGTATTTGTATTTGTTGTGGTTGTGGTATTTGTTGTGGTTGTGGTTGTGGTTGTGCTATTTGTTGTTGTTGTGGTATTGGTTGTGGTTGTGGTGATAGTTGTGTGATGGTTGTGGTGATGGTTGTGGTTGTGGTTGTGGTGATGGTATTTGTTGTGGTTATGGTATTTGTTGTGGTTATGGTGATGGATGGTACTGGGCTATAATTATCAGCCTCAAAGCAATATAGGCTTTATAGAAAAAAATTACTAAACAAGTCTAACCAGCGGCGTATTTTTGTGGTTGTGGTATCTGTTGTAGTTGTGGTGATAGTTGTGTGATGGTTGTGGTTGTGGTGATGGTTGTGGTTGTGGTGATGGTTGTGGTTGTACTGTTGTATTTTTGTGGTTGTGGTATTTGTTGTAGTTGTGGTTGTAGTATTTTTGTGGTTGTGGTTGTGGTAATTGTTGTGGTTGTGGATGTTGTTGTGGTATTTGTTGTGGTTGTGGTATTTGTTGTGGTTGTGATAATTGTTGTAGTTGTGGTTGTGGTCTTTTTTGTGGTTGTGGTATTTGTTGACGTTGTGGTGATAGTTGTGTGATGGTTGTGGTTGTGGTAATTGTTGTGGTTGTGGTTGTGGATGTTGTTGTGGTATTTGTTGTGGTTGTGGTATTTGTTGTGGTTGTGGTTGTGGTAATTGTTGTGGTTGTGGATGTTGTTGTGGTATTTGTTGTGGTTGTGGTATTTGTTGTAGTTCTGGTTGTGGTCTTTTTTGTGGTTGTGGTATTTGTTGACGTTGTGGTGATAGTTGTGTGATGGTTGTGGTTGTGGTAATTGTTGTGGTTGTGGTTGTGGATGTTGTTGTGGTATTTGTTGTGGTTGTGGTATTTATTGTGGTTGTGGTATTTGTTGTGGTTATGGTTGTGGTTGTGGTATTTGTTGTTGTTATGGTTGTGGTAGTGTTTATGGTTGTGGTAGTGGTTGTGGTTGTTGTTGTGGTTGTGGTTGTGCTATTTCTTGTTGTTGTGGTTGTGGTATTTTTTGTGGTGTGGTATTTGTGTTGGTTGTGGTTGTGGTATTTGTTGTGATTGTGGTTGTGGTTGTTGTTGTGGTATTTGTTGTGGTTGTGGTATTTGTTGTTGTGGTATTTGTTGTAGTTGTGGTTGTGGTATTTGTTGTGGATATTGTTGTGGTATTTGTTGTTGTTGTGGTATTTGTAGTAGTTGTGGTTGTGGAATTTTTTGTGGTTGTGGTATTTGTTATGGTTGTGATTGTGGTGATGTTTGTGGTTGTGGTTGTGGTTATGGTTGTGGTTGAGGTTGTAGTTGTGATAGTTGTGTGATGTTTGTGGTTGTAGTGTTGTATTTTTGTGGTTGTGGTATTTGTTGTAGTTGTGGTTGTAGTATTTTTTGTGGTTGTGGTTATGGAAATTGTTGTATTTGTGGTTGTGGATGTTGTTGTGGTATTTGTTGTGGTTGTAGATGTTGTTGTGGTATTTGTTGTGGTTGTGGTATTTGTTGTGGTTATGGTTGTGGTTTTGGTATTTGTTGTTGTTGTGGTTGTGATAGTGTTTATGGTTGTGGTTGTTGTTGTGATTGAGGTTGTGCTATTTGTTGTTGTTTTGGTATTTGTTGTAGTTGTGGTGATATTTGTGTGATGGTTATGGTTGTGGTGATGGTTGTGGTTGTGGTGTGGTATTTGTGTTGGTTGTGGTTGTGGTATTTGTTGTGATTGTGGTTGTGGTTGTGGTATTTGTTGTAGTTGTGGTTGTGGTATTTTTTGTAGTTGTGGTATTTTTTGTAGTTGTGGTATTTTTTGTAGTTGTGGTTGTGGTTGTGGTATTTGTAGTAGTTGTGGTGATAGTTGTGTGATGGTTGTGGTTGTGGTGATGGTTGTGGTTGTAGTGTTGTATTTTTGTAGTTGTGGTTGTAGTATTTGTTGTGGTTGTGGTTGTGGCATTTGTATTTGTTGTGGTTGTGGTATTTGTTCTGGTTGTGGTAGTGGTTGTAATTGTGGTATTTGTATTTGTTGTGGTTGTGGTATTTGTTGTGGTTGTGGTAGTGGTTATGGAAATGGATGTAGTTGTGGTTGTGGTGTGGTATTTGTTGTGGTTGTGGTGTGGTTATGGTATTTGTTGAGGTTATGGTTGTGGTTGTGGTTGTGGTTATGGTTGTGGTTATGGTTGGGGTTGTGGTGATGGTTGTGGTTGTGGTTGTTGTTGTGGTAGTGGTTTTTGTGGTTGTAGTTATGGTTGTGGTTGTTGTTGTGGTTTTTTGTGGTTGTGGTTTTTTGTGGTTGTGGTTGTGGTTGTGGTTGTGGTTGTGGTGTGGCATATGTTTTGGTTGTGGTCAAGGTTGTGGTTGTGGTTGTGCTATTTGTTGTTGTTGTGGTATTTGTTGTGGTTGTGGTGATAGTTGTGTGATGGTTGTGGTTGTGGTGATGGTTGTGGTTGTGGTGATGGTTGTGGTTGTGGTGATGGTTGTGGTTGTGGTGATGGTTGTGGTTGTGGTGATGGTTGTGGTGATGGTTGTGGTGATGGTTGTGGTTGTGGTGATGGTTGTGGTTGTGGTGATGCTATTTGTTGTGGTTATGGTGATGGATAGTACTGGGCTATAATTATCAGCCTCAAAGCAATATAGTCTTAATAGAAAAAAATTACTAAACAAGTCTAACCAGCGGCGTATTTTTGTGGTTGTGGTATTTGTTGTAGTTGTGGTTGTAGTCTTTGTTGTGGTTGTGGTATTTGTTGTTGTTGTGGTGATAGTTGTGTGATGGTTGTGGTTGTGGTGATGGTTGTGGTTGTAGTGTTGTATTTTTGTGGTTGTAGTATTTGTTGTAGTTGTGGTTGTAGTATTTGTTGTGGTTTTGGTTGTGGTATTTGTATTTGTTGTGGTTGTGGTATTTGTTGTGGTTGTGGTAGTGGTTGTGGTTATGGTTGTGGTTATGGTTATGGTTGTGGTTGTGGTGTAGTATTTGTTGTAGTTGTGGTTGTGGTATTTGTTGTAGTTGTGGTATTTGTTGTGGTTATGGTTGTGGTTGTGGTTGTGGTTATGGTTGTGGTTATGGTTGTGGTTGTGGTTATGGTTATGGTTGTGGTTGTGGTGTGGTATTTGTTGTGGTTGTGGTCAAGGTTGTGGTTGTGGTTGTGCTATTTGTTGTTGTTGTGGTATATGTTGTGGTTGTGGTGATAGTTGTGTGATGGTTGTGGTTGTGGTGATGGTTGTGGTTGTGGTGATGGATGGTACTTGGCTATAATTATCAGCCTTAAAGCAATATAGGCTTTATAGAAAAAAATTACTAAACAAGTCTAACCAGTGGCGTATTATTGTGGTTGTGGTATTTGTTGTAGTTGTGGTTGTAGTCTTTTTTGTTGTTGTGGTATTTGTTGTAGTTGTGGTGATAGTTGTGTGATGGTTGTGGTTGTGGTGATGGTTGTGGTTGTGGTTTTTTGTGGGTTCTTGTTGTGGTTGTGGTTGTGATTGTGGTATTTGTTGTTGTTATGGTTGTGGTTGTGTTTATGGTTGTGGTAGTGGTTGTGGTTGTTGTTGTGGTTGTGGTTGTGCTATTTGTTGTTGTTGTGGTTTTTGTTGTAGTTGTGGTGATAGTTGTGTGATGGTTATGGTTGTGGTGATGGTTGTGGTTGTGGTGTTGTATTTTTGTGGTTGTGTATATTTTTTGTAGTTGTGGTATTTGTTGTGGTTGAGGTTGTGGTGTGGTATTTGTTGTGGTTGAGGTTGTGGTGTGGTATTTGTGTTGGTTGTGGTTGTGGTATTTGTTGTGATTGTGGTTGTGGTTGTGGTTGTTGTTGTGGTATTTGTTGTGGTTGTGGTATTTTTGTAGTTGTGGTTGTAGTATTTGTTGTGGTTGTGGTTGTGGCATTTGTATTTGTTGTGGTTGTGGTATTTGTTTGATTGTGGTATTTGTTGTGGTTGTCGTAGTGGTTGTGGTTGTGGTTATGGTTGTGGTTGTGGTTATGGTTGTGGTTGCGGTTATGGTTATGGATGTAGTTGTGGTTGTGGTGTGGTATTTGTTGTTGTTGTGGTATTTGTATTTGTTGTGGTCTTGGTATTTGTTATGGTTGTGGTTGTGGTGTGGTTATGGAATTTGTTGTGGTTATGGTTGTGCTATTTGTTGTTGTTGTGGTATTGGTTGTGGTTGTAGTGATAGTTGTGTGCTGGTTGTGGTGATGGTTGTGGTTGTGGTGATGGTATTTGTTGTGGTTATGGTATTTGTTGTGGTTATGGTGATGGATGGTACTGGGTTATAATTATCAGCCTCAAAGCAATATAGGCTTTATAGAAAAAAATTACTAAACAAGTCTAACCAGCGGCGTATTTTAGTGGTTGTGGTATCTGTTGTAGTTGTGGTGATAGTTGTGTGATGGTTGTGGTTGTGGTGATGGTTGTGGTTGTACTGTTGTATTTTTGTGGTTGTGGTATTTGTTGTAGTTGTGGTTGTAGTATTTTTTGTGGTTGTGGTTGTGGTAATTGTTGTGGTTGTGGGTGTTGTTGTGGTATTTGTTGTGGTTGTGGTTGTGGTAATTGTTGTGGTTGTGGATGTTGTTGTGGTATTTGTTGTGGTTGTGGTATTTGTTGTGGTTGTGATATTTGTTGTAGTTGTGGTTGTGCTCATTTTTGTGGTTGTGGTATTTGTTGACGTTGTGGTGATAGTTATGTGATGGTTGTGGTTGTGGTAATTGTTGTGGTTGTGGTTGTGGATGTTGTTGTGGTATTTGTTGTGGTTGTGGTATTTGTTGTGGTTGTGGTATTTCTTGTGGTTATGGTTGTGGATGTGGTATTTGTTGTTGTTATGGTTGTGGTAGTGTTTATGGTTGTGGTAGTTGTTGTGGTTGTTGTTGTGGTTGTGGTTGTGCTATTTGTTGTTGTTGTGGTTTTTGTTGTAGTTGTGGTGATAGTTGTGTGATGGTTATGTTTGTGGTGATGGTTGTGGTTGTGGTGTTATATTTTTGTGGTTGTGTATATTTTTTGTGGTTGTGGTATTTGTTGTGGTTGTGGTTGTGGTGTGGTATTTGTGTTGGTTGTGGTATTTGTTGTGATTGTGGTTGTGGTTGTGGTTGTTGTTGTGGTATTTGTTGTGGTTGTGGTATTTTTGTAGTTGTGGTTGTAGTATTTGTTGTGGTTGTAGTTGTGGCATTTGTATTTGTTGTGGTTGTGGTATTTGTTTGATTGTGGTATTTGTTTGATTGTGGTATTTGTTGTGGTTGTCGTAGTGGTTGTGGTTGTGGTTATGGTTGTGGTTGTGGTTATGGTTGTGGTTGTGGTTGTGGTTATGGTTATGGATGTAGTTGTGGTTGTGGTGTGGTATTTGTTGTGGTTGTGGTATTTGTATTTGTTGTGGTCTTGGTATTTGTTATGGTTGTGGTTGTGGTGTGGTTATGGTATTTGTTGTGGTTATGGTTGTGGTTGTGGTTGTTGTGTGGTATTTTTTGTGGTTGTGGTTGTGGAATTTGTTGTGGTTGTGGTAGTGGTTGTGGTTGTTGTTGTGGTTGTGGTTGTGCTTTTTGTTTTTGTTGTGGTATTGGTTGTGGTTGTGGTGATAGTTGTGTGATGGTTGTGGTGATGGTTGTGGTTGTGGTGATGGTTGTGGTTGTGGTGATGGTATTTGTTGTGGTTATGGTATTTGTTGTGGTTATGGTGATGGATGGTACTGGGCTATAATTATCAGCCTCAAAGCAATATAGGCTTTATAGAAAAAAATTACTAAACAAGTCTAACCAGCGGCGTATTTTTGTGGTTGTGGTATCTGTTGTAGTTGTGGTGATAGTTGTGTGATGGTTGTGGTTGTGGTGATGGTTGTGGTTGTACTGTTGTATTTTTTGTGGTTGTGGTATTTGTTGTAGTTGTGGTTGTAGTATTTTTTGTGGTTGTGGTTGTGGTAATTGTTGTGGTTGTGGTTGTGGGTGTTGTTGTGGTATTTGTTGTGGTTGTGGTTGTGGTAATTGTTGTGGTTGTGGATGTTGTTGTGGTATTTGTTGTGGTTGTGGTATTTGTTGTGGTTGTGATATTTGTTGTAGTTGTGGTTGTGGTCATTTTTGTGGTTGTGGTATTTGTTGACGTTGTGGTGATAGTTGTGTGATGGTTGTGGTTGTGGTAATTGTTGTGGTTGTGGTTGTGGTTGTGGATGTTGTTGTGGTATTTGTTGTGGTTGTGGTATTTGTTGTGGTTGTGGTATTTCTTGTGGTTATGGTTGTGGTTGTGGTATTTGTTTTTGTTATGGTTGTGGTAGTGTTTATGGTTGTGGTAGTGGTTGTGGTTGTTGTTGTGGTTGTGGTTGTGCTATTTGTTGCTGTTGTGGTTTTTGTTGTAGTTGTGGTGATAGTTGTGTGATGGTTATGGTTGTGGTGATGGTTGTGGTTGTGGTGTTGTATTTTTGTGGTTGTGTATATTTTTTGTGGTTGTGGTATTTGTTGTGGTTGTGGTTGTGGTGTGGTATTTGTGTTGGTTGTGGTTGTGGTTGTTGTTGTGGTATTTGTTGTGGTTGTGGTATTTGTTGTTGTGGTATTTGTTGTTGTGGTATTTGTTGTAGTTGTGGTTGTGGTATTTTTTGTGGTTGTGGTATTTGTTATGGTTGCGATTGTGGTGATGGTTGTGGTTGTGGTTATGGTTGTGGTTGAGGTTGTAGTTGTGATAGTTGTGTGATGGTTGTGGTTGTGGTGATGGTTGTGGTTGTAGTGTTGTATTTTTGTGGTTGTGGTATTTGTTGTAGTTGTGGTTGTGGATGTTGTTGTGGTATTTGTTGTGGTTGTGGATGTTGTTGTGGTATTTGTTGTGGATGTTGTTGTGGTATTTGTTGTGGTTGTGGTTGTGGTATTTGTTGTTGTTGTGGTTGTGATAGTGTTTATGGTTGTGGTAGTGGTTGTGGTTGTTGTTCTGGTTGTGGTTGTGCTATTTGTTGTTGTTTTGGTATTTGTTGTAGTTGTGGTGATAGTTGTGTGATGGTTATGGTTGTGGTGATGGTTGTGGTTGTGGTGTTGTATTTTTGTGGTTGTGGTTTTTTTTGTGGTTGTGGTATTTGTTGTGGCTGTGGTATTTGTGTTGATTGTGGTTGTGGTGTGGTATTTTGTTGGTTGTGGTTGTGGTATTTGTTGTGATTGTGGTTGTGGTTGTGGTTGGTGTTGTGGTATTTGTTTGGTTGTGGTATTTGTTGTTGTGGTATTTGTTGTAGTTGTGTGGTTGTGGTATTTTTTGTGGTTGTGGTATTTTTTGTGGTTGTGGTATTTGTTGTTGTGCTATTTGTTGTAGTTGTGTGGTTGTGGTATTTGTTGTAGTTGTGTGGTTGTGGTATTTTTTGTGGTTGTGGTATTTTTTGTGGTTGTGGTATTTGTTGTTGTTGTGGTATTTGTACTAGTTGTGGTTGTGGTATTTTTTGTGGTTGCGGTATTTGTTATGGTTGTGGTGATTGTTGTGATTGTGGTGATGGTTGTGGTTGTGGTTGTGGTTATGGTTGTGGTTGAGGTTGTAGTTGTGGTTGTGGTGTGGTCAGTGTCAGTGTCAGTGTCAGTGTCAGTTTTTTTTTATCAAATTATAGCATGCTTCACAGTTAGTACTACATGCGGTTAGTGCTACACAATAAAATTTAAAAGTGGTTTAAGTAGGACCATACATATCGATAACAACAATGACGGAGAGATAAATAATAAAATTTACAGCAATTAGAAGTTGCTGTAGGCGTAGTAAAAACAAGTTAGTAACAATAACATGAACGGAAAAATATTCAAATTAATATAGGCACTTATGTACAAACTTAATTGAAGCGAGCGTAAGCGAGCTTCTTACATTCAACGAAATATGCATCTTGTCTGTCTGTCTGTCTGTCTGTCTGTCTGTCTGTCTGTCTGTCTGTATGTGTGTAACGTTTACGTGTCCGACGATAACTTGAGTACAAGTTGACCGATTTAGTTGAAATTTGGTAGTTGAAAAAGGACGGGAAAAAATTCTATCATCACCTATTCGATGAAACGAACATTTTTTTCAAATAACATTTTTTAGTAAAACCAACAACAACACTGCTATGAATTAATAAAGATCGCTAAAACTAATAAAGCGGACCTAAACGTTTAAAATTGAGAAAACAACCTTTTTACCGATATCTTACGTTCTAACGTAACGATTTTAATAAAACTTCATGTACATCGTCTAAAGTACAATTGAAACAAGTATGTAAAATTTCAACGTGATACAAGCAGTAGTATTTGAGTAATGAAGTGATACATTTATAATAATAATATAAAAGCTATTACGGGTGGTTGATTCTTATAGTGTATATGTTTGTTTAGGAAGTAAAGCTTTGTACCGAGTACCCCCACTCTGCCTCACACTACCCTGTTCCACTTATCTTTAACTATGACATTCATCATGATTAATAAATTTTAATATTCAGTATTTTATTGCAATACGCTCGCTTCAATGATAGACCCACGCGATGCCTAGTTACACACAAAAGTATCACAGTTAAAAGAATGTTGATGTGCAACGTTTAAAATTTTAGTACTTTTGAAGATATAGGTGTAAATAAGGTTGAAACTTATTTGGGACCATCAATTGCCTAATGGTGACCTACGATTTAAATTTCATTAAAATCGGAAGAGTAGTTTTTAAGATATGTTGGTTCGCAGAAATGCGGTTTACAATTTTTTATCTTTTTCCAACTACAATATCTCGGTTTGTCTCACTTTAAACATGCATAGGACCTTTTTTATGCAGAATTATGGGAAAATATTTTTGTCAAAAACATTTCTCTTAAAAAAATAAACTGTTTTGCGAGAAAAGGTTAAAAAAATATTTTTTTTAGATTTTAGGGAGGAGGGAGGGGGCCACTCCCCCCCCCCCCCCCCCCCCCCCCCCCCCCCCGCCCTGAAGAGGTGGGAACTTTACTGTTTCCTACTACTACACCCTTAAGAGTTTTTTCGCAAAGTTTCAATGCTTTATAAATTATTTACCCTCTTATTCCTTATTTTCCTGGACTAAATAGAGTTCACAGTCAACACTATTAGCAGCTTTCCATACTACACGCATCCGCTATTTCCGCTTTTTTCCCCCTCTTGCATTAGAGTTGCTATGATATATTATACATCGAATTAAAGGTAATAAAATAATCAACACGTTTTATTTCACCACATTTTTAGTGCCGACCCCGTGGAAAAAAGTTATTATCAAAATTGTTCAGAGTAGAAAAAATAAATGTCGATTTTTTACCATATTTTATAACTTTTGGTACTCTTTGTCTGCGAAAAGCATATTGATATGGGTATCAAATTAAAGAGGACAGTGTATAGAAGACTTTAAAAAACACCGCACATCGTTATCACTCTTTGTTCCGGAGATATTGGCGTTACAGTGAATAGGCCAAATTTGGGTCTTCAATAGGGGGTGGTGGGGGAAGCAAGCGGTGGCACTCGATATGATAATATGGAAAATGCTTCCCTAAACCCCTTCTAAACGATGGTGTAAAGAAAGTTTAGTCTTTAATTTTTCCCCCCTTTTTTGCTTATTTGTACTGGCCTATATACACTATAAGAATCTTAACCACTCGTAATAGCGTTTATATTATTATTATAAATGTATCACTTCATTACTCAAATACTACTGCTTGTATCACGTTGAAATTTTACATACTTGTTTCAATTGTACTTTAGACGATGTACATGAAGTTTTATTAAAATCGTTACGTTAGAACGTACGATATTGGTATTGGTAAAAAGGTTGTTTTCTCTATTTTAAACGTTTAGGTCCGCTTTAATAGTTTTAGCGATTTTTATTAATTCATAGCAGTGTCGTTGTTGGTTTTACTAAAAAATGTTATTTGAAAAAAATATTCGTCTCATCGAGTAGGTGATGATAGAATTTCTTCCCGTCCTGGAATTCCAATTTTAAATTTGAAGCTCACGTTTACGCGATCATTGCGCTCGAACTCTTGGACGGATCACGCTGTCCAACGAACTTAGCCTGAGTATTAGTAAGAGGAAGATGTATACCAAATTTCAACTAAATCGGTCAACTTTTACTCAAGTTATCGTCGGACACGTAAACGTTACACACAGACAGACAGACAAGATGCATATTTCGTTGAATGTAAGAAGCTCGCTTACGCTCGCTTCAATTATTGATTTAACTCTAAACAATTTTAACTATAAACCAATTTATAGTTTATAGTTAAATTTGTTTATAGTTAAATCTGTTTATAACCTGATTCAAAATAAACAAAGAAGGTAATTTGTACCAATCTAAAGTTGTGAGCATGCGCAGTACGATTTTTTCTCCAATTTCTCTTGTCTCTATGGGATCACTCTTTTGCCTTTAAACCCTACCTAACTTTTCATCCCCTTTATTTAACATTCTTGGATAGAATGCGGAAGGTTTCATTTGGTTACCTCTAGTCTCTGTTGATTCATTTTTAAGCTGTTATTTGTTATTATAGTTATAATTTTTTAATTGTTTATAAATTGTTGAGATAATGTTTTAGAGATAAAGTAATCAGTGAAGACAATTTTATGTTCTAACGAACCTACGGAGCTAACTAAGAAAAAGGTCACTCAACTAGATTCAAACTCGAACTCACACTGAATTTATTAATTCGTTTTTTAGTGTCAGACGTGACATTTCCAATTTCGAAATTGGCTTCCGCGTGAACGAACCACAATTCTGGTCTTGTAGTCCAGAATGGCGGAAGTTTAACGGCGACGGCATGAATGGTTTGTTCGTCTTCTAGATCGAGTAGAGAATGGTTCATTTTGATTTATGAAAATGGTTCGAAATATTTTTTAAAAATTTTAAATAATTTTTTAATGTTTCGGAAAATTGTTTGACACTTGATTATTTTTTTTAAAAGGTTTTGAAAAATGTTGACACTTACTGATTTTTGACACTTGATTGAATAATTTTGAAGGGTTTCTTTCAAATCTTGAGATGTTCTTTTCAGTCGGGGTCACCAGTTTTACGGAGCTAACTAAGAAAAAGGTCACTCAACTAGATTCAAACTCGAACTCACACTGAATTTATTAATTCGTTTTTTTAACAAGAAAGAAAAATTTGTAAAGTAGATGTCACTTTCAAAAAAAAAAAATAATTGTCATAATATAAAATAAAATAAACTAAAATAAAAGTTACTAAAAAAGAGTACGCTGCAAACCCATTTACTTGGTAAATTAAATTTGACTGAAAAAAAATTCTCATGATAGGTAAGAAGAGTTCTTACCGTTTTAGGTTTCTGTACTAAGTACAAAAAGAAACCTTGGTATATAACGGCTCTGTCTGTCTGTCTGTCTGTCCGTTGCTTGTTTCAATTCATAAACTACTATAGTTAGGAACATGAAATTCGGCACACAGGTGCATCTCGGCATTTGAGACATCTGGAGACATTTTGGATTTTTCACACTTCATATTTTCAAGATGGCGGCCAATATGGCGGGCGACTAAAAACAAGTTTTTAGTCACCATGACATGTTATATATCAATTTAAAGGTCTTGAAATGAAAAAAAAGAATATGCAATTATTAAAATTTTACACTTAAAAGTTTCAAGATGCCGGCCAATATAGCGTTGAATAAAAACAAGTTTTTAGGGTTGGACTAGCCTATATGGGGCATCATGTATAGTAATGCAAAAACTTACAAATATAATGCATATATAATTAAAGTGTTTCTTGTATATTGATATAAATTGCATTATTTATGTATTCTTTTTCATTTCATACTCTCTTGAAAAACCAGATACGCTGCATCGAAGCCCAGGTAATCTACAACAGGTAAATACGCCTAAGATTCCCAAAATCGACCTGTATACAGCTGTGTCTTAAAATAGAGGACTGAAGATGGAAATTTTATTAAGAAAAAACTTATTAGATTAAGAAGAATCCATAATTGGTGAATTTTTTATCAATATATAGAAAAGACTTTAATTATATGTGCCAGTGTTTTTGCATTTCTATACATGATGCCCCGTATAGGCTAGTCCAACCATTTTAAATATTCAAGATGGTGGCCAATATGGCGGGTGACAAAACATTGTTTTAGTTACCATAACATGTTATACATCAATTTAAAGGTCTTGAAGAGTAGAAAAAGAATATTACTATTAAAAAATTAATTAACTACTATTATAATTAATTACTATTAAATTGTCATTATATTAAACTTAATAAATTTAAGTAACCCGGCGATTATCGCCCCAACGTACTTACGTGAAGCGCGCCTTACTTGTTTTTGATCGTTTTATTAATTTTATATGAAACTCCTTTATGTAAATTATAAAAATATGTAATAATAATTAGCATATAACGTAATGTAGATTTTTCGATGTTTTTAGGCATAAATATGCCCTAGAGAGGGGCGAAATATAGCCAATTGAAGATTGAATAAATGTGATTTTTTTCTTTTTTAATTAACCTAACATGTAACAGAAGATAAATATAAAAGGGACAAATAGAACAAATATTGTGAACTAAATCGATTTTTTGTCAATTCAAAATGTTAAGGATGAATAGCGAATATAGTAGGAAAGTTATCTGTCTTCTTTTCAATAAAAAGGTTCTTAATCATTTTCCCCAAGAAAAATCCGTTTTTTTAACAAAACAGATATTTGATGCTAGATAGATTAACGATTATTTATCTATAGTTATATCAATTATAAAATAACTAATAATACGTTCTATCTTTATCATTATTAATCCTTAGAACCACTGTTTTAATTTGCCGTTTTTCTATATTTTCCTGTACCCTTGTCAGTGCATATAGTGAAAACAGGACGAGTAAACATAAACCCTCAATAATTCTGAAATGCCAGGAGCACAAGTCAGTAATCTTGTGCTCCAGACATTTCAGAATTATTAGGTAGTATTCAGTATTTTTTTTTAAGTCGGTAATCTTTGTATTTTTATAAGTAGGCAACTGCAGGCTTTTAAAAAGGTCGGCAAAACCTAATAGTCTAGTTTGATCCAAATGATAAGAAAATTTCCAAATAAGGATTTTTTTTAAATGCCCTTCTTTTACATAGAATCCTTCATTTTCAATCTTAGTTCCTCAGTGAACAGTACTTATTCCATCCTTTAGGGCTTTTTTTAACAATACTTGCCCTTTAACTTGAAGGACAGACCTTCCTAGTCTCGAGAGCTAATAGGTCTTAGTTCTTATAGTCTCGACAACTATATTCTTTAAGTCTTTATAATTCGAACACACCTTGATTTCATAAACCGTTTATGTATTATTGGTCATTTGTGAAAGACAATTGTCCCATTACAATTGACAATATCCTAGCCCCCTTTCGTACGTAATATCATCTGAACATTGAACACGCATCGATAATTTCGAATGGTACATTCAAAAGAGGATTTTTTGACTGTTGAATCTACCTTATTTTCAATCTACCCCTTTTATACAGCTCGGATGACAGATAGAATCACGAATACTCAAAAGATCAGTTGAAAAACGTTCTAAAACGAATTTATCTACAGAAGTACTGAAAAAGAATTCTCAAGTATACTATTGAAAAATAAAATAAAGAGGAGGTATGGAGTAGAAATAGTTTTTGATAAAGGCAACACCCTTGAAATTTATTGGTCTGAAGGCATCTAACATACGTAACCGAGGTTTTTTTTTTCAAACCAGAACATAGCGGGGGAGTGTTAAAGAAAAACGGATTACGAACAAGGAAACACTACTTGAAATTATAAAAAAATATAGATATACCTTTAAAAAAAAAATCTTTTTTAAAAATAGAGGGTGGTTTACTAGCTCTAGGCGTGGGAACTGTTTTTGAAGTTTTGGAAGTGCATCTAAGAGCAACCCTACGAAGAGTACCAAATGATAAAAGGTGAGGGAGGAACTGAAACGTAGTTTTAATAGGATCTAAAAAGGCTTCCCCTTGCCAACCCTTCCAGGTCTAAAGGGTTAGGTGAGAGGTACTTGTCCCTTTTTTAAGAGACGGAACATCTGCTCTTATATTCTTTAAGTTCTTTAAGAGTCAAGGCACATCCCTTCGTACCCCTGTTTCCCCATTTCTCCCTTCTGGTAGAGAAAGAAGTATTTAACGGGAATTCGTATTTCACGATAAGAATTTCTTACCTTATTTTTTATCCCTTTCTCTCTCCTTCCATCTTTCTTACTTTAGCTTTTAAAAAACACTTGTCGACTTATGTTTTCATTTTTTATTCCCGATATTTTCCATGGAGTGAGTTATAGAAAAAAAAAGATCTGGAAGTATAACGGGTTTAGAACTCCAGAAGATCCCAGTAAATAACACGATCTGTAAATAACTTCCTTCTTTTATTTTCTTTCTTCAAAAATATATTCCACTTTAAAAATTAAATAAAAAATCTTCCTTTTTTTATCCTTTAGAGGTTAAAAACCTCTCGTAGCGTGACAAATAATAACCGTGGGAGTACTTTTTTTGTTAACTATTTTTCTAGTTATAAGTTAAATTTAGTTTTTGAAAAAAAAAAATCCAATTTTCTCTAGTACGTAGTTAAAATATTCATGAACTGTCAAGGGTTGTGGTGTCTATGAAAATAAAAGATTTTTAATTATTTTAGCTTTGACGTCTCACACATTTCATTTGTTTTTTCTAAAAAAAAAAAAAAAAAAAAAAAAAAAAAAATTTAACTTGTAATGATTGTCTAGTTTTACGTTTAACTAACTAGTAAACTTAAGTGAAATTGCAGTTGGCAGTTAATATCTGTTTGAAGAATAAACTGATGACAACTAATAATAGAGGTACATATTACTATATATTACAGTAATGTAATATAATATAATAATTCAAATTATTTACTTCTTGTTCCAGGTGTCAGGAACACACGTTTAGCTGGTGACCTGTGATCTATGGTTCAAGGAAGCAGCCACTTCTCTCGTGTATAAATGTGATCTGATCACAGCCACTTTACTGTTGTGTAAATGAGACTGCAGCCACTTTATTGTTGTTTAAAGGAGACTGCAGCCACTTTACTGTTGTGTAAAGGAGACTGCAGCCACTTTACTGTTGTGTAAAGGAGACTGCAGCCACTTTACTGTTGTGTAAGGGAGACTGCAGCCATTTAACTCATGTGTATAATTGAGTGTTCCAATTTCGATTAAGACTAAAGCAACTTGCGGCAGAAACAATAATGTAACAGCGATCGGTAGGTACCTTGTATGGATTTGGCCTTATCAGCGATGTCAAGCCCTAGCAAAATCTATGAACAATATTTAATTTAATCATTACCACCGAAATTTGGGATATCCAGTATTGAGTGTCGAAAAGAACAATTACTAGAAGGTGGAGAGATGGAATTGTCCCCACAATGAAAGTAACTATGTCTTCAAATATTTGGACATAATTTTTCTCGTCATTATAATATTGGTTATTAATTTTGACCTTGAACTCTCTCAGCTCTACCTTTGTATAGGTAGTACACTATATAATATATGATATAACTCGACTTTATAAGGGAAAAAGAAGAATCACTATTTTATTGCTTTTTGACATTAAATGTTTGATCTGTGTCAAATAATAAAATACAAAAAATAAATACCATTTGTCCACAAGGATTTAAAGTCTTGTTCTCATGTTTTCCTACGTGATGATACAGTACGCAAGCCATTGCAATTCAAATTGTTTGCCTTGATCGCTGATGATCGTGCAAGGAACGCCGAAGCGGGCTATCCAGTTGGCGTAAAATGCATAACCCACTGTTTCGGTTGTTATGTCGGAAACAGGGATTGCTTCAGGCAATCTTGTAAAACGATCAATACAAGTTACTATCCTTGACAAGATGGTAAAGGTCCTACGATGTCAATATGGACTGTAGAGACGCGTTGGGTATCCGGTGGGAAACTTGATATAGGTGTTCTAGTATGTCGATGGACTTTGGATCGCTGGCAAGCCTGACATGTTTTAGACCACGATGCACAATCTTTATTTATGCTGGGCCAGACAAATCGCTGTCGAACCATCCTTGATGACATTCGTTGTCCAGGATGTGAAAGATTATGTATTGTTTTAAATACCTCGTGTCTGTACTTCCGTGGAACGTAAGGGCGGATGGAGTCGTTTTCGACCGAACAGTATAGAGGTTTCTTGCAGTTTGGCATTTTTTTTAACTCTAATTTGAGAGTAGTTTTTCCGGCAAGTATATTTTTAAGATCTTCGTCGTTTTGATCCTTGGCTAGTTGATTGAAATCAATAGTAGAAGGGGTGGAAATAGTTTGAATTCTAGAAAGAGCGTCTGCAACGATGTTGTCCTTGCCCTTAATATATCTCAGGTCTGTTGTAAACTGCCCAATATAGTCCAAACTTGTTATAGGTGACTCTAGGGATCATCGATAGAGTCACAAGGCTAGGAAAACTGTAACATGCAAAATCAGAGGAGGAGTCCTCCACGATAGTCGAATGAGCGTCTGTCACTGGATTCGGGATTTAGGAAAACCTACCTTTGAAGGCAGTTCATTTTTTTACACATTCACATGTATAAACTATGTTTGCATGTGTGTGAAAAAAAACAGCTGTCAATTATCATATATAATGCATTTGACTTTACAAACCAAAATAACATACATTCTATTAAATAAATGTCATCGTTTATATTCTTTATAAAAAATGTCACTTTCTTAAAAGAAAAAAATTACATTAAACTTTAATAACAGTTATTTCAATTTTATAAACTTCCTAATTTATTTAATGTTATACATTATTCTTTCTTATTTCTAAAAAAAAAAAAACATTAACCTTGCACTATAATGGAATTATTTTCACCCGAGTGGTTATTTTTCCACCCTTAAAATATGAAAAAAAAAAACTGGCACAATACTTTCTTTTTATATTCCTAACAGTGTTGTACAAAAAAAAAAATTTGGCAAAACTTTTTTTTTCACTTGATGGATCGACTTCCACCACTTCAGACAGGTCTTAATTTTTTGGGCGGAGAAATAAAAATAATAATAAAAAAAGAGCCGAGACTAGGAGAGAGATTGATGAAAAATATTTTTAGAAGGCGTTGGCTCTTTTTTTTCTCCTCGTGTGGGAAAAACTTGATAATGACTGTTTTTACTCGCTTTTTCTCCCCCTTTTTTTAGTGTTTTTTCGGTAAAAAAGGGTGGTAAAACTGGAACCCCTTTACTTGGGGAATAATGATTATTTTTGTCTCCTGTTTTTTAAAAAAAAATGAAATAAGCAGGGTTGCCTTTTTTAACTAGGTTTTAGTACAATATGAAAGAGGGTTAGGGACTTTTTTACGTATCTGATAATTTCCTTTATATAAATATATATATATATATATATATATATATATATATATATATATATATATATATATATATATATATATATATATATATATAATATTTTTTAAAAAAGAAAAATGATGTTTTGAGGTATTTAAAGTGCTTAGAAGAGTGGAAAGAATACAGTAAAAGAGTTTTTTTATTATTTATAAAAAGAGCAAAAACACTTCATTCATCAACAGAATGACATCAAAAGAAACTTTAAAAGGGGTTGTATAGTACAAGTTAAAAAACCTTATTTCTATGAAGAATTATAGAAAAGAGTTTTTGGCTCTCTTGAAGAAATTTCTAAACCTATGAAATCATTAGTAAGTAAAGGTCTTGTGACCTAACCAATTATTTCCTAAACACTTTACCCTTTTTTTCGATTTATACGGATAAAGGTAAAATTTGGAAGAATTTATTGAATAAAGAGTTAGGACGTTAAGAATTATAAATAATTTTATTTGACAAGAACTAATGTATTTCTTCTAAATAAAATTTAGAATAGAACTAATATTATCAATAGAAAATATTAATTTGGAATTAAATTAATTTTAAAATTTAGGTTTGCGTTGAAGTAAAAATGTTGCTAATTTCCATAAGCTAGTTGCACAAGTTTTTTTAAAAAAAGGTAGCAATACTAAAGGTAGGTAAATTCTTTTTATTTTAGCTCAGATAATATGCGCAAACTACTATTGATCGTTGCAGTTCCGTTGATGGAAACCTCATGAAGTGTTTGGTCTTCCGACTGTGTCCCGATTGTGCTGTCTCGATTAGTAAAGGTCCGAAGATTCACTTCTTATACTAAAAGTAACTTTAAGAGAGCCAGCAAGTTAATGGTAGGAGCTTGATTGAGACGATGAAAAGATTCCCAAAAAAACCGGTCATCTCATCAGATTCCTAGACAACCGTAGAGTCGCGTACATCAACAGTCATTGCAGGATAGTAAGGGAAACTATTAAAATTAAGAAACATTCTGAAAATTTCAACAGGGATTATGGTATCACCCTTTCCCAACTGCCAAGCAGAATGCAAGAGGAGATCCGACCAACATACCGACTTCATACGACACCGGACAAACAAAAGCAGCATACGCCCGATGGCCTCCCCCCGACAAAGGATCACCCGGAAAGAGACCCTAGGAAATCCAGGTGTAACTTCCGATGCAGAAGGGCAGTATAAATAACTATTTCTTCTCTCCAGTCCTCAGAATTGCCAATGTATTCATTTTTCATTACTAAGCAACACCCCCTGAAGATGTCCCTTTATGAAAGTAAATCGTCGGCTTTAAAATTCTTTGAGACACGGTTCCCATCCGGAAGAGCTAGAACTTTATTTTTACCTTCTAAATACTGAGTAAAAGTTTCCAGTTAACTTAATTATTTATTGAGTATCAAGTAGCGTCTTAATCATCCAGAACAATAGAGTAAAATATTTATTGTTTAAACTTTTACAGATTCACAAACCTATAGCGTGAGGTTAAATCCATTGTACCCGATAGCAATTACTGTCAACATAATGGAAACCTACTTTGACGACCCCCTTAAAGAAGGTGTGCAAATGATTTTGAGAAGAAATGAAAATTGATCTGCTGTGTTTTTAAGGTATTATTATTAGAAAGACCTTTTCTTAAGAATCAGACACTTTGATGTTCTCCATTGTCTAATATTCTGTGGGTTAGGATATTCCATAGTCTATAAATATTGTACAAATGAGTAGTTGATTCGAGAAAGTTCATTAGGCAGTTAATATCTTTGTTTAATTTGTTTATACCTTGTTATTTTTTATTAGATATGAGAGCGTCTTTGGAGGTTACTTAAGGTATAAAATAAACCTAATATGTTTATTTCATTCTAAAAGCAGCTTTCAGCCTTTATAAGGCTATCATTAGTGCTTGCCTGATCTGCAACGCTTATTGAGACTCGACTTGCCAGATGTATATTAAATATGGGAGCGTCTATAGAGGTTACTTAAGGAATAAATTAAGTTACAAATCAGGCAAGCACTGATGATGGCCTTATGAAGGCTGAAAGCTGCTTACGTGGACGGACATTTATTTTATTCTTTGTTATTATCAGTCTAATGATGGTACCGAAATCCCGGTTGCATTAACGTCCATTTTATATATATGTATTTAATTTAAAGCTTTCAAAAGCGATGATTAACAGAAAAATGTAAAAACAATAATATAATTAATAACAGTGCAGTTTTTATTTGGGAATGGGCTTAAACATGATTAACCTAAAATATCGATTTCAACCGACATTGCTCTAATTGGTTGCGGTTTTGACGAAGTCCTCCAAGTTCTTTCAATAGAAAAGAAAGTGTCAACTTAAAAAACATTGCAAAAAAAAGCTTTATTTGTAAAGATTTTTACGAGACCTTAAACGAATCGTTAAGTGTGAAAAATATGTTGTTTGTTTTACAGGTACTTTGTTAATGTTTAAAGATATTTTAAAATTTGAAGATTTTAAGCAAATCACTGAGTGCTAGCTTAGTAAAACCGGTCTCTACCATAATAATATATTTATCTTTTATATTGTGGTTTTGCTTCTATTTTATACTATAAAATGACTAATTTTGCTATTTGAGTGTCGAGTGTCAATTGCTGTGTTCAGTAAGCAACAAACTGCAGAAAATAAGAGAAAATGCCTTTGGGGATAAAGAGAGCAAGACAAAGACCAAAAGTGAACGAACATTTATTATTGCAGTTCTTTAGTGAAAGAGTTAAAAGATGAATAACAAAAGCGAATAAAATATTGTAATAATGTTTAGTGACAATAATCAGTTTAATCTTAAATGAATAACTAAACAAATGAGGAAACAAGACAAAAATTAGAATAAAAAACACCGATAGCCATAAGTCTAAATATGTAAATATAAACGTCTGCAGATCAGGCTGATCAATGTAATACCATCTAATTAATGGATGCAATTCTATAAGAATAGAATATTTTATTGAATATTTTATCATGAGTTATTACGACCTTTATGCCTGTCAAACTATATGATCTAATCAAACACGGCTGGCTACCGGGGGAGTGGGAAGTTAACTTACTATACTTGCAGTAAATTCTATTTGCAAGACCGGTTGCAACATGCTATCTCGCCCACAAGTTGACTCGCCATGTGTAGACATTTTACGTTTAATAATAGGTAAGCACCCGTTTAACTGTATTAGAACTTGATTCACAGTTGTAAAAATACTTATGAAGAAGAACTAGTTCTTTTCTTTTAATGAATACAACGAAAGGTTTCATTTAGGTTCGATATTATTCTTATTAATTTAAAAAAATAATCAATAATATAGAATGAACTATAAGTTTTTTGAAAATGTTCAGGAGCTGCAGTAAACATTGGTTAAAAATGAATTTGTTATTTTGTGCCTTGTTTATCGCTTCGTTGAATTCGTAGCTTCAACAATTTTATATATCCCTTTGACTAGTTGTAGGATTGCTCATTTATCTTCATGTATAGTTGTTCTTTATTCATACGATTGTGTTGAAGGTTTATGAATAGGTTATAAGTCGCTGATATGAATGAAAAGCAGAGGATAAATTGAGAAGAAATTGGTCTATATCAGTTTCTTGAAGTTAGTTGAAATCAGCTGTTACTACCCTGGAGTGAGAGGAACGTGTTTAACTTAACAGGGTGGTATTAGGGATGAAGGGTCGACCTTATCCCTTCAACAATAGAAAGGACGCTTTAGGGAGGGGTTGCCTTCAAAACAACCCCCTAGCCCTTAGTCTTCTAGGGGCCCTTAACAGGTCACCTATCATCGGGTCATTGGGTTACCCGAAAACTGTTACAACACAACCTAAAGGTCAACCAACAACTTTACGGTCACTTATAAGTTACCTACTTTTTGGACAGATGTCAAAATTTAACAAGGAAGACTTTATAAGGTCGAACACGTACTGATTTCTTTTTTTTTTAAACGTATACTTATATTGTTTAAATAGTTAAAGCATTATTATCATGTATAGTGGCCACCGACTTCGTGTTTGGATTCGCCAATACGATCTTGTTCATTTTTATTTAAGTGTTTAGAGAATTAATTGGCCAATCAATATGAATTCAATTTTAGTAGAATTGATTCTATAAATAAGTTAAATTATCTATTTCTTCTCCAGAAGAATGATTGAGAAATGATTGAAATGAGGAGTGATAAATCGATATTATTTTTGCACTTTACCATTTACGAAGGTTGACGAAATGTTAAAGGTTTATCTAGACACACAAACTGTCTATAACACAATACATATTAGGTAAAATTAGTGTGTATGTTGATTCTGGATGCAGATGCTATTGTAAGTTTTGATACAATGGTACTTCTTTAGATTGTTACTCTCCTTTGTTGTTTTAGAATGTAAATGACATTGACTAAATAACTATAAAGAAAAAGGGATGTTTAGTCCAATGTACTTTTGGACGAAGGAATATCACACTTCTGTTTTTAAAAGGGAAGTAACAGTCTAAAGAAGACAATTCCGTACATCTTCTTTAGATTGTTACTCCTCCCTGGTTATTTTTATAAGGGGAGTAACAATCTAAAGAAGTACCGATACCAACGATATGGTAAGGCTAGTTACAGACGATATACTTATACTGTTAATATTAAGACTATAATATGTATTGTCGATAATTTATGGATGAGCACAGGCGATTTGTTGATGCTGGATAATATATACTCATAAAATATGTCGGGATGAATTAAGATGTAAACGATATTTTGAGGCTGAATGTTTACGACACACGATATTTATAGGGTTTAGACGATATATTAGACAGACGATCATGTAAATACATAGAAGCAAAAAACAAGGTCAACTATGGTGGCGTACTCCAATTCACTTAATTAGAATTTTAATTATAACGTATGAATATCTTTAAATATGTAGAGGTATGCTTCAATATACCAGAAGGTTTACAAATTGAATTTAACCATAAATAATTGCTTTTCATTTTTTTATTAATCTGATCAATTAACTGATTAGAGAATTTCAAAAAAAAAAAAGATAAGAGTGCGCTCTTTGAAGAAAAGAAAAGAGATTGGTTTTTAATAAACGAAACGAATGAGATTAAAAAAAAGAAAAGAAATCAATTTCTCTTTTTTAAAAAAAGCATTATACAACTTTTATCGGATTTATTCTGTTTTGATTGATTTAGGATTTAGCCCTTTTTTTATTAATCGATTACATGGTAAATGTAAAAAAAGTTTTTAAAATGAGGATTTGAGGTTGAAATGTTGTGGTCCGTAGTGGAATGATGGCCCCCCCGTATCGATGCTAAGTCGGCTACAAGTCAAATAATCCTTCTAGATCTCTTAAGAGTTACCCGTGGCTGCCAGTCAGAAGAACGGACATGATCAGATATGAAGTGGACTTCTTAGTTTCGTTTAACATCGGCATCGGTCGGAACTAAGGCATCATCAAAGGCCTCGAACCGAACATAATTATGCAAAATATGTCGAGCAAGAAGGTTGTTTTTTGTAAGTTATAGTTCTTAAGACTACTGACGACCATGTCATATTTACTGTCTTGTATGTGACGCCTGAGGATTATTAGTTAAACTATTTGGATTATATTAATGCCAATTATCAATTATTGTACCTTTTTTCTTGGCTAGACGTTGAGACCACCTTTGAGTGTTTTAAAGCTTGATGTTATAGGTGACGGGAACTTGTGATCCCTATATTCAAAGAATCCTTCCTAGATAAAAGAATACCCTAAAAAGGGAAAAGTAAATCCCTTCCTCTAAGAAATATTAAGTTAAAAACTCATGTGAAAGTTTGAAAAAAAATCTGCTAAAAAAACCTTCATGCTTAAAACTTCTTTTAGAAATTAGGAACTTTTGTAATGAAAATTATCTAACAGTTTGAAAGAATAGTGCCTCTTTAATTACAGTTTACAGTATCACGGATTTCGTGATTTTAAGAACCAAAATATATGTTTTAACGGCAAAATCAGACGGAATAATCACCCAAATTGTACAACTGGCTCGATGTGCACATCAATGTTAAATATGTCGGCACTTCTTTAGATTGTTACTCCCCTTATAAAATCAGAAGTGTGATATTCCTTTGTCCCAAAGTACATTGGACTAAACATCCCTTTGTCTTAATAGTTATTTAGTCAAAGTACACCACTTTAGTCAAAGTACGTCAGTTTACATTCTAAAAAAAATTAGGGGAGTAACAATCTAAAGAAGTACTAATATGTCTTACCTCTCTAATTATTTGAATTAGATTTATCGATGTTCCAACCTTAGTCTCAGGCAGAACCTACGATGTCTTGACTTCGCCGATCCCTTTGCAGATTAAATTAGAGAGAAAATAAATTAATAACTATAATAATATAAAGGACTATGCATTAATAAACCTAACTATATAACTAAAATACTTCCAATTATTATGCAATTAGGATATTGAAGATCTTTAGCTGTTACCATGTAATCATTGATTGAATTTATATTTCAAGTAAACTCGGTTCAAGATTCATTCGGTCTAAAATAGAATAAATAGCGAAAAATCCAGTGTATATATTTTATTTACCAATCAGTTTTCCTGGGAACTGCCTTCTTCTATACATGACTCTTTGGTACCAGGAAAGCCCAACTGAGATAGAGCAAGAGTTGTATAACTTTACTGTTTATTAGATGATTAACTAATTAAAAAAGAACCTACCTTTAATCTTTGAACTTTAAGAATAAGATAACAAAACTATTATTAGCTCCTACCGCTTAGGACCTAACACAAATCTAGAATCTAGACCCGGCCATCTAGAACTTTATCGTGTTGCCTACCTTGAAAGTCTACGTAATAGAACGTTAGTATCTATCTCTCATTTTTATCTGGAATGATTTGGGATGCAAGTTCTATTAGAGGATTGGGTTGATTGGATAGTGATTCATGGAAAGTGTGATATGGAGATACGGATAGGTTTTGGACAATAAGAACATTGAGATCGTTGTGAGAAGTGAAGTAGCTCCCCTAACTTGAAATTGGTTTATTTGGTTTTAACTAACTTGTTTGTAGATTAGTAACTAGTAACAAGTTTCTGATGTACGTGTAAATGTTACGGTCGTAAAGTTCTGCAGTATCTTTAACAAAGAGTCCATTTGCTAAAAATCTGCTGATATTACAGACTCCAAAAGCACTTTATTCTTTTTAAATCTGTAAATAACATTTCCAGGTGCAACTATTTTTGATCATTTTTTAGTTTTCCTTCAGCTCAATAAGAAGATGAGCTTTACAAAAAAGGTTAACTTGCAAAGTAAAATTCGCTTCGAATCGTAAAATGGGTATTTAATGGTTTTTGTTGCCACAATGTACATTTTAAATGATATATTGGTTAGTATTTTTGTACATTAGAAACGTCCAAAAAACTCTTATTTTTTTCATCAAATATTTTTATGATTATCTTGTATTTGCTGCTTTCTGTTAGGTTAACCTTTTGCACAAAAGATAGAAAAAAGTTGACGACGTTTCACGCATGATACGAAACGTCACTAGGATTTTTTATATTATTTAAAAGAAGATTTTTGTCCTGAATGTCATCAAGAGGGCATCTGCTAAAGTCTTTCTTCGAAAAAACCACCCTCAACTTCTCTTTTTAACACAATTAAAAAGAGACTTAAAAGAGATTTTTAAGGAAAAAATGGGATTTCTTTAGATCTTTCAACGATGCGTAACCAAGCCATGAATCCTTTAGAATCAAAAGCAGGAGCTCACAGTTTATATCCATCCTTGCGGCTAAAAGCCAGACTTTATATTATTTTTTTTTCCTTTACAATTTTTTTGTATTGTTGCTCCAGAAAAAAGGATTATGATCCTCGATGGTAAGGTCGGAATCACGCTTCAACTTTTTAACTTTGTTTGACAAAAAAAAATGGACGTCGTGCTGAGATAAAAAAAAAAAACAATACTCCCCTTTCTATACGTTATCTGTTAGCATGATGTTAGCCAATAGATGAGCAGATGTGGGGTTTATCTGTCTACGTAAAAATTGCAGTAATACTTTATCGGAGATTCTGCTGGTTTATATTTCTAACTAAAAAAATAAATGATCTAATCAAAACTATAGTCCATGCCTGTTTTAGACGTTCACTGCGCCCTGGGCACCCCGTCACAATGCCCCCCCCCCCCCCCCCCCCCCCCCAAATTATGGATTTCCTTATGGTATCACAGATCTAAAGGTAGCCGTAAATTTTGCTTTCTTGCTTGAAAGCAAAAGCATAGAAATAAGATTAAATATAAGGTTGTCTAAAGATTTACACATTGTTGTACCATTTTTAAAAAAAATACTTCCAGCTCCTGCCTTCGTCTGCCGTTCTGCTGCTCTATTCAATGCGTTAACCAGAGAATTATTTGTCGGATTGTGACAAACTTTTGCTAGTTTTTAACTGCAGTTGATAACAACTCCCTTTCGGTAGATGATAAACTGCCTGTTAAAAAATATTCTCCTGCCACAAGATACATTTTCGAATGATAAAGAAGAAAGTCATAGGTTAACCATACGTCTAGTATTTATCATTAATAATTGTTCCTTATAGAAATTTCCAATTCAACAACAAAATCAATAAATCTATCCTTCTTGAACCACAAATTGGAGAAATTTCTACCAGATAACCAAATCCTAAACATTAGCTAGGATTCTAGTACATGCATGTTCATGACTAAAATGTATAGATATCTAATAGCTGGAATTCTGTGCTTCGCTATGGAGTGTGTTATTTTTAATATATGTATATATTTTTTTATTATTATTATTTATGTGTTTATAAACTGCTGTCAAGAAACATTTAAATTATTTTACTTTACGAGAATATTTAGATTATATGCATTAAATATTCTATACATTTTCTACGACTGATAATTTATTTGATAAAACTATGAACGAGCAGTTTTGAGTAATTGATTGTCATTTATTTCTGTTATAATTAACAACCGTACAAAATTTATATTTATAAATTACACGAATGTTACATTATATACTTACGTATAATTTAGAAACACAATTAAAAGACAACCAATTATTCAAAACTAGGAGTATAGTTTTATCAAATTTATTTTTTATTCCAAAAGTATAAAGGTATTAAAGTAAAACCGGATATGATGTACGGGCACCGCTGCACATCTTTATGGCGTTTTGTTTACTACTTTTACGTATACGCTTTCTTTCTTTTTAGTCAATTAAATTAAGAACTTTTTTTTATTTAGACAGATTAGACATGCACAATATGGTTCACTAAGCGCTGCATAACATTACAAAAAATATCACCTGCAGATATACCGTTTTCTAGATATAGTACACCTGCTTTTTTTCTATAATTTAAAAAAAATCAACATTTATATTTCTTTAAATTCTAAACCCTTTTCTCCTGAGAAAAAGGGATTAGAATTCAAAAACAGCTTTTTACAACGTTCGTCTTTTAACCCTTTCAAGAAATATGAAATAGATTTGATGATAAAAAAAAAAGGTGGGTTAAGTTAAAGGGATCCCCTCTTTTAATGTAGAAAAAGTCTGTGTATGTAGAAAACGGGGTACGGATATATTGTTTAATAGTAAATATACTGAGTAGGAATCGCATTTCACATGTGTTCTATTTGTGGATGACGTTACAACCCTTCCTTTTTATACCGTTATGTCTCCGAAACTTTAAAGGACTTTTTTTCATCCTATATACTTATTCCTTATATATCTCTTCGTGAGGGGAAAAAGGGTCCTTTTTTAAGAAGTGCAGTTGTAGGGGAAAAAATCTCACTAGATCTTCATGGGAGAATGGTAGAAAAAAGTAAGAAAAGGATTGAAGGCGAGATAGGATGAAGTTCCCTATTTTTTTACAATTTTTTTTTTTTTTGGTACCCTATTTTTCGGTGGTTGTTGAAGATTACATGATTCTTGTGGAAAAAAATAAATCGTGTACTGAAGATGGTGTTTTTTGAAGTTTTTGTTTGGGGGACAAAATCTGTTTTTGAAGATAAGATGCAAACCGTTGTTTTGTTGTGGGAGTATGAGGGCGATTTCAATCATAAAATAGGGTGCGGACTAGACAGTTTTTTTTAGAAGATATATGAAAGGATTAGACAGTACTCTAGACTATTGAAATGGTGGAAAAAATGTCGTCTGCAGACTTTTTTTTATTATTGAGGGATCAAAAAGTAGATTCTTTCAGTTGCAGAAATGCTAAAAGGATCTTAGATAATGCACAAAACTAGTTTACTTCATCTGCACTCATCGATAGCTAAAAACTTAGATGTTTTTGATGTCAGTCAAACCAAAACAACATCGATGTTATCCGCAGAAAAAGGTCGCTGGTTTTCCAAAACTTTAAAAAAATCGTTTTGCAATTTCGATGTTTCTCCCAGGTCAACATCGATGTTTTCATTGATTTCTTTTGGACCGATATATGTGTTTTCAATACATCAGCATCGAAGTCCCACCCTTAATCTGCAGGAAGCTGCAGATAAGAATGGTACAAAGATTTCTTGCTGATAAAACAGCCTGCAACTTAATTATGAAAGAGTATAGCACCTAAAAGGCGACGAGACTTATTGTCTGCAACCTGCAACCAACAATGAACCCACATGAAATATTATAAATCCTTAGAGGAGGTTAGATAGATTAAGTATAATGAGCAATCACAACTTAGTTTACTTTAGCAAAGTAATTACAAATATAAAATACAAATAATAAAATATTGGATTGTTAACTGACATATAATGCTCAGTAACAGTGTTTTAGCACTTAATGGATAGTGGTCGTCAGTAAACTTAATAAAGATCCACAAATTCTAAGTAAAAGCAAAAAACTTATTGGATAATACAAATGGTCTTATTTGAAGTCCATAGTGTAGTTTGGTAATAATTTATTATGATTGAGTAAAGTAATAGTTAGGAAAGTTGGAAACACCGCCTGATGGCAACTAGTAAGATTGTGACAAGAATCTTTAATATGTTTTTCTAGCTCTAACTTCCTTAGTTTTAGAAAGACAATGACCTTTTTATGTTGATTGGTATGTCTCGAGAGATTAAAGGCACTCACTTTATAGCACTGTCTAAACATTTTCAGATCTGGTTTCAGATCAGATAGAGATAGGTAAGAAATGTTTTCTTATACTCTTACTAATGATGACAGATCACAACAAATAGATGTGTTAATTGTCTAAACTCTTTATCTACTTAATGACCTAGCCTTACGTTTAATGTTTTTTAAATAACAAATAAATCTTATATCAAAACTACACGTTGACGATCTCGCTATTGATTTGGCATTTTTTTTAATTGTCGAAAATTTAATTATGCACAGTATAATCAAAGCAACTTTTATAGTTTTTCTTTTTCCCACAAATCCAACATATTTTACTTTCATATATACGTAGTAAATCCACAAAAGTTTATGAAATTCTATTTTGATGGTTATAGTTATAAGGTCCAAAAAAAGGTTTTTGTTTACATTCCTATCTGCGCAAACGCGTTGTGCCTAAACTACTGGGTAGGTTTCGATGAAATTTGGTAATTTTTAGAATAATCATAACCCTGGGCGAAAATGAGTTACGAATTTTAGCTCTAAATTTAGAGCAATACCCCAACATCTCTGAAAAAAATTATTTCTTCAATTTTAAGTTTTTGGTAGTTTTCATACTACGGAAAGTTTAAATTTTAATTTAAATCAAATTATAATTATTATTTACTACGGGAAACAGACAGTGAAAAATACATTCCCGAACCACGGGTCTCCTGTATTTCTATGTACTGATACAGGAGACCAGTGATTCAAATCCCGGCGCGGGAGTGTATTTTTCACTGTCTGTTTCCCGTAGTAAATTATAACGTAGACTAATTATCCTAAATTATCCGTAGACTAATTATAATTTGATTAAAATTATTTCTTTTAAAATGGTTTCGATGATTTTGATTAATTAATTCTAAAATGGAGTATATTTAATTACTAATATAGTCTTCTTAGTCGTTTTCCCGGGAGAAATCCCGTTTCCGAAATATTGATGAATATAAATTTGATTTAGCTAAGTGTCTAAAAAATTACAAGTAAACCACCAGTTGAACTCTTTTTAAATGTCTTTAAAAAATAATGATTAAAAAAAGATATTTTATTGGATTTAAATTTAGTTTTACCATGCATAATAAGTGTTATTAGAGTTTGTCGTTTCGATTTCTTTTAAGTTTTTTCGGTGTCTGAAGTTACTAATATAAAGGACTACTTACTTATACAAAAGGAACGAGCTAGTTAACTAAATTTATGTAAGCAATTATATAATACGAGTATATTATGCTAAACCAACAAATAAAATGTGTTTCCAAATATTCATCATAGGCCCTGACCAATATACTGAAATTAAACTACAAAAGTCTAATTTATTTCTGCTGCTTTCTGCTCCAGCAAATACTGTTTTGAAATTTGTGCTAGTTTAAATTACAAGCTAAAAGCCCTTGCACCATGGTTCAAGAACGATCTATATATTCGATCAGTTATCAAATATATCGTTGATTTATCGAGCGTAAGTCACAGTTAAATATCATAGGGTAATATGGAATATGTTATAAAATGTACGTGTATTAATATTGAAACGTATAATTTCGTGAGATTTAAATGTTCAGCATCAGAACCGTTATCTTCTTCTAAGAGATCGTAATCGTACAAGTGAATCTCAATTCCCCCTTTGCCTTTCTGATCTTTGCGAAGTGTAATAAGATCATGATAAAAAAAGAGTAACGTCGTACATTTTTTTTTCTATCCCGTGGGAGAACTAGAAACATGAATAATTATATCGAAAAAGATAACTCTAGATATAAAAAAAACATATGAACAAGTTTTAACCAGTACGATACCTTACCTGATTTGGGCATCTTTTGTTGCAATTTTTATAAAGTGGCCCTTATTTAATATATTCATATCTTTCCTTTTTTATATATAGTTACGTCGGGGTGCAATGTTAACGTCCCATTTGCACGGTTATCATTCCAAAGAATGTTCGTATGACATCTTCGAAAAGGGATTGGGAATCATTTTTCTAACATTCATTTAAAGTTACTTGTTGAATGTAACCCTCGGGGTCAAGACTTGTCATATTAGCATACATACCCATATCAGTTTTTCTTCAAAAAAGGGAGAGACCTCTGTAGGAATATATCTTTGAAATGTGGTATTGTGAGTAACTTTAAATATCCCACATGTTTTTTTTTATGTGGAATCCCCTTTTATTTTTATTTACGGTAGATCTTGACAGTGAAAATCTTTCTTTATGTAGTCAAGTCTATAACTTATAAATAATAAATGGTATGTTGATAGTTCTAAAATTTTAGGGACTTAGAAATATTGATTTAAAATATTTAATTTTATTTTACGTATAATTTCTTTCTGATTTTTATAGGGTTTAAATGAAATGGTTGTTTTCTTCTCCTTTCTTTAAAAAAAGAAAGAAAAAAAGCTAAATTTCTCCCTTACTCAGACTGGCAACATTCTTCAGTAAAATTGTCTCATTCTAGCTATTATTGTTAGTCAAATGTTTGTCAGCTTAAGTAGGTAATTAAACTACAACGTTTTTATCATTTTCTCCTATTTGATTTGATGAGCATTCAATTAATACGTGATAGTTTAAATGTTCTATCATATTTTAAATTTAAATGACAGGCAGGCAAAAATACACCTAGCCGGAGTGGGGTTTCGGCATGGTGGTTCTAATTTTTGCCTCTGGTATTATGTATTCCTGTGTTTTTCCCTTCCTATTTAAGTATTATATTGATTATTTAAATCTATAGGCAAGGAATTGTTCATTTCAACTCTAAATCTGTAGCAGTATGCACGATGGATGGATGTAACTAATAATTTTAAGTATGAGCTGTACATTATGGTTCTTAATAGAAGTGACTTAAAAAACCTGTTATCTCCATTTAATAAGAACCCATCACTACCGTCTTTTGACATTAAGTAGATCGTGAACAGCTAATTAAAAACATTATAAAACCTCATTCTTTTTACATCTAGCAGCTATTGGAATTTGAATTATAAATAATTTTAGTCCATGATATACCGTGCAAAAAAGTGTCTGACTAACATCAAGCTAGAATTTTGTGTACGAGTTAATCATTTAGTGCCTTTTAGGAATATGTGGTCTGTGGTCGGCTAAATTAGTCTGCGGGACATGGCTTGGCTTAGCAACAAGCATTTGAAAAAAACAAATCGGTGGAGAGCGGCCATGTCCCACCGATTTTGGTGGACAATGTGATTTCCATGATCCTGAGTACAAGATTAGTTAGTAGACCGAAAATCAAGTTGATGTTAGTTTGCCACTTGATAAATGACCACTTTGATTTGGAGTAATATTTGAATAACTAACCTATCAAGTGGCAAACTTACATCAACTTGAATTTTGGTCTAACTAATTCTGTTCTCAGGATCATGAAAATCACATTTTCCACCATAATGGGAGGGACATGGCCGCTCTCCGCCGGTTTTTTTTTTTTTTTTTTTTCAAATGCCTATTGCCAAGCTATGCCCCACAGACGAACTTAACCGACCACATATTCTTAAAAGGCACTAAAAGATTGACTTGTTCTCAAAATTCTAGCTTGATGTTAGTCAGACACTAATTTACACACTATCTCCTGGACTATTTTTGTACTACATGAAAGTTTAAGGTAAGTATTTCGATTAAAGAAAGTAATCTGTTTAATTTTTAAAGATCAGTGGTAGAGATTATTCGAACTTTTTCCTTTTAACGTAAAACATTACAATATATACTTGAATTTAAAAAAATGATAAAATTGAGTTTAAAAAAACTGGTGGGTATGAGTACTTTTTAACAGTTTTTATAACGAAAAATAACGTTATTCTTTTACTACGACCACCTATGGGCTAAAGTGTAACTAATTTTGATATCTTTACTTGAACTAGAAGGGTGGACCTATGAGTACACCATGAAAGATGGATGTGAAAAAGATGGATTGCTTTTTGGTCCTCGTTTTTTTATATTTCGGTGGAGGGTTTTTTGAATAGAATTACGCGGCGGGAAACAGCTGTGAAGGGGGTGAGCGAATCCATCAACTTTACGATTTGCTTCGTCTCCACTCTGTCAAGCTTGTAAACAATATGGCACTCACCTTCAAGAGACTTGATGGGAAAATTTCTTACCTAATACATATAAATGTAATAAATCAACCTAGTAAGTAAAAAATTATGAAAATAAATAAACAGGAAAAAAATAATCAAGTTAAGCTTACAAAACTGTTTATTTAGTCCTGAGAGAAAATTACCCTAATAATAAGGTTGGGGTGAAGTTTGATAACTTCAATGAAAAATTAGGATTACATAGAACAAGTATTCGGACCATTTGTTAGGTCGAATTATGCAAAAGAGATAACTCCACTCCAAGTGACATGTATTGAAATCAGTCAACGTTCCTATGAACATTTTATGTGAGCACATGAAGTATATTACAATTTTATGAGTTTCATTCCCTCAAACGTTAACCAATAAGAGTTTCTCAAGCTTGAAATTCTTGCAAAGTAAAAACCTGTTTTGAGAACGTTTCAAATAATAGGCCCTGTTCTAGATTGAATAATTTTTAGACTACGAAACTTTTCACAATTATTTTAAAAGATCTTGTAGAGATACGAGTATATTTCTTTTAATAGTTAAGTAGGTACTCAAGTGTAGATTTTAATTGCTGTCGAATCTTGTAGGAATAATTATAATTTATTTTTACTTTATCTACTGTCAAAAGAGCTGAGTCTTCAATAACGGGGTATACGGAAATTGCTGTTAAGGTTTTAGGATTGTCTCAGAACCATTCCACTTTTTTGTTGGAACACTGATCTACCAGTTCAAGAGCTGTCCGTGAAGCTTGTTTTAACTGTGCGCATGATCCAGAAAGATCTAGAAATGTCCGGATCATGCGCACAGTTAAAGAAGCTGTATTAAACAAACCTAAAGATACATCTTGTTTATACTTGAATTCCTATTAGCTTAAAACTTGCCTTTAATATAATTTATTTTATTAACAGTGATTTAACCAGTTACCTGTAATTTCACCTGTAAGAAGGCAGCATAATTGTTTCCGTCAAATGTCTTTAATGACTAAAAGACATCGAGGTTCCAATGTTATAGATAGATAACCTTTCTAACTGTAATCAATAATGTGTCAGCTGTACTATATAAGGTCCTAAGCTGCAATATACGGCAATCATTTAAAAGGTAATTTTGGAAGTAAGTCATCAATTTTTAGGTTGGGAACCGCGAACATAAGAACATACTAGAGTAGTAGATACGAAATTCCTAATCGTTTAAAAAAAACGTAAGACATTTACACCCTTGGCAACGATCTATTGTTGAAGTGTGCACTACTTCCTCTTTTTTTGTAATTAATTGAACTGAAGCAGAAAGACAACTTTTAAGTGTGAAATAATCCTTTTAATGCCAGCCATATCAGGTATCTTAGATATTGTCAACTATCCCTAAAACCTCCCCTTGTTTTTTTTAGAAAACTGAGGAAGAGGGACGAACAAGTACAACTGTTTTCTGTTTCTTCTTCTATTTTTTAACACGGCAATTTTGCTAAATGACTTTTTTGTCTGTCTCCATGTTCCAGGGGTCTGAATGTTTGTATGGCGGCAGATGGACTCGAAAAACCTGATGGGAAATAATGTTCTCAAACCATTAATCACATCAGTGCTGGGGTGTCATCGCCTTCAAAACGAAACCTTTGTAGAGAAAGAAAAAAGAAACAACGTTTCTGTATATAAAAGAAAAGGGAAAAAAGACGAAACAGTATCCGCTGCTTGGAAAACACGCGTTTATCTATCGCAACTTCCCGCTGGCAAATTGAGTCAGAGTAAAGAATAAGACCCCCTCACTTCCATGATTAATTATTGTCGAACAAAACCCATGTTAAAATTGGTCGGGCGGTCGATTCCTGATCGATCTCTGTTTCTACCCTTTCCTATACTCCGAAGTAATTGTTGTATCTATTAAATGATACCAGATAACTTGCATAATATAATGTCTCTTGGAGAATTCTCCTTTTGAAAATACGCTTATGAGTTCGTCCAGATGGTTCTGATTTGAATGATTGGGACAATGTTTACCCTTTTTAAAGTGACAATGAAAATGAATTCTGTACTATTTTTTATATTTTTAAAGTCTATAGATTCACAACGATCACGAATTCTTTGTCCTTAATTTTCTCTATGTATATGCAGGGTTGCGGAAAAAACATATGTATAAAGTATAATTAATGTAACTGCATCCATTAAAATGATGAATTAAAAAAAAAACATTAATATACAAATCAGATGGCTTTAATAAAATATTGAGAATCAAGAAAAAATAGATTTGTCGACGTATCGTAAACAAGTATTTCCTTCTTCAATATTTTAATTAATAACTATGCTTTTCTTTAAGTGCAATAAAAATACATTAAGAAAATAAGTCAGTTTAAATTAAACATTTTTAATAATTTAAATCAAATTAAATTAATTGCGAGGACAAAAACTCACTGAGATGTGGTCACCGAAACGCAGTATTAGTTTATTTCTAAGAAACAAACATCACGAATTAATTAATTGATGACCAAGTGGTTTTCTTAAAACACTCTTTATTTTAGAGGAAAATTAGCTAATAATAACTAATCAACTAACTCCGTGGTGCAAAAGCCCTTGAAGGGCGTTGGCTTGCTAAAGGGTTTATTTAACTAGTTATGTATAATTAATGAAATGGGCTTATTGTGCCGTTCAATTAGCTGTTGTTACCGCCTAATTGACATTTTTAGTCTCACAATCAATAAATAAAATTAACAATTACATTTACATAATATGTTAAGAATATTATTCTTTTGTTGTATTAATAAATCATTAAAATGTTTATATTTACTTCTTTAGATTTAGTTTATATGTTTAGACTAGAAGCTGATTAATCAGATGTACTGTACATTGTTAAATTATGTTAGATATAGCAGCTTCTCTGGAAGACATGTTAAATAAATAACTTAACTCTCCACGTAAAATTATAAACAGCTGATTTGTCAAAGTAGCTTTCAGCCTTCATAAGGCTATCATCAGTGCCGAAATGTGGAAGAAATAGAGTTAAATTTGTTATAGGAAATAATTGAAAGGTGAGTCTACCTCATGTTGGAGATCGACATGAAACTCTTCCTCCTTTTATTTTACTAATGCAACTCTATTCTTGCACCGCTAATGCCCTTATGAAGGCTGAAAGCTGCTTTGACAGTTCATGTTATTTCTTTAGTGTTAAATTAGTTTAGTAAAACTTGCACGTGCACAAATTTAATTGTGAAAGCCTTACAAAGTTTGCTAGTATTTAAATAGACTTAACATAATAAATAACCTAACTTCTCTGGAGTACATCTTAAAGTCGTATCCAGACTGTCGAACCGAAGAGAGGAAACGAGCCGAGCATTGGTCTCTGCGCATGCCCAGTCTGAGATGCGCAGGCGCACTTTATACTGAGCATGCGCTAATACCAATACTCGGCTCGTTTGTTCTGTTCGGTTCGGCAGTCTGGACACGGCTTAAAGGAATAATGTAACTCTCCACGTAAAATTAAAAGCACTTGATTTGTCAAATCAACTTCCAGCCTTTATATTAATCATCAGTGCCGAAATGTTATTAGGCATTATCCGATTGGGAGTCGGGAAGAAAACATGAACTTCCAACACGAGCCATTATTTACAGCTATCAATTTACTTCATGAAGCTGAGTGAATGCCCACATGGTTAGCCGATTGGGAAGAACCACATGATGAGCCATTATCATTATTTGCTCATACGTATTAATAAATTTTTATCTGGACATAATACCTATCTTTGATTTTTCAGTTTATCAAATAAGTTAAAAACTTTGTTTCATAGTTCTGTGAAATAACAAAAAGAGTACTCATACACTTATAAAAAATCAATAAGAATACTAATGTGGGTATGCGGGTAGGTAATAGAGACTAGGTAAGGTATTATTACATAGTGGACTATGTTCACTACATTACTCTCTTCTGCTTTAATACTTGAATCATTTCAATTCAAACCTTCATCTCAACAAGACATTCGATTCATTACAAACTGTGAATTTCAAAATGGTTTCTCCATTTCCTATCAAAATAGTTTTTTATTCAAACTGTTTAAAATCATTATAGCACTCCTGCAATATTTTTTGAAAGAGTTCAGCTTTTTATTTTAATTTTAAAATTAGTTTTGAGGCGCCAGTTCGATTAGTGATTGGTTTTTATTATGAAATAAACTGATAACTTTCTAAATTTCATTTTGAGTTGTATTTAATAGGTGTATGTAAGGCTTCAGTACAAAACCTCAATAAATGTTTTCGTAAAAAAAAAGAAAACACTTTCTCTTCTAATAAACACAAATATAACGCCGAATAAACGTTGTTTTCTTTCTTTATTTAATTATATTTAAAATGACTTGCTGTTATATATATGAAGCTAGAGAGTTGATATACTGATAGACTGTAAGCCATAAGCACTTAAAGAACTCCGGAAGAATAATTTACTACGTTCACACATCGTTTTGAAAACGATCCGAAAGTTCAAAATGCTGCATGGACGGAGAACGAAGGATCGTACCTAAAGGTTTAAATCCACTCCACCCAAAATACGCGAATTCAAAACGCTCGCATAACCCGGTCGTGGAGGGGATCGAGATATCAGGTTATTTTACTCTTTTCCACTATTTAAGTTCTTTGTTTTCGTGAGCTTCCGTTTCTTTTTTTAAAAACAGCAAAAACGTTTTTAAACAAAAGTTAATACTATAAAAAAAAGCTGTAAAAACTTTTAATAACTTATAAATAAAATGTAAAAATTCGCGGACATATTAGGTAAAAAGAAAGAAGATTTTACTCGTGACGTCACTGTTATGAAATATCGAAAACAAATACAATTTCGATCACCTGTATTTTTTGATGTGTGAACGAGAATCGTTTTGAAAACGAATTGGATCTGAAACTCTTTCAAAACGATGTAAGAACGTAGTAATTATTTACCGACACATTGACAGAAATATTAGGAGATTAACATAACACGTGGCTTCTTTCTTTGCTTTGGGCCCCGGAACGTCTATTTCATGTCATTCTATAACAAGTTGACTCAATTTTCCCTCGGTACAAGCAAATATACCGGAGCCAAAAGCAAAAAATCATTTGCAATCAGCTCTTCAAGCTCGGCAAAATAAGTTATATTTCACCACTTTTCATTGTTTTGTAATTTTAGACAATTTTCATGGGCTAACCCATAGGAATGGTGAAAGAAAGTGGTGAAACATGGCTCGTTTTGTTGGGCTGGAGAAGTTTATTCAATATCACCATTTCTTCCTTGACTCTCGGCCCCAGGTCGCCTTTGTAGCCTAGTCTAAAAAAATTGACTCCCAAATATCACTCTGGAACAAGCATTGTGGGAAACAAAAACCCCCAAAAGGCAACTTAATTCGCAAACAGCTCTTCAAGTCCGCCAGAATAAGTTATTTTTCACCACTTCAAACGATTTATACGTTTTATAATTCTACAAGTTTGTCTTGTTAACTCAATTTTGTCGAGGGTTAATATTAAACACTCCTTTTTGTATTTCGTTAGCCAGTAAGCAATGAAATAAATCAAGTAAAGCTACAGTAAGATACACTCGCCAACATAACAATTACTAGTGGCGGGTTAAGTATATTAGTATGAAGGAAGTGTTGAAGATCGGTTGTTTTTATAATTTGTTGTTTTTAACGAGATAGATTGTAGTACCCATTCAGATTATAAATTGATCTTTTTTTTGTAAAAAAAAAAAAAATCCTAATTTTACCAGGATGTTTGAGGAGACAGACAACGAAGGTGATTATGGGGTTGACAAAAAGGACCCAAATTGTGGACATTTACTGAGCCTGTACTCCTCGTCCACAGATAAGGTCCGACCATAATTTAACCAAGAATAAAATCCTTACTCATACTCAGAATATAATATATTAGTTGAGGAAGATTAATTTTTCACCACACTCTTTAGTGGAAATGCCGTAGTTAAGTTAAGAGTGCCGTATACATATACATACCAACATTATGAAAAATTAAAGTAGGCTTGCAGAGACGCATATTTCTTCGAAAAAAACAACATTCTAATCAAAGACTTTTGTAACCATGTTCGAAAAAAGGTTATTTTAATTATTCTTCGGTTAATCCCTTAATATTCTAATTATTATTTTTCTTATTATTACTTTATATAAATTATATCATTATCAGGCCTAAAATAATAATGACATATTTAATAATAATTGATATTTAAAAATTTGATACTTTTTAGTTACTTCTAGTACTTACGTTATAATATCAAGGTTATGCTGTAAATCGTGGCAATCCGTTTTATTTCGACAACTCCGCTTTATGTTAACTTCCAATTAACTTATTAATGGTAATTTACATACAGTTCTGTCCAATTATGCCATTGTCTACTCGTGCCTAATTCAATCAAATCAATATCCATGTCATTTTCTTAGACAGAAGAGAATCTTAAAAACAATCTTATGTAAACGTATATAATTCTTAATTGACCTTCTCTGACGGACCGAATCTGACCAAGATAAACATCTAAATACGGGGGTATGTTCGTACGTTCACGCACGAAGTGGCTCTTCATCATTCTTCATCCAAACTCAGATACAAGCTTTTAGACGCGGCGTTAATAAAACTCCTTGGATGTGCCGTATTGATTTCACGCCTTTTCCTTGTACTCAATCCAATTTTTTCCTCCCTAACAGATAATATCTAGTAAGGCAAAAATTAGAATAATTTTGAGGATTTTAATTTTTACGAATATCATAAAGCTTTTATCGGAGTATTAACGGCAGATTTTCTTTTGGCACTCCTTTAGATTGTTACTCCCCTTATAAAAAAACAGAGGGGAGTAACTATCTAAAGAAGGTGTACGGAATGTTCTTCTTTAGACTGTTACTCCCCTTATAAAAACAGAAGTGTGATATTCCTTTTTCCAAAAGTACATGAGACTAAACATCCCTTTCTCTTAATAGTTATTTAGTCAAAGTCATTTATATTCTTAAAAAATATAGGGGAGTGGGAGTAAAGATCTAAAGAAGTACCTTTTTTCCGGTAAAGTAACAATAATCCATTTGGGAATGGTTAATTTTTCATAAAAAGTAGAATAATTTATAATAAGATTTTGAGGTTTATATTGTATAAAAATATCAATATATAGGATACTTGATACTTCTCTGCTTATAATATGTATATATATATAATATATCACATTATGTTGTGTGATTAATGTATATAATATATATGTTTTAGAGAGTTATTTCTTTTTTTTAAGTTTTGTTGGTAGAGCGCTATACTGGAAATATAGAGGCCCGTGGTTCAAGTCCCGGTGCTGGAGTCTATTTTTCTCTGTCTGTCTCCCTTTGTTAATAATAATTATAATTTGATTTAAATTAAGAGTTAGTTCTTTAAGCTAAAATGGTGCTTTAAGAACTGACTCTCTTACCCTTTTCCTTTCTTGCTTCTATTAATGTTTTTAAAACCTCCAATACAGATAAACCTAGCACGGTAAAATTGATCGATTTTTATCCAAAATATAGCGATTTAAAGGGGACAGTTGGATTTTTACGAATTATTAAAAAAATCCCTTAAATTTCATCGGTTATAATAAACCCGCAATACGCGAATCTAAAACTGGACAAATTTTATATTTGTATCCGGAATATGTTAGTTCGATTTTACTACGTTTTTTTATTAGCTTGCTTTCTTGTTTGTTTGTTTGTATGTGGGTGTGTCCAGTAATAATCTTGCAATCGATTTTTAACTAACTTCCCGAGTAGCTAGATATTTGAAACTTTTAGAATAGCTCAGAACACGTTGACAATGCATTATTTTAATACTTTTAGCCATCTTTCAGCAGAATTTAATTTGTTTTCACCAAATTTTGCTGTATGGAAAGTTAGTTCGGAAAAAACCCTCAAGTTATTTTATTTGTTTTGACATGACCCATATTTACAATCTTCATTTTGACGGATTTCAAATTTATGATTTTTTATTTTAGACCTGGTATAGCTGATAAAATGTTCAAGAATGATTGATTGTATCAGGCCTTTTTATTATGTAAAAACTATTTGTATTTTTAAGAGATAAACGACGTTGACGTGTGACAACCAGGTTTGTTTACACTTTTGTCCTAGGTATCGGTTTAATTTTTCTGCATCCGTACTTCTTTACTTGTACTCAGTTTTCTTCTCTCGCCGTCCCCTACACAAAGATTTGTCCTTTTATAGGTTTAAGATCTGTCTAGTTAGAGCTGTCTAGTAGGTTGTCATTTATATAAAGTAAATAAATTCGGTACTATGACTATGTTTTTTTACTGAACATTATAATATAACAATAGCAACACTACATTATATTATCATCACTATATGATGCAACAGAACATTTAAAAACGTATATAAAAAGTAGTTAGTATATAAAAAGTTCTTTTTATCTTGTAATTATTTACATTTTTTAAAAAACCCACCATAATACGCAAATTTGCATATTTTAAGAAATACTAGGAAAATTCCATAGTTTTCCCCGTGCTAATTTCCAATAGGATTTGGAAAAAATAAATAAAAACCAATTTTTGTTGGGTTTAAAAATATTCGTAATGGTCAAACTACCTCCTACTCCTGTGGGTTGCTATATTCCGGATACAAATTGAAAATTTGTCTAGTATTTAATTCAAGTTTTGCGGGTTTATTACAACCGAGGAAATTTAAGAGATTTTTTTAAGAATTCGAGAAAATTGAACCAGTGGCGTAGCTAGAGCATTGGGGGCCCCCGCAAGAACTTTTTGGCCCTTTTACCAAAGTACCAAAGAAAAATGATTTATCAAAAACGCTTTATACTACATTTAAAAAAAAAAAAAAAAAAAAAAAAAAAATTGGTCCTCTATCGATTCCCGGGGATATTTTGGGCAAAGGAATTTCCACCCCCAAGAAGGGGTGGCAACCACCCCTGGGGCGGAAGCGCACATCGGCACTATATAACTTTTGTTATTTGAGCACTTTCCTATCAACTCACCAAATTTCAAGCAAATCGGTTCAGTTCCTCAAATTTCGGAGGTAAAAACCCCGAGTCCCGGGTTTGGTACTTGGCGTTTTTACCTCCCCGGAGGTAAAAAACTTACCATTTCTTTTTTGGTACTTGGCCCTAAAGCATCTACTAGAGAGGAGGCCGCCTAAGGTCCTAGTGTAACCTGCTTTCCATTTAAATTAAAAGGACACTCTGAAACTGTCTTAGATTTAGTTCTTCACCTGCTAAGCATTTGTAGCAAATTATTTGATTGTTAGATCATAGAAAGACCTATCAAATATTGTATCTCGTTGGGTTGTAAAAATTTGTAATGCCGAACTAACCTTGTGAGTGGCTATAATCCGGATATAAATTGGCAATTCTGGTGTGCAAGATACGAGATAGGCGTCTTGCTTTAAAAATTCCCTTATATTTCCTCGGTTATAATAAACCCGCAATACGCCTATGTGACACATGACAATTTATTCATTTGTATCCGAAATAAAGCAATCCAAAGGGTTTCAATACTATTTTTATTTAAACCTGACTAAATAGGGTTTTATTGTTTTATCTTTTAGCCCATTTTTTTTGGCAAATTTTCGCGGGAAAACCCATGGATTATTCTAAATTTCTTAAAATTGTCTATTATTTCGGGTTTGAAAAAAATCATACAAATCTAACATGTCCCTTGAGTTCCTATTTTCCGGATACAAATTGACAAATTATACGATTTTTTAAAACCGAGAAAAATGCCGGTTTTTAATCGTTTTAGGATATTTTTTACGAGCAATCCCATGGTTATTCCTCTACATATTTTTTTTTTTTAAAAATAGACAACATTATAAAGAAGCATTATTTGATGATCCTCTAAGAAAAGACTTCGTAACTCCATTTTTATCTTTCTTCCGGCCCTAAAAGTTCTCTTAGAGAAAGGACATCCTAGTTTCTCAGCTTACCAAGCATTCCCTGAAACCTAAAAATACAACTTGATTCTTCATCAGTGATCAGCACTCTTATCCCTACAAAATGAGTGTTGTGCCTCTTTCTATCATTGCCCAATTCTAGGACTTTCTATGATCTATCAATCAAAGAATTTGCTACCAATTGCTCAGTAGATGGTGCTTAAAAACTGACTCTAAGACAGTTTCAGAGTGTCCTTTTAATATAAACGGAAAGCTGGTTACACTAGGACCTTAGGCGGCCTCCTCTCTAGAAGATGCTTTAGGGCATGTACCAAGCAAGAAATGGTGTTATCAAGTTTGATTGTGGGAAATGAAAAAGTTAGAAATCTATTGCTCATTAGAATTGTAACTTTGTTTTAAAGTTCGCCTCTTCAATTAGAGATGGCACCACTCTAGCTGTAACCTTCTTAATAAATTAACTATGCATTCGGTTCTCAACTACAAGCATGTGCATTATACTTATTTCTTTTCCTACATTCTTTCTAAGTATTTCTAAAAGGTTATGGTCCCAGTCAAAAGTAATTAAAAACTTAATTTGTTCCTTTTATAAAGTTTATGTAGTTTTGTTGTGATAAGTGTAGTATAATGACAGCGATTAATATGTTCTGCCGCAACTCTCGTCCACCAACTACAACTGGAAATTCCGGGTGGAATGTATTTTGAATTTTGGCTGAAAAAGATGTGATGTGTGTTCTTAGTGTAACTAGATAAGATATTGAAGGTATAACTAAATAATAATTAATATAAAAATGCCATTTTTCAAAACTAGTCTTATTTTCAACTTTTTTTTTTTTTTTTTTTCTGTATTCTTCACCATAGTTGTTTCTATGTGCAAAATTTGGGAAATATTGAATTACGGGAAGTGGTTCAAAATTGAGGAAACGGAAATGTGCGATGAAACTTACAAAGCAAAGTAATATAAGACCAGTAAAAAGAAAATCACGAACTTGGATGCTAATGCAAAAAGTATTATTGTTCAATGCATTACTGATAATCATTTAGAAGTAGTCAAGGATGCATCAACTGCAAAAGAAATGTTTAATAAACTAACAGAATCTATTTTTATGGCTAAAAGATCTTGCTAAGGATGTGTCAGGACCCTACATTTTATTAAAGACTGTCCAAAGAAACCAAAATTTAATAACTACAGAGGTCATAATTATAGACATGGACAAGGAAGAAGAGGTGGAACACTTCCCAGACAGCGAATGTTACTCTTCACAGCACAGAACTATATTATGTTCTCTAGTGGAGAAAATAACCTTAGATGCTCTAATATATTAAATTGGTATCACTTGTAAAATATGTAATGTATTATAATTTTAAACATTTAATGAAGGTATTAATAATAAAAAAAAAACAATGAATGTGATGAGATATCCTTTGTTGTATCTTCAGAAGATAGCAAGGAGTCCTGTCTCCTTAATTAAGAGGAGTTACCCATAACGTTTATTATAGACTCGGGTGCTATGGAGCATCTGCTCAAAGAAGAGCTTATAAATCACTTATGTAGTATAACAGAGCTGAAACACCCTGTGCGCATTCAGATTGCAAACGTTGAAACATTAATAGCTAACAATAAAGGGAAACAAATTAGCTTTCAAACAAAATGTGATTAATATTAAAGTTCTTACTGTAAAAAACATAAGTCACAATCTATTATCAGTAAGAAAAATTACCTCTAATTTTCGGCAGTAATATAGTCTTCTCTAATGAAAAAGCTGTTATAAGAAAAAATGACAATGATATTATTTGTAATTAGGATCAAAAGCTGTTCACGGTTTCGTTTATGAAACATGATCCAGAAAAATGTTTTGTATCTAATGATGGTTCAAAGTTATGGCATTTAAGAATAGGACACTTGAATAGATATGGATTGAAACTGTTGGCTCTACCTTGGAGCAATGAAGTATGTGAGTCGTGTATCAAAGGAAAGTCCATTTAAACAGACATCTGAACCTCGATCAAAAAAAGTTGGTGAGTTATTTATTACATATTGATACTAGTAAAACAATCAGACAATGTACATTAAAAAATATTATTTAACTGTACCTAATGACTTTTTTTATAATTACTTAAAAATAAATCTGAAGCTGAAAGTTATCTGTAACAACATATTCTAAGAGTGGAAGCAGAAGATAAGAGAAGTAAGTTGATTAAGAGCAGATAATGGCGGAGAATTTGTTTCAAATTCTTTAAAACAATTCTGTCTAAATAAAGGTATAAAACAAGAATTTACACGTGCGTATACACCTCAACAAAATGGTGTGTCCGAACGGATTAATTGTACTCTACTTAATAAAGTAAGGGCAATGTTTTCAGATGACTGCTGAGGACTTGGGAATGACAGTGATAAGAGATCAAAATAAAATTCAGTTCAGCCAAAAGAAAAAGAATTTAATTAGAAAAATTGTTGCTCGCTTTAAATAATTGACAGATGGCAAGTCTACTGTCATACCTATGGAAGTTGGAAGTCACATTGCTGAAAGAAAATAGTGATCCTGTAAAAGACACCGTACCCTACCTAGAAGTGATAGGAAGCCTGACCTATCTAGCCACCATATCAAGGCCTGATATAAATGTTATGCTACTTCCTATCTAGGACTCAAGCAGCTTGGAACGCAACTTAAAGGGTTATCAGGTATATAAAAGGCACTGAGGACATGACTTTCACTTTATCCAAAAATAAATCAGATCTCTGTTTAAGTGGCTATGCTGATGCTGATTGGGCATCCGATAAAAAATAACAGTAAAAGTGTAAGCGGTATGGCTATCTTCTATAACGGAAATTTAATATCATGGGCTCTAAAATGCAGCTGCGTGTGCTTTAAGTACTGCCAAGAGTGAATACTATGCAACCTCTTTATGTGCAACTGAAATTTTACACACACAATCTCTGTAGAGGCCTATTTATACATGGACAATCCAAGTGCTATTTGTATGATAAAGAACTATGAAAATTCAAGTAGAGCTAAGCATATAGAAATAAAAGTTTTATTAGAGATATTATTGCTAAAAATTTAATTAAATCTAATTATTGTACTAAGTGAAGAAAATATTTCTGATGTATATTATATGTATAAATCTCTTTGTTCTCTTAAAGGTTTTTATCCATTGTAATTCCATGTTCTCTTTCTTTCGGCCCTAAAGCGTCCCTTGGACTAAGGGCCTAAGGGCATCCTAATTTCACAGCTTAGCAAGCATTCTCTGGAACCTAAAAATAAAACTCGATTTGTGATCAGCACTCTTATCCCTACAAAATTAGAGTGTTTTGCCATTTTTTTATCATAGTCCAATTTTAGGACATTCTATAATCTATCAATCAAAGAATTTGCTACAAATTGCTTAGTAGGTGGTGCTTAAAGAACTGACTCTAAGACAGTTTCGGAGTGTCCTTTTAATTTAAAGTGAAAGCTGGTTTCACTAGGACCTTAGGCAGAGAATTCAGACAGGGACAAGGCTAAAGAGGAAGAGGAACAAGCAATAGAGCTACAGGACACAAGAGAGGAGTTTACTGAGGAACAGGTCACAGTGAAGCAGGTTAAAGAGGAGCAGGTTATCCAGGAAGAGTAAAGTATGCGTGAAGAAACCCGGAGAGCCCAGAGGAAGGGGCAGACATCAAATCATGCATCGCAATCAATTCATCACGATAATGGTATATGTTTTCTATCTGATTAGTGTGGCACTGATATTTATTTAGATAGCAATTTTGATGGTTTCATCCATTTTTATGTCGATTTAAGTATAAGTGACCACATGGTAAATAGTAAGGACTTATTTGACAAATTAATTATGTTAGAAACACCAATAAAAATATTAGTAGCCAAAAACAAAGACTACTTATTAGCTGTGGGTGTAGGAACCATTAATATAGCAAGTTTTGTCAATGAAGAACAATTTGTCTAAAATGTTTTAACTAAGAACTTACTTTCAGTAAAGAGAATGGAGAAAAATATTGATATTATGTTTAAGAAAGGTAGGGTTGAACTTTATCATCATAAGATGGGTTTAATTGGCATAGGGAAAGGAGATAACTTGGTTGTGTCAATGCTTTTATATTGTGTATAAAATACCTTTTTTTGGTAAATTTAACATTTTTCTAGATAGTTACTTTTTTTTGAAAATGGCGCCCTTAGCTCCACTAAGAATTTTTTAATATGTTCATTTTCAAGCATCAATAAAGAACTATGCCAAATATAAAAACTTAGTTCTGCAATTTTTCCTTAAAAGGACTAAAATAGGTAATTCACTCATTTACATTTGAATATTAATAATAAAAAGAAGAAAACTTAGCATAAAACAAATACTTAAAAATGTTGTGGAAGTGACACAGAGAACCAGCATAGACTAACAATTACTACGTTCACACATCGTTTTGGAAACGGTTTTAAAAACGATCCGCTAGTTCAAAACGCTGTACGAACGGAGATTGACAGATCGAATCGGGTTAGATCCGCTCCACCAAAAATACGTGATCGGATCGGGGGATTGAAATTCAAAACGCTCGTATGAACAGGTCGTGGAGGGGATTGAGATATCAGATTATTTTACTCTTTTCCACTTTTTAGGTTCTTGAAGCTTTTAAGTTTTCGTGAGCTTCCGTTTCTTTTTTTTAAACTGCAAAAACGTTTTTAAACAATACTATAAAGAACCTGTAAAAACTTTTAATAACTTGTAAATAAAATGTAAAAATTCGCGGACATATTAGGTAACAAGAAAGAAGGTTTTACTCGTGACGTCACCGTTACGAGATTTCGAAAACAAATATTTCGATCACCTGTATTTTTTGTTGTGTGAACGGGAATCGTTTTGAAAACGAATTGGATCCGAAACACTTTCAAAACGATGTGTGAACGTAGTAAATTTGAAGCTACAATGAGCTCATCATGATGGTTGCATGTTCAACCTCAAGAGCTAAGAGTCAAGGGTCCAAGTGCACTTGTTTGCCTCTGCTTCTGATAGACATTAACTTCTAGTAACTAGCTACATGCAAGCTCAGCATTTCAACACTAACTTTAAAAAAATCCTTGTGCCAAAAGGCATTTGTATTGTTGTTGGATCTAGACCCCTAATATATTATAAGCATATATTATATGCTTCAAATTTAAGCTGTACCCTAATTTAGCATATTAACAATTTAAATAAAAAGTGCAACCGAAATTAGAAGTAACACGGTAAAAATTGATTCCTTAATATAGGTTTAAGTGCCTGTGCACTGACATAAAACATGTTTTTTTTTTACTCCGGGATCTTAAAACATGTAAATCCACCAATATCAATTCTTCCCACAACTTTGTCGGCGAGAGTGAAATTCAAAAATATAACAGATAATAAATCTATCAGAGAACCTGAAGACATTCTATCTAGAACTTGATTTCCAACTCCAACAGAATTGAGTTTATTTTAGATACCTATGTAAAGTGGTTAATTTGACCTTCATGTAAGGCTTTGCTTTAGTAACATAACATAATAGGAACATAACTGAAGAAAAATAAATTTATAAAAAACAATAATCCGAGAGAAAATGCACTTTTTTAATTATTCTGTTAATTTGTACAAAATGAAATGAAACTACAAAAAGAAAATAATGATAACAAATGCAAAATCAATCTTTTTAAGATAAAATTACACAGATAAATAACTAAATAATAATAATAATATTAATAAAATAATAATAACAAATATAGAATAAGAAAATGAACAAATAAAAAAGAAGAGTCTTTATTACAACAAACCTTGTTCTGTTTCCAACAATCAGGCTTAACTAACTATAAAAAAATAATAATAAATGATATATGTGAAATAAAAGAAAATGTATCTAGCAGGATTGAGAAAAGTGTTTTGGTATCACTGTACACATTCCTTATATAATTATTTTGCCATAAGTAGTTTATTTTTTTTTTAATTTTAAAGACCTAAATGTTTTTGATAATGTGTTTAACCATGAGTAAATTAGCTAAGGATGTAATCCTATTTATAATGCATATGTATTTTATTTTTCTTTAATAAGAAAAAAAAATTAATTATAATTATTAATTTATAAGTAGTTAATATTATATCGCCAGCCAGAATTGTGTTTAAATATTCAATAATTTAATGATATAATGTTTGGAATGGAAACATGGCGGTAGTGTTTATTTGTGTGGTGTAATGTGTTGCGTTTAGTCTGTAGTTTAACTAATTTGACCACAGTCGGCAACCTTGATTTCCTTAGTGGTTTTGCCTGACTGGCTGCCAAATGATTCTATTTTCTTGATGATTTCCATGCCGTCGATGATTTGGCCAAACACAACATGCCTTCCGTCGAGCCAGGATGTCTTGACTGTTGTAATGAAAAACTGGCTTCCATTGCTGTTGGGACCAGCGTTAGCCATACTCAAGATTCCTGCAGAAACAAAAAGCAAACCCAAAAATTATAAAGTGTGCTTGGGAAAAGGGAAGCACATAAGAATTTTCTCAATAACCCTTTTGTTGTTAAGGAATAGTAAACTGGTTTGGCGTGATGTGCAGCATATGATATGCTATAAATAAGATAATTTGTCCAGGCAGTCTGCCCGGGGGCTACGAAAAGAAGTAGTATATTATCAGCCTCCCTACAATTAAAATATTTTGTTTTTAGTGCATCTTGCATTATATTATTTCTCTAAATTCTACTCTAAAGAGTACAAAAGCATTTATGTAGAGATGTATAGGTACTGTGTGTAAACCAGTAGCAATATACAGCCCATTCCACATTACCAAATCATAATGAGAATAATCTATTCCAAAATAGACAACCAATTTTTTTAGTACAATCTACTGTTTATTTAAAAAAAAAAAAAAAATACATAAATGTTTAAGTTGGCTGCACTCATATTCTCTTCTTCTAGCAAAACACTTCCACAATCTGACGAACCATATGTTTAAGCATAACTTTTAATTTTTCTATAACTTTCTTTTAATTTTGAACGACCTATTCTTACTTAACCAAATATTTGTCTAAATTACCTCTACAATAGAGCACAAAAGCATGTATTATGTATATTGTTGGAAAACCATGTCATTATGTATATTGTTGGAAAACCAGTGGTTATATACATACCATTACATATTCCCTTATCATAATGAGTATAATCTATTCTAAAATAGACAACTACTTTTTTCAGTACAGCCTACTGTTCATATTGAAAAAAAAAGTAATTTGGCTGTACTTATTTTCTCTATTGACCCCACAGGCCATTGCTTTTCCCATGAATTTATCACCTAAATTCTAACTGAGAAGTTTGTAAGTTATTAATATTACTAAGAGCACAATTACCAGTAAATCAACACAGCAGGAGATACGCTTGGATGCAATACGTACTGGTACCAATATTTCTTACAAACCAAGCAAGGGGCATTCTAAAAACCATACCACAAACTACATGATATAATATTAAACTTTAAAATATATTTTTTTAAACAAATCTTTACCAGGTCCAGTGTGCTTGAGGTTGAAGTTCTCATCATCGAACTTGTTTCCATAGATGGACATGCCTCCGGTACCGTTGTGCTTAGTGAAGTCTCCACCTTGACACATGAAGTTAGGGATAACCCTGTGGAAGATGGAGTTCTTGTACCCAAAGCCCTTCTCTCCTGTGCACAAAGCCCTGAAGTTTTCAGCTGTCCTGGGTACCATGTCGGATCTCAGCTGAAATTGAAATAATTAACACGTAACATTAGTAAAAGTCAATAAAAACACAATATTTTGTTACAATCTACAAGATATAATCAAAAATTAAAATGAATTCATCCTTAATAAAATTACAGTCAGTAATAAGAAAAGAGTTGTCCCTGAAAATGTAGCCTTGAATTAAAACTCAAAAATACTCAAGGATGTTCTCCTCAGGTAATCTTTACTTTATGGAAGTTGTATCGAAGTTTGTCTAATATCTTAACAACAAACTCCTTCTTAGCTTCCAATTCATATTTCTAATAATGCAATAAAAATAAGAATTTAGGGGGAAAAATAAGAATTTGGGGGGGGGGGGGGATTTCTACCTTCAGTTTCTATGCAGTCAAAGATAAAAGTAACAAAAAAAAAGTTTGAAGCTAGTAAATTTAAAAATATACTCTCTGCAATCCACTATAAATAATGGGGAAAACTTGTAGTCGTAACTTAATAAAGTAATAATAACAAAAATGGGCTTTAAATTTATAAGACAATCAAAGCAATTAAACTAATTATTGTTATCAAGTAGTTAAAAATAATTATTGTTATAAGTAGTTAAAAAAGTAGTTAAATAATAAATGATTATCATTTAAGTTATTCAATTAGGATTCAGTGGTAATGTATGTAATCAATTTATTGAAGAAAGTTTACACCAAACAATTAACTCAGTAAATTTTTATCAAATTTCAAACTTTTCCAAATACACAAAAGTTTTCCGTGTAGTCAACCTATTTTCAATTATATAAATCTATAATTTAAATTATAGATAGCAAGAAAGTCTTAAAGTATACTTCAATAGCATTTAAATACATTGTAATTGTCTAGTTATGTTAATAGATTGAAAATGTTTAAACTTTATGTCATATTTAAACAAAATCATTAACAGAAGAAAACCTTCTTTGTCAAAAAGTAGAAATAAAAAATGTCCTTTTTGAATATGTACAGCACAGGACAAAAGTTACAAATGAAATATAAATGACCTGTGGGTAAAGTCTCGAAATACCTAACCATATATTCTCTCTGTTGACTAACTCTATTCTCAGATGAAAAATAAATAAGGTGTAGCCCCTTTCACCAGAAAAACCACCAAGAGACTAAATTGAATTTACTAGAGCAACCGACATGGTAAAAGGAGACCCCCAACGGACCACAAATATCCAAACTACAAGCTAACATAATTCCTTTATGGATGGCAGAAATAAGAGTTAATTGATAAATTCTATTATATTTATTATTAGCCTGATTTAAATTAGAAGTAAATAATTATTTATAAATTTTTATTTATTATAAGATAAGGGTTTTTAAAATCATTAGCAGTATTCTCAATTTTCTGTCACCCTATTATCCCACACTTTCTCTTATATGACATACAAAAGAGAAAAAAGATGAGATTATTATAAAGACATCAAAATATCTTATATTATTTAAATGTAGCAAATATTGGTTTAGTTTAGGTGCTTGGCCTCTAATCTTTAACTTAGCTTGTTATCTTATCTATACTTGAAATTGCTTACTGATAACAGTATCCTCTTAGTTAAACCCTCATTTTATTATTCAATATAAGTTCCCTTTTATCTGTAAAATTTTTAAATGCTCTTAATATTAGAGTTTATGGTACTTCTTTAGATAGTTACTCCTCCTATGTTTTTTTAAGAATATACATGACTGACTAAATAACTATTAAGACAAAAGGATGTTTAGCCCAATGAACTTTGGGACAAAGGAATATCACACTTCTGTTTTTGTAAAAGGAGTAAGAGTCTAAAGAAGAACATTCTGTACACCTTCTTTAGATTGTTACTCCCATCGGTGTTTTCTATAAAGGAAGTAACACTCTAAAGAAGTGCTGAGTTTAATGTGACTAAGTGGATAAATGAAAAAAAAAAAAGGAGGGGAAGCCGATAAGAGCTCGACATGTTTAAGTTTGGAAGGTAGGTCCAACTAGGCAAAAAAAATGTCACTAGCAGAGAGACAGTCAGAGTGATAGTCACTAGCAGAGTGTGAAACAGGCCTAGTGGCTTTATGTTTTCCCCCACATATGTTGGTCAATCTGAGCTGTCAGGGTAAACACAAATTGTAAAGGCCCACATACACGGTCAAAATGTTTGCACTAACATTTTGACCGTGTAGGGTATGGGGTTGTTTGATATTTGTGCAAACATGATGTTTGACGTGTATGGCCTAAATTTGCCCGACATCAGGTTTGCGTTGTATGGGGCTTTTTGATGTTTGCGCAAAATGTTTGATCATTTATGGGGCCTTAAGAATAGTAGAGAAAACTTTTAAATCTAATATTTAAGAAATTAGAGGGTAAATAAAAATCATAGTTGAAGGGACAATAATTTCTTCTTTAGCCTAATAAGTGATAATTAATGTTCAATTAACATATGTATGAATTCTAATAGAGAAAATGCAAGGAGAGTATAATGATATTTACAGATAATAATGTCATATAAGATAGATTCAAAGGCAATAAATTATACTGATATATCGGTAATTTAGTAATCAGTAGCTTAAGAGTAATCAAATCTTATCTTAATTAACAAATTAGTCCTTACTGTAAACCTCGGTTTATTTTATTCAATGAGTAAATGTAATGTGAAACATCAAAAGGATAGTAAATGTTACTCAATAATTGAATAAATGCTAATAAAGATAGTACAAATTATGATTAAATATTGATAAACTAAATAAGATTAGATAAGGGTTTCACAGTGTGGTCTGATTTAAATTTAACATTTAATTACTGTTTTAATTTTAAAAAATCTTATTAATATTAACTTGTACTTTTCTCATATACGAGTACATAATTACTTGGTCACATTGAATTATTATTAAACATTAAGCACATAAAAAAAAACTCCAGCTGGGAGTCGAACACGAACTCCCTTTGAGATTAAAGCTATTTTCTCAGGAAATAGATTTTCTAAGGAAAATGCCATATGGTTAGATTAGATTAAAATTGACTCCTTTTTAGAATTTTTTTAATCAAAATCATTGGAACCGTTATCAAGAAACATTCTTGATTCACGTTTTATCAGTTTTTTTTTGGGGTGACTCCAAAATGTAAGCTAAATTTTATTTCTCAAATTGGCTACGAGTCATTATATTTCTGAACCTGTATGCCAAATTTCATCGAAATTGGCCCATTAGTTTAGGCTCCAAATGTCTGCACAGACAGACAGACATGTTATAAAAACACTTTTTTGGACTCAGCAACCTCAAAACATTCAATTGAAATGGCAAAATCAAATTTTAGCTCAATCACAATACTTTCTCTATATATACTACTTATATATGAGAAAGTGAAAAAGAATATACTGAAGAAAATGTTGCAAAAGCAATTATTTGGTGTTTTTAGGCTCTCTTGCACAATTGCATTGTATGCAATTATGTCGTTTTACGACCTGAGGAAATATATATAAACTCAAGAATAATGTGAAAGCAAGATATAAGTTAGATGTTAAGTGTATTCTGTTATCTTATCAGACTTTCAATGAAAATTTATAATTTCCACTCACTAATTTAAGAATATTAAATAATGCACATATTTATGCATTTGCAGAGTTTAACACTTAGAAAATTAAGACATTTCCATTTATTCCATTAACATAAATAAAAATTATTTTCTCCATGTATTACGTACATTTTACTTGATAGATTTAAAACTAAAAAAAATAACCATGCAATATTTAACATATTATATCCTAAGTCAGCTATTCAGTGGTATTTTAACTATTTAGCAATATTTAACATGAAATATGTAGTAATAGATTTCACTGCAGAAACATTAATTATGTTGGAAAATAAGAACATTTTTCCCCTCCAGATTTATATCTTTGGCAAAGTCACAAAAAAAAAAAAAAAAAAAAAAAAAAAAAAAACAGTATATTTTATAACTGGGTGCTAAAAAATAAAGATACTATAAACATTTTTGTCTTATTACAGAACCCACAAAGTTTTAAATATAGTTTTTTTACTTTCTCATATAAAGAGAAAGTAATGTGATGGTGCGAAATCTCGATTTTGAGATTTTAGGGGATTACCACATTTTAAGGTCCCTTGAGTAAAAAAAAATCTGTCATCAGTGCAGATGTGTGGAGTCTAAACTACTGGGCTGATTTTGACAAAATTTGGCATACATGTTCAAAAAAATCATACCCCGAGGTTAAAATCAAGAAATGAATTTTAGCTCTAAGTTTTTGAGGCTCTACTCCCCAAAAACTCTCAAAAATAAATGATTTCTCAAAAAACAACTCCCATAATTTTGATTGAAAATTTTTAAAATGTAGTCCATTTAAATACGAATCTATAAGCTAATGATATAAGCCGTTTTGCCGGGAAAAATCTGGTTTTTGAGATATTGATCTGATTTTGTTGAAAATTTATAACAAAAAGTTTCTGGGATCTCGGATCGAGATTATATGAGAGTGTCAGGCTGATTTTTTGAAGTGAAATTTTTCAAGTCTTATTCATATTATTAAATGAAAAAGTATCAATAATTAGCTCTCTAGTTTAATTTTATTTATGTCTACAAGTAATATTATTCTGGATAGATAGTTCGGTCAGACATGCAACTGTGGTTTATTATGCAGAAGTGAATATAGATTAAAGTAAAAATAGTCTAATCCATAGCAAATATAGATTATAGTTAGAATTCCAAATTCTTTATTGTCAGGAACAAAATACTCTTAAAAATCCTTGCTAACTCTTATTACCTTTAAACGTTTTATTCATCCTTATATAATTTTTTATAATACAAAAAAAAAGAAGTAGAATAAATAGTTTAAAGCAATTATATTTAATTGAGCTCTAGAGCCATTAGTTTATAGCAGGCAGGCAATACACTACTCTCTTGATTTTCTCAATCTAACAAATTCAAATAATAATTGCATCATACAATTTACTTGTATAATATGAAACAATTATAGAAATAAAGAATCTTTACTTTTTTTTAAACAGAAAATTTTTCTTATATAAGTTCATTTATTAACTGATATTTAAGATTAAATAATTAATACAGTACAATATTATTTATCTTACTGCTTAATCTTGACAGATGTAAAGATAAAACTTTTTAATTAAAAAGTTAGATTGAGAGAATCTAAGTTACTGGTAACATTAAACATGCTCATAAAAAGCCTCCTCATAAAACTCCGCTCATAAAAAGCCAGAGTATAAGATGCATTTTAAAAACTTTTCCCCCTTATATAAATCAAGATATACGTTTAACCATTACAGAATAATAATTTGATACACGAAGCTGGAGTCTAGATAACAAAGTAGTTTGACAAGGTCTTCAAGAATATCATGGATTGGAATTATGCAAATACCAACTCATTTTCACACCCATTGTATTCAAGATTTTTTTGCCTCTCATTAAAGCTTATATATACACCATATAGTTATGTTTGATTAAATATTAACTAAAGGAAAAGAAAAATAATTGAAAGATTGGTTTCAACCTACTACAATGGTCAAACCACCAATTTTTACATACATTATTTTATGTTATCGTAGCAGATTGATTGATTTCTCAGCTTATCCTAGGTGTTTAATTTTAAAGATAAATAATAATATAAGCAGTTAAGGTATACAAACAGGATATGATATAGAATTGGAAATATATGATTGTCTTATCAATAATTTAGTTTGTCTTTTGTTTTTCCTATTAATTCATAAAGAGATGGTTAAAAATGTAAATTTGAGAATAATTTCAAATATTTCTAGACATCCAATTTTTCATGAGCTATAATTATTTTTAGTATTATATAAGATAATCTTACGTCACTAACTGAGTATAAAAAAGATGACATAACAAGATTTCTCCAGGTTTGTATTAATAACTATGTTTTAATCATATAACGCTAACATTTTTCTGTAATTAATCACCAATTATTGATTTGTGAAGAGGGCTCTTGGGTCTATTATACAATTCTTAACTTTTCTAAGCATTCTTACCAAAAGGTTATAGTTAGGTTATACATAAATGATGAATTTTGATGAGTAAATTAAATCTGAGAGAAAATTTACCATTATCTAATAAGGTTTTGGGTACATATCTATCATATTCACCAAATGAATTTTACACTAAATGTCTGGGATCGTATCAGGATTGAGTTGCAAGGAAACAACTGAACTCGATCCTGACATGCGCAGAGCGAGGGTGTGAGTGTACCTAGCGTATTTCTGTAGAAACTGTAGTCATACATACGTAAAATACATCTGTCAAAATACGTAATAAAAATTATAAAAGGTGAAGGTTACAAAATTATTTATAACCTTTACCAAATGTAACCAAGAAAAAGTTTGTTTATTTAAATTTCGTATTGAATCAGGATTCAATTTGAATTTTAACACATGGAAACGTATTAACAATGGCCTGCACAATACAAATTTTTCTTGGTGTGGACAAAAGTAACTTCATTGAACCCATATGCTCTTTCCTAATTAGTAAGAAGAGTAGAGAATCTTGAGGCTGGTTAACCCCACTTGCAAAAATTTTGTACTTATTTACAACCATAGGTAGGTAACCAACTGAATCAAGTACAATGTGGCCAAAATGTGATTGGTTACCCACCCTTTATTTGTTTACCTACCACTTATTCGGACTGCCTTTGTCTAAATAACTATCAAGCCAAAGGACATTTAGTCCAAAGAACTTTGGGACAAAGGAACATCACTCTTCTATATATAAATGTCATAATATCCCTTAATCTGATTAATTAATAAGACAAGGATATATTAACACATGAAAGTAATATGGGGTGAGTACCCAAGTAAATGCGTGTCAAAAAGGGTAATACAAACAATTTTAAGGGTAAATTACTACACACTGAAATTGAACACTCTTACTTCAAGTTAGTTTTGTTTTAATGCTGTATCAACACCTAATATTAGTGATAAGAGTATATCTAAGAGTAATACAATCAGTAGGGGTAATTCCAAAATATTCGCTAAATTAAAAAGAAAGAATTTATAATATAAACTATTAAAATAATTATCATCCTAAAATATCAGTAATTTATCACATTAAAATCATGTAAGACACTATATTTATATAACAGCTAAACAAACACAAAACCTAAGACAGGGCATAGATATAGTTAGGTAATTTAATTTAATTTAATCATTTTTAACAACAAAAACCAGCCAAAGTAAGAAAATTTAAAAGGAAAACCGATGTAATTAAAATATTATAATTAATTCGTACAATGTGAGCTTTTCAGGTCAAATTCTATCGCTACAAATTCATAAGACTGAAGAAAATCGATAAAAAAAGAAGATATTTTAAAGCTCAAATACGGATACTTAAGTATAGGCGGATGCTGAATTATTGGGCAATTTTAAATTTGAAAGAATAATGAATGCAAAGAATGGCACCATTCTTTCTCTTTCTCCACATTCCTATCCTATTATGGAATGCACACACACGAAGTAACCAGTGAAAACGTGCAGAAAAGAAAGTGAAATTTAAGTTTTACTGTATTATTCCACCCATTTAGAATACATGTACAACGTGATAAGGATAGAAGAGGTTTAGGGTGGTAAACGAGAACATCCTTTGTAATAAAGGAAATTATGTATTAGAAACTAAACCAATGAACTTCACCGGGCAGCAGACAAACCAGTCATGCATATTTAGGTTAGGAAATTAACAGACATCAAAATTAATTTGAAATTTAACTATAAAATAGGTATCATAATGCATCAAATTTATAGCAATTTTAATCATTACAATGTTGTTTATCAAATGAAATAGCATATAAATAATAAACTAGGCTCATATTTAAACAGAACGTGAAAACATAAGAGTACGTATTCAAGGCCACGCGCTACTCGTAAAAGTCGGATCTATAAAATATTTAATTTTTTAATGAAAGTATTAGTTATTTTTATTGCTTACCTCCATAATTACACGGCCTAGAGGCTGTCCATCGGCCTGCATGTCGAAATATACACGGGGAAGGGCCATTTTTTCAGACTTTTGTCGAAGAGCGAGAGAGTTATGAGAAGCTAACACACCGGTCCGGTCGAGAGAGGCTAATAGAGAACGAATATGGCCGTTATGGCGGAACCATCCCACGTACGATAAACTCATTTTAGGAACTTGAACAATGTAATACACTAACTCTCTTAAAAACTATATATAAATAAGTTAAAACAATTTTAAAATAGTATTTTAAAAATAATTAACACTTAAAATTAATAAAATATAAAACAAGAGATCTTTATTAAAAGCGGGTACGAGTTAAAACTCGAACGATTTTTTTTTTATAGATAAAAATAGATATTATTGAACTTATTTATCTTAAAAAGAGAATATTTAATATTAATATATATTTTTAACATAAATTATTATACAAAATTCACTAAATACAAATAATAAATTATTATTTTTAATATACTGTTTGTTAAAGTTTTAAAATAAATCTAAACAAAGATTTGAAGGAAGAAATAACTATTGATAAAAGAGAAAGTTTTTCCCGCCAGCGGGTTTTAACGATATGAAATTAAAGCGATCATGATTTTACAATACTTCACTCTTCGTCAAGTCATAATAGTTTTAAATTTATTTTAAACAATTTACGTTATCTTTAATCTACTTAATTTGAAATTCATATACGATATGGAAAAATTAAAAAACAGTGATTGTTAAATGTTTATAATTAATCCATTTTTAAAGAAAATTTAAGGTTCTAAGTAATATTATAATTGCAAAATAGGACTTAACTTAACTTCAGTAAAATAAAACTCAAAAAATCAATTTGGTCAGTTTATTTTGAAACAACCAATTTACCATCTTTCTCGCTTATCCGTAAGGCTCACCCATTGAGCACATCCCCTTTCTTTGACTCTGCACGTTGCCCCACTACCCCCTTCATGTAAATATGAAGGCACTAAATTATGCTCAAAAAGTGTCTGGATGAGCCAAGATATTTTTAACTCTTGGTGTCACTAAGTTTTTGTGTCCCTAGTCAAAAATAAAAATAATTTGTCACTCTACGTCCTAAAATTCACCCTTTCACGCTTAACCATCTTTTCAATTATCCACCAAGGCCCCGGTACCTTGCTTGACGATCAATCGAGGTTCTATTGTAATATTAAAAAGCAAAAACAATCCTTAATTTAAAAAAAAGTCTAGTTTCCAAGTTATTGATGAAAATAAATATCTGCTTTTGTCAAAAATCCAAAAAAATATGAACCGCTGTTGAATATGTTGAAAAATAAATATATAAAATGAGATGTTATGGGATTAAAATAAAGTATTAATATCTGTAAGAGAAAGTTTTGGTCGATTTATCAGACCGATTTTTTAGAACTGGGGACATCTCACAAAACAGTACAGCAATATGGTTACATATAGGGTTGGGACATCGATGTCGATGTATCGGACTTAAAAAAATCGATCTTGATCTTTCGATGTATTGGACAATATCAATGTTTTCCTGAAACATCGAAAAGATCGATGTATCAGACCCCAAAAACACGTCACTTCATTACCTGAAAAGGGATTTTTGCTCGTCGGGCTGAAGGACCAGTGTCAGATGTATCCAAAACAGCGATGTTTTCTTTCGATGTTTTAGCCAACATCGATGATTGTTCTTTCGTTCTTTTGATGTCGATGTATCGAAAACATCGATGTCCCAACCCTAGTTACATAGTTGTATTATATTGAGTAGTTAGAAGAGGAAAAATAAGTTTCTCTAAATTATTTTGTGGTATACATGATCCTTTTACCAAGCGTCAGGAAATGTTTGTTGGACAGTCTTATCCGGCCAAGCATTCCTACAAAACGCTAGTATAAAGATAAACTTCTAATTTAAAATTGGAATTTTAGGTAGGGAAAAGATTTTTACCTTTATCTATTTGACAAGACGAATTTTTTTTTATTATTAAAACCAAATGTCATTACAATTTAAAAATCTTTTAAAAACAGATATCTAAATGTCTAAACGGAGAAACCAATGTTTTTACAAATAGCTTACGTTTTATTATATAGATTTTAATAAAACTTAATTTACATTTTTTTAAGTACAATTGTACAGTTGTCTTTTAAGTTTCAACTTGATACAAGCAGAGGTTTTTGTAAAGTGAAGAGATAAATTTATAATACCTAGTTTAAAAGGAACTGCTGGCGGTTAATAAAGGAGTATACTGAAGCCGGGATTTTTTTAATTCTGAAAGTGCAGGAAAATTGAAAAAAATTGAGAGGAAAGCCAATAAGAGCTTGAGATTTTAGTAACTAATAGGTTGTGCCAACTAAGAATCAAGAAAATCACTAGAGGGGTGTGGCCCTCAGGACTGGGGACACTGACCTGTCTAGTGGCTTTATTTTTTCCCTTCACATAGGTTGGCCAATCTAAGCTGTCGGAATTACAAAACATCTCAGCATCAGTTTAGCTATAGGTTAATCTAGGAAGGTGAGCTTGATACCAAACACCCCCACTTCACTACCCGTTTATACTTATCTTCAACTATGGCATTAACCATGATTAACTATTATATTCTTAATAGGTATATAATATTTATTGCAATACACTTGCTTCAATCGATAGAGCCGTGCGATGCCTAGTTATGTTTTAACGTCATTAAGTTTAGCTTATGATTACTACGATAAAACAATTTAGTTTTTCATCACAAATAAAGTGGCTCTTACTTACTAAAAATGTAAATATCTTAAAGGAATAATAAAAACAATACCAGCAACAGAAACAGCGTATTAATTTTAGAGAATTCCACATTTATTAATATTTATGCTCTCAAGTAACAAATGCTTTACAAATAAACAAAATGGAAAAAAAGATTGAGATTATAAGATTATTTAAATCCAGTTTTATAAATATTAACAATAATTATAATTAACAAACAATAATAAAAGTTACAATTTTGATACTACATTCCTTGTGTACATAACTTGTCATTGAATATAGAGTTAACTTTTGTATTTTCTTTGGTACATTCTAGTGAAAAATAAACCCCTCCATGAAATTAACTATTAAAAGAAATTATTCAGTTATTATATTATATTTGCAAATAGATAAGTACTTAAGGCAATATGCATGTATCAATCAATGAATAATATTGTAGTAAATTAAAAAAAAAATAAATAAATCAATAAAGAGTAGAAAGGAACGATAGTCAATGCTTAGAGTTTAAAATAATTCAAATTTAAATAAAGAAGAAGGGAGGGATAAAGATTAACCTCGCTGTGTAACTGAACCACCAATCCCTGATAAATCTACAAATACCAAAGGAAATGGCGTCAGAAATACTGAATCCCAATATTTCGAACTTATTACAGGGATCATTCTCAAGGGAGTTAAAATCTAGATCTTTCAGAGGAGACAGCGTAAGAGATACTGTGAATCCCGATGTTTCAACCCCATTACAGGGATCATTCTCAAGGGAGTTAAAATCTAGATCTTTCAGAGAAGACAGCGTAAGAGATACTGTGAATCCCGATGTTTTAGCCCCATTATAGGGATCATTCTCAAGGGAGTTGGTCAAGATGAGTCATTTTCAACAGACAGAGTTGCAAATTTTTCTCATCATGAGCAACTCCCTTGAGAATGATCCCTGTAATGGGATTGAAACATCAGGATTCACAGTACCTCTTACGCTGTCTCCTCTGGAAGATCTAGATTTATAAGGGATTGGTGGTTCAATTCCCTCCAGCAAGATAAAACTTAATCTGTCTACAAAATCAATGACCTGCTTTCCTTCGGAAGATCTATTTCTAAGACTCTGGCAACGAAAACCTACGCTATAGAATCACCAATCCCTGAGTTTATGCTGTAATGCTTGATCCACTAAGCTATGGCTGATTAATTAACTTTTCTGTAGCTCTGTCTTCCATTATCTATTTTTCTCTTCCTTCCCCATTACTTATAACTATAAACACTATTATATCCAGATCAACCTTATACAGACATGAATAAGCGTATTGTACCTAAATTACTGTAACAATATAATATATACTTAAATATTAAAAATAAAAAAATCCCCAATATTATCTTTATAAAATCCTTAGTAACAATATGATACCATTTTTCTTCCCTAAAAATGAGCAATATTGCTTAAAATTTAACTATTATAAAATTAAGATGAATTTCAAGAAGAATCAGGAGATAGAACCATGTCAAGAATAAAATCATGTTCAGAGCAGGGTATATCTTCGAGTATTTGTTCTTTAAAAGATAAACCCACTGTACGTACAAGTCTATCATTTTTATCAGTCATATTTGCTAGAAATTTATCGTAATATCCTTTGCCTCGACCAAGACGTTTTCCGTCATGAGTGAAACCCATGCCTGGCACAAGCACCATATCTAGTCCACCTATAAAGAATATAAGTTTATTGTAAACATTTAAAAAAAAGTACAGTACATGAAAGGGTAAATTTAAAAAAATATAATATACATAATGTAAGAGCAATAGATTTTAGAGCTACATTTATTTTGTTTTCGGAGGTTTATTTGGCTCTATTTTGGAAATGTAAGTTGTCTATTATACTGTAGAGTACTAGCAACAAATTTATTTATTTACAAACTATAAATGATTTTGACTTAATAACTTGATGTTTAGTCCAATGTACTTTGGGACAAAGGAATATCACACTTCTGTTTTTGTAAAAGGAGTAAGAGTCTACAGAAGAACATTCCATACACCTTCTTTAGATTGTTACTCCCCTCTGTTTTCTTTATAAGGGGAGTAACAATCTAAAATAAGTTCCGATTTATTAACCATATAGATATTACCAGAAGTAATTGCATCTTCTCTCCCAGTAGTATCAATAGGTTGTCGAATATTCCACTTAGTAAGCGGAAGATTTGCTAAATCTTCAGCAGAATCCAGTTTCACCATTTTCATCACATCTTTGTTGTACCTAGATAAGAAGTGAATATTAATTGAACACATAGACTTAAGATATGATTTAATGAAATTATTTAAAATGGCAATATTGTAGAGGGAATTTAAAATTAAATTTATAGATACAGTAGAACCTTGATTATCTGAACTAATTGGGATCAGAGGTGGTTCTAGCTTCAGATAATCGAGGTTCATTAAAAAAAAAAAGAAGAAAAAATTATATTAAGTCTACAATGTTATTTTTATTTTGAAGGTAGATATATAAAACAACACATTATATTACATTTTTCTCAGGCAGGTTAGAAAAAATCTGTTTCACCCTCAACAAGGTGGCGAATACCTCTAACCACCTCACTGGTGGCGAGTTCGGATAATAGAGGGTTCAGATAACAGAGGTTCAGATAATAATCAAGGTTCTACTGTATAATTAGTAAATCACAAGTTTTAAGGCTTTTACGATTATTAATATGAGTCGATAAGTTCTGAACATCTACTTGAAAAAAATATTGAAGAGTAGATTTAACCCTTCTGACAAATAAATATTATATTAAAAAAATAATACATACCAAGGAATAAAGCATTGTTTACCAGAGTGAAGAATATCTTGAACTATTGCATCAGTCTGTACTTCGTCCTTCATACTTAGATACACACCAATTCTTGAACTGCTTTGATACCATTCCAGAGCTAACAACTTTACCAAATAAAACTATGTATCTATATATGATGAGATTTTAAATTGGAATAAACCTCAATTTTTAAATATTTTTGAGACAAGTAAAAATTCATAACACAAAGTAATTTTTTCTGTATAAACAAACTTTTTTCAAATGAGATATTCAAAAATATAAGTTACATGAATTCCAATTAATAGCCTAAGTTTATCTTTTGGATCCAAATGCATTATTTAGTTTCTCAAATTGTAACTATGTCTCTAAATAATATGTATTATACCATTCTGGGAATATTGTTTTACCAGCAAAATTAAAAATAAAACTTCTGTATTCCCATAATTGTATTGATTAAAAATAAACTTACTTTATTAAAGATGAGAGCAGATTGTTGCCTTATTGAAGACTCACTAAGAGAGCGGAGGATTTGTTTCATATTATTCCTAAGAGATTGCTTAGCACTAACCGTGATACTCATTTTCGTCTCAAGTCCTTACACAGTCCTAAAATATATGTAATTTTTTCATCATTGCCTGTAGTATATCATGCATGTTAAACAAATATATCCAATAATAGTAAGAGATATAATCTAAAACAGAATTGAGTTTAAGGGTACAGAGCCTAGCCAAAGAAGATATATAAAATAGTTAAAATTTTTTACATTTTTTTCTAGATTAAGTCCTTGACAGAAACAGGTAGACTAGAGCAGAATTGCCAAGTGTCAACAGCTCATTTGAGCTTAAGTGAAAATACTATATTAAGTCCTTGACAGAAACAGGCAGGCTAGAGCAGAATTGCCAAGCATCAACAGCTCATTTGAACTAAAGTGGAAATACTAGATTAAGTGCTTGACACAAACAGGCAGACTACATCAGCAGTTGACGCTCAAATGAGCGTCAACTGCTCATTTGAACCAAAGCGGAAATAAACACTAAAGGATAACTTAACACACAAGAGTACATTAGACAATGAAGAAACATCTTTGTTTGATTTTTAAACAACTGTTAATGAATGATAAAAACCCCTACTATTTGTGTAATGTATGTCACTCCATCAGCTGTATAAACTTTATGAATGACCTACGCAACCTGATAGACACCACTTCACTTAAGCAACCCATTTATATGGTGTTGCTGGGTGAACACAGCATGGAGGAACATCTTTGATTTTTAAACAACTGTTTATGGTATGGATGTTACGATTTGAGTAATGTATGTCACTCCATCAGCTGTATAAACTTTATAAATGCCCTATGTAACCAGATAGACACCACTTCACTTAAGCTAACCATTTATATGGTGATGCTGGGTGAACGCAGCATGGAAAAACATCTTTGTTTGATTTTTAAACAACTGTTAATGATGTGGATGTTACGATTTATGTAATGTATGTCACTCCATCAGCTGTACAGACTAAGCTACCCATTTACATGGTGATGCTTAGGAACACAGCATGTTCACCATATCCAAAGTCAGGAATTGAACCTTTCCTTATTGCATGAAAAGCACAGAAAATAGGAATGTGCTACCGTGGAACCCAAAAGCAGTCATACAGATCAGGAATAAACATTATAGTTTTTTGTTTGACTTTATTTTTTTTTACACATTAAGTTCTATGTACACAATTAGCGAAAAACCATTCCAATTAAATATTATGAATAGGTTACACGAGGAAACAATAAAATACATTTTTTTTTTTTTACAAAGACATATATATTAATAACGAGACAAAAATAACATGCACATCAAATAATAAACACTTTTTCTTTTTTCATCACTACCAATCAAAACTAAAATTGGAGGGAGATGTTTTTACATTTAGCGCAAAATGTTATTTTACTCAAGTAACAATTGACATATTAACAACTATTATTTACAATTATTGGAAAAACGTGTGCATTTTTGTTTGAAAACGAGCTACCTTACAATAAAAATACTTGTTAGTCTAAAACTTTTTGGGCCTTATCTATTTTATTAACTGAAAATGTTTAATATTATACAATATTAATTGGTTTTTCTTTAATCTCTTCATTAATTAAACTTTATTTAGTTATCATAAATGGTAAATATGTAAAATTAAGACTCCAAATTCCATAATTCTACTTAATAGTCAATTATCACTTAAATATCTCTCTCAAAAGGCAAAGTTTATTTCTCCCTCGACAAAGTGTAAAATATTTACAATAAAATTATTTTTTTTTTACAAAATTACAAATCACAGTCAACACCTAAAACAAAAATCTTTACTTAGTTATTAGGTATTATATTTACCTAACAAAATAAGTTTTAAAAAATGTACACAATAAATAATTTGTATATATAAACATATTAATATTCAATAGTACATTTATTCTTTTTACTATTGAATTTTTTAAATTAAAATAATAAATTTAAAAAATAAAAATAAAAAAAATCTTAATACTTGATATTTAAATTTAAAGTAAACAGAAATTTGTTTTTGGTTTTTATAAGAGTTAACAATAAAAATTGAATCATCATTTTTAAATTAATTTTTTTAAAATGTTATTTTAAAATCAATAATTGTAGTAATTGTATGACTTTACCTTTATAGTAATAATCAAACTAACATAATAAACGTTTATTTATTTCTGAAGTCTAAATATCTCAACTATAATAACTTTATTTATTCTTCTTAATAAAATAATTAGAAAATCAAATGTCACATCACAAAGTGGAAGACAATAAGATTTTAAATATTTAAACAGTTATATTTTTATTTGGTAAAAACAAATTAAAATTATACATAAAAAAAACAACATCAGAATTCTTTAGCGATACACTGCTATTAAATTAGAAGAAAGTAACACACACTAATATACATACATAAACACATAAATACAATATATTACTAATTATAATTTGTTGTACATAATATTATGTGAGATCATAGATGATCAATGATAGTTCAAAATTTGGTTCACTATGATAGTTCACTAAAAAATATAATATTAAAGGGATTAACGAACTGAAGATTGACGAAAGTAACAATAATATTAAAAATAAAATTTTAATAAAAGTTATTTTGCAAGGATGAATTATCATAAGTTGAGGTTTGTCTATAGCAATATAGAAGTTACAATACAACTATTAAAATTGAAAGTATTATGATAAATTGTTTGCACAAATGTGAAGACACCAAACATAATATACCTAGCAAATTCTAATTCACATGAACTCCATAATATTTTAATTAGAAAAATAAAAATAATAAATAGGATATAATTGTGATGTTCAATGAATAAAACTTGAATTTATAACCCTTACATCCATTATGAGCCTATTAATAAATTGCACGAACAGAAATTTTCTTTTATTTAACAAAATATTATTTTTATTTGACTAATTGTTTTGTGAAACAGATTAGACATCTATTTTAGACAATTTTATTATCCAAGGGATTATTTAACAAACTATACCTCATAAAGTGAGGTTTGTTTTGTTTTTTTTCGGCGAGAATAGTTAAAAATGCTGAAATTTTAAATTATTCACAGGGATTATTGTTAAGAGGGCTGTTGATCAAGTCAACTTTCTATCTTGAGCAATCCTGTAAGAATTCACATAGGAATAGCAAATGCACACTCTTTGAAGATCCAGATATATTAGACAATGGCTAAGCCATACAAATTTCTCCTTCAATTTTCTTAATACTATTTAATCTGATAATAAGTTTTGTCTATAAATCTTATCAGAGCAAATTTTGCTTCTAAGCAATGTTACAATAAAAAATATTTAAGTTAAACATTCAATCCCTTCAATAATAAAATAGTATCCTATATCACTTTTTATTTATTTAACACAATATCCCATTTAAAGAGCACTATAAACAATAAAATACAAAGGTATATATACAAAATAATGTAAATTAAAAAAAGAGACTTAATGCAGTTCTAATTCTAATTCTGGTTCCTTAACTAAAGAGAAGAATTCTTCTTGGGAGAGTTTTTGAGTAGCTCGGTTAAAGTTACCGAGTTCTGCAGAGAATATGCGTGTGAATGACTCTCCTTCACCAACATCAAACAGACAACTAAACTTATCGAGTACCTGCACCGCTTTGTCTCGAATTAGCTCGGCCTGAGCAAGAAAACGATCTTTACCCACGTCATTCAGGTCCCAAGAAGGAAGGTTTCCAACATAACGGCTGATTTTTTTATACGTATCGACAATTTCAGGGTGCTTTTTAAGCATAAGACTAGTAACTGGTAGAGCCATAATTTCATCCAATCCTTTAATAGCATCGTCTGGATTGGCATGGGCTAAAGTCAGTGCAGTTTTAATCTTAACGTCTAACTGAAGAAGTTTACCTTCCAGTTTTAATGTTTTATATTCTTTGTCGTTTTCATCGTACTCTCTCTTCTTTTCTTTCATTTTAATCCTGCTAAACTCGTCTAACTCTGTTTGTGCTTCATCAAGACTCATCTTACCTTCGTTGAGCTCTTCTACAAGATCAGAAGCTTTGTTGTTGACTAGCCGATTCCAGTCTAGTGTGCTTTTAGGACAGTTAAGAGATGGTCTGTTAATGTTGAGAGCTAAAGATACACTAACACCGTCTAATACAAATTTGTAAATATCGTCAAGTTTATCATGGTTTCTCTTGGTAGGAGACTTAGGTTTCTTGGCACTGGCAACACTGCTTTGAGTGATACTACTAGCCCCAAAGCTTTTTCCTCTCCTCTTAACTTTAGGGGTAAGTTCTGTAGTTTCCGATTCAGAGAAGGTCTTACTTCTTCTCTTCCTACCCCTTGCAGATACGTTATCAGTAGCAGAGTCACTCTGAGATGAAAGCTTGGGAGTACGCCCAACAGAAGACTTCTTTTTAGGTTTGACAGGTGTCTGTGGTTCTTCCGTAACTGTTTCTTCGCCGTTGACACAATAAGATAGATTCATTTCTTTTTCTATTTGCGCCATTGCGTCGTTAAAAGACTTAGATTTCTTAGGCCGACCTAGTTCATGACGTTTAGGTAAAAACGGCTCGACATCTTCAGCTTTGACAATAGCTTTTTCACCGGAACCATAGAATAATATATTGTACTTTATCTTATTGGCGTTTTCATCTACAGGACTGATAATTTTAGCCGGCCAATAAGGGTAACCGCGAACCTTGGCGAATACTTTGTCACCGTTAGAGAACTTCATCTTGTCTAAGACTAAAGGCCACTTCACAATAACAATATCTCAAGATAATACTAATCAAAACACAACAATCATAAAATAACTTGAAAATAGGGTTTACCTCGTCTACCGCAAACTAATAGCTGAAGCACAGAAATGAGTAGAAAGTATTGGAATTAATTTCTTCTAATTATCATTAAACGAATACAAAACTTAACAGTCTTACGTAAAATGACAAACCCACAATTTATTTTTAAAGCATACAAAATTCAGAGAAATATGTACACTTATTTAAGCCGAAGCCGAAGGACTTTGGATAATCAACAAGGATAACATTTAACCATATATATCTCTAGTCTATGCATTTAACTTAAGCAACACCAACACCACGCATGCGCGGGAGTAGAATTAATCAGTGATGCAAAAAATGTTATTGGGTAATTTAGCCTAAAAAAAGACCCTTATGAGCTCCCTGAAAAAATTGTTTTTGTAGCAAAAATATCAAATTTACAAAAGTAGATACAAACAGTAAATTTTACTTGTGTGGAAAATGGCATTGGACTTAATGGTAGCTAATGTCAGTTTTTTTTACAAACTAATTTCTTAATTGTTCTATAATCAATAGCTGAGTAGATATTTATATTTATTAGTATGTAAAATAAAAGGTAGTTTCCGACTCAATAAAAGACATGGCGATAGTTTCTAAAAGAAAGTGGTAATACTGAACAACAATTGAACATTTGAAAGGATTCTGAGGAATTTCAAACAGATTTGTTGACTTGTTTTTCTGTTAGTTAAGTTAAGGAAAAAATGGTATATTGTCACAGGTTACGCAAACTGAAATTAATTCATAAGGCCTTAATATTATATTACATTAAAGTTCTTTTCTCTTCTTAAACCACCGAATTTATGAATTCATTTTCTCTTCATAAAAGGGTTAATGTTTACAATAGCTTCCTACAGGCAAAATTCTTCTGGAAGACAATTCTGACATCTATATAATAGTATAATTAGTATTTACTCTGACAGCGTGGGAAAATCGAAGGAAGAGCCAATGAGAGCTCTAGATTTTGACATGACCTTGTAGATGTCAAAATCTCGAGCTCTCCTTCAATTTTCCCACGCTGTCAGAGTAAATACTAATAGCAATATTATTATAATGATCACGTGAACAAATAAGTTTAGTATAAAAGAACATGTTCGATTTCCCTAATATTATTAAAACTAAATTCAGCCAACTTTTCCTAACCTATACAGCACCGCATACACGTGTTTCTGGTTTAAGAGACACTGGCGGACATGATTCACCCTTTTTTCCACGTTTAGAGCGGATGGCGGCAGGTTGTCGCGCTATATAATATTACCTAAAGGCTGAAAGCGATACACTGTCGCAACCCACTCTCTAATTTCTAACGTGCTCCCAGGCTACCAGCAACCCACTACAATCACTCTTGGAGTACCTTCGCCTCAGTAAAGATTCTTGACTTTAGATTACAACTATTCTTCCCTCTTTTTTTAAGACACAATTTGTTTAGGTAAGTACATTAATACAATTAAGTATATATTCAATGTTATTATTTATATTTCAGTAGGACAAGAACATCTATATAAATTATGGAATGAGTAAATTTAAACCATATTAATGCTAAGGTGTGCATTAGTACACCTATATTAAAATTATTTAATCATATTGATTTAGGGGATTAATTCTTTATTTTACGTTATTAAAAGAAAATCTACTTTAAATTGGAACAATAAAAATGTGTAAAGAGGTTACAACAAGGTTACTACTTTCAATAATTTGGCGCTAAATTTAATATAACACTAGTTAATTCCATACATTTTATATCAATAGGAATCTATGCTATGCCTAGAGAATTCAACAATCAAAATGATATATGATAAATTAATATAGTATTATTTAGGCGATAATTTTATTATATATATTATAATTGCATAAATTAAACACAATCACAATATTTAAGTATATGTGAAGCATCAACAGGTCTTTGGCTCAACATAATCTTCTATGATATATCCTTAAAAAATTTTGGGTCAGGTGAACTCAACCAATATAAAATACCACTTTGTAGCCCATTTAGTTCACTTTAGAGTTAATACTTCTCAATATGGTACGACAGAGAAAAATATATATTTATGTGTGTATATATGCAGATACTCAAACATTATTTACAAGTCCTTTTTATACTATAACAAATTACCAGTCACTGTGACAGCCTCTTTTTAATTTAATGAACAACTATGTATAATTTTTCATCTTCTTCACTTTAGTTTAAAATTTAAGTTGCAGATTAATAATATGAATAATACTTGCAGATTGCTAACAATGTATAAGTATACAATTTATTTTTGTAATTTCAGATATGGACAGAAAGAGAATAAAACTTGAAGAAATTTGTCCATTGTCCATTAAGATTGAAGTGGATTCTGACGATACCGATATATTACCGGGCCCCTCTAGTCTAGCTGTAGAACCTTCTATAAGTCATCAGGATCAGGAGGATAGTCTTAAAGAAGAACTCCAAGAATCTGATTGGGATGAAGATATGGATTCTGACTGGGAAGGTATCAGCAATGAAAATGACGATGAGGATGAAGAAGGTAGAGTTATTGTTGTTCCTCATTCTGATCTAACAATTCCTGAAGCATCATCTCAAGTTCCTGAACCATTCTCTTGGATTCAATTCCTGGGAGGAATAGAGTCTTCTTCTCCACCTTCATCGATTACTTGGAGTATGGAACCGCAGCCTCCAACTTCGATACCATTTTTGGGAACTACAGGTTTAAAGATAAAAGCAGAAAGTAACGATCCAATAGATTATTTTTTTCTATTATTTACAAATAGTATTTTCGACTTGATTTTAAATGAGACCAACAAACAGGCAGACATTTTATCTTCCAATAATATGTCACCGAAAGCTAGAATAAGGGGCTGGAAGAATTTGACTCGACCGGAGTTTGAAATATTTTTAGGGCTGTTATACCTTTCCAGCCACGTTACTTCACCAAGTTTTTCACATTATTGGCAACATAATCAATTGTATGATTTCCCAGTATTTAGAAATGCAATGTCTAGAGATAGGTTTCTAATAATTTTAAGAGCTCTGCATTTTGCAAAAAGTCCTCAGCAAGAAGAACCTAAGGCAACCGAACCTCTCGATAAGATCAAACCATTGGTAGATTTATTTAACGTTATAATGAATTATATCTATTATCCTTGTAGAGAGCTTAATTTGGACGAGTCTATATTGTTAAGGCAAGGTTGTCTATACTTAAGACAATATATGCTAACACAACCTAACGGACTTGTCTTAAAAATGAAAATCTATTCAGGATCCCTTGACAAAGAAGTAGGTGGTCGGGGTCATGCAGAAAAGGTTGTGAAGCATTTGCTCTCAGATTTTTTGGGAGCTGGGCATTCCGTATTTATGGATAATTATTACTCGAGTTTAAGTATAACTAATTATTTATTAGATGAAAATACTTATTCTACAGGGACATTAAAAGCAAATAGAAAGGGCAACCCTCTAAAAGTTGTGAATAAGAAGTTAAAACAAGGGGAGGTGGAGGCAGTGTATTCAAATAAAGGTGTCTGCATAATGAAATGGGGTGATAAGAGAGATAACATTGTAATTTCATCTGAGTTCGGAGCAGAATTAAAAGATAACAAATCGGGGCCAGGAAAAAAACCGGAATCTCTAATCAAGTATAATGAGAATAAGGGAGGAGTTAATAAGTCCGATCAATTATTGTCTTACTATTCATGCCAAAGAAAATCACTTAGGTGGTATGCTAAAGTCGGGATACACCTGTTTAATGTAATTATGAATAACTCTTATTTACTTCATAAAACTTATAGTGACAATAATAAATTGAGTCTTCTTGAATTCAGGGACAGTGTCATTAGCGCCCTTATATATAATAACCGCCCGGCGTTGGGTAAAAAAATCGAAAATCCTGCGGCAAAAACTTACCACACACCAAAAGAAGTTCCTAGAAATGAAAAAAATAGAAAAAGGTGCATAATGTGTAAACAAGTAGGAAAACGGGTTGAGTCAAGTTATTACTGTAATATTTGCCCCGATAGCCCAGGCTTATGTCTCCATATCTGTTTTGCAAAATTTCATGGATACAAAGAAGCTTAGAAGGTATATTGAATAAATAAATGTACAGACAAATTTCGACTTAAGAAATCATTTTTCTTTAATTTTGTTTTTTTACATTTCATAAATTATGGATTTTTCTTCTTTTTCCTTGTATTGATAATAGTTACGTAAGTACTCATACTTTGCTAATTTGAGTAATTTATTTATTTAATTACTATGTCTATATTACCCGGGCCAGGAAAAGGAAAAGGGAGTTAATCCAGGTTACGAAAAATTTGAAAAACGAATAAGTTGCAGGAACAACCAATATTTGTCAGTCTAGGTTAGTCAGTAATTCAATATTGAACAATAATTTATGCATAATATCGTTAACTTTTTTTTGTATGCAACATCATAACTTTTATATGCAATATTTGTAATATATTGGTGTTGTAAATAGTAAATTTTTTTTTTAAATGTATAACAAATATACATACTAATGTAACAGCATTAACAAATGTAAAATGACTTTATTCCTGTATGGTGTAAATTACCTATTTATTAAAATACTTCTTTTGTAATCTCTCTTGTAGTGTTGTTATTTTATTAATATAATTCTTACTATTAACCATTGGGTGCGCGGTCTAATAGAGACTTGAGGTGCGCACCCCTGATAGAACTTAATCTGTACACTGTCTGTTTTATATGTTCGAACACAACAGGCAAAATAAATATAAACTTAAAATCATTTAACAAATTATTATAAAAAATATTTAAATTGGTTTTATTATTTATTTAAAACAATTATAAAATACCGTTGTTGTCTCATAATTTGCAAGCACCAAATCAGTCAGTCTCAATTATTATTTTCATATTTTTTACTTTATGTATATTTTTATTTTTTAACACTAGTACTATATTAATTTATTTTGTATTATAATATGTATAAATTTTACTAAAATTAGCATAATAATAAAATTTAAGTGAGGGTGGCACAGGTCACTTGACAGGACCATTTCAGCACAGAATTGAAGTATAATCTCGCACGATGTCAAACAGTGACTGATTCTCCTGATAAAAGCAAGGAATGTAGCTACAAAAATCACTATCTTCCATTCGCTCCCATTTCTATTTAAATTTCACAGTTTAATCTCAAATTTAGACCTTACTGGCCCATGTGTTGTCCCCTAGGGTTAACACTTGTTGACTGAGTGCAGTGGGTAAAGCCAGCGTGCATTTCCTATTAGGGCAATAAATCAAACGATTTTGCTTTTAAAATCCTATTCTACTACCCTCCCAAAATTAGTCTTATGAATCAAACAAGCCTGTTGAATCATTTCTTAATCCTACCACATCCTCACCTGTGACAAGGTTTGTATGATGTAAATATAATGTATGATACAAGGCAAATTGTTAGGCAGAAACCCTTTAGAAGTATTTAAAAGCAATAAGTCAGGCAATGTCAAAGAAGGTTCCTAATTAGAAATATTGCAAAAACTAATCTGTGAGTAGCCTTTATCAAGACAACTTGAAAATATAGAGATGCCAATAAAATTATTGTAAATATTTACATAGTTTTAATTTACCACACTAGCATAGAAGTAAGTATTTTATAATCTTCCTAACGGAACATGCCCAAATGTTATTCTAGTAACTTAATCAAATGAACAAAGCATTGAAAAGGATGCTTCAGCATCTTCACATTAAATTGTTCAGGGGATTGATGCAATCCCAACTAATCTAAAAGTAACAATGAAAATAAAGGAGAATAAAAAGAGAAAAAATTGTTTTTTTAGATTTTATAATTTTTTAAATACAATAAAAACGGTCAATATATATAAAGGAGGGTTAAGAAGCCTAATCGTCTGACCTCTTGGTTTCTGTCTTACCTCCCCTAATCCTACCAGTTCTCCTGGCAGCGATAAGACCGACCTTACGACCGGCTGATGTTCCTCTCTTGACAGTCGAAGCCTTACCAATATGTTGATGGTTACCACCACCGTGAGGATGTTCAACAGGGTTCATAGCCACACCTCTAACCTTAGGCCAGCAGTTCCTCTTTGCCTTGTATTTGAAATAGGCACGTCCGGCTTTAAGAATAGGCTTGTCTATCCTACCACCTCCAGCGACGATACCAACCATGGCCCTGTTGTTGCTAGGAATGACTTTCTTGGCACCTGAGGGCAGTTTGACTCTGGTCCTCTTGGTGTCAGGGTTGTGAGCGATAACGGTGGCGTAGTTGCCGCTGGCACGAGCCAGACGACCCCTGTCTCCGGTCTTCTCCTCCAGATTGCAGACAATAGTACCTTCAGGCATGGTGCCGACAGGCATGACATTGCCGATGTGAAGAGTGGCCTTCTTACCACAGTACAAGAACTGACCAGTGTACAAACCCTCAGGAGCAATGAACAATTCTTTCCTTGTTCTGAACCTGTAAACAGAAATAATCAAATAGCAATTATTATCTAATAGATAACAGTGAACACTCTAATGTTAGTAAATTACGAGTTTATATTTCAAGACACAAATAATAAGATAAATCTCGGTTTACTAGTCAAAGAGAAGTATCATAACATATTTTTGGTTGGGAGCTTTTTCAGATCCAAGGAAAAACAATTTTACAGTAGCTTTAAGAAGAGAATTTATTTGTGCCTAACACTCAGGTTGACCAACCTATATATAATATGTGAGGGGAGGATCACATAGGTTGACCACCAAATATGAGGATGGAAAAAAGCCACTAGGCGATTATCCTGAGGGCATCCATTCTACACTCACCAAGGAGGCAATTACTAGGAAGCGAAGATGATAGCAATGAGCTACTAGGGACCCCCTTAGAAAATAAACATATCTAAAATAGCTTAGGCTTAGGAATTTTAGCAAGGTATGACACAGGTCAACATATCAACAAATCTCTACCTGTATAAGTGCCCACTGTTTAAGTATAGACAAACAAACCTCTTCTCATAATATTTCCCAAATAATTTTAATATCTCTAGAACAAGCACGATCACATCAAGTAAAAGTGTATAATGACCAGCGATCATAGAATCCTAAACGGAAAGATTTCCAACTCCCCTCTTTATCTACCTGTGTTAGACTACTACCGCTGGTTGAGCTATTAGGCAGCTAAAAGTGTAACTAAATCTTTTACAACGTTCAAAATATTTTAAGCTTCTAAATTCAGATAAATAAATTAATTTGTCAGCCTGCTAGATTTGAACCCGAGATCTCTTGCACTCAAAGCAATAGCGCATCTCTTTCAGCCACTGAGGCTCGTTTTTTTTTCTTCTTTTCTTTATTTACACAATTGTACAAATGTCTGACAACTAGTATTTGTTTATATCTTACAATTCGAGGAATGTCAAAAGATCATAAGTAGTTTACAATTTTAACCGCCAAACAGCTCGACCAGTGCTAGTGGTCTTACACCTCTAGAATACCCCTGATAATAACATTCCCTCTGTCATGTAAAAACTTAATGAGTAAAACCAAAAAAAAAGAAGGGAAACAGTAAATAATAAAATAAAAAAGTTGGTTTACCTGTAAGGGTCCCTGAAGTGTACTACTGCAAGAGGAGCTCCCCTGCCAGGGTCGTGGATGATATCCTTAATAACACCCTTGATGTAACCATGCCTCTCAGCAAAGTCAAGACTCCTGAGCTTAGGTGCTCCCTTCCTATGCTTGGTATGAGCACGGAAAACACTTCCCGCACCTTTACGCTGTGCTCTGATCACTCGACCCATCTAATGAAAACAGTAAAACATTAATAACTTTGAATAGAACAGGATTTATTGTGCAGTAAAGGACTAAGAGGCAGGAAATGGACAAACTTTAGTTCTTTAAAGGGTCCTGCATTTAAAACCAGGGTAATTTAAGTGTTTTGAATGCATTTTAAAATAACACAAGGTATTGTGCTTCACATTAATAACAAGCAACTCTTTCACAAGTCAATATTTAATTTAAAAATGAAAAATCTCACCATCCAATATTTAAAGAAAGAACTTGACTAAAACTAAAAGTACAGATAAAATTTGAATATATACTCTAATGGACTGTCAAATGAGTAATTATGAAGCAACTTGTTTATTTTCCACAACAGATTATTTGTGGTAAAATTATCTTCTAGTTTATTTCAAAAGCCTTGCTGTTTTCCGTTTAAGTAGAATAAAAGTTAATACAAATTGTAAAAACAGTATAAGAATCATAGCCTACAATCTGGTCAAGATGCGTTTAAACTTTTGACAGCGTGGGAAAATGGAGGGAGAGCCAATGATATCTCAAGATTTTGACATTTTGTCAATAGTTAAGCCCCGTTTACATGGTGATAGTTCTCCCGTGATAGAACTATCATGTCAGTCAACGTCATAAAAGTATTGCAGAGGACCTGAGGTGTACAGTCTATACAGCGAGAGTTAACAACCGTCAAAACTAGTTGTCTTGCACTCAAAGTTATATCCATATTCTACATTTTTTACTTGGATATAGAAAAAGAGCATTAACTATGTCATAATACATAAACAGCAAACAGAATATAGGTACACATCAATATTCATATTGTCAAAAACAACAAAATCTGATATCAAATATGAAGCAAGCTATCATATTTCCTATCATAGATCTGTTATCATGTCAACTATCACTGTCTAATATACACATTTGGTAATATCTCTGATAAGCAGCACCTTCAAACCAAGAATAATCAAAGCCTTAAGTGATATGCACCTCTGTTAGGAACTTAAATACAACAATAACCAGGTCGCAAGATGGCACTTTAGTAGCCTAAATCACGATTATTTCGACTAATAATATGTAAGTTTTAATTTATTTATAAGATCAATAATGTACCATATTATTAATAGGTACATTGTAGCATTCTTGGAACTTGTAGCAATAAGCAAGCAACGTGTTAAGTTTCACCAAAATACTTTAAAATTAAGAATATCTAATACAACATATGTAATCAATTAAAGATAAAAAGGTGCTGTAACAGTTAAAGGGTAACATACTTATAAAGAAATATTCCCTTGCAAATTATAGGCTAAGTTAAAAAAAACTCATCATCTACAAGAATTCAGATGGCAACATGCAGATTGTTTACTTTAAAATTTCAGCTTATATAATATATATTTAAAAAAATAACAAATAAATAGTAAGGGATTTAAAACTAATTACATCAATTTAATGAGGCTACATTACACATATTTACGAAGTGCCACAACATTGCCGACCCGACAGGTTATTTAATTTATCAAAATAATTGATAAAATAAACTGAACTGTAACGAATTCTTTAGAGATACAATAACATTGAGTGTTATTATACTTAAGTAATGTAATTAATTGAAACCATTATAATTGTTAACTCTTTAAAAATATGAAAGCATTGTTTCAAACACGGTACCCGTGTGTCGTGTCGTATGCTCATAGTGAGGATTCATGCCAGTTCGACTAATTAAAATTTTAACACATAAGAAACAAATATATAATAAAAATGACAATAATATTAAGAAAAGATGATCTTACCTTATTATATTTATTAAACTAAATCCCTTAACTAATATTCTTCCGATGAAAAATAACTAAAAAGTACACACGTGTGAACCTAACCCCGTTTCACTTCACAAAAAAAGACAGAGATAGAAAATAACAGTCTAACCAACTGTTAAATGATATAAAAAATATTCACGTATTTATTTTTATATTTTTATTTATCTTCTCTTAAAAATATACACAGCTTCTTTAAATTAAATAATATAGGTAGATTATATGTATAAAATAGAATTTAAATATTAATTTATGAATTAATAAATTTACAAACAACTAAATTAAGATTATTGCCTCCCCCCCCCCCCCCCCCCCCCGCGTAATATAATTATTACAAATTTTTAAGGTAATTTTATAACTGCCAAAGCTTTCTTCACCTTTAATTTTAGATCATAATTTTTATACTGTATAATTTACTAAGTTTAGGATTTTAAACTTAACAATGGTTAAGAAGGTTATCCTCCTTTATAGTCAAGGATCTTAAGGCCACCCTACACGATCAATCTGATTGTCAATCTGATTGAATCAATCAGATTGAAGTAGATTGACAATCCTGCCTTCAATCACAAGGGACCCTACACGTTCAATCAGATTGACAATCATTTTATAATATGTTTTGGCTAAAGTGAATTGTACGGTGTCATTGCCATTGAATTTTATACTTCGATTTGGACATCTAGCTGGTCTATATGCAGCAGGGTTATTTTTCTTCAGAAAATGAGTGGAGCATAGCGAAGCGGCCGTTTAAAATTCTAGGGCAAAAAAAATAATTTCGTGTTTTAATTCTGTAAACAGCACCGTACAATTCACTTTTACCTATTTTTTTTTTAATGTTTTAATATTCAATTGCTTATAAATATGTACCTGAATAGAATTTATTAAATTCTTTTATACCTGCTTTGTGATTAATTTTATTTTTATACACTGATAATGTATAATTTGCTTTTTAAAATTATCTTTCTCTAATCACTATCTTCTATCTTTACTAAATAAATTTCAAGTAAAAACATTTTTAAAAACAAGCTTTTATTCGTATTCTTCGTAGCAAACCCTTTCATTTGATACCCATATCATGGGCGTGCTTAAAAAAGGAGAGATGCCACGCAACGCACTGGACTGAAGAATAGATTGATGAAGCCACTACACGGTCAGTCAGATTGACAGAATCCCCCGCCACTCACAGAATCCCCCACCACCTCACATGATTGAAGCTCGGATTTCAGAATATCTGGAAATCCGTCAATCACATTCATCAATCCATCAATCTTGCCCCTACACGTTCAATCAGATTGTCAATCCTACGTCAGATTGACAATCAGATTGATCGTGTAGGGTGGCCTTTATATAAAGGGGATAGAGGGTTGAGGCAAAAAAGTGACCCCATGAAGATATGTAAAATATTAGCTCCAATGGGACAAATTACCTTCCTCTTGGCTATAGGTTACCAAGAATTTGTTAATAGTTGTCAGGTTATAACCTGTTAAAAAAGGTAATTTGTCCCAGTTCAAAGGTCGTGGAGCATGCGCAGTATGATTTTTTCTCCAATTTCTCTTACCTTCATGGGGTCACTTTTTTGCCTTAAACCCCTTCTTAACATTACATCCGCTTTATATAAGATCCTTGTTTATAGTGTAATAATAGGGGAAGTGGAAATATATAATTATTAAAAATCTAAATTATTACTAACAGGGCCACTGAAAGGATTTCCGGGCCCCTGGGCAAGTTAGCATCTGGGCCCCTTTGAACAAATAACTGTGGGAATAACTGGGGGGGGGGGGGGGGGGGGGCGGGAGTGCACTAAAAATGTTTAAAATTTTAGTGCAAACATATGAGTTTTAAGGATTTCTGAGGGCAAGTTTGGCCTTACAGAAAAAGATGTTTGGTGGGGACGAATTTTGAAGTTCAAATAAGTTGGGCTAAAACAACCCAAATAATTGAGTTGTTTTGCAGCTGTTAAGTTTCATTGAAAAACGTTCTTTTACACTTTACACTTTGTTTGTATTATACATCATATAAAATAATAAAATAAAACAAAATATAAATTGTTTGCTAAAATAGTAAGCAAATCAAAATAGTTAACACATTTTATTTACAAAAATTGCATTACAAGAAAAAATGTATAATGTTACACTGATGATGACCACTCACCATTATGATGATGATCACCATTACACTGATGATGACTGAATAAGTCGAAACCGGTATGTAAGTCAAAATATATTTATGGTTTGACATTAAAATTATTGAACAAGTAAAAGTGTTTTCTTTTCTTATCAACCTTCACTATGAAAAATGTATAAGTTATTAATATCAGTTTGTTAATATGATTTGTCTGTCAGTTTCTCTCCTGTAAATTAACATTGACCATATTGAATAAGATGAAAACATCACAAAAATCTAGGTAACTAAATTAAACACAAGAAGTCAAACATCCGTACTCATGACACAAGGAATAATTTTAAGTTCATCGCAATTAGTACTGTAGCTAGGGCATTGGGGGCCCCTCGTGCAAAAAAAACATTTGCGTTCAGAACTGAATGCTTCCCTGACAATGGTTCAAAAATAGTAGTTTCAGGATTCTTTTGGATTTGGGAGCCCGCCCGCAATTCGGGCTCGGGCCCATAGTTACGCCACTGTTTACAAGAGTCTTCTTGAAGTGCCCTTTTTGGTTGTAAAAAAAACCAGGGCCGCCCCTCGGAGGCCTGGGTCCCCCCTCGAGAGAGGAGAACGTCAGATGGTAATGTTGTACTACCCTTTTGGTTCACATCATATCCAGTGTGGTTTATACCCTCAGCGGAGGAATCCCCTTTGCTTTAACTCAGACTATTTAGCACAATTAGATAACTTTTTGCAGGGTTAAGTTAATAAACTTTTTACAACTGTTAATTAAAAGTGTTATGGACTATGTTGGAATAAAATGGAAGAAAATATTACCCTTTCTTTCAGCAAAGGGCAGATTAAATTGTCTCTGATATAAAGCAGTTAATTCTTTAAACTAAATTCCAAAACAGTATGTTTTTTTTATGATTCGAAGGTGCAAACCCAGTTTGCAGTTTGGTGCTTTAGCTACTATGCACAGACTTACAGTCCCATACAGTGGGGAGCTAGCGTGGCCGTGTGGGTTAAACCATGTCTGCTCAGCCATCAATTGATCAGGAGGTCGGGGTTCAATCACTCGCCGTGATACTCTGACTTACATGGTTCACTAATGATCATATCATACTTGCTTCAGCGGTACAATGTACAGAGGTATGATGGTGTGAAGTGGCTGGAACTCTCTACCATGGGGCTAGTAAAAAGGGCCTGAATGAAGGCCTAATTGCTAGGTTCGAACAAGTGGTTCGTCCTACCCATAGCTTACTACTACTAAAGTCCCATAGAAACTGATAACCTCAGCTTAGAGGAAGTAATAGTTTAATGAATGGCTAAACCAAAGACTTGCCACCTCAGGTGAGTTAATGCAAGACAGTTGCTGATAAGGTGAGAATGGGCAGTCAGCTAGATCAAGGAGGTGTAGATGCCAATTTAGCCAACAGTGTCCACTAAGAATGCCAGTCAAAAAATGATAGGATTGCTTTTTGTAAGCACACAAGATCCTATTAATTAGCGTTGGGACAACCGACTAGAAAAAACAACCGAATGAATAAGTCGATTCGGGAAAAAACAGTCGATTGAATTCAATCGACTGAAAACAGTCTCATAGCGGGTATAGGATATACGAATAAAGATATAGACCGAGACTGAACCCGCAAGTCGAATGTTTCAATCGAATGGTTTTTTTTTATATAGGAGTAGCACGGTGGAGGCCGTAAATGCCTCAGAGCTGAGGGGGGGGGGGGGGGGGGGGTGAGAGTGAGAAGGCGCTTGACACTCGTTATCTCGTCCCAAACTACAGCCTGCTACGACATCGTTTTCATTCGAATGAAAAAATATAGACTGAGACTGAATCCAGTCGACTTTTTTATTCGAATGTTTCATTCGGATGTTTTTTAGTTTTGGGTAGGGGAAAGGAACGACGGTGAAGGGCTCAGAGCGGAGGAGGGGTGAGAAGGCGCATGGACTCGTTATCTCGTTATACACACGTCCACATATACACGTCTGAATTACAACTAATACAACTCCAAACTATAGACTGATATCAGTCGAATGAAAACTAGATATCCACAACCGAATGAATGAATATTTTAAAACAACCGTTTAGTCGACTTTTTTCAATCGATTGGTTCCCAACGCTACTATTAATTCTTTAGTCAATATACTTGAAATACACAAGAGTGCTATAACAATCATTGTAATAAAATCTAATAAAGAATGTTCTATTCAATAATTATGCCAATGCACTGACTCTGAGACACTTCTACAACAGTAAAGCCTGTCTAGCCCCAGCCCCCGGATCCCAGTAAAATGGGGAGGCAAAGTCAATCAATTAGGCCTACAGGTGGGCTTTTTTGCTAAGCCCCGTCTCAAGAGGAGAAGGCAAGGAAACTTCTTTCATCTGCTTGGCTGAATGTGAAGTTTTCATCTAACTCAGTTATGAAATTTTAAAGAATCAATTGACAATTGAGTGAAAGTACTTGAAGTACATCCTAACTTTCATTGGAAGGTTAGGAATACTTAGTCTAGAGGTAAGAAAGGTTTAGAAAAAAGGGCTTGCAAGAAAACCAAATTGTTTAATCGCCTACCCTTCTTACTACATCCAAAAAAAAAAAAATAATAATAATAAAAAAAAAAAAAAAAAAATAGTCCGTGGTCCAAATTTCAATGGAGGGTTTGGGCCCGCCAAAATCCTTACAGATACTATATTCTGAATTAAAATCTGATACCTTTTGATCAATAGGCAATTGCCCTAATCACTACTCACACCACAGAAGCCATCTGAAGGAGATAGATCAGGGAAATCCACCAATAAGGATGTACCTGCTCTCAAAATTGTATGTTACTTAACAACTATTTGGATCAGGGGTCTCCTACCATTTTGCTTGAAGGGCCAGATCTGAATAAGATGGTCTAAAGCAGGCTGGATGAAGATGGTAACACTTAGCCATCAGACTTCCCAATGACAGAGAATCTAGCATTATCCATTTCAGCCTAAAAATCTCAACCCCTGCAAATATGAACCCTGCTGATCTTTTTTGACGGTACAAACGGCATTTGCTTGGCATAGTTTAAGTTTATTTGTTTACTTTTTGGGACAGGGCGGGCCAGATAAAAATGTTCTGCAATATGTTGGCATCTCCTGATTTAGATAATAGACCGTTAATAAATAAAAATATTTATCATCATACCTTCCACAAATTCTCTCCAACAGCATTAGATTAGTAACAAATGACAACTTTGCTCTTATCCTGAAAATTTAAATGTACCAACAAATTCAAATTCAATTATAGAATTTATGTTAAATAATTAGACAAAACTTTTTTTTTTTAAAGAAAACAAAATTTTATTTACACTATTATTATATAAACATAAACATTATTTTGTCGACCATAGAAACAAATATTCTTTTATATATATATATTTATATTTAATTTATTACTATTACATATAATTTACATTTATTTTTTAAATATACTACCTAAATACAAAACATTTTATTTTTCTTTTTTTTTGTAAGAAAGACAACCAGAAATATATAATGTGATAAGTTATTTTCAATTATGTATCAGTTTTTTAAAAAATTATTTACGATATGACAAAAATAACACTTTGAATTTCAAGCTAAAAAATAATTTGTACAGAAGTAAAATATATATATTTTTTGCTATTTTTATTTTGTGCAGGCAATATGGCGTGAGCAAATGCGTTTTTTTTTTATTTTTTCAAAATGTGTAATCAATAATATTTATTTATATATTTTTTTTTTATTGTTAAAGAAAAAAATCATCTGAAGGCATTGCAAATTAATTTGCGTTACAAGGCCACACATTGATTTAACGAAAGAGACATTTATTTTACAAATTTGCTAATAAAAAATACATAGACACATTTTAAATATATATATAAAATGATAAAAATAAGAAAAAAAAATTATACCAAAAAAGAATAAACAATTTTACTAAAATTCATTATAGCAGCTAAAACAATAATGCTATTTCTTATTGAGAATGGCACACAGAAAAGCATGTACAAAAAAATAAAAAGAATAATAATAAATATAGTACATTGTAAGTAAAGAATAATCTTAAGGGGGTTTATGAAATAAAACGCTATAACCTAAACTGAAAACTGTATATTACGGAGCCTTTCAACCAAAAATGGTCATCATCAGTGCCACAGAAAAACAGAGATGAAGGAATAGTATTACAGCAGAATCTATTATATTTAACTCTGATATAACTCATTACTCTCCATCCTGTTTTTCTCCACCATTTTTAAATGAAAGCTGTCTCTTGTAAAATATACAGGAGGAGATTAAAATTATAAATATTAGTTGGTCATTATCAGTGGCACAGGAAAAATGAGATAATAAAGGTATTATAAAAAGAGTTGACATTATCAACATCAAAAACTACTATAACTCTTTAAATCTCCATATTTTTTTTTTTTTTCTCCACCACATTCGGTGGGAAGTTGTTTGAAAATAATACAGTAAGAGTAAAACCGGATACACACACTCTAGCAGGCCTAAGACAATTTAAACGGAACAGCACTACTGAAGACTGATAATACATTTATAAGACCTGCGACCTGAACCCTTGTATAATCCAGTTGTCTGAACTGTTCAGATGGCTGGACCAAATACCCACTCAGGCGGAAGCCTTCAGACAAACTGTTTAGTCTAATCTCTCTCAGACTTCCTCGTGTGTAACTGCATTAAAACATGATATTATTAAAATAAAATATTTATTTTTTACTTTTTGGTTTATTCTTAAACTTTATTCGGTTCTTAAGTTACTCTAGTTAAACAAAATAACTGAAATTCTCACTTAAATTTTATAATATTAAAATGAGTAAGTTCCAAAAAAACTAAGTTGAAACAATGGACTCAATCAATTTATTTACAAAGTATTATTTTTTTTGTAGGTAATTTATAAATTAATAAAAAAATGTTTATATATGTATATAAACTAGTAGTAGTAGAAACAGGGAGGACAAACCATTTGGTCAAAGCTAGCAATTAGGCCACTTATTTGGGCCCTGTATTACTAACTCTGTATGGAGATCAGTCACTTCACACACCATTGTACTGTCAAAGCGACTAAGGAGTGATCAATACTGGGCCATGTAAATCATAGTGCCTAGGTGCAAGATCGAACCTTTGACCTCAACCTTGATTCAAAGATGGCCGAGCAGATGTAATCAATGTTCTTATGACCACGGCTACTCTGAACCCTTTCTTAACTAAAAAACCAATAAACTATTTTTGTAAAGAAACTTTTTTTTTTAATGAATCATATTATAAATTATTCTGAGGGTTCGATTGAAAATAAAATTAAGAGTTTTAGAGATAAGTATTAATAATCTTAACAGAGCTACTCTTCAAGGCGCATGAGTGAAAATCAGTGATTGTAAAAATATAATTGAATAGCATTGATATTATCAATTATTTCTTAAACTTAACATTATTGAAAAGTTTCCCATTCAATGCGGGTGGATCCACTGTGGATCCATGCCGTGCTAACGCGCCTGGCGGGTGGATCCAAGCCCTCCCTTTCAGCCCTCTGTAGCTCTATTCTCCGTGCCTCGAGTAGAACCATCTTGCAAGGCTCCGTCAGGCCCGCTGAGGTTTGTATCCACAGTGCATCCAAACAATTTTTTTTTTTTTATTTATAATTAACTTTTAAAATTTTGTAAATATTATTCAGTCACACAGGTAGGTTCATAAATTGGATTACGCATTCAATGGGTTAAATACATAACATATGTAGAAAGGTCGTTCTTTAAATAGAGGAAAATTTTTAACCAAAAAAATATTGTAAACAAGTCTCAACCGGAACTTGTCATCAGGGGGGAATAAAAATACAACTTAGATCTTTTTTTGGGAACTCTAAATTTGAGATGATACTAATTTATAAAAATATTAGATCCATTGGAAAAAAGTTAGAATCAATTCTAGATTAAAATTGTCAAAAATAACTTCGAAGGACTCAAATATCTATTTAGAGAATGAACCAGATGTTCTTAATATTCAAAATGAACATTATGTCTAGAACGGGATGAGCTCTTATCAGAAATATTTATCCCTAAAACTTGGACTTTTATTTTTAATGAATCTTTAAGAATTAAATCGACAAGTCAACTAAATTACCCTCAACATTTAAAATAATAAATAACAATAATAATAATAATTGCTGGTAAATCAATGTATAAACAAAATGAGCTGAGAATTAAAATAAAAACTATATATACATGATACAACCAGCCGAAGTATCCTTAGTTGATGTAAACCAACTAATTTGACAATAAATAACCAACAGAGACTGTAATAAATATTGAACACAAAATTCCAACAAAAACCATCATTGGCCATCATCAGTGAACTGATAAATATTTAAACTGATCAGTATTGAAACATGGATTACATTTTAAAAATAGTCTGCCAATTTGTGTGAGCACACAGCTACCTTGCGTCCTATTATTGGACGAATGGTCACAAGAGATTCGGATATATTTTGATTCCCAGTATCACTCTTATATTTAGTTAGTATTAGTATTATTAAATACTAATAAGAGTAAATGTATGCGTAAATTAATATGGGACTATCTATGGGCAACTTTCAACAAACCATCCAGATTTCTTCAAAATCGGATGAGTATTTTTAAAGATATAGTTGATAATAACAACAAGTTAATGTATAAACTTGTGTAAAAAAAGGGCAAATTAATATGGGACCAAAAATGGGCTAATTATGACCAAACATCCAAATTAAAAAAGGATAAGTTGGTTCTCAAGTAAAGGTTGGTTACAACAATTTTAGACAACAGATAGACATGAGACAAAACATGTTCCTTGATATCTGAAACGGAATTTTGTCCAGAATTGTTTTGTACGAGACAAAAAACATTGTTCTTCAGAATTACCACAATGAAGACGAGATCACCATCGTTTTTGCTTCCGAGCATATCAAGATAAGCTTGGAAGCAAAATCCTACATTTCCGATCGAGGTTTGACAATATACTAATTAATATTTAGTCTCCTTAAAATTGATTTAATAAGTGCCTTGAATAGAAGTCAAAACTAATTAAACTTATTTTAAAGTGATCAATTATAAACAGTCTCAGATTTTATTTCATGTATTTTTAAATATAATTAATACATTAAAATGCCAGCCAAGCAATTACATTATTCGATGATATTTTATACAGTATTTTTTAATTTAATTTATTTTTTTTGTTGCTTCATTTTTTATCTCCGCATTTGATACTTACAAAAGGCGGTATAAAACATGTAAACATCAACTATTTTATATTTTAAAAATACATCTAGTATATAATAATTATGACACATTATGTCTTGTTACGATTAACGATATGTGTTGCTTTCGGACTAAAATATCAATGCAGCATGGCACACAAGCAAATAAATAATTTGCATGTTAAAAAAAAAAAAAAAAAAAAAATAGATATAAATATATTAATATGTTACACAATTATCCAAGAGAGAGGAAATCAAATCAGATAAATTGGAAATAAAAATTTTAATTAAAAGTTCTGATCACAATTTTTTTCAGCAGGATTTACCTAATGATGTGATGGGGTCTCCTTCAAAAGTCACAATCCATCTAATGATAGGTTTTGATTAAAAACAGAGCTATCAGTGGTCAGACGTAGAATTGTTATATGATCAGTTGTATTACGTCAGAAATAGGAGAGCCAGTTGAAGTCATTAGTAAAGGTAAAAAGAAATTACATTTTTGAATGAAACAGTAGCCTCTACTTAAGATTTTACTTCAGAGAAACAATTTCTTTAAATGCTTAGGTGGATTAAGAAAATATAGAATAAGGATTAAAACACCATACACGGTACTTTAATCAGAAGCAGATAATGACCTCTTGTCGTTATTTAAAACTGATTCTGACTAAAATAAAATGTTTTTAGCGACTTTTAATTAAATTAAACTGTCTTTAGAGTAATTATGATGACCAAGGGAATGAAAGCCAACACATCTTTAAATTAAAGAGTTCATTAACACGTAGATGGTGGACCAATTGCTTTGGTACTACCAAGGGCCTAGGAAATAATAAAAACAACTTTAAAAACTGAAGAACGAAAAAAAGCTAGAAGAGAGTAGGTAGAGTGGGTGTATAGAACCATACAGATGTGCCCTACAGGGCAAACTGGTTAAAAGGAATCTAAACCGTGGACCTGGGTATAAAAAAAAAGAAAGAAGTGTAATTGGGAGAGCACGTTCCTCAAACATACTCTGACCCATTGACCCGACAAGCACCAAGTTCCCGGTATGTGGTCTGCCATCAATGTGTTAATGTAGAGATAGTATTTGTTTTTGTTTAATTTTTTTTGCAACTATTTTATTAACAGTACTTTTTGATAAAACCCATTTTAAAAATCGTCAACTAGTTCAGCTTTTATACATTTACATTAAAACATTTAAAATTGAGATTTTATGTAACTTACAATTAACTTAAATCTTTATAATTATCAAGCAAAGTTATGGGTTAAAAGTTAATTCAGCAAAAGAATGCATTTGAATGAGCGAAGACATCATATAGTGGAAGTAAGGGTTTAAAAGTAAAATTAAAAAAGTGTACTTAAACAGTCAAGCCATCGATCAATGGCAATCAAAATTCAATCTTTGATTGCCATTGATCGATGGCTTGACTGATAAATTAGACAAAAGAATGTACATAGATAGTTAAGCCATCAACCAATGACATTTAAGTTATACAAGTAAATTAGAAGAGTACACTCAAACCGTCAAGCCATTGATCAATGGCAATCAAAGATTGAATATAAATTAGACAAAAGAATGTACATAGATAGTTAAGCCATCAACCAATGACATTTAAGTTATACAAGTAAATTAGAAGAGTACACACAAACAGTCAAGCCATTGATCAATGGCAATCAAGGAATTAATATAAATTAGACAAAAGAATGTACTTCGATAGTTCAGCCATCATCCAATGACATTTAAGTTATACAAGTAAATTAGAAGAGTACACTCAAACCGTCAAGCCATTGATCAATGGCAATCAAGGAATAAATATAAATTAGACAAAAGAATGTACTTCGATAGTTCAGCCATCATCCATTAACATTTAAGTTATACAAGTAAATTAGACAACAAATTTACTGTAACAATGAGCCATCAACCAACGGCAGTGTGTCATATTTAAGAATATCTAAAGATATATCAAATTAACATATTGTTACTGTTAAAAACATACTGTTCTGTGAAAAAATTTAAATTGAAAGTTACATTAAATCACAAGTTTAAATAGAATGTACTTTTATTCATAAAACTCAGTACACTTACTGCAAATAACAGAAGTATTTTAGTTTAGATTGACTTTTCTTTAGTTTACAAAAAAAAAAAAATCTCTGTGTTGCAAAAAAATGAAATAAAGAATAATAATCGAAGACTTCAGTTATTAAACATTGTGCAAGATAAATACAAATCAGAGAAAATAACAATAGTGTTAAAAATTACATTCAAAATAGGAATTTAAATTTGTTATTTATGGAATAGGTATAAAAAATTAAACTTGAAAAATGCAAAAAAAATTTACAGATTTGAATGGAAATTTAAAAGTGAACAAAGATAAAATGAGATCTTCTTTGGGTAAAACACACATAAACACAAGTAAATTTCCACCAATTTACCATAGAAACAACTTATGTTTAGTTTATTTATGAGTTAAAAGGTAAAAAATGTATATGTTTGACAACTTATTAAATGGGGTTTTTTGTATGATTAATTTCGAAATTTAGAGAAGATATTGTCTGATGTAAAGTTCTTAATAGTTCTAAGTAAAAAAGGGTCAAGACATTTTTCTGGGTGAATTCTTCAAAAACTGGTTTAGCTGTGATTACAGTCTGTCCCAAACGAGACAGCGCTATCCCAGCGTTGACAGCACGGGAAATCAAGTGACACACAGATTGGCCAACCTCTCTGAGGGAAAAAATAAAGCCACTAGGCCTGTGGGAGGGGTGACATTTTTCTTAGCCTAGTTGGCCCAACCTTTTGTCCGGGAACATCTCGAGCTCTCATTGGCTCCCCACCCCATTTGCTAGTTTTTCCCATGCTGTCAACGCACTAACTCTTGTTTGGGACAGACTGTAGGAATTGTTATTACTATAACAGGATTTACCCAATGATGAGATAGGATCTCCTTCAAAAGAGTCACAATATATCTACTGATAGGTTTTCCTATGATTGTAGTTGATAGGCTGCGATCTACATCCATGTATAGTAGTTTCATAATTAGAATTGATTTTGACTGCGAAGGAAAATTGAAATAAAGATGGATTAGAGATCAAATAAGAGGTCGAGATTGAGCCATCTGACCTTCTAGTAGTCAAAATCTCTAGCTATCAATTACTTTCTTTTTAATTTTTCCATTATATCAGAATCAATTCTAATAGTAAGATTACTATAGCTATGAGTGTAGGCCCCGGCATTATTCATTCAAGAAACCTATGCTCATGGATAAATGCAAAAGCCTAAACAATACCTACACGTCATTGATTTGAGTTAATCTATTAAAACGGAGAATGTTCATGGTGTGAGTAAAAAAAAAGGACCATAAGAAAGTATTACTGAGTATTATAAACAGACTCAAAACAATATTTACTATATCATAGACAATATCTCCATGAAAAAGGTCAAAATTGATTAAAAAAAAAAATAAAAAAAAAAAAAAAAAAAAAAAAAAAAAAATTAACCATACCACTGTAATGGTAAATTATAATAATTACAAATAATAAATATCCGGATCATATTTTGATATACTTAAAAAAAATTGTGCAAATACTCTAAAACAAATGAAGACAGCAGGGGGGGAAAAACCACTAATGTCATTTATCACAAAATGTTAGACAATGAGCCTTAAAAACTACTGTTTCTAAAGTGGAAATATGTTTTATTACTTCCAGTAGATATGAAGTATATCCATGGTAAGGTTGTTAACATTGCATCAACACAAAAGTTGTTTTTTACCCTGCTGTTTTCAAATAGAAACAATAATTAAAATTTAATATTTTTAAACAAAAAAAAATCAATAGATTAACTAGTAAAACAGACCAGAATTACATAATATCACTTAATTAAAAATAATTATTATTATTTATTAAAAAAAAGAGGAAGAAAATAAATGGCAAGAATTACAATAGCATAATGCAAACATACACAAAATGCTCAAAAAAGCACTAATATTTCGTTATAGTTAATAAATTGTTTATATTAACCATTTAAAGCAACAACCTTCCTTTTTAGGGTCTTTAGACAAAAAGAGAGCCAAAAAAGACCCTTATTTATATTTAAGACAACTATATATATAACTATATAGAGTGACAATATATCATTGATAATTGCACTAGTATTTGCTTTTTTTTATCATTGGCATAATTTAATTAAAAAGAAAAAAAATTATAAAACGTTTATTTTTAAAAAGAATAAGGAAAATTAATAACTAAAATTATGAGACCATTTATTCCAAAAATATATTTTTTTAATTCACAATGATGGTATGATGATTTTTTATAAAAAATAAATTTATTAAACAAAAAAATAAGATTATAAAAAAAAAGAATGTATAACAATAAAACTAATAATGATAAAAATAAGCAATATCTACTTATAATATCCTTAATAAACTGATTTATTTAGTTGTGGATATATTTATATATTCAAACCATTGATAAGAGATACGATTGAAGGAGAATTGCTGTTAAGATAAGAAGAGATCGAGTAGGTCCATCTATTAAGCTTGAATTGGATGCTCAACTTAGCATTCAGACTATAAGAATGAACTTAAAAACAAAAGTTGACCAGGCCTGGAGAATAAAGATTACCTTGTAGAACCCCCCGAATAAAAGATTTTAAGGAAAGAAGCATAGGGAAAATAAAAAAAGCTGCCTGAATTAACAATATCAAGTAACCTAAGGTTATTTCCATAGCAACAGGCTCAAACTCAGTACAAGTTTAGGAAGGTTTCAATGTCTTTTTTAATCATAACTACAGTAAGCATCAGACTAAATAATTAAATATGTAGAATTTAAGAATAAACTAATAGGAAATTTTATAGATCATTGAGACTCTCCCAATGAAAGTGAAGACAGGAATCTGGGTTAAATTATCAGAGAGGTACGACACTTTTAAATGCATCGACAGATATATAAAGAATTGATACGTCCATCTCTTCCAGTGAAAAATGTTGTTAATTCTAAAGTAAATTTAGTAATAACCCTGCTTATATCATGGTTTAGTTGACCGAGTTATCTGTGCTGATTAACTGAGAGAAAACTTGATCAGTTTATAGTTAAATCACAATAACAAGTGTTAACTAGAAATTTGTTACAACCACTAATCCAGAAAACCTAAAATAATCTGTAAGAGTGGTTGAAACTGGTCAAAGTAAAACATCTGCTATCATAGTTTGAAACTGAACAGGTAAAATTTCCTCTTTGTAAACAAATGTATTAACAAGGAAAATATTGCGTAATTCGTAGGAGATAGAATGACAATTTTAATCATACAACCAAATCATTAAGATGAAATTATGTGTGAAAGTTTTCATGGCTTTTCATATGAACGACTTTTGGTTTTTAGAAGATGACGTTTAATAACACAAAAGCGAGTTCCAGTTGTAAGAGTGAATTCACAGACTTATTCAAAATAGATTTTTTACTTTTAAAATGGGATCGTTATCACAAAAAGATATTTTTCTTAGGGAATACCTTATCTCAAAAGATGTAAAATTAACATATCACGTCTATAACTGGATTCATTTTCAGAGAGATTTTTTGAGTATTATAATGTATTATAATAAAGCAATGACAAATGGTCTAATTCAGTCTGCTGTATACAAAACAATAATAAACTGTTTTAAACTTTTCATAACTGCTACAATTCAACAAAGCAAAACTTCAGTCTTCACATAGTTTAAGTCTTAGCTACCATGAAAAATAATAGTAAACAAAGTTTAAAATAATAATTTCCAGCATTAATATTAGTTGTAGCAAAATTTAATTCAGACTTTACATATCCTTCTATTAAAAGTAATAATTAACACAACGATTCTCAACATAAGTAGTAGTAGTAGGGAAAACCGATGTCAGACTTTATATTCTATTTATTACATTGTGACAAATAACATCACGATTCATAACATAAGCATTATAAAAAATAATATGGTGAAGGACTTAGGCCAGCTAATTGGTTTATACAACAATATATGTATGAATGACATAGGGTCATGTCTCCCTATTAGATATAAAAAACCATAGTATTAGCTTCTGTAAACCAGATAACGTAAGCAATAGTAGTAGCAATACCGATATCAGACTATACATAATTTTTATTATATTGCAACAAGTAACATCACAATGTAAACTCATGTAAATCAGTATATATCCTTTTACAACTTGGTTTACATTAATAACTCCAATAATTTAGAATATATATTTACTAAATAAATAAATCAGTTTATCAAAGAAATCCCATTCAAAACCACACCCTCTTAAATAATAATAAAAATAAGCAATAAAATTAAAAATAACAATGGCAATTAATGTGGTGCCTTGATGAAACAAATAAAAATTAAATATACATAAAAATTGTACCTCTACATTTTAGTAACACCACAAAATTTAATTGTTAATTTTATAAAATAAATAATGATATGACTGTCCCGCAGTACATATTATAGGGATACAAAAAAAATTGATACAAACAAAAGAATAAAACATAAAAAGAAAAAAAAAAAAACTATACAATAATATAAACTATATCTATTATACATTAAAAATATGTATGATTCTGTCATTGAGAAAAATGTATCTCTTATATACATAAAAATTGAGTTATTTTATTTACTTGTTTTTAGTTTTATGTTGGAGAGGATAAGGGAGAATTTGAAAACAAGAAAAGAGGATTCAAAAGATAAAACCTTATTATTTATGATCATATAAAAAAAATATATATAAAAGAAAGTTAAATTACATAATATTATGTGCTATACAACTTGTAATGCAAGAAGTGACATTACAAGACATTGTAAAGAATTTTTTTTTATTAAAATGATTTTTTTTATAAATTGAGCTTAAGGTGTTTTTTAAAATGTATGTGAACTTTGGGACAACTAAGATCTATTTAAAAAAATGAAGGTTTGTAAAAAATATAAATTTCTTTTTTAAAAAAAACTTTGGAGAAGATGCTAAACAAATTCTATGTATGTACTCACAAAAAAATTATCCTTTCAATGCTATGGTTAACTCATTTTTATAATTAAAAAAGTATTGTGATAATAATTTGAGTATTAGGATCAAAATGAAACTAACTCTTACTAAATAATAAAAATAAAAAAAGACCTGTTTTACTTTAATTTAATCATTAATTATGAAATTGGAATAATGCATTAAAAGTAAAATATAATGCAACAAAATTTATTCACCTTTTTTGTTTATGTAACACAACAAGAGTTGTGACAACAAAGAGTTCTTCCTTAGTTGTCAACTCTGCACTTATGTGGTATATAATTTATTTTTTCCGTTTAATTTGTATTTAATAAATTATTAACTTATTTAACATACCAATATTTAAATAAAAAATATTGATATTAATTATTATTTTAACATATTATAAAGAAAAAAGTTTTTGCATCTCTAATATTTGGTCAGCTTTAAAAACATACTTGTCATTAAAATTAAATAAATATAATAAGCTGCTAAACAATTTATTTAAAAAATTTCTCAGTTAGCTATATTTATTTTAATTTTTATGTCTTAATCAACTCAATGTGATCACAAGTTTAGAAATAAAATCTATAGGACAGAGGATAACAAGGCTATGTCGATGTCCTTCATTAATTTGAAAATTTCTTAGGGTTTTATATTAACTAAAATTCAAGAAATTATTAGAAATATTTCAAATGAGGAAAAAATTCCGTCTAATACACAGCAAATTAATAATAAAAATATGTGGATTATGTTAAGCATTTGATTATCTTCTGATTGATCCCACATAAAATGATTGGGTAAATATGTTGTATCTGACCCACTTTGACTAAATAACTATTAAGAAAAAGGTGTGTTTAGTCTAATTTACATTGGGACAAAGGAATATCACACTTTTGTATATAAAAGTGTGATATTCCTTTATTCCTTTGTCCCAATGTACATTAGACTAAATATCCCTTTATCATAGTAGTTATTAAGACAAAGTGGGTCAGATACGACATATTTACCAATGAGTGTTTTCTAATAACAACAAAAAAATAGTATTTATATCAAGTTAATATGTGTACTAATTTAACATTCTTTACAACATCAGTCTCCTATTACATTAATATTTCAATATCCTTCTCATAATAACAACTTAGAGATGCCAAAACTCAACATAACAACAAAGAAATAAATAACAATAATATGTATTAATGTGTGCTTAATTAATGTTGATTGAAAATAAATAATTTACAATTTGTTTGATGTAATTTATTTATCTAACTATATTTATTTATTATATATTTTTTTTATTTTTAACATTAAAATCACTGATAATATCAGAGAGAAATTGCACAATAAAAAGAAAGTGTGAAAAATAGGAGAAAAATGGGACGAGGGTTAAAATGATTTCATTAATATTATTCATAATATCAAACTCTTCAAATGTCTAGTTGAATTTAATTGTTTTTAAAAATATATAAATATATATATTATTGTCAAGATATGAAGTATTAATTGAGTGGAAAAAAAATTGTCTTTTCTTCGCCACGATAAAAGAAAAACTTTGTCAAAAGTTTGTCTGAAAAATGATAAAATAATAATAGAAAGGGGATAATATTTTAAATTAACTTGTGAAGTCGGAATTAAACTGGGGACATGGTTGGAGAAGATTGGGATCCGAAGGCTAGAGGCCCACTATGATACTGAAGATATGGGGTTGTGTGGTGAGCCCATCTGAGTAAGGACTTTGTCTAACCACTGAAGTGGACCGTGAAGATGTATCTCGATCCAGCATGGCGTACTTGTAACGTCTTGTCTGTGATATTCCGCACCCCAACCTTTGACAAAGGACATCCTACAACACAAATGGTTTTAGATTATAGAAAATATACATTTATGGTCAAATATAAAATTTCATTGATGAAAATAAAGCTTCATTATTATATATTAGAAACAAAAGTCCATTTTAACTTACTAAACAAAATTTAAAGGTAGTAAGAAATTTTTAAAATAACATACCTAATTGTACACATTTTTGTAAGCTCGTAGACTGCCTCGAAACCATGATTTACACTCTGAGACAGTAGCTGGGCAAACTCCTGATTGTTGAATATTTTAAGACTGCAGCCTGAGGGGATCTTGCACACTGTACTTGGGTGAAAACCATGATGGTGGTTACAGTTACGAGATTGAACGAAAATAGCGGAATCGCTCAGACATTCTGCATAGACCTCTCCCCCAACATAATACAGGTGAACTCCTACAAAAGCAATAATGAGATGTGAATAAGCAATCGTTGAAAATCATATAGGTCAAAAAGTTAATTTCGCAACATCCTTCCTTAATAAAATTCTCAATCTGTGTTTTTATTTTTTTTATTTATTATTTATTTTTTTATTTTATTATTTTTTTTTTTCATGAGAAAAATATTTGCCAATTTAAACAAAGTCTTAAAGATAACCATTACCCTCAAAACATAATTAACTTAAAACTTAATTATAAACTCAAGAAATAATTAATAACAAACCCAGTCCTAACAACCCTCTCGAAAGAAAATAGGATTGTCAAATTTCGTTCATTAACTTACAGTAAAGGTCTCTTTAAAAAATTCAAAAAATACTACAATCCCACACAACTAAAATTTCTTTTAAACCCAATTACACTGTGAAATAGCTTTGAATAACTCTAGTCTTATCCCACAATTTTATTTTGCGATATTTTCTAATTATTTGTTATATTTCAGTACAATATGTATATTTTTTGTTAATTTAGTTTTTTAAGTGTTGTTGAAATATCGTGGTAGACTATTTTACCCTTAACCTGGCGCGCAGGCTTCTGGGAGTAGACTCGTAATAAACAGCTTAGTTTTTCGGTGAAATCCGCGTCATAAAGGGTTTGAAGTCCGAGGTTTCACTTCTAGTAATGGAAGCGAAACATCGGACTTCAAACCCTTCATGATGTGGATTTCACCAGAAAACCAAGCTGTTTATTTTACCCTTACCTGAATGTATACTTTTTTATTTGGTCACTTAATGTTAATCCTCTCAAATCCAACATCTAGTTCCTAGATCACACCTATTTCAAAATTCACAATGTTAAGATTTAGTCCATTACTGTACATAACCCTGATGATGTAAATAAATTCTACAAAACTAGTTAGTTAAACTTGTGGTTTTTAGGAAAACCTTACCTCACTAATTTTATTCTAACCAAAAACAATAATATTTACTTCGGGGATTTGGCATATACATATATATATATATATATATATATATATATATATATATATATATATATATATATATATATATATATATATATATATATAGATATATATATATATATATATATATATATATATATATATATATATATAGATATATATATATATATATATATATATATATATATATATATATATATATATATATATATATATATATATATATAAATCTTTCAAAGATACTATCTAATCTATTTTTATACAGCTGAATAATCTAATCTACTAAGGGGTAATCATATTATGATAAATGAGCTAAAAGAGCTAAAACTATTTAATAAACCAGGCTGAAAATATTACCAGTTTATCAGGGTTGGTAAATGTGGAAAGACACACTCATGAAACCAAGTAAGAAATAGACAATTTTCTTAAGGAATTCAATAAATCCACATTCCTGCTTTGTTTAAGTTCCCTGACAAGGAAGGTCTCACAATGCAAGCAGAAATGAAGAAATGTGTTACTCTCTACCAAAAGTATTTTTACAGTCTTACAATCAATAGTGGCAATCTTCAGTTCCAATAAGTAAAAGATGACATAGGGTTGGTGTCAATCAGGTTCGACTCAATCATCTGTATAAATCAATATGTTAAGGATGACATGGGGTTGGTGTCAATCAGGTTGAACTCAATCATCTGTTTAAATCAATATGTTAATGATGACATAGGGTTGGTGTCAACCAGGTTGAACTCAATCATCTGTTTAAATCAATATGTTAATGATAACATGGGGTTGGTGTCAATCAGGTCGGACTCAAACATCTGTATAAACTGTACACCAGGCATCCATAACTGGATATATTCAGATAACAGTTCATGATTGTGTATAATTGTTTGAAAATAAAGATAGTGTTTTTCACTGGATTCCAAAAAGTAGGGATATGAGTTTAAATTTACTAAGGCTAAATTTATTTCCTCATGTCAATAGATTTTTTTTTTTTTTAAACTACTGGACACGTGTAGCTATAATTATTAGAAGGAACAACTTTGAATTACAAACAGTTAGAAACTGAATTTTTACCTTTGCCAATGTGCCTTCTAGTGTGCTCTATCGTGGAATTCCTGTTGACATTTGACAGCTGTCCAAGGCAAAATCTATTCATGTTGTTTGATGGATTTGTAAAACCGTCAACAATGACAGAGTGACTCTGACAGTGAAAAACTTCGCCTACTCGACAGTTCAACTCATAGTAGGCTATACTTGCCCAGTATGGTGGTTCCTAAACATTTAATCATTTCATATAATTAAAATAAAAAGGGTAGAGATAATTTTAAAAATATTGGAAGTAAAAAGTAGTAAATTAAAAACAAATAATACATTGAATGCCTTACTAGTAGTCAAGAAGATTAAGTACACATAAGTGACTGACGAACATCAAGCTAGATTTTGAGGTCATTTTTTGATAAGTTCAAATTCATCTGCGGGACATTGCTAAGCCAGAAGTGGGTGGAAAAAAAAGAGTGGCCATATCCAACTCAATTTTGCAGACAATGGGATTTTCTTGATCCTAAGTTAGTTAGACCAAAAATCAAGTTGATGTTAGTTTGTAACTAGATAGGTTTGTTATTCAAATATTTAAATTGGTCAAATATCCTGCTGCCTTCAGCCAAGTGACGAATTAACATCAACTTGATTTGTGGTGTAATAACTAATTGTGTACTTAGGATCTTGAAAATCACATTGACTGCCTAATGGGTGGGACATGACCGCTTATGGTATAACTGCTTATGGTCAAGCTATGTCCCACAGACAAACTTTTTGATCACATATTCTTGAAGGACACCAAAAAATGAAATCATAAACAAAATTCTAGCTTGATGTTAGTCAGTCACTTTTTTGCACCCTATCACTATCTACAGCGTGGCCCATAAGTCAGTTGACAAATATACATTGAGTGGAATAATACACAACAAAATGAAATATATATCTTTTAATAATTCAGAAATCAAAAACAACATTTTGTCGACACTTGTGGAGATGGAGGTTCAACATTCGGAAAACGTTCTACAAACAAATCGCACACATCTCTGTAACTAAGGTCCTGATTCCACAATGTTTGAAAACAATTACACGCTTTCTGTTGTAAACTTTTTATTCATTGTTCATCGAATAACAACAAAAACACACTTCTAACTATCAGATTTAACCTCAAACTAAACGATAAAACAATAATTACTAAACGACAACAATTACCAACAGCTGTGGTATGGTTTGTAACAACAGCTGACCTTAAAAATTGCTGGCGTCAACTGACTTATGAGCCACCCAAAAAATTATAAACCAAAAGCAAGACAAAAAAAAAGAAAAACCAGTACAATGAACTTCATATTTAACAAAATAATTGTTTTGCTTCCGAGCTTACCGAAGGTAACGGAAGCATTGTGTTCACTTTTGAGAACAAAAAAGTTTTATGCCTCCGATTTTAAAAATTCCAAGACAGAAATCCGTTTCAGGCATCAGGGAACATTTTTGGTTCCGTGTCTGTCTGTCGGTCTGTGTGTCCGCGAATTGTGAAATTTGCAACGATAACTTGAGTAAATGTTGCCCGATTTTGATGAAATTTGGTAGACATGTTTATTTCACCAATGCTCAGGTCGAGTTCGTTGGACAACGTAATCCGTTCAAGCGTTCACGAGCAATGCTCGCGTAAACGTAAACTTCAAATTTAAAATTGGAATTTTCGGTCGGGAAAAAAATCAAACCTTATCTATTCAATGAGACGAACATTTTTTTCAAATACAATTTTTTAGTTAAACCTACAGCGACACCCCTATAAAGTGTTAAAGATCGCTAAAAAATGTTAATTGTTCTAACAATAAAGTAATAAAACTTTAATGTTATTATAACAATAAAGTATATGATTGGATGCGAGGAAGCTATGTGCCACACTAATTGGCAGAGTATTTTATTTAGTTAGCCCAAGAAAAACACAGTCGAGGATTTCCCAAGAAAATGAAATAATTTAGGTTTTGATAATGGAGAGTTTAGAAGAATGTGACAATTTCAATCTTCACATCATTTAAGATTTCACTATAAAACCTAGATAGTAACTTCCGTTGTGGAAGCTTTTCTACCTGATAAATTGATTATAAAGCAATAAAAAAAGAGGTAAATGGTTAAGAGGTTACCTGGTAAGACACAGGTTGTACTTCCTGGGTGTCCATGGAAGTCTGTTCAGGTTGAGACGAGGGTGGCACGCTACCTGTTGTGTTTTGATTGTCATCAGGCGGGCTATAAGCTGGGGGTGGTGTTTCTACAACAATTTAAAGGAGGATTATAATAACATGGTCGACTAGCCTGGAATAGAAACGTTAATATTTTTATAATGGACATTTCGGCAAAGAAAACGGAAAAAGGCACGTCTTAGCTACCAGGAATCAAAGATAGATGAGCTACAGCCATGGTCATTACTGTAGAGGATAAATTCAGAATCCTTAGTTTAATTTCTACCAGTAGAGTCCATTTTACTCTGCATATCTCCCTTCCCCCCTTTTAATTTTGTATTATTATATTTTATTTGAGCCTCTATATATTCCAAATTAGCTAGAAGGAACATGCTATTATGAACCTCTGTCAGGTTTAGAAAAAAACCTCTAATTTAAAATTTTGTTTTACTGAAGGTTCCATGTAGTAAATATTTTACAAGGATAAAAACCCAATAAATCTAATAAGAAATGTTATAATAATTACTGTTCCTTTTATCAGAAAAATGCTATTCCTTCAAATGGAGCATTTGCCATACAAGTTAAAAGATCCATGGTTGTGGTATCCACATAAGTATATTCATTTGCTTTTAGGTTTCTGTACTAAGTAAAAAAAGAAACCTTATATAACGGCTCTGTCTGTCTGTCCATTGGTGTCTGTCTGTTGGCTTGTTTCAATTCATAAACTACTATAGCTAGGAACATGAAATTCGGCACACAGGTGCATCTCGGCATTTGAGACAACTGTGCACTTTTTGAAGTTTTCACACTTAATATTTTCAAGATGGCGGGCAACTAAAAAAAAAGTTTTAAAAATTTCACCATGACATATTATACATCAATTTCGACCTGAAAGGGGACCAGAGTATATCTATCTATCTATCTAGAAAAAGAATATACAACTATTAAAATTTTACACTTATAATTTTAACTTCATAGTACAGAAACCGGCGATTATTGCCTCACGTACCTACTTACGTGAAGCGCGCCTTACTTGTTTATCCTTTCTATTCAACACCTAATTTTTTCCAAGCACGGTTTGCAATTAGCTTTTTCGAATTCAAACTGTGGTTCTAAGATCTCTCAGCATATCACCTAATATAATCCTAAGGTTTGAAGACAGAATAACAATAAATAAATGCAACAAGTAAAACTTTAGTTAGACTGTAACTAACCTGGTAAGCCGTTAGGTGAGTATGGGCTATGTGGAGGTGGGCTAGGACTATGTGGATTAGGCTGGGAGAAACCTTGGCTAGAATAGGAGACATTGTTTGGCATTGATGGCTCAGGCAACTGTTGAAATGGTAGAAGACTGTGACCAACGGCAAACTCACTATGCCTGGGTACCAACACCGGTGGAAGCACTGTAAACAAAACAATAATAGCAGAATGAATAAGTGAAGTTTTATAAGAAATAATAGGACATTTATTTCTTGAAATACAGTTAATACTTAAAAGTTGTTTTATTACATGTTTTAGTAAAAATATATTGCTTTCGCCGCCTCAAAAATAAATTACTGCTTTCATTAAACAGCAGCATAACTTCTTCTCTATGGTTATTTTGAACTTAATTGGTTACCAGTGAACTTAAAGACACCAGATTTAGACTGAACCATTATTCACTTTTTATAAGACAATAGAAACCATTCTATTTAATTTAATTTACACAAATGGCAATCCATCAGATAAAAATTGCTCTGCTACCAGGATTCCCACTGTAAATTGTTGCTATTCTACATAGCCCTCAAGCCTCTCAATTTAACATAGCTCAGAGGTTCGAGTACTGGTGAGGTGAGTTTTCTCTGATTTTCTGCCTTTTTAATCCATAATTAAGAGTAATTAAACTTTTTTAAGAAACAATTATTGTACAATCAACATTTGACTTATTCCTCCTCCATATCACTTCTTAAAAGCTCAAATACACGAGCAATAAAATTGCACAATCAACTTGCCTATCTGTTTACATTGTGGCAATATCTGGCGCAAGTTATTGCTGGCGACATTATTCCAAGAGAAGTGTCAGAGATTGATTTCATTGGTGTTTTTACATGAACCCTGACATCAACTCTCACAACAAGCGTCGCAATTATATTGCTCGTCTATTTCAGCCTTTATGAGTAGGAACTTTCTCCATTATCACTCAAATTAAGACCATTTTTTTGGAATCCCCCCTAATGATAGAGAAGTGTCAGAGATTGATTTCATCGGTGTTTACATTAGCTGGCCATACACGGATGGTCATTCATTTCGAAAATTGCGGTATTTTTACGAATCATTTCTAAAAGCTCGTGTGTTAGTGGACTGTAATACACGCCATGAAAATACGGGAAAGATTTGACGAATGATTCGGGAAAAATATCCTTCTGATTATCATCTGCGTTAGTGGGCGTAAACACACGAGAGGAAAACGGAAAGGGATTTGCTCCATACCACGTGGGCGAACCACACGAGAGGGCAAATGACACGATAAATAAAGGTTTCTCCCATACACCAAGTTTTTTCCTTTCAAATGATAACGCACCGCGCAATAACTTGAGAAAGCCCTTCGTCAAACAACCGACCCCATTTTCCCTTACCACTCTTTCCTCTCCCGTTTCCACATGACACGATTTACCAAGAGAAAAACTTTCAGGTTAAATTTACTCCACATTTTCCTTTCCCGTTCTTTCCTTTCCTCTGCCATTTGTGAATGCCGCGATTTTCTGAATGAAAGAGCGTCCGTGTATGGTCAGCTATTAACTCTGACATCAACTCTCAAAACAAGTGTCACAATTTTATTGCTTGTGTATTTGAGCCTTTATGTGTAGGAACTTCCACCATTATCACTCAAATTAAGACCATTTTTTTTTAATCCCCCTAATTTTGATCTGCACAATAACAGGACAGGGTCAGCTACACATCTGATCATGCAAATAAAAAAAAGCATGCAATCAGCAATTGATGATGACTTCATAACAAATACTGTTTTTCCATTTACAATGGAGATATTTTATTATGGAAAAATCAGAGAATGATTAATTGCTTGTATAATACCTTAACATCATTCTTACTACAAACCTTTTTTCAATTAATATTAATTTTACAGTACATTTAACTTTTTAGCAACTTCTTTACATAAAAAATAAAATAATATTACGTATTTTATAAAAATGAATTGAGGTTACCTGGGCTCTCTACCCTTTTGTAATGGTAGGGATTGATGCAGACTTCCTTCTGTTTAGCAGAGAATGGGTATTGGCAATGATCTAGAGGCTTCAACTCATGATGGCTTTGTAAATCGGGCCACCTCCATACTCGACAGTATATCACATGGGGCAGTCCTTTCCTATGAGATACCTAGAGAAAGTAACACTATTATTATTTATGTTTTAAAAATTATCTCTCCATAATCACCTAAGCAGCTTTTGGCTTCTATTAAGCAATCATCAGTGTTGTTTATAGGATAAACAGCGTCACAATAATTAAATAACAAGAGAGAGGCAATATTATGTTAGAGACCAATTTAAGACAGCAGTAAATCAAACCTCACCTTATCTCTGCTCAAGAACAATCCATAGAAAAATATTAAACGGTATTTCAGAAGCAGAAACATCCATTATCAATTCCAAATTACCATATTTTTTAGGGTTTCGTTGGTAAAACCAAAAAAAAGAAACCCTTATAGTTTCGTTCCTGTGTCCGTCTGTCACTCTGTACGGTTCCAATAACTTTTGAACCAAAAAAGATAAAAAGGTGAAACTTTCCACTATAAAAGATCGTTTTGACGCGCACACAGGAAAAATATAGCGAACTCAATATTATCAGCTGTTCAAATTCAAAATGGCGGATAATTCACGTCGCGAAAAAAAAATATTTTTTTTAAATTTTGAGTGGGGCATCAAATGAAAGTTATTGAAGAGTAGAATAGAAATATATATACCACTTAGGGATAGTGGTTAATTTTCAGCGCCATTTTGTCAAAAAACATCGAAATTTTGCGTGTCCCCCCCCCTAAAATCGTATTTCCGCTATTACTAAAAATATAGAAAAATATGCAAAATGTGTGGTCTGCTGGGCCATAGAAAAAATAAGATTAGCAATTTGATCTGAGCTACTTGAAATCCAAGATGGCGGATAATTCATGTCACTCGAAAAACAATATTTTTTTATAATTTTGAGTGGGGTATCAAATGAAAGGTATTGAAGAGTAGAATAGAAATATATATACCACTTAGGGGTTGTGTTTAATTTTCGGCGCCATTTTGTCAAAAAACCTCGAAATTTTGCGTGTCCCCCCCCCTAAAATCGTATTTCCGCTATTACTAAAAATATAAAAAAATATGCAAAATGTGTGGTCTGCTGGGCCATAGAAAAAATAAGATTAGCAATTTGATCTGAGCTACTGGAAATCCAAGATGGCGGATAATTCACGTTACTCGAAAAAAAATATTTTTTTTAAATTTTAAGTGGGGTATCGAATGAAAGGTATTCAAGAGTAGATTACAAATATATATACCACATATGGATAGTGTTTAATTTTCGGCGCCATTTTGTCAAAAAACCACGAAATTTTGCGTGTCCCCCCCCCTAAAATCGTATTTCCGCTGTTACTAAAAATATAGAAAAATATGCAAAATGTGTGGTCTGCTGGGCCATAGAAAAAATAAGATTAGCAATTTGATCTGATCTACTGGAAATCCAAGATGGCGGATAATTCACGTTACTCGAAAAAAAATATTTTTTTTAAATTTTGAGTGGGGTATCAAATGAAAGGTATTCAAGAGTAGATTACAAATATATATACCACTTAGGGGTTGTGTTTAATTTTCGGCGCCATTTTGTCAAAAAACCTCGAAATTTTTCGTGTCCCCCCCCCTAAAATCGTATTTCCGCTGTTACTAAAAATATAGAAAAATATGCAAAATGTGTGGTCTGCTGGGCCATAGAAAAAATAAGATTAGCAATTTGATCTGATCTACTGGAAATCCAAGATGGCGGATAATTCATGTCACACGAAAAAAAATATTTTTTATAAATTTTGAGTAAGGTATCAAATGAAAGGTATTGAAGAGTAGATTACAAATATATATACCACTTATGGATAGTGTTTCATTTTCGGCGCCATTTTGTCAAAAAAACTTTTCTCTCCCCCCCCCCCCCCCCCTTCTAATTTTGTGTTCACAATACCAACGAAACCCTTTTTACGTGAGACTTCACGCCTTACCAATTTTTTAGAATAACCCCAAACTTGGTCTGCCCCAAGCAGAGCAGTAACGATTGGCTACATCTCTGCATTTACCTCACATTTGAATAATGGGCTTTGTCTTAATTTAGATTCACCTTAATATATCTAATTAATTTTACTATTTTTTCCATAACTGGAAATGAGAGCAGCGTTAGAGAAATGGGGAGCTGCACGGTAGACCATTTCTTTCATTATTCCATGATTATATCCATTGACAAATTAACCTCATAAGGCTATCAATACTAACTCAAAACCTTGTCTAAAAAGGTAAAAAATAAATAAGGTTTTGTGATAGTTACCTGAAGTCTTCCGTCAAGACTCCTTGGTATTGTGACGCAGTTACTTGGTTGCCCAGGGCAAGATAGGGCTCGTTCTAGTTCCTCAATGGCTCCTTTTTGTTTCTTAAGTTTTTTAACTAAGGCATCGACAGCTTTCTCAGCCCATTTCTCCTCTTCATCTCCCTGCTTCCATCCGAGCAGTTTCTTTACAGCTGGTGATGTGAACGAGAAGAGAGAGTTTAGTGAGGCCATCGCCCCACCGCTGCTTGAAGTCTCTCCCTCGTCCGTGTCCATTTTCTACAAATGAGCAAAAAAATGATTTATATTAAAAAAAGGCTTAAAATTAGTTTATTTGCAAAGATAACAACCATAACTTTTTGCTCCACTCCATTTCTAATGACCTAATTGACAGTATCAAATAGCCAGACCAGCCACTTAACACCACTAATGTATACTATTACTACCATTGAGACTTGAGACCACTAATATGTAATTAGCAGAAAGTTTTCAAGCAGAGTTAGTATCAAGTGTAAGATAGAACCAAATTATTCATAGAGAGACTCGTTACCTATCATCTCACAAATAATGTTTTAACATATTCCACACTTGTTTATTATGCATGAATCTTTACAGAGACAAATTTAATCTGTGATTCATAAATGCTGTCATTCAATTATGCAGCTTTATTAGTCTAATATAATATGAAAAAGTATTTGTTAATACAGTAGAGCGTCGATTATCTAAACGTTCAATTATCCGAACTGGCTTCATGGAAAAAAAAATCAAAAGCCGCCGCTAAATTGTGTTAGCTGTATACAGGGATGCCAGATTTCAATGAATTCAGTTTGACGGGGCAGACATAAACATTTGTTTACAAAGAACTAACTTTTTTTTCACTCAATACCTTTCCATTCTGTTGGTCAGTTATGTCAAAGCTCTCAGTTTCAAATCATTCATTGTGAATTATTTTACAGTGATTTGGTCACATATTTTAAGTTAAACTTACAACATGTCGACAAAAAGACAACAAGTAGTGCTTTCATTAAAAGATAAAATGGAAATTATTACGTGGCTGAAGAAAGGTAAAACGGGTCAAGTGTTCGCTATCAAGTTCGGTGTTGGTAAATCAACGATTAGAGGGATAAAAAATAATTCTGATTCAATCACTAGGTATGCACTTTATCTTGACAGTGAGGAGGGCAGTTTATATTGTAAAACTATGAAAAAACCTAAATCCGAATTGTTGGAAGATGCTGCTCTCAATTGGTTTTTGCAAAAACGGGCCTGTGGACAGCCCATATTGTGTGAAAAAGCAGTGGAATTAAACATGAAGCTTGGTGATGACTCTTTATTCATCCCCAGTTCTGGGTGGCAGAAAAATTTCAAATTACGACATGGGATTCGGCAAATCGAGATTCATAGTGAAAATTTTAGTAAAAAAATAGTACATTACACGTCGAGTGCGGAAAGTAGCATTTTGCATGCGAGTGTGGAGTTTGCACCCGAGCGTCAGCGAGGGTAGTAAAACCACACGAGCAATGCAAAATGCCGTTTTCGCACGAGTTGCGTACCGTACTTTATCTACGATTGTTAGATTTAAATAATAAATACAGAAAAAAATAAACTTGCTGTATGTAAGTTCGTATCTCTCTCTTGATAAAGATGGCATTAATTCTTGAATTGTATTTTTTGCCGAATTAATTATTTCTGGAGGAGTATTATTCTCCAAATTTTCGTCAAAGTCACTTGATTCACTCATTGTTTTTCACTAAAAACTCGATATAAACAGTTATTTTAATAAAATAACAGCAAATTAGTTTTGTTAAATGTAAACAAACTCGCTAATCGTGCGTAAAGCTGAAAAATTCCTCTTCTTTACAGCACTAGCGTGGTAAAGAAGAGGAATTCTTCATAACTATGAGACGCGTATGCGCAATGAATATATGTACGTAAATAATCACTTTCTACGCATCTAAACAGAGATATAATGTTTATATTTCGTATCAATCGTAGATAAATAAACATACGAATATTACAACTTTCTTTATGCCAAATTAATCTTAGGTGACACAACTTATATTTTTTTTTTTTCACTATGTACTAGATAAATAAAACAAAGATGCTTTTTGCATAAATGTGGTTGATTATTTTTACATCTTACCTTTTAATTTTTTAGTGAATTTTGATTATCCGAACCACCCCAAAAAACATTAGTTCGGATAATCGACGCTCTACTGTAATTCATAACAAAGCAGAAACTTATTCAAGGCAGTTATATATTTTTCTTATGTTTGATCTGTAAAACCTTTATCTATTTTTATATATGAAATATATACATTACACTACTTCATTGTCTTATTACAACAAAAGCTGATTTGGTTTTAAAAATAAAAATAATAAGAAAGCTAATTTACGTTGTTAACTCAAGAACCAACAAATGCCGTTTGTTTATTTTAGTACAAAACTATGTTAAAGGCAATTTTAATTTTTCTCAGAAACATTAAACATTTGATTTAATAAACTATTAAATAATAAATTATGAACTATTAAATAAATGAAATATTTAAATAAACGATTAATGACAACAATTACTTTCTAATCGTAAAAATAAATCAAAGTGCTTACAAAACAACTGAGATAATGTTTTCTTGTACTGTATCTAAACATTTTTGGATAGCAATAAAAGACAATTCTTTTAACATCTAGAAATCTTTTTTAACAATTAAAATATTAGTGAATTAAACACAGGCAGGTGTATTTTTCAATATTATGCAATAAAGTTTATACATTTATTATGAACATATATGTTAATTTATTTATACACAGAGTAGTGGTAAGGCTATATATTTAAATTAAGGGGAGGGGGGCTCACTACCATTAAATTTTTGAGATTAATACACCAAAATTTATACAAATAAAAAGTAATTTCTATGTGTTAAAAGGAACAGATTGCAGAAATGTTTAGATATCAATTTATTAAATCTATTACAATGTAAAGGCTAAATAAATAAATATCTCAGCTGTATTTTTAAACAAAATGCAGGATGTACAATAAAATAAAAATTAAAAAAATCCCCCACTAAATGACTATATTAATATAACAAATATAAGCATTTAAAAAAGAAATAACTTACTCGTACAATAAAAACTGATTTCATTAGAAATAAAGGGAAAAAATAAAAAGTTGCAAATGACAAATTAACGTGTTATAATTTGTTTTCTATAATGTCAAGTTAAAATGAGATTAAAGGTAGAATCGACCCCCCACCTAAGAGTTGGTTTAAGAGTATGTATACAAGGCATTACGTATGCTAGGTAAGGTAAAGTAGGCTGATAATGAATGTGTCATAGGTGAAGAGCAGAGGAAATAACTGATAACACAGTCCTACAATTCTCCCAACAAGCTTTATCAGACTTCTTGGAAAAATTATTTTATTTGCCTTTTTTTTTTTTTTTTATTAAACTGCATATGTAATCAGAATTGAGGCACGAGATTATTAAAACAGATGCATAAAAGGCACTCTATTACCTACTGAGTAATTTAATAGTTGTGCTGAATTAACGTCAAAAAAAAATTTAAATAATAGTTTTATAGATATATTTTTTATTTTACATATATGTTTTTTACATTTGATACTTTCATATTGTCGAACAAACAATATTTTTCTTTGTTCTTAATGTATATTAATAAATTTATATAAAATGCATATGATACAAATAAATTAACAGTTTTACATCAGCAACTGTCATATGTATTTAATTGTTTGTATGCAACATTTCTGAGGGCTGATTATTGTAACTTTTATAAATTTATATCCAAACTTAAACATATGTAAAGTTTGGGGTTGTCATCAAATTGTTGTTAAATGTCAAAGCCAGTTTGTAAAGTGATGCATATTAATAAAAAGAAAATTGATGAAATTTTTGATAGATTTACAAATTTTAAGGTACTCAGAGTCCGAAAAAAAGTTTATTATAGATACCTGCCTGTAACCTGTGCATACATATAAAGCCTCTAGAACCAAACATTTTCAGAAAAATCATACCCAAAGGAAATTTAGAAATTAATTTTAGGGTATTACGGTATGACTAAGTTTTCTACAGATTTTTTTTTTTATTAAAGTATGTTATATAGTGCCCTCTATCTCAATACTATTACTATAGATCAATTACACTTACAAATTGGGTAACTTTTCATTGTGCCAATGCTTTATCTTTATCTTTTTAATGTTAATAATCTTTATGAGTAGGGAGGGAATTATAATTATTTTATATTTATAATTATAATTAGAAGAGGGAAAAATGAGACTCAAGGAAGACACGAAGAAGTAAAACTTTACTATGTTATATTTTGTTTAAATTGCAATTTTAAATAAAATAATAAATAATAGTTTTTAGACCAGAGTATAAAATCTTTAACCAACAGATCATGATTGTAATCCTCTTACATGTCACCCCTTAACTCAATGTCAAGGACAGATTAACGTGTTAGGTTTTAACAGAATAATTTTAAACTCCTTGAAAGGAAATAGTCTGGATACATCAAAAGTTAAATACAGAATTAACTCTACTTATAAATTAATTTTTATTAAAAGGTTTTTAACATTATGTTCTTATTTCATTCAAATATTTTTCTATACAATCTAATATGAGAGACGATATTGATAGATGATAACCAAAACTATAGTATTTTAAAATAAAAAAAAAAAATGGGGTGAAGAGCCAATAAGGGCTCAAGTTTTGACGTCTCGAAGGTAGGGCCAACTAGGCAAAAAAAACTGTCACTAGATAACCTCAGGATAACAGCCTAGTGGCTTGGCCAATCTGAGTGTCACATTCTGCTTCACTGATAGAGTGAAACAGAATGAATGCCTACACCATAAATGCCTAGGAGGCAAAAAGTTCCACAGCCATACATAATTAAATAAAGTGATAAGATTTCTCTAGGTGACTTCAGCATGTCAAAATTAGAGTGGTCATTTTAGGATGCATACGATATTACTAATTAATTACGTGAATGACACTATTGTTATGATAATACTACATTTTCATCCGGATGGATGATGACAATGTGATGGGACACAACATAGTCATCAATGAATCATACTCATGAATAAATAAATAAGTGTGGTGAAAGCATCTGCTCTTTACATTAAAAGAAATTATGTTAGATATGGGAGCATCTATGGGGGTCATCTTAAAGGAATAACACAAACTGTATCTATATGTAAATTAAAATTACTAATATCAAAGCAGCTTTTAGCCTTCAAAAGGCCATTATCAGTTCCTATTGCGGAAGAAAAAGAGTGACAAAAGATTTAGTGAGAGGTAAGTCTACTTCATGTCGGAGATAGACATGAGACTCAAAATTGTGATTTTGTTTTAATTTACGTGGAGAGACAGTTTATGTTACTCCGTAAAAAGAAAATGTTTCATACCAACGGTACGCTTTAAAGGTGGGATAATAGATCTCTCTGTTAAGAAAGTGCATTTGTAGGATGATGGATTAGCTTAGAACTATTGGCCTTGAGTTTGGTATAGCTCAAGTCTAGAGACACACAATGAGAAGAGAGTTGCATCCACATTAAAGTTGCTAAGTAGAGTTATCCCTTGATATCTGCAGAGTTACGTTTAACAGTGTTCCGCAGATAACTGATAGTTAAGTGTTGTGGTCTTTACTGGAATGATTCCTGGGTTTTGAAAACTGATGACATGAATAATCAAAACTGCAGATATCGAAGAGTTGCTGTACTTTACTTCTCTTTGCTGGGTCTCAAAGCTTGGACCAAATGCTTCATAGACTTGTACAGGAGGACTCTAAAGGGAAAATTCAGCTTACTTTTTAATTGTTTTTCTCAATCGATCAGGAAACATTTAAGTGACATTTTCATGGAACAAGACCTCAAATTTCCAATAGCCTGTATTCACTCTTAGCTAATAAGCAATTTGATTAATAATACAAAGCACACCTTTCTTACACATACTGATATATAGTAAAAAGACATCATACTTTAACTCAAAATATTAAAATTTGGAAGCAAATCAACAATGATCATTAGCAGAAGTAATCATAGTGAAGGTAGATAAGAAAAGAAAATAAACACTTTTACTTGATCAATAACTTTGACATATTGTCAAACCATAAATACACAATAACATACAGACTGGTTTCGACTTATTAAGTCATCATCAGTGTAATGACAATTTTACAAAGTTAGAAATAGGATATAAAGGTTAAAGGAAGAGGGGTTTGGGGTACATGGTGTGGGAGGGGAGGTCGGTAGTTGAGTATCGGCAAAAGAGGAATTATCTCCGCGTCTAGGATCAGAGGAGTTAAGGATTATTGTGGTGGAATTTCACCCTCATTGTACCTGGGTTGATAACTTTCTAACAAATTTTACATATGTTTAACTATAAAAATATAACACACATAGATAATATCCACTCATTTACTAATAATAGCGTAAAACTCATACACACGTGCAACAAAGGAAAACAATTAGATTTATTAGAACAACTAGAAATTAACAGAGCCCTCCAAAATAATAATATAGAATGCTTCAACGATAAAATAAACCTCAATACATCACCCCTAGTCAAACCAATAACAAACCCACATGTATAACAACTTTATGTCCTTAATTCAGAAACTTCCTACCATTTTAGATCACCTATGTTATTAATTTTGTGTTATATTTTTATAGTGAAGCATGTAAAATTTGTTAGAAAGTTATCAACCCAGGTACAATGAGGGTGAAATTCCACAGCAATAATCCCAAACTCCTCTGATCCTAGACCGACTTGCCGATACCCAACTACCGACCTCCCCTCCCACGCCATGTACCCCAAACCCCTCTTCCTTTAACCTTTATATCCTATTTCTAACATTGTAAAATTATCATTACACTGATGATGACTGAATAAGTCGAAACCGGTCTGTATGTCATTATGTATTTATGGTTTGACAATATATCAAAGTTATTGATCAAGTAAAAGTGTTTATTTTATTTTCTTATCTACCTTCACTACGAGTAAATACCATAAAATCTCAATCAATACTACTAACTTCATTAGAAGTAATCATACTAAAGAGGGGAGATATTTAGAAAGATAAAAATGCACTCTATCGCCCACAAACTAATGGTGGAATAATTTCACCTGTCTGAATTGACAAGCAATGATTAGTGGAATATATAACAACAGTACCTAGCAAGCTAAAGATCCTGAGCACAGACAACTAGGAGTTTAAGGTAGAATGGTACATATTTTGATTTAACAAAGCTTTAAATTAAGATTATTAAAATAAATGACAATCCATACTTAAAGAACTATATATATTTTCTTAGGAAGTTCTGTTTACAAATAAACTTATTTAAAATATCAAAAGAGGAAATTATAATATAGCTTCTAAACTTAAGGTGTAATAACAATCAACTTTAAAATAACTAAATTTAAAGAAACAAAAATTTGTATATTTGAACATTTCGTTAGAACTACCTCAAGTATGAATCGTAATTCTAGCCAACAAAACACAAATGGAATATGTATTGGAAGGGTCAGGAATCACTAATTTCAAATAGGAAAATAGCATATCAGTAATATTTTTTTTAAAACAACCAAAATATTCTTGAAGAGAAGAACTTTAATACTTAATAAATAATGTACGAAAAATAATAAACTTCCTTCATTTTACAAACTTTACAGAACAAGATAAAAAAATCCTTTGAAGTTCCAAAATTAATAAATATTTACTAAGAGTAGCTTTTGACAAGGGCAGATGCAAATTTAAATTCCAAATTACAGTTAAAATGCAATTATAGTCCCGGAAATGCATTCATTCATAATATCAGTGAATACAAGGTCTAGATTTTTTAATTGTGTTTAATATGCATTTGACAAATTTATATCGAAGTATTTGAGAATAGTTATTTAAGGGGGATAATAAGCAAATGAGATAACGCAGATGAGACGATAGTAAGGGGTAATTCCATTAATAAACGGGTCCACAGTTACTTTGGTAGGGACCAAGTTAAGGTTAGCCTAAAAATCTAAGGCATCTCGATATAATTATAAATAGCCATCCGGAAATCTCAAGTTAAAATTAAAATATACGGTAGGAATTAAATTAAGCCATTTTTAAATTGTGATTTCAAAAAGAAAAAAAATAGAGAACAACTCAAAAGAAAAATAAATTACACTAAAATAAAATCGACAATCAAAAAAGTTTATAATACTCACTGTAGAACTAAAAACTTCCCGTTGAATAAACCATCCAGGCAATACGAATTTTAAAAAAGTATAGGCACTTAATAATTAGAAAAACAAACTTAAAATACTAATAAAACAGAAATACAAAACAATTATTTATTCAACACTAAATAAAATCACCACTGCACTAAAAAATAAATCTTAATTACAGACATGGCATCTCTTTTTTTTTGCTTTTTGCGATAGCGGATCCAAAAACCAGACGCAGCGACGGAGAAGCGTTTAACCACAGCCGTCTGTGTAGAGTCTAGTTTTCCCGCCAGAAATCGATGTATTATTTCTTTTCCTCTATTCATTCTTTTTTAATTCGTATTATTTTTGGAATGTGACTTCATTACTAAATTCCCAGCAGAGTTGTGACAAATATTATTTTTTGTCTTCCGTTATGTGAAAAATAAACTGTACAAATGTATTTGCAAAAGAAAATGTAATATTTTCTAAGAGCTGCGATCCTAATGCATCTGAATACTGTGTTTCATTAAAATTAATTATTGGCATTTGAAATTACAAAACAATCAAGTTTGAAGTTTTACAAAACGAATCACAAGTATATAATTATCCTAATGAAGGTATAAAAAATACTAGCAATGTCTAATGACTGTTAGAAAGTTAAAGCATTAAATAATGCCATCACAAATGAAGGATGAGGGATGTAAAGTCGAAATTCAAACTCAGTATCATGTAAATAAGTTCTATAATTTGATAAAGAAAGTTACTGATGAATGCCTTCAATAACACTAAAAATCGTTTATATAATAAAATGTCTACCGTAATTAATTAAACCTTTAAGTTTCATTAAAAAACCTTCTTTTACACTTTGTATAATACATAATATAATCATAAATTAGGGTTACCATATCACCCGGTTTTCCCGGAAACCACCCGTTTTTACAATGCTCAGAAAATTTTATTCAGTAATTTACTAGTGTTAAAACGTAACCCTTATTACCTTATTAATTCAAATAAAACCCCCATTTAAAATTAATTGAAAACAAAACCTCATATAATAAATTAAAAAATTGGTCCGAGACAACTCAGACAAACTCTCATATACGAGTTCATAATTACTTAGCCCATTCCTTTCCGTTTATTAGTTTTCTGAGGTACATTTAATTATTATTGAACACTTTATTAAAATGTATCATAAAAATAACTTCTCCTGGGCGGGGAATCGAACCCGGCCTCTCTCGGTCCGCGTTTAAAGCTATTTTCTCAGGAGCTAGATTTTTACCGGGATAACGGCTTATATCGGTGGATTCGTATATAAAAGGACTACATTTTAGAATGTTTTAATCAAAATCGTCGGAACCGTTTTCGAGAAATATTTTTTTCACGTTTTTTCAGAGTTTTTGGGGGTTAGCGCCCCTAAATGTGGAGCTAAAATTCATTTCTCGATTTCACCCCGGGGCATGCTTTTTCTGAACATGTATGCCAAATTTCGTCAAAATTAGCCCAGTAGCTTAGGCTCCAGGCGTCTGTACAGACGGCAGACAACACACAGACATTTTTTAAAAACCACTTTTTTGGACTCAGGGGATCTCAAAACGTGTAAATCCATCAAAATCGAATTTTTCGCGCTATCACAATATTTTCTCTTCATATGAGAAAGTAAAAATACAATACACAAAATAAGAATAAGACATATTTACCATTTCATTTTGTTATTTTTTAAATAAAATACTACAGATTAAGTAAAACTTAATCTGTTATATATTATGTACAGCAGCTATATATAGGTCAATGTACAAATTTTTTTTTTGAAAAAATAACAATTTAAAAAGAAAATGTATCATTTTATTAAACAAAAATTTGCACAAAATTCATTAACATTAATAACAAAATTTGATCTCAGATAGAGACAGTTCTCACCATTTTACATTCATTTTTTCAAAATGAATGACCCCCGGACCCCCTACAAGATTTCCCCCAGTTTTTACTTTCTCATATAAAGAGAAAGTATTGTGATGGCGCGAAAATTCGATTGTGATGGATTTACACGTTTTGAGGTCCCCTGAGTCCAAAAAAGTGGTTTTGAAAAATGTCTGTCTGTCGTCTGTGCAGACGCCTGGTGCCTAAACTACCGAGCCGATTTTGACGAAATTTGGCATACATGTTCACAAAATCATACCCCGAGGCGAAATCGAGAAATAAATTTTAGCTCCAAATTTGGGGGCGCTACCCCCAAAAACTCAGAAAAAAAAATATTTCTCGAAAACGGTTCCGACGATTTTGATTAAAAAATTCTAAAATGTCCATTTGAATACGAATCCAACGATATAAGCCGTTTTCCCGGGAAAAATCTAGTTCTTGAGAAAAAAGCTTAAAACGCGGACGGAGAGAGCCCGGGTTCGATTCCTCGCCCAGGAAAAGTTATTTTTATGATAAATTTTGATGAAATGTTAAATAATATTTAAATGTACATTTGAAAACTAATAAATGGAAACACTGGGCTAAGTAATTATAAACTCGTATATGAGAAAGTTTGTCTGAGTTGTCTCGGACCGATTTTTTAGATTTGAAATATGGTAACCCTAACATAAATTGTTTGCCAAAATAGTGAGATTAAGACTAAACACATCAAAATAGTTAAGTAACACATTTTATTTTAAAGAAACTGCATTACAAGTAAAAATTATTAATATCAGTTTATTTGTTGAGGCACGGGCCCCTATATGCATCCCCCCCCCCCCGTCGGCGGCCCTGGTCACAAGAGTCTGTATGACGTCTGTACAAGGTAATGGGCCAATTTCGATTTCAATTTAACATTCATGTTCAGAAATTCATACCCCAAGGTATAAACAATTTTAGCTCTAAATTTGGGGACGCTGCTCCCTATACTCTTTTTTACAATTAGTATTTACTTTTGATACTCACAACCCAAATAAGGAAAAAAATAAAGCGACTATATAGGCCTGTGGGAGAGGTGGGGCCAGTGGCATTTTTATTTGCCTAGTTGGCCTGACCATTTCCAATTCAAAATCCAGTGCTGTCATTGGCTCCCCAACACATTTTTTTGTTCGCGCAGTTAAAAGTTAATACTAATTATAAAAACCTTTTCTTTTTTTTTTAAATTATTATTTTTTGGAAATGTTTCGGACTATTTTGAGTCCAGCAAATTCTAAAATGTAGTCCATATAAATACAAATTTAACTAGTAAGTAGATTTGCCGGGGAAAAAATTAGCTCCTAAGAAAATAGCTGTACAATCAGAAAAGGTGAGAGATCGGATTCGATTCCCTGCCAGGCAGAAGTTTTTTTTTTTATAAAATGTTTAATACTATAATTAAATGTAACTATGAACATTAGAAACAAGTAATAAATAGAGAACACTGGACCAAGTATAACAAGTAATTATGTCCCTCATGTACATAATTAACCGTAGGGATTGTGATTCAGTTCTTGGCGGCAGGGTAGAATTTTATCTATCTTGTTCCTCTTTAATAAATATATAAGTATTAAAGATTCTCAAAAATCTTGACCATTTTTTAACACTTTTTACCAAACATCAAATCGGAACAATATAAGCCCCTTTCATTTTCCAAATTATATTAAAAATAATTTATATATATAATAAATATATAAGGTATCAATATACACACATTTAATATAGTTTTATTTCATAAATAATATAATAAAAAAATGTTAACAACTATAAAATCTTTAAAACCATTATATAAAACAAATGTACAATAACAAAAAATAAATCTATACAGAATAAATTATTTGTTTTCGTTCACACAGAGCTACTGAGAAAAATAGCACCACTGAACAATAGGAAAGTGTAAACCTATTTCTTAGAGGTACAATAATACTCCCTCAGGCCACATTTTATATATCAATGATGGAATTTTTTTTTTTCACAAATTAACACTAATATCATTAATGAAGCAGAACTAATATACACATTAGTAGTGCAAATGAGACTTCTATCTAACTCCAAATAAATAAGACAATTAAAACTAAATACAAACATTCAAAGTAAGTTAAGTTAAAGTATAACAACATTTAACAAAGCCTAAACTCTTAAAAAAATTATTAACAAATAAAAATAGGTAACATTAAAAATCTTTAAGACACTTATTAAAATATCTTGTTTCTATTTTAATATATAGTAAGCGTATTTCATTTAACAACTATGATTAATTTATTTAATATGATCAAGAAAATATTGATCAGATAATTTAAGACTATAGAATAATCAATTTCAAAACACACATTTAATATAGTTATATTTCATAAATAATATAATAAAAAAATGTTAACAACTATAAGACTTCCATGTAACTCCAAATAAACATGATAATTAAAACTACATACAACAAATTTAATGTAAGTTATGTTAAAGTATAACAACATTTAACAAATCTAAACTCTTAAAAAATTATTAACAAATTAAAATAGGTAACATTAGAAATCTTTAAGAAACTAATTCAAACAACTTATTTCTATTTTAACATATTAATAAGCGTATTACATTTAATAACTATGACTTTTTTTTAATATGATCAAGAAAATATTGATCAATAATATAAGACTAGAATAATCAATTTCAAAACACACATTTAATATAGTTTTATTTCATAAATAATATAATAAAAAAATGTTAACAACTATAAAATCTTTAAAACCATTATACAAAACAAAACGTACAATAACAAAAAAATAAATCTATTCAGAATAAATTATTTGTTTTCATTCACACAGAGCTACTGAGAAAAATAGCGCCACTGAACAATAGGAAAGTGAAAACCTAATTTCTTAGAGGTACAGGGTGGGGCGAAACAATCAGTGCAGTTTTGAAGGGCTATTAAAAAAAAACGGCGCAACTTAGAAAAATGCAGTTTGTTTCATTTGGTTCACCCCATTTGTTTACTCAAGTTTTAAAGATCACATCAGCAAGATGATGGCCTCCAGCAGTGATGCACTGATGGAGGCGATTCCTGAAGCTTTCAGCCGCCTTTTGGCATATATCGACGGGAATCACGGCGATTTCCTCTCTATTTCGGGTCTTCAGTTTTTCCAAAGTGTGAGGATGATGTTTGAACACCTTTTCCTTGAGGTAGCCCCACAGACAAAAAATTGCAAATGCTCAAATCCGGTGATCTTGCGTCACCCCTCAGAGAGACGAGGAGCGCAAGTACAGCTGTTTTCGAAAAACGTGCGGACGGCAAAGCCCTGATGTCCAAACCATGGTAACGACTGAAAATGGGGTGAGTGGGCGGACACAATGAGACCCCTCCCAGGTTCCTATCCCTACGATAACTCCCCCTTCCAAACTGCACTGTTTGTTTTGCCCCACTCTGTACAATAATACTTCCTCAGGCCACATTTTAGATATCAGTTGTTAATGAACAAATGTTGAAAATTATTTATTTTTTTCTCAAATTAACACTAATATTATTAATGAAGCAGAACTAATATAAACATTAGCAGTGCAAATGAGAACTCCAAATAAATGCTTCTGTGTAACTCCAAATAAATAAGATAATTAAAACTATGTACAAACATTAAAAGTTAAAGTATAACAACATTTAACAAAGCCTAAACTCTTAAAAAATTATTAACAAATAAAAATAGGTAACATTGAAAATCTTTAAGACACTAATTAAAATAACTTATTTCTATTTTAACATATTAATAAGCGTATTTCATTTAATAACAAGATTTTTTAGAATAATCAATTTCAAAACACACATTTAATATAGTTTTATTTCATAAATAATATAATAAAAAAATGTTAACAACTATAAGACTTCCATGTAACTCCAAATAAACAAGATAATTAAAACTACATACAAAAAATTTAATGTAAGTTAAGTTAAAGTATACCAACATTTAACAAACTCTAAACTCTTAAAAAATTATTAACAAATTAAAATAGGTAACATTAGAAATCTTCAAGAAACTAATTCAAATAACTTATTTCTATTTTAACATATTAATAAGCGTATTTCATAAATTTTAAGACACTCATATAGAATTTAGGGATATTCATTTTTCTTAATCGATATTTTAAGACATCAACTACCTCAATAATAAATTAATAGTGAAACATTATTAAGACATAATACACAAAGAATTAAGGAATATTTTATTAAAATAATAAGGAATAAGTTGTTTGTAATTTTATAAATATATATGCATACCAGCATCTTACTTTAATTGCTATTAAAGAATGATCAATTTCATCTGAAAGTTGTCATCATTCCAGAAAAAGAGGGGAAAATAAAAATGTAACCTTGCTTCACTCAATGCTAAAAAAAGGTCCTTATAATTACAAAAATGTTTGGCACTGAGGATTGCATGGTTAACTTATGTCTCTATAAAATACAGATCACGTCCTATTTCTACCATAGTGCAATCTGCTAATCCGCAATTTCTATAATTCATTAAGATTATAGAAATAAATATAATATTCATAAATATCCAGATTTGAATGAAATTTGGATAATTTGTGAAAAGTAGCCTACAGATAGCTCCAAATTAATTTTAACCCTCTGTGATCTTTAAATTTTGCTAGATTTATACTTTAATTCCTGTAAAAAATCAGAACAATTTGACAATATTGGGTTGTAAAAGTGTAGCATCTAAATAATACATGATAGGATGCGAGTTTGCAGGGTGCTAATTTGCTGACTATTTTAAACCTTATTTAACTTCACTAAACGTAATGGTTCGTCTTTTCTCAAAGGACATCTTAACATGGTGAGGTCCAGCCCTATCCAACTAGTAGGGGGGTGTACCATCGTACCATTTGAAGTGGTTTGCGAAAATGAAAATTGTTTTAAAGATCAACTGTGTTAAGATCCATGGTGGTATAAACATACTTTGATTAACCAATCTTCTTTGATCAACAGGACTTAAATTTGTTGATTAGAAATTTATAAAATAAATTAAGCAAGTCCCTCACAAACTTTACTTAACGACACAAGTTCTTGCCATGTAAGATATGATAAGATAGCATCGATACAGTGCGGAGGAACGAGAGGGAGATTTAAACAAGAGAAAAATATTCGACATGATTCTATGAGACCGGCTCTTCTCAATGCATGTTTCAATTTCTCCTTCAATATATCCTTGTAGACTGGAATCTGAGAATAACATTGCTCCAAATATTCATCAGTTAAACTATCTCGGAGATTTTCATTTCTTAGTAATCGCAGAAGAGAGACTCGGGATTTAGTAAGTAAAGAATAAAGGGATACATCTTCTACCTCTGTGTTTTTCAAATACTTCAACTGCAACAAAAATAAGGAAAATAAAGTACTAATAATCCTTCATTTAAAAACACACTCTTACATTGTTGATATCGGTTATACAGACCTCTTCCAGACAGGTCGCATAATACTTAGTCTGCTCATGATAATTAAGTATTTCGGTTGGAATATCAAGATGCCATAATTTGAACATATCTGCCGCTATTAATTTACAGGTGTGCTCAATAAACAATTGTTGATAGTCAGGCAAATCCAAAGACAATGCAACTGGAGTTTGACCAATATAATTTTTTACTGTTACATCAGGCAATCTACAAAAAATCAAAAATATTTATGGATTTTTTTAGACATTCAAAAATCTATGGGACATATTCATACTAAATGTTTTGAAAAATAATTACTTCTCCAGTGTTTTTATTGATTAGTTTTAACAGATTTTTAAAGTTATTTCATAGATCAAACCCCAACCTCCTACTATAATAAAATGGCGTAAATTCTTAGGAACTAGATTTTTCCTGAGAAAGCGACTTAAAAGGTTAAATTAGAAATTCAATAGACTAGAATTGATTTATTTATTTCAATAACAATCATCACAATTATTTTTTTAGATATTTTTTTCAGATCTTTTGAGAGGCAGAGCCCCTAGCTAGGGCAGGTTATGGCCCTTAACCAGTAGGCCCTAGCAGGTTATGGTTTTTTTCTGACCAGTACCAGTAAATTTCATCAAAATCATTACAATAGTTCTTATCCTCGGAAAAATGGTACAAGAATATTGATAGATCAAGGCAATTCCCCAAGCAAATAAATGTTATTTTTTAACAATAGATTATAGATTAATAATTATTACCTTTTAAGCAGAGAAGCTAATAGAGTAGTGCCATCCTCTCTAAAATGTAGAAATTTAAGAGCTTTATGGAGAGGAGTCTCTTTTAGAAATGTACACTTGGCATTAACGCTAGCTTCAGCTTCCAGTAAGACCTCAGGTATATCTGAATAAAGAGAACTAACGGCAACGTGAAGAAAAGTTTCACCTCCCTTGTTTCGAACTGAGTCAATATCGTAATAAAATGGAAGCAGAAGTTTCATTATTTCAACATCACAGTCTTCAGCATTAACTGCTGTAAACATACTCTCCGGATAAAATCCACCTTCTTTTAAAAGCATTTCAACTGCTTCGGTTTCACCTAGAAATGGGAGACAAAGACATAGACTTCAATAAAATGAAAATATCACACTCACCCATCTATTTAGTTTATTAAATAAATCATGCTCTGATTTAATTATTTTTCCTACAGTTGACCGGTAAATTGGTTATCACACTCAAAATAGTACGCAAAACAGCATATTCCTGCACTTACTACTTTACCGCACTCATTTTACTTTACCGAACTCATTTTACTTTACCTTTTACTTTAACTTACGAACATAAAGAACTTAAATCTAAAAAAAGATTAAATAATCCAAATTATAATAATAATAACAATGACAACTAATGATTATTTGTTTAACTAACTACATGATTTAAACACTATATATCAAAAATAAAAATGTTAAAATATAAAAAAGTAAATATAGACAATCTAAAAAAAAAGAATCAAATGTGATGAGTAAGTGTTATGATGAAAAATAATAATAACAGTGCCTGGTCAGGTTTGCTGAATAAGGCAAAAAAAAAGCAACACTGGCTATAAACAGAACAGCTGGTTTAGTTGATATTGTAAAACCTTTTACATGTTGATGAACACTCTATTATTTTATATTTTATTTACAGATTAAAAACTAACTACAGGAAAAATTTAATGTGCAACTTGAGCTTAAAGTGTCTTTGCTCCACTCGAGAAACCTTTCTGCCCTCGCCTGTGGCTCGTGAGTAAATATTTCTCTCGAGTACAGCAAAGTGCCACTTTGCACACTAGTTGCACAAATAATTATTACAGTGGAGCTGTTGGAAAAACTCATGGTACAGGTTTTGTTAATAAATGGTTTATCAAATAAAAGTGGATACTTCTTCACTGATGTGTAAGAGGGGATACTTCATCAGTGACATGTAAAAAGGTGATGAGTCTGTTTCCCTGACTCATCCCCCTTTAAAACACCTTATATGTTGAAAGTATTACAAAACTCAAAACGCAGAGGCTATGCAATAAGGCTTATTGTACGAAATAAGAGCTTAAATTATTTAAACACTCCTGCAAAAAATTGCACAAACCTTGACATTCCCCCTTTATTTCCTTCCCAACAAACGATTGCCCATGATTAATAAAAGTAAGCATAACCATGCCCGAGTAAGTTTTACATTTAAATAAAATCCTACTATAATAAAATTAACTTGGTGTGTAAGCTTCTGCGGGTGAACTCGCAATAAACAGCTTGGTTTCCAAGCATGTCTTGTTGTTGCTTCAAGTAAACATCACGATGCAGATGCTTCCAGAAGATACCCCTGAAGATGCTTCCAGTAGTGGAAGCAAAACATAGGACTTCAACCCCTTCGTGACGCGGATTTTACCAGAAAATCAAGCTGTTTATTATAATAAAATTGTAAAGATTAATAACTTTTTTGCAGTCTTGATTTAATAAAAGAATAAATGTTAATAAAACTTAAACTCACACTCTCTGATAGCATTGTTCAAAGCTGTCCTTCCTTCCTTATCTTCTATATTTATATCAGCGCCATTTTTAAGTAAAAGCATTATAACAGGTACATGGCCTCTTCCAGCGGCCCAATGAAGTGGAGTTTGGCCAGAATCATCTTGAGCATTCACCTGGCATTCTTTAATTCTCAGCAATCTTATTACAGTCACCTCAACAGAGTCTGTAAGAAAGGTAATATTTAATTTCAAAATTGCGTCTAGGGTAGATGTTTTTATTTGATTAAACAAAACTTTTTTTTTAATGAATATGTTTTATTTAAACCTTAATACAGCTTTATTAATAAATAAAAATAAAACAAAACTTGATTAGAGGAAATGCTAAATCAAATGAGTGTTGCTACACTCCGTTTTAATAATAAAAAAGTTGGGGGAAGGGGTAGGATTTCACACTTTAAACATCTGTTACACATCCAAAAATTGTCCCTACTAGGCCCAAAGGGATATAATACGGAGGTATGGAAGTTCTAACTGCAATTTAGAACCTTGGCAACCAATTGTTTACCTTTAACCCTCCATGGGATGAGTCTTTTCCTATGGATATCCTGGGGACTTAATCGTGCTACAGGGCAAGAGGAGCTGGGAAGAGATGAGGGCAGGTTACACAATAGCTTGCAAAGGTTTGGGAATGATCGAGAGCATTCTTGGCAGCGCTGCATTTCACCTAAGGAAATATAGGACCTATGTTAATCATATGTTTTTTTAGAAGAAATGACAATACTTCATCTATCTTAAATTTCTAACAAATCATCAAACTTACAAGCAGAATAAAATAATATTTGAATTTTTTCAAAAAAGTTTACTAACATCCAGTAATTGCAAGATGAAGAGGTGTGCAACCTTTAGAATCTTTAGCATTGACCGAAATCCCTTCTTCAATTAAAGCATCAATCTTGCAAATTTGACCAAAGTGACAAGCTGTGTGTAATGTTGTTGTAATTCGCTCCATCCTCTAAACCACTCAAGTTACACCTGAAAAAAAAAATCAAATTTAAAAAGAAAATTAAATATAAAAATGAATTGATTTTTATTTATTTACCATTTTTTCCGGAAGCAAATAAAATGAATGAATAATGTAAAGAAATTATACGTCAATTGATTCAACAAAGTAAACTATAGTGTGTATACACTATAATTTCACCCAAGAAAAAGAAAGATTACAATGGGCTGAAGTTTGAACTCAATATAAATAGTATACAGCAGTCTAATTAACTAGATGAACCAGCAGATGGGAGTTTTGTCACCCATTACTAAATAGTAATTGAGAGTGATCTGATAAACCTAGGTACCTTGTAGGCTGTCGCTCCATTCATAAATGGAAGTTTTATTTCTAATAAAGTGGGAAAATTTGATAAATTTTGTTGTGTTTTCTGTACTTGTAAGAATTGGCAACTTAAATTTTATTTAACTGATACCCAATATAGGATACTTACTCATTAAGGACTCCGATGCAGAGGGTTAAAGTAAATTTGGTAACAATTCTCCTCTAACCAGGTGACTATAAACCTGACCTACAACAAAACATTAAGAACACTTGAGGCCTGCATAACAAGCTGTGGTGATGCAACTAAACCGGATATTGCCCATTTTAATTAATTGAGCCCACTAAATCAATGGTAAATATGCTGGTAAAACTGAAGAATATGATACGGTTTATAGAAAAGATGGCGGACTCTACAAATTTTGGCTCTTAACATATTTTTTTGACAAAGGGATATAAACCCTCCTATGAACAGATCATACATATATAATTTCTCAAATGTTTAAATCATACAAATGTACTGTTTGACAAAGGAATATAATCTCTCAAGTGTATAAATTAAGCAAAGTTGTGCCGCCAAGCGATTCTCGACCGTATCATCTCGTTCAGTTCAGCCAATATGCTGAACATGACGTTTTGGGCAGGAGCCTCAATAACTACTAAATCACTCACCTAGAAAATTACTGGTCTCGTGTGAACCAACCTTTGCTACTAGAAGTAAACCTATTCCTACTACTTCAACAGCATACATAATGTTGACAGCCTACGCTTTATAACTAATAGTAAATACATATGCCAATGGGCACTGATACGGCAAGAATAAAATACTCAATAAATAAAATAGCCACCCTCTTTAAAACCTAAGCACAACATGCTAATTAAATATTAGGCTTCTTTCAAATATTACTATTACACAATATTAACATTGACTAAAATCAATATTTGGTCAACAGTCAACATCAAATATTTCATGGGGTAAAGAATACCAAAAAACCAATATTGTTGTGACGAATTCAACAGTTTAGGCCAAAAAATTCAACAGTAATAGAAAATTAAGAGCCGGTTGTCATTCATCTGCAACAAAGTTTCTTTGACAAATAGATTTATTCGCTTACCACAGACGCACAATGGCAACTTTGAATTCTGACAAATTAAAAACGTTCTATTTGATTTACTTGATAATAAAATTGAGTTTAATTTTAATATTTCATTAAATTACCGCCAATGTCAGTTGTTTTGGTTTGGGTTCTCCGCGTATCCGTATCCTTTTCTTTTTATTTTCTGTCTCTGTTCACTGTTTCCATAGATATAAAACAGAACTTCAGTTTTATTTATCTATGCACCGTTCACAATCTACAATCTATGGGTTTGACAGCCACACGCCACACAGACTGTACAAGCCCCCTCTAGAACAATAAAATATTCAAATTGCACACCCTTTTACGATTTTTTTTTTTTTTAAGAAAACTAGACATTTTAAACAATTGCATTACTTTGGAAATAAAAGAAAAAAGTAAAATACAATACAATGACACTAGCGTATCTACTACTAAAGAGGGGGGGGGGGCTCTGATGATGATAGTACGGTTCCTAATCTCTTTATCACGTCCTCCCAAAGATTTATTGTAATTTTTTAAAAATAAACAATACGAGATTGAAATTGGCAATTGTTAAGATAGGCCTAAAATAAAAATAACAAAATTCTGAAGGTTCTCATCTTTGATTTCAAAGTAAAGAAAAAACTGATTACGTATTTATTATATTGATTTCTTCTTGAGCTTGGTAAAGCGCTCGTCCAAATTGGTTAAAAAAGAAAATTAATAATACTACTTAACTCTGGGAATAATTTAATTTTATATCCAACTTAAAACAAAATAAATAATAATATATATTTCTATCTTTTAATTGAATTAATAAACAAATATTTTTGGTGTAACAAGCACAAGCAGTATGTTTGTTTCTTTTTTTTCAATATATTTTTTGAAAGAGTTGGGGTTGAATTAAAATATATTTGCAATATTTGTCTTTCACTCTTTATCCTATCCACCCTCTATTTATACTTTCTTAATCTAAAAACTGAAAAAAATAAATATATTATTCGTTTTAATTATAATGGGAGTTAAATAGATTTAATTTAACTATATTGGATGAGGATGGGTAGCGATAGCGATAAGCGATTACATATTTAAAAAAAGAAAAGGAATGGCAACACTGGTTTGACCCAGACCCAACCACGTTTAGTAGTTTGACTGCCTTTTGCCTTCAGCTTTTTGCTTCCCTACTTCCTCGCCTCTCCTCGTGTTCGTCTTAATTGACGGTTTTTTCTTTATTTTGTGTTTAAATTTTCCATCACAATTGATATCATGAATATGGCAGCTAAACCAAACAAGGTAAAATATTATACATATATTTTTGTTATTGGTATTTCAAATATAATGAGTCTAAATTTTATTGAGAGTTACCTAACCTTCTTGTTTTCAGTCGAAGGAGAAGATCGACTGCGTGCAAGTATTCGGAAGAAAGGTTAGTATTTTCTTTTTAAACTTATTTAGTGACATATGTTAGACTGTTTTAGTCTTATTGGTACAAATCCTAAATTTGTAATATAATTACATCATATTCTGTTATAAACCTAACTTGTTTCATATGTTATAAGAAGAAGGTTACTGTTACTACACTTTTCATATAAGCGTTACTTCAATGTATTGTAGTGTTCGTAGATGCGGAGCTTACTTTAATATATTCCTTGATAATTAACCTACTATTCATGATTAACTAACTCTACCTGATATTGAACTTTCAATTGTTTATACTTAAATGTACCAGAAGGGAAACAGTGCTTTCAATAACTGTCAAGCATGTGGACAGAATATCATGTTCACAAGAAGTAACATCATATAATAGGAGTATAGAGGCGAATTTTGCAGTATTATTCGAAAATAATAGATCCTCATGGTTGTAAACAAAGTTATTATTTCTACTGATTAGTGTGTGGGAATGTACACCTCATTCCTAGTAAGTGTAAATAATGTAAGGCTCTTGACGTGATGAAAGGGGTCTGATTAAAAACCTAATGTTTGTTAATTTATCTCATATTTGTCACCTCTTATTACAACAGATATGATTAACTATAAATGGCTTGCTTCATTACATAGTGATTTAGTTTCAAAAATTTGGCTCCGCTTGACTATGTTTATGTTTATTAACAGGGTGCCCCTTCTGATAACACATTATCTATCTGTCGACCTTTGTACAGACTTTATAATATATCGATAAATCTTGTCCGTTATACTCTTTTGTACTTCGATTTAGACCTCTACCTGGCCAGATTCAGGAGGGTTATTTTTCTTCAGAAAATGAGCGGAGCACTGCGAATCTGTGGGGAGTGGCTATTGAAAATTCTAGGGCAAACAAAATTGAATTTTCTAACACAAAACAAACTCTTTTTTTAAGAGGTGTAAAATTTTACAAATCATGCATTGTTTGGATATATCAATGTATGACGTCATTTTAACAATCGATAGTAACAACTTGCGATATCTAGTAGGGGCACCGAACACTGAAATTCTACCTGAGAACGATTGAACTGATAAAACTGCTTTGAATATCCTACACATCTCCTCAAGACTAGATGTAGATATTTAAGAGCTTTTGGTTAAACTGTAGATTTCCAGCCATCTAGGAGAGGAGGTTAAGGAAAGGGGTGGACCTCAGGGATAATATATTCTCTCAGAAGTATTAAACTTACATAAGTGTTGCTTTGACAAAGGGATATAATCTCTCAAGAGTGTTAAGTAAACTAAGCAAAATTATGCCACAAAGCAATTCTTGACTGGATCAATGCAGAATGACTGAACTTTTTTCATGACCTAATATTAATTAATTTTATGTGTATTGTACCATTCACTATTTTTATAAATAGAATTGTTCTGTGACACTTAGGGTGTGGCCAACTTATACGAGGGATACAAATAAAGTCACTAGGCAGTTAGTTTAGTGAAATTTTTGTTTGCCTAGTTAGCTCTACCTTAGAGGCGCCAAAATTGAAAGTTCTCATTAACTCCCCACCCAATATTTTGCACACTCCCAAAGCAATTTTAGTTGTAAAGTACTGAAGTTTAAAAGGTCACTTAGCAAAGGAACGTTTTACTAACTAATTAATGCTCAACCTGTTATAGCTTGATCTTTGGTTGACGATGTGGATCAGAATAAAATAGATTTTAGTTTCAATTTCAGACAGAGATCTATTATTTTTAGTTAACGAACTCAAATTTATAGATAATATCAACAAGAAGCCATCTTCATTGTCAAACTAAGATTAGGTAATTTCTTCCTTGTAAACATTTCTTATGTAATTAATCTTTACAAAAGAGGATTAGCTGTGAAGGTGGTTAGTGTCTTGCCTCAAGTTGAACTCCAAACCTTAATAAATCTTCATTCATATTCCAGAGCAGTGGAACATGAAACATTTATTCTGATGAAATATCAGATAGATGTACAAAATGGCCGACCCTTTTATTCAGGAATAATATAAATGTCTCTCCATGTAAATTTTAAACATTTTATTAGCCAAAGCAGCTTTCCTCTATTTTAGCTATCAAGCTACTCAATGATAATATTTTTATTTTTTATTTTCTTGTTTAGAAAAGCGCAACAGCTGTTGCCTACTGCAAGCGTGGTAATGGAAACCTTCGTGTCAATGGAAGGCCGTTGGAGATGGTTGAGCCACGTGTTCTCCAGTACAAACTCCAGGAACCAATCCTGCTGCTCGGCAAGGATAGGTTCTCTGGTGTAGACATCAGGGTGAGGGTGGCCGGTGGTGGTCATGTAGCTCAAATCTACGCTTGCAGGCAGGCCATATCCAAGGCCCTTGTCTCCTACTATCAGAAGTGTGAGTATCTTTTCATTTTTATTGTCTTCTTAAATTTAGTTATTTTTATTGGGTGTGAAATATCAACATTGTTGAAATAGCTGCAGTATGCATATTGCTTAAGTCTCGTCCAGACTGCCGAGCCGAACAGAGGAAACAAGCCAAGCATTGGTCTTTGCGCATGCCCAGTCTGAGATGCGCAGGCGCACTTTAGACTGGGCATGCGCAGAGACCAATGCTCGGCTCGTTTCCTCTGTTCTGCTCGGCAGTCTGGACGAGGCTTTAGGTATGTTTATTACTGTATAATCCAAATGGTAATAAAGTGGATCTTTAATGTACCATTAAAGGAAGTTTTGTTACCTATTAGGTTAACTAAGAGATTACCCAATGCCCTCAAAACATATAATATATTACCTCCTAAGTTCACTTCCAGAAACTCATAATTATTGTTATTATGGGCTAAAATAGTCTCTATGTATTGCTTCTGAGCTTACCGAAGATAACAGAAATAATACTGAAGAACGAACATCTTTTATTTTCGATTTCAAAAATCCCCTACAAATAAAATTTGTTTTAGACAAAAGGGAACATTTAGTAGTGTGTAGGAAAGAAGCCTATGCACTAATTTAATTCAAATTAATATGCTGTTTATAAACTTTTTTGTGAAGTCCCCTTGTGGCACTTATGATGTTTGGAACTGTTGGCGACAGTCCAAGCTGACAACTGTAGGAGAATATAAGCCATGCCATAAGGTTCTATGATCAGAGTCTGATAATCTTGCTGAAGACATACTGAAAGATGTGGGAAAAATTAATATTGCTATGCATATTCTCTAGGGTTCAATCCGAAACATATTAATTCAAAACTAACTTACATTTTTAGCAGCTCCTGTAAGAATTAAACCATTATTTTAATATTTTCCCAATCTTATCCAGGGTTATTCAAGAATAACTTTTCCATACACGGAGAATTAAAAATAACACACTATTATACCTACTTTAGGTTGCTCGACTACTTTCATTGTATTGTTTTTTTACCTGTTATATTGCTCTAGGTATAATGTATTTTTATTTATTTTCAGATGTCGATGAAGCTTCTAAGAAGGAAATCAAGGACACACTGATCCAATACGATAGGACTCTATTAGTAGCAGATCCCAGGCGTTGCGAGCCCAAGAAGTTCGGTGGTCCAGGTGCCCGTGCCAGATACCAGAAATCTTACCGTTAAAAACATCTTATTTTTTTCTTTTATTTTTATTAAAATGATTTTACACTAAGATAAAAACTGCTTTATTTTCTAAAAGTTCAGAAAACCTTGCTCCCTATTTATCTAGAAATATTAGGATTTATCCTATAAATTGAAATTAGGTTATCTAGCTTGGAGATAATGAAAGAGAATGTGATTATAATTTTATGAATATTCGATGATTATAAGAAGTCTTACACCGATCTCTGACATGAAGTAGACTCACCTCTCAGAAATTATTTTTTTCTCTATCAGCACTGATAATGGCCTTATAAAGGTTGGAAGCTGCTATGTTTAATAAACCAGTTTCAATTTACTTGAAGAAACAATTTATGTTCTTGTTATTACTAGGTGACATCCATAGATGCTCCTATATCTAACTTGATTATAAATGCTGGGTAAAAGTTGAAGTATAACTAATTTCATTAATAGAAACTTTTTAATTATTTTTTATGACTACATCTTCAATAATTTAAGTTCTTTTTTTTAAAGAAATATTATCATGTTGCCTAGATAATAATTGTCAAGTACTATGTAAGGGGGCCTTATACTTTTGATTTGCTTATTGTTGGGACAGGTTCCAAACCCTGGCATACTGCCCCTTTTTTATTTTATGTTTTCAGTGAATGGGACCTGAATAAAATTTTAAAAAACTATAAAAATCTATTTATACGCACTCGTGTATAATACGCAGGCTGGAATTTTTCAGTAGTATTCGGTCGCAGTTGATACTTCTTTTATAACTTGGTACCGTCGTACAAGTTATAAAATGTCTCAACATGGCTAGTATCACTGATAGTATATCAGAGGGTAAGGTATTAAAATAGCTGATAGATATTGCTCTGTATTGTATACAGTTGATCTGAGATCCTGTTAATTTATTTCTCCTGCAGCTTTCACAATTCATTCACGTTCCCTTAAATTTTTGATTATCTCTTTTCTTAGGAAGTATCATTTAAGATTTTACCACTAACATTTGTGAAGCAAATCATAAAGGTTTATTTTATTTCTCAACAATTTTTAAATCTATTTTGTTGTATTAATTTTGATTTTTAACTGATCTCACCTGAGGATGATGTTTCTAGCCAAAATTTGCACTAATTGAAGCTTCGAGGTACGAGTAGAGAAATTTCCATCGCCTTGTCAGTATTGCTTGAAAAAGGACCTGGTCTGTCTGTCCGAACCAAGTGACCAAGTATTTTATCAAAATAATTCTACAGGATATCAGCTCTATTGTATACAATAAAGAGCAATATCCATCAGCTAATAACTTCCCCTCTGATGTACTATCAGTGATACTAGCCATGTTGAGACATTTTATAACTTTTACGAAGGTATCAAGTGCGACCGAATCCAACTGTCCCCCTACTCAAACGATCAACTATCTTTTGAGCCCATTCATACTGATGCATAAGTCATAATTCTCTCTTTCTCCTCGAGGTTCGTTACCTTGTGGAAGTCGAACATTTCATCATATGTCCTGTAGAGTCATAGTTTAAATACTTTTAAAAGCAATCTCACGTAAAAAAAACAAAAAACATTTCTCTTTAAAATTGAAAGCATCAATTTTTGAATGAGTTGAGTTCGCAGGTACAGTTGATGATTTGTAGACCTTTGTTGCTTGCTGCTCTCTAACAAAGATTTTACACCTCTTTGTTTACAATTGTCTCTTTAAAAATTATCACTTCTCCTTCACTGAGATCGCAATCACAAATGATGATGATGATGAATGATTGAACTTATTTTTAGACGTTCTTCAGCAAATATATACGAAAATCCACAAACAAAAGCATTACCTGTAAAAGAAGCAAAGAACTTTACATATTGGTAGGACAATTTTAATTATACTGCGCTTTCCAATTCATCTACTTCAAATTAATGCACATATATCTATAGACCGAGCACGCAAATAGGTTTAGAATTTAAGTGAGCACAGACTTTTTTGTCAAACACACAAATATATAGGTACATACAAACATGCACAGAGGTATATCTATTTTTTTTTTTACAGATTTGGATTTAGAATGGTCTGAAACGCCTTTCTTTGAATGTTTATTGCCTCAGGTCCTTTTAAATGTTAGGCCGGTACTACCCCTCCCCCCCCCCTGTAGAAACCCCGAAAAGTCGCGAATGGACTGCGTTTTACGCTGCAATAATTGAATATTTGTTTCGTTACTTACTTACCCCCCCCCCCCCCCCCCTCACAAACTTCCCCCTCCCCCCTCCCTCGAAACACTCCCTTGACCTTACCAAACCTTTCTAAATGGAGAAGTTTTAAAAGCCTTAGACTAACATTAAGAAGGAATCCAATATAAGAAAAACTTAAAAAATATGAGTTTTTTTCGATTTTGGAAAATTTTAATTTTAGCAATTTTCAAAAATCTGTAGAACCCGTAAAAATTGAAGTAGAAATACTTTTGACTAGTGCATTTCAAAGGAAATTTTGTGCTCTTTAATTTTGAACTGAACTATTTTGTTGACAGAACCAGCCGTTTTCAAGTTATAAGCGAAAAACCGAAAAATGTGCAAAAATATCGTGGTTTTTAGCCCCCCCAAAAGTTATCCGCCCTGATTTAGAGGTCGCAAATTTGGATTTGATATCTCCTAATCATGCCTGAGGACACAAAAAAATAAAATAATTTCCTGCACCAAACGCACGGTGGACTTCCCCTCGTGACTGGACTATCTATCTTTCAGAGGAATATAGTAATGCATTTGATTACAATAATTCATAAAAGGTGGGATTTGAAGGCAACATTAAAATACAAATAGTTCACAGTAATCAGACTGCGGTATTTTAAAATGTTAAAATCTAAGTTATTAGTGATTTTCCAAAGAAAAAATAAAATAAAGATTTTGTAATTCAACGTAAATGAAATTTTTAAAATAATTACACAATAATTATTTAAGCGGCTTCATTTGATTATTTAAGAGTACAATGAAATGGAAATAATAATATGAAGTCAGGTGTGGAGAGTCATTTCTTTTGTTAAGAGAACATTGATAACATCGACCTTTTCGATGTTTCAGGAAAACATCGATATTGTCCGATACATCGAAAAATCAACATCAATGTTTTTAAGTCCAATACATCGATGTTTTCGATATATCGACATCGATGTCCCCACTCTAGTAGGTAGTATTATGGTTATTTTTCAAATATCTACCTTTAATGAATTTGGAAAAATCAGTAGGTAAATTGTTTTCACTTGTGTATAATATACACACTTATTTTTGAAAAAAATAAGAGGTAAAATTTTGTTTTTATTATACACGAGATTTTATGGTGAAGAAGGCAGCTAATGAGTGTAATGCTCAGCTTAGTCACATTCATATGAGTACTTTTATTTATTTACAAGAATTAAGGCCACCTAAGGCTCACATTGAGATGTGTCAGAGTACAGGTGGGTAGGGCATCATGAAAAAATCAACTGAGCTGAGGGCACAGTTGCCTATGTATATTGGATAGCTGTTTTGTGGGGCAGTTTGATCTGTATTAAGCTCCTCTCCACCAAAATCAGATTCCATTTATTTAAAGAAAAATATATTTAAAAAAAAAAAAAAACTACCCTGGAAGCGTAGCGAAACATCACAGTTTCTGTGATATAAAATCCCCAAGTGTCGGACAGACCACATCTGCCCTGCTCTGCATATTAATTTGCACTGTTTATTCAATACTGTGGTTTACAAATACTGGTCCGTCTCAGCTTCTGAGCCCAGTCTCAGGGTGTTTGGTGGGAAAGGGTTTTTTATGTTGTTTCTCAAGGTTTGAGAGCTCTACTCTAAATAGCCTAAAACACATTCACATATTATCCCATTTGATTTGAATATACCAAAACTACTACGGTATCGCTAATACTACGCAAAATGGTTAATGAACATTTTTATTGGTCAAAATCACAAATGTATTTTAAATTTTTTTGTTCTCTTTCCTAACAGTTTCATATCTGTGAAATGATAATTGGTATCATAAGGAAAAACAAGCCTTTAAGAAATCTGCTGATATTACAATTTATTAAAAAATTTAATAAGGAATTACAAGTATTGAATATCTATTCTTAGAACAATGCTGGATAGTAAAAGCTACTTTATTAAAAGCAAAAACTTTTGTCAATGTATTGTTTCTTATTTATTTTAATCTTAATTCTTACTTATTTTGTTTCCGAGCTTACTAAAGGTAACAGAAGCTATGTGATCGTTCTGAAGAATGTCCCCGATTTTAAAAATTTCAAGACAGAAATCCGTTTTAGACATCAGGGAACATTTTTGCAATAAACTACATGATAGGATGTGAGGAAGCTATGTGCCACACCAATTGGCAGTCTATTTTTCAAGGAGATAAAAAAAAATACACCTTAAGACTATAATAATTATAATATATATATTTTTTTGTTTTCTTATATTTTAATCTCTACATTACAATAACAATTGGTGACATTTTTGAACTTACGCAAAAATTAAAAAAATAACAATTTAAATAGTGTGCAACATAGATACTTGACAAATGGTAAGGTTGACTAGATGGTTTCGGACTAGTATGCCGCCAACCTTTTAATTTATGGAGTTAACACATTGTGAAGTAAGTTATTTTTGCTTTACAATTATTAAGGACAATTTTAAAGTCTATATGATAAGGTACCTTCAAAATGAAGGTTCACTCTAAAATGATTGACCTGTTAATTAAAATTAGGAAAGTTTAGTATACTTTGATTATAATTACTTTTTTTTTAGTGATATGATTCAATTTAAATATTATTCAATTATAGTAGAATAAGAAATGTTTTCTTTAAGATGCAGATGTATATATTTTTTTTGTTTTAATTGGAATTTGTTACCTGTAGTGTTGGAGAAAAAATTGCTCGTTTTTTTTTTTTTTTTTTTTGTTTTTTTTTTTAGTTTAAGAGTATGGTTTTGTAAACCTATTTTATAATGAACTATAGCTTCCAATTTTTCTTCTCATGGTTTGATCATATTGGTTTATTAGGTTGTTAAGTCCAGACTTTCATGTACTCCGTTCTTTCATGTATATTTTAATAGTAGTTTGTATTGCTAGCTAATCTTGGCAGGTGTGTCCTGATATTTTCTTGAAGACTGTATGTGATGAAATTAGTAAAGGATGATTTTTTCAAAACGGAGATCAGCTGGTCAAAACATTTATCAAAATTAATAATTTTTTTATTAAAGATAAGAATAAAAGAGAAAGTCAGATAATTGGTTGTCTACTACTGGAAATTAAATATAGATTTCTGGGCCAGTTAGTTTGATTCCTAGTAGTATGGTGTATTTTGGTCTTTCTCTCAAATTCTTCAATAATAATATTAAGTTACAGTTGAGAGTTATTTCAGATTAATTGATATTGAGAATGGGACCCTATAAGAGATTTTTTTTCATCTCAAGTATTTATTTATTAACATTAAGATTGGGTCATAGGTGTCGATGTATCAAACATATCAATGTTTGTAGTTTCGATGTATAAGGGACATCAATGTTGACCTGAAGAAACATCAAAGTTAAAAGTGATAAAAAAATGACTTATTGTTCTGGTAAAGCTTTGGAAAACCAGCAACCTTTTTTTGCAATGTCGATGTATCGTAAACATGTTTTGGCTAACGTTGATGGATCATGAACAGCTCTCAGAATGTTAATTCACCAAACCTTCGACAGGGTCTCCTTAAGATTTAGACTCATTAGTATCTCTCAATTTTAAATTCATACTTTTACTACTCATACAGATGCTACTTTATTTAGGCAATTTTGGCTCATAAAAGAACATCTAGGCTATATAATTTCATAGCTAACTTATGTTGGGGAGGTAAAAAAAAATCGAGTGATGAGGGAGTATGATGAATATAACACCAAGAGCAATACTAACCATTTTGTTTTCAATGTGTTTAAGACAATATTATATTATTATTAGTACAATCATAGTTTTTTTAACTGGCATTTAAGAGCTAAATTGCTTTTAAGTTGAATACGGGGGTTGTGTATTATGTTTTTGCTTTAAATATACCTGTAGGGCAGTAATTTTTATGTTGAATATTAAAAGTGATATATATTTATACTTTCTTATCTAATTGTAATAAATATTTATTTATTTTTTATTTATTAAAATATTGCAACTAAATTAGAACATGTTATAAGCAATAAAGATTTGTGCATAATGCTTTCACTGACTTGTTAGACATGAAGGTGTAACCCATGCTAGTGGAGTTTGGAGTAGGAGTTTGATTTAGGGATAAAGGTTTGCAATTGGCATGTCTTAAACTGGACGTGGATACTTCAGTTTTGTTAATTATAATAAAGTTTTTTAGTCATGCTTCTAGATGTTGCCCTTGATCAAAAGCTAGATGTTGCCTAGATGATTTGTGAGGCGATAATATGCATTTGTTGTCAGCAAAAGATGTGATGGAGAAGTTCAGGGTAATATCATAGATCAGTTCTTTCTGTCAATGCACGTTGCTTCTTTTCCATTTATTTTTATTAACTTTCCGGGCAGCCATGTAGATGTAACCAGAATCAGAAAACTTTGACGGATTTGACTTTTGACTATAGCAAGATACAGTCTTTACCAGACCAAAATTTGTATAGCTTATATTATTTGCTGTGTTAGTGACCATAAAAAAATATTAGCTCTTCTCTGCCAATATAATGTGTGCGTTGCTGTTCACTGTATTTTATAATTTTACAACCACATACTTGTATGATTTAATTTAAACTACAAATACATATTTTTCATTACAATTACAAACTTGATATGGTGAGAAAAAAAATTACGATTATTAACAATTTTTAAAAATACTGATATAATACATGTTAGGAAGAACAAACATTTTTAAGAACTTCATTAGCAAATTTTGATTATTACATTAACGTTTTTAAAAAATATTTTTAAGCATCCGTTGTGCTTCAGTTTGGACAGTCTTAGTTTTATTTCTTTAATAAAAATAAGAATAAACTTTTTGTACATTTCCAATCACTCGTAGATGTTTAAACAGGATTTTTTTTTTTAAAGTTTAAGCTACTTGGACATTACCTCAAGGACTTATATTTTATTTATTATTTTTATGTTAAATGGCCCGTAAATTTTTCTTCTTCTTCTTTTTATTAGAGGGACTTAATGAAATAGATTTAGGGTGTTCTGCTGTCTGCAATGATGTTATTTGAATAATATCCACTGGGTGGGTTGTATTCTTGAGCCTCTTCGTATTGATAATCATTGGAAGAATGTACCGGCTCTTTTGGATATAGCATTTCCAACTGGAACAAAATTTTCATGTTACACATGTTTATAAAATCTTAAAATAATTAAGCTTGTTGAGGAACAATTAAGTTAAAAAGGTTATTGGGAAATTAAAAAGTCTGAGATTACTGTTCTTAGTGGCTGAAGATGGAAGTCTATCCTTTTTGCTTGTGAGTGCTTACGATTCTTTACTTGAACTCTTTTTGTCTGAGATCGGTAACCCTCAGCTCTAGCAGTGATATCATACACGCCTCCAGTTAGCAATCGGTAATAATCACCATCGAACACTAAACAAAAATATAAAAAAGTTATATAGCAATCATTGGGTAGAAACGCCATGGCCGGAGCTCTACAATAGTTAACTTGTTAGTAAAAAGCTAGGTTGCGACAATTATTTTATAACTTAAAATGTCCGAACAGAAATGTCTCCCATGTGGTTGATTGAGCAACTCTAGAAAAACCTTTAACAGTACTTTATCCCCTAAAGCAGACTTTGTCAAAAGTGTGTTTATGCTGGTAAAATGCTAGGATGGTTTTGTAATATCATAATAATTCTGATTTGAAGACTATATTAAAAAAAATCGGTCTGATAAATCGATATTGATACTGCATTACAGTTCCCAATATTTCATTTAATTGATTTTTTTTTTTTTAAAAAAAAGTGTTCAACATGTGATTCTTTCCTTTTTGTTTTTAGTTACAAATAAAATCTCGGAAACTATATTTTTACTAGAGGAGAGAGGGGGGGGGGGACCTTTTCTGAGCATCATTATTTGCAGCTCTTTGTTTAAAAATTGGACTCTTTAAATGGTTTTTACTTGTCAACAATGAGTTATAATTAATACATATATTAGTCAATAAAATAGTATTATCAACTAATATAATACATTATAGAAGTTAATACCTGATGTAACGTCATGGTCTATTTCTTCACTTACTCCTCTAGACATATTCCTCACATGGATCATGGCATTAGATATGGATTTCCCTGTCATAGCGTCGTCCACCAAACCTTTCACTCCAATATGAGACTGCAAGTGCAATAAAAATGGTAAATAATGATCAACAACAGGTATATGGTATATGGATGTTAATTGTGTTGAAAACAAATTTAATAAATTAACACAATTAGTTGTAAATTTTAAGTTATCTCGACGGTGTGAAGGAAATACTTACAATAAGAATTTTTTATATGTATACTAAGTTCATAGGCGGCTCTATAGCAATATATTTGGGGGGGGGGGGGGGGGTATAGAATGGGCGGTATAGAATTCCCCCCAGGGAAGTGGGGGTCCTCCCCCGGAAAATTTTTAAAAATTTAACACAAAAAATTTCGTTTTTACGGTACATATTTTGATATCTAAAAATAACTGTTTATTATACTTGTTTTGTTAGAAAAAAGCCTAATTCATAATGATAAAGTATAATTAGAATTTAATTGGAATTATCTTTAGTAAGCCAAAGCCACCATATTAAAACTGTAGGTTACATACACAAACTTTAGAATACAAACAATGAGAGCAGTATTTTATGGCTTTCAAATGGTGGAATCAGATTTATTTACAGTTAAACCATTTAAAAGTAAAAAGAAATAAAAATTTAAAGTTTTGAACAAATGAATTTTTATCTGCCATACAGCATTTATTCAGGCCAACAAACTCATCCAAGCTATTAACCAAATAATAATTGTTCTGCCATTGAGCCAAGTTTAAACGGTTAAGAGGATTGGTAATTGTTTACTTTAGTACCTTAGGAATTTTTAAATTATTTCTTTTCTGTTTTCAACCGACTTTAAGGTTTTATATATAGGTTATTTTCGGGAACGCCGTTTTCGGGGTTTTTATTTGTTTAAATCGATTTTGGGTTTAAATATTTTCCAAATATTTTTTCTTTCCTATTTAAAACAACCTAGCTCTCGAACCCGAAGAAACCGGCGACAACGCACCAAAAATGGCGTTTCCGCGGGAAAAATTGTTTTAAAAACGTAATAAAAATAAAAAAGTAATAATTTATCTGAGTGATTTTGATTTCTATTGATTAGCTTTTAGAGAGCAAGAAATGTAGAATAACAATTTGAGCAAACTAATGAATATATTTTTAATTTTACTTTTACAAAATATAGCTTGAACTAACACAAAAATCTAAACCAAATGCAGTTTTCTTGGCTGCATTGCAAATATTCTGCTGACATCTTCACTGGATATAGTTTCAGGAAAAATACTACTATTAAACTAATGTAAAAGTTTACCCATCAGTAATACAACAAAGGTTTGGCAAATAGTATGTTTCTTGTGATTTTTCTTAGCGGATAACATTTTTTTAATTCCTTTGAATTTTTGGGGGCTTAGACCCCCCCCCCCCAAGCCCCAAGCCCATACCTTCGGCAGCCTAAATTAAGTTCTATATTTTACTTAATACATAGAAGTTTTTGAATATACGCTGTAAATAAAGTATAGACTTTTTTTATAAATATAAAAAGGTATGTACATATTTGCAGCACATAGGTACTACACTTTTCGCCACCACAGGCAAGATGGTTTATGGCCCCACGGTGGCATAGGAAATAATTTTTTTTTCGTATTTTTAGAGTTTTTGAGAGGTAGCACCCCCAAATTTGGAGCTACAAATTCATTTCTCGACTTCCCCTCGGGGTATGATTTTTCTAAACATTATGTATGCCAAATTTTGTCAAAATTGGCCCAGTAGTTTATGCTCTACGCGTCTGCTTAGATGACAGAGTCATTTTTAAAAACCACTTTTTTGGTCAGTATCTTTAAAATGATACCCAAGTTAGAATTTTCAAATGACAAAAATGTTGAGCTCCCGAGTTACGGCCCCCTAAAATTTTTAAAATTTGACCTTTTTATATCAACTCCTGGAAATCTTATTGGACTACAGAGATATATATTTATGTATTTTTGCCCTTTTTTAGGGCCTATCCTAATGGGGTATAGTGCAGGGGGGTAAATTTTGGATTTGTTTTAATTGTTTGGGGGGTAAAATGGCCGCCTATTTATAATCTACACTTTAATACCTTTCAAATGATACCCAACTTGAAAATTACAAAAAATATAAAATATTGCGATCTATTCGCAATTGATCGCAGATCACAGAAATTTGGAGTGTTTAAGTCCGCAATAGTTTTTCTGTTTTTGGGCAAAAAAGTTTAACTTGTATACCAAATTTCAAGTCTATAGCTTCAGTAGGTCGGGAGATATACTTCATGATGCAACGGACGGGCGGACGAACTACCAAAAGCATAAGGATTTCTAGGACGATCTCGAAACCCTAATATAATAACATATAATAAGGGTTAAAATTAAAAATAAATAAAAGCTTTTACCTGCCACATAAAATTCATGAGTGCTGCTTTATTTCTTTCCCATTCAAGAGGTAGATCCTTAGCTGGAGGATATTTCTCACAACCCAATTCTAAAGTAATCTCGAAGTCATTAGACGAAAGATAATTAAAATCTTGCATGCCTCCAGCAACACTGTACCAAGCCGCTCCATTGGTGATACCTCCTTGCTTGCCGAAATTGAACCCTTGGAATCCGCAACCTGCTCTATTTTTAGCAGACATGTCAGCATGATATAGACTGTATGATTGAGCCAGATGCCTGCAAGGAAAACGGGGCTATTAATTTAATCGGTTTAAATAATAAGTTTTCAACCTTTCTCAAATCAATAACTAAGATGCCAATTTTATCAATAGCGTTTATGATCGATAGTGGCATTATTGTGACAGGTTTATCTCTGGTTATATTCTTATACTGCTTCTTTTACGTCCTGATCCCGATCAACACATTAGGTTATTACAGGACGGGGGATCCGGCTACTTTACTCATCTACTCGTTGTGATCATCAGTGTGAAGCAGGTCTCACCTCTCTGGGATTCCAACTCACAAGATTTGTCGGTCTTTAGACCTAGGTCGGTGAAGATAACCACTAAATAAGCCATACCAATACAATAATCAAGTAAGCTAACCACTCGGCTACGTCAGTCCTCTTTATCTCTGTTGTCGACTCCTTTAAAATATCTTATCAGTAGGAGGAATAATAAGTATTTTATGACAATACATAGTAAGGAATCGCAAATGAACGAAAATGACGTTGGAGCGTGAAAGCATGTTTTCCAACTTACGTTGAAAGCGCCGAATAGGTTAATTATGAATTAATTACCTATCTGACGTGACACAGCAACAAAAACAACTTTTATTCAATTAGAGAACTAGGAACCAAACTGAGGTACGATTAAATATCCACATCGTCAGGACGTCAGGGTCGAAAGATATTGCTTAAATTAAAAATAAGACCTAGCTTTATTCTAAATGCTTAGTGTAATTATTGTTAAAAGTGTTAAGTATTTACCTAAAAGTATCATCATCAGGGCTAGAAGTGTACTCAGAGAGGGCTCCTGTCCTACTCTCGTCATAAGGATAGTTGGCCACTAGATCTCCACCATGTAGATTCGCCGATAAAACAAATGGCGTAGTCATAATCAGTCGCATGACTGCTTTCGTCTCTGGCTGGATCTGCAAAATTAATATATGAATCAGTAATATTTAGTGTGGGCGGACTGTATGATTGTATGACAATCACCTTTAATATTTTTAGTTGTGTTTTTAGGGGAATAGTTTAAATCGATCCAAAAGTTTATAGGTCGAATATTAAACTAATATCTTCCAATGCTTCCCGACTTGCACTAGCGGATCATAAGATTGTTTTAGGATTGCTTAAGTTTAAGGATTGCTTGTTTATTGATTTGCTTACAGGTTCATTAAGACGGTCGACAAGTGGAAGAAGATGGTTATTGTATCCTTGCTGTGTTTCTTCACTTCGGAACACAATCCGATCCAAATCTGGGAAGTTACGATTCAAATCAACACTGTTGTTATTGTTTCGACCAATCAAAAAATCGCTGCCACCCTGAAATAAATTGTTAGACAAAATTAAAGAGACATTGACATTGTTGTTAAAGAGTTATTATAATTATGTGTCACTGCTGATATAATTATCATGTTACCGCTTCTGTAGCAGTCTGCCAACCATCAGGGTTCATGGAAGGCATAAGGTGTATGCGGGTTGTGTTAACGAGCTCCACTACTTCTTTATTATTATCAAGGTATTCCTGGCAAAGGTAATCTGCCAGTTTAAGAATTAACTCTCTTCCAAGCACCTCGTTTCCATGCATGTTTGCAATGTACTTGAATTCAGGATCGACTGAAAGATCGACGTAGTAAACATAAATAAAAGATAATAATAAATAAAACACTTAGTATAGGTATGGATATTTAGAAAAATAATTAACAATGTTGTAATCAAGATTTGGGCCTAAAATCACCCTACAAAAAATTACTGTAAACTCAAAACTCAAAATTAGTTTACGTACGAGGTACATGATGACCGGGATGGGCAGAAAAGACTATTACGACCAAAGGTACGCCCCGGACCGATGTTTCGGTGAGCGAATACACCGAGGTTATCTGAGGACATTTCTTGTGAACTGCATGCAGTATGTCTATCATCTCTTTGTTATCATGATGTTTCCATTTAAATTCCGCCCAAGCTGTTCCACACAATAGCAGCACTGACACCTGCAAAAGGAGAAGTTATAAAAATTACTTCCAAGCATTAGAATTGGAACACATCATATTTCTGTGACAAATAAAAGAATAAATCCACATATATTAGGTTCAATAAGTAGTCTATATAGTAGAGAATAATGTCGTATATAGGAACCTATATGTAATGAATTATGTCAAGAGAGAAACCTACAAGTTATGAGAATAAAAACCTTAATTAATTGGTTTTAGATATTTCATTCTTCAAAAATAACTTCTTTTATTTTTATCTCACCAGTATTTAATTGATGAAAAACTTGGAGAATCCAAGGACACTCGAGGTTTGAGAGCAATGGAAAAGCTAATGAAACATCGAGGAGGGAATTGCTGCTCAGACTAGTCTAGAGCTACACGTATAACTAAATTAAACTTTGAACAAGCACTTTCAAACAAGAGTTTCTCAACAGAATGTTAAAAGTTAAACCTTTAAATGGTCTCATAGATAATCGGAAAATGTTACGAAAACACTTTTTCATTCTTCTTCTTTTATTTTTGTATTATGTGCTTGTAACACAATAGTTATTTATTAATAGTTATTGATTGACTTATTAACCGAAAAAGCCCATGAGTTCGAATCCCAGAGAGGTGAGACATATCACACACTTATAAGCACATCCTATTATTACGAATCGTGGGATCGGGAAAAGAAACAGCAAAAAAAGAGGAGAAGGATTACTCGTTATAAACGATTTTTATGTTTAAAATAATTGTTACTTTATTGATTAATAACTAATAAAGTATTGTAAGACAATTTATTTTAAATTTTAGAATTTTTCAGGTGATATGTTATAAATAATAAGGGTATACACGATCTTTAGTTTAATGTCAAAAATGTGTTAAGTTGGTTATATGATGCTCCATTTTTAACAAATAACTAGTTATAGGTATCTCTTTAACATTTAACTAGGCTTTTAGTGAGTTAAATGAACTTTGACAGATGTTAATTCGGGTTGAGATCAGTGATGTAGAAAAATTGTTATTTATGTAACTAGGCAGCAAAATGGAATTTTACTGACGAGTGAGTAAGTTAGCCTCCGAGCCAGAAGCGAGGATCGGCTATGAAAATTAACTATGGTATTAAGTTGGTAACTAAGTTTTTGAGGCAGCCAATAAGTACACGAAGCAGAAATGTTAAACCTTTGCTGCCTTGTTGCATTTAATATTTTATCTACTCACGCTATTTATTAAAAAAATGGAAGCTTAGGTAAACATATTAATACATTAATAATATAAAATTGCTTGGTAATAAAACAAATAAAATAAAAAAATCACAGAGGTAAAAAGTACTTGCGTCCTAGTACTTTTTAGGGTTTTGTAGATGATTAAGCATACCCGTTATGCAATTATGATTTTTTTCTTCGATCTCAAGGGTCCCGGGTTCAATTCCCCGGGGGGTCACAATGTATTTTATCGGTAATAACGACTAGATAAATTACATTTTATCAGGAAATTTTCATCGCCCCACCATAAGGCATAACCATGAATTATTTCGAAATTTTAGAACCAGCCGTTATATAGTGGTTGCGGGGAGGTTTTTTTTGGGTATATTTGACTTATTTAACCAATAAGGAATGCAACATTTTAAAAAGTATATATATTTGTAATCTATCTATTATTCATTTGATACCCCACTCGAAAATTTAAAAAAAATATAAATTTTTGAGTTATCACATTTTTGCGACTTGCGCGTGCGCATATTTAATTTTTTACTTCTGTATATTTTTCCTTGTTGGGTTAAAAAGTTGCATCAGTGTTTCAAATTTCAGCACTTGAGCTTAAACGGTTCGGGCCCTATGATTCAAGGAGCGACGGACAGACGGACACACCACCCTCGGCATAAGCATCTACAAAAGTCTAAATAGTATATAGGCAGGGAAATATTTTCCTGCCTAGGCAGAGAAATATTTCCCTCACTGTTTCAGTTACTTTCCTGCCTGTTTTTAATTATTTTACTGACAAATCAGTGAAATTTCACTTTCCAGCCTAAAAACAGTTAAGTAATGCTTAATTTTGCAGCCGTGAGTAGATAAAATATATTTCTCTAATTTATAAACTGACAAACGTCGTACCTGCATAACATTTAACTTATAACTCGTCTTCAGGTCAAGGTCCCTCGCAATCTTCAATTTATGCATTTAACTCGTTAAACAAAGATCGTGAATACCCCTAATGATTTTATTTATAAAACCATTTATGAATCTATAAATATAGCATTTTAATAACTTATCTCGTCATAACACGAGTACGAATTTGTAATTTTAAACAAAGACTACGATAAAAAAACTTAAATTTCCATACCTTTTATCCTTTAAAATTTAGAAATTAGAATAGAATACTGTTGTTTTATTGTGTTTTTATTAACATAATAAAAAAATTGTATAAATAAAATTTAAAAAATAAACAGATATTCTACATTGGCATTATGCCGTCAGCAGGAGTGGAGTTAGCTTCATTTCATTCACTATACAAATATATATTTATATAAAATCTTATTCATTAATCTAATGAATAAATTATAAATAATAAATAGAAAATAAATAACAATGCATGCAACAATAAATAACAATACCTATACAAAAATGTATAAAACAATACACATTTCATAACTCAAAAATACATTAGTAACAAAATTAACTGATATGTTAATATGTTAATTTATATCTCTATCCACTAAATATAAGTACAAGATTTAACATTTCAGTATTCAAATTTAATTTTAATTTATATTATTACAAACTTTTCTATTATTATGTAAACACAGATTTGAAAATAAAGGATGAAAACTCAAACTTTAACATATATATATAATATAAATATATTATATATTATATATAATATAAATATTATAAAATTAGTTTAAATAAAAACAATGCACAATGCACTAATACATACAGAGTGGTCCAAAAGTCTCCCCCCCCTTAACGTTTGAACGTTTTGAGATAAATGAATGAAACTTAGGAGATCCGCATCTGTAAAGGGAAGGTTGTTTTTATGCAATCACGGACAAGGGGCAACCTCCCACTTTGCCACCAGGCCACCCAACTTCAAAATTTCAAATTAGAGTGTATATTTTTGATAGCATATTTGGATTCAACGGTAAAAAATAATAACATTTTACTTGAAACTTTTTTTCTATCTCCAATATATTTCCCCCTACAGGAGGGCAAATATAGCAAAATAACCCTTCACAAAATACGTTGTAATATCTAAACGGTTAGAGATAAATTAATGAAACTTAAGGGATGCGTACCGCAACTATTGAATTTCCAAATAGGTTTGTCTGAAGCCACGCCCACCTTACCTCTCATTGGCCAGCTGTTCCTAGCTTGCCTATTCCCGCCAGTATTTAAATTAAAATGTTACATCGTCTCTATAGCTAATTAACCTAACCTTTTAAATCTTTTTTACGTACAAATTAAAAGAGTTTCAATATTTCAAAAAATACTTTCGTATTCCTTGTAGTCTAGTCAAATTAAACACTAAAAAGGGCTCGACTTTGTAAAAGGTTAAGTCGTTCTAATTTGTTTATTTGTTGCTAGGACCTAAGCCAATAGTAAGAACCCCAGTTTGTAAGAGCTATGCGAACAGATAAATATATTTACGCATGACAATGATTCAGTTCAGAGTAAAAATTGGCCGATATAATTTGGTATACGTTGTAATTTGTAATGAACATGGATGTTATTATGTAAGGTAGTTTGACCCGCAATTCACGAGAGATGAAACATGAAACTGGGTAAAAGCAAAGATGAGGAGAAGGAGAGAAGAGAACTTTTTTTTATTGTTATTGTTTGTTATTTTTTTATGTTTATTATGTAGAGACAGAGAGAAGCAAATGTGTTTTAAAGTATTGTATTTTACCAGTTAATAGAATTTGTGAATTTACAAAAATATGTTTTATTAGTTATTGAAAAAGTATTTATTTTTATTATTAAAAAAAACAAAACATTAAGACGTATTCCTTTTATCAGTGCTAAGACTAAAGTTTTATTAGTGCTAAGACTGTTCGTTGGTGAAAGTTAATTAATCTATAGTTTGAGACAGACATATTTTCAATTAATTTTTTTCAGTAAAACCAAATAATTTGCCTAAGAATGATGGAGAGAAGCATGATTGGTGTTAGTAGAAGAAATAACATAATATCAAATCTTTGGATTAGAAAAGAATCGGGAATGGATGATTAGGAGAACTAATGCTGAAGAGAAAATGGAAATGGGCTGGACATATTTCCATGTTCGGTTTAGAACTACCGAAGGTAGATGGTCCAAGAAACTTGAATTGGTTCCCTTGGGAGGAAAAGAGAAGCAAGGGAAGACCTCTGCGACAATTGGATGAAAAAGGTGTGCGGTGAAGAGGCTTGGCAGAGAGTTGCTCGAAACAGAATTGTGGGGAAAGAAATGGGATGTTTACCAAAATGTATGGCTAAAAGAATAATTAGCTATAACCAATACAATGAATCTTTAATATTATACTATATTTTTACTTTATGTTTGGTACTTGTTACATGAAAATCATGTATGCTCAAAAGAAATAAAAGGCTAAACTCGGCAATAGCCCACCCCTTACATGTAATCGATGTCTTTCGAAGTTGTACAGTTGGCTTCGACATATCAGTTCATCCCTTCCATTCGTATATAATAATATATGTATATAATAATTATATATGTATGGTTTGTTCATAGGAGAGTTGATATCCCATTGTCAAAAAATACGTTGAAGTGAGAAGGGGTGGGCTAATTCCTAATATTAAATTTATTTTATGTTCTGTTTGTGAAGCTTTGTTATACACAACAAACACTTCATCTTCTTGACCAACTAGTTGCAAATCTTTTATCTTTTTGGTGCATGGAAGATGCCTCATGTGCCTGTATTTAGAATACCTTCCACTAATTATGTCTATTATTTTTCTTTTATAGTAACTTTCCATATCCACAGTCAAATAATGGAATAATTGTTTGATATTATAGGCTCTGTCGTATTTAAGATGCGCTCTTTTAGAACATTTATTGCAGACTCCACCATTTCCTCTAGTTAAAGTTCTTTTACATTGAGCCCAAATAGGATGGTATCCCTGAGAGAGAGTGAGGAAAAGAGGCAAAGCACCAGCTCAATGAGAGGAAGAGCTGTGGAGGAGACACGAGAGACTGGCCAGAGTGTGGCAAGTCTGAGTAGGCAATGTATCAAAAATGTATACAAGAATATTAGGTTTTAGAAGCAATAAGAAAACAAATTATTATTATAGTAATTAACTATTTTTAGTAAATTAAATAATAAAATAAATGTATGCATGTGTGTGTAAGTGTATATAAAAAATAGTAAAGTTGTCTAAATGGTGTAAATAATATACTGACAATACATGAGTTAAATTAAATAACTAGTCACTATTTAAATACTTGAGAGTAGATGTTTTAAAATAATTATGATTTTAATTGAATATATTTTATCAATTTGTTTGGTAAACACTAGTGGGAGTAAAATCTAAAGAATTTAATAGCCAATATATTTTTTGTTGTAACGTTGTTTCTTTATTACCTCTATTTATAATTTTTGTTAGTTATAGAATAATTTATACACACATATATAGATTTAATTACATTGTTGTTACATTATTGATAACTTGATGTATATATTTTTATTTTATTGATTTATCTAATGATAAAAAAAAGTAATTTACAAGTTTTATAAACCACTCAATTGGTCTTCTCAGAGCCTTCAACAAACTACTATGTAAGCCGAGTAGCCAGGAAGAAGGAAAAGAAATTAAAATTATAGTAGTGTATAGTATTTATTTATTCTGTAAAAAATGTACATTTATTTGTTTTTGAAATTGCAATAAATGGTAATCAATCAATCATTGTATCACATCTTAATGATAAAAAAATGAACCTGCCTTAAATGACTTTTCCAGTACAGGGAGTCGTAGTCTGAACTCTGTATGTAACCCCTGATAACTGCTGATGATGCTGCAACCATTCCTTAAATTCGTCCACAGTCGCAAATTTAATCTAAAATTTGCCACATGACCATCTTCGGTTTCATTAGTTTTAAGAAATGAGGCGCTTGGATACAACTTATGAAATAAATAAATTATATAAAAAGCATTGACAAATACACTTCGCAAAGAAATATTTGTTAATATCATCAAACATAATGCGTAAAGACAACATCTCAGGGATAGAGGAAACCTAGGCTTTTGGAATGGTTGGCTCTCAGGCATCACTTATATTATATTACAAATTTAAAACTAAAACCAGTGAATGTTACAACCACATATATATGTTGCACTATATATATACTTGTTATGATTAATTATTTATACATAGGCATTTACCTCATCGATCCTTTTAGTCATTAACTCTGTTAGACACATTTTGAATAACTTAAAACTATCTTAATATGTTTAATTAGATGATATAATAATATGATATTTTTTCTTAGGTCTTTAGGGATGTAAGAAAAAAATTAATATTTAATTATATTAATTTATTACATTTAACATAATTTATTGGCTTTACAATATTTCGCCATATCCTGGGCATCATCAGGCCTATTTCTGCAGTCAATACTTTAGTATAAACATTTTTTCAAAGCAATTTAGAGGAATAACAATTGAAAAGATTTATAACACTAGTGTACAACAGTTACTCAAGATTGACAAAAAGATAATATGTAATTTGTTTAATACCATAGTTATAAGTACTTACTTCAAATTTGTTATTCATTTTTTAGGATTATAAAGGTGTATAATGAATTCAACAAAAAAAATCGGATCAGACACAAAAACAACTGTAACGTCATAAAACTCATATAAGATACATTTCCATTTAAATATTGGCGGCAAAAGGCAAGCTAGGAACATCTGGCCAATGAGAGGTAAGGTGGGCGTGGCTTCAGACAAACCTATTTGGAAATTCAATAGTTGCATCCGTACCAAGTAAAGGGAAGTTTATTTTCATGTTATCGCGCACTAGAGAAAACCACCCACTTTACCCCCAGGCCCCAGGCCTCCTAACTTCAAAATTTCAAACTGGAGTGTATATATTTTTGATAGCAGATTTGGATTCTACGGTGAACAATAAGAATATTTTACATAATGTTTTTTTATATCTCCAATATTTTGCCCCTATATGGCAAAAATATAAAAATGGTAGATTTCATTGCCTGGGGGCAAAATGGTGGTCGCCCCGAGTACGTGAGTGGTTGAATACACACTTCACTTTACATGGTACAAATCCCCCCAAGTTCCATTACTTTATTTCAAACCGTTGTTATTTTTTAGGGTCCGTAGGCAAAACCAAGGACCCTTAAATGGAAAAAAATCCTGAGTGTATTTTCAACAATTAGGTAGTGTTAAGGCCCTTTAAGTTTGAATTTACGCTACGCTGGCGTGGTAAAAGCGTTGTCACAAGAAAAAAAATTAGAGTTATTACTACACTGACTTATCAAACTGGTTAGCTGTTCAAAGGCGTTTTGAGACCTGCCGACTTGTCACACTACTGCTTAAATTTATTCCCTTCACACGTCAAAATTAGCAGTGATATAACTGTTCTCACGTGGTGAATATTAGTACTAGAATAATCACGATACACCTACTTGTAGCGTTGCCTACACATTGCTGAAATGGGTGTGCGATATATATATATATATATATATATATATATATATATATATATATATATATATATATATATATATATATATATATATATATACATATATATATAAATCAAATTATAATTATTATTAACTACGGGAAACAGACAGAGAAAAATACACTCCAGCGCTGGGATTTGAACCACAGGCCTCTATATTTCCGGTATAGCGCTCTACCGCAGGAGAATGATTTCCTCAGACGTTAATGATAGCTTGTCCCGAATTTAAGCTTTCAATTTTCTACAAATCTTAGAAGTCAACATTAATGACATAGAACTAGACCGAGAAATAACGCTTATAATTATAAAGTACCCAATTAGTACCTGTACCTAGTACAATCAATTAGAAATTCATATTTTACGATTTTGGTAGTATTCATACTACGGAAAGATTAAGTTTTAATTTAAATCAAATTATAATTATTATTAACTACGGGAAACAGACAGAGAAAATAATAATTATAATTTGATTTAAATTAAAACTTAATCTTTCCGTAGTATGAATACTACCAAAATCGTAAAATATGGAGGAGCATATATATATATATATATATATATATATATATATATATATATATATATATATATATATATATAGAGAGAGAGAGAGAGAGAGAGAGAGAGAGAGTATTGTGCGAAAATTCATTTTTGAGACATAGATTTTCAGTTTTTAATATCCCAAAGTTATTTAAAAATAGTCTCTTTGTAGTCTGTCGTATAAATTATAAATAAAATTCAATTTTGATTGAACACGTGACACGTTTATGGAGTCCAAAAAATATCTGTCTGTCATATGTAGTCTGTACAGAGGCTTGAAGCCTAAATTGCTGGGCCAATTTTGATGAACTTTGGCATACATTTTCAAAAAAATCCTACCTCAAGGCGAGATCGAGAAATGAATTTCGGCACAGCCAAAAGCTCTAGAAAAACTTAAGATAAATTTAAAAGATTCTAAAATGTAGTCCTTATAAACACGAATCTAACAATATTAGTCCGCCGGAAAAATGTAGTTTGCTGTAGTTATTATTAAAATAAATCTGATTTTCGTAAAATATATATATATATATATATATATATATATTTTTTTTTATCAGATTTTGTTAAAAATCAGTCCGAGACAACTCAGACAAACTTTCTCATATACGAGCCCATAATTACTTAGCCCAGTGTTTTCCATTTATTAGTTTTCGTATGTACATTTAATTATTATTGAACATTTCATCAAAAATTATCACAAAAATAACTTCTCCTGGACGGGGAATCGAACCCGGGCTCTCTCCGACCGCGTTTTAAACTATCATCGCGTTTTAATCAGGAACTAAATTTTTCTCGGGAAAACGGCTTATATCATTAGATCCGTATTTAAATAGACTACATTTTACAATTTTTTAATCAAAATCGTCGGAACCGTTTTCGAGAAATATTTTTTTTTCACGTTTTTTCTGAGTTTTTAGGGGTAGTGGCACCAAATTTGGGGCTATAATTCATTTCTCGATTTCGCCTCGAGGTGTGATTTTTCTGAACATGTATGCCAAATTTTGTCAAAATCGGCCCAGTAGTTTAGGCTCCAGGCGTCTGCACAGACTACAGACAGACATTTTTTCAAACCACTTTTTTGGACTCAGGGGACCTCAAAACGTGTAGATCCATCAAAATTGAATTTTCGCGCTATCACAATACTTTCTCTTTATATGAGAAAGTAAAAATTAAACAGCTGTTGAACAGTTTTTAAATATGTATGTTAAAAAATAAATCAAATAAATGAGATATTATGTGATTTAAATACAGTATAAATATTTATATGAAAAAGTTTTGTTGTATTTTTTTAACGATAGATAGTAAATGCTATTGTTTAATTAATAATATAACAATTGGTGTTGATCTTCTATTTATTAATAGAAGATAAACACCAATTGTTAATTATTTAAGTGGATATGAAAGTGGAAGGTAAAAAGAAAGAAACAATTAATATATAAACATCATTGGAAATAATTAACACAGTCAAAACAACTAAGTAGGCAAACTAACAGTCTATAAATACTTAAAATAACATTTTAATTACTGTTGCGTTGTTATACTAACAATAAACAACTAACAGTTAACTACTAACTACAATCGCAATTAATTATTTAATAGTTTAACCTATTGCCAGTTTGACTAATGTGCCACTTTAAAAGTTAGTATTTCTCGATCGCTGTAGGTGTGAATTTGTTGTACTAAAATCCTAATTAGAAAATCTTTGGCCAAAAATAGAATTTGAAATAACTTTCAGAACTCTGTCTGTCTTCAGCGGTAATTGTGTTAAAATGTGTTTATCACCGACAGTGACATAATCTCTCTATTCTGTCTGTCTATCTGTCACACACTTAGTATTAAGAGTGCTATATAATCATGGCGCGTGAATTTACAAAATCTAAATTTAAAGTATTTCAATGAACTTAATATAACATTGGAGTTTTGTACAGTTGTTTATCTTTATATAAAGATTAGTAGATTACATTTGAAAAATATTTTTACTCCAAATTTTTAAGTTTTAGGTCAGGGCCGTAACTACAATTTTGGGGGCCCTAAGGCAAGATTATTCTGGGGGCCCTTCGTGGTGTGGAGGGGATACCCCCCCCCCCAAATAAAGGGGCGTTCGGGGGTCCTCTCCCGGTATTTTTTTTTTTTAAAATAACGCCCCAAAACGTGTTTTAATGGAAATGTCTAATTTAGCCTCTATTCTATAGCTAAATCCTCACCTACCTCCTGGTTAATTTAGTTAGGCTACTACATAAATACATATATAACTTATACGATCTCTTCGTAACAGTTTAAGGAAAAAACTCGGATAAAGGTGAACATTATATTGAGTAAGCGTCAGAGTTTTTTGTCAGTTCACTGTGTAATTGACCTCAAAAAAACTTACTGGTGAACTTCGTTTGTCATGGGGTCCCTGGTGCGTGAAAATATTGAATCTTTTTCTGTAAATGTCTAGGGCCCTCTATTTTCAAAAGAACCGTTTAATAATAGTCCATAATTATTCTTTCCTGAAACGAATTTTTTTTATAAACGGCTTTTAAAATTCACATTATTTCGTTTTGCCCATTGAAGTTCAAATAGGGCCGTATGGCCCCGGGACACTGCCCCGGTTGCCCCGGTGGTAGTTACGGCCCTGTTTTAGGTAGTATTCATACTACGGAAAGATGAAATTTTACTTTAAATCAAATTATAAATATCATTAACTACGGGAGACATTCAGAGAAAAATAGACCTCAGCACCGGGACCTGAACCACGGGCCTCCTATATATATCTGTTGCAGGCGCTCTTACCAACTGAGCTATACTGGAGAATGATTTTTCTTTGTCGTTACCGATACAAAGTCCCGAATCCAAGCTTTCAATCTTTTCTACAAATCTAGCAAGCCAAAATATTCACGGCAATAGAACTAGACCGAGAATTAACGCTTATAATTATAAAGTACTCAATTAGTATACTTGTACCTAGTACAATCAATTAGAAATTCAAATTTTTAAGTTTTAGGTAGTATTCATACTACGGAAAGATTAAATTTTACTTTAAATCAAATTATAATTATCATCAACTGAGCTAGTAAGAGCACCTGTAACGGATATATAGGAGGCCCGTGGTTCAAGTCCCCGTGCTGGGGTCTATTTTTCTCTGTATGTCTCCCGTAGTTAATGATAATTATAATTTGTTTTAAAATATTTATATTAACAGTTAAATTAAATTTTCCTGAAGTCTACATTATTTAATTAATATATAAATAAAAGGTTAATGCACTACTAAATTAATCGTTATTTTAATGTAAATCATTTCTCCATGATATTGTAAGAACCAAATGATTATATCACGATAGAAAGTAAATGTATTCATATAAGAGCTCATTAAATTTATTGGTGAAAAAAACAACAGATCCTTGTAAATTATTTGACATTTAAACGGTTTTAATATTAAATGGTGTGTGTTTGAAGCACCAACAAGTTCAACAGAAAAAATACACGGTCGAAACAACTAACTTATTTACATAAAAACAACATGGAAAATGGAAAATATTATCATGATAAAATTCTTGTAAAAAAAGAAAAATGTATTTTTTGAATAAGAACACAAAAAGGGGTTTTGAAATAAAAGTAACAAGAATCCACAAAATTAAATTTGGTTTTGATTAAAATCAATTTTGTAACATTAAAATCAGTTATGTTTATTTTGTTGCAGCAAAATTTAACTCTTGAACAGTACTGCTACAATATTGTGGTGAATATTATGTTATAATTTCTGACAAAAAGATGACGAGAAGATAAAGAATGTTTATAATTTATTATGAATATTCATTTGTTTATGTATATATTACTTTCGATATGGGCTTTATAAGGATATTATTTTTTTAATATTTTCATGGAAAAAATTACGTACATATTTTGTATTTTCAGTTTGGATGTATGAGATAAAATATAGTTAGATAAACTATATTTATTTTAAAACAATACTTTAATGTATTTTGTACTCACATAAGTAATGGGTGAAATCATTTCAAGGAGATGACTGGAAAGGGGAAAGGTGCTGCGGATTCCCCCCGAGTTTTAGCTTTACCTAAAACCCCATGGTCTGTTTCTGTATCGATCCAAGCAAAGGAGGGAGAAGTGACGTCTAACCGCCCACCAGCGCCTCCCTTGCACCCAGCACCCTTTTCAATGTATCTCTTTTGTTATCAATGAAAACCCACGCAGTAATTTCATGTCAAGACTTTGTGCTGTTTCACAAAAGATTAAGTCCTTTGTTTCCCCTGTTAACAAAAAAAAAACACGACAGGATCAAATAAGTTTTAACAAATAAAACTTTTTTTTTTTAAAAAATGAATAGATTTTATTTTAAATTTTATTGAAGGCAAAACATAAAAATTAGATAGATGATATACGGTCATTATTTTATTATTTTAGTCCTTATTCTGAACTAAGGCTATTTCGAAAAACTAGCTCTTTCTCGGAAATGAATCCGAAGATATTTATATATGTATTTATTAATAAAAATAAATTAAGTTAATTTTAGCAAATAAAGGAGGTATATTAGGGACTGCATATTTCTGCAGAATAAAAATACGTATAAAATTATTTTCCAAATTTTCTTAACCAAACTATTATTTGAAATTGTAATATGCAGGTTTCCAAATATAAAAATCTATCCGATAACTCGTACTAAATGTCTCAAGTACTAGGGAACAATTACTTTGTACAGTGTTTCCCAATTATTAATTGTTCGAGGTTGCATTTAATTATTATTGATCATTTTATTAGAGTTTACCGTAAAAATAACTGCTTCACGGCGGGGAGTCGAACCTGGGTTCTAACTCTAACTGTCCGCGTTTAAGGCTATTTTCTAAGGAACTAGATGTTTCCCGGTAAAATTGCTTATATGTTTAGATTCGTGTTTAAATGGACTACATTTTATTTTGATTTTTTTAAATCTTTGAGAAATTTTTTTTTTTTAGCAGTGTCCTTATATTAAGAGCTAATATTCATTGTAGAGTTCGCATATTTCGTTGAAATAGGCCTAGTAGTTTAGGCTTAATGCGTCCGCACAGACGTCAGACATTTATGAAAAACCACTTTTTTGGACTCGGGACCTCAAAAATATCCATCAAAATCTCAATAATCAAATTTTCGCTCACAATACTTTCTTTCTTTGTAAACTCGTATATGAGAAAGTAAAAATGACAAAGTAAAAGAAACAAAATAATCATTTGCGTGCAAACTAAATTGGTTGATAAAATTGCTAAATTCAGATCTAAACTAAATAATAACTCAATTAACAAGACTAAATGTAGCCCTTTTTTGGTTACTTGATTGTTTCGTAGCGGCCATATAATTTATAGATAACTTTATTGAAGTATTAATTAAAAGAAACTATACTCAAATCACTGGGTGGACTCCAATGACCTCTGGTACTGAAGGTGTAATTAACAAGCAGTGGGAGAACTTAAGCTGAAAACCTTGTTCATGTACGACCTGGACCAAAAATCTCTTTTTTTAGTCTACTTAAAAGATTTTATGACTAAAATTGAAACTAATTGTATTGGTAAAAAAATCAAATGTTTTAAAAACTCACATAAATGTTTACATGCATATGGTTCTAAGTCTTCTGGTTGTAAAAGGCTTTTAAAATACTCGAGTCTAATTAATCGGAGAATAGAAAAGTACATGTGCCTCAAAACTTGTATTTTATCTTATACCTAGTATGCAAATACGATGTTTCAAACTAGGCAATACTATAACATCCACAATATCTAACAGCCAATTTTCTTTATGCAAACCACGAAACGTTCTTTCACTAAATTATCATAGATAATATTCCTTCTAATTATAAAAATAACAAAATAAACTCTAACAGTTATATCTGAGATTTTATTGGTTCCTTTTTATGACGCCTGAAATATAATTGGTCATTATATTATGACAATTTAAGGTAAATATAACATACAATGTCCCAAAGAGAAAACCCAGAGAAGGATATCTCAATTTTCTATTTTGACATTTGTCGTGAAAGTAGAGGGGAGGGCTGTGACGTCACCAGTGTAGACTTTTTGTAAACAAATTGTCCAAGCCAAGCAATAACCTATTCGTTTTCAATTGGGAATTAATTCCGATGTAAGTTGAAATTGTAAGAAGAAGAATACAGAATACGTTATAATTTTTACATTGCTTTTTTGTACTTAAGCTTGAAGAAAGGCTACAATAAAACAGCATTTACGTAGATTGCAATTACTATAAAAGTAAAACGTATAAACAAAAATATTTCTAAACTAAATAAATATTGCCATTTAATTCTATTAGATTTTATTTATAATTTTTCCACAACTTATGGTCCAGGAGATAGCGTGCAAAAAAGTATGTGATTAACATCAAGCTAGAATTTTGCGTATAAGTTTATTTTTTGGTGCCTTTTAAGAATGTGCGGTTGGCTAAGTTCGTGTGCGGGACATAGCTTGGCAAGGTGCATTTGAAAAAAAACAATCCGGAGGAGAGCGGCCATGTCCCGTCTATTTCGGTGGACAATATGGTTTGCATGCTCCCGAGTACAGAATTAGTTAGTATAGACAAAAAACATAAGTTGATGTTAGTTTGTCACTTAATAGAAGACCACTTTGATTTGGAGTAGGTATCAGAGTTGATATCAGATGGAATTCATAAATATATGTATTACGAAACGTTTCGACCCTTTTCTCTCCTAATAAGGTCATTTTTATTATACTAACACTGAAACATATTAATAATAGATATTAATTCAAAATTCCTTCGTTTGTTTAATAATTTAACATTAACTTTTTTGTTGAGAATGATAACATTTCGATTTTTCATCACAATTCCAACATCCATCAAGAAAGAAAAAATATATTTTATACAAATTAAAGAAGGTGTACAATTTTAAAAACGTTATTTCAATAACAAGTAAATTAGTTAATTGGCTAGGATAGGATTGATATAGAGACCTCTAAAACATTGTTGATTATAAACACATAAGTAGATACAACATTCTCTTACAAGAAATTATTTGATGAGCAAGGCAAAGACCCAGCCTAAAGTGCACTGCCACATCACACATTAAACACCGACCAATGTAAATAAGAAAATCAATATAGTTTCACAATCACAGCAGGTGAAATTGTGCAATTTTACATCACTGGTGTACCTTAATACACCTTTTCCTTCTTCAAGTCCAGGATACTTAAGTTTTCCATTAATATTATAGAACATTATTCGTCAAGTAGGGAAAGTAGCATTCTGCATGCGAGTTTGGAGTTTGAACCCGAGCAACAGCGAGGATAGTAAACCACACGAGCAAAGCAAAATGCAGTTTTCGCACGAGTTGCGTACAGTGGGTACTTTATCTACTAAAGTTAATTAAAAGTAAGTTAGTTTAGTTAATTAAAGAAACAGCAAATTAGCTTTGTTAAATGAAAACAAACACGCTAATCGTGCGATAAGGTAAAGAATTATAAAGCGCACATGCGTAATGAATATATACAACTACCAAAAATCAGTATCTACGCATCTAAACAGAGATAAAATGTTTATATTTCGTATCTGTCGTAGATAAAAAAATTTTCAATAATAATCAAAGCTTTATGTATCAAAGCTTCAAAAACATGCTAGATTAAACAAACTTATGATGTTATATGCCAAACAAAGTTAGAGCTCTTTTAGAGATTTTAGACTCTTTTTTATCATTAAACATTTGATGTTCAACGCCCAAAATTAATTATTGAGTAAATTGAAGTAAATATTGAATATGTATAGTCATGCCACAAAGCGAAATCAATTTCAGATCAAAATTTGGATGTGCTGCCACAAAAAGATAAATAATATGGAAATCATTTAATTATCATTAAAAAAAGTTTTAATGATTTATATTAAAAACAAGGTTTTAGTTGTATTTTAGAAACATGTAAAGGTAAACTAAAATTAAAAGTAATTTATGCTGAAATTCAGTAAGATTTTTATAAGACTACACAAATTGATCATACATTCGTGGGTCAGATTGATTTTATATACTGTAATAATTCCCTTACGTGCATTATTGAGTTGTGATCATAAACTAATAGTTTACATTCATTTTATTTGTATTAGAAAGTTTACATTTTATTTTATTAGTAAGTAAATATTTTATGTAATATTATCTATTTAATAAAACTCCTTTCTATTTTTTTTTAAATGATTTAAGGGTCGTTTTCAAATAAATTGGGCATTTCATGTCCCCGACCTTTGAAGACGTGTAACTCAGAAAGTATACGGAAATTTTTAATTTTAATTAATGCGTTCTTTTAAGGAGAACAAAAGGAACACAATTCTGCTTTTAAATTTTAAATAAACCAATCAACAAATTTTTTAATCAATTTAAAAAAAATAAAATGTCGCGTACGTTACTGTCCCCGGGTATATTTTCTAATATTCACAAAGATTTAACTATATGTTATTAGATTCTTATCTTAACGAGTCAAATTATTTTAGCTTATGTTTTTTTCCTACATATATTTTAAAATAGTTTTTGATTGTCCCGTACGTTACCTGTCACGGACGTTACTTTTTAGAATTTTTTTGGTAACGTAGTATGTGACTAATTTATAATTTTATTTTCAAAAGTGTTTTTTGTCACGAATTATCAACATTTCACTAAATAAAACGTTTGGATGAAAAATTGGGAATTAATTGTGATACAAATAATTGTTACTCATGTTGTACGATCTTTTTTTTAACTTAATATTTTTTTATTCTCATTTCTATTATTTTTCGTAAAATCGTTTCTTTTTGAAATTATTAAAGTGCAATGAGTTTTCTTAAAAATATATTTAAGACATATATAAATATATAATATTTAAAAAAATAAGATTTTTTCATTAGTGTATTTTACATTTTTATTTTCCCAATGCAAATTATTACAGGGCCGCTGAGAGGATTTCCGGGCCCCTGGGCAAGTAAGCATCCGGGCCCCTTTGAACAAATAAGGGGGGGGGGTCCTGGGGGGCCTCCCTTTTAAGGATTTCTGAGGACAATTTTGTCCTTTGAGGAAAAGATGTTTGGTGGGGACGAATTGACGTTTAACTAAGATGAGCTAAAAAAAAAAAAAATTGAGTAGTTTTGTAGCTGGTAAGTATCATTAAAAACCCTCTTTTACACTTATTATTATTTTTTTATTTTTTTTTACAAAAGTTGCATTACTAGTAAAAAAATATTAATATTAGTATGTCACTATGATTTGTCTGTCAGTTTCTCTCCTATACATTAACATTGACTATATTGAATAAGATAAAAAAATCTAAGTAACTAAATGAAAGCCTTTTTTTTTTTTTTTTTTTTTTTTTTTTTTTTTTTTTTTAATTTTTATTTTAAGCTACTTGCAAAAGATTGCTATTAGTAACATAGATGACAATGGTTAATTAGCGTGGTTGGTCATGAGAGGAGAGGCTACCCAGTGATAGTACTCCTATCAGGTATTTTACATTATTATAATTATTGCAATAAATCTCTTGGCCAACTCCTCTTCAGCCGACGGGGAGGGCGGTCGGGGATATGAATGGAAGCCATGGATTCGACTAAAGGATTAGGATGATGGTGTAGGTTTTCATGGAATTTTGTGTAGCGGGAAGAAGCGAGGTCTTGTACAAAGGGAATTTTGAGGTCGTTGTGAATTGTGAGATTAGAAACGTATGCAGGAGAGTTAGTGATTTTTCGAAGGATCTTTGATTGAAGGGATTGGATCCTATAAGAATTTGAGCGCTTGGTGCTACCCCAGAGCTCAATTCCATAGGTCCAAATTGGTTTGAGTATGGAATTGTAGATAAGGAGTTTATTAGAAAGGGATAGGTGGGATCTTTGGTCGAGGAGTCGGAGTAAGAGTTTGTACCGTCTGTTAGTGTCCGTACGTTTAGTTTTGGTGTGCAAAGCCCAAGTCAATCGTCGGTCAAGATGGAGACCTAGGTATCTTACGGAACAGGATTGAGGGATGAGTCCTTGGTTGAGGATGACTGGAGGACATGTTGAATGCCTGAGGGTAAAAGTGACGTGAACACTTTTTTGCTCATTTATTTTTATCCTCCATTTCCTTAACCAAGGTTCAAGGAGATCAAGATGGTTTTGGATGTTGGTGGATGCTGTATTAGGATCAGAGGATGTGGAGAATATACACTTGTCGTCAGCGAAGGTAGCTAATTGGGTAGTAGGAAGTTGAGGGATATCGGATGTATAAAAGGAGTATAGTAAAGGACCAAGAATACTTCCTTGAGGAACACCTGCGAGAATAGGATATGTAGGTGAACGGGTAGGACCACAGCTTACATGGAAGTATCTATCATGGAGATAGGATTTGAGGATAAGGTAATAGGTAAAGGGGAGGATGCTCTTTAGTTTCCACAGTAGGCCCTGGTGCCAAATCCTATCAAAGGCCTGGGCCTCATCTAAGAAGACACCAGTGCAATACTGTTTTCGCTCAAGGGAGGATGAGATGGAGTCGACAATCCGGTGACACTGTTGGATGGTGGAATGTTGGGATCGGAAGCCAAACTGGTGATTAGGCAGGATGTTGGATGCATGGAATATTTTGGAGATTCGTTTGAGGAGCAGTTTTTCTAGGATTTTACCGAGGATAGGAAGCAGGCTAATTGGACGATAGGATGTGACAAGGTGTTGAGGTTTATTGGGTTTAGGGAACATCTTTATGGAACTGTATTTCCACAGGTAAGGAAAGTATGTGGTGCGGAGAACAGCATTGTAAATGTAGGTTAGGAATATAATAGATTTTTTAGGAAGTTGTTTAATTATAGAGGAGGTGATAAGGTCATAGCCGGGACTTTTATTTTTTGACAAATGGTTAATTATGTATTTAACGTCGGATGGGGTAAATGATTTAGGAGGAGGTGAGAGTAGTAAAGGAGTATCAAGGTCTTTAAGGATGAAATTTACGTGTTCGGGTTCAACTATATCTGGATGTGGTTTAAAAAGATCGGAAAGGTGAAGGGAAAAATAATTGGCTCTTTCTTCGTGAGATTTGGCCCAGGAGTTATCACTTTTAAGGAGAGGAGAGGAAATATTTTTGTAGGATAGGATCCGTTTAGTCGCTGTCCAGAGTGATTTGTCCTTTGTCGTTAGTTGGTTGGTGTGTATTCTTCGAAAGTCTTACACCTATGGTCTCTAAATGCGGTTTTTAGTTGTCTTGTCAGTCGGTTGTAAGTTTGTTTGTCCGATGGGAGTCGAGATCTCTGCCATAAAGCTCTTGCGTGACGTCTCTCCGTAATGAGTTGGCGAAGTGAGATGGGGATGAATTGTTTTTCGGGTGTTTTTCTGCGTTTTGATGAGGTGGAGTCCCAAACTGAGCGCTGAATCATCTCGGTAAAATTTTTCACACAAGAATCTATATCTTCAGGAGTTTTAAGTGAAATGCTTAAGTTAGTTCGTTCGTCGAGTAGCTGTCTAAAATTGTCCCAGTCAATGGGTCCGGTTATGAGGTTACTTGGAGACGGATTTAGGATGGGATTTGTGTCTAGGACAAGGAGAACTGGATTATGATCTGAAGATAAATCTGGTAAAACTTTTAGGTGTGGATGGTGAATTCTCAGAGGGGAAGTGACGAAAAAATCTAGGATATCAGGAAGTTTATTTGTGGAGTAGGGATAGTAGGTATATTCATTTGGGGTAAGGACACGGTAAGGAGTTGTTCTGAGGGTGTTTAGTAATCGAGAGTCCATTCATACTCATGACATGACACATTAGGAATAAATTTATGTTCTTGACAATCAGTGATGAACTTAGCATCTGAACTCCCTTTGAACAAATAAGGCGGGGGGTCCGGGGGTCCTCCCCCGGAATTTTTTTTAAAATTTAAGTGCAAAAAGATGTGTTTTAAGAATTTCTGAGGGCAAGTTTGTCCTAACAGGAAAAGATTTTTAGTGGGGTGAATTTCAAATACATATGTACTGTTGGTTAAGTTTTGTATTTGTGTCTGTTTAATTTTCGTTGCGTAAATCAACTTTGCCTCACAAACTTAGCTAGGACATTAGGGGCCCTCGCCAAAAAAAAAAAAAAAAAAAAAAAAAAAAATTATAAGAAAAAAAAAAAAAAACATTTGCGTTCAGAACTGAATGGGGTCCCCTTACAATAATATAGAAGTATAATTCCAAGTTAGATTTTATTATGCTCTAAAGGGGCCCCTACCCTGTTTTATGTTTTTTTGGAATTGGGGGGCCCCTTGGCACCAGGGTCTAACCGCAATTTGGGCCTATAGTTCCACTAATTACAGTATCCGTCTTGTCTTTTTTGGTTTTAAAAATCTAGGGCCATCCCCCGGAGGCCCGGGGCTCCAGGGGGCCCGGGCCTATGCCTCCCAAACTTAGCTAGGGCATTGGGGCCCTTCGCCAAAAAAAAATAATGAGAAGAAAAAAAACATTTGTGTTCAGAACTGAATGGGAGGGTCTCCTTACAAGAGTATAGAAGTATAATTTCTAGTTACATTTTATTATGTTCTAAAGGGGCCCCTACCGACATTGGTGCAAAGATAGTAATATCATTTTTTTTTTATTTGAGGGCCCCTTGGCACCAGGGTCCGCTCGCAATTCGGGCCCATAGTTATGCCACTAATTACAATATCCTTTTTTGCCTGTATCTTTTGTTCCAGCCTTTTTTGGTTGTAAAAAACCAGGTACGCCCCTGGAGGCCCGGGCCCCCTGGAGACCCGGGCCCCTGGGCATTTGTCCCCCTTGCCCCCCCCTGTCGACGGCCCTGAATTATTATCCTATGTCACGTACGTTAATCAACAATATGAATTTATTTTTCTTCTGAAAATTACTTTTGCTAATAATTCATGCAAGGAAGTATATGGTTTTGTTTAAAATATGGTTTTATAACAATTACAGCTCATTACTTTAAAATTATCAGCTTTGAAACTATAAATATTGGAACTTTTCTAATATTGTAGGTAACGTATGTGACACCGTGTTGGTAATTTTTTTTACATTTGACCAATAAAGTTGAATAAATGAGGGTCCCTTACACGTTATGTGATTAAATTCCAAATTTAGAACGATTATTACTGCAGGAAAACTAAGGTAAGTATTAAATAGTGCAGTTTTCAATGGTAACGTTTGTGACATAAACATTACGACTTAAAATACAAAAAAATCAGGATGCATAGAACTCGCGTATAATTGCCTGAAAACATAATTAGGATAGTAAAGGGACCAGGGTGTATCAAAAATGTCGAAATTTTCTAACTTTTATTTTTTTATTTTTCGGCATTTAGAAAAAGCGAAATGCCCAATTTATTTGAAAACGACCCTTAAATTGGTTTCACTAGTCTGTCAAGGATAGATTTTTGTCAGGGACAATTTTTTTAATCAATATTTGACCCACTTCCCGACTACCTAGAAAGAAAGCTGAAACTTGCACAGATTATGTACTTCCGATTTTACAAAAAAAAATACAGGGAAATACTTTTAGGCTTTCGATTATTAAGCATATACGTTATAATATTTGGAGATTCCCAATCCTGATGCTCTATAAATATGATAAAATATAAACAAATTTAGGCGGGTCCAAAAATCCAAACAAAGAAATTAAAGGGTCCCTGGTTCAATCCCTTTATCGGGTAATGACATCAAGGAAGATTAATTTTTTTCGGGAAATTTTCATCACCCTTTAATAAGGTATTGCATGAATTATTTCAAAATTATAGGGTGGTTGGGGGGATATTTTAACCCATAAATCCAATAAAAAATGCAACATTTAAACAAGCATATATATAACTTGTAACCTACTCGCCAAGAGCTTTCATTTAATGTCCTACTACGCGCAATATATGTGCGCACACCAAATTTGCAATCAGTAAAAAAAATTAAAAAGGGGGGGGGGGGGGATTTCCCGGATTTTTTCCGCCCCATTATAAGGTATTTGCATGTATTATTTCAAAATTTTAGGACAAGCCGTTATAGGGTGGTTAGGGGAGGTTTTTTTTTTGGGTATATTTTAACTCATTAAACCAATAAAGAATGCAAAATTTAAAAAAGCATATATGTATATTTGTAACTTGTAACCTACTTATCAGCAGCTTTAATTTGATACCCCACTCGAAAATTAAAAATATTTGAGTTTACCACATTTTTGCGAATTGCACATATTAAATTTTTATCTACCTACTCTATATTTTTCTATGTGTGGGTCAAAAATTGACGCCACAGTATTTTAAATTTTAAACGGTTCGGGAAATATAAACCAACGAGCGGCGGACAGTCAGACACATCGAATTTTTCAGCCACAAAAATGTTCTCCATGGAAATCGTTACCCACAGTTCCCGCGTAAAGAGGGAGGAAACCTCTTTTTTGGGCCGATTTTGACCAAAAGCCAAGAGCCCCCTTAAACTTAGGAATTTCCTAACGAAAGTTGCAGGGGTTTTTTGTCGTATATTGGACTACGAGAATCTGTTTTTTTCATTTTATCGACGCCAACGGAACTCACTGAAGAGGAAGCCCCGAGATCGGGTCAACAATTCTCTGAAACAGACTTTAAACCCCCCTGAAATCCCCATTAAATATAACCTTTTTTGACGGGACTCATGGGGTAATTTGGCCACGCGGTGGGTTACCAGGATCAGGCAAATTTTGTTCTTCCTCGATAACGGTTCTCCTCCTGGAGGGAGAGACGTAAAACATTATTTCCCCTTTGCGTGGATTTATCATTTTTTCGCCTTTGGAACCCCCTAAGTCGCCCTTAAAATAGCTTATTTGCTGAAAAACTATAATTTTTCTTGACAGGCTTACCAATATCTAGAAAATGGCATATTTTTTGACCCGATTGGAAATACTTTTAATTTTACCAAAAATCTACAGGCCATCATAAACCAAATCGATTATTTGATCGAATTTTTTTTTTTTTTCTTCGATCGCTTTGAAATTTTCATAGATGGTTTCTAAAAAAATCGGTAACGGAAAACCACTTTTAGTTTTTTTTCGGTACCAATAGTTGCCGAGAAAAGCCCAAAAAACCTCCAAGTGACGCCATAGGCTCAAAATATTTGATCGTCTTTATCTCACGAAATATTGGGCAAAAAAATACGAAATATTGGGGGGGAGGGGGGGGGGGAACAAATTTGTAAGAACATTTTTTTTAATTTGAAAAATATAATTTCCAACCATATACATTACATATAGGGGTCGTCGACCAAAAATTTTCCTAAATTCCAGAGCTGAAAAATCTTGCCACTTTTGAAAAAAAAAAAAAAAAATTATGGTCCGAATGTCACCAAATTCGGTATAAAATTGCTATTTGACGCTTACAACAGGATTTTGAAAGAAAAATCCAGGGAAAAAAAAATTCTTTCAATCTAAAAAAATTAAATTCTGTAATTTCCAGGTAACTTTAGATGGTCCCAAATTTTTTGGACACTCCAATCGTGCTCAATTTTTTTGTCGTGAACCCTAATAATTATTTGTATGCAAAAATTTGTACTCCTACAAAAATAATGTTTTGAGAAAAAATGTTAAAGTTTTATGAATTTCGTTTTCCTTACAAAAATATTATACCCCTCTATTAACATTTTTTTAGTATCCCGTAGAAAAAACTCTGAAACTTTTTGTAGTCCGCAAAATATACTTTACATCCATATGAAACATGAGGATATCAATCAGACCTGAAGTACGCCAGTGACGGGGAATTTTCAATTTTACCATTCACGTAAAACAGAAAATATCACCTGTTAATGCCTTCAAAATTTTTTTTATTGGTTTTCTTGCGGTACGACTATAGTTTCTATGACGGGCTCACCAATAACTACAAAATAGCGTATGTTTCAACCCGCCGAAAAAAATTATTTTTGGGGGCGAAGTACATGTGTGTTAAAAAGGGCCGTGCATGCCATCTACCGTTTTTATTTTAACAACTACCCCAGATAGGAATTAGTTCAAAAAAAGGCCTGTTAGGAGGGGTTAGCAGTATAATGCCCTACATTAAACTCCTTCAACAATCTTCTCTATCTGACGGGCATAACTTTCATTCTTTTTTTATAATCCTCACGTATTGTTACTTTATTTAAATATTTACTATTTCCTTTTTTTACGCTGAGCAGTGTTAATTAAATTACTCAATTCATCTTTAGTTCTTTACCTGTAACAAGTTAATGATGTCAAGCTCACAATGTTTCATTACTTTTTTTATCAAAACGTATTAAACAATTATAAATTGAAACGCATTTTTCCCCTAAGCTATTATCTTTTTTTTTGGTATTTCTTTATAATATACATGTTTTTATTTGTCATAAAAGCAAAATTCGTTCAATTTGATAACCTTACATTCATTATTCCTATAAATTTCACAAAATAACTTTTTATCCATCCTTCAACCTATTAGGTTTTCCGATTTCAAGTGCCATCAGAGGGGGCATAGAATTTTTTGAACCAAGTAGTTTATATGTAATGTAAAGATAACCTGCGGGACCGGGTGAACTTATCGTTATGCACTTACTTGCATATACATAAGTACCTGGACTATAGAATTACCTGCTCCTATGCAAGTACCTGGCCTAAAAAAGTACCCGGGCTATATAATCACCCAGCCTATACAAGAACCAGCTCCTATACAATCACCTGGAATATCAAAGTACCCGGGCTATAAAAGTACCTGGATTATACAAGTACCTGGCATGTACAAAGCACCTGCCAAGCCTAGCTGGGTCTCGCTGGCCGGCGCTTAGTTAGAGAGACCAGTTAGTTTACTCACTTAAAATAAACAATCGCTCTGAAATTTGGTAGAGAGACATCCTCCGGATGACAATACAATAATCAACTTAACAAAATCGTTTTTATTGCCGAAAATTCAATAGATTCCCAAATTTATAAGGATAAATCTTGGCGGTAAAATTATAGAAAAAAATCGGTCCGAGACAACTAAGACAAACTTAAGAAACTCATATAAGAATTCACATCTACTTGGCCCAGTGTTTTCCAAGAATTATTAGTTTTCGTATGCACATTTAATTATTGAACATTTTGAAAATTTATCATAAAAATAACTTCTTCTGGGCGGGGAATCGAAACCGGGCTCTCTCCGTCTGCATTTAAATATTTTCTAAGGAACTAGATTTTTTCCCGGGAAAACGGCTTGTATCGCTAGATTCGTATTTAAATCGGCCCATTAATTTAGGCTCCAGGCACAGACGACTGATGACAGACAGACATTTTTTAAAAACCACTTTTTTGGACTCAGGGGACTTCAAAATGTGTAAATCCATCAAAACCGAATTTTCTTGCCATCACAATACTTTCTCTTTATATGAGAAAGTAAAAAATTCAGGAATTCAACATTGAAGACCAAAATGAAGTTAGAATAAATTACAATACATATTTAAATTGGAAATATATTTTATTAATAGCAGCTTATATTTCTACAAAGCTTATATTATTATAAAAAGTCTTTTCCCAATAAGTATTCACTTCCAAGCTTCAGTAGATGAGTCTGGGCTCAATTTAGTTTTTTTTCTCCTCTACCCATTCCTTTAAGCCTAATCCAGACTGCCGAACTTAACAAAGGAAATGAGCAAAGTATCTGAGCATGGCGTCTAAAGTGCGGCATGCGCAGATACTAATGCTCTGCTAATTTTCTCTGCTCGGTTCGGCAGTCTGGATAGGACTTTAGAAATCGAATTTTGGAAAACCATTTCTAGGCAGATATTAATACCTATTCAAAAAAATGTCATACAAAATACAATGACACTTTATTTCCAGTTTTTCAAAGAAATAGTGATACCTAAAATTGTGTTAATGAGAGGCCTTGGTTTTGAATACATGCATCGAATACTTATTATACTAAAAGGACACAAATTTTGATTAACAAATACATAATGACTGGTAAACCCATTTAATTTTTTTTTTTTTTTTTATAATCATAAAGGAAAATAAATTCCATATGTAAAGTTTCTAGTGCATTTAGTTCTGGAGATATCGTCTTGTCAATTTTTATTTTTTTAATACACTTTCCATGATTTTTCCTGGAACCAATTCCAGTTCGTCAATGAGCAAAACTTTGTTCTCTTTCAACATGCTTTTGTAGTGTTCAAAAGAATAGTTCTCTTCTGACTTTGTTATTGTTGACCCTTTTAAAAGATATTTACTGGCTTTCATGTCATTTAAAGATCCCTTTAATAACTTTACACTTAAATCACCAATATCATTTAGCAATTTGCTAAAATTTTCTTCCCCTCCATTCAACATAAGAATTATACAAGGTTGTTTGCCATTTAAGGTACTTTCTAAACAGTACGACAATGTGCCCCAAATGTCATCAGGAAGATTTTTATACTGATCTTCCAATTTATCAATTTGCAAATCTAAAAAATTGAATTCCATTTTGTTATTAGTAGGGCCTTCAGGCTTAGGACTAGCCATAGGCTCATATTCAGGCTTAGGAATAGCCATAGGCTCATATACAGGCTTAGGAATAGCCATAGAACATGAAGTGCAAAAAGCCCATGCAATTATAATTACTAATCCCGTAACAATATAAGTCCAATTCTTAATAATCCAATGATAAATAATAGTCAGATGCTTAAAAATCCTACGAATAATAATAATAATTTGATGCTTAATTGTACAATAATTCTTAATAATCCAATGATAAATAATAGTCAGATGCTTAAAAATCCAACGAATAATAATAATAATTTGATGCTTAATTGTACAATAATTAATAATAATGCAATGCTTGGTAATCCAATGATAAATAATAATCCCATACTTAACCATCCAACGATTGATAATAATCCAATGCTTGGTAATCCAATGATAAATAATAATCAAATAATTAATAATCCAATGAAATATCTGATAACCTGAAAGAAGAAAAATAAATGTAAAAACCATTTTTAAAAATGTAAAAAACAATTTTAACAAATACATAATGACTGGTAAACCCATTTAATTTTTTTTTTTTTTTATAATCATAAAGGAAAATAAATTCCATATGTAAAGTTTCTAGTGCATTTAGTTCTGGAGATATCGTCTTGTCAATTTTTATTTTTTTAATCAATATTTTTTTTTTTTTTTTTTTTTATCCTATGCCTTGCTCGTCTAAGGCGACTTCGGCCATGCGACGTCTAGCAGCCCAATAGATATCACTTAAATTATTTTTGGTGTGCCGTACATCTTTAAGTGCTTGGCATGTTTTAAGGTGCAGGGATTTTTTATCAATATGGAGTTATTTATTTTAGCAAAGCACCTAGGGACCAAGACAAAACCTACCAACAAAGTTGGTGAGTTGTTTGTGTCTATATTACTAATCATAATATCCACTCCACTAGCACACATATTATTATTTTACGGATACAGAGAAGAAGTCACAAAATAATAAAATATTACACGATAAATTTTTTATTAAATAAAGTTTATTTTAAACCTTATACTATAGCATATTTATAACATCAGCCTTAATTTGAATTTTGTATAAAATAAAAAGTATAAAAATTATTAACAAATTTATAAAATTAAACTTAAATAATCATTTCATTAAAATACAATTTTTCATCTTAATAAATTATTAAAAAAATATAAATGTATTATTAAAACCATAAATACACCCATAAGTGACAACACACTAAAGAGAAAAAAATAAAAATAATAAAAACACAGTAATTAGTAAAAGATAAAATGTAACTATAAAAATATATAATAATAAAACAACAAGAATAATTTTAATTTTAAAAATAAAAATGGTGATGATTTACAAACTATAATTATATCTTTTTACATAATTCTTGGGTTAAAAAAGATAAAATGCTTACTTGGCTGGGCATAAGCTCAAAGCCAATAACAGTACAAATCTCAGATTCACTATCTATTTAGATGACCAATTTCATACATACATAATTACTTGGTTGAGGGTTTTCTATTAAATAATTATTGTACATTTAATCTAAATTTAGCATAAAAAAAGTTCCTTTCTGGCAGGGAATTGGACCTGAACTCACAAACTTTGTAATTATAGCTAATTTATCAAGAAATAGATTTTCTTTGGGAAAAGGACATATTATTAGCTTCATATTTAAATAAATAATTTTTAAGTTTTTGGTAGTTTTCATACTACGGAAAGTTAAAGTTTATATTTTATTTATCCCGGCACAGGAGTGAATTTTTCACTGTCTGTTTCCCGTAGTTAATAATAATTATAATTTGATTTAAAATAAATAAATAATTTTTAAATCATAATAGTCGGAACTGTTTTATAAAAACTTTTAGATAACGCCCCAAAATTTAGAGCTTAAATTCATATATTTTCCAAATTTTATCAAAATCGACTCAGTATATTAGGCCTCACGTGTTAGCAAAGATAACAAACAACAGTTTTTTTTTAAACACTTTTTTGGGACTCTGGGGACGTTAAAACAAGTAAATCCGTCAATATCTAAGGTGTTTATTTCAGGACTCTCATAAAGTTAAAAAAACAACAATATTAATACAGTAGAACCTCAATAAGAAGTGCCTCAAGGGGATTAGGGAAAGAGTCTTGTTATCGAGGAGCACTTTTTGTTGAGGGTCGTATAATCAAGGTTATTTTGGCTATCAGTCGTGTTATCCGTGTTATATATCGTGTTAAAAATGTAAACCTCATTAATGCCTTATGATAAACTTCATACCTAAATTCTTCACAATGCTTCATTAAGAATTTTCTAACTCAGTCATAGAATATATACATATTTTAATTCTTTATATAAACATTAATATAGCACCAAGACACAAAAGTATGTTGGTAATATGAAGTATCAATCCTATGAAAATATATACATATAATTACATAGTCCCTATAACAAAATTTAATGTTAAAATGCTTTAATAAACACCGATATTTTATATTATTATCGTTTTCCTTGTAAATGCAGAACATTATCCGTCACCCTGATGGCAAGAGGATCAATAAGGAAAATATTGAACACAAACCACTGTTGTCTGAGATGACTTGAGGAGTAGTAGGATGATAATTTCTATTAACTTTTTTGTTGTAGATGCAGAACATTTTCAGCCACTCGGATGGCAAGAGGATTAATAAGATCATGATGAATAGAATTTTTCCAAAGGTCAGACAAGATGTTAATAGCTATGCTGGCATCGTTTATTTCATAGTTTAGATCCACTGTAATATGTTTATAGTTTAACAGGAAGACTATGACTGCTTGCTTTACAGCAGCATCGTAAACATCGCATAAGGAATGAAAATTTTCCATGATTTTTCCTGGAACCAATTCCAGTTCGTCAATGAGCAAAACTTTGTTCTCTTTCAACATGCTTTTGTAGTGTTCAAAAGAATAGTTCTCTTCTGACTTTGTTATTGTTGACCCTTTTAAAAGATTTAAAGATCCCTTTAATAACTTTACACTTAAATCACCAATATCATTTAGCAATTTGCTAAAATTTTCTTCCCCTCCATTCAACATAAGAATTATACAAGGTTGTTTGCCATTTAAGGTACTTTCTAAACAGTACGACAATGTGCCCCAAATGTCATCAGGAAGATTTTTATACTGATCTTCCAATTTATCAATTTGGAAATCTAAAAAATTGAATTCCATTTTGTTATTAGTAGGGCCTTCAGGCTTAGGACTAGCCATAGGCTCATATTCAGGCTTAGGAATAGCCGTAGAACATGAAGTGCAAAAAGCCCATGCAATTATAATTACTAATCCCGTAACAATATAAGTCCAATTCTTAATAATCCAATGATAAATAATAGTCAGATGCTTAAAAATCCAACGAATAATAATAATAATAATTTGATGCTTAATTGTACAATAATTAATAATAATGCAATGCTTGGTAATCCAATGATAAATAATAATCCCATACTTAACCATCCAACGATTGATAATAATCCATTGCTTGGTAATCCAATGATAAATAATAATCAAATAATTAATGATCCAATGAAATATCTGATAACCTGAAAGAAGAAAAAGAAATGTAAAAACCATTTTTAAAAATATAAAAAACAATTTTTTTTCTAATACCATGTATTAGATTAGAGGTAACCAGATTAGAGGTAAAACCAGAATTTACACTAAATATACCAGCCACTCAAATACACACATTTTTTATGCACAGCAAAACTAAAATTAGTCCTATCTTGAACAGTGGAAGCCTTTTATATTTTTAAAATAGAGATTTAAAAATTTGATAGAATTCAGTAGCTTAGACTATGTATAGTTAAAAACCTTTTGTACTCAAGCTGGAAGCTTGAATTTTAGTATGTACGTAGATTGCAACTATAAATGAAATATATTCATCATACATTCACAATAAAATTTTACTATAAGTGAAATGTAATTTTTTTAAAAATATATTTAATACTTCTATGGGATAAAATAAAAATCAGTAAAAAAAAACTTGCAAATAATATATCTTACATTCTGCCATTTAATATACACCCAAGGATAGGTGCATACAACGTTTTATTTATATTGCATAATAAATTATAATCCTGAACATTTTCTCAGATATATTTTTTGCTCTTACTCTTATAATTAATACTAGCTTTTACCCTGCGCTTTATATGGGCTCATGCTGGGAATCAGTGGCTAATAATCATAATCATGTAGGCCTAGTGATAAAATGAAACGCCTTAATTGTTTAGTTTCCAAAGCCTTCATAGAATAGAATCAGGACTATATATTATACATTATTTATTCCATTATTAAGAATGAAATACCATCTGAATCGCAGTTAGGAGGCTATTTATTATGCAAAAAATTCTCTAACTCATATTAGCCATGAAAAATAACCAATAAAAAAATAAACCAAATATTTTTAATCAAATCTCAAGAATTTTTAATTAAGATTTTAAAAAATCGAAGGCAGGTCTTGGAACTTTTCCTTACCAAATAATACCAAAATGTTTAATTGAAATATAGGGAATTAATTATCTTATAGAGAGGAACAATTAGTGCGAATTTCACCTCAATCGTCAAAATACTTCCTAACTTATTTAGCGTTAAAGTCTCAAAGTTCAAAAGTCCATTTTTTCAAAACGGCGAGATATCAAACCGAATTCAGAGGAAATTACTTTTCCTTTAAAGAGGTAAAATTGGTGCAAATTCCAGAACTATCAACACATTCTTCTGACTCAGCAGGAAGGGTTAATGACATTAACCTAAATTTAAGATTTTCCAGGCGGCACAACTAAGGACTGAGGGAGTTATGCGTCATTTTATTTTAATGTGTGGCAACCACCACCTTTTTGTGCCTAATTGACGCAAGCCTCTTTTTGTATTTTACCATTTATATTTAAATAAACTTAAGGTTAGAAGAGCTGGTCTCCTCATTTCCAGTACAGGAGCCTTAGGGAATGGGAGAGGGGCTCCTGTCCCCCACCATGGAGGCACCCGACTTGCGCATGCTCCCCTTTATGGGAGTAGGGGGGCAGCCCCCTCCTTTCTCCCGGAGCCTATAAATACCAATGCACCGGGCTTGAGAGCTCATTATTTTCTCTCAACAAGACATGACTTTTTCTTTTCTTTTCTGTTCTATTCTCACCTCCTTGCCTTCTCTCTTAAAACACCTCTCATACCTTAACCTCTCCTTCCTACCTACCTTACATAGAGCATTGCCCGCTTGGTGTCCAGCTGTATCAGTTGCCCCACTGAATTCCAACAGACTCCTGTGTATCGGCTATCTCTTTCTACCCGCTGTACTACGGAGGATTGCCCGCTCAGTGTCCAGCTGTACCATCTGCCCCACCGAGTTCCAACAGACAGACTCATGTGTATCGGCTATCCCTTTCTACCTGCTGTACTACAGAGGATTGCCCGCTCAGTGTCCAGCTGTACCATCTGCCCCACCGAGTTCCAACAGACAGACTCATGTGTATCGGCTATCCCTTTCTACCTGCTGTACTACAGAGGATTGCCCGCTCAGTGTCCAGCTGTACCAGCTGCCCCACCGAGTTCCAACAGATTCCTGTGTATCGGCTATCCCTTTCTACCTGCTGTACTACAGAGGATTGCCCGCTCAGTGTCCAGCTGTACCATCTGCCCCACCGAGTTCCAACAGACAGACTCATGTGTATCGGCTATCTCTTTCTACCCGCTGTACTACGGAGGATTGCCCGCTCAGTTCCAACAGACTCTTGTGGTTCAGTTATTCCTTCCTACTAACTGCAAACAAGCGGAGCATCGCCCACTTGGTGTCCAGCCGTAACAAGCTGCCTCACCGGGTTCCGACAGACTCCCTGTTTCAGTAATCCCTTACAATCTCACTTCCATACCTTACCGCTCCCTCTTGTGTGATTTTGCTTTGAACACGCAAAATATTTTGACAAATGTTAAAATCAATAACCGACATTGTTATGAAATTAATTTTTTTTTGTTTGTAAAATTTCCAAAAACTTTGGATCTAGTCAATATCTTTAGATGTAACAAAGCCTACATCATGTGCAAAATGTTTGCTCACACCTCTATGAAAACAATAATCGATTTAATTTAGCCAGTTTTTGGCCTATATAGTCCAACTGGTGGCTACAGACATACTCAAAAATAATTTAAGGTCGGATTTAGTTTTCGGAATATATGAAATGAAAAAGTATCCCCATTTTTTTCAATTCTGATCAATGCACATACAAAACTTCAATTTAATTTAAATAGTGTATTAGTAATATAGTAGTAATTAATAGTACTTACATATCTTACCCGCCATCATCAATTTTTTTTTTAATTTCTGGTATTTATTACTTTTTGATGTTCCTTTACCCTAAAAAAAAAAAAAAATAATCCATTTTATATATATATATATAATATAAATATATGTTGTCCCCTTATTTTTTAATATTTATAATCTCTTTTGTGTCCAAAGGGGTAAAAAATAAAAAAGCTTCTTTATAAGGTAATATTTCGTCCCTTAATTTCGGAACATCTTCAAACCTGTAATTATATATTTAATCAATTATACACAACATTTATCTTTTTAATATAATCTATAATTTTTTGTATTTGGATTATATTAAAAAGATAAATGTTGTGTATAATTGATTAAATATATAATTACAGGTTTGAAGATGTTCCGAAATTAAGGGACGAAATATTACCTTATAAAGAAGCTTTTTTATTTTTTACCCCTTTGGACACAAAAGAGATTATAAATAATAAAAAAAAATAATAATACATACTAAATGTGTGATAGTAATTTTTTATTTATATAATAGACTGTCAGTAAAAAATTAAACACTATCCACCAGTGTTACATATTTTTGTAATCAACTCTTTAATATTTATTTATTTATTTTTTTTTTTGTGTGTGACATAAATTAGATTCCCAGTTAATCTCAGCAATTAGGCCCAGCAGACAGTTACTTTGCAAATTTCTAGTAACAGCAGAAAATTAAAATATTTCCACGTTTTACTAGAGGAAGGGGTTCCAGCTTGGATCCCCAGGAGGGTCACAATTTTTTTATCAGTAATAGTGAAAAGATAAATGAATTTTTTTCCGGAAATTTTTATCGGTCTACCATAAGGTAATAGCTTGAATTATTTCAAAATTTTAGGAATAGCCGTTAGATGTTTTATCACTTTTTATTCAAAACAGTACAGAGTGACAGACAGACACAGGAACAAAACTATAAGTGTTTCTTTTTTACTGGTCTTATATTACTTTGCTTTGTAAGTTTCATCGCACATTTCCGTTTCCCCAATTTTGAACCACTTCCCGTGATTCAATCTTCCCCAAATTTTGCACATAGATACAACTAAGGTAAAGAATACAGAAACCAAAAAAAAAAAAAAAAAAAAAAATGGCGTCAAATTTATTTGCTTTTTAAGTTTCATCCCACACCGATTACCCCAATTTTGAACCACTTACCGTCATTCAATCTTCCCCAAATTTTGCACATAGATACAACTAAGGTGAAGAATACAGAAACCAAAAAAAAAAAAAAAAAAAAATGGCGTCAAATTTATTTGCTTTTTAAGTTTCATCGCACACCTATTACCCCAATTTTGAACCACTTATCGTCATTCAATCTTCCCCAAATTTTGTACATAGATACAACTAAGGTGAAGAATACAGAAACCAAAAAAAAAAATGAAAATAAGACCAGTTTTGAAAAATTGCATTTTTATATTAATTATTTGGTTTTACCAATGAAATCTTATAAATGAATAAATGTTAAACCAATAAACAAAACAATGATAAAACTAACAAATAAGAAATGAATTAATGAAAAAACTGATCAATGACAAGAACTTAAGACAATAACATAAATTATATGATGGTGACCCACACTAATATAAATAAATCTTTAAATTAATTAAGCTTTACCAAAGGCTCCTTATGCAGAACACCATGAGTTGTTTCATTATGAACATTATGTCTAGCCTTTAAACTAATCATCACTCCAGCAGGATCATCACTTGGAGACATAGATGAATTTATAGTAGGGTATTGCACTGTATGTTTATCTTGAGTAGTTAGACCTGGCTGAAATTGATTTTTAGTCAATTTCCTTCTCTTATACTTAGAAGATTCAAGACAATGTGTATTAGTAGTAACATTTTCCTGTAGTAAATCACAGTTTGAAATGTTATCTTCTTCAATTAGCTGTAACAAAACTAAAATTTTAATTGTTTTTCAAGGCAAAATTATCACAGTAAAAATATAATAGAATGGGTGTCTGGAAGAAGAGCCTAAGGCTAATGTCACACTTCGCCACCCGGGTGGCAACCTGCCACATGAGGTGGTGCCACCTCGTGTGGCAGGTTGCACTCTATTCCCATTGCTACCCAGGTGGCAAAGTGTGTCACTAGCCTAAGTTACATTTTTTTTTTATTAAAAAATAAATACCGGTTCTAAGTTCTTTTTTTCCCTATAGTTTACCTTGTTTACTAGTATATTATTACTGTTATTAATGGAAGAAGGGCCTATGTGCATTAAAATTACATAGGAACACTGATTACAATTTGAATGACTTTTGGTCTTCCTCTAAAATTCATAAATCATACGCCCTTCTTCCAGATAACCACTATTTTTAGATTTTGGAAGAAATAATGTATATTTATCTAAGAAAATAAAAATTGTAATTTTATTTATTGATTTATTTTTTTAGCAATAGGTTTGTTCCAAACATGCATTGTACCGTCCCCGCAGAATTGTCACGGGCATGCGCAATGGGTAAAAGCCGTTCCAAGCCGACTTGTGACAGTGTTTCGTACCGTCCACGAAACTGTTCCAACCAGGGCAGGGATCGTTTGCGAACCGTTCACTGTACGGTCCCAATGATCCTCTGACAATACCATGTACTGGTTTGTATGACATGCGCAGTTATGTCAATTGTTACATACATCAACAGGAAGGTTTCCTTGAATGTTTTTCATGTAGTGCGAATTAAAGTCCTAAACCCGTTCCAACCTGACATGATTTTATTACAGTACGATGCGTATAAAACCCGTCCTATAAAAACTATTCCCGAACGATCCGCGGGACGGTACAAATAGCAGGGTTGGATCAAACCTAATACATACAAGGATTCAGTGTTTCAAGGAACTTCAAAACAGGATGTTCTCCATCAAAGAACAAATCAATAAGCTAATATAGAAAAGGCAAAGGCAAACTGCCTAATTTTACTATCCTATAATAACTTATTATAGTATGTCACAAAGAAGAAAATCATTCCATAATTACAGTAATAAGAGAATATTTAAGCCAAAAATCAACAAAATCTTGTATCACCCTTTCAACGATTTAAAAAAATCGGTCCGAGACACCTCAGACAAACTTTCTCATATATGAGTTTATAATTACTTAGCCCAGTGTTTCCATTTATAAGTTTTCAAATGTACATTTAAATATTATTGAACATTTCATCAAAATTTATCATAAAAATAACTTCTCCTGGTCGGGGAATCGAACCCGGGCTCTCTCCGTCCGCGTTTTAAGCTAATATCTCAGGAACTAGATTTTTCCCGGGAAAACGGCTTATATCGTTGGATTCGTATTCAAATGGACTACATTATAGAATTTTTTAATCAAAATCGTCGGAACCGTTTTCGAGAAATAATTTTTTTTCATGTTTTTTCAGAGTTTTTGGGGGGTAGCGCCCCCAAATTTAGAGCTAAAATTCATTTCTCGATTTCGCCTCGGGGTATGATTTTTCTGAACATGTATGCGAAATTTCGTCAAAATCGGCCCAGTAGTTTGGGCTCCAGGCGTCTGCACAGACGACAGACAGACGACAGACGACAAACAGACATTTTTTAAAAACCACTTTTTTGGACTCAGGGGACCTCAAAACGTGTAAATCCATCAAAATCTCAAAATCGAATTTTCGCGCCATCACAATACTTTCTCTTTATATGAGAAAGTAAAAACAAAACAAAGAAATAGCTGTAGCTTTAGGTAATTCTTCCAAACAAGGTGTATTTCCAAAAATATATATTTTTATTATTGTTTTGTTTTATCAATCTCAATGTATCTAACTTATCCAACTAGAGCCTAGGTTAATTAAAACCTGCCAAGAACAAAACCCCTACTTTTTATCAAATTATTTTCTACTGCCCATGAGATTCTATACATCCAGATTCTACTGAATTTTTTTAAACAGAAACACATAAAAAACATAACTAACATCTGTAACTAAAGCACCGTTGTATTCCTGTAGGGCATTCGTTCCTTTTAAATCATTTTTGTGTTGGAAGTTTTCACTTATTTCTGTTTCTACATTTCTCTTATCATTCAGTTTCTCAGCTTTTTGTGGATTTCCTCTTGACACCATATTAGCTTGTATGAATGCCTAAAATATAAAAATATTATTAATTACATGAACAGCAAATGGCAATTAATAGTTAACTATAATAAGAGCACTATTGTTCAAAAGAACAAGAATTTAATAATCTAAGTTAGATAAGCATTTGACATGGAAAAAAAATTACCAAAATTAATTTTAATTTACAAAGATGTCTTTTATAGAAAAAAAAGCATCTAAGGAAAATATTAAAATATTAAGTATTAAAAATCCAATAAAAAGTACATAGGGTGCCATATAAAGTTTAGTGGGACATTGGATTGGGGGGGGGGAGTTATTGCAACCCCAGACAAGAGAGGGGGGGGGGGGGGGTCAAGGAGCGCTAGCGATAGCGGGTGGGGCATATAGTTCAGTCACCCAATAAATAACAAAATATTCATCATCATTTTTTGGTACCGAAGTGAATGACCAAGATTCACTTTGATACACCATGTTACTGTGAACAACTATATAATTTAGAATATCAAGGTGGCTATTAAGTAGCTGAAACCGGTTATTTGTAATTAAAAATACTTTGTGTGAATACCTAGTATTTTTCCCCCCTTTTCAAAACGATGATGAGTAAATATTACAAACAAGAATTAAATTATTAACTTAGCAAAATTTAAAGAGCACTCCCGGTTTAAACAAATCTGGGGCCATCCGCATTTCAATTTTGATACACTAAAAAAGTTTCATACGAATCAGATATGTACTTTTTAAGCTGTACGTGTGCATAAATGTATACTTGTGCGCATGTGGAAGAGAAACAAATGACTGCAGACGGTTGAAACTTACATATATGGGACCAACCATGAGCTAATTGTCACCTACCATACAAATTTAATTAAAATAGGACTTTCCTTCGGAATCGGAGATTCCTAAAATAGCACTTTAAATGAGATTCACCCATAAAGATTAGAGAAGTAATAAATAATATATTTACTAAGATTGGAAACGTCTCCAACTCATTAAGTAAGGGACAAGTTTTTCATTTTACGAACAGACCTGGAAAATGTCCTATTTTCCCAAAACAACGGGACTTTTCGAAAACCAACGGGACTCAAATAAGGAAATTCTATTTGATATTGCTTACCCCAAGGACTATATATCTTGGTGATACATTACATTTTTTTTTAGCACTTATTAATGTAGCTCTACTTGTGACTTCTTTTCTATTTGGCTTCCTATTCCTAAAAATCCAGCTCACATAATGTGGCCATTGGATCCTCTCTTGCAATAATATTGATCACTACTAAGTAAATCAATTAATTTTTCATAACTATTTCCTACTAAAGGCCATCATTAATGCGTTTCCTAATAACACCCGGCCCAATGCTAAGATAACTTTGTTCCAGTAATTAATGTAATTTTTTTTTACAAATTTTGATTTTGCTTTTGCCCCTGGTTTTCTCTTAAAACCTAAATAGAGACACAGTCACAAGTAAATATTTCAACCCCAAAACCTAAAAAATTTAATTTTGATTTAAATAATTCTTGATAGCCTTCCAGACAAATTTTACAAAAACCCCCTCATCTTATATTTTTGATTTTTCTTTTAAGGTCATACCTTTCGCCTAATAAATTTAAAAATGGTATGCTTTTTCCAACAAAATACACACAATTGCTCATAGACACCTTATTTATACATAAATCATTATTAGGATTAATCATATTTACTGATTCCATTGCTATTGGTAACTGAGCTGTTTGTATGGTTGACTGTGCCGACGTTTCAACTTCCTTGGGCCTTTCAACTTCTCCAAAATCTGCTGTTGCTAGAGCCACTCTCTCCATAGTCTCTACCTCGATCCGTAGGAAATCCATAAGTCTTTGCAGTGATGTCTCCATCCTGTTTTCTGATGGGACATCGTCAAAGAAATATCGTTGTCTCTGCCATAGCCTCAGAAGTTCCTCCGGCAAGCACGACTCTACTATTGGATAGAGTATTGCCGCATATTTATCTGTCGTTACACCCAACGATTTAAGGGCATGTAGTTGAGTCTCTAGGCTATCGTAGAGTCGGGATACATTTTCTTGACGATTTAACACAAGTTTCAAAATCTCTCTGGTATAAACTTCTGTTAAAAGATCCTCTCGTCCGAACATCTGCTCTAAGTTCGCTATTGCCTTCTGGTAATTCTCTGAAGTCACCGGATACTTCTCTACAGCCCTGAAAGCTTTAGATTCAGGCACTAAAGCTTGTATGAGGTATGTAAATTTGTCTTCGTTCTTAATCGAATTGTTAAGATGAATCACCTTGAATGAAGTCCAGAAAGGTAGCCACTCAATCAGGTTCCCGCTAAATGGTTTTATGCAGCAAGGTAATAATGCAGGATGGGAGATCGTACTTGATTTTGATGGAGTTGGTCTCTTCCCTCTGTTCTCCCTTTTCTCCATGAATAGCTTGAAACTACCGGAACATTCCATGAACTTTTCTCTATACTCATTAACTCTTTCCAACTCCGCTACCAAACTCTGCTCTGACGTTTCTTCGGCCTCACACATACTTCTAAAGATTTCTTCGTCCATTTTAGAGAGTTTCGCGAACAGCAGCTCAACATTACCCAACTCGTTTTGAAGCTTTAAAATTACCTCTTCGTCCACTTCCCTTCCTTCTTCACTTGTCTTCTCAAATAAGCTAAGAAACTTTTCTGACATCTTGGTGAAGACAGTTCGGACGGCCGCTCTTCCCTTCACAGTCGCCATAATGTTCGGTTGTTACACTGACTTCAAAAATAAAAATTCTTAATTTTAGCAGCTTGGGTTCTTTACCAAGAGTACATTTTTTGGGGCTACATAATTCAAAGCCCAAAAATTCTATTTTGACTAGATTGCACTAAAAAATATAGATATATTGAAGAGATTATGCCCTTCGTCTTTAGGAGTTAATTAAAGAAAGGAATAGTATACCCAGAGATAAAGTACATCACAAGGGTGATTAGATTACATCATTACATCCCTTCGTCACAATATAAGAATAAAATAAAATTGTGTGTTGTGGCCTAGGCAACAGTATTCTAAAATATCAAAATTACATAGTTGTTAAATAAATAATAAATAAAAACAAAACACCTCGTGACTTATTAAATTATCAAACCGAACAAATGTTTTAACTTTTATTTAAATTTAAGCGCTATAGAAGGTAACATTATGGTTACTAAACAGACTTTACTTCCCGGTCAAGGATCTTATATAAAGCGGATGTAATGTTAAGAAGGGGTTTAAGGCAAAAAAGTGACCCCATGAAGGTAAGAGAAATTGGAGAAAAAATCATACTGCGCATGCTCCACGACCTTTGAACTGGGACAAATTACCTTTTTTAACAGGTTATAACCTGACACTTATAAACAAATTCTTGGAAACCTATAACCAAGAGGAAGGTAATTTGTCCCATTGGAGCTAATATTTTACATATCTTCATGGGGTCACTTTTTTGCCTCAACCCTCTATCCCCTTTATATAAGATCCTTGTTCCCGGTAGACCAGGTTTGTGATTCCAAAAGCATCTTTTAAGAAAAAAAAAAAGGTGAACATTGATAACAGTGGGTGGTGAAAATTATGGGATGAGCGATCCATTTACAAGCTAAAGAACTAGTTCTTTGTCTTTATAAGCGCCGGCGCTACTAATTTTGCCACCACAGGCCAAGGCCAGATGGTTTTTAGTCGCCCCGGTGGCTTGCAGGCCCGTGTCCACATGATTTGTCGAAGGGGGGGGGGGGGGGGGGGGAGGGTCCAAACTCATAGCATATTTTATATATATATTTTGTTTTTATTTAATTAGTTTACTTTATATTTTATATATAATATTGCTATTACAACAAAGTACAAGAGCCTCTTGAAGAGACAATTTTTAGCACATAATTTTGGAGAAGTGTACTTTTGAAAAATGTGCTTAAGTTGTTTAGAACTATTGGCGACGATAATACATAACATTATAAAAATTCTCAGAGAATGTTTATTAAAATGGGATATTTCATGTGTTTAAATAACGATTTAAAAATTCATATAATATAAAATATTTTGGAACGTTGGAAAGTAAGTTAAAATGTAAATACATTTTTTTTGGCTTTAGTTTATGCCATTAAACATTTTTCTTTAAGGATCATAGTGATTGAGTAAAATTGCATATACGAAAAAAATGTATAATTTTACGAAATTTCGGGGAAATATTCCAACTAACTTTGGGGAAAAAATCCAAGATTTTTTTTTAGAAATCAAAATTGAATATACATATAATAAAACAAGATGATTTCATAAAAAATCACAGGGAAGTACTTAGGGTTTCATATATTATTAAGCATATACGTTATTACGTTATGAAATAACATTTTTTTATTTCCCCATCCTGCTCTATATTAAAATAAAAAATATAAACATATTTAGGCGGAAGGCCCCAAAAATCAAACAAAAAATTGAAGGGTCGTTAGTTCGATCTCCCGAGGGTTACAATCCTACTTATATCAGTAATGACATCAAGGTAAATTAATTTTTTTGGGAAATTTTCATCGCCCTATAATAAGGTATTTGTATGAATTATTTTTTTTACATGGATGTATGGATTTTTTTTTTTTTTTTTTGGTATATTTTAACTCATAAAACCAATAAGGTTTGCAACATTTAAACAAGCATATATATACTTTTAACCTACACGTCAGCAGCTTTCATTTGATCCCCCACTCAAAATTTAAACATTTGGTCGCACACCCATTTGCACCCACAAAATGTGCAATTTATTAAAATTGGGATCCCCCCCCCGTTATTTTCATCGCCCCATAAGAAGGTATATAAAAAAATAATAAAAATAAAAGTAATAAGAATTCAAATTTGTAGCACAACAAATAAATGAGATTTCTTTTCTGTTCTGTCCAAAAAGGTAATGAATTGACCTTCCATGTTAAAATTTAAAAAAAAATCATGAATTTTATTTGGATTGTCCAGTTTTTCTCAACTTTACAATACGATTGAGTGAATGAGTAAGGAAAAAATACATCGATTTCAGTAGGTAGGTACTAAAATTTTTTTCCCGAATTTGACTGAGCTACAGCTCTTTGAAAATAGTCAAAATTGCTAAAAAAAAAAAAGACTAATACAATTACAGAGTTGTAACAGTAAAATTTAAAGAAAATTAAAAATTGCCAGGGCTATATTGATGTTTTTTCCTTGTCTATGGCCAATTTTTAACTTTTTTGGACAAAACAAAAAATAAATCGCATGCATATTTAAATGCTCTACAAATTTGAACTCTTGTTATATTGCGAATCAGGGCTTACTTTTCGAGATAACCAGCAACAACCCTAAAAATTACCCTTTAGACAGCAGAAAAAGGGGTAAAAATTGTTGATTATTTTATTACCCTTGTCGATATAAGATTTGCCCAAATGAACTTTGTTTTGACTTAATATTTATTTACTAATTTTTCAATGTAAATAAATTTAGTTTGGTAATCACATAATAGGTGACCTCTTTGATTTGGAGTAATATTCGAATAACTAATCTATTAAGTGACAAACTATTATCAACTTGATTTTCGGTCTACTAACTAATTTCCTACTCAGGATCATGGAAATCACATTGTCCATCATAAAGGGTCATGGCTGTTCCTATAGGTTTTTTTTTTTTTTTTTTTTTTTTCAAATGCCTATTGCCAAGCTTTGTCCCGTAGAAAAACTTAGTCGACCACTTATTATTAAAAGGTACCAAAACATTTACTTGTACAACAAATTCTAGCCTTATGTTAGTCAGACACTTTTTTGCATAGTATTTCCTGGACTATTTTTAAGCTCTATCATCTTTATTTTAGGAGCAGCGATCGATTTCTTAAGAGTAATATGAACATACCTTGAAAAATAGCAACAAAACTATGGTGGAGAAACACAGGGGGCCTATTTAATCTTTGCCTAGGGCAGCATTAACGAGGGACCTCCTGCATACGTTTATTTATAGATTAATGTTATAATGGATTGATTTTTCCTCAATTGGTCTTATTACACATACTTATCATTTTGCAACAATAGAGTTTTTCAATTTGCACAAAATATTCTGAGAGGGTAGAATTAGCCCCTCAGTTTGTGAACACCTGCTCCGCCTTGCATTGTGCTGAAACTGGTTCTTATCTTACTAAAGCGTGAAAAAAGAATGATCTATTTTTCTCTTTTAAGTTCTAAGCCCAAAATAATGATCACTGGGTAACATAAAGCACTATTAACTCTTCACTGAAATGAAACTTATTATCAAATAGATACTATAATTTCATCTGCTCCCTCCACTCCTATATTCCAATTACAATCTGATCTGAACACCTTAACTTACACTCATTGATCTTGTGACATTATAACAGAGCTAGTTTTCAGATTTAAACTGTCTCACAACTCACAGCTGCTTACTCTAAAGGGCACCTAACACGATCAATCTGCGACTAAATCAAATCATACTCAAGTCAAAGTTAGAACGAGGTAATTTCAGTTCAGTTGACAATGAAGTACTATCAAATCAAGTAAGGATATCAAATAAGAAAAAGAAAGCTTGTTTGGCCATTGCCTAGGGAGCTAGGGTGGCCGTGTGGGATAAACCACGTCTGCTCAGCCATCAATGGATCAGGAGGTCGGGGACAGGATGGATCGGGTCCTCGCCGTGATACTCTGATTTACATGGCTCACTAATGATCACATCATACTCGCTTCAGCGGTACAATGTACAGAGGTATGATGGTGTGAAGTGGCTGGAACTCTCTACCAGGGGGCTAGTAAAAAGGGCCCGAATGAAGGCCTAATTGCTAGGTTCGAACAAGTGGTTCGTCCTACCCGTACCTTACTACTACTACTACTACTACGCCATTGCCTTGGCATTAACGATATATAAAAAGTTAAACTCATACACTGGGTAAAATAATGGTAGGTACAAAAAAGTCTAAAATTTATATAACTGTTGAAATCCCTAAAAAAATGTTTAAAACTTAAAAGCTTTCTCTTAAGGCAGCAAAAAATGGTATTTACTTGTGTCTTTGTGCAGTGTGTGGGAGGCAAAGATTTTTAAAAATAATATTTTTTGCTAAACTTAAAGTTGCTGTTAATATTTTTTTAAAAACTGAACTCTTTTACAAAACTTTTGTTGTTCCAAATGAACAAAGCTAGAATTGTACTTTTACCTTCCTGTAAAGTAACTTCTTTAGATTGTTACTCCCCTTATAAAAAAGAACCAAAGGGGAGTAACAATCTAAAGAAGGTGTACTCGACTTCGACTGGTCTTCTTTTCCCTTATAAAAACAGAAGTGTGATATTCCTTTGTCTTAATTGTTATTTAGTCAGTCATTTATATTCTAAAAAACATAGGGGAGTAACAATCTAAAGAAGTACCCCTATAAATTAGTTTTTCTACAAGAGTAGGTTGTGGCCATTACAACTCATTATATTATGACTTTCTCTATTGCAGGCCAATGTTGTAAGAGAGAATTTTAATAATCAACTCAAGAGAGTGGAAAGCTTATCTTGGAGTCCAAGTGTGACCAGATAAACTGTGGCCATGATAGATGAGAAGCCTAAAGGCTTGAAAATTACAATTTAATTTGTGGAGAGTTGTTTGTTTCTAATAATAAAAATATTACACATCAAATTCTTTATTAAAAGAAGTCTAATACAAACCTTATGCTTTATATAACAACAATTTAATACTAATTATATAGAATCACAATTATTAAAAATATAAAAATTATTAACAAATCGCTAAAATGATACATAAGTATTTCATATATATATAATTTTTCATCTTAAAAAATATATACCTTAAAAATTCATCTTGAAATTATCAAATCATAAATACACAATTAAAGACAATACACTAAGTTAAAAAAAAAAATATACTAACAAATAAATAAAATGACAAAACCGAAACCAGTAATTAGAAAAATATAAAATTTAAACTATAAGAAATATTGTTTGGAAAGAGGTGATGAGTACATGCTATATGAAATTTTAGTAATAAGAATTAGGGGTACAATATAACACTGAAGAGGACAAGAACACAAGCATATTAACAGATATCGATAAATATGAGGGTGTGTAATAATAGGATAGTAATAACAACAATAGGACTGTGATGAGAATAACAGAGAATAATAGGTTAGTTATCAGTGCAAGACATTCTTACACAGGACAAATAGCCATAACAACTAGGGTTACCCGATTTTCACTATTAAACTGGGACCCATAGTCGGGGAGTGCTCACCCTCTCTGAAACCCTATCCCCCCCCCCTCTCTCAAAAAACCAATTATATATAATTATATTTTGTTTATACCTATATCTTCAAAAGTACTCATCTGATGTTAATGAAATTTGGATAGATCGTCAAAAGTAGCTCACATTATAACCCTAGATTAATTCTAAACTGTCTTCACTCATTATATTGTGCTAAATTGATATTTTTATTAACGTATAATAACAAATCAAATTTGTAAGAAAAGGAGGGGATATTAAACAAAATTAGATAATAATGGATTGTAAAAGCATAAGATCATTAAAATATTAGTGATAGGATGTGAGGAAGCTATGTGCCACCCTGATTGGTAGACAATTTTGAAACATGTTTAAAAAGTGTACACCAAAAGTGATTGTTTACTTTTTGTTTTTGAATATCAGTTTAATCAGATATATTTTCATCATTATCTCGGATGCTATTTATATTTATTTTTTTTCATAAAAACGAGTTATATGCTTAGATTTACCATACCTGATATCATCAGGCCTTTATCTGAGTATTAAAGGTGGTGATTTAAATAAAATTTCCAATCTCCTATTTAACAATAAATGATATTATGCAGAAGTGGAGTAACCTTCTAATACAAGAATTCACCAGTTACTGATTAATCTCCTATAATTAATTAACAATTTACAAAATTGACAATTTCATCATGCAAATGAAAGATAACAAGACTATAAATTGAAAAAGAGTTTTTGTTTATTATAATGAATAAATAAACTAACCTTTATATTTTCTATGATCTATCTTATGCGTAACCTTTTATATGAATTTATCTTGTTGGTGGTATACCCGAACTGACCTTTATAATTATCTCTGTATAGTTTTAAGTTGATTTAACGAATGTTAGATAGATAACATAATATTATCTATATAGATGATAAGTTTGTCAGATTGGTCAGTAACTCGTTAGCAATAGAATGAGAATAATATCTGTGACAGTTACTCAAATAGTGATTCAGGTTTATACTTCAAATGAAAACGTTAAATTATAAATAGAAATGATGTAAATCTGAATAATCAATTCAAGGAAAAATAATTTTTATTTAATGTGTTTGTTCTTGTTTTTAAAAATAATTCTTTTGGTTAAAATTAAGATTATTTGAATGATATTTTTTTTTACAAATTTCTATAAAATAGGAAAATATTTTAAAAATCAACATAATATTATAAATATAATATTGTTATTTTAGGCCTGAAGATGCCCAGGTAATAGTCGATATTATGAATTAAAAGAAAATAGTTTTAAAATAAAATTAAAAAATAGTTTTTTTAAAAAAACTTTTTTTTCATCCCTAAAGACAATCTAAAAAAAAAGAAAATCATATACATATATAAGAAAAAAAAAGAAATTTAAATATAAAAAGGTGATGATTTCTATTTAAATACATAGCATAATTGTATCCTTTTTTTTTTTTACACAATTCTAGGGATAAAAAAGATAAAAATGCTTACTTTGGCTAGGCATTAAGCTCAAAACCATAACATAGTATAAATCTCAGACTCATTATATACTTAGTCTTGAACAATTGCATAATTTTAAATCACAAAATTAATATTATCTATCATATAATCACAGAATTTCAAACATGACATAAATGTACTGTTTTGCTCCAATTTGTCTCAATGAGCAATAAAATGTATCCTTACTTTATTCAACAAAATATTAATCATAAACCACTGTTGTCTTTTAATTTTGTTTTAAATTAATTTATCAGTTGCTTAGATACTATACCTATATTATATCATGGTCCCACACTTTCATTGAAATATTTAGGAACATGATCAGTTTAATATTGGAGAATAAATTTTGAGTTGAAGTCCAAATGCATATATTTAAAGATGACTTGAGGAGTAGTAGGATGATAATTTCTATTAACTTTTTTGTTGTAGATGCAGAACATTTTCAGCTACCCGGATGGCAAGAGGATTAATAAGATCATGATGAATAGAATTTTTCCAAAGGTCAGACAAGATGTTAATAGCTAAGGTGGCATCTTTTATTTCATCGTTTAGATCCACTGTAATATGTTTATAGTTTAACAGGAAGACTATGACTGCTTGCTTTACAGCAGCATCGTAAACATCGCATAAGGAATGAAAATTTTCCATAATTTTTCCTGGAACCATTTCCAGTTCATCGATAAGCAAAACTTTGTTCTCTTTCAACTTGTTTTTGTAGTGTTCAAAAGAATAGTTCTCTTCTGACTTTGTTATTGTTGACCCTTTTAAAAGATATTTACTGGCTTTCATGTCATTTAAAGATCCCTTTACTAACTCTACACTTAAATCACCAATATCATTTAGCAATATGCTAAAATTTTCTTCCCCTCCATTCAACATGAGAATTATACAAGGTTGTTTGCCATTCAAGGTACTTTCTAAACAGTACGACAATGTACTCCAAATGTCATCAGGAAGATTTTTATACTTATCTTCTAATTCATCAATTTTTGTATCTACTTCCATTTTATTAGAACTTGAGTCTTTAAAAACATAAAGACAAGGCATTAAAGGTAAGGCAATTAATAATACTAATAATGCGATTTTCCAAGGGAAGGGAAGATTAATAATCCAGTAATAAGTATTAATCAAATGCTTAAAAATCCATTGAGTACAATTACTAATATTACCTGAAAAAAAATAAAATATAGATATACATAAAACATATACAAACACACACACACACACACACACATATATATATATATATATATATATATATATATATATATATATATATATATATATATATGCATATTAACAGAAATTAATCTTAAATAAATTAGTGTAGATCTTAAAAAAACCTGATAAAAACATGTAAATTACAAAAATAATTATGACACTAAGATTTTTATACACTGCTCTATGTAAGTAAGTACGTTGACAATTTTTACTAATTTTACTTGATGATTTATCAGCTGATACAAACAATTTTGTGAAACTAATGACTAATTAATGTATTGTCATCAGAAATACATAATAAGCTTTTAGTATAAGTGTCAGCTTTCTAGATAGTCGAGAATTGGGTCAAAATTAGGCTAACCACATCTTACCCCTCTTTACCGAGAAGAATATTTTTTCATAGATTTTAATAACTAGGCATCGTGAAGCGAGCAAAATGCAATAAATATTAGATATTAAGAAAATAGTTAATCATGATAAGTTGATAGTTAAAGCGGATGATTGTATTGATTGTAGAGCCGTGTAGTGGGGGAGAAGGGTACCTTTCTACATATTCCTTAACCCATTCAATGCGTAATCCAATTCATGAACCTACCTTAGTGACTGTATATATCTAAACGATTTTAAAAGTTAATTAAAAAAAAAAAAAAAAAAAAAAAATGTTTTGATCCACTGTGGATACAAATGTGAACGGGCCTGACAGAGCCTTGCAAGATGGTTCTACTCGAGGCACGGAGAATAGAGCTACAGAGGGCTGATAGGGAGGGCTTGGATCCACCGGCATTGAATGGGTTAACTTAAATTTTCCGGCCATCTTCATTTCTACTATTATAAAATGTATCACTTCAAAACACAAAAACTTCTGCTGGTATCAAGTTGAAATTTGACATGCTTGTTTCAAGGCATGTAATGTAAGGCATGCAAGAGTTTGGAGCGTTGCATCTGAACTCTTGGACGGATCACGCTGTCCAACGAACTTAGCCTGAGCATTAGTAAAAGGAACATGTACACCAAATTTAAAATAAATCGGTCATCTTTTACTCAAGTTATCGTCGGACATGTAAACGCTACTGATAGACGGACAGACAGACACGGTGCATAGTTTGTTGAATGTAAGAAGCTCGCTTCAATTAATTATTTCATCTATTGTTATGTTATGTGTGATGCTATTTTTATTGTCAATTTTGAATACTGTAATCATGTGACTGTTGTATATCTCAGAAAGAGTTTTTCACAAAATAAAAAAAGTTTAATTTTAATATTAATAATAATATTCTTATTAAAAAATTATGAAAATAATTTTAGGAATTGTAAGCAAAAAAAATTGTAGAACCATTAATATTAAAGATAAAGGCAGAGAATTTTAATCTTATATCACCAACTCAAAGCCATATATTTTTTAGGCACTTAAAATTAATCCCTTTTTGAAAGACGGTGACCTTTTTCCTTTTATAATTAGAAATTTAAAAATGTAATAGAATTCAGTAATTTAACATGACCATGTAGTGTTGAATCCCTTTCTACAGGTAGAAGCATGAATTTTAGAATGTAAGAGTATGGTAACTGTAAATAAAATATAATAGGCATCAAGTTTTCAAGAAAATTTTATTATAAGTAAAATATATTTCTGTAAATATTTAATACGTCTATGAAATAAAAAAAACTAACTTGGTAATAATGTCCATCACTACTATCTAATATACACCCAAGGATCGATAGATATACCATTTTATTCATACTGAACAATAAATTATAATCCTGAACAACGTAACTTTATTTTTTTTTTATTTAGGATTCACAAATTGTTTTACAGAACTAGAACAAAGAAACAAGGGTTTTGGTTCAACCGGCCTTCTGTCTAACTAGCCACACAGCTAGGGGTGACTCCTCATATGATGACCTGTGTCACTGATATTTTTAAACTGGTATATAGTCCAGTCAACAGGTATTAAAAATAAGGGTCTACCTTGCAAAAGGTCATAAAAACTTTTTTCTTTTTTTTTATTGTATGTACCTAGACATTAATTAAAAACTCAAGTTTTCAACCTCCTAGACCCTGTGCTAACCCAGAGGGGGACCAAAACACGCGAAATTTTAGTGTTTCTTTTAGTTTTTTCTTTATAACTCTTTAACTATATGTCCTGAAAAAAAGTGATCGTATCTTTCTTGTAGAGCACTAAATTTTCAACAATTTTTATATACCACATTTTTTCCTAAACCCTATACTTTCCTAAATATAGAGCTTCAAAGATGCAATATTTTTTAGAAAATATCAAAAATAACATCTTTTCTGAGGATGAAAGGGGTCTATGTTTGTTATCCCTCCCCTACACAGTGATATTTTGGGTATATCCTACCTATGGAAGAACAAATAACCACCACTAACCTCCGCAACTTGGGTTTTTCAGTTATTAAAAAAAAATATTGCATCTTTGAAGCTCTATATTTCGGAAAATATAGGTTTTAGAAAAAAATGTGAAATATAAAAATTGGTCCAAATTTAGTGCTTTACAGGAAGGATAAACAAAAAAATCTCGAAACTATAGTTTATTGTAGGTAGGTGGCGGTTAGTATTGGTTACTAGTGGTTAGTAGTTGTAGTTAGTGGTGGTTATTTGTACTTCCAAAGGTAGAATATGCCCAAAATATCTAACTGGGAGAGGTGGGCTAACACAAATAGACCCCTTTCGTCCTCAGAAAAGATGTTATTTTTGATATTTTCAAAAAAATATTGCATCTTTGAAGCTCTATATTTAGGAAAGTATAGGGTTTAGGAAAAAATGTGGTATATAAAAATTGTTGAAAATTTAGGGCTCTACAAGAAAGATACGATCATTTTTTTTTCAGGACATATAGGTAAAGAGTTATAAAGAAAAAACTAAAAGAAACACTAAAATTTAGCGTATTTTGGCCCCCCTCTGGGTTAGCACAGGGTCTAGGAGGTCGAAAACTTGGGGTTTTAACTAATGTCTAGGTACATACAATAAAAAAAAAGAAAAAAGTTTTTATGACCTTTTGCAAGGTAAAATTTACTTGTCGACTGGACTAATATAAAAGTTAAAAGGTCTGTTTACCATTGCTAATCTTATTGATTTACACTAGAATACTGCATGTATACAAGAATATGTATTTTCATTCTTACATGATATTTTCTCAACTATTGATGTTTTAAAAGTATATATCTGTTTTTAATTTCTTGTTCTATAAAAATTTGGTTAACTGGCCATTGGTCTGGTCTCAAAGTGGTCAGACATACTTAATTACATAGAGCAGTGTGAAACAAATTATAAATCAATAAAAGAGTGTCATAATTATTTTTTTAATTTACTTGTTTTTATCAGTTTTTTTTGAAGATGTATACTAATTTATTTAAAATTAATTTTATTGCTTCTTTTAACATTTTGTGAAAATTACATGGTGAATAAATCTTAATAAGGAAAAAATTGTGAAGTTTTAGACCTAAAAATATAATTTTGACCACTTAAGATGGCCAATATCAGTCCGCTAATACATTTTGCTTCTTTAAAAAAAAACAAAAAAAAACAGTCTTACAAAGCATAAACATTTAAAAATAAAACTAACCACCAGGTAATAAAATGTTTTCACAGGGTACAAAACCTTCTGTTTTATATCTTAGGCTTTCAACTTTACACCAAGAATCATGAATTTCTTTTAGTAGGACTCTGTCACCCTTCTCTACACTTAGTTCATCGTCATCTGTTTTTTCAAATTTCTTTTCTATGATATCTAAAAAAAAAAACCAACAATATACACCCATAAATTTCACTTAGCACTGGTAACTTGATCACTTAATGCCAGTTATGGCACCTATTCATAAGAGAGTTAATACAGTGTAAACCTTACAAAGGATCTGTACTCAGCCAAGTACATTCAACCAATGTCAATTTTTTTATTCAACCAAATGTACATTTAACCAATTTTCTTGGAGCAATCTAATTGTTCTGAAACTATAATTACAACTACTTTAATATTTTAGTTAAATATATTTTAAGAATACACAGGATTAGGGGTTAAATATGGAAAGTCGGAGCTAATCTTTAAGTAGTTATTAAAAAAAAAAAAATCTAAATTTAGTAATTAATAGACACTAATGCAAATATTTGATGAGGGTGGTTTGACATCAAACTTTTCAATTTTTACTTATTGACTTTTCATCAGTATAAGTTCCACAAAATATAAAATGTCAGTGCGAAAACAAAATACTAATATTTTACCTACTACAGCAAATGTAGCAGCTAACAAATGTTAAAAATAAAAAAAAACCTTTTATTTGCAATATCTCATTGTGCTTAAAATTATTATTGATATTTTGTTTGTAAATAAGTTCATTTTTAATACCAATAAAACTAAACACTAGTCATAAAAGTTGCGTTCATGAAAAAAAGTTTTACAGACACTGACACTCACAGATCTAAAATAGGGAATACCACAGTTACTGCCGTCATAAGTTCAAAGGCCCTATCTACAAAGAACAAAATTTTACAGGAAATACGGAAAACAAATTTCTTCACCTGCATCAAAGTTTTGATACTTTTTTATTGTGTATTATTTGTTGTTTTAATACACACACACATACAACTTTGTGTTAATGTTAATATAATTGATTTTTAATTATTTTATAGAAAAAATGTAATTAGGGCTTTTGTTAAGAAAGTTTGCTGCAGGAAATTAAGTCCTATAAGGGAGAGAGCTTTTTATCTTCATAATTATCATGTTTACAAACCTTAAATAATAGCATTACATAAAACAAATCTATGTGGATTTAGGGTGTATTTAGCATTTATTTGTTACATAGGGCCTTCTTTTATCAAAAACAACATTAAGCTGGAGTTGGAGCCAATATAAATTTCAATATAACTCATCACTGTATTGGTTTTAGGACTTTCTAATAACATAAATATGTGTATTTTTTTAGACCGATTCGGAAATTCTAAAAAAATGCATTTAGAAAAAAGTTGGAGTTAGGGCCTTTTAGCGTATGACGGCAGAGTATATGAAGGTATAAGATTTTTCTTTATAAATTGTCTGCTAAGGCCGGGCCACACAGAAAGCTATGCCATGTGAGCTAGCTTCGCTACATCTGCGAGCTATGAGAGCTACGCTAGCTATATTTAGGTGGGGTGGCCACATAGAAAGCGATGTTTTATTAGTCTTTTTCGTTATGTTAACTCAGAAAGACCACAGTAGCTATTACTTTATGTGAGCAGAAAAAGAAAAGAAAGTGGGTGCATGCATTGAACGGTGAGAGAAACCAATTTGGGGAATTCTATCACTCGATGGGGGATCTTAAACAAGATGAAGAGAAGTTCAAAGAATACTTTAGAATGACAACAAGTGACTAAATTTCTTCTTTGTCTTCTTCAAAGTGATACAGAAAAAAATAGGTTGAACTTCAGAGCGACTATATCCCCTGAAGAACGCCTTGCTGTATGTTTGAGGTAAGTCAACTTTATGTTGTTTTTGGAGAGTTGCAGGAGTAGTAGCAGTCTATGTAAGTCCCTCGCTGAAAAATCCAAAACAAAGCTTACATGTGTCGTCAAGGTAGTGTAGCTAACCAGCGTAACATCGGGTTCAATGTGCCAACACCATTGATTATAACAAAACGGAAATTTTCAGACATAGCTAGCTTGAGTTGCATAGCTTTCTGTGTGGCCGGGCCTTAAGTCGAATAATTTATGCATTATTACTTACATTCATCACCAATTTTCATCTGATTTGAATTATTGTTTTTTGATTTCTGGTCTGGTGGTTTTTTAGAAACCTAAAAAAAAAAAAAAAATATATATATATATATAATAATAAAATAAAAAATAAACTGATGTTAATAATCCTTTTATCTCCAGTAGGGAAAAAAAGTTATAATTTTGAATTAGTTTAGAGGGACTAAAAAAGGTCTTTTCATCCCTGAACTCAAAAAGTAGGGAGAAAAAGTAAAGCAGGGCAAAAAAGTAAAGGTTGCAACTTAATTATTTTATAAATAGTAGAAAATGTATGGCAAATGTAATGAAGTTGTCAAAATCAGGTTGGCGGCACTGCGCTTTTTTGACCATGTTTATCTTTGTTTACAACATTATAACCTGCATCTAAATAACCTTCTATTTGAGTTTAATTCCAATTCTTATTTGTTTTTAATATTGAATCTCTTATATCTGCTATTAAAAGTTCTAATATTTATTGTTATTTATTAAAATAATAAATAAAAACTGTGCTATGGACGAAAATGTGTATTTTCTTCCTACTGGAAATAAAGTATTGTATGTACCTCGTGAGTAAAGTGCCATTATTCCCCTCGCGATAATTATCTCCCTCGGCTGCGCCTCGGGAATTAAAGAGTCTAGTTCCCTCGGCTTCGCCTCGGGATTTAGGGACCATGGTTCCTTCGGCTTCGCCTCAAGAACCAACTTTTTTCGCTCAGGGAATAATGGCTTAATTTACTCCCTAGGTGCATAAATAACTATCCTTTCACACCACAAAAGGTAATAAGTGAATAGAAAACATGAAAAAAACAAAAACAAGCAATATAAAGAAATCTTCAAATTAGGCTTTACCAAAGGCTCCTTATGCAGAACATCATGAGTTGTTTCATTATGAATTTTATTCCTAGCCTTAATGCCAATGTATTCATTTAGAGCAGGATCATCAATTAGAAACTCAGACGGCTTTAGAGTAGGATATTGAACTGTCTGTTTAACTTGAGTAGTTAGAACTGAGTGAAATTGATTTTCAACAGATTTCCTTCCCTCATACTCAGAAGGTTTTAAAAGAATTGTATTATTAGAAATGCTTTCCTGCAGCAAATCACAGTTTGAAACACTATCATCTTTTTCATTCCCCTCTTCAATCTACAGCAACAAAACTAATATTTTAATTTTTTTAAAGCCAAAAACATCACTGCAATTATAATTGTAAGATTTTGGAAGAAGTAATAACAAAAAGTTTAGACTAAAGGTTATTATTTTAAAAAAAGGAAAGTTATTTTAAAAGTTATTGATTTATTTTCCTAACACATTGTATGGATTCAGTGTATTGAGGAAAAACAGGATGTTCCCCTAATAGTCCAAGAGATAGTGAGCATAAAAGTAACTAACATAAAGCTAGAATATTGTGCATAAGTAAATCTTTTGATGCATTTTCAGAATATGTGGTCAGCTAAGTTCTTATGTGGGATATATCTTGGCCATGAGCCATAAGCTGTTAAAAAATACGACTGTTGGCTGAAAAAAAAAAAAAAAAAAAAATAGCTGTCATGTCCCATCCATTTTGGCAGTGTTAATGAAAGAGGGATGCAAAATTGACAAGCCTGATCTTCCTACTTGCTAAATAATAGATAAAAGAAAGGAGCTGATTAATAAAAATACAAGATAAAAATAACTTTTAATATACTACGTTTTTAAATTTTCCTTGTAGATTTCCTTAGCTGTCACTGGTCGTGTTTGTTTACAAATTATTTTAAATTTGACCACCTAAATATTTAAACAAATTTAGTGATTTATCGACTAATAGTAATAAATTTGGTAAATCTAATTACTGATTATTGTATTGTCATTGGAAATACATAATCTGTGCAAGTTTCAGCTTTCTACTTAGACAGGAAGTTAAAAATCGATAGCAAGATTTGTACTGGACAAACAAACATACAAGAAAGCAAGCTAACAAAAATGTAGTATAAATACAAGATAAAAACGACTTTTTATTTATTACGTTTTTAAATGTTCTGTTGAATCATATGTAATGATGTTATAATATAATGTTAGTGAAAAAAATAGTTCCGAATTTATTTACTTCACATAAATAACATCCATCTAGAGAGCTGATCTTAAACCTAAAAAATCGGGTACGGGGTACCTCGGAACTTTTCCTCACTTCAGAGGCCACTAAAGTGGCCTCTCCTGCTGCTTCGCAGCAGGAGGAAGCAGCATTGGACGTGGTCAGTACTTGGATGGGTGATCGTTCTGAACTAACTGATTTATTATCATTCTTTAAAAATAACCTTATTTTTAATAGCTATATTTTATTTAATTATTTGAAGTTTGGCGGTATTTTGACAGATGTAAACAAACTTTGACGTCATCAAAATTATCGCATTATTTTTTATAATAAAAATAATTATATTAGCTTATAACTTTTAAACTAATTAATGAAACTTTATCGGTTTTTTTTATATTTGTTCCTTAATTTTTTCCGGTTCCAAAGATATGCTATATGTCAAAAACCTATTTTTACTTTCGGTATTATTAACCGTCAAAGTTTAAAAATTGATAACTTCAAAATGGCGGCCAATATCAAACTAAATTTGGTGGGCTTGTTTTTCATACAGAGAGGTACATTCGAGCCAAATTTCAACTCGATCAGGACCATAATCGATTTATTACGATTTTTTAAATTTTTTGCTGACTCAGCAAACTGGGTTCAAGATGGCGGAAAAAGTTGATTTTCCGAGCGGCACAACTACAGGTTAGGACTGATTTTTCTGCCAAGTTTCAACTCTCTAGGTTAAATACCTTGGGCGCTACGATGATAACACACATACATACGTCATGCTGAAAACCACTCAGGAGGTCTTAAAAACACCTAAAACAGATAATTCCGTTGAAATCTCGAAAAAAAATTTTTTTGGTGAAAACAATACTTTTCCTACTATTAGTAGTGAGGAAAAGTAAAAAGGACAAATTTTTGTACAACGGATCTCGCCAACAACGAATCCAAACCGTGCCATTGATATGCCCCCTTGTAGGGACAGTAAGAGAAGAAAAATAAAAATGTGTACAAGTAAAGAAGTACAGATGCAGAAAAATTAAACCGACACCCACAAGTTTAAACAAACCTGGTTGTCACACGTCAATAAATTTATTTCTTTATTTACTTTTCCTTTTTCGCTGTCATTCAATGTTTATCTCTTAATAAAAAATCACAAATTTGAAACCCGTCAAAATGAAGATTGTAAATATGGGACATGTCAAAACAAATAAAATAACTCGCGGATTTTTTCCAAACTAACTTTCCATACAGCAAAATTTGCTGAAAACGAATTAAATTTTTCTGAAAGATGGCTAAAAGTATTAAAATATTGCATTGTCATCGTGTTCTGAGCTATTCTAAATAACTGCATGAATAAATTGATTAGGAAACTAATTAAGCACTGGTTACGTAGAGAGATCAAGGTACATTAAGACCCACTCTAGACTATTAAAACATTTCCATGAAAATTATTTTAGATAAATCAAAAGCAATAATTATTATATTGCTTAACTAGACAATGTATAACTTAAACTTTTGTGTTGTGCAAGGCAGCTTTCACACCAAAAATAAAGGAGACAAGACCTTTCCCACTGGGGAGGCATGAGCCAGGGTCTCTTTGGCATGCAAATAATATTAGGTTTTAACCCTCCATCAGGCGGACATGTAATCTGTGAGATGAGCATTCTATGTTTCCCTCTGCCAAGGTTCTGTTTTCCACAGTAGATGACAGGGCTCCCAGGTATCTTCCAGACTCCACGCAGACTCTGCTATGCAACCACCATTTTATTGAATGAATGTTGTGATCATTTTATGTTTCAACTTCTTCTTCTCCAGACTAGGTCTTTTAATATGACCATGTCATAAGCAGTTACGACCAAACGCATTGTTTATATTTAAAAAATAGTCTAAATAAATAATTTTAAATCACATCTAACATCTATAACTCAAGCATTGTTGTATACCTCTTGGCCATTTTGGTGTTGCAAATTTTCATCCATAACTGTTTCTTCATTATTCTCATCATTCTGTTTCTCAGCCCTTTGTTTTCTTGTTTCCACCACCATATTAACTTGTATGAATGCCTAAAATGTAAAAAAATGTAATTAAACTATTAAAAAATGACAGTTAATAGTTTCCTATAAGAGCACTATTGTTAGAAAGAACAAGAATTTAATTAAGTTTGATAAGCAAAAAAAAATTATTCACCAAAATTAATTTTAATTTTCATTCACAAAGATAAGTGGTAACTGCCACCTTTTTGTGCCTAATTGACTTGTGAGACTTTTTCTGTACTTATTATTCGATGTATCTATTTATGAATTGGAAGATTTAGAGGACACTCCGCTTTCGGTACATAGGGATCCTAGGGGAATTAGAAGGAGCCATTGCTCCCCCACCATGGAGATCTGACTTGTGCTCTCTACGCTCCCCTCCATGGGGATTGGGAGGCAGACCCATCTTCTCTCCCTAAGCATATAAATACTGATGTACCGGGCAAGGGAGCTCATTCTTTTCTTTCCATCAGACTCTCACTCCTGACTTATCTCTTACCTTTTGCCTTCATTCTCACCTCTCACCTTGCCAATCGTTGCTCCTTACTGTACCCACCGGGAGTCTGTCGTGGCTGTCTATGAGCTTTACCACACCACTTTCCCACCAATCCTACCAACCTCACCTGAATCAAATCAGTTTGAACAAGCAAATTTAGGTGGGCTCTTCTGATTTATACCATAAACTCTAGGCAGATATAGAGCTGACTGGGCACTTTTTTACTTTAGCACCCCCCTGGTTCTAAACAATAGTCTGGCCTACAAAAGTCTCAAAGGTTTGTGTGTTTGTCTCCCCAAGACATTGAGACTCCTGGGGAAGATTTATATTTAATATTCCTTCATCTTACAGCCCAGGTGCCCCAACCTACTACCCACCAAAATCTTGAGCTCTCATTGGCTCCCCTCCTGTTTTTATTTTATTTTTTTATTTTTTTTTATTTTCCTGCACAGTCAGAATAACTCATAGCATGAGTATAGTTCACGCTAGTTCTCTAGTTCACTCATGAATTGATCAAAAGAACTAGTTCTTACTATAGAGTAAGAAAAGAAAGGTCTTTTTTCTATCTCTCAGCTCAGATAATGATTCACTCGGTAACAGGCAAGCACTAGTAACTCATTTCTTCCCTAGTATGAGACTTATTATTAAATAGTTACAATTGTCATTTTCTCTTCTCCTTCACTCCAATATTGCAATCATTCACAGATCTAGTTCCCTTAACTTGCACTCACTGATCTAGTGACAATACTTCAAAAGGACCTTTTCCGTTATACGTATATCGCTATTTAAAATCCTTGTTATATGCATTTCCATTGTATATACCACTTTCTCGACACACTTCTCCAATATAAATAAATAAATAAATAACCATTTATTATGACATAATATACATTTCGCAATACAATTATTTGTGCTAAGCTAATTTTACTTGTCATAAATCGGCCTGGGCCGTGGTAACCACAACTGTGGTATTTGAGTTGTCCTTATATCTTTTAAATTTCAATACAATTTTTTTTTTTTTTTGTATATGATAATTAATTTTTATATAGCCATACATCACAGTACACTTCTCTCATTCTTCTCTACTCAGCCCGATCGTATGCTACCCTCTGCCAAGTGACTCCTCCGCACGACTTGCTCATTTCCTCGTCCCACCTCAGGCTCTGTCTTCCTCTACCTCTTTTCAGCTCTCTTGGATACCAGTTGATCATCTCCTTGGTCCATCTGCTGTCTTCACACCGTGCAATGTGCCCAGCCCAGTTCCATTTCCTTCTCATTATCGTTACCACAATATCCTCAAGTTCTGTTTGCTCCCTTAACCATTGATTTCTCTTCCTGTCTTTCCTCGTTACCCTCAACATACTCCTTTCCATGGCTCTTTGAGTTACCCTTAGTTTCCTTGCAGTGTTTTCGCTGAGTGTGATAACATGGCCGCTGATAAGGAAGGTTCGACTGGAGCCGGCTCCTGCATCTTACAGTGCGGAAAATGTAACAAAGTGCTATTAGGTAATAAAAAAGACATTATATGCCACAATTGTGGATATATTTACCATTCCGCGTGTTCCGGACTTAGTAGATCGGTTATTAAAGCCTTATTATCCGAAGAAGAAGACAAGGGTCTCTCTTGGACTTGCAACAAGTGTCTTGACGATGTGCAAAATGATTTAACCACCGCACAAATACTTTTAACTCTTATTAGTAAAATGACGAGCTATGAAAATGAAATAGTGAATTTAAAAAAGGTATTTCTTGAAAATTTTAAAAGTAATAGTTTTGATAAGAAAAACACGTCTCAAAACCCATCTGATAAAGCAGATGGACATAATGATGAATTAAATACAAAGGCAACACTGACATCTGATAATGCCGCTTTCAGCGATCACAAAAAAAATGTTGTAAACAACACTGGAATTAAATCAGCTGATGCAAATAAACAAACCGTTTCAACTAAAAATATTAACGAAGTTCTCGAGGAGAATCAGAAAATAAACCCAGATAATGTTGTGCGAGATGGAACAAATACGGAACAAACAGAAAGCCAGACGACACCTGAAAGTGAAATACGACCTGCAAAAAGACATAGTTCCTTATTCATATCCCGATTGTGCTTAACAACTACTAAAAATAGTCTCATGAGTTATGTTGCAACACTTTTAAAATATCCTATGGATCTAAGTGTTGAAGAGATTTCTGTTAGATCCTTGCAATATAAAGCTTTTAAAATCGTTATCAACCTGGAAGATTATAATAATTTTTATAATCAAAATAACTGGGCCAAAGGCATTGTAATCCGTAGATACAAGGATAGAACGAGCAGGATGCAGCAAAATGACCATAACAAACAAAACTCAATAAATGACGAAACTAATAACAACTTCCCTATCCGAAACAACAAATTGGAAGAAACCCTAAATGAAAACGTTATCAAACCAGTGTTGCCTAAACCAAACTCACAAAAAAGAAAGGGAGTGATTACCACTGGGGCGATTAACCAACTTATATCATGCGTCGAAATGAAACAGTCACTTTTTGTTTCAAGGTTGGATCCAAAAGTAACAAAGGAACAAATAAATGAGTATATTAAGCCACACCTCAAACATAATGATATTGAGATTGAACAACTGAGTGTTAGATCAAACCAATATGCAGCTTTTAAAATACTGGTCCACGCCGAGGACTTTGAGGTCATCATAAATCCAAATTTCTGGCCAAAAGGTCTCATAATTAAAAAATATTTTTTTCGGAAAATTGCCGAACACCAGGCAAAAACTTAACCAATGACAGAACAAATAACTTGGATAACCTAAGTAACCCAGGTACGAATGAATTAATATTTACTAACATTTGCTCCCTAAAGAGTAGTCTGCTTGAACTAGATCATGTATTAAAAAGCGAAACTAATGTTAAGATAATATGCTTAGCGGAAACCTGGCTTAAACAAGAACAATTAGACCTCTATATACCACAAAACTTTGTTTTAGCTTCAGACTTTTGTCGAACTGAAAATGCCCATGGTGGAGTGGCAATATATTGTCACAAGAGCATAGAGCAACCTACAGTGATTAAAGAAATTTGTAACTTATCGCAAGAGAGAGTATTTGAAGCAGCTGCAATTAAATTTAAAGACTCGGTCATCCTAAGTCTTTATAGATCTCCAGACACTAATATTGATGAATTCAATGAACTTCTAGGTAAGTCGTTAGAATTTGCTCTTAAAAACAAGAACAATAAGATCTATGTCGCTGCAGACTATAATGTTAATTTTCTTGATGAGGGACATCCAGAAACTCTTAAAATTTTAAATACTATGTCAGCTTTTGGTTTAAAACCTCTCTTTTGTGAAGTAACAAGACCGGCAAGTCAGAGGTGCCTCGACAATATTTTCACAAACGCTACCTCTAGTGCTTCAATATTTAAATATCAATTTTCAGATCACCTCGGACTTACATGTAAAATACTGGAAAAATCTAAAAAAGTTTCAAATAAAAAAACTTTATCTAGTCGCTTTATTTCAGAAGAAAGTATACATATGTTAAATTACCTACTAAATAAAACTCTCTGGCCATCAAGTAATTCTACTGATGACATTGAAGACCAATGGAAAAAATTTATTGAAACTTTAAAGTGTTCTTTTCCTGTTAAAACACGAACAGTCACTACCAAAAATAGTAACATTAAATTTCATAACAATGAATTAAAGGAAATAAAAAATCAACTTATTGAGCTTACATCTTTAAACAAAGGATTAAACGATCCAAGAATCAAAAAACGTATTTCTTTTTTAAGAAAATGTTATAAAACTAGACTTAAGGCATGCAAAATTGAAGCAACATCTAATTTCATACAAAATAATATTGGTGACAGCAGGAAAATTTTTAAATTAATCAACAGTGAAATAAAGCCTACAGTTAGTCATAAAATGCAATCAAACTTTACCTCCGATGAATTCAACAACTATTTTGCCAATATAGCCTCAGATCTTAACGAAACACTCAAAAATACTAAACAAAACATTCAGCCTCCCCAGAGCAAGTTCAAACCGGTCAAGGAATCGATATTTCTCTATCCTACAACTCCAGATGAAGTAAATAAAATTATTAACTCATTGAAATCTTCAAACAGTACCGACTTGTATGATATGAGTAACTGCTTTATCAAAAAGCTTGCAAATTATATATCTTCTCCTTCTAGTCAAATAATTAATAACTCTATCAGCCTGGGATATTTTCCAACCTGCCTTAAATTAAGCAAAATTACTCCCATCTATAAAAAAGGAGCTCGTAATGAAATAGGTAATTACCGCCCTATATCTTTAGTACCGGTACTTTCTAAGATTTATGAAAGGGTAATTAAAACCCGTCTTCTCGTTTTCTTAAAAAAACATTCAATATTTCATGAACATCAGTTCGGCTTTTTACCTGGTAAGGCAACGGTAGATGCTTTAGAAATAATAACTAATGCTGTATATGACTCTTTTGAAAATAAAGAAGCAACTGCAGTTGCTACACTCGATCTGAGTAAGGCGTTTGACAGTATCTCACATGAGATACTAAGAGAGAAACTCTACCTGTCAGGTATACGAGGCCTTGCTCTAGATCTAATTATGTCGTTTGTTCAAGGGCGCCAGCAAATGGTTTGCACTGACCAAGTGTCATCAGAATTCTTACCAGTAACTTTCGGAGTGCCCCAGGGATCAATTTTAGGGCCCTTGATTTATTTGATCTACGCAAACGATCTGCCAGACCTGAACCACACATGTGTACGTTATGCTGATGACAACACTTATTTAATTAAATCTAAAAATAGAGACCTGCTTTTGAATGAAATGGACAAGACTATAGGTCTCGCTGAAGGCTGGTTCTCTACAAATGAGCTTACAGTCAATAAAGATAAAACTCAAGTATTAATTTTCTCCTTAAAAAATCCAGATAAAAAATCTACTCTGAAATTACTGGGAATAACCTTTGACCCAACTTTAACCTGGGAACATCATATTAGCTGCATCTCGAAAAAACTTTCAAAAACTCTCTATATACTTAGGAAGCTTTCTATCTCCATGGATCTCAACACGTTGCGCCTTGCATACTTTGCATATTTTCACTCAATTCTGGCATACTGCACAAGAATTTGGGCCTACAGTAGATTTGCAGAATCAATCTTTATACTTCAGAAGAGAGCGCTGAGAATTTTATTTAAAGTACCAAATATGACTCACTGTAAAAATCTATTTATTGAAGCATCTATTCTAACTTTACCATGCCTGTTCATCTTTAATCTGCTTATTTCTTATCATGAGAAGCCCTATGGATCTCACCACAACCATCACTACTCAACACGTAACTACAATAGAATAGTTCTACCCAAACACCGCCTTCAAAAATCTGCTGACTCACCAAGAATACTCGCCATCAAACTGTATAACTGCTTATCGGAAGAAACTAAACAACTACCATTGGATCAATTTAAAAAAAAATTGAAAAAATACCTAAAAAATGAAGCCTTTTACTCAGTAGATGAGTTTAAGACAAACTGCAAATTTTAAAATAATTATCTATTTACCTTTTCTTTTTTCTTTTTGACAATAGCCAAAGCTTTATAGTTAATGGCTGGATTTTGTTATGTTATGTTATGTTATGTTATGAGAGTCCACGTCTCCGCCCCATATGCAAGTACTGGCACCACACACATTGTCCACAATTTTTTCCTTTGTTTGATGTCTACTTCAGATCTAAAGAGGTGGCGATATTTATTGTAAGCTTTCCAAGCGAGCTTGATCCTTCTGTTTACTTCTTCATTTTGATCCTTACTATTTGTGTTTATCAAAGCTTCTAGGTATATGAATCTTTCCACCTTTTCTATTGACGCATTCATATATTTAATTTCTTCATCTTTTACACAATTTAACACCATAGTTTTGCATTTGTCGCTGTTTATTGATAATCCAATTGATGCTACTTTGTCAACTAGCTCTCTAGCCATTGTGTTTGCTTCAGTTGTACTGTTGGCTATAACTACTAAATCGTCTGCAAACTTTAACAGATTTAACCTTCTTCCATTTACATTTAGCCCATATTGCTGCCAGTCTAGTTGGTTGCATGCGCTCTCTAACACTTCAATGAAAACCTTTCCTGACAAGACGTCTCCTTGCCTGATTCCTCGATCAACTTTCACTTTCCTCTTTTCTTGGTCTACTCTTACTTCTAGAACTGCATTTACGTATATAAACTTCATTAAGTCCAGGTAAGTTTTTTCCATTCCTGCCTCATTTGCATTTTTCAATATCGAATTTGTAAGGATAGAATCAAAGGCCTTTTTAAAGTCAATGAACACCAAAGCTAGAGGTAATTTATAGTCGTGGGCATGCCTGATTAATTGGTTGATTACAAATATATTGTCTAGTGTGGAGAAGTTCGATCTGAATCCTGTCTGCGTCACACTTACTCTGTCTTCTAGCTTTTTCTCCACTCTCTTTGCAATAATGGACATGAAAACCATGTACACGATTGACAATAAGCTTATAGGTCGGTAATTTCCAATTTCAAACTTGTCTCCTTTCTTGAACAATAGAACTAGTTGTGCTACAAGCCATGACTCCGGTACCTTACCTTGCTTTAAACAGAGGTTGCTAATATGCTTGATAGCGTTAGCAGTGGCTTCTCCTCCAGCTTTAATCTCCTCTCCTCTGATTCCATCCGGACCGCACGCTTTTCCTTTCTTTAATTTCTTTATAGCCCATTCTACTTCATCTCTTGATATTTTTGGCACTTCATCGTAATTGTTCACATCGTCCTTACTATATTTATGTTCTGTTCCTTTTTTACTGTATAATTCTGTGTAGTATTTACTAATGATATCTATTATGTCGGATTTTTCTCTTTTCATAATTCCTTCTTTGTTCTTCATACATAATATCTTATTCCTCCCACAGGTTTGGCTTCTCCAATAGTTCCGCAGGCTTCCTCCACTCGCTACGGTTGCTTCCAAATCTTCTACCTTTTTTTTATAACTCCACTGTTTCATTTTGTTTCTAATGAGTTTAGAAATTTCATTGTATTCAGTCTTTGATCTTATATCACGCTTTAATGCTTTTCTTTTCTTTAGCAGCTTATAAATATATTTAGGTAATTTACACTTATCTTTACTTTCATTTTTATCAGATTTAATTTTTAGCTTGTTTAAAACTAAATTAATGCAGTTTTTAGTTTATTTTCACATTGCTCAACATCATTTTCCTGTTTAAAGAGCTCCAGTTCTGTACTGAGAAGACTACTTCTCCAATATACAATCCGAATACAATAATACAACGGATATGCATATAAGAAGGATTTTAAATAGTGGTATACGTATAACGTAAAAGATCCCTTCAAAATAGTTTTCAAATTTACACTCACAGCTGCTTACTCTCTACAACTCTCCAGCTCTTAAAAATAGTAATCTATCTTTGTCTCTGATATCTGTCAACAAATTTCCAAATCCTTATATATATTATATGGGTACCAGCCCATGAAATTGAAGTGAACAATTTGGGGACAGTATTTAATTCAATTGGAGTGGATCAGATCAGATCCTTTGTGATAATTTACCAATCTCTAAAGGGAATTATGTTCTATGAACACAAGTTTCATCAAAATGGTTCAACCGACAACGTACTTACCAAAAACACGAGGATGTACAATGCAGGACATATTATACGTCAAATCTATTAAAAAAAAACGAAAATAAAGGAATTTTAATTTAACAAGTATTTAAAATCAGTTACCATGTCTTGTAATATTGTATGTATTAACTCAATGTAAAATAACAAATAATTATTTGATAAATAAACCATGTGATAAAGAATCAGTGTCCTTCTTTCTAGAATAATAAAATAAATTCAGAATATCCAAACTGGTAAACGATTGTGATACAGTAAAATCTCTCATTCTTTTTAAAATTAATAAATTATTAAAAAATTTTGAATACTCACCGAGCTCTAAATGTTAGTTGTAATAAAAAAAGATTTCGTTAAAACAAAAATAAAGAATGAAATATATCTCCATACGCAACGCAGCTTCAAACTTCTGTAAAATTGATTAAGTACAGAAACACACACTACAATCTTTGCTTGCTCTTGCTATACTGTTAATTAAAGTTCTTTGTTTTTACTTTTTTTGTTTCTGTTTTCGGTCAAGTATTTTATCCCTACAGCCGCACCGCCAAACTGCTAATCTGTCTCTTATCTTATCAAATCAAACAGCTGAAATTTAGCACTCCTGAAAAGAAAATCCTGTTATTTATACATTTACATTTTTAAATGCCCAAAATGAGAAAATATTTAACAAATGATTTTACGTAAATATTGTAACAATAAAATGGTTAAGTAAATTACAAGACAACTCACTAAAAAGAAAAAAAAAAAAAAAATCATATATTTATAAGAAGGTTTCATAATTACAGGTTTCGCAGTGTTATGTTTTGATTTTGAGTTTTGTTTTGGTTGTGAAGTTGGTTTTTTTTTTCTTAGTTTTGATCGATGTTATCCTCAATTTGTCGAGAATGATAAAATACCAAAAATCTAGTGATAATAGTTTTTCCTCTACGAAAAATATTATATTAAATTATAACGACTCGATTGTAAGAGCGTGCGACATAGATTTGTTATGCGGTCCGTTTTGGTTGAATGACACAATCATCGGATTTTACTTGGAATATCTGGAGAGGGAGAAGTATTACAATAGTGATGTTTGCTTTGTAAGACCAGAAGTTCTTCAGTGTTTAAAATTTTCTCAAATAGCCGAATTCGATATCTTCTTAGACCCTCTTGGCTTTAAGGAGAAAGGATTTGCTATAATGCCTTTAAATAACTGTGACGTGCCGGATAAAACGGGGGGTTCGCATTGGAGTGTTTTAGTGTATAGCAAGAACGAAGGTTCTTTCTTCCACGCCGATTCCTTGTCCGGTTCTAATGAAAACGTAGCAAAGCTAATGACTAAAAACCTGTGCACTTACTTAGGTATACCTTATAAACTGCAGGTGATATCATCTGCCCAGCAGGGCAACTCATACGACTGCGGGGTCTACGTACTCCGTTATTGCGAGATCCTTCTCAAACATATCAAGATGAACAATAAAGTTTCCAGTACCGTTCTGTCAGAACCTTTCGACGTACCAAAGAAAAGATTCGAAGTGAGACAACTCATTGAAATCCTTGCTAAATAAACGTTCTTATAAATTATGTCAATTCCAAGTGAATACCTACATAGTTAGAATGGGCTTCACTAATATTGCCTCACAATACATTAAAATTGCTTGATCTTATTGCGTTAAATGATCTTTATTTAATTTAAAGTAATGTTTATCATTCAGAATGAAAATTATAATTTATAGTATACTCATGCCATTATAGTCCCCAGGCCACCATAAGAAGTGAGTTGCTGATTGATAAAGTTTTCTTACCTTATGGAATCGCTTATTTAGGCCTTGTCCACCGATGAATTTGGTATATGGCAACTGGGCGCTGGGCCATTTCTTTTTTTTTGACATGCCAAACATGCCCTTCTGCGGGAACATTGAAAAGAGATAGATAAAGTTTTGATTTTCACAGGATCGTTTAATTAAATTATTTAAAAAACAGTGGTATACGTGGCCACCGATAAGAGTGGTTCGTTTGGGGTGTCCACCGCCCCAAACATGGCGCTCTGCGGGGACGTTTAAAAGTGAACGGCCCACTCTTATCGGTGGCCACGTGTACCACTGTTTCTTAAATAATTTAGTTAAACGATCCTGTGAAAATCAAAACTTTATCTATCTCTTTTCAATGTTCCCGCAGAGGGGCATGTTTGGCATGTCAAAAAAAAAGAAATGGCCCGGCGCCCAGTTGCCATATACCCAATTCATCGGTGGACACGGCATAAATAAGCGATTCCATAAGGTAAGAAAACTTTATCAATCAGCGACTCACTTCTTATGGTGGCCTGGGGACTATTATACTTTGTAAATCTGGTAGCTCAGATTGTCCAACCTATGTGAGGGAAAAAATAAAACTACTAGGTGGTTATCTTTAGGTTGAGAGCCAGCGTGGCCGTGTGGGTTAAACCACGTCTGCTCGGCCATCACTGAATCATGAGTGGAACGAGACGGGGTTCGATTCCTCGCCGTGACGCTCTGATTTATATGGCTTACTATTGATCACATCATACTCGCTTCAGCGGTATAATGTACAGAGGTATGATGTGTGAAGTGGCTGGAACTCTCTACCGCGGGGCGTAAAAAGGGCCTAAGTGATGGCCTAATTGCAAGGTTCGAACAAGTGGTTCGTCCTAGTAGAAAGTACTAGACTACTACTACTACTACTATCTTTAGGTTATCTAGTGATGTTTTTGTTTGCCTGGTTGCCCCAACCACGACCCTCCGAAATCTCAATCTCTTATTGGCTCCCCTCTCCCGTTTTTTTTGTTTTTTCCTGTGCTGTCAGAATAACAAAGTATAATGGCATGAGTATAGTCTTACAATTAGAATTAACTTTTGCTTGGGAAAGCTGGAAAACCTGGGTATGGAGCCAATAAGAGCTCAAGACGTTCATGCCTGGTCAAATATCAATATCTCGAGCTCTCATTGGCTCCCCTCCCATTTTTTAAAATATTTTCCCGTGCTGTTAGAATAACAAAGTATAATGACATGAGTATAGTCCTACAATTTGAATTAACTTCTCTTCTGCAAGGGAAAGCTGGAAAACTTGGGTATGGAACCAATGAGAGGTCTGGATATTGATTTTGACGTCTGGTCAAATATCAATATCTTGAGCTGTCATAGGCTCCCTTAATTTTTATTTATCCCTTAATTTTTCTACGCTTTTAACAGTTAATTCTAATTCTTAGACTACTGTAGTGCCTTTCGTTTAACTTATTTTAATAAAAATTTACATTTTAATTTTTTTTTATTGGAGTAATTAACCAAAAAATAACCTTGTTATATAATCTACTGGAAAACGTTTAGAGATTCTAATGTTGTTTTTTTTTTTTTTTTAACTTTTTAGGATATGTTAAAAAATCTGAAAGTAAAATTATTAAATGATATGTTAAAACAAACCTAATATATGAATTTAGATATTATATTTAAGTGTATAAATATCTTCCAAACAAAAACCTTACTTTGAAAAAAGGGCCAAGTTCCAGACCCTCTCCCAAAAATGTCATCCTATGAAAGTAGTGATATCTATCTATATTGTGGCATTTGTGGCCAAGTTTGCTCTTTCTTTAGTCTAGATAGGCAGATATGCATGGCCAGTTCAATTCAGTTACAATCTCTTCAGTAATTTTTTTTCTTTTCCATTTTCATCATATGGCATAAAACCAAGTCTAACGCAGAGCCCATTGCCTTATGCTTTGTGATTCTCATGAGAGATTGAGTGAGAAACACCTCAATTAAACTTAGACTGGACACCCTACCTATTTTATATGCAGTAAAAATGTTCTACTTAGATGGATAAATCATATAAATAAGGTAAAAGACTAACCAAAGAAGAATCCTAGAAGTAAGGAAAAGACATTTGGGAGAAGGAACCTTAAGGCACAGAAAATTGCTTCTGCAACTGGCCCAAATGCTGTCTGAAGACAGGAAAGAATGTAAGTTCTATTGGTCGTTGTACTTATCTATACAAGAACCATTCACTAATAAATAATAATGAATAAGGATTAGGAATTATAACACAGATACCATTTCCTCCCCTTTCCATATTACTTAAGAATACCAGTAAACATTGAATAAGATGAATACAAAAGCAGTACTGAAAGAGTACCTGTGTGTGATGGCTATTTGACAGATCTGACTTTTCCTATAATACAGCGAGTGAGGAATTGTTTACTGTATTAGATCATTAAAATGAAAAATAATTACAACTATTCAAATGAAGCATTTACAATGCGACTTGTTAGGGATGTTGGCAGGTAAATAGGGGGTAGAGCCCGGAGTAGAGAGCGCTTGCCTTTCAATGAGGCAAGTAAAGCAGCATCGGGCGTGGTCAGTTGTAGGACGGATGTCCACTTGACCTTGAGCTTTGGGTTCAATTCCCGGATCAGGCCCCCCACTCAATGTTCACCCAGCATAGCTTAAATAAATGGGTATCTGCTAAAAAGAGTAGCACCACCAGGGAAACCATGGCTTACCCTCTCGGTTCGATACCAATCAAAGAAGAGTCATGGTTAACAACCAAACTCTTCACTCAAATTTGATATAACTGGGTTTGTTCAATGGGTCCACCTAAGTGGCCTGCGTCTTTGGGTGTAAAAGCCCCCAGGAATGACAAAAAAAAATATTTACAGAACTTGCTAAATTAAATCCATTTATTATTATAAAGTGTTTGAGCTAACATGTGTCACAATTTGGAGGCTTTATTTTTTAGCGTGGGGTGAAGGCTAGTGTACAATAAATTAACATTAAGTGGAGAGATTCCACTCCCATTCTTTGTTAAGAGACTTCATTACTTAATCTGTGCAACTCTGAAACTTTCTTCCCGTCATCTTATATCAACCTTAAAAATGAATGATTTTGTTCTTTTTTCCCCCCCGAAAATGATTGGGTAGAATCAGAGATATTACATATTTGCCACACTTTGCTCCTTTGTGGGGATTGGGTAAATGAATATACATGGTCGCTTTACTGCATGGCATGGCTTCCCACTAGCATTCACACCTCAATGAGTGCAGTGAGAATGCTAGTGTACAATAAATTGACATTTAGAGGAGAGACACCTTTCTTTACTTCTTACCAATGACTTCCCTGCTCACCTGTGCAGCTCTAAAACATATATATTTACTCATAATAATGACGTCATTATTACTAATAATAATGACGTTCAAAGATGTGTAACTTCTCAACAGATTCACTGCCTTCATTCTTTAATTATTGTTAATATAGTATATGACTAATAAGAAAAGCTGTGTAAAAAATGTTATTAAATTTTTGTAGAATAAAATGATTTTTCAAGTTTAAATTTATGAGTGCTTAAATTTTAACACCATTCATTTTTTTAAGACTAAAAGTGTCATTTTTTTGTTTAACAATATTTCATTTGTAATAATAAGAATTACAATAAAGCAGATATTTTTCTACAATCACGATACATCACAGACAAAGATTAAATGGGTGTAAATCGGTAGTTCATTTTCTTTATCATACTACTTCTATATCATATTATTAGTTTCCCCAAGGGACATATCGACTGTGTACCTGCAAAACCTCGTAACCCCAAAAACTAAATTTTGCAGGAGAAGCAAAAAAACGTTGTTTTAAAAAAGTTAATTTTTATATTATCTTTATATCTATTTTAATTTTACTAAAACACTTAAACGTATCCCACAACTAGTTAAAGACTTACAATGCATGGGGGGTAACGAGGTTTTGAAACCTTGTCGTGTACGAGGTTTTTGTACACTTTAGTTAAATGATGAATACGAAGTACTACAATAATTTTTATAAAAAATAATTGCTTAAGGCTTACTAGCTTTTGCACATAGGTAGATATTAATAATATCTATAAAAAAAAAAAAATCTCGATTTTGAGGGTTACGAGGTATTGCAGGTACACAGACGATATAACATAGATAAATTAAAGAAAACCCAGGTAAAGTGAAATAATCTATCAAATCAATTTATACCTTTTATCTACGATTGATACGAAATATAAACATTATATCTCTGTTTAGATGCGTAGAAAGTGATTATTTACGTACTTGTATTCATTGCGCATGCGCGTCTCATAGTTCTTTTAATTTTGGTTAATTTCACTAACCAAGAATTAGTAGCGTAGAAAGAAAATATTTTCGGGGGAGAGGGGACTTGGCCTTGACGACTATATGCCAGTACAGCATTTTAAAAGAAAAAAAAAAAAAAATCCGGAGGACTTGGGCTTACGTCCGAAAATATAGACTGCGAAGAGGGTTCTTTAAACAAGCTAGGGGAGCTTTGAATAAATCCACTACTGGATTGATTCAAGGCTCATTCATTGGCTGAGAGCTTGTTTTAAGAACACACTTTGCTGTCAATCCACTGCTGGATTGATATCAGAGTACCAAACCCTTCACTCACGAGTGAAGTGTTGGTTGGTTAACCATGTCTTCACAACTCTGGTTATCTTAGATCAATTTTTTATTAAACCACCATAACAATGTCGACAGTGGTTAACCAGCCTGAAACCTGGTGATCAGCTTCCCATTTGTTTAGTCAATGCTGGGTGGACATTGGATCTAATCTAGGAATCGAACCCAGAGCTGTGATGAGAGGTGGAGGACACCCATCCAACTACTGACCACGCCCGATGCTGCTTAAGGCCAATCATTGAAAGCCAGCTGCTCTTGTACTCGAGCTAACTATAAGCGGGAAGCGGGTAACATACACCATAATTTAATAATGAAACAGATTGATATCCGTGCTTTACTATAGAATGGGTTATATCTTTTTAGTTTCTCATATTCATTCTGTAAATAAAGAGAAAGTATTGTGGTGACGCAAAAATTCGATTTTAAGGTTTTGATGGATTTACACGTTTTAAGGTCTTTTGAGTCCAAGAAAGTGCGGATTTTAAAAAATGTTTGTCTGTCGTCTGTGCAAATGCGTGGAGTCTAAATTACTGGACAGATTTTGATGAAATTTGGCTTACAGGTTAAAAAAAACATAGCCTGAGGCGAAATCAAGAAATAAATTGTAGCTCCAAATTTATGGCCGCTACGCCCCAAAAACTCTCAGAAAACGTGGAAAAAATTATTTCTCTAAAACAGTTAGGATGATATTGATTTTTTTAAAAATGTAGTCCATTCAAATACGAATCATAAAAAATCTATTTTCTGAGATATTGATGAAAATAAAATTATTTTGTTTCGAAATCAAAAACAAATAAACAGGTCAAGTGTGTGCTGGTCAGCACACAGCGAGGGTCCGTTGGCAACACAGTATTGTTTAGGTAGTACCTATTGATGGTGCTTTTTAAAATGCTAAAAAGCCTACTTTAAACTATCCTATGGGTCTGATATTCTCAAAACACAAACAAACTTCTGATAAAGTATATGTTGTCAGTGAACCGGTCTATAAACATATAATAATACATCGAATAAAGAGCTTAGTTATAAAAAAAGACCAGTCATGCACCATGACTTAATGAACGAGTTTCCAAAGAAATCTGCGTATTATTGGCCTACGATAATATAGGAAAATTTGGTTTAGAATTTGCATGGGTGAAAACTATTTTTTACCCTAAATTGTCAAAATTTAACCCCTAAATGAACTCCGAAAATTCTGGCCAACGAACTCGTCCTTTCTTTTGATATTATTGACATTTTAAAATTTGTTTAAAATTTTTAAGTGCATCCTAAGGGGAGATATCTTCTGGAGTGACACATATATTATATACACATACTATACATACATACATACATATATACATATATATATATATATATATAAAGGTTAAATTTTAGGAATAGAATCAGAATGGTCTAAAACGGATTTCCGTGGAAAATTTTTTCAAAAATTCGTATTACAAAAATTTCAATAGCAATAGCTTAATTTTTTTTGAGAATTCGCTAAAAACTTATTTTATCAATAAAAAAATCCAAATTTCCAAAAAGTGGTATCTCTACTTTTGGTCGAAGAATGTACTTTACACAAGCGAGATAGAAGGGGGGAGGGGATACTTTTCACACCCAGCCAACAAACTCGCCTACGCTCGTCCTGTCAAAGCTTATAACCAAAAATTATATATTTTTGTAATCAGCTCAACGTACCCTTTCATATGATACCCCACACGGTTTCCAAAAAAACAATTTTTTTTTAATCCTTAAGTTTTTTTACCCTAATTTTTTTTAAAAATAATTTTTGAAGTCACTATATTTTTAAAATGTGTGGGTAGGCACTATATACATATATGCCAAATTTCAAAGTAATCGGACGAAAGGTGTAGCCGTGAGAGCAGGCGACAGACGGACGGACGGACAGACACACGCCGGAAAATATCAGGGTCCTTGGTTTTGCCTAGGGACCCAAAAAGTAAACAACCACATGTCGAACGCTTTTATTTTTATTTTTTTTTATTAAATTAATTTAATGAGATATTATTGTATTTAAACACAGTATCACATCAATTGAGAATCACACATCTACATCTACATGAGAAAGTTTGACTGAGTTATCTCGAACCGATTTTTGTAAATGGGATTTGTGTTGGTGTATAAACTTCTATTAAAAATTATGCTAAGACGTTAATCAAGACGTTATACAATTTACTATTTTTTTATAACTAAACAATTAAACAGGATGTGTTTTATGCTATAGTATAACAACATTTTTTGGAAGAAACTCTATACAAGGGTGTATATTATTGAGTATTTTCCATTTGCATATTATATTATTACTATAGGTGTGCAATGCAGTTGTCTGCTTGCAATATTGAGCAGAGTGTGCATTTTAATCTTAAACAATTAACATTTTTATCAATAAACAGCTGAAATCGAATCAAAAATAGTAATATTTCTAATTTTTAATTAAAAAGCATTTTTTCCTGTTTTTCTATTTTATCCCCCTCTTAAATGAAAATATGACAAAAGTGAACATAACAACAATAACTGTACTCTTAAAGAGCTTTCCAACGACATGCATCATAAAGTGCATATACTATTTTAACTTTTGTAAGCCGTAGCCCGTACCCCTGGGTACCAATTTGGACCTTTTCAGATTTGTACCTTCCTGTGGGTGGTCACTATGACCGTGCTGAATTTTGTGCGGATTGGTTCAGCCGTTCAGAAGGTGTATGTGTCCAACCAAATGCAAAGTGTAGTATAAGAGCTTCGCTTCATAAGGTGCCGCAACATATTATATCCTAATCTCATCATCGGGATTAAAACCCAGATCTTATAGCGAATAATTTCAATTTCTTCCCCCTTGCAACGCAATAATTTCAATTTCTAACCGCACATTCAACTAAAATTAAATTTCCTATGGGACGACACCCAACAATTTGCCTATATATTGAAAAATTTAAGTCATCAGACCCCCCTGTATTGGGTTTTAAATTACTTGCTGTAATCAATACAAATCAATGTTACTTAAGTAAAAAAAAATGGTCCAAACTGCAAAAGAAGTGGATCCGGAAAACTGCGATGATCAAATTTTTAGTAAAAAGGAGAATATCTCACTGTAAATTCTCTACGAAACTAAATACATATTTCAAATCAAAATGTTAGGTAATTAAATGGGAAATTTAAAATCTAATGTTTTCTGAACGCTGATTGAATTTTCAGATTTAAATTTAGTATTACTATGCATGTGAAAAAGTTTTGTTTGAATTTATGTCTGACCGATTTATTTATTAGCTTCTGTTTTCCCACTTAAGAGTGACAAACACTAGTCCGGCCTGAGTCGGCTAGGCCGGGCAACTTTTCCACGCCGTACAATTACCATGTACGAGAAGAACCATGGTCAAATTTGCTAATAGAATCCACTTCACTCTTTTATCCTATTTTCATTTTCCCCCCTCTCAGGGCTGACTGGGCCCGGTCTCCTGTGATCATCATAATTCATATAAAATTCTCCTTAATTTCTTAACTATTAAATTTTAATTCCATCGGTAAAAATCCGAGTTGGCTTGGGCCAGTCTAGTGTACGCACTCTCATTCAATTTAATGTATTTAATTCCATCTGCGAAAACCCAGGCTGAGCCGGCAATCAGGCCGATTTAGTGTATGCATCCAAATTCAATGCATTAAATTCTATCGGAAAAAATCCGGGGCGTCTCGGGTCGGTCTTGACGGTCATGTGTACAGTGTACACTGTACACACCCTAATTTAATTCCATCGACAAAAATCCGAGTTGGCTCGGTTCAATGTAGGCAGTCTGCATATATACCCACCCTCATTCAATGCAATGCTTTAATTCCATCGGCAAAAATCTGGGTCCAGCCTGCAATCATGGCGATTTTGTGTATGCATCCCAATTCAATTCAACGCATTTAATGCTATAGGCAAAAACCCAGGCAAAGTCGGCAATTGGCCTGATATAGTATACACGTACCCTAATATAATTCAATGTAATTATTTAATTCCTACCCAAAACTCGGGGCCGTTCCTCGTTAAATTCAGTGATTTTACTCCAATTGTAAAAATCTATGCCCCACCGGCAATCGGGCCCCGGGGTCGCTTTAGTGTAAGCATCCTAATTCAATTCAATGCATTTAATTCTTATAGCAAAAACCAGGGTGAGCCGGCAATCGGGCTGATTTAGTGTTCACTCACCAAGTATAATTTAATGTAATTATTTTATTCCTTCCCAGAAGTCCGGGCCGACCAATAATTCTTGATGCCACAGACTCCTCCACTCCTCTTATTTTTATACAACCTTCCAAATGCAAATTTAAATTTCCAACAATCCCCTAATTACTATTTGATTCCGACTGCTTTTTTAACATCGAAAATTTTTAAATGTTAAATTACCCGGAATCGCTGAGGTATTTTCCTTGTGCATCATCTCCCCCTCACCTAAATTGGAATTATCTTCAATAAATATATGCTTACATTCTAAAGTAAAGCCTTTTCCCAAGTCAGTAACTTCCAAATTTCAAAAGGTTCGTCTATGTTCGATTTCCCGTATTTTTTCACTTCACCCCCATTTACCTCTTAGAAAATCCCTAAGGCGGCTTTCACACTGCGCGTGAGACCGAGCGAGGCCGATAACGCTTGAAAAACAAATACAAGTGTCAGCATGGGGCTATTCGCATTAAACGCCGAGCGAGACCTATCCGAACCGGGCGAGTTATATCAAGCGTTTTTGTTAGCTAAGCGTTTTCGGCCGCCGAAAACCCTAAGCAACGGTTTTACGCGGACTGGTAGTTAATCGGCCGATCGGCGTCGGTCTCGCACGCAGTGTGAATACAAAAACGCTCGACTCGGCCTCGCTCGGTCTCGCGCGCAGTGAGAAAGCCGCCTAATGGAAGGAATTCATAAAGCTTTTGTGATAGCGTTTTAAAGACGCAGTAAAAATTATCTTAGTGTGATATATATGGTTTAAATTTTAAATAAGTATACAGCTACCATCTTTAAACAAGATGGTCGATTCGAAAACATTTTAGAAACTTTTTTATGACATAAATGGAAGCTAACTTCAAACTTTCAAGGTTCTAGTGTGATTGGTTCCGGTTATAGCGTCATGTCCAAATTTGCATATAAATAGCCCCGCCTTCTTGATATAAAATTGCGGACTGAAAAAAATATTTTTAATAAAAGCTTAGAAACTACGAGGAACCTACACAAAAATTGTAATATTCTAGTGAAACTGGTTCCAGATTTATCGCTTTGACAAATGTTGCATATAAATAGCCACCATCTTGAATCAAAATGGCTGATTGGAATTACCTTCAACAAAAAGTTGTTTATACCATAAAAGGAAGCTAACTTTAACGAATTTCAAGGTTCTAGTCTAAAAGTGGGTTTAATGCATGCACGAAAATAGACTGCCAATTGGTGTATCACATCCCAATTTCCAATTTTCACATCCAAATTTCATTAAAATCGGACGTGTAGTTTATAAGTATAAGATATGCTGGTTCGCAAAAATTGAACGACAGACCGACAGACAACCCCTCATTTTCTATCTGTGGTATTATCCAATATATATTCGTACACTTCTTACTCTTAATAAGCTTCGTTTCATGCCTTAAACTGCAATAAATATTAAAATTAGTCCAATATTTTTTATTTGAATTTAGGCTATTTAAATTGCCCGGTCTTTTTACAAATTAATTTCGAGAATATCAGACAATAAACGGTATATCTAGGACATTAAATGTCCTAGATATACCCCCTTCATATTAATAACGGAGTTAGTGTTGGATCAGATCTGAATCAAGGGAAACCCTGTGGAACGGCTGTGACGCGGCGATTACACTTTTAAAAGCGGGTAACGGCAGAGAGCAGTGAGGCGTACATGGATGCAAGGAGGTTGGTTGTTACCTAGGTAACAGACTCCCTGGATCCCCCTCTCCTGTTGGATTTTTGACCGCCCCCCTGGCTTGCTTCTGCTTCTACCGCCCCAGTAACCCTCAGTCATATAGCCGTACTAACCTCGGGATCTTGCCTCCGGACCTCACGCGTCCACCTTCGCGAATCCTCCCGACTTTTACCTTATCAACCAATAAGGTGATAAATATTATTCAATTTTTAATTTTATTACAATAAATTAAAAATACATTTTTTAAACGTATAAATGTATCTTAAATATGTAAATTAATTTTAATGAACTTTTTAAAAATTTAATTTTGTGTTACCTGCAATGAAAATTATTTATTTATTTACAAGGAACTAGTTATCATTAGAATTCAATTAATGTTATATTTGTCAATTTTATGATAAAAAGGTAATCCTTTTTAGGTACTCGTCGATAAATCTGCAGCTCTGCTAGGAACTATTTATTTTTATTTATCTGCGAACTCATTTTTTTTTTAAATATAAATTTTTATTTATTTTAATAAAATGCACAAATATTTATTTAATTTAATATTATTTATCAATAGATGTATGTTTGAATTGCCTATAGGAATAATTTTCGTATACTTATACATTTTTTTAAAATGTGCATATATTTTCGATTTATATATCTATGTATTTATATAATTAATAAAAAGATACTTAAGTTGAATTTATAAATATATTGCTTTCATGATTTTAAAAAACTATAAATTAATAATATCAAAGAGAAAAAAAAAAAAATAAATAAAACAGATAGAGTATATAAATAAATATACGAATATAATAAGATATACATAAAAAATACATTAATAAATTTATACAATTTTTCTAAATTTTCTATTTATTTAATATTGTTATCTCAATTTTAAAATTACTTTAAAAAATGTTTAAATCTGTACACAATACGAAATAAATAATTTCAACTTTTTTTTGTAGAAAATTAAAATAACTATTTTAATGCTTTATTTAATATAGTTATATAATATAGCATTAACAGTTATTATTAAATATAGCTTTAACAAATATTATTAAATATGGGATTTAATATTATTAAATTTATTATTTAATATTATTAGTAATAGAATTTAATATTATTTAAATATAGCAATAACAATTATTATTAAATAATATTTACAAATTGGAGACTCGTGGGATTTGCCGAACGTTCGTAAAATAACTTTGGTTTCAGGCAAATGCCGAGTAAGAATGCTAACCACTCGGTTACCCCGGTACGCCCCTGAATACGAAATTACATTTGAAATTTGTTCAGTTGTTTGGTAAGCATCTGAACAGAACTCAGTCTAACACTTTTTTAAAAAACTAATTTTTTATACTTAGAGGACTCTATTTTTTTCGCTATCAACAACACAATAGCTTTAAAGTATAAAGATAAAGTAAAGAAAGCTTTATTTATTTCGAGCTTTATTTAGCTTTTTTTATTTCGAACACTTGAGGCTTGAAGTTAGTGAGTTTTGATAACTTATGGAGCAAAGGGTATTCTGGAAAGCAATTAGAAGGAATTATATTTAATACTATTAAAGTTTTAGGGGATCGGAAAAGCAAGGAAGCGTACTCGCCACACGTCTAAAACAAAAATAAAAAAATCGGTCTGAGACAACTCATACAAACTTTCTCATATACGACCTTGCAATTACTTAGCCCAGTGTTTTCCGTTTATTATTTCGTATTTTCGTAGGTACATTAAATTATTATTGAACATTTTATCAAAATTTATCATAAAAATAACTTATCCTCGGCGGGGAATCGAACGCGGTCTCTCTCTATCCGAATTTAAAGCTATTTTTTCAGGAATTAGATTTTCCCATTAAAACGGCTTATATCGTTAGATCCATATTTAAATGAACATTTTAGAATTTTTTAGTCAACAAATTTTTTTCACCTTTTTTTTCGAGTTTCAGGGGGAAAGCGACCAAACATTTGGAACTAAAATTCATTTCTTGATATTACCTCAGGGTGTGATTTTTCTGAACCTGCATGGCAAATTCATGTAAATTGTCCAAGTAGTTAGACTCCACGAGTGTGCACAGACTACAGACCGACATTTTGCTTCCGAGCTTATCGAAGGTAAAGGAAGCTATGTGATCGCTCTGAAAAACGAAATTTTTTGTCTAAGATTTAAAAAATTCCAAGACAATCCGTTTCAGACATCATCAGGGAACATTTTTGGATCCGTATCTGTCTGTCGGTCTGTCGCTTAATTTTTGCGAACCAACATATCTTAAAAATTACACGTCCGATTTTAATGAAATTTGAATAGTAGGTCATAATTAGCCCATTGTTGGTCCTATGTAAGTTTTAACCTTCAGCGCCCATTTGTTTTTCTTCAAAATGCGCTCAAACACACATTTATTTACACCCATATCTTCAAAAGTACCAACTCATCTGATTTTTATGAAATTTGGATGGTTTGTCGAAAGTAGCCCATAAAATGAACCCATATTAATTCCAACTGTTTGTGCACATTAACCATCGCCAAATTTATAATTTTGTTCCTATAAAATAACAAATCGAATTTGACAAATTTAAACAAAACAGAGAGGGGAAAAAATTACGCTATAATTACGCGAGGAAGCTATGTGCCTCAGTAATTGGCAGAATATTTAAAAACCACTTTTTTGGACTCAGGGAACCTTAAAACGTGTAAATCCATCAAAAACTAATTCCATGGCCATTTAATGAACCAGGAACCTCCACCCATTTGCGACAGGTGCTTAGTACCCCTTACAGTCCCCCATATTCTAGAAACATGCGCCAAATACAACCAACTACGCCAAAAGCACAGACTTGCACCAGTTCTCAGTGACATACTAAGTGACAATCAAAAAAGTGTTAAAAATTTGTGCGAATTTATCATAGAATCTACTTTAGATACGGATTTATAAATTATTTTATTGACAGTTAAAAGTAAACACCAGTATAAAGTATAACCATTAATTAACCTCCTGGCCAGGCCGAGAACACCGACGTGGTGGAAGGCCTAAACCAAAACTTTACTAACTAACAAAAACGAATTCAACGTGCCATTCATATTTTCAACGATGAAATACACGGGATAAATGTATTTTATAGTAGGATACATTTTCTTAATTAGATAATAAATAAACGATCTGTTAAGCTAACATAATTATGAAATTGTTATTTTTTATTAATTAATGTAGTGGCCTATTTACTTTTAAATCTACTCAATACATAAACAATTAATTAAATTATTGGTAATAAGTTATTTAATTTTAGTATATAAATAATTAAAAAAAATGAAGTCCTTAAAAAAAGGAGGCCTTAAAAAAAATGGACATTGAAGGTGGAAAGATACCAAACAGACAAACCGGACCTAAAAATCAATTTAGAATAAATGAAATACTTGAGATGTACTCTACAAGCTTCTAATTATAGTTTTCCTCTGAGTGTGCCTACATATTTACGTTGGCCCACCAGGCCAACATGGGGTATCATAAATGAGTGGTTAGTAACATTTAAAGTTAATGTGAGATTAAGTATTAACAAAAGTCAACTAAGATAGGATATGGAGCGTTAGTGGAGTTCATCATTAAAAGTAGAAGCAAAAGTCAACTAAGATAGGATAAGGAGCGTTAGTGGAGTTCATCATTAAAAGTAGAAGCAAAAGTCAACTAAGATAGGATATGGAGCGTTAGTGGAGTTCATCTTTTTTTTTTTTTAATTTTTTAATAGCCTTAAACTACAAGTTAAGCGCTATAGAGAAGTTGTTTGAAGTTAAGAGTAAAAAAATCAAAGATTAAGTATCATGGGAAAAAATATGATGATTGTCAATTGAAGGAACACATGAGAACTAGGATTGATTTAAGGTTAGACAGAGTGGTAATGGAAATGTTATTATTGCAGAGGAATAAATTATTAATTTTATAGACAGAGCGGCAAAAAGGGCTGATATTGGATAACTCCTTAATGTAAGCAAATCTGCTAGCACGTTTTCCTAAAGGAAGGACAATAACATGAGACTTAACCTTATGACAGCAGTAGTCACCTATTAGAGCCTTGGATAGATACAAATTTTCAGAAGCCCTTCTTCTATCGTATAAGGTGTAAAGACCCAGGGCGTTAGAAAGAGATTCGTAAGAATAGTAAATCCTATTATAGAAGAATCGAAGATAGCAAATCCTGACAAATAAACGCTGAATTCTTTCGATCTGATCAGAGCGAACTTGAAAAAGGTTATTCCACACTGGGACAGCATATTCGAGAAGCGGTCTTACAAGGGCAATATAAAGACGAAGGAAGCACTTTATTGATAAGCCATGACAAACACGGCGAATTAAACCTAGGCGACGAGAAGCTTTTGCAACTACTGAGTCGACGTACTTTTGAATTTGAGCTTAGAATCCAATAGAACTCCTAGATCAGAGACTGAAAAAACACGTTTAAGCGGAGAGCCATTAACGAAGTAGTCGAAGTGCATTGGACAGCGACGACGACTGAAACTGATAACTACTGATTTATCAGCATAAATACTCATTTTATTCGTATTGCACCACAACAGGATGTTATTAATATTAGTTTGTAAGAAAGAGCAGGATGAAGCGTTGGAGACGTCTAAATATATTTTTAAATCATCAGCAAATAGAAGGAAGGGACATTTAATAACAGAACAAAGATCATTTATGAAGATGAGAAAGAGAAGAGGTCCAAGGATAGAGCCTTGGTGGACTCCAGAGGTGGTGATGTAGGTGGATGACAATCTATTATTTATCTTTACTTGGCAGATCATTAAAAGTAGAAGCAAAAGTCAACTAAGATAGGATATGGAGCGTTAGTGGAGTTCATAATTAAAGTTGAAGCAAAAGTCAACTAAGATAGGATATGGAGCGTTAGTGGAGTTGATCATTAAAAGTAGAAGCAAAAGTCAACTAAAGTAAAAAAAATATCTTAATTCTTCAATTCATTGATAAATTCCAATGCTGAGACTAAAAGGTCACTATAATTGAATGGAAATCATCCTTCCAAACAATTCCGTTGCTTATACTGATTGTTATAATTAATTTCTTATAAATCATTCATCACTGAGAGGAGTTGTTAATGAGAGTAATAATTAGAAAAGAGCGAGAAATGTCAAACACAGTTGTAACTAAAAATAGAATTAAGAGGTATTGAGAGTTTTGAGAGGGCTATTAAAAGTTGAAAGGAGGAGAAAAATTCATTAGAATTTTATTTTCATAACATTTCATCGAACTCATTATTATTTTATTACAAGTCTATATAGAGACTTCAAGAAGAAAAAAAAAATAGAAATAATCACATGGTAAAAATAGTCTGTCAATTAGTGTGGCACATAGCTTTCACGCGTCCTATAACGCATTTTAATAGTGTTTTGGCCGTCCAATTATTGTCTAATTTATTTAATTTTTCCCCTCCTTTTTTGTATAAATCTGTCAAATCGTTTTGTTCTTTTATACGAATAAAAGTATTAATTTTGCAATAGTTAAAGTGCGCAGACAGTTGGAATTAATGTGGGACCATCTGCGGGCTACTTTCGGCAAACCATCTAAATTCATAAAAATCTGATGAGTACTTTTGAAGTTATAGGGGTAAATTAATGTATGTTTGTGCGCATGTGGAAGAGAAATAAATGAGAATAAAAGGAGGCGCAGAAGGTTGAAACTGAAAAATCGTATATTTTTAAAGATAAAGGTGAAAATAAATGTATTTTTGTGTGCATAATTTTAAAAAGAAAAGGCGCTGAGGGTTGAAACTTATATGGGACTAACAATGGACTAATTGTGACCTACTATCCAAATTTCATTAAAATCGGACGTGTAGTTTTTAGGATATGTCGGTTCGCAAAATTTGAGCGACAGACATACATGAGACCAAATAATTACAAGATAAAAAGAACTTTTTATATACTACGTTTTAAAATTTTCTGTTAAATCATATGTAATGTTGATAATATAATTGTCAATGTTAGTTATAGTTATATATAATGTTAGTGAAAAAATATATAGTTCCGAATTTATTTACTTCACATAATAATGACAACCATCTAAAGAGCTTATGTTAAACCTATAAAAAGACAAATCTTTGTACAACGGATCTTACCAACACCGAATCTAAACCGTGCCATTGATATGCCCCTATGTAAGGATAGTTAGAGAAGAAAAATGTGTACAAGTAAAGAAGTACTGATACAAGAAAAATTAAACCTATACCTAGGATACAAGTGTAAACTAACCTGGGTGTCATACGTCAATTAATTTATTTCTTTGTTTACTTTTTGCTGTCATTCAATGTTTGCCTCTTAATAAAAAAAAATCACAAATTTGAAACTCGTCAAAATGAAGATTGTAAATACCATGGGATATGTCAAAACAAATAAAATAACTTGCGGATTTTTTCCGAACTAACTTTCCATAGAGCAAAATTTGCTGAAAACTAATTAAATTCTGCTGAAAGATGGCTAAAAGTATTAAAATAATGCATTGTCATCGTGTTCTGAGCTATTCTAAAAGTTTCAAATGTTTAGGTACTCGGGAAGTTAGTTAGAAATCGATTGCCAGATTTGTACCGGACAAACAAACAAACAAACAAGAAAGCAAGCTAATAAAAACGTAGTAAAATGTTTCCTGATGTTTGAAATGGATCTTTGTTTTGGATTTTTTGAATTCGGTTACACGAAACAAATTCGATCTTTAGGACCATCAAAATGCTTGCGTTACCTTGGGTAAACTTGGGAGTTTTATTATGTCAATCTTTAGATCAAAAGAACATGATCAAGGAGAACAAAAAGAAGAATGAACGAAGCAGGATCAGAGAAAATTAATTAAATTAAATTAAGACTAATTTTTTTCAACACTTTCGCTAATCGTTAATCGTTGCTTGATTTCTCGCAATCTAGTGACCAGAATAGATCAGCAGTTGGTTGAGAAATAAGTAAAATTTACTATAAAATAATATATATTATATTGATTTATATAATGATTAATAAGTAAAATTTACTATAAAATAATATATTATATTGATTTATTAATATATTTATATAATTAAAATATTTTATATAACATAAATAAAATTATTTATAATAAAATATGATAATTAATGATATTACAGTTATTATTATGTATTTATAATTAAAATAGGTTGTTAAAGTACAAAATCATTAAATTATACGAATTGCTTGCATACGAGTCTGCAAGACAGTGATACAATTTTCATGTAACGCTTTTTGGTAACCCTTGTGTAACGGTTTTTAGTGTCGATTTTTGGTAACGCTTTTCAAGTTTATGTGCCAAAGTAAAGACATGGAAATGTCAAAAAATTTAAGTGTGAAGATTCTTGCGTTTATAAATTATTAAGAATTAAATCGGGCATATGTAGTGCACGAAGAAAGAAAGTAGTTTTCTTCTTTTCCAGTTTATTAAGAAGTAATCTTTTAGCTTCTTCACCCATATTTTTATAATAAAAATAAAAAGTAATGATGTAAAAAATAAATTTTATGTAGGTATGTAAGTTTATTAGGAATACAATTCTAAGGGTTATGGCTTTTGTCCGATGCAAATCGGAGCAGCAGAACAGAAGTTGTAGTTGGGGGGGGGGGAGGGGGGGGGGGGCGCCGCTGGGAATCGTGAGCGACTACTAGAGTGGTAGCGAGAAGCTAAGAGAGTGAGACGTGGTAGGTAGCCGATCGGGAGGGCAGGGGTGGGTAGGCCCTACAAAGCGCGGTAGTTGGAGACACTATACCTTCTAAGAGCGGGCAGACTCGATTGAACACCTCCTATATCTTCCTAACTCCCTGGTCCTATGTCTTCCCTACTAGTGTAACGCTAGTTTTTGGTAAGGCTTTTCGAGATTATGTGCCATAGCCAAGAAATGAAAATGTCAAAAATTGAACGTATGTAGGAACATCTGTACGTATCTGTAAGTAAATTTACTAGTAAATTTACTTACTACTATTGGAGAAAGGTTTATATAAACTAGGCATCTAAGATTATGAATAATTAAATCTATCTAGATCATGAAGTTGGTTGTTTCATGCAAGGATAATAAAACAAATACTACTTAAAAGCAAATGATTCCCCACTCTTCTAATAAAAGTATCTATGCTAGTGGAACAATATTCACAACATAACTGTAGTTGAATATGTTGAAGTCAGCACCTTTATAATTATAATATAAATATAGTTGATGGATCTTTAGGTGTGAAAATTAAAACGTTACTCCATAACTGTTTTAAGAGACGTTTCGACCCGTAATCTTAAGGTCATCATCAGTCTTTATTTCTAAAATGACAAAATAATCAATTATATTAATGCCCTATGCTTATACATACGCTAATTTGATGAAAATCAACATTATTGATCATATGATTAGTGTTCATGGTAATACTTACATCTTATTGAGATAGAGATTAATTTCCATTGTACAGCTAAATTGTAAGTATTACCATGAACACTAATCATATGATCAATAATGCTGATTTTCATCAAATTAGCGTATGTAAGCATAGGGCATTAATATAATTGATTATTTTGTCATTTTAGAAATAAAGACTGATGATGACCTTAAGATTACGGGTCGAAACGTCTCTTAAAACAGTTATGGAGTAATGTTTTAATTTTCACACCTAAAGATCCATCAACTATATTTATAACATAACTGTAATGATTTCATCGCATATGCAATGTTTGGAGGACAAGAGAAAAAAGTAATCTTCAATTTCTAACATAGCAATAAAGTAGCGAAATATTTATAGAAGTGATTAGATTAGTTTACCCACCTGTAACCCTACAGGTGGGTACCTAGAGGATCTGAGGGTTCAGATCCTCTAGGATCAAGAGCTAGAGCTTATAATCTAAGCTTGGCTGGTAGCTATAGAGCTGAATAAGTAACCAGGCTATATTCCTCGTATCCTGCTGAAGGAAATAAAGTAGGATGAGACTGTTCAGCTATGCAAACCAATCTAACAGTCTTAAGATGGATTTTGTAGGTAACCTCAAATTTACCTCAAATACAGACGAAACCATTAGACGGTGAAAATAGAGAGTTTCATTTAGGTAAATTTAATATTCTTTATGGAGAAATACTCGGGTTTACATGGTAAATGTTAAAATATTAATAGGCTTGGTACTCTCGAAACAGATTTCTGGATCAGACAGGAATAATACAACAAAGCAGTATAACGAATTGTGGAAAAAGTTTGATCACGTATTAAATAACATGTTCATGATGTGTATTTTATCTTTTGATTTTTTTTTTGTTAAAATCTGCTTCAAGAAGGAAAAAAAAAATTGTTTCATTAAATAATTTCAAGTTATTGAAAACTTTTTAAAACATTTAACTAAATATATTCAAGATTTGAATTTTAAATAAAAAATTACTTTTAATAGAATACATTTGAAAGAAAAGGTGAAAAGGGATTTGGTTATTATTAGATTTGTATAAATGTTTAAACGAAATTTGGTTTGCTAAAGCTACAGAGAAGGGATGCGAAGCAGTCTTGAAGATGAAGGGGAGAAGCCATGTTCTTCACCGACATCTTGGAGTCAGATGAACAAGCTTTAGAATTAGTTTTCAGTAAGGGACATCTTATTTGAATTTCTATTTCTTCCAATGTCATCATGGTGGGAAACACTCTCGGGTATCTTCAAGATGAATCCCTTAACAAGAAGATTCTAAGACAGTGTTACCGTATTTCTAAGACAGTGTTACCGTATTTCTAAGACAGTGTTACCGTATTTCTAACGCATTGTTAATGTATTTATATTTCAGTGTTACCAAGTAACAACACGTTCCTCTATCTCTAACTTTACAATTAGACAAACACTTTCATTTAATTTCCATCAATTACTCCAATATCGTCAGTTGATCTTTTTTATTTATTTCAATACCTTTTTTGTTTGGTTTATGTTATTCTTTATCGTTGTTTAAGCCTATAAAATGTGAAACCTAAGGATATTTAGTTTGCTTAGATTGGAATTTATTGTTTGGAGTTACGCGCGACTATCGGCTACGCTTAGACAGTACTAATTCAGTATTAAAAGTGTGCACCGTACTTTGGAAGTAAGGTTACTAATCACTATTACTAGACATTCATTCTTCTATGAGAAAATCAAAGATTAGTCGATAAACCGGGATAGTATTAGATACAAATAACGAGGTATAGTTGAATGGTTGGACTATTGTACAACGGTGTAGATTTGAAAATACATCATTTATTTCTTGACGATGTATAGTGTTGGCGGTGAATTATTAAAATGTTCCAGATCTTCCACTATATTGCACTGACGGCACAGGGAGCTATTTAATTTACAAGTTTTATCTAGATACTGATTGCATAGCATTTCCCGTGGTTGACATGTAATCTATTAATTTTAAGACTCAAATGTCTGTCTCAAAGAGGCCTTTAAACCTCCCTCGGGTCTCCCTGGGTACTCTTATAAAATTTACCAGAATTTAACTCGAGAATTACATCTCGTACATGTGAAGTCATTTTGTTTTTAATGGCTTCTATGATAGTTTGGCAAATTCCAAAAATTACTGAATGTTCGTACATTGAATTCATTATATGTTTTAAGGCTTCTATATTCTATTGCAATTTGCTTGATTGAATAATTGGAAAACTTAGTAAATGTAAAATTTAATTTCATACCACAACATTTATTTTGAGTGCAAGTAATGAATGCACAACCTGTTATATGGCAAATTGTAATGCTATCTGCGAAAATATATTGTAAATCTGGTCACAGCCAGTCTACTTTATACCAAACAAACAGGTCAGGCACGTTTCACACCCACTTCAAACTTGCCTACGCTCGCCCTATCAAAGTTATATCCAAATAATTATATATTTTTGTAATCAGCTCGACGTACCCTTTCATATGATACCCCTCACGGTGTCGAAAAAAAAAAAAAAAAAAAAAAATTAACCCTTAAGTTTTTTTTACCCTAATTATTTGAAAAATATTTTTTTTAAGTCTCTATATTTTTAAAATATGTGGGCAGGTACAAGACACATACATGCCAAATTTCAAAGTGATCGGACTAAAGGTGTAGCCGTGAGAGCACGCGAGAGGACGGACGGACAGACACACGCAGGAAAATATAAGGGACCTTGGTTTTGCCTACGGACCCTAAAAATACTGTTTCTTATCGTCTGGCTCTATTAAGGCGTCATATGACATGAGATTGAATAAATACATATTTTCTCAACTATTTAGTCTTAATAAAGCTTTTAACTAACGGAGGAGAGACTTGCCAGTGAAATGAAGTTAAAACTGACACGGCCAAAAGACTTTTTTGATACTCTAGAGTTCTAAGCAAAGTTTTTCGGGAAAATGTCTTTGATATGAACTGTCGTCTGATGACTAGAGGAGTCTCATTATACCCTCCGTACAAGACAGGTAATGGAGAGGAAGGAAGAAGTCCAAGACAAATTCTCAAACAAATATCTTGCAACTTCTGTGACAGACTCAGTTTATTTTCTCCGCCTGACCGTAAAATAGTAACTAACCAAATATCAAACAATGACCTGATTTCTGCGCGGTAAGTTTGTAGGGTCGAGCCCCCCAATGAACATAATATACAGCTGTATGGATATTTGTAAATTAAACAGCTTGGCTTTCCGGTGAAATTTAATAACTTATAAAAAAATCGTACTTACTTTAATACTTTTTAGGTATAAAAACTTAAATAAATAAACATGAAAAAGATCGTTTTCAAAGTGTTGGTCAATTTTAAATAACGATTAAAATATTTTGAATTTATTCCGTCTCAAATTCATTGTTAATACTTTTCTTTCAAAATTATTACTAATTTTTCTTACACTTAATAATAATTTTCAACTAATATAAGACCAGTAATAAAAGATGGTACACTTATTGCCTAATTTTTTTCTTTAATCTAAGATGACACTCCAGTGCTTTGTCTGAAATAATTACTTTCAGGAAAACGACACCATTTGATTACGCTGGTCCAAAAAAGTTTCGATATTTTGGTTTAGATAAAGTTATGTTATAAGTGATAAAGTTTAGATTATGTAAATTAGAAAATGTTTAAGTTGATGCCCAACGATAAATCAACGAAGAAAGTTTCGTTAAACATAAATGATGAACAAATTACCTATCAAACTATATATATACACGAAATTTGTTTTTGTTAACGACCCTCTTAGACGTAGTGCATTAGAAGTAAATAGGGTAACTTGTGGAAATTCTATATTGCTCCTGTTAAAATCCCTCGAGAGGGATTTTAATCAGACGATATGTACCCATAAACGAAAAAGACCACCTAATGTGTGCCACCTATGTTCGTGGAGTCTAATAAATCTAAATCATGCGGTTCTGCAGATGACCGCGTCAGAGATTTTGTGAATCCTGTCTCCTCTGGAAGATTTATATTCATATAATGTTGTGTTTCAAACACCGTTCGTTAATTATGATTAATTTAGTCCAGTTTGTATTTGAGGAATTTCTCCAAAATCATTTTATCGTCTAAGCAGCGGTTTGTCGACTCAGTGGCGTATCAAGGGGGGGGGGGCACAGGGGGCACGTGCCCCCCCCCCTCAGACGGGCCCAGACCCAATAGAGAGAGAAAAAAAAAAATACGCTGTATTTTTTTTTTAATACATATTTTTACATTTACCTCATATTCAATTTCACCTCAGAAATGCATAAAAGCGCGGTTTTGAGAGGTCATATTTCCAAATTTTTTCTGGGGGAGGGCCCCAAGACCCCACACCATAGATCCATCCCCCCCCCCAATAATTAACTGCAGGCAGACGACGCCCATGGCTTACAGTAAGATATTGTACTGCAATAAGCATCAGCATAACATTTTCTAACGAATATACGTTCTAAAACAGTGATTGTTACTTGGAACGCGGAGATTTTTTTTTCTTTTGGAGGGGGGGGGGGAGCTGCATTACTGAATAAGTACTTCCCTTTTCTTTTACCACTACGAATCCCCCCCCCCTCCCCAATCTAAACTGACTTAGAATGTGCCCCCTCTAGACCTAGCCGCTGGATACGCCACTGTGTCGACTTTTCAAAACGGTTGACACTTCCCTAAACTTCTCTCTTAAGCTTAAGGGAACAACCGTAAGAACAAAAGTTTGCCATTCAAAGAATGGCGAAGCCAGTCAACCGTTCAGTAAATTAGATGGAGTTTAATTTTCTTCTTAGCAAGCCGATAAGATGTACTTCAAACTTCAAACCATCAACAACAGATGTTTGATCAAATGACAATTATCGGTAAGGAATCTAATCAGAAGGTGCCAAGAATTTTATGATTATGATTGAGTTAGTTCCTAAATTAACAATTTGGACATTTTTGGGAGTAATCTGTACTTCGAAGTACATAAATTGTTGCGTTTTCTAAATTACCTATTGAAGATTTATATTTTGGTAGAGCACAACCAACCAAAAAGTAGAATTTTTCTTCACCTTCTAAGAGGAGCATTACAAATTTCCACTATCAGACTGCATCTTGCCTATAGTTTTTTTATACTTTTTGAACTGTGTTCTTAACACGAACCTTGTTCACTTAAACGTTGTGTACAATGCCACAAATATCATTACTATAGAGGACGATTGAAGAAATTCTATCCCAACCCGTTGGGACATTTTTTTTGAGCTTGGGTTAGGGGGCGTTTATGACCTCTAGAATGCAACAGTAAAATGTGTAACAGTATTAATATCAAATAAAGTTGTTTCTTCCAAGGTTTTGTGAAAGACTTTTTTAAATATAACTTGAAAGGTAGTAAAGTACAGAATTTTTCTAGTGTTAGATGGTACAAATATTTTTTAACGAGCGTAGTGAGTTCTTCATATCAAAGATTTAGGATTTTAAAAGTTTGTTTGTCTAATGACAACTGGCGTAAAAATTTGACTGATTTGAACAAAATTCGGCACAAAGGTGCATCTCAGCATTTGTGACAACTGTATAATTTTTTGGAAATTTCAAACTTACTATTATAATCAAGATTGGGGCCAAATAGTGGATGACTAAAAAAGTTATCAGTCAGCATGGGATCTTATGCATAATATTTTCAAAACTGCACTTAATATTTTCAAAATAGCGGCCAATATGGACGATTAAAAGAAATGGTTATTGTCATTTGTCAGCATGACATGTTATAAATCCTTTTAATGGTCATTAAGAGTAGGAAAAGATTAAGTAACTATTTCATTTTTAATTTTTTGCCGGCATTGTGAAAACAAATATGGCCGAAATGAGGATGTTTAAAGAAGAGTTTATGCTTGAGTGGGGCATGTTATATATTAATTTAAAACTCATTCAGGTAGATTAGGGATATCCAAGATTTTCCACGAAAAATGTTTCCTGGTAGCCATATTGAAAATAAATATGACTGATGTAAGAGCAAAATAGAAATTTTCGATTATATAGCATAATATAAGTCGTTTCAAATGTATTGCATATTGGATTCCATATAAAATATGTCACTTAAGCATATACCAAGCTTCTAAGGACAGGTGTAGCGAACCTGCATGGTCCTTCATATCTTACATCTATTTGACATTTTTCTATTATGGATTTTTTTCAACATGCAAACAGGCTCGCTTAGTTTGCCTTTTAAGTCTTTTATATCTTATATTTATGATACATTTTCATTTTATTGCTTTCTTTCATCCTCACTCAAACAGGCAAGCTCAGCGAGCCTGCATGGTTCTTCATATCTTTCAACTATTTCAAACTTTAATATTTATATGAGTATATGAGTATATACATTACAAAGAAAGTACTTTAAAGAGCCAGTGTATAAACCGTATAAAGTCAAAAGAGCGTAGGGATTGTTAAGCACCCGCTACGGTGCCCGGTCCTGGAATTGAATCCAGATCTGTGGTCTCCATTCAAGCAACTGCATACCCATGCAGTTTTGAACGTGTGTAGTGAGTATTCTCCATTTTAGAGATTTGTTTTTTAAATCTTTGTTTGTTTATTTACTGCGATAACTGGTGAAAAACTTGGCACAAAGGTGCATCTCAGCATTTGTAACAAATTTATATTATTCTTTTTAAATTTCAAGGAGGGCAATTCGGTGCGAATGTAAAAAAAAGGTTTTTAGTCTCATGACAAGTTATGTATATGTTACATAGTTTTGAAGGTCTTGCACAGCAGAAGAAAATATCAAACTACTATTATAAAATGTTTACAACAAATATGACTTAAATGAGGGTGTTGAAAAACTCGTTTATGTTTATATGGCATTTTACACATAATTTTGAAGCTTTTTTCCAGGAGGATTATGTAATGCATGTTTCCTGGCCTCATTGAATACAAATGTGGCCGATGTAAGAACAAAATTTTACGCAGTTTCTTTATGCGCCGCATCTATTACTGTTGTAGTAATAGGTTAAAAGTAAACATTTAAAGTCTATGGAAATCATAAAATGATTGTAGGGATTCATCTTAATATTTTTTACTTTTATTTCAAACCTAATCTGTATATTATCAGATTAAAAAGTTTTCTAAACGAAAAAATATTAATGTATTTAAATAAAACCATTTCTATGATAATTAAGCAAATGACTAAATTGTGGAAATGAGCTTAGTTCGTTTTAAAATAGTTCCACGCGATTTTAGGTTGTATAATTTACCTTAAATGGAGGGTCAAGAGGAAAGTTAAACAAATTACAAGGGTAAATCGTGATGCGAATTCAAAGTATTGAAGAAAATTATAGGTATTTAAAATACTGAATTATTGAATAGTTGATAGTTATTTCAACCTATATTTTGTAGTAACAAAACTCAATTAGTAAGATTTATATCTTTAAAAACTGTTTCTATTGTTGGGGAGATGTTGCAGAACTTATTCATGGTTATAACTCAGAGAGAAACATTGATTATTTTATTGTCAAAATATCAAATAATGGAACTAACCTTTTAAGCCTTGACTGCCAAACCGCGAACAGAGGAAATGAGTCTAGCATTGATTTCTGCGCATGCCCAGTCTAAATTGCGCAGGCGCACTTTAAATTGAGCATGCATGAGGCATTAAAGGAATAATAAAACTGTCTCTCCACGTAAATTAAACATTTTATTAAAGCAGCTTTCAGCCTTCATAAGGCCATCATCAGTGCCGAAATATGGAAGAAATAGAGTTACATTAGCATTAGGAAATATGAGAACGGTGAGTCTATTTCATATTACTAATGTAACTATTTCTTCCGCATATTGGAACTGATGATGGCCTTATGAAGGCTGAAAGCTGCTTTGGCTTATAAAAAGTTTAATTTACATGGAGAGTCAGTTTTATTATTCCTTAAGATGACCTCCATAGATATCCATATCTAATATAACCCTCCCATATCTAATATAACCTTTTACAATTATTTTAATGTTACAAAGAGAAATTTTAGAAATTTAACTGTATGGCGCAAAATCCCGTTGACTAGCTGCCTAAGCCTGTTGCCAAATATTTAATGGATGGCGAGGCTTGTTGTTGTAAGGGGGCACGATGTTGCAGTGTTGCTGCATCAGCTGTATAAAAATCTTAAAATTGACAAACGCAACCTGTTAGTCACCACTTCACATATGCACCTACCCATTTATATGACGATGCTGGGGGAAGCTATTGGGGCCCGGTCCTGGAATTGAATCCAGATCTGTGGTCTCCATTCAAGCAACTGCATACCCATGCAGTTTTGAACGTGTGTAGTGAGTATTCTCCATTTTAGAGATTTGTTTTTTAAATCTTTGTTTGTTTATTTACTGCGATAACTGGTGAAAAACTTGGCACAAAGGTGCATCTCAGCATTTGTAACAAATTTATATTATTCTTTTTAAATTTCAAGGAGGGCAATTCGGTGCGAATGTAAAAAAAAGGTTTTTAGTCTCATGACAAGTTATGTATATGTTACATAGTTTTGAAGGTCTTGCACAGCAGAAGAAAATATCAAACTACTATTATAAAATGTTTACAACAAATATGACTTAAATGAGGGTGTTGAAAAACTCGTTTATGTTTATATGGCATTTTACACATAATTTTGAAGCTTTTTTCCAGGAGGATTATGTAATGCATGTTTCCTGGCCTCATTGAATACAAATGTGGCCGATGTAAGAACAAAATTTTACGCAGTTTCTTTATGCGCCGCATCTATTACTGTTGTAGTAATAGGTTAAAAGTAAACATTTAAAGTCTATGGAAATCATAAAATGATTGTAGGGATTCATCTTAATATTTTTTACTTTTATTTCAAACCTAATCTGTATATTATCAGATTAAAAAGTTTTCTAAACGAAAAAATATTAATGTATTTAAATAAAACCATTTCTATGATAATTAAGCAAATGACTAAATTGTGGAAATGAGCTTAGTTCGTTTTAAAATAGTTCCACGCGATTTTAGGTTGTATAATTTACCTTAAATGGAGGGTCAAGAGGAAAGTTAAACAAATTACAAGGGTAAATCGTGATGCGAATTCAAAGTATTGAAGAAAATTATAGGTATTTAAAATACTGAATTATTGAATAGTTGATAGTTATTTCAACCTATATTTTGTAGTAACAAAACTCAATTAGTAAGATTTATATCTTTAAAAACTGTTTCTATTGTTGGGGAGATGTTGCAGAACTTATTCATGGTTATAACTCAGAGAGAAACATTGATTATTTTATTGTCAAAATATCAAATAATGGAACTAACCTTTTAAGCCTTGACTGCCAAACCGCGAACAGAGGAAATGAGTCTAGCATTGATTTCTGCGCATGCCCAGTCTAAATTGCGCAGGCGCACTTTAAATTGAGCATGCATGAGGCATTAAAGGAATAATAAAACTGTCTCTCCACGTAAATTAAACATTTTATTAAAGCAGCTTTCAGCCTTCATAAGGCCATCATCAGTGCCGAAATATGGAAGAAATAGAGTTACATTAGCATTAGGAAATATGAGAACGGTGAGTCTATTTCATATTACTAATGTAACTATTTCTTCCGCATATTGGAACTGATGATGGCCTTATGAAGGCTGAAAGCTGCTTTGGCTTATAAAAAGTTTAATTTACATGGAGAGTCAGTTTTATTATTCCTTAAGATGACCTCCATAGATATCCATATCTAATATAACCCTCCCATATCTAATATAACCTTTTACAATTATTTTAATGTTACAAAGAGAAATTTTAGAAATTTAACTGTATGGCGCAAAATCCCGTTGACTAGCTGCCTAAGCCTGTTGCCAAATATTTAATGGATGGCGAGGCTTGTTGTTGTAAGGGGGCACGATGTTGCAGTGTTGCTGCATCAGCTGTATAAAAATCTTAAAATTGACAAACGCAACCTGTTAGTCACCACTTCACATATGCACCTACCCATTTATATGACGATGCTGGGGGAAGCTATTGGGGCCCGGTCCTGGAATTGAATCCAGATCTGTGGTCTCCATTCAAAATGTAACCACGCCCAATGCTAATTAACTTTATTGATATGAGAGCCAACTACTCTCCTATACGAGCTACAAATGCCCTTAGAAACAAAACACGACCTCATAAGTATTTGCAAACCAAATTTGAATGTTAAAATAGATTCATTAGTTTAATTTTATAAAACATTAAATGAAAGTCTTAAAAATCCTAATGCCCCTTTTAATTAGCAATGGTAATAACTTTATCTGAGATTTCGTTGAATAAGAAACGAAATAGAAATGTTTTGAGGATTTAGTCGTATAGAGGAGGGTTTATACAACGTGCTGGAGAAATTGAGAGCTCAGGTGCTCTAAATCTGCTCCACTTATATATTTATAGCCCCTGTTCCAACTTGGGATTTACCTGATTAACTTAACTAAATTTCTCAAATGGGAAAAAATTAGAACAACCTCTGGGCTTAAATACATTTTTTTTGAGAGAGGTATTAAACAATGTATTATTCTTAATTAAAATGAAAACTTTAATTAATCTACTGTCATTTTTAATTGTGTTTTGACTAAATCCAATTACATTTTTATAGTTTTATTCCGCAGTCAAAACAGTCAGGTGGCAGGTGAATTTTCTTTTAAGTCTCAAATTTGAATAATTATGTTACTTATTCCTTTGTTTAATTAGGACAAGTTTAAGTCCCGTCATAAATTTTAGTATTATTAAGGTTTTGTTTACTTAAACCCACGTCTTACAAAAATATAAAAATTAATTTAATAATACTAATTATACTACTAATCCGTCACTCATTAGCCCAACCCATATCTTAGCGCTTACGGGGTAAGCGCTTTGATTCCCACCAGCCGTATCTGTTTACATGACAGACGACACTTATATTGAGTAGCTGCCCATTTACCTCCTGATACTGGGCGATTAACTAAAAAATGGTATGTTCCCAGAAACAACTGAAACCGGACCACTAGTTTAAATTGCATCTATTGAGTGTTAATATACACAGAGCGACTACAAGATTATCGAGAACGTGACTGATTAAATAAAATGACGACCTTCTGAGCAGACGAATATAATAGTACATTACGCGTTTAGTGCGGAAAGTAGCATTTTGCATGTGAGTGTGGAGTTTGCGCACCCAAGCGATAGCGAGGGTAGTAAAACCACACGAGCAAGGCAAAATGCAGTTTTCGCACGAGCAGCGTAACCGTACTTTATCTACGATTGTTGGATTTTAATAATAAATAAAGACAAAACAGTTACTTTAATTAAACAAACAGAAAATTAGTTTTGCTAAATGTAAACAAACACGCTAACCGTGCGATAAAGTGAAGAATTATGAAACGTGCATGCGCAATAAATACAACTACGAAAAGAATCACTTTCTACTCATCTAAACAGGGATAGAATGTTTATATTTCGTATCAATCGTAGATAAATATGTTTTCTTCCTCTATTGACTTACTTGACTGACTTCCTTTAATCCCTTGCGGGAACGTAGGGCTCCAACAAATGATTTCCACCTGACTCGATTCTGAGCTCTATGTTTTTCAGCTCTCCCCAGGCCTCACCTTCTTCCCTCATTTCCTACCTCCTCCAGGATGTTCTGGGTAGTTCAGCCTCTGGGTTCCATTCCAGCCCCTGACCACTGATTTTGCTTTAAGTCCAATCTGAGGGCGCGTCTGATCCAGCCTTACTTCCTTGGTATTATAGTCTCTCCTATTGAAATTAAACTTCCTCCTGAGTTCTTCATTTCCCCGTGTACGTTGAGAATTCTTTTCAGACATTTGTTGTTTTCCCTATCTGACTCTACAATTCGTTTGCTAATCTTCCTCCTCTACATTGTTTCACTTTATGCCTCTTTTTTGCTTACAAGTAGCTCGATCGTTAAACGGTTATTCTCAATTTCTACATCTGTTTTACTTCTACATTCTATCTTTTTATTTAAATTCATTCCTTCATGTCGTCTCCTCGTGTTCACTTCGACTCATAGAGCTCTATATTCTTCTCCTGATGATTTCGTTAAGGATAAACCAGTCCAGGGATCTTCAGATCCAGCAGATATCGACAGTATAAGCATTTCTTCAAATTGTTAAATTTGCTATTTATTGTGGTTTTTGCCTAGAAACATCAAAGTTACTTATTCATTTGATATAATTTAATTTATAGAATAAAAGAAGGTTTTGCCAAATTGTAAGATGGAAACTAACAATAATTCTTAATATAATTCATATTTTTTATAGGACTAAAATAAATAAAGATTCCAAAAGTGGTCCTTAAATAGAATTTACGCAAAGAAGTATCATGTAACAAAATAATGTTATTTTTCACCGTGGATTCCATTTCACGTGTCGGCAAAAAAAACAGCGTTAGTTGTTAAAACGGTGTTAGCACGTCAGGGAATGAGAAAAGAAGGTACATTTTTCAGTGAAGGGTATGAAATTTCCTTCTGCTCTTAGATATTTTTCTTCGCTTTTCCTCTCATATCTAAGTCACATTCAGAAAACATTGTCGGAATTCCAAGACTTAACATGGGGATTTACTGGGAATTCACACTCGTAAAATTGATATTGGATTACAACCTAGAATCGCAAAAATGGAAGAAGATGAAAAATGCTGAGAAAGAAAGCAATGACTTAACTAACCTAAACAACTGATAACATAAATATAAATCAGCAAACGCCTTATGCTACAAAATTAATTTTGTTATTATTACACCTAAATTATCCATTAAATTTATAAAAAAAAATACATAAATATAAATATAAATCATAAATAATTGTAATACGATTTTTTCAGGGGAAGTTTTAGCTGAGGGGAATAGTTTTTCTTATATTATTTATAATTTCAAGTGTTATAATATTTGAAATATTTAATTTAAATAATACAATTATTTAAAACATTTGACATTTACTATCTAGAAATTCTAGTTAACATAAATTAAATTGACTCCTCCTTCATTAAATATTTACATTTTTGAGATTGTCAAAGATAGGTAGGAGGTATGATTCTAAGAATACGTAAATTAAATTTTATTTAAATTGTTTAAGATTTTTCAAAGTGAACTCTCGTATATATTGTCTGTGCAGACATGTGGAGCCTAAAGTACTAGGTAAATTTCGATAAAATTTGATATACATTTTCAGAAAAATCATAACCTGACAAATATAATCGAGAAATGAATTATAGCTTTGAATTTGGAAAGGGCGGGAGCGTTAGTTTTGGCGCTAAAAATATTTTAATATAAGCATAAATATTATTAGAACATATAAAGCAAATAATATTTTTAAATCCACCAAATCGTTTTACCGACTAAAATTTTAGTTCCTGAGAAAATAGTTATAAACGAAAAGGGCGAAAGGACGCATTCGATTCCTCGCCGAGGAGGAGTTTATATTATGATAAATTTTGATATAATGTTCAAAATAATTAAATGCAATGGTGCGGAGATTGTGGGTCTTAAGGGATGTATGTATTAATAAAGAAAAATCTCTATTCCATGTTGTCCAATTTAGCTATATTTCGACTCCCATTTGAGTCATTTTCAAGCATCTACAACAAAATACAACCTTATCACAAACTAATCAAACCCCTCATTTTATTGGTTACTTGTAGTTCATTAATAAGTTCTTTCAATTTCCAAAAGGTCTTCTCTTTAGTTTTGTGTTGACACATGAGGTGTTTGATGTCATCGTCGTAGCGTTGTATCAGTTCTTTTTCTTCTTTGTGGAAGTTCCTTGGCATTTTTGACCCGCCAATAATTAAATTGTTAATGAATGTGATCCCTATAAATTCTATGGTGCGGAGATTGTGGGTCTTAAGGGATGTATGTATTAATAAAGAAAAATCTCTATTCCATAAAACTAAAGAGAAGACCTTTTGGAAATTGAAAGAACTTATTAATGAACTACAAGTAACCAATAAAATGAGGGGTTTGATTAGTTTGTGATAAGGTTGTATTTTGTTGTAGATGCTTGAAAATGACTCAAATGGGAGTCGAAATATAGCTAAATTGGACAACATGGAATAGAGATTTTTCTTTATTAATACATACATCCCTTAAGACCCACAATCTCCGCACCATAGAATTTATAGGGATCACATTCATTAACAATTAAATGCAACTATGAAATTGTAAAACTCTGGACCAAGTAATAAAATACTAGTAAAGTATATGAGAAAGTTTAGTTCGAGCAGTATCGAAGAGATATTTTAATAATATTTGGCAGTTTATATTTCAGGTATAATACCTATTGAGTCATTTCCGTTCGCGATTAATCAGGTTCCTTAGTGTTCATAACACATTTCGTGTTACCTTTGATATTTGTTACGCGGTTTTCATCAAAGAACTCTACATTAGAGTATGTTAGTCATGTAGAGGCTTGTAAGATACGATAAATCCTTGTTATTTTTTAAAGAGAGCACAGTGAACGTATGCTAAACATGTCTCGCATGAGTTGTGAAGGTTTTGAAAATTCCTCCTTTCTAAGGCCTTCGTATTTTATCATAGCATTATCCTTACTTTTGTTTAACAAGTACGAACCGAAATATTTCTTAGTCTTTATTTAGAAGTATCATTTATTGCGCTATAAGAAAAAATACATTTTATTCACAATACTATACAAATATTATTTATACTATAAAATCCATTATTCTTTTTCGCGAAACTTGGCTATCGCCGTGGTTTGATGGCTCAGAGGTCACTGGTCACCGTACTGCACTAATCTTATCTATGTGGTTCTATTAATGCAGCGCTTTAGAAACTGGAGGTTAAGGGTTCGATTTCAGAATCCGGAAACAGGTCCGGATTCTCCCAGCATTGCGATGTAAATGGGTATCTACTTAAGTAAAGTGAAGTCCATCTGGTTGCGAATGCCATTAATAAGGTTTATAAGGCTGATAGAGTGACCCGCCAACCCTGTGCCATCCATATATAGTTGTATAAGCCCTTTGGCAGGCTTAAACCCTTCATAGATTATTAGGACCCTTCATAGATTATAATCCTACTATTATTATAACCTTATCTATATAAAGATTTTTTTTTACTAGTCCAAACTTCATGATATGATTTGTGTCGACGCCAAACCTTTTCCTTTCCTTAAAAGGCGACTGCAAAACATCCTTTGGGTCATGTGCTGAACTAAAGTTTAATTTGTATGATACAGTGGTTATGTCTTACTAAAGCCCGTGTAGGGGGAAAATATTACTACCGGTTTTGGATTTCAAAATTTTAATGCTTATTAAGAGAAAACGATCAGTTGTCTCAAAAAATGACTAGAGACAAAAATATTTCCCTTTTTTAACACAAAACATTTTTAGGGATTTAGTAAGACTAACAATTTTACCAAGCTTCAACTCAATAACCCGAACACTTATAGAGTTATTCATGTTTTATTAAAAAACACATAGAGACAGACACAAGGAAAGTTAACAAGATATGTTATAGTATGGAATGTCTTCACTGCTTTAACCTAACAAATAATGTCATTAGTTTGGTCTAGTAATTAGAAAACACCTTTTACATTATTTCATTATTTGTCTAAGCTACCATATTATAGAAAATAATTTTTCATTTGACAATTGGCGCCAAAATGACGGCTACTTAAAGCCATCACTTGTATCTTCGGAACTATAAATGAAAGAGGTAGAGCCAAGTGAGACCGGTTGAGAATGTCCACGCGTTTTCTTGGACATACAACCTATCAAGTGGATCGTAAAAAAGGTTTAACTCTGATGGTTTGGGCACGTGATCAGAATGCACCATGAGCGATTACCTCGGACCTCGGACAGCCCATGTAACCAACCATGTATGAGGGGAAAAGACCAAAGGAAAGAAAATACACAATCGGATGGACAACATCAAACCCCTTCCTGGTTCAAAGAGACATATCTCTGTAACGTGCTTATAACCTTACATGTGTAATAACCTTACACACACACAAAACTGATAGGAAAAACAGTTTTGAACATTGAATGGTAAACAGAATCCAACTTAGTAAGTAAGAAACCACTATGACAAATAATGTTTTCGAAACTTATGAGCCTAAGTCTTAGTTTAGGCTTATCATTTGGTTATAATGCGCTAAAAGGTGACCCCGGAAAAACAAATATGACTTAAAGATCCTGAGCAAAAGGAAGAGGTTTAAGAGAGAGTAATAACAATAAAACCAACTTTATTTAATACCTTTAAATGTTTCAGATTCGGTTAGTACTCTAGTAGAGACCTTCATTTAGAGCACCTCCCCTCCACTTATCTAACCACAGCTAGTGGTTCCAAAAGACCAATACCCGTTGGATAAATAATTCTCAAATTTCTCATCTGCTTTCAAAATGCGGTAAGAAAGTTATGCTTTAAGTTCTAATTGAGGGCGGTTTATGTTTACACGGGTTATTTAATGCTTCTACTGTTATTTTAACGAGTTTCTTCGTACCAAATATAAATAAAACATTTATTAGAGAAAGAGCAAACTAAATAGTTAGCCATAATTTGTCTAAGTTTTGTATGCTACTCTAGCATGAGAGGACGATTGTTTCATAAAAAAAATAAATACATTTAATATACACGCTTTATTAAAAATAGGAGACTTTTATCAAGTTCACAACCGTAATGGTGATGAACATAGTGGCATAAAATAGGGAAAATTATGTAGAAAAGGAAAATTCCAGTAATAGTGAGTAAGATATTAGCAAATTTGTATTTAATTTACTAAAACCAATTAACATTAAAAAAGACCAACAAAAAATGCATTTTTAGTAAAGTTTTTCTAAATAAAAAATAAACATCCAAATTATTGGAGATAATAAGGTAATAACTCTAGAAATAATAAACAATTTGGTTTTCCGGTGAAATCCGCGTTATAGAATTTAGGGTTTGAAGTCCGACGTTTCGCTTCCATTACTGGAAGCATTTTCAGGAGTGAGGTAAGTCGTGATGTTAACTCGAAGCAACAATAACAATGTTAAAGTCCACTTGTAGTTTGCGCAGAGCCCCGATCTCGTGTTATTTTGTGATGTGCTTCGTTGGTGGTTTGCTGCGGTGGATGAGGCAGGATACATCTTGGTGGATTTTCTCTGTGACGTCAACAGACATACGTCTAATAGCTGACTCAATGATATATCCAAAATGCCAAGATGAATCCTGCCTCATCCGCCGCAGCAAACTACCAACGAAGAACTTTTCAAAACTGGAGATCGAGACTCTACTCAAACTATGTCAGGACCCTAACTCCCTAATATTGTGGTCGTTGCTTCGAGTTAACATCACGATGCACCTCATTCCTGAAGATGCTTCCAGTAATGGAAGCGAAACGTCGGACTTCAACCCTTCGAGACGTGGATTTTACCAAAAAACCAAGTTTACACATTATGAGTCAGCCTGTAGAAGCTACACACTAAGTTAGGACTAATAATACTTAATATTTTAGTGTCAGAATCAGAAAATCTGTTAAAGCAATTCGATTTTAGATCAATATTTGATGAGATAATTCTGGTATCAACATTTCTATTTTGAAGTAAAAACTGTTATCAATATACACGGATAAATTGTCTGAAACAATGTTGAAATTTTATTAGATTTTTTTATTTTTTGTTTGTAAAATAGTAGAAAAGAAGAGGGTTATGACAGTTTGAGGTATAAACCGTAATTTGGAGAGATATTGAAGAGCTATTTGTTGAGAGAAAAAAGGAGTTGAAGGGGTTATTTCTTCTTGGAAATCATTCATCCGATATAAATCCTCCCTTATTCTATCCTCCACGGTTTTCTCCATTTTCGAAGCGAAGGAGGGCCAGAAGAGAGACAATTTTATTAAGTCAATCACTAAAAATCCAATGATTGGATAAAAAGAGAAAGGGATGAGGAACTAAAAGAATTGGATAAACCGTATTAAGGATTCCTTAACGGCAATTGAAAATGTCGGGGAGAGAATAAACCGTACCAAAATAGACAGTGAAGGTAATTATTTTTTCCAAAATGAATTGTCTATTTATTCAATTTACAACTAATTGTAAAATAAAATTTAAAAATACAAGACATCTTTTTAGTATTATAGATAGGAAATGTGACTTTAGTTCTCACAAGCAAGGGACATTGGTTTCTCACTTAATTTGATTCACAAGAAAGGAATGAGCCGTATACAGCTGACCGTCAGATATGGTTGAACTAAAGACGACGTTAAACTACTAATTTGTACACATACTACATATTCGTAATTTCCTCTGTAATTGCCTTATTGTTATTAGTTAAACATGTTTTCAGAGGTAAGTTATACATTTTGGTGTAATTATGACTGAATCAAGTCTTTAGCTACACTGAAACCTTAAAAAGGGCTTGATGAGGAGACTTTAATTGTTAAAAGCTGCATTTTTACTTTTAAAAGAAAGGTTGGTATACATGCATACAATACATGTAAATTCTGTTTGTAAACGATTAACAATAAACTAACAGCATCTATTTAAATTATTAACGTAATAATCGAACATGTATCTTACCTTTACAACCTACCTCTTTAACATTTTTGTCAGTTGACCATGAACAACACAAAAGATATAATTTCAGATTGATTTATTCATAATTTTTTTGTCATCAATTAAAGAACGATATTAAAAAATCATTAAATAAGAAGGGATAATATAGATACGAATGCACCACGTCGCCGGGACTGGAACGGGAGAACCCTGAGTTTACTTCACAATGATAAGATAAAGTTAGTATATTTAAAAACTGACGGGTTTGATTTAATGATGAGGTGAAGAAAGTTAAAATGTGATGCATTAAGAAATATATTTGACACAGTAGATATTGGTGGAAAATGGAGACTGAACAGAAACTAATGAAAACTGAGACAGCTATTCATAAACTTAAATATAATATTTGAAATTAAAACTTAAAGATTGACATGGCTGGGCCACGTTCAAAGATTTGGAGTGGATAAATGATTTAGAAAGTTACTCGACGGAGAGTTTTTGATACCTAAGAAAGCAAAGAGAGGAAGAAGCAGAGTAGGGTTTGGAAAGATTGGGAGTCTCAGGTGGCGACAGCAAACGCTTGATAGAGAAGAGTGGAAGGACATTATGGAGAAGGTCAGGGTCCTACAAGGGCTAAGCACGATGGAGTAGAAAATCGATAACTGTTAAGGAGTAGATAGATAGTAGGACTGATATGTGATACTGGGTTTTAGGTTATTTATCTTCACCAGTAGATAATCTGATACAATTTCTAGGTATATGATGGAAACATTTAAGGATAATCTACAAAACTTTCTAATTTTAAAACAAACTTTCTTTAAGGGTATGTAACTCATTAGATATGGGTGAAATAAAATCGCATCAATTTTACAGGAATTCTAAATATTAAAAGACTAATATAAAATATATTATAAACATAATTACGCTCTCAACTAAAAAGTACTAAAGAGTTGTAAAATCAAGGCTAGATTAAAATTAACTTTTGCAGCATATAGGATAAGGTAGAAAAAAAGATACATTTAAAAAAGAAAACCATCCTTAAAATGCTTGTTTGCTTGATAAAAGAAATAAAAAAATTTTGTTGACAAAAGTTTGTAAAGATTAAGATTTAGATTTTTAACGAAATGTTACCATCGTTGTTTAATGATAATGAGATTGTACACGTAAACTTTAACTATGAATGAGTAAATAGACAATAAACATGTTTAAGGAAAAATAACAAAGACTATATAACGTAAAACTATTTCCTAAATATGAATTAATAACTTTTGCTGTTATACAACAAAATAAATAAGTTCAAAATAAATTCCACGATGCTTAACTCCTCTAAAGATACTCTCAGTTGTTGAAGCTAAACGTTCAAATTCCTTAGTGAAGCACATTTTTCGGAAAAACCAAGAATATTGTGAAGAGTCAACCCGCGAAAACCTGCGCCTTCATTCAGTCTCTTAAGGCCCCCATACACGGTTAAAATGTTTGCGCAAACCTCATGCTTGACGTGTATGGACTAAATTTGCCCGACATCAGGTTTGCGCAAACATTTTGCGCAAAATGTTTGATCGTGTATGGGAACCTTTAGTCCTTTCTAATTCTGTTTCAGTATCGCGAAGTTTTCATTTACTTTTTACACGAATATATAACAATTTATCCTTTAGTACTGTAAGAATATTTGTATGATTTGAGATACGAAATAAATTTTAAAATCATTTTGTCAATTTATGTGGCACATAGGTTTCTCATGTCCTATTATTGAACAAATGGTGACATGATATTTAAATCTGTTTCAATTCCCAGTGGAATCACTTATTTTTAAGCAATATTAAATTTGCTCAGAGAAATGAAATTAATATGGGACTATCTGTGACCTTCTTTCGTCAAACCATCCAAATTTCTACAAAATCGAATGAGTAATTTTAAGGATACAGTTGTTAAAAAGAACGACAAGTTGTTGTTGGAAGAAAAATAAATGTGCGCAGAAGGGTGAATTAAAATAGGAAGAATGGGGTAATTATGATCTACCATTCCAATTCCATTAAAATCCAAACAGCAGTTTGTAAAAAATGGTAGTTCGAAAAATGTTAAACGCCAGACCGACAAACAGACATGAGATCAAAAATATTCCCTGCTGAAACTTAGTTTTTTCTTGATATTTTTGAAATGGGAGACAAAAAGGATTCGTTCTTCAGCATTATCATAGTGCTTTGGAAAGCTTGGAAGCAAAACTGAAAAGTAATTTTTTAAGATATTGGATAACAAAACAAATATTATGTTACGTTTATGTTTATTTGCCAAACTTTTTTACCATACACTACATCAGTGTAATGCTCAAAAAGAATATAAGAGAGATAATGTGAACGTATGTTTACATATCTGTAATATACTACCATTATGTATTCCTTAGGCAAGCAAGGGATTTCTGGGTCCAACCTTATGTTTCTCATGCATCCATATTTATATATATATATATATATATGAATACAAATACGTATTTTATGACGCATCCCGTTATAATATTCCATCAATCATATCCTGCTTTATATTTCCTTTCTTTTCTTTTGCACATTACGTGAGGTTCTCTTATAAAATGCATTAGGATGAATGTCGTATTCACCTGTTGGTTTAGCATTGTATGAATGATGAAAAATACGTGAATAAACTCAATACTTAAAGCTAACGAGATATGAATGGAATGAAAATAGCTATGTGGCTAGTATATACATACATACATACATACATATATATATATATATATATATATATATATATATATATATATATATATATATATATATATATATATATATATATGTGCATACACATTAATACGGATTAACCCTCAGAGATGCTCATGTTATCGGAAGTCATGGAACCTTAAATATAGCTGTCAATGTTTTGTTTTTTACCATTGACTAATTGACATTTATTACTACTGCCACAGACATCATAAATAATAACATAGAAGATTGTGTTTTGTATATGTAGGTGATAGAATACATTTGTGTATTGAGAACTACGCTATAGATTTTTTTTTTTATATAAACAGTGAAGTCACTTCATTAAGAATAAAGAAAGTCATCACTCCACAAAAGCTTGAATCAGATTTTATTTTTTGTCTAAACTCCTACAATGATTGTTTCTTTAAGCATTTCGTCATGTCTCTCTGGCATTGAAGATGACCACTAGAGGTTGAAAGCCGGCTTTGATCACTAAAGCTACTTTAGTGCAGAATCGTCTTTCTTCGTTATTAGTGTACTGTACACCAATAAATAGTGTACATCAATGTGTACGCCAATGAAAAGGAAATGGATCTTGGAATTCATTCAATCTTGAGAAATAGTAACATGATCGCCAGTTGTTCGGATATACATAGCAGGGCTTCTCTTACCACCTTAACTCATATTGTGGTGCAATCAATCGGCCAACTTGGCCTTTTTAAAAGATCCGCAAGAATAAAATGATCCTCAGTTGTATAAAGTTGAGAAAAATCATCAAAAAGCTGGCGTGATTAGAGATTAAGGAATTTAAATCTCCTAATTGATTCCAAGTAAACACTGCAGTATGTAATTAAAACTAGGAAAAAGCTTATTTTATGCAAAAAAAAAGCGGATATCATGGGAAAGAGAATTACAGATAAGCTTAATTGGCTTAATTCGGGACAGTGGTAGGGTAAGCTTAATTGGCCGGGGCAGTTGTGATAGCGAGTAGGCTAGCTTGTGTTCGAATACTGAGATCTGCAAACAGACTAGGCACAAAAACCATTTCACCGTATAATACAAACAATGTTTTCTATTTATTCTATTATATTTAAGATTATTTGCTTAAATAAAATTAAAGTATATGTACCAATAATAAAAAAAAAAATCTTTCAAAATTACAGGGAACCAAATGCAATACAGTTTTAAATTTGCAATAATAATAGATCAAGAACATGTATTACAAAGTACACTATCTAATATAAAATATATTGGTTCCGAGCGTATCGAAGGTAACGGAAGCTATGTGATCGTTCTGAAGAACGAAAATATTTTGTCTCCGATTTAAAAAATTCTAACACAGAAATCCGTTTCAGAGATCAGAAAACATTTTTGGTTCCGTATCTGTCTGTCGGTCTGTCGCTTAATTTTTGCGAGCCAACATATCCTAAAAACTACACGTCCGATTTTAATGAAATTTGGATAGTAGGTCACAATTAGTCCATATAAGTTTCTACCCTCAGCGCCTTATCTTTTTAACCTTATGCGCACAAAAATACATTTATTTTCACTTTTATCTTTAAAAATTCAAAACCTTCTGCGCCCATTTATTTATTTTCCACATAATCACAAACATCCATTTATTTTCCCCTAAACCTTCAAAAGTACTCACAATAAAAACTAATCGTTCGGCTTTAAAGAAATTTGTATGGTAGGTCATAATTAATTCATTGTTGGTCCCACATAAGTTTCAACCTTCTACGCTCATTTGATTCTCTTCCACATGCGTACAAACATACATTTATTTACAGCTATAGCTTCAAAATTACTTATCTTATTCGTATGAAACTTTTATAGTTTATCGAGAGTAACCCGCAGATAGCCCCAGATTATTTGAACCGTCTACGCTCTTTAATATTTGCTAAATTGACTTTAAATCATGTAAAAAATCAAAACAATTTTGACAGATTAAAAAAACGGGGGAACAATTAGATAAATTAGACAATATTGGCTTGAGAAAGCATAAAATCATGAAAGTACGTGATTTGATGCGAGGAAGCTATGTGCCACACCAATTAGCAGTCTATTTTTTTCGTTTTCCTGTTTGAAGAAGTTTGCTATGGGTATTTCAATAATAAGGTAGTGTGCCTCTTTTATTTAGCTGGCCACACACGTTGTGGTTCACCTGTACAGGTTACCTTGAAAGGTTTACCTACAAGTTATACCGCAACGTATATGGTCGGCTTTAGGTCTGTCTATTAAGGTAAAAAGAATCAGCTTCAGGATCAATTATACATTTTAAGCCTGATGTTTTGTTTGAAACAAAAGCGAACAAACAGAATAGGAAATACGAGTTTCAAAAACATTTATTCATGTTACAGAGCTGGCTTCTGTTACTGATGCTGTTTTGTTTGCTCTAGAGAATTAATTAAAACTGCAAAGTTGTTGAAATAATGCCAAAAAAACATTGCGTCAGTATTTATTTCGTAAACTCGTAGGAAATTGAATTAAGTGTTATTGGTTTATTATGAAGTTAATACATTAGATAAATCATTTTAGTATTATCAATTTTTGATCGAATATTGTTTATTACGTTTATTTGATGTTTTTTGGTTTAATTTTGTTGGTTTTATGCCAGGGATACTAATAATCTAAGTGCCCAAAAAAGTTGTGCGTCTTATTATTATAAGAAGAACAATAGTTAATTTTAATGTTTTGACTGTAATAAAATCAATTCTTCAATAATAGAGGGCCTATTCTGCAATTTTGCTATATTCATATGCTAACTTTGACGTAAAAAAAAGCTTGGGGTATTTATTAAATTGTTGTTATCCATAATAGCGAGTCTGTAAAGCGATGCCTCAAGCACTGGTTGTGGCCAAATACCAAACTACGCCGAGGTAGCGTCTTTTCGTATTTGCCATTTCAGTTTTTATTGTGTTGATAGTAGTAACGATCACATAAAACTTTTTTGTACTCTTATTAATAATTTAACGGTGTTTAGTTTTTCTACAACTTTTGTAATGAATTTAGAATACATACAACGCGTATGTTATATAAAGTATTTTATTAGTATTAATAAAATAAAAAATTAAGCAGTGAATAAAGTATTAATAAAACATATTTTAATAAGTGCATTTTATTATATAAAAAAACAAAAATACACTATTACACAGCCGAAATAGAAATGTAATACCCTTCACAAATGATAAGCCGGATAAAAGTTATTTCAGCTGTCCGAAAAAGTAGACAATACTGGCGACTCTCTGTTTGGATTTCGACTTAGATTTTCGATAAAACAACATAACCTACGGATATCCACAACAGTTTTGGAGTTGTAGTATAGCCAAACCAAAAATGTTAAATGTTTAGAGTTAACAAAAACTAAAGTTACAGATTCACTTGTCTGGCTGTTCGCACATCTTCATACTAACCTTTTGACTTAAAACCATTTGATAGGGGAGCTTTTATAGCTTCCTAATCGACTCCCAGAACACGAAAATTGCCTCTACAAAGGAAAATTCAAAAGCATACAAGAAACTTATAAAATATAACCTTTGTCTTAACTTGAAGGTCTTTGAGGCAAGTAGAGCAATTTGTCAGTCTCAATTACTAAAAGCAGAATCTCTAAAATTGCATCCTATTTCAAACTGATACCCTACAAAGTGATTCAGAGATCCTCGGAGGCTGGTTTCATTGCTTTACATCATTAATGATAACAGAACGATAAAAGCAATTGCAATTTTTTAAGTATTAAACATTTTTAAACTTAAATTAAGTTAACAAAATCTAATATTGCGGCCTCCTTCGGAAGATTTAGGTTTATAATTGTTGGAATAGTGCATACCAATACAGGATATTGAGTTTAAATTGTGCCCGTCCGCTTTCTAGGACTGTTCTCTATTGGTCGTGTCATGTCTGAAATTTAAATATATATATCTTTTATCTTGAGATGAACCAATCAATTTTAATATTTATCTACGACATTGGCTCACACAAGCTAAAGTATAAGAATTAAATATTATCCAATAAATTTACTGCAAAGAGAAATATAAATATATATAAATATTACATAAACCTTAAATTTAGGTATATTATAATATCACATAAACCTACACTAATCTGATTATAAATAAATAAAACTTGCTTACATTCAACATTAATTTTATTACACAACCAAACGTATCTCCTACAGTCTGGTTCACAAAGAAATCCTATGTCTGTCGAAATAGGAAATTTATGGTTGCAATATTTTTGTATTGTTACATGACCATAAGTCGTTTCTCTAGGGTTAGGAACGTCCTTAATCCAATGTCCACCATATTTCACTCGTACTATCTGAAATAAAGAAGAAAAAAAATCGTGTTAGAGGAAGTGAAGCCAATACTACGGCATTTCTTAAGGAAATGTAACCACTAGATAACAGTAAAAAAAGAACCATTGTAAAACATAAATCTGCCAATACACCAAACAATTTATATATTTAGGTATTTTGTATTTACATTAAATTTTGAAAGCGAGAATATAATTTACAGGCAGTGTAAATTCTTGGCAACTTACTCCACAATACATTATGTTTTCTCAATATATATATTTTTTATCTTCCAACACATTTTTTTTTAACTAGAATTCGTATTAGGTGTATGAGCAGGCTAAATAATCAATGAAGAAGAAAATAAATAGGCCAAGTATGTGTTGTCAGAATACACAAAGGACGAGTACGTTAACCAGCGAATCAGTCCCTATTAATATGGTGGCTATTTAAAAGTTTGTTTAACTATAAATGTTGAACAATTCATTATAATGACGTAAAAGAAGGGCTATTATATGTATTTTTATTGTCCAAACGAATGAAAGTATGTACTTCGACGTGGTTAGCACTTTTTATATGATTTTGGGAGAGGGAAAGCATTTTTTGGAACGAAGTTCCTTATGGCACGTTCTAGAGCCCGGGAGTGAATCCGAAAAAAACGACCAAAATCGCCGTCACAAAATCACCATCACATAATCACTGTCACGCAAAATCCGTCACGAAATCTACAGATCACGATAACTTGAGTAAAACCGAGTTAGATGAAATTTGGTACACATGTTCATTTTACCAATGCACAGGCTGAGTTCGTCAGAAAACGTTATCCGCCCAAGCGTTCACCCGCAACGCTCGCGTAAACGTAAGCTTTAAAAGACGGGAAAAAGTGTTATTAAGGAAGCCTGTTACTTGACTTGTTTTGATTATTTTTGTTATGTATGTCAATAATGTCACTTTGTTTTGTAAAAAAATAAAATATAATCATTTAAAATTTCACCCTGATACAAGCAGAAGCTGTAGAGTAGGGAAGAGGTATATTTTATAATATTTTAAATTAATAGGCCGGGTAGGTAGAAAACAGTTCTATTTCAATCCAAACTCCTTTAACAAACATACTCTTTCACTATAAACTCATCATGATCAACTTTTCTCTTATATTTAATATATATTTATAGTAAGACGCTTGCTTTAATTATACAAATAATGATTTTCTTTTAATTTTGCTTTAACTCTGCTAGGTACAAACAGTTCGTTACTTTTAATTTTGTCTCTTTTCTAACTCCGCCATGTATATAAGTCGTTAGCAATGTACGTTAGCAATGTATACGTACTTAGCAGTGTGATTTTATAATTTATATTTAATGAAAAATTTAAGGAACTTCGTTCCTACCGGGTGTCCCGTGACACCACACGTATTTTTTTTCTCATTAAATATGCCATGTATGAAAATGAAATGTTAATAGACAAAGAATAACTATGATTTTAAAAAGTTTTTTCGTAGATTTGAGAAATATTGAGGGGAGGGGATGGGGGGGGGGGGGGGGGCACAAAAAATAAACCAAATTTGTACTCAGGGGGTTATCTTCTTTCATTTAACAACCCATAGGACGCATTTCTGTTAAAAGATATTTGAACCCCTAAACTTCAAAACCTTGTTTTTAAAGGATGATTTTTTTTTTGGAGCTTCCCTATAATTTTTGGGTTATTACACATAATATAAATGCAATGTTTCAAATTTTTGTGTTGTGCACTTTCAGATATCAGGAGTGTTACAGACAGACAAGCATAGGAAGGTCCTCATTTTCTTTACCTATGGACCAGCCAAGAGTCTATTCAAATTAATGCAATGAAAATCCGTTGCACAGAGACACTATTTTTGTACTGGGTATTGGATAATGTTTAGGCATTCATATGTTTGATAGAGAGAATACATTTAAAATCACGGCACAGGGAAGGAGAATCTCCTCTTTTTAGATTCCCCTAGAGGCTATCATGGTAAGCAGGGGGACATTTGCATACCATCTAATACCTAGGCACAATTCCAAACTGTACCATTTCAGACTGCTCTATCTACATCTTTTCTTTCCTCATTTATCATTCGCTGAGCAGCCAGTTTTTAGCTGATAAGCTCGATTACATAATAGGTCGATAACAATTTTTATCGTTTCCCATTAAAACTCAACTCAGGTAAATGGCCACTGTGCTGTTAAGAGACCATCATTAACAAAATGGTATAATGATTCTTAAATAAATAAGCTGATGATGTTATAGCTAAATAAATAATTATTCTTAAATGTTATAGCTTGGACAACAAAAAACTATTGGATCATCCGGGACAGTGACCGCACTAATTTCAAAAAACTCCCCCCGGGAAACGTCGACCTTTCTTTGGAGGTTTATTGTGGCTATAAAACGGAAATAAGTACGGAAAATATCTCTTATCAAAAAAAAAAAAAAAAAAAAAAAAAAAAATACGTGTGGTAGGAACGAAGTTCCTTACGTTTTTCATTAAATATAAAATCACACTTCTAAGTACGCATACGTTGCTAACTACTCAATAAATATTTTTGACTCAATTAGAAAATTATTATTAGTAAAATTATTACATAAAACTTTTTACAAAAATCCCTTGATCCGCTTATGAACAATATTATTTTATTACATCAATTTATACATTATTTATCGGTTATATTTACAGTTTTACTGGTTAATAATTTAACACAGTCGACACTGTCAATTTCTGACGATTCTCTTGGTGCACTTTCCATTCACTTTCCATTTTAAATAATATACGAATACTTTTCTCAATGATAGAAACAATAATTGAATAAAAGCGTTTTTTTGTGGATAAATAGCGAGTTTGACAGGAAGAAGGAGTAAGAGAGAGAGAGTATAGTGAGAGCGAGATGGAAAGATAGAAGAGTTGGGATTGGGCACGAAAAGATACCAAACCAAGTATAGTAGAGGGGGAATAACTCTACATTCTTAATATTCCACATAGACTAACTACAAACCCCACACTTAAACCATCAACTTTTAAAAATTGTAAAATATATCACGTCACTGTAAAAAACTGCTGCTTGTATCAGGTTGAAATTTTACATGCCTGTTTCAATTGTACTTTAGACGATGTGTATTGTGTATGAAGTTTTATTAAAATCGTTACGTTAGAACGTAAGATATCGGTAAAAACTTTTTTTCTTTATTTAAAACGTTTAGGTCCGCTATAATAAATTTAGCAATCTTTATCACTTGATAACAGAGTCAGAGTTAGTTTTACTAAAAATAAATATTTATAAAAGTTGTTTGTCTCATTAAATAGATAAAGTTAGAATTTTTTCCCGTCCTAAAATTCCAATTTTAAATTTGAATCTTACGTTTACGCGAGCGTTGCCCGTGAACGCTTGGGCGGATAACGTTGTCCAACGAACCTGTCTTGGGCATTGGTAAAATGAACATGTATACCAAATTTCAACTAAGTCGGTCAACTTTTACACAAGTTATCGTCATCCGTAGATTTTGTGACGCTTTTAGCGTGACGGTGATTTTGTGACGGTTATTTTGTGACGGTGATTTTGGTCGTTTTTTTCGGATTCACTCCCGGGCTCCAGAACGTGCCATAAGGAACTTCGTTCCAAAAGGGTTGTACTAGAAGTAGCTTAATGAATGAATGAATGAAAATTATTTTATTTTAAATTATAAATACATAAATCTTCCAACAAATCATAATACTCCCTAGCATTCGCTGTCGGGAGAGAGTCTATCTCTTACATCTTACTTCTTACAATAAATGTGATTCTTAGAATGATTCTTATCATAGAATTATTTTGATTAATGCTTAAATTTTTTGAGAGTATAAAACAATATAAAGTAAAATTAAAAAATAGTATAAAATAACAATATGAATCATATAAAATAATAATTAATTTCTGACTTTAAGTGTTGCATTTAAATAATTTTGATTTTTTTGTATTCTACCAGTATCAGCCACAAGCGCCTGGAATTCGGATAAAGACAAAAATTGCCTTCCCAAATACTTGGATCTAATTTCTGTTAAATAAGGACAAAGGGCTATGTGGTGGTAAGTGGTCTCATCCTCAACATGACATAACTCACATTTTCCATTTGCTTTCCCTTTAGTCCATGGTTTGTAGTTTAGTGGTAGCAACCCGCATCTCAACTTAAACATGGTTCTTACCTTAGTGATGGCCGTGTGTGGTGACATGTACCATTCCACTGGTATTGGAGGTAAGTCAGAGTATAGCGGATAGAAAGATGCGTTCCTGATTGCCTCCTCCCGTTGTTCCACCTATTTTCTCTTCCACACTTCCAAAGCCCGGACCATCTCTTTTCCCCAGCAATCTCTATTTTCCCATCCTCTACTCAGCTCTATACCCATTTCCTCACCAAACTCTATCCAGTCCTTATACCAACCGGCATTAGCTCTTACAGCTTCAAAAGCAAGTGTATAGGGCAGTCTCCCTTCCTCCATTTCTATAACTTTCCTAATGTAGTTTATGTGATGCGAGAGAGTGTACTCGAACATGTATTCAGTTTTTAACTCAGATTCTAGCATGTAACAGGGTGTATAGTTTGGTGCAAATTAAACTCTTTTTAAAAATAATCTCTTACATCTTTCCAATGTCTCATACTTCTTCCCTCCCCATATTTGAGCACCGTATGTAATTATAGAATGAGTGACACCTTCGAACACACGTAGCTTCGCATTAAACGGTACAGTACTGTTACTTATATATTTACTCCATAATGTGTTGATTCCTAATCTACCAGTTTTAATCTTATCTTCAATATGCTCTGAAAACGATAGTTTGGAAGTGAGTGTTAAACCTAAATACTTATAAGAATTCACAATATCAATTTTACTTCCTTTAAATGTCCAGGATGAGTTACCAACTTTGCCACCTCTTCTAAAAATTATAATTTTTGATTTTCCAAATTGAACCGCAAGTTCCACAAATCACAATACACCTCCAAGTTGTTTATCATCTTTTGAAAAATCATAGGGTTTTCCGACAGGACGACCAAGTCATCCGCATATAGCAAAACATTTATTTTGAGGTTACCTATGTTCACACCCCCTGTATAAATTCAACCACATCATTTATAAATAAGGAAAACAGCAACGGGCTAAGCAAACATCCCTGTCTCAATCCTATACCAGAAGCAAAGGACTGGGTCAATCCCTGTCTTGTCCATTCGGATGACTTAGTCGTCCTGTACAAACTCTTTATCGCATTTATGGTTTTTCTTGTGATCCCTGCACAACTCAGTTTGTAAAACAATGCTTCCCGATCTATTGTGTCGAAAGCAGCTTTCAGGTCAACAAACAAACAAAATACCTTTTTCCTTCCTCTTTTTAGTGCAATATTAATGGTTGAACATAGGTTAAATAAATTATCAGTAGTTGAATATGATTTTCTAAATCCAGCTTGCGCCTCGTGTAAAATGCTTCTATAGTCTACCCAATCTGTGAGCCTCCTTAACAGTAATCCAGAATATGTTTTTGTCAGACTATTTAAAAATGAGATACCCCTATAATTTTGTTCTAGCTTTGGATCTCCTTTCTTCAAAAGCGGAAAAATAATAGCATCACTAAAGTCCTCATTTATCACCCCCGTCTTATAGATATGATTGAAATACTCAAGTAACATTTTTTGTAAATTGAGAGGTATTGCTTTTAGAAACTCAGCAGGTATACCATCTACCCCTGGTGCTTTTCCTTCCTTCATATTCGCCAGTACCAGCTGTAGCTCTTCTAGAGTAAAATCAGCATCCATCAGAGGATCCCTATACTTAGGCTCTGCATATGATATCTGACCTGCTTTTAAGTCGGGGTTTAATAGCATTTGAAAATAATTAATCCAAGCTGTGGGTTGTATTGAGCTGTTGTAGGATTGTTTTGTTAATTTAAATAATTCCGCTAATCTCCAAAATTCTTTCGACTCCTTTACGTTTGCGATTTTTTTTTGCCGCCTCTATGTAATATTCTTTTTCCTTAATTTGACATAACCTCCTATATACAGTAGTGCAATGTCTGAGCATTGTTTTCAAATGCAATGTGCTTCTTTTCCTGTACAACTTTAACACACTAAACATATGCCTCCTAGCAGTAAAACATTCGTTATCACACCACTCTTTTTTTTTCATTTTCGGGTGGTAGCCATGTCCAGAGCTACTTGGACCTTCTCCCCCACTTGCAACATCCCTAATCCATTCCTTGATAATATTACAATTCACAATTTCATATTTATTTTTTGTAATTTCAAAATTTTCTTTAATTTCTAAATTCTGTTTGAAATTATTTTCATTTTGCTTTATCCATCTTAACTTCGGTAAGGGGTTCAAACAACTCTGATCTGGGTCAAACGTTGATGCGTCTAATTCTAACTCCAACGGCATATGGTCTGAGAACAACTGCTTGCCTACTTTGAACCTTCTAATGTATTTCAGGCAAACAAAATCCACTGCTGCTATGTCAATTACCGATTGTCCCCTGGGACCTATGTACGTGACATGCCCCTCTTCATCTCCCACTGTCCGTCCATTAAGAACTATTAAACCTCTTTCATCATATAATTCTACCAACAATTTCCCTTTTTTATTAATCTCTTTATCCCGAGTTTTCCTACTTTCTGATATTTTACTTTTCAAATTTGCACCCTCCAGCACTTCCTCGTCAATAGTTTGTAATTCTCCAATCTTTCCGTTTTGATCCCCTATCACTATTAAGTTCTCTTTATTAATTATATTTTCTCTTAATTTTTTAAAATCCGAATCCCACATGCTGCAACTCAAATACACTGGCAGAACACATATCCTCCTATTCTCCTTAATAATATAGATCAAGCAATTGTCTTCTTCAGACTGATCAAAACTAACTAAACGTTTTAGAACTAAGTTTCTTTTAACACCCACAAGACAACCTCCACTAGGTCGTCCCAAAATAAAAGTTTTTTTTTGCAAATGCCCACTTTAAATCAAAACTATGAAACTTCTTTTTACCTAAATCAATAACATCTATATCCCCCTCTATTACAAAAGTTTCATAAAAAATAAAAATATCAAAAACTTCTATATAATTTAAAAATTCTTCATCTCTAAGTTTATTTTTCAACCCACATAAATTATAAGATACTAAGGATAAAAATAACTGTCTTTCTGAAGCTAGTGCGGCGGTGGCGATGGTTTTGCTATGTGTCAGTTGTGATTTTTAGGCAAGGGTGCTTGACTACTCCCCCTCTCCTCTTGCTTGAGATGCTGTACTATTTCAGTCAGGTCGTAGTCTAACAAAATATTCAACTTACCTAGAGCCTCCTTATCACTATTTACTATTCCTCTAGTGTCACACCATTGAAACAGTTCCCCACTCACTAAAATACTGTCCTTAACAATTTTCACATTCCTTTCTTTGCCACATTTCTTAAACTCCTTTCTTATTGCAAACCATTTGGACCTCACTTTTCTGCACTGCGACGAAAAATCTCTGGAGATTGTGAAGATTGTACCAGGTAAATATTTCCTAGCCGCTTCTAATATTTCGTTTATGTCCTTATCTTGCGGAATATGGGCGATCAACATTTTATTTTGCCTTCTACCTAAAGGGTGTGCTCGATTTATGTTTATTGGCCTTTTGATATTCAGCACTTCCCTACAGAACTTAGTTATTCCATCTTCACAGTTAACTCCTTCAGGTACCTCAACATTTCTAAATATCAAATTATTATGGCGTGATCGGTTAATTTGGTCATCTAGTTTCTTATCTGTTAGTTTGTTCGACTCAGACATTTGTTCCAGTTGGTTCTTTAAAGCTTTATTTTCTTCCCGTAATTGTTTAATCGACTCCTCCAAATATTCGACGTCCTGTTTAGTAGCTGTATTTTTTAGTTTTTCGTCCATTATATTGACTATCATATCCCTTAACTCCTCTTTGGCCATGCTTCCAACTGTTTGGGCCATTAGTACTTCTTGCCTAGTTCTTTTACTCTCTGGAGAGATTTTCGTATTTTCCTCCCTGGATCTCTTCTCGATAGTTATTTCACCTGGTTTTGCCGTTATTTTTTTAAGATTCGAATTCATCAACAGGTTTATTGAAGGGAAGGTTAAGTTAGTTGGATGCCGACTGCCGACGGATTATCAGAAGTCTGCTCTTGCTGCTCCGTTTCCCTGTTGAATTTATTATTGCTTTCTCTATTGTGTTGTGTTTTTGTATATTTTTAATTATAATTGTGATTCTCGGTAGTGAATTGTTACCGTTAAAATCACTTAGATTCAGACGCACGAAGATCGACGTGATGACAGATCCGAACTGTAGTTTAAGTTAAAATAATTGTACAATTCAATTGTGTACTTTTAAAACAAAGCATCAACTAAAAAATAATAAGTTTGCAACTAAAAATAATAAGTTAATTCAAGTATTTAATTCGTAATTTTAGTGGCTTGATAAATTGTTAATGATAGCGATGTTATCACGACAGCGGTTCGATATCGACTCCTAATAAATTTAGCAATCTTTATCACTTGATAACAGAGTCGGAGTTAGTTTTACTAAAAAGAAATATTTATAAAAGTTGTTTGTCTCATTAAATAGATAAAGTTAGCATTTTTTCCCGTCCTAAAATTCCAATTTTAAATTTGAATCTTACGTTTACGCGAGCGTTGCCCGTGAACGCTTGGGCGGATAACGTTGTCCAACGAACCTGTCTTGGGCATTGGTAAAATGAACATGTATACCAAATTTCTACTAAGTCGGTCAACTTTTACACAAGTTATCGTCATCCGTAGATTTCGTGACGCTTTTAGCGTGACTGTGATTTTGGTCGTTTTTTTCGGATTCACTCCCGGGCTCCAGAACGTGCCATAAGGAACTTCGTTCCAAAAGGGTTGTACAAGTAGTAGCTTAATGAATAGAAATAAACTTTCGGCGGAAGAACGTGGAGAGACAATTTCTTTATATTCATTAGGATGACCTCCATGAACACTCTTATTCCTGAAGAAGTAGCTTAAGTTTGGTCTTTTGACTTTAAGCCTTACCTCCTTCGGTTATAACTCATAGTAGAGTTAGAGTTATTGATTCTGGGTAATTTTATACGTTTTCTACACAATATATATATTTTTTTTTTTACATTCTTGACACACAATCATAGAATGTAGCTTTTTTTTATGAATGTTGGATGTGTCTTTATGCGTGCCATGATTGTAGGTGCCCTATAAGTATGGATAAATTAAAAGAATGTGTGAACAATGTACAAAAATAACACTAAATGTTTTTCTAACTCATTATAAAGTATAACCGATGGAGACACGAAAGCAAGTCATGGGAACAAAATTGTACATCTTTTCAACTTAGATTTGCCGACTTGGTTTGTGGGTTGGTCTTTTACACAAATCTACGGTTTTATTACGAAAAACTACCCGAGGAATGGGCCCCTATAATCGCCTCGCCGGATACGGCAGATAGTAAATTATATAATATCTAATTTTGGAACGAAGTTCTTTATGGCACGTTCTGGAGCCCGGGGAGTGAACCCAAAAAAAAACGACCAAAATCTACCGATGACGATAACTTGAGTAAAAGATGACGGAGTTAGTTAAAATTTGGTACCCATGTTCATTTTATTAATGCGTAGGCAAATTTAAAATTGGAATTTTAGGACGGGAAAAAATTCTAACTTCATCTATTTAATGAGACAAACATTTTTTTTAAATACATTTTTTTAGGCAAAACGAACACCGACACTACTATGAAGCGGTAAAGATCGCTAAATTTATTAAAGCGGACCTAAACGATTAAAATAAAGAAAACAAAATGTTTACCGATTTCTTACGTTCTAACGTAATGATGTAAATGAAACTTTGTGTACATCACCTATAGCACAATTGAAACCGGCATGTAAAATTTCAACCTGATACAAGCAGAAATTTTTGTGATTTAGTGATTTATATTTTTTATTATAATATTTAATTGAAGCAACATGTCAACGGAGTCTAAAAAGGACAGTTCTTTTTCGTCTCTACAACCATCTAACTATAAATTCATCATTAACTTTTGTCTCAATATACAATACATTATTTATTGAAAGACGCTTGCCAGTGGCGTATCCAGGGGGGGGGGGGGGGCACAGGAGGCACGTGCCCCCCCCCCCCAGAACCAATTGAGTAAAAAAAGCCGTATTTTTTTGGGGGGGGGGGGGGGCAGCTGAAATAGTTAGTTACTTTTAATTTTGTCTCTTTTCTAACTACAACATGTATAAGTAGTTAGTATCGTATACTTACTAATTTTGGAACTGTGATTTTATAATAAAAAAAATTGATTTTATAATTTATATTTAATGAAAAGCATAAGGAACTTAGTTCCTACTGGGTGTCCCGCGACACCTCACGTTTTTTTTTTTTTTTTTTTTTTTTTTTTTAAATGTAATACCTTCAAAATATGTATATATTTTTTGTTCATAAATTATACTTTTAAATCTAAAGATTTTTATTTTGTATTAAAAATATTTTTAATAAAAATGTAAAAAAAATATCTATAGAATATCCAATAGAATGTTGATGCTTCTCAAGCATATTAAATATTCTTAAAGTAAACACCTGTAGCCGAATCTATGGTAATGTAAATAGAAGAAAATTCTATTTAAGAGTTCCCCAGGGATAAAAGTGTTGTTTTCCGAGCTTTATTACCCCAGTTAAGTTGAGCACGAGGGAGAGGTCTACTCCAGTAAAAGAAAAAGTTAGAGGGTGCCCTGGTAATTTCCACCAGAAAACAATATACACGTCAATAAAAAAGAACACTGTAGAATTGTTATAGTTCATAGACAGACAAGAGACTAAAAATGCCCCTTGAAGTCGGAGAATTCAGCAAAAAAAATTTAGTTTATGCACAATTATGACAAAGTAGGTTCAGTAAAAACGGGGTTTGGATAACTAACATATCACAGATAGTAATCAAATTTTGAAAGATTTTCTTACTCGTTATAATAAATGTAATTTGCTTATAAGTAGGTAACTTGTAATTTAAATATATATATATATATATATATCAGCAGAGTAATACCGTGTTTTTGCACACTGCAAAAGGCTACACAATTTGCGAGAGACACCAAGGGATGTGCCACGCAAGCGTGACACATAGGAACTGTTCCAACATCAGACATAACGTCATTAAGATGTTGGCTCGGCATTATGCCATGTCCTGCATCGTTTCGTCGCGTCCGACTCATCAGGGGCCCGACGATGCCCACCCAACTCTGGACCTATACTACATCAAGAAGATCAGATATAGGACTTATCAGAGACGAGGGTGCTCTCATACCGCCATTCTCGTCGGGCCCCTGATGAGTCGGACGCGACGAAACGATGCAGGACATGGCATAATGCCGAGCCAACATCTTAATGACGTTATGTCTGATGTTGGAACAGTTCCTATGTGTCACGCTTGCGTGGCACATCCCTTGGTGTCTCTCGCAAATTGTGTAGCCTTTTGCAGTGTGCAAAAACACGGTATTACTCTGCTGATGTGTTTTGCCAGCCAAGCAAGAATGGCGGTATGAGAGCACCCTCGTCTCTGATAAGTCCTATATCTGATCTTCTTGATGTAGTATAGGTCCAGAGTTGGGTGGGCATCGTCGGGCCCCTGATGAGTCGGACGCGACGAAACGATGCAGGACATGGCATAATGCCGAGCCAACATCTTAATGACGTTATGTCTGATGTTGGAACAGTTCCTATGTGTCACGCTTGCGTGGCACATCCCTTGGTGTCTCTCGCAAATTGTATATATATATATATATATATATATATATATATATATATATATATATGCACTGTGATCATTCTGACTTCTCATTCTTATGACGCACAATAGCTATTTACGTAAGGGCGTTATTACAGGCCGAGGGTGAAGTTTGAAAGCACGAGTGCGTTTAACGCCCGAGGCCTGTCATGTCGCTTACTGCTCGTGGTGCGTACACTATTTTATCGCCCACCACATGTAAACTAATTACTAATATGGATATTAAGGTTACATCAATACCAAAACAAACCGCAGTTATAAAAATATTGATTGTTACTAATTGAACAGCTGACGCTGAGAACTACTAGCGGCCCTGTAAAGAAAAAGCATGCATTTTTACAGGCCCCAGGGCTGTAAAATGGAACTTTACCGGCCGCTCAGGATAGGAATGTTTACAAGTGGAGGGCGATAAAAGAACTTACACATAATACCCCAACTGTGAGTGTGAGAGCAGGGGTGAGATTTTTCTCATGAGAAGATTAGTATTATATCTTCGTTATAAATTGTATGTTTGTTTGTACTTCTGGAAAAAAAAAAAAAAATTGCGAAAAATTGATTTCAAAAGCACTAAATTTAAGTTGTAATTAAATTGATTGCAAAGGTTGATTTTATAAGCTGTAGACTAGATTCAAAAGAGGAATGTAAATAAGTCCAATGAGAGATGGGAGAACTAGAGTAAATTTATGTTCCTTTTACATAGATAGAAAACTGTGTAGGAATAAGTACATTCACAACGAGATGTGATTTCGCTGGTTTAACCCGCTATAATTCACTAGGGGATAATATATCTTCGCTCCTAAACCAATTACCAAGTGCAGATTAAGCAAAATACTAGGAACAATCGCAGCATTTTTTTAAAAATAAAATTAATGAATAATGAACGACACAGGCTTTTCAGTATTAAACGTTTAACAATTTGGACATTCTGTGAACTTCATTAATAGAACTATAACTTCGATGACTAATATAAAATATTATGCATGTATTCCTTAAAACATAAAAATTATTAAACAATGGTATATTCTATCATTTGTTCGGCGTTTGCACGATATTTGTTTACAATTTTAAGCAGATAACTAAATTTCTAAGATTGATTCTACGACAGACTAGCTATCAAATAAACTTTTAATACAAAACTTAGTTATTTTTTCTAAACTTTTTTAAGATTTATTGGAACTTTTTCATACTTTATAATATAAACCACTTATCACAAAATCTAAGACCCTAAACCCTTGACTCTTCTAGTCAATCGTCAGTCATAATTACGTTTTATCAGTATTTAATAATTTTGACCTGATTAAAAAATATTTTAATGAGAGACAAACAACAAAAACAAACGGTCCGAGACAGCTCAGAAAAACTTTCTCATATACGAGTTCATAATTACTTAGCCCAGTGTATTCTACTTATAAATCTTCAAGTTATCTTTAGGTATATTTAATTATAATTGAACATTTTATCAAAATGTAACATAAAAATTACTTCTACTCGGCGGGAAATCGAACCCGGCTCCTTTCCCTCTGCGTTTAATGCTATTTTCTCAGGAACTAGATTTTTCCCGGGAAATCGGCTGGTATCGATAAATTCGTATTTAAATTGACCAATCGAGGAGGAGGGAACTTGGAAGTTATCTAAGTCTGTATAATTAACAGAATATTTGTAAATTATTCCTTAGTGTAGTACATAATATCTGCAATGCTGCAATCACAGCACATTTTGATTACAGTATCAGATCTTATTTACATTTTGTATCCAAAGATAATGATCTCTTCTTAACCCAAGAACATCAAAACACACAATATGCAAATTAACAAAGAATAATTGCAGACGTAATCTCCTTACTAGCGTTATCAACACCAACTTTTCCACGCCTCGGGCTCACTGTATGTTCAGTAACACTTCTCAAACTCACTCGAGATAGAAACTCGTCGAAGTTAAGTTAAAGTTTATCGAGACACAAGTTTAAATCAATATTTCAAACACCGTACATTAGCTCTCTCTCAATAACTCCTTCCAACTTTCCTTCCCCCACTCTTAGTCTAATACAATGCTTTTAAAGTTTTGAGGTAGATTTTTTTCCGCCCCCAATATCTACCCTAAAACAGAAATAAACTTCACTTTAACACCTACAATCATAAAAATATAGGGATTTTAAATTCATATCCAAAAAACACCCACAAAAAAAAAAAAAAAAAAAATATATATATTACCCCCATAATGCCATACCCATAGAGGTCCTAAATATTACTTTCTGTTTTTGCCTCAACAACAAAAGAAAATTAAAATAGCAGAAATATTCAACAATATGACAATAAATAAATCATAATACTTCACCAATAAGTCAGTATAAGTTTAGAATCTTTTATACAAATCGGTTTAGATCATGACTAAGTTAAGTTGTAAAAACTGGATTGTATTAAATATTAACTATTTTAGTTTTTCTTCCGACCTTCCCGAAGGAAACGGAAGTGTAATCATAGTGAAGAACGAAATTTTTTTATGTCTCCAAATTCAAAAGTTCCTTGACAGAAATCCGTTTCAGACATCAAGGAACATTTTTAGACTCGTGTCTATTTGTCGGTTGGTCTACCATTTAACATGTTTATGAACTATACTATGTCTTAAAAACTAATCGTCAAATTTTAATGACATTTGGATGGTAGGTCATAAACAGCTCATTGTTGGCCTCATTTAAATTTCAAATATTTAATAAAACTAAAAGTTACCCCACTGGCAATTGAAGTAGGTCCATTTTTATTTGATTGATTGATTGACTCATTCCGAATAATAATGAAAAACAAACAGTTGAAAAAGTTTATGTGTAATACAGACCTATTTTAAACTCTTTAGATAGTCACCAGCGAAGTAATAATCTATCACACTTTAAAAATATCTATTGTACATAAAAGATTTTTAGAGATGGAGGAATGAAGGTGGAGAATCCAGGGGATTTTGAGGGTTGAATGGTCTATCTATGGCAGTGTTGGGTTCTTGAAAGACACCTCTGTGTAGACATAAGGATTAGGACAATAAAGATATTTCAGATTAAAAGAGCAGTAGTAACAACTTTGGACTAAATATATCTTAAAATATCTTGAAAACAATAAGTTAACTAAAATTCAGCCTCTTGCTATCCTTAAGTCCTATCTAATTCTGTTTCATTATCACGAAGTTTTGTGTACATTTATTTTATGAATTTTTATATACATGTATATAATTTTTTTCTTCCGAGCTTACCGAAGGTAACGGAAGCTATGTGATCGTTCTGAAGAACGAAAAAATTTTAGGTCTCCGATTTCAAAAATTCCAAGACAGAAATCCGTTTCAGACATCAGGGAACATTTTTGGTTCCGTGTCCGTCGTTTTTTTTGGTTCCGGTCCGTCGTTCTGTCGGTCTGTCGGTCTGTAGTTCAATTTTTGCGAACCAACATATCTTAAAAAATACACGTCCGATTTTATTGAAATTTGGATAATAATTAGGCCATAATTAGCTCATTGTTGGTCCCATATAAGTTTCAACCTTCTGCGCTAATTTGTTTCTCTTCCACATGCGCACAAACATACATTTGTTTACACCTATAGCTTCAAAAGTTCTTATCTGATTTGTATGAAACTTTTATAGTTTATTGAAAGTAGTCCGAAGATAGCCCTAGATTAATTTGAACCGTCTGCGCTCTTTAACTTTCGCAAAATTGATACTTTAATTTATGTAAAAATCCTAAAAATATTGACAGATTAAAAAAAAAACGGGGTAAACAATTAGATAAATTAGACAATAATAGCTTGTAAAAGTATAAAATCAAAGTAAGTGATTGGATGCGAGGAAGCTATGTGCCACACCAATTGGCAGTCTATTTTTCTTATAATATGATATATGAAATATTTATATGATTTGACATATCAAATAAATTTTAAAATAGTCTGTCAATTAAGGTGGCACATAGCTTCGTGTCACATTATTGGACGAATTGCCAGTTGATATTTGGATCTGTTTTGATGATCAGTGACCACACTTTTGTTTATTCAATATTTAATGTGCGCACACGGTTGGGATTATTTTAGGGCTATTTTTGACAAACCACCCAAATTTCTCTGAATGCGGATGTGTACTTTTAAAAATGTGGGTGCTAATAAAAGAACTTTTGTAGGAATGCGGAAGGGAAAAGAATGGGATGCTGAAAATTAAATTTATATGGGACCGACAAAGTGCCATACAAATGTCGGCACTTCTTTAGATTGTTACTCCCCTTATAAAAAAGGGGAGTAACAATCTAATGAAGGTGTACGGAATATTCTTCTTTAGATTGTTACTCCCCTAATAAAAACATGTGTGATATTCCTTTGTGCCAAAGTATATTTGACTAAACTTCATTTGTCTTAATAGTTATTTAGTTAAAGTCATGTATATTCTAAAAATGTATATTCTAAAGTCATATCATATAATATGGGGGTAACAATCTAAAGAAGTACTCAAATGTCATCAAAATCGGATGTATGTTTATCAAGATATGGTGGTTCGAAAAAAATGTTGAATGAAAAATTACCATAGATTAAAAATGTTTTCTAATGCCACAAACGGATTTCTGAATAAACATTTTTTAATTTCGGAGAAAAATGTCGATCTTTAAAATGATGATCACCTTGCTTCCATTATCTTCGGAATAATCGGAAGGAATAAAATGAACGATTTAGTGTTTTACTGATTTATTTCGGATGGTAAAACAAACCATTATTTACGTATTAGACAGTATTAATCCAATCCAATCATTTTATATTGGTGCAGTCAATGTATGTCTGCTGTACATTTGATTTAAATGAGCAGCTGCATTGAATAAATTTTGAAGATTAAAGATTTTTCTGTCAGGGTAAGAGTAGAGCGTAAATTGGGAGCTTGAACAAAGCACAAATCATTTATCGAATCATAAGTCACTATGACATATGTTTACCTGACTTGCGCTAGGGCATAAATCAAGTATTGAATTTTCAGTTCCGATTTTGTTCCTACTTTTACCTCGTATTTGCAACCTCAGTTTGTAATCAGCTATTTCATGAGATAAAACAATGGGATTTTCTGAATTTTTAAATTTATTAATTATTAAAAAGATGGATCATCCTTGTTTACATTGTATTTTATATATTTTTTTTGTTTATCTTTTCCAGATTTGAAACCAACAAAACGATTTTAATCTAAACTAAGAGATTTACGTTGTGGAAGTGGGATGTGGCCAACATGTAAGTTTATATAAAGATTTAATTAATATTATTAATTATTAATAATTGGTTCCGAGGTCACCTGCCAGCCCAACATTTTTGCTAACCAACGTATCAAGTAAGTCCGACGTTAAATATGTAGAAGTCCGATTTAATGGTCAATGATTAGCTTATAGTTGGTACCATATAAGTTTCTAATTTTTGTGTAGGGTACTTTCGGAGATGGTTAGAGTTAAAAACTAATATTAAGGGTCTAATCTAAAGGGTCCTCGTTTCGCCTAAAAAAAGGAAAATAATCAATAGGCACAGAAAGTTTACATATTAATATGGGACCAACAATGGACTAATTAAGACCTACCATTCAAATGTCATTAACATTAGGCGTGAAGTTTTTTAAATATCTTGGTTCGCAAAAAAAGTTGAATGACGGACCAAATATGTTTTTATATCACAACAAAAATGTTTTTAAAACTACAATTTTCTATCGCTTTCTTTGTTTACGTTTGCTCTGTAAATATGTCGATGTTTTTTGACAAAATGGCGTCGAAAATTAAACACTTTCCCTAAGTGGTATATATTTTTTAATCTACTCTTCAATACCATTCATTTGATACCCCCAATCAAAATTATATAAAAATATTTTTTCACGTGACATTAATTATCCGCCATTTTGGATTTTATGGGCAGATAATTTTGAGTTCGTTATATTTTTCCTGTGTGAGCGTCAAAACGATCTTTAATACTGCATAGTTTCATATTTATATCTTTATTTATTCAGAAGTTATTAGAACCGTACAGAGTGACAGATAGCCAGACCCAGGAACGGAACTATAAGGGTTTCTTTTTTTTGGTTGTACCAACAAAACCCTAAAGGTACGTTTTCCAAGACGCGACTCCAGCGATAGTGGCTGAGCGATAATCGCTAAGCGACTATCGCTGAGGACTCCTCTTCTGAGTTTATGTGTAACTGTTTTCCTAGGCAAGCGACTCTAACGATAGTCGCTAGAGATGCTAGGGTCGATCGCTGAGCGATTGCAGCCGTCTGCTCCAGGAGCAGTCATAATCGCAGTCGCTGGCGATCCTAGCAATGCAGTGCTTAAAAACTACACGTCTGATTTTAATTGAATTTGTATGGTAGGTCATAATTAGCCCATTGTTGGTCTCATATAAGTGTCATTTAAGATTCCTTCTACGCCCCTTTGATTCTTTTCAACGTGCGCACAAACATAAATTTATTTACACCTATATCTTCAAAAGTACTCATGTGATTTTTATGAAATTTGGACGAATTGTCGAAAGTAGATCGCAAATAGCACCAGATTAATTTCAACCGTCTGCGCCTGCTCTCTTTAAATGATCTTAATCGATCCTTTAATTTATATAAAAATCAAAACAATTTTGACAAGGCTAGTATTACATAAAGCCATTTACGTAAGCTTAAGTATTATTATATTCTCGTGGTATAATTGTATATTATTATATCAAGAAATAAAAGAACTTTCTAATTGAATACGGTAGGCGAGTGTAAATGACGTGGCTTCAATGTAATTAATTAGGATTAAGTAATACACCACAATTCTACTTTTTCAAAAGCGTTGCAAGCACCGCATTTGATGTCGAACGACAACTTAAGTTAAAGTGGAGATAGATTAGGCTGACATTTATTATACACGTTCCTTTAGGTAAAAGGGGTTTGGGGTAACACAATTTAACAACTTGTTTGCGTGATTCATTTGCCAAATGTATGGACACAATCTAAAATTGGAATTTTTAACAGTTTAAAATTGATGAGGGGAAATCAAGCTCTAGATTAAGGGAATATAAAAATTATGTGAAATTTGTAAAGACAAATGCTCTAGGAGGAAAAAAATTGTATAATTTTAGTTGCCTTTTTAATTTCACCATCTTGAGAATCCATCTAAAAGCTACTATAATAAATAAACAAATATTTTTATTACAAGAGAAGACAGTGTGCCTAAATCCTTAAAGATTTTTTAAATTGATATTACACAAAAGATAAAAAAATATTGCCAAACTGTTAAATCAAAATAAAAGAAGGAAACAATAAAAAAAGAATTAGAAAAGTAGAAAGAAATCAATAAATATCATAAAACAGGAAATTAAATCCATAAAAAAGTTATTTACCAGATTGTGCTGAGCCTATCTTAAAAATATAGAATACCGCAATTTATAAAAAGGAAGTTTGCTAAAAGAAAAAAGTAAATAGAGGGCTTTGGGGTGAGGGGGGGGGGGGGGGGGGCAGAGAAAAAAGATACTTGGAATTCTGTTCTCCAACTCCTTATCATGACCCGAGATAAAAATAATCGTCTAAAAGGGAGAACTTTTAAAGAACTAAGTACTTTCATAACTTGCTCTCTTTAAACGGAATAACTTCCTTTTTTACTTTAATATATATTTTTTCTTAAGAGGGCAGGGGTCAAATGTTTACATTAGAAAGTCAAAAAGTCAAAAATAAAATATAATGAAAGAACTTTTCATCATTTTTCTTCTAATATAAAATAAATATCCCTTTTCTGTGACTTTCAAATGAGTATACAAAAGAAGGTATAATAACAAATAATAGGTATAATAATAATAATAAAAAAAAAAAAAAAAAAAAAAAAAAGAAGAAACGTTTATGCTAAAAATATATATGAAAATGTATTCTTTTGAAACATCTATATTTGCAATGAAAAAAATAATTAAAGATTAAAATTAATCATAATTCAAAGAATATTAAAGCTTTTAATAAATGTTTTGTTAACGTGATGAGAATTTTTTTAATAAGTTCATTCTTTGAATCAGTTATTTTTGTCTTTGTCTTAATAATACTCTAATTCAGCTAAAATTAAAAGTTAAGTGGTATTAGTTATATATATATATATATATATATATATATATATATATATATATATATATATATATATAAACCTACATACGTGGCATCTTTTGTATATTTGTTTGCAAGGAAAACACTTAAAGATACTTTGAATGGCAAGTTTTTATACCTGGATAAGGAACAAAAAAAAATGCAAATTTCTTGGCTTCCCTTTTAAACCTAAAAGTTGACCGAGAAATGAAATCAGATAAAATGTTAAGAAAGGTAATTTCGGACCCTCGCTGGTTACAACGAGCTGATCTTGGGCGTAGACGTTTAAACTAAATCCTAGAGAGAAATCGTCGCTTCCTTTTTATTTTCTAAGGGATAAAGATCTTGCCGATAAAATAAATAAATAAATCCTGGTCATAAAAACTTTAAATGGTTCCATCTAAGGTAGTAAAATACTGTCCTAGGATTCTAGGATAAGCCCTTTTATTGAATCACTATCAGAAAAACATGTTTGAATATGCTTCAGACATCTTTGTATGCCAATTATCTTCTAATAGATCACGCAAGTGAAGCTGGGGTTGATATATGTTATACAATTGTGCTATGAAGGAAGTCAAAACATTTACTTACAAATTAAGTATTTACACATACAAAAGACGAATAATAATTTACATTCTTATTTTGGAGACGTATTTTCACAAAGCAACAATTGTACATAGTCATATTTCAACCACCTTCAGTGAAAAGTAGAAATGTCGAAAAGATAGAGTTACTACAGAAGTTAATCAAATTTGGAAATAGTCCAATGTTTGCATTAGAATAACTGGTATAATTGTGGAAGTAGGAACTTGTACCATCATGAGGTTAACTATCTGCTGCGGCGTATTCCAAATTGTTGTTAATTAATCGAAGTTAAACGTTAAAATAGGGAACTTCTTTAAAAAGAACACCACACTATGCAACAAAAACCTACACAACAATACTGGGAAGGACCCGCAACACACTGTACGAGAAAATTTATAGGTAGTATTTTTATTTTATGTCTCTAGTCTCTAGCAAGTACACCGACTATTTCCTTTCAATTGTTCTACTCAAAAAATATATAATCTATTGGAAAATCGATAGCACAATTGAAAGGTTCGGGGAAAGCACCAGGAGTCAATTCATTTTAAGATAGAATTTGAGTTTGATTTTCTCCTTGTTTAGACTTATGGACAAAAAGAAAAACAGGAAAGTCAATTCTAAATTTTTCAAAGAGAAACAACTAGAAAATCGAAACTGAAGTTTCGCTTTTCTTAAATGTTTAAATAAATTACACCTGTTTTCTCTTGTAACCTTTAAATTTCTAATGACAACAAAGTGACTTGTCTTTAATCCAGAACTACTCTTAGAAATCAATTTAATTAATTAATGAAAATTGTTACAATAAGAGGGAGGTAATGGTGTAGTACAGAGTACTCTCTAATTAGCGATACAAATAATTAGATAAGAAAAAAATATTATTACAATGAATTAAATTAATCAAGATATATTGAAGTTAAAAAGAGAGAGTTTTCAAATAATTTGACTTCAAGCTTTTATAAGCGGTTAGCTCTGTGAAAGAACTTTAATGTTACTTAAAAATAAGAGAAAAGTTTTACGATTTCAAGAGGTGGAGAAAGTGGGCTTTTTAGAGATTGTAAACTATATCTATTTTTTGACTAATTAAGTTTTCTTCTTAACTTTCAATGATTTTTGTAAAATTAAAGTATCAAGTCCTTGAGATATTAGGTTTATAAGTGCTTGTTACAAGGTTAAGTTGGCTGCGTCTAAGCTCTTTTTTTTCATAAGGGGCCCAAGGACTTCAATCAAATAGACAATCCTGTGTAATCCCAAGAGATCCTATTCTATCCCTCAAATTGAAAGTAAAAATGAGTTAATATCAGCTAAGAAGAAGGCTTGTTTGGCCATTGTCTTGCAGTATTGGCAATAAAAATAGTTAACCCCGTGCGTTGGGTAAAGGAATGGTATTAAACGTGTAAATTTTACTTGTTTAAACTAGCTTAAACCAGCTAGACTTTTATAAATATAACTGTATGAATCTTGCTAACACTTGTTCAAGCACTAGAAGCTAAATACCACGAAAAAGTTTTGCGCCGGGAGGTTACAATTGAACCTCAACAGTCAACAACAAGAGAAGGTTATAACTTATAAGTCGTGAACGTTGTATGGGTTTACTGAATAGTATGTTATGCGTTACTTTTTTAGTATTTATCTGTATAATAGTAATAAATAAATAAATTGTAAAATGTAGTAAATCATTTTTTTCCGTATAAAGGTAACATTTAAGTATTTGTAGGAAGCAAGAAAAGGGAACTACTTGTTCATTTTCCAAGACTTGGATTGGAAATGAAGAGTGGAGTCAATATAAATTCTTTTAATTTGTACAATCTAAACTTGTGATAACAAAAATATTTACAGGTACCTAAAAATAACAGGAATCAGTCTGGAAAATATTACATTTTTCATAGAACAATTAATTTGAACTCTGGTAGGCTAAGACTAAAACTTATAATAAAGAATACTAAAGAGGCTGGTCTTAGTTTGAAAATAGTATTGTGATAGTTTAATTTAGCTGAATTGAATAAGCTTCAATATTCAATAGGAATAGGACTTATAATTTATTACATTTCTTTAAGAAAAATATTACTCATTATACCCCGTACCCGGAGTATAAAATTAACGTTGATATATCACATTAATCTTTGAAATCAACAAAACAGCTCACTTAAACTTCATAAAAGCTGCATTATTCCCTTTATTGTTATAAAAAATAAAAATAAATAAAGGAGAAATAGACTGCCAATTTCGTATGGTTGTAAATTTATTTAATTTTCCACCGTTTCTTACATCAGTCAAAATTGTTTTGATTTTTTAACATAAATTACAGTACTCTTTTACATTAATGAAATTCTTTAGAAATATATATTCACGATTTATTACTGAATTCTGGCTAAAGAAAGTTTTTCTTTTCTTTTTTTCGAGGAGTCTGTGTTCACACTAACGTTTTTAGTGTTTTTGCTTAAAAATTGGTGAAGTACGAGTTCTCTTTCTCACTATTTTCTTGAAAGGGAGTGAAACAATTTTGATCAAAACAATATTTATTTTTATTAATGAAAGAAAAAATGAAATAAGGCACTATAATAGGCACATTAGTAAATTACTCCAATGAAAATTTGCTAAAGAAGAAGAAACATAACTTAAAACTGATACGGTAAATAAAAACTATTATTATAACCTGTTGTTGAGTTCAAAACTATAACATGACTATAACCTTCCGGCGCAAAATGTTTTCGTGGTTTTTAGCTTCTAGTGTTCAAGCTAGGGAAACCAGTTGGCAAGTTTCTGGTAGCTTTCACTGGCACTGGACTGAATAAAAGATTATAAGAATCACAACACCGTCAGTCGGATTGACAGAAGCCCCCCATCCCCAATGATTGAAACTTGGATTTTAAAATATCTAGAAATCAATCTCATTCATCAATCCATCAATCTTGACCTCTGACACGGTCAATCAGATTATTAATCGTAAGCCGTAGGCCAGATTGTCAATCCGACAGATCGTGTAAGGTGCCCTATAATACGGCTTTAACGATACATGCTTGAGGTTTAATCTCAATTCATTTTGGCCTGGAGTCGAATCCAACACCTATTAATGTTTATGCTATAACGATAATCACTGCATCATTAAGTGGGGTATGAGAGGGGGTCCTGTGCTCCCAAAACATCATTAAATTACAATTTATAGATTAGATCATGTTGAAATAAAAATAAAATTAATAAGTTCACTGACAAAAAAAAACCATAATAGTAAAATTTTATTACAAAATGGTTTTAAATTAAATAAATTTGAGGAAAAAATTTATTATTCAGCGTTAAATTGATTATGCTTTTGTGGCCAAGGGTTGATGTTTTTGAATAATACAATTGATGCGGAAGAATAGAGTACCAAGTTGCATGCACTAGCCAGGAAGTCATATGCCAATGAACGATATTTTTTTTTTAAAGTGATGTCAAGGGAAGATAAATCTCAATCGCCAACCTCTTAAACAATTTAAAAGAGGTTCTATAAAGGATAATAAATTAGTTCAATCCTTCAGCTATGACAAGAGTAATAAACGAAGGGGTTGGGGATGAGTTTCCGTTTTTTCCTCTCGGTCCAAAATAAATCAGCTAAAAAGAGGGTGTACGTCAACATTAATTTTTGCATTGTTTTAAACGTCAGAGCAGGATGAAAAAGAGGGGTATGATTGAGAGAGATGCGACCGAGTCAAGAATATCAAGAATATGCCACCTTCTCCCACTCTCTCGCTCTCCCTGCCCGGTACAACAATGGTTGGCAATTTGCTGGAACATTAACCCAACGGAAAGAGAGAAGCCCTGGGCATTGTTTCACCACTTGCCTTCCGGTTACCATAGTAACCTCTTTGGAAACCATTTTACATTCTATTATGTCCTCTGGGAGTGGTTGGAAAAGGACCTTTCTCTAAAAGTCGAGGAGGCCTTCAAATTGTGACGGAATGAGAGGGACCAGAGTAAAATGATAAGGTATAATGAAACCTTCAACCTCACCGGTCAAACCTAATATCATTCTACTCTCCGAGAACCTCAACATTAAATGAATCCAATTAGTCAACTCTCTATTTCCATTCCTACCTGAAGAAGAAATTCTCACTTCATATCCTTATAACAACAGTAAGTATTTATTTAAAATAAAATTTATTTAAATTAATTTATTTAAAACTGTAATAACCCTGGCAGTTGATCGGGACTAAAACCCAAAAGAAAAAAAAAAAAAAAAAAAAAAAAATTGTAAAGTTTATTAAAAATGAATACATTTTAAAAATAGACTGCCAATTAGTGTGGCACATAGCTTCCTCGCATCCTATCATGTACTTAATTGTTATATTGACATTAAAATTATTGTTATATTACTTTATTGTTATATTGTTTATTGTATAAAAACTATTAATAGTTTTAGCGATCTTTAACACTTCATAGCGGTGTCGCTGTTGGTTTTACTAAAAAATTGTATTTGTAAAAAATGTTTGTCTCATTAAATAGATGAAGTTAGATTTTTGTCCCGACCTAAAATTCCAATTTTAAATTTGAAGTCGACGTTTACGCGAGCGTAGCTCGTGAACGCTTAGACGGATAACGTTGTCCAACGAAGTCGTTCTGGGCATTGGTAAAATGAACATGTCTACCAAATTTTATCAACATCGGTTGAAATTTACTCAAGTTATCGTCGCACGTTTCATAATTCGCGGACACACAGACCGACAGACAGACACGAGACCAAAAATGTTCCCTGATGTCTGAAACGGATTTGTGTCTTGGAATTTTTAAAATCGGAGGCATAAAAGTTTTTTGTTCTCAAAAGTGAACACAATGCTTCCGTTACCTTCGGTAAGCTCGGAAGCAATAAGTAATTTAAAGTAACCATAAAATAACCCAATGATAATGAAAAAGTTCAACATATGATTTAATTGAACGAGCATAGTGAGTTCTTCATTTCAGAGACTTGGGCTTTGAAAAGTTAGTGTGTTTGTTTGTCTAACGATAACAAGCGTAAACATTAAACGATTTGAACGAAATTCGGTACACAGACATTAATATCTCTATTAATAAAAGATTATCTACAAAAGCTGTATAATCAGAAGAGCGTAGTGAGGCTGCAATAACTTTTGCTTAAGATTATCAATAGCTCTCCTTGGAATAATATTTTTAAATAAAGCTCGTGCACAAATGCAGTAACAACAGGCGAGTATAGTGAGCGTGCAACCACTTTATTAAATAAAGATTATGTAAAAATGCAAGGATGTACATGTACATAGTTGTTTTACCAAGACTTCGTACAAAATTCGGCTCACAGCATCTCAGTTTTATTCAGCATGACTTACCATACATCGTTTTAAAAGTCTTAAAGAGTAGGAAAAGAACATGTAACTATTATTTGTTGCAAAGCTTTTGTAAATTTTAGTTTTGCAACAAATATGGACAAAATGAGGGTGCTAAAAATTTAGTTTATACTTATAAGGCGCATTAGGTATTAATAGCTCATTTCAGGCAGATTATGAAACTGTCAATATTTAACCGAAAAATTATCCTTGTTGCCATATTGAACACATAGTATGGCCGATATAAAAACACAATTCTACGCGAGTTCTTTATGCACCGCATCACTAGTTACAAAGACATATAAGTACTAAATAAAACTCGAACCGATAAAAGTTATACAATTTTATTGTCAAACCAACCAATTGTATGCCAACTTAATTTTTAATGGATAAAACTAAAAAAAAATAAATAAAATAAATAATAATAATAAAATAAAAAATAAAATCCAAGCATGAGCTTTTAATTTTAACACACTAAGGAATCTTAAGTAATTTAACAAATTGTAAGGGGTCGTTACAAGCATAATATATAGGCCCAGCCGTTTCAAGATGTTTTGCCTATGAACCCTAAAATTATCAATTTACTTTTAAATCCTTTAACTTTAATTTAACGTTTTGAGGTATTCTTCATAGTGAAATCTGTGCATAGGATTGCATTTTCTTTTACAATTAATTGACCAACTTAAGTCTTTTAGGTATTCTATAATTTAAATTAGGTATTCTATAATTAAATTTGATGTAACTTAAAAATAAGAGAAACATATATTTCTAAAAGTTTTTCGATTTAAGAAAGATGGAGTTTAAGAGGACTTTTTTAATTATAGATTTTAAACTATATCTATTTAAGGTATTCTTCGTGGTCAAATCTGTGTATAGAGTTACCTTTTCTTTTACATTAGCTTAACTAATTTAACTTTTTGAGGTATTCTCCACAGTCAAATCTGTGTTCAGTGTTTTTAAATAAGTAACCAAAAGGAGCTTTGCGACTTCTAAATAATAATTTATGGTAACTCTTAATAAAAAACTTTCCAACTTCTTTCATTCTCTCTTAACTCGTTCTATCTTAAAAAAAAGTTATAGCAACTGACTGTCACTTAATTATAAAACTGTAATAAACTTGGACAAATTATGAAGATAATTAAATGAAAACAATTTTGGGACACGATAATTAACTAACAAGTTTAATAACTTAAAATGAAAAGGGTAACAAACGATTAAAAATAATTATGTAGAGTTATGTTTTATAGGGGAAGTGTATAAAATATTAATTTTATAAATATATATATATATATATATATATATATATATATATATATATATATATATATATATATATATATGTATTAAACGCTTGCTTGCAATGTTCTTTTTTCGCACCGGCTACCTTAAGCCATGCACTCTTTTCTAGTAATTTTCTAGTCCCTATAGTTCCACACGAGCTACTAAAAATCCAAGATAAATTTTATATCTTCCGAGATTTTCTTAAAATGACTCAAGGTGAATAAAACTGAAAAAAGCAACGCTCTTATGAATCGTGTAGGTATATGTTCTTACCGATCTTATATCTCATCTAACAATCGTTTGCGAGAAACTGATGTCAAATTATTAGATCAGAGGTTTTCTGTCAAAAACAGCAAATTAAAAAATTGCCTTGAATTTAGTCCATCAAATCTGGAGCCCTTAGCCCCTAACACCCGTCTATTTGAAGAATTGTGCACAGACATGGATGTCGATCACGAGGCTCTACACTTCTATACTGCTGTACAATGGTTGTCAAAAGGAAATTTTGTCAATCGTATATTTGCCGTGAAATATGAAAAAATTAAGTTATTCTATTAAGGGCAAGGGAAACAAACTAGTGGCTGGTTTTAATAATGAAACTTGGTTGAAAAGAGTTACCACCTTGCTGACTTTTTCGAACAACAATGTAGGCTTTAACCTAAAACTTCAAGAAGCGGAAACGAATGTACCATTTTAAGAATATATTATAACATCAGTTTTATCTAAACGCAAGAACTGCAATGGCGCATAGCTTCCATATCACGTATTTTATTGATTTTATGCTTTAACGAGCCATTATTGTCCATTTTGTTTAATGGCTTTCCCCGCTTTTTTAATGTGTCAACATTGTTTTGATTTTTGATATGTATTAAAGTATCAATTTAGCAAAAGTTAAAGAGCTCAGACGGTTCATATTAATCTGGGGCTATCTGCGGGTTAATTTCGGTAAAGTATAAAAGTTTGATACAACTCGACAACTCACGCATATGTACTTTTGAAGCTATAGGTGTAAATAAATGTATGTAAGTACGCATGTGGAAGAGAAACAAATATGCGCAGAAGGTTGAAACTTATATGGGACCAACAATATGCTAATCATGCCCTACCATGCAAATTTCATTAAAATCGGACGTGTAGTTTTTAAGATACGAGTTGAAAATAGAGTGACAGACCAACAGACAGACACGGAACCAAAAATGTTCCCTGATGTCTGAAACGGATTTCTGTCTTGGAAGTTTTGAAATCGAAGTCATAAAATATTTTCGTTCTTCAGAACGATGACACAGTTTCCGTTACCTTCGGTAAGCTCGGAAGCAAAATTGAATTTAGGAAACATTGCTATGTTTATATGAAGGTGAAATAATCGACAGTTTGAAAGAAGCATTTGGAATCCCTCGAAAACGAACTTAAGCGATTTTTTCAACAAGTTGACAGAAGATGAAGCTGAAGTGGTACGAAATCTATTCTAAGCTTCCCTATATGTGGCCAGAATTCCTGATGAAGTTCAAAATACATTATTGGATCTGAGGAAGAATTCCTTAGCTCGTAACACGACATTTGCTGAATAAATGCTGTCTTAAATTCTTCTGCGCTATAAATCAGCCATATCCAAAAGTGATCGTGCTAGCCTTCGACTTTTACTGCCATTTACATCTACTTATAATATCTCCTTAAAAGTGGATTTATTAACGCTTTTTATTTACTTCAACTCAATCTCAAATTTCATAGCTTGTTTAAGTAAACTATGGCAAATAAATGAAGAGAAAACTGGACTTAAGCAATATATTTTTTTTAATATTAATATTATTAGTTTATTAACTATTTATTGATAATAATATATAGTTAAATATGTGCTCATTTTTGTTAGTTTGAGTAATTTATTCTGTTAATTACAATAAGTTAGAATAAAATCAGTCCTTTTTTTTGTTAATGTTAATCCTATATTATGTAGAAAAATTGCAGACTATTATTGTTGTATATGGACTTAAGTTCCAAACCGATTAGTGTTTTCTCTAGATAATGGAATTGTATTTAGTTGGAAAAGTAATACCACTTGTTTAAAATCATTATAAAACTTTATCGATGATATTAAATGCCACTGTATAGATTTGAATTATACGAAAACAAGAAAGAAAAAGAAGAAACTATTTATAAAGCGTTTAAACGACTGGAAGTGTTTAGAAACAACTTTTAGCTGAACTTATTCCTTAATACATCTTCCTTTTCGCACAGGTTTCTTATTTTGTTCGGTAACTTAGTAACTTCTTTACAAACAACACTCACATCAACTTTGAAACGAATCTTTACTTTTTCATAAAGGTAATAAAAAAAAATGATTTCAAAGCGATTTTCTACTTTTTTGTTTTGAATTCTTTTCGAAGTGAGAAAAGGATTTATAACTGACCAATCAGAGGTGTTTTTCAAGGAGCAATACAGAAAGCAACTAATGAGTGGGAAGAATTTTAGCAAGATTTTTTTTCTCTTTACTTCAAAGTTGACGAGTTTCTTATCTGAGTAGTAAAAAGAAAGGGTTTTTTTTTGTCTCCGGCTTTATTTTTTTATCCCTAAGCCACTATAAAGGAGATAAGAAGTTGTCACGGAGAAGTGAAAGAATCCCAATTTTTTCGCTTCATTTGTCTTTGGCTTGATGTAAGTTCTATCTTGTTCCGCCCAACTTAGTTTATTCTTTTACTTGCTTGATCATTTGACTATTTAAGCCGTTTTATTTTACAATTCTCACGCGTTTTTATTACAAGATACTTTTACTCATTTATTTTATTAGGGTATCTTTTAAGGCTCACTTGTTCTTTGACCTATTTGCTTTGTTTACTATAGCATTGTTTTACTCACTCATATACTTTAACTTTTAAGCATTTCTAGTTTTCCCATGTGACACTTTTATTTACTTGTTACTTAAGATTCTCTGGATCGATTATATAAAAGTTTCATTTAAACGTCTCGCGAGTCTCGGTCACTCATGTGAAAGTTTCATTCACACGTTATTTTTTAAGACTCTCTACTTCGGTCATGTGATATAAAACTTTTATTCACTCGTTACCTCTCACGTACCTTGTTCGCTTCGCATGAAACTTTCATTCACTCGTTCACCTTTATGATTCTCTCGTTCGTATTTAGAAACATTTGAATTGTACATTTTACTATACCACGAAATTCCAATATTTTAAATTAAAACTATAAAAATTAAATACTGTTTTATTTAAAACGTTACAAAAGAAATAAGAATGAAACAAGTAAATAACATAAAATGTCGTGAACCCTCACGTTATTCTCTAACATGTTGTAACCCCTCCTTTACTAATTCAATTTATTAATTTAACTCTATTTCTCCCATATTTTGGCACTGATAATGGCCTAATGAAGGGTGAAAGCTGCTAAGTTAAATAAAAAAAAGTCTGCCAATTAGAGTGGCGCATAGCTTCCTCGTGTCCTATTTTGTATAAATTAATTATTTTATGATTTTACAACCTATTATTTTCAAATGTATTCAATTCCCCCCCCCCGTTATTTAAACCTGTCAAAATTGTTTTAATGTTCACATGAATTAAAGCATCAATTTAGCAAAATTTAAAGAGTGTAGACGGTTGAAATTAATCTAGGGCTATCTCCAGGCTACTTTTGACAAACCATAAAAATTTCAAAAAAATCGGATGAGTACTTTTGAAGATATAGGTGTAAATAAATGTATGTTTGTGTGCACATGGAAGAAAAAAAAATTGGCGCTGAAGGTTGAAACTTTTATGGTACCAACAATGGGCTAATTATAACCTACCATCCAATTTTCAATAAAATCGGACGAGTAGTTTTTAAGATATGTTGGTTTGCAAAAATTGATTGACAGACAGGCACGGAACCAAATATTTCCCTGATGTCTGAAACGGATTTCTGTCTTAGAATTTTTGAAATCGGAGGCCTAAAACATTTTCGTTCAGCACGAAAATAGCAGAACGAGCACATATCTTCCGTTACCTTCGGTAAACCCTGAAGCAAAACAAAAAATCAATTTACGTGGACAGAAAAGTTTATGTTATTCCTTTAAGATGATTTCCATTGACGTTCCCATGTCTAATAAGAATTTAAACAAATCTAGAATAGAACCGCAGGGAACCTAAAATAAAGTTCTATTACAATTTGCTTAAAAAATAAACGTATTTGAAATTGGTAGTTTATGCTTAGTGTACTATGTAATACTATTTTGTAGGAAATAAAAGTTTCACGATGCGGACAAATGAAATGACTATGAAGATAGTCAATAAAATTGGATTCTAATAGTATTGCAATTGGCTTGGAGAATGAAATTTCGATATACAATCATTGTTACTTTTTGAAGTCCTAAAAGAAAAGAAAGATAAAGTGGTTATATGAATCACAGTAAAGATGTTATTCTACAAAGAACTTAATGTTAATCTAGAAACATAACTTCTTCTTCAAGTACGCTAGTATAAGAATAGTATGGCATGTATTGAAACGGCAAACTAAGTATAACCATTATCATGATGTAAGAAGAACTATGAAAGTAGAATTAGACATTTCCTCTAGCCAATTTTCCGCTTAGGTTATAAGAGGTATGCAAACATGAAAGAATTGGCCCTTAGAAGATGCTCTTATCTCTGGAGGGAATATTCCCTGAATATTTAATAAATACCTTGGAAGAAGGAAAAAATAGGTTATTTTACGTCCCTGTAACATAGAATAGAATATGCTTAATATTAGAGATCCCAGAATAAAACATAGCTTTTTTTTTCATTAAAAAAATAACAGATCGACTGACCTATTTCATACATACATATTGGAAACTTTTTATTCAAAGATATTTTAATGAATTACCAAATAAGAAACAATATATGTATCTTACATAAGTAGGTATGTGATAATGTTATTATACTTATTTTAAGCAATCGTTAGAATCCTTCACTTGATCAATAGAATAGATCGCGCCACTAGTTTTGTTCTTGTTGTAAAATAATTAAGACGAAGATCGTACTTGTACATATAAAGGTGCTTCTTTAGATTATTACTCCCCTTATAAAAAACAGGGGGAGTAACAATCTAAATAAGGAGTACTGAATGTTCTTCTTTTGACGTTACTCCCCTTATAAAAACAGAACAGTGTGGTATTCCTTTATCCCAAAGTACATTGGACTAAACATCCCTTTGTCTTAATGGCTATTTAGTTAATTTCATTTATATTCTGAAAACAAAAGTAGGGGAGTAACAATCTAAAGAAGTACCTTTTAAGCAATCGTGCCACTAGTTTTGTGCTTTTAGTAAACTAATTAAGAAAAAGGCCAAATAAAATATTAACAGAATATTCTGTTAATATAAAATCAAATAATTATTTATCAGTGCGTATTATATTAATTAAGCCTATCACTTTATAATTCAATACTAAAATCAAAATAAAAAACAATTTAGAAAGTAATTTTAAATATTTGAACCAATTAAATTTTCATTTATTTATTTTTAAAAATAAATGCAAATAATAGTATTTTGTCAATTTTAGCACAGAATAAAATCTATTATATCCGGTAGAGTCACAGCAGAAATTTAAACGTTAATAGTCCACAGGCCACCATAAGAAGTGAGTCGCTGATTGATAAAGTTTTTTTACCTTATGGAATCGCTTATTTATGCCGTGTCCACCGATGAATTGGGTATATGGCAACTGGGGGCTGGGCCATTTCTTTTTTGTTGACATGCCAAACTTGCCCTTCTGCGGGAACATTGAAAAGAGATAGATAAAGTTTTGATTTTCACAGGATCGTTTAATTAAATTATTTCAAAAACAGTGGTAAAGGTGGCCACCGATACGTGTGGGCCGTTTTCTTTTCAACGTCCTCGCAGAGCGATATGTTTGGGGCGGTGGCCACCCCAAACGGCCCACTCTTATCGGTGGCCACGTGTACCACTGTTTTTGAAATAATTTAATTAAACGATCCTGTGAAAATCAAAACTTTATCTATCTCTTTTCAATGTTCCCGCAGAAGGGCAAGTTTGGCATGTCAACAAAAAAGAAATGGCCCAGCCCCCAGTTGCCATATACCCAATTCATCGGTGGACACGACATAAACATGCGATTCCATAAGGTAAGAAAACTAAATCAATCAGCGACTCACTTCTTATGGTGGCCTGTGGACTATAACATTACTAATAAAATTAAAACATTTAGTATAAATTACAATGCAGATTACTCACTGCAAACAGGCTAGATGGTATTTAACACGATCTCTCTTTTAACATATGCAATATGCAGTGTTTACATTTTTTTCTCTTCTTCTTTACTAAAAAAAGGTTTGTTTGTGTTATAATTTAGATAATCTAATATCTTAATTTCATGCCAAACAAGGGACAGAAAATTTATGGGTAATTTTGTTTATGAAAATAGGATTGTAAGAGAATCGATGTTGTCAGAGTGTTTAGATTAAAATAGTGTCTATGTTATGAACAACCATTTAAAAAAAAAATGAAGACATGGTTAATCCCCTGATAGTAATAGACTTAATTAAATTGATTGTAGTAGTAATTAATTAATGTAGAAATTAAATGTAAAAATATAGAAATCTAAAATAAAATTAACATAGGCAGTGATCGCCGAGCTGTAAAAATGTAGCAAACACGTATAAGCAACAGCAGAGGTTGTATTAAATCAGCATTAATACAACCTGAGTTTGAAAATGTCGAAAACGATACGTATGAGAATATTCTGCATCAGGACATTATAGAACTAATAGGGGAAAAAAATTTAGATAAATATATATAGATATAGATGGTATAGATACCATAAACAATATATATAATATATATATTATACAGTAATATTATAGTATAATATTACTGAACGTCAACAGAAACCTAGACATTCCCTGTAGACACATATAAAATGAAATGGCGATGAAAGAAAAATTAAAATGGAAGGAAATGAGAGAAAAGCTTTTCTGAAAGTATCAAGAATGATCTGAGAAGAAATTAATTATTAACAGCTGGAAGCGCAGCAAGAAAACTAGAGAAATAGAAACAGAGGTAGAGCGGTGGAAACTTAAGGAAATACTGGAAATGTCAAGTAATTGGAAAGGAAAAAATAACAGAAATAAAAGATAGAGAGGGAATGAAAAAAGTAAAATAATGGACGTCAGAAGTAAATATTATTCGAATCTAGTACTTATTTAAAGGAAGCATTAGTAACGTAGAAATCGCTGATACAAGTGACATGTGTGACACACAAGATATAATCACGAAAGAAATAAAATGGGCCAAAAAAATCGGTCCAAGATACCTCAGACAAACTTTCTCTTATGCGAGTTCATAATTTAGTCCATTGTTTTCTATTTATTAGTTTTCGTAGGTACATTTAATTATTATTGAATATTTTTTCAAAATTTATCATAAAAATAACTTTTCCTCGGAGGGGAATTGAACAATTTCCGACGATTTTGTTTAGAAAATTATAATAGAAAATATATAAGCCGTTTACCCGGGAAAAATTTAGTTCCTGATGAGAAAATAGCTTTAAACGCGGACTCACTCCATCCGCGTTTAAAGCTATTTTCTCAGGAGCTAGATTTTTCCTGGGAAAACGGCTTGTATCGTTAGATTCGTATTTAAATGGACTTCATTTAAGAATTTTTTAAATCAAAATCTTTTCAAAGTTATTTATAGTTTTTGGGGGGTAGCGCCCCCCAAATTTTGTGCTAAAATTGATTCCTCCATTTTGCCTCGGGGTATAATTTTTCTGAACATGTATGCCAAAATTCGTCAAAATCGGTCCAATAGTTGCACAGACGTCAGACGACTGCACAGACGGCAGACAGACATTTTTTAAAAACCAATTTTTTGGACTCAAGGGTCCTCACAACGTGCAAATCCATCAAAATCGAATGTTTTCGCTATCACACTACTTTCTCTTTATATGAGAAAGTAAAAAGGAAAAGCAGGAAGAAATGACAGCCTTGTAACTGAAGAACTCTTGGTAAGAGACGTGATACTGTTACCTTGCCTTTTAAACCCATTATTTTCTTCAGAACGACACCAATATTGTTCCCAGAAGTCTAAAACGGGTTTCTGTCTTAGATTTCGTGAATTCGGAAACTATAAAAAAATTAAAAAAAAGACCGCTTCGGATCACAATTCTTCGGCAAGCTCGGAAGCAAAAGCTACAACTGTGAAAAATAAGGCAATCGTTTACACCTGTTCCATTTTCAAACAAAACCGCTGGAATTTAATTAATCCAGAATAATAATTCATGAGAGAGAAAAACCATAATGGCGGCATTTAGCAGTAGCATAATGAATTTGTTTATTTTTAGGGTTAAATCATGTATGATAATCACGATAGGTTCACAGCCCCTTACGACATTACCCCTAATTATACTTTCAATGAAAACAGCGAAATTAATTCCCGTTGTAGCGTACTATTGCTTGGATATGAAAAGCGAGCCTTTAGGTTATCTTTATGTAAGCAAATTCCTTGATATCACTGGTAGGGAATATGAAGTGAATTTTAATGAGCCCGGCTTCCTAATAGATTGTGTTTGTCCCCAGCAAGTATGTAAAAGGTCTTGTTATTATCCTCTTTTGCAAAAGGGTTATCATGTCCTTCTTGAAGCTTTCCCGACCTCGTTTCATTCATTAATTCTTATTATCGACTTTTTGAATGTGTGATGAATTTAAAACGAGAGAATAAAGTTAACGACTTTTTCCATCATTTCTTATTCTAACGAGCGGTTTAATTATACGAAAATGACGATTTAAATGCAATGATGTAGTAGCTAACAACGATATTGATTGCAAAAAGAAAAAAATGAGTCACGCTATTAATAAAGAAATAAAAAAACAGCTCTTTCTTAGGATTCTTTGAGAACCAGGGTTGAAGCCAGAGTAATTACTGATTACAAACAAATGCAGAATTGAATAACACTAATCGTATTTGCTAATGTCTATAAAGCACCAACACCAGGGCAGTAGTGTAGCTAGGGTAGTGAGGCCCCCCCCGCAAGAACTTTTTGGGGGCCCCTCGCCAATAGAAAATTGATGAGAAAAAAAAAAAAAAAGCTCGCGGCGGTCAGAACTGAATGGAGCCCCCTGATAGAAGTATGAATCCCAGGTAGTTTGCTTTATAGGGAGCCCCCGTCAGCATTGGTACTTTCGTTTTGGAGGCCCCTCCTGCAATGCAGGCCTGTGCAGGCCCATAGTTACGCCTCTGCACCAGGGCCAACCTAAAAAGGTATTTCCTACTATTGTAATGTTGGGTGATAAGGGGTCACTACATGGATTTTCACAGGAAATTATATTAATGGAAATTTTAAAAAGTCTATGACAATGTTACATAAACCAAAATTACTAAATTCAATTTTTTACTTTCTCATATTCTTTTGTATGTATAGAGAAAGAAATGTCGTGATGTTGCGTAATTTCATAACGGGCAATGTATCCCGTGTCCATAAGTAGTTTTTTTTTTAAAAAAATCTTTCTGTGGTCTGTGCAAACTGCTGGCCTGATTTCAATGAAATTGTTAAAATATAACCCCGAGGCACTAATGGAGAAATTAGTTTTAGTTCTAAATTTGTGGGCACTACCCCGATAAAATCAGAAAGGACTAGAAAAAGAAATTGTTTCTCTAAGAAAGTTTTGACAATTTTTATTAAAAAAGTAAAAAATATAGTCTATTTAAATAATAATTTAACAATACACATACATTGTTTTCACAACTAATAAATAACAAATTATCAAACTCGTCGAAACAACTAAAAAAAATGGAAAACACTGGACCAAGCAATTATGTACCCCTATACTAAATGAAAGCTTCAATCTTATTTTAAAAAATATTGCCAAAAACTCCATTCTTTGATTAAAAGAACTAAAAATGAATTTTATAGTACAAAAATAAGAAAATGTAATAACGATATGTCCAAGGTATGGGCTGAAATTAATAAAATCACCTCTCGTAAAAAAACTGAAAAAAATATAATTAAGGAAATTAAACAGACAGACGGCAATGCTACAGAGAACCTTCTAAGAAGAGCAGATATCATGTGCAACTATATCACTTCAGTAGGCGAGGAAATGGCAAATAAGATATATAACATAAGAAACAAAGGAATAACTGAAACAAATAACATAAATTTTGAAGAAAGATGGAATTCTATAGATAATTTAAGCGAGAAAGACGTCAGGGACGCTGTACATACATTAAAAGGTGGTTCCTCTCCCGGTCATGATGGTATAACTGTAGCAATTATAAAACAAAATATCGAAGCACTGGTGACTCCTATCTTACATATAGCAAAAATAAGTTTTGCACAAGGTATATTTCCTAATATGCTAAAAATTGCAATAATACACCCGATTCATAAAAACGGACCATTGCATGAACCAACAAATTACCGTCCTATATCACTATAATATCAAACATAGCTAAAATATTAGAAAATATAGCAAAACATCACCTTAATAAATTCATAGACAAATACAAAATAATATCGGGAAATCAATTTGGCTTCCAAAACAACCTAAACACGCAAGATGCTATCAATAAAGTAACCTCATTCATTACTGAAAATCTTGATCAAGGTATGAAACCGATGGCAGTCTTTATTGACTTGACTAAAGCATTTGATAGCGTATCACATAGAAAACTAACAACAGTACTAAGGAATCAAGGAATATCTGGTAATATGCTGAAATGGTTTAATAGCTATTTGGAAGATAGAAAATATAGGGTAAAAGTAAACAATACTGTAGGCAATAATTTCACATCTAAATACTCCATACCACAAGGTACAGTGTTAGGGCCATTATTATTTATATTATTTATAAACTCAATATTTAAGGTGGTAGGAAACTCATCTCTTATCGGCTTTGCAGATGATTTAGTGCTTCTCTGTTCATCTAATAATTTACACTTACATCTAGCCTTATTGAAAGTGATTTAAATAAACTGAAAATGTGGCTTGATAAACATGAATTGACCATGAATAGCAAAAAAACATGTGCCATGGCTTTTACTCTTAATAGATCTACTATACCAATACTGCCACCAATAAGAATACACCATAACAACTGTCAAATTACAAATTGTCAGTGTTCTACAATTGAATGGGTCACCTCAGTCAAATATTTGGGAATACTCATAGACAATCGCATAAACTGGAAAGAACATATAAAAAATCTAAACAAAAAACTAAGAACACTAATCTATGTATTTTCAAAACTAAAACCTCTATTAAGTTTAGTGCAACAGCTAAGAGTGTTGTATTATGGAGTTGTTGACTCCATTATACAATACGGCCTTCTTTCGTGGGGAGCAGCTACTGATACCCTCAAAGAATCTGTTTTTATCAAACAAAAAGCCATAGTAAAAATAATACTAAAAAAAAAACTAACTGAACACTCGGCCCCTCTTTTTAAACAGCTTTCCATTATGACAATTTATCAATTATATGACTATAAAGCCTAATCCAACTTAACTCTGGTAAACACAATCTAAAAACAATTTGTCACGAAATTCCAACACGAATATCTGAAAAAGGCCATTACATCAATCCTAATCATAAAACTTCTACAGCTCAGAGACACAGGACATATTGAGCCATTCAATTGTATAATAACATACCAGTAAATATTATAAACAAATTTAAACATAAAACTTAAAAAAAAAACCATAAAAAACATTTTAAATATTTAAAAAATAAACTCCTGCATTACTCAAAATATAATCATTAACAAACAAAACAAATGTTAATTAATACAACCATTTAAAGGTATCAATTAAATTTTTATTTTAAAATTTTTATTTTATTTCATTTATTATTATTTTTTTTGTCCCCCTCTAAAATTATTAAATAATTAGTATTAGTAGTTAAATTTTAATAGTTATATTTAATTCATTTATTCTTTTACTCATTATTCATTTGTATAATTTAATATTTTTTGTTTCTTATTTTAATGAATATAACAATTTAATAATAATAAAAAAATAAAAAAAAAGAAGAAGAAAGGGAAGAAGAGAGAGGGAGAAAAAAAACTTATGTAATACTAGGCAAAGTAAATTTTTAGTAAACTCTCTATTCACAACACAGAACTCTAGTTCTATTGGTGAAGAGATAACCTTGTTCAGGTTTCTGGAAAGCCACATTATATTTTGTATTATTATTTTTTTTTTTTTTCTTTTGGGTTTTAGTCCCGATCAACTGCCAGGGTTATTACAGGACGGGGGTTATCCGGCCACTTTACTCATCTACTCGATGCGATCATTAGTGTGAAACATGTCTTACCCCGCTGGGATTCGAACTCACAGCCGGGATTTACCTTGACTTCAGAGCCGAGTGCGCTAAGCCCTCGGCTACACCGGCCCCTTTATTTTGTAATATTATATTATGTTGTATTGTATATTATATGCTATCAATAAAGGTATTTAATATATATATAAAAAAAAAAAAATACTAAGCGTTGGCTCGAGAGAGAACAAATAACAGTTGTAATTAATAAGAGAAACTAATAAAATGAGTAAATTGTGACACAGAAAAGACATTAAGTTTTAAGAATTATCCATTTATAAATATTTAAAAGGAGAGAAGAAACGTCTGGATTTAATCTACAGAGAAAGCTGTGGAAGAACAGTCACAGTTTTTTTTGTTTTTATAAATTGTTTCTCTTTAAGAGGGTATTTTCCTCTCATTGTTTCCAATTTCTACGTAGTTGCAAATAAATGAGGCCTTTATTTTATTAAAGGATATAAAAAAAGGATGTCGGCAACACTGCTAAATCGTTCATCTCTTTAAAAACATTTATATATTCAAAGATTTTAAATTCATCTTAAAGCTTTTTTCACGATAGAATAAATAAGTACTTCTTTATTACAAACTTTCTGTCAACAGACACACAAATATATTATGTGTACACACACACACACACACACACACACACATATATATATATATATATATATATATATATATATATATATATATATATATATATATATATATATACATTCATAAACCTATATACGTGGCATCTTATGTTTATTTGTTTGCAAGGAAAACACTTAAAGATACTTTGAAAGGCAAGTTTTTTATACCTGGATAAGAACAAAAATAAATGCAAATTTCTTGTATATATACAGTGTGTCCCCGGATCGACGCATGAATAGGTGAAAAAGACTAAAATTTTTTTTTATTAAAATTTCATCTTCTGGGGGCCAGCCCTGCTTGGATAGAAACTAATTTATGTCATAATTTAAGTTTCGAAAACTCATGTATGTCGTGGAAATTTATAAAACAGTTATTTTTCCCACTAGTAAAGTGCTTCATCTGTAGGAGATACGACAAAATGTTATTAGAAAAAGTTGTTCAGAAAGAAAAACTGAGTAAGAATACAAAATTTGAAAACTCAAAAATATTTTTTTTCTTATTGTCTTTTTGTCTTCTTTTCTTTTTCACCTATTCATGCGTCGATCCGGGGACACACTGATATATATATATATATATATATATGGGATTTCTTTATATATATATGTAAAGAAAACACGGTTATATAGTAAACTATGGTGGGAGAAATCATAGACATTTTAGCTAAGAATAATCTATAACACATAAAACTAAGAGTGATAGTGACTGACTGATCACTAATTCTCCTACTTCCCATTGACATAGAGATTTGAAATTTGGTACATAGATAGAGTGTACTATAAATAGAAAAGTGCGGCCACTTTTATTTCGATATATGGCCACCATATTGAATTATAGCCGCCATCTTAGATTTATTAACATTCTATTATCTTAGCTTCCAGTGCACACGCACACACAGATCTGAAATTTGATACATAGACTTATGTTAGCTAAAGAAGAAAATTAAAGGTACCCTCACTTCAACATATGGCCGCCGTATTGAATTATAACCGCCATCTTGGATTTAATAATACTCTATTATTATCTTAGCTTCCAGTGGACCTAGAGATCTGAAATTTGGTACACAGACTAATGGTAGCTAAAGAATAAAATCAAAGGTACTATTACTTCAACATATGGCCGCTATCTTTGTTAATTTTTCAGGTGAGCAGTTTGAAACATTTAGGAACAAAACTTCAAACGCATTCTAGCGATGAACTGACAAACTAGGACATACACCACTTTTACCGTCAACAGTTTCATGTGTGAAGATTTCATTTCTCGTGCAATAATATTTTTAATTAATAATATATTATACTGTTAAACAAAATGCATTATCTAAATAATTACTACAAAAAAATATCAAATAATATATCTAAACTAGTAGGTACACGTAAATGATGTTCGTCTGACTATTTTTTTTTTAATTAATAAAACAATAAAGGTTTTTTTTTTTTTTTTTTTTATTATTTTTTTTTTTTTAACAAATAACACTTTAATATTGTAACAGGTATTTTATTTATTATTATTTTCAAAATATGTCTTGACTTTAGTGAGAATAAGCACTGTTTGACACTAAGCGAGAAAGAATAAGAATTTTCCTCACAAGCCTATAAATGGGATAAGGATATTGAAATTGGAAGGCATTGAAGCAAAAATAAAGCGGTATAGATGAAAAAGGAGAGCGATGGGGAAGGAAACTCCAATTCAATATTAACAGGATCGAGAAGCTACAATATAGGTAAACCAATTCTACCTCTACCTTACAGGCTTCTCTTTCGGTATTGTTACAATTCAGTCGAAAGCTTTGCATAAATCTATAAAGAGGGTTTTGTTTCACGGTATTCTACGATGACCCAGGAAATTCATTTTCCCTGTTCAGACGATAAGCCGGGAAAAAGAGGAGGGATCTAGTTACCGTGCATTAACGGGCAGGTGGAAATTCTATAATCACATTATCGGTGATTTTCAAGCAACGTGAATACCCCTTTGTGTAAATTCACCGACCCGATATCGCATTTCGCATAAATTTCTCTGTTTACGAAAATTTTAATCAATTTCTTCGATGCTGCCGTTTATCTCTTTTTACTCAGATATGGGGGGTTTTCTTTGCTATCGGCATAATGCATGAAGCCGTTTTCAAACGAGGAGGCCCGTTATGATGTTGGCATTACGAAAAGAAAGTCATGGAGTCTGAACTACAAGATTTGAATATCCCTCTGCAACATTCATGGGAATACCTGAGGTTAAAGTTTTTGTTTTTCTTTGAAACGTATTACCATATGATAATTCGCTTAAGGGCGAACTTTTCAAAAGGAAAGTATACAACTTGACTGTACAACTTTACAAGGAGTGAACTCAACTTTTTCCGCATTCCTAGAAACTCTTTACAGCATGAAAATATTCTTTTCTAACAACAATTTCTTCTTTAATCATATATCTTCTAAAGTTAATATCCTAATCAAAGGTTAATCGGAATATGAAAGACAACGAATGCTTGTCAATATATACCCTCATTCTTATATCTATCTAACCACGTCTTTAAAAGTATGCAATACTTGTAAAAGAAGAAAAGGCTGATGAAAATCGTAGTATTTTATGATGACCTAAAAATTTATCTTCCAAATACATATTTAACCCTTTCTATTTTTTGTTCCCTACAAAGCAATTCTATCAAGAGCTTGGCATGATAAAAGAATTCGATTGTGGACAATAATATCCCGTTTACCTTAGTGTACAATAGCTTAACCTGAGAGAGCTCCGACGATTTTAATTTAAAAAATCTCAAATGGAAATGGAAGTCCATTTAAATATGGCTTATATCTAACGATCGGACCAATTATTTATTTAGGAAAATTAAACAGTGCCGTAGTCCATTTAAATGAGAATCTAACGATACAGTTTTTCCGTGAAAAATCTAATTTCCGAGATATTGATGAAAATAAATCTGATATAAGGTTTTTTCCAACCACCAGTTCCGAATCAGTTTCGGATTAGTCCGTGATTCACGTAATGCGCATGCGCGATCATTGACGGTTGGGAATTGATTTGTGATTTCGTTTTTGTTGGAACGCTCCTTTTTTCGAACCAAACTGTTAGCTGTGATAGGTTTTAGCAGTGTTACCAGAGAAACTTGTTCTTATTTCTTACTTGTACTTTGTGTTTCTCTGAAAATAAAACATGTATTTAATTCAACGTACACTTTTACCACTATTGTCTTCTAAATTCAAATACGTAGTTAAAAAAACTCCTAACAAAGAAGTGTATTACGGATAAACGAAATTTACCTATGTAATCTTCATTCCGATTCCTCGGGTTATTTATCACTTCATCTTCATCATCACTTTCACTCGAAAACCCATCATCATCGCTTCCATAATATAACATTTTAAAAAGAAAAAGAGTAATCACAAGAAAGGAGAAAAAATAGGCGAGCGAAATCAAAACAAAAACAATGAAGCGGAGCGGAAGGTTACGTTTCTGTTCACCCAAACTCAATCCCAAACTACTAGTCCTTGCCGCCGATCGCTGACTGCTCTGACTGGTTCCAAACTAATCCGTGATTTAATCAGAGCGTGGTTGGAACAGCCGATTAACAGTCGGAGTCAGTCAGAGTTTGAGTTTGGGCTCGTTGGAACGCTTTTTTCCAAATGCGCATGCGTCGGACAGTTCCAAACCAGTTTGAAGAGTGGTTGGAACAAACCTATTGTTGAAAATCGAAAACAATAAGTTGCTGGGATCTGGGACTGAGATTATATGAAAAAGTTTTCAATTTTTATTATACAATAATTTGACCTTTATAAGAAAAAAAAGTTTTTCGGAAGTTTTCTGAGACCTTTAGATAAGATAATTATGAGCTGCGAGTAAAATATGTTTTAAACTTAAATAAAGACAAATTTCATTCTATTATTATTGCTTATGGGTTCTTTAAAAGATCAAAATGTAGTAAGACTAGAATAAATAATCTTAATAATGATTGATTACAGAAAACGTTTATCTCTATTTGTAAAAGTGCTACCTTTTAGACTTATAGCTTCATTCTCAACAAGTCAAGAACAAACATTTGTAACGTTATATTTGCTTTAGTGCTTTCAAACTTTACCTCTAGATTCTACCCTCGGTTAACACTTATTTATTGCTTTATATCAAAAGCAATCAAACTAAGGGCTCTTAAAAAAACTCAACTTTTTCAACATTATGGTCATACTTTTTATAATGATACAAAAAAAAATTACGTTTTCTTTAATACTTATAAATTATACGTTGAAAATGAGCAACGGTAACCCTTTTCGCTAAGTTAAACCGATTATAGGGAATATTAATCAGCTAAAATAACATATCTCTCTTGTTTTAAAGTATCGAATTTATATGAATTATATGGGTTTTAATATAAATGCTATTCACCAGAATAAATCAATATATTTAGTGATAAATGGATGTGGATAATACCTAGTTTTCAATCCATATAACATTATTTAAAATTCTTAAATTTATCGACAAATTTAAAAGTCTCTTATATTGATTGATGGTATATCATGGTGGTGTGTGGATAAAAAGCCATAAAACTATAGACATTTTTAAAAACCACTAAATCTTGACTTTAAAACGGGTAAATTCATTTTTGTAAAACCCCTCAGAATTTCTTCTCATGGTCTACTGGGTATAATAATTAATTAGGATAATACATAACTGTTATATACATTTCCAGACAGACATGTAAGATAGCTAGGTAGTTTAATAAGTTACTGGTTGGCTTTAATAAGATTATATAATTAATTCGATTTTAAATTGTGTTTTAGCTTTAAAATGACCCAAAGGGGTTGAAATATAGCATTTGATGAAACTTATGTGGAATGTGAATTCTTGAACTATTATTGAGTACCCAATAGACCATAAGGAGAAATCCCAAGTTTTTTCTACAAATATACTTATAGAAAGGGGAATTCATCAAAATCATTTTTTTTTTGTACCATTATAAATACTTCCTCTCAATAATATATAAAACTTATAAGATGAAGTAAAAATACACGAATAATCTACTCAAATTATAAAACAATTCTATAATTAAGTTCATTAATTCTATAATTAATATCTTTTAGGTGAAAAAAAAACATAATTATCCATCACAAAACCTACTTTCCCGCACAAAATTAAGCCTATTGTTGCCGAAACAACAAGAAACCAAAAAAGTTTTTTTTTTGACAAGCCTACTTTTTCTATATGAGAGCAACAAAGTAATACATTACCCTCCCTGGTAACATCTTCATTGTTGAGTTACATTGTTGTCCGCAAATGAGGGTTACAATGGAAAGAATAGAAGGTGTAGAAAGAATTGTGATATATGCAAGCAAAAGCAAGCCAGCAGTGAAACTTGAGGAACATAACGACAATAATACAAGTTATAACAAGAATAATAAAGCCGGCATAATAGGCGGCGACACTGGGGGAAATTAATATTTTATAAAATATAAAGGGTAATAAAAATAGGCTGCCAATTAGTGTAGCCCAAGCTTCCTCGCGTTCTTTAACGATTTTATGTTTTTACAACCATCATTGTCTAATTTATTTAATTTCCCCCCTTTTCAAAATCTGTAAAAATTGTTTTGTTTTGATTTTTTTACATGAATAAAAGTATTACGTATTAAGTTTGCACCTTCGATAACTTTGGATCACTTGTTACGGATCATATATATGTATCAATTTTACCAAAATATAATCAATGAATTATAATTTTTAAAATTACTGTTAAAGATACTATTGTTTTTGGTTTAAATGTTACTTTAATTGTTAAGTTAAATTTAAAATTATTTATTTTAGCCCAAATTATTAATTAAGATAAAACGGGTACTATAAATGTAGAAGGTTCTCAGTGAGACTCTGAGTTCCGGTGATCTGAGGATCATTTTAGTTTTTTATATTTCCTTTTTTAAAATTGTTACAAACTATATATATTTACCATGTAAAAATTTGACGCAAGTAAGGCTATAAGGTTAGTAAAAAGCTAAGTATTTTGTAAAGTGATTTAATTTTTTTTTATTTCATATGTGTAAGTTATAACCTTTTTAATTAAAAAAAATAGACTGCCAATTAGTGTGGCACATAGCTTCTTCGCATCCTATCACGTACATTATTGTTATATTAACATTAAAATTATTGTTATATTACTTTATTATTATATTGTTAATTGTGTAAAAACTATTAATAGTTTTAGCGATCTTAAACACTTCATAGCGGTGTCGCTGTTGGCTTTACTAAAAAATTGTATTTGTAAAAAATGTTTTTCTCATTGAATAGATGAAGTTAGATTTTCTTCCCGACCTAAAATTCCAATTTTAAATTTGAAGTTCACGTTTACGCGAGCGTTGCTCGTGAACGCTTGGACGGATAACGTTGTCCAACGAACTCGTTCTGGGCATTGGTAAAATGAACATCTCTACCAAATTTCATTAAAATCGGTCGACACTTACTCAAGTTATCGTCGCACGTTTCATAATTCGCGGACACACAGACCGACAGAAAGATAGACAGACACGAGACCAAAAATGTTCCCTCTTGTCTGAAACGGATTTCTGTTTTGGAATTTTTAAAATCGGAGGCATAAAAGTTTTTCATTCTCAAAAGTGAACACAATGCTTCCGTTACCTTCGGTAAGCTCGGAAGCAAAATAGGTCTAGTGATGCCCGTAAAGGGCGAAAAATAACCTTTTTTTTATTAACTAATTTTTAATTTTTACTCACAAGCATCCTTAACAAGTAATCCAAAATATGAATTAAACAAGATTTACTAAGTACAGACAGTTAAAATTATTTTGGGACCATCTGTTGGCTACATTCAAAAAACATCTTAAAATCTTAAAAATCAGATAAGTTCTTTTATAGAAATAGATGTTAATTAAACTTAAAGTGTGTTCATGCGGAAGAGAAACCAATTGGCGAAGAAGTTTAAAACCTATATGGGACCAAGAATGGGCTAATTATGACCTACCATCCAAATTTCAATCATTTCTGCGGTTGAAAAAACTGTGCTACCTGGTTGCCTGGTGTCTAATGTACTCCAGGATTTATCGGAAAAAATTGTGAAAATACTTTGTAAAAAATACAAGTGATTATTTTTCCCATCAAACAAAATAGAAAAGCGTGAAAAGAACTAAATTACTGAAATAAAATAAAAATATAGAAGAGTGTCGTCATTTCTTGTTTTGAATTTTCTTGGTATATTTTTAAAAAAACTTATGTTTAATTTTTTCAGCATTATAGATTAATAGCGTTTTTCAAACTTAAGTAATATGTTCTTTACAAATGGTTTTCTAAAAACTTTATCCTATCGATTCTCAATATAGGTTTCTATAGGATTTAAATTGAAAATATTACACTACCCTAACTGTTATTATAGGTTTTGAGGCCTTTTCCACACTGACTCCGTCCTCCCCTTTACATTATACATATATTCTAGAGCCTAGCTCGAGTTGCGGTCCAACAAAGCTGAGCACGTACTCTAAATTGATTTTCCTCAAATCGCATAGGAACCAGCTTGCCCGGTTATGTTGTCCATTTAAATGGGATCAGAGCGGGTTTCCTTTGAGAATTGGAAATACCAATAAGATATAACTAACTCCCAATGTATAACTCTCTACATATAAATGTGTTCAGAAGTCATAAAATATGTTACAATAATACAACATGACATTGGACATTCAAACAAAGCTAATAATACACGTTTATAAGTTGAACTTTACAAACAATCGTTTATCAAATATTGTATTTCTAGAGTTAGGTACTATACCTAAATTTCCGGTCTCGTTATAACACATACAACATTTACTATATACCTACTACAATAAGATCGGCGTAATCAATTGGTTATGTACTTGTAAGGTATTAGGAGTGTCCCAAATATAAGGTCTCCATAGATAAAATTTACAAAACGGCTATTGTGTCCCGGGCAACATGTGGCCGAGCGTTGTCATGCAGAAAGGCAAATCCTTTTTGTCAGATTGCCTCGTCTTCGATTTTGGATTGCTCTGTGCAGTTTCTTCTGAGTCTCACAATAAGAGGCTGCATTGATTGTGGTTCCGGTAGGCATAAACTCAATGAGAAGAACCCCTTTTCGATTCAAAAAAAAGCGGAGTTCACAATGAGAGTCGACAGGAAAGGAAGTGACGGTAGTCGCCGTGGAAGCAGCCATCTCTATTACGCGTCACACGCCAACTAAGGGTCCGATCTGGTTAACTAGGGCAGCCAGGGGAAGGGGAAGAGCCAAACTAAATAGCAGTGCATCTACGGAGGAAAAAATTTCCCTCGGCCGCAAGGCGCTTGGAGACCTTACTTTTGGGACACGCCTCGTTTGTACAGTTTACATTACATTGTTTAATGTATGTATAAATAGGTAAACAATTTTATTTAAATAAAAGTATTATTGGTTACTTCTTTTATCCAAGTTGTCTATCGCTGCACCCATCATAAATAAAGATAGAAACCCATATTTCCTTTTCCTTGTAGGTACATGTTAATGCGGTTGTTAAATAAATAATTTTGAGTACCGCCTAAAAGGAAATAAAAAGATATATCTAGATAAGAATTATATTATATTAGGCTGCTAAAATAATTATATACATAAAAAATAGGCACTACTTTAGATTGTTACTCCCTTTATAAATATCAGAGGGGAGCAACAATCAAAAGAAGGTGTACGGAATGTTCTTCTTTAGACTGTTAAAACAGAAGTGGGGGACATTCCTTTCTCTCAAAGCTCATTGGACTAAACATCCCTTTTTCTTAATAGTTATTTAGTCAAAGTCATTTTTATTCTGAAACAACATGGGGAAGTAACAGTCTAAAGAAGTACCAAAAAATGTATATATTTTCACTAGTAAGCAGCGGGTGTTTATTTATTTTTATTTTATTGTTTAAGTACTCCAGTCAAATTTACGTGGTTGCTTGCCAAAGGTCGGGTATCTATAATTTTTGGATATTTTGTAGAGAACAAGGCCAGTAGAAAAAAAACACCAGAAAAAAGTCCTGTCCAAGCAAAGTTATGTTGAAAAAAATATCTGACTTGTTTCGGCTTTTGCTTAATATCTGATGTTTCAATGCATTGGAGAGCAAAAGCAGTTCTTATCAATACTGTAAAGGACAAAACATTTAGGAACGTTTAGATACGATTAAATAGATTTGGCCATCTTCAACTCTTTACTTCTTTTCGCAGTTGATTTTATTAAAAAAATGTTACTCTAAAAAAAATAGAAAAATATATAATCTCTTCCCGTTCTAAAATTCCAATTTGAAATCTTAAGCTCATGTTTGAACAATGTGTCAAATAACGCAAATAGCCTCAACGAACTTAGCATGAGCATTGAAATTGGCTACAACATCTGTAGGTATATATAAATTTATTTTACGGGTATTGTTTTATACTTTCTTATTACTGGCTCATTAATTTCGATTTTGAGGGATTTATACGTTTTGAGGTCCCCGAGTCCAAAAAAGTGGTTTTTAAAAAATATGTGTCTGTCGTCTATGTATCATCTGTGCAGATGTGTAGAGCCTAAACTACCGGGCCGATAGTGACAAAATTTGGCATACATTTTCAGAAAAATCAATCCCCGAGGCAAACTCGAGATATGAATTTTAGCTTCAAGTTTGGGGGTGCTACCCCCCAAAAACTCTGAAAAAAGATTAAAAAAAAAAAAAAAAAGTTCTCAAAAACTGTTCGAATTCGAGAAATGAATTGTGATTAATGTTTTTTAAAAATCTACTCAATTTAAATATAAATCTAACGATATAAGCCGTATTCCCAAGAAAAATCTGGTTCCTGAGCAAATAGCTTTAAACGCGGACGGAGAGAGGTCGGGTTCGATTCCCCGCCGAAGAGAAGTTTTTTTTATGACAAATTTTGATGAAGTGTTCAATAATAATTAAATTTACCAACGAAAACACATATATATGACTTATATTATGAGAAAGTTTGTCTAAGTTGTCTCGGACCGATTTTTTTACTAGTGGCCTTGGTTCCTACAACATGGCCAAATAATATAGATACCCGACATTTTGCAAGGAGATCTATATTTTTATACGTATTGACTGGATTATAAGTTATTTTTTAATGTAAAAAACTGGAATGATAAATCGTAGCGCAAGATTTAATGTTATGACGAATATGTATTTGCTTTTATTCAAATTATGTTTCGGAAGAGTGAAAAAGAAAATGAATATTTAAACAACGATAAAAATATGGATAATTTGTTGGGTAAAACGGCTATTATTACTGCTAACGAATGGTATATATAGTTTATAATACTAATATTATAAAGTTCTTAACAGTAATATATTTCTTTTACTTGACTTAAAGATTCAAAAAGATGATTTTGAATTTCCATCTATCTATAAATAAGAAGTAAAATCGACGAAAAAAATATTATTTTCTGGTTTGATATCACCGCTTCTTTCTCGTGAAGTAACGAAAAAGTTATTTCTCTTTTTTATATCTTGGCTTCAAAGATGAGCCAAGAAACTCCTAAGGGTAAATATAAGGAGTGAAAATTGATGATAAAAGTTTATTTTTTAAAGAAGAAAAACTATTGGAAAGTGTCATTCATCTTTCATCTTATAACCCTAAAATGGGTTCTTGTTAAGTCAAATAGAGCAAAGCAGGCAAAGGGCATTCGTCATTATTAATTTACAACCGATGACTCTCTCTCGCTCGAGTCATTGGATTTATTAAATGTATAAAAACAATAGATAGAAAATAAAAATATAATGTGAAATAAGGATATTTTAATTATATTTAATAGATATTGAAGAACTAAAGAATAATCTATTTTTATATTAATAATTTATAATACAAAATAGTTCTTCAATTTTGAATTTATAAAGTTAATAAAATTGTATTAAAATACGTTTGCTTTTAATAAATTGTAAAAAGATTATTTCCCTTTCATTGTGGTCGTAAAGGTTAGAGGTCAAAAATTGGGAGACATTTCCATAGAATTATCAAACTGATTCTATTTATATATTGATATATAAAAGGTAACAAATAAGAGTGAACGTAACATAAAAAGTTATTGCTTTCTCCCAATTTTAACTATCAAACCTTCTGATCTTAAGGCTCTACCGCTCTTTGAGGTTAGGAAAGTAGGTAATATGTCACTTGGGCCGGATGCAAAACCCGCAACACACTTTACCAATGAGTCGAATTAGTAACACTAGCGAGCAAACTCTAGACCTCGACCCTCGGATACCAAACCCGCATTACTCGGCAATTATTAATTATATATTAATTAATTATATTAATTAATTTTATTAGCTAATTATTTTAACTACATTAATTATTTTATTAATAATTACGATTATCTACCAAAAATATCTCTAGACCGGTCAGATGGAATGCTAAACATTATTATTAAAATTTTAGGTTAATATTACAGTTTTTGTAAACATTTTTAAATGTGCATACATGGGGTGTATAACATTTTCTCCGATACTAACTACGAGTTAAATGAGGAACACCATACATAAAAACAGTATATATAATGACTGCATTTTAGAAAATCAATATCAGTTGTTTACTGGATGTATAATGGTTAACACCGTGTTATCTGATTTAATTTCCGTCAAATACAATTTGAAAAGAAGAAATTACAAGAATAAAATTATTAAGAATGATAAAATAAGAAGTATGATGGAAACCTATGTACCTTTTATTCAATTACTAGAATCGAGTTTGAAAGATAAAAATTCAATTTCAAAATCTGTAAATGCAAGTACCATAACAGAACATGCTTCTAAGAGTGCTGGTTCTCAGACAGAGACACCGAAAACTGAACAAACCAAATTTCTGGAGGATAATGAAATTGTGGAATACAACCCGGAAAAATCGGTTCAAGATATTTTTGCAGAACAATCTTACATAGAAAAATCTCAGCTGCTGGACGAACTACCGGAGAATTCAAGACCCTTTATTGAAATGGTTCTGACAGATGATCCTACGCTAGATCAAGTATATGGAATAAGTTTAAATGAAAATAACGAGCTCCAAATCGGTCAAAGTGTTGTAGAGATAGGACGTTTAGACGGGGATATACTTCTTAAAAGAAATACAGAAGATAACAACGGATATACAACAAACGAAATTATTGGCGAGTTTGAAGGAACTGATGGGTTGTATTCACTATTATTTAAAAAGAACCCTGGTTATTACACTGAAGATGATAAAAATAATTATAAGACTATATTATATCTGTCAGGAGCAATTAAAAAAGCATACAAAGGAATTGACAGGTGCTCTCACAAATTTAAATCTGTAATAAATACGTTTTTAAACAGTTAATAAATATGTACTATAATGTTTGTTGCACCAAACTTACAATATTTAATAATGTACCTTACTAAATAAATTGTTTACCACATGTAAAAGAATTCGTTATTGTTTTTCATGTGGTAAACAATTGTAACTAGCCGCAAAAACAGTGTATTGAAAATGTATTGTTTGAGAATAAATATAAAATATTTGTACGATTATTGTTTTATTTATTAACCCCCGCATTACCTCATTTTATAAACATGAATATTACAACAGGTTATATTAAAAAATAAAGGTTTTCTACTAGAATAAATAGGGAAATACATTAACATAAGATCTGGTGTATTATGTACAACTTAGATTAGTGAGTCTTATTAAAAAACATAAATTATGTTTTACAAGACAAAATTTTAAAAATATTCTTATATATAATGTTGGGTTTTTCCCTAGTAAGTATTTTTAAAATATAATTAATTGAAATGTTTTATTGCATGCCGGAGGTCATTGACCTGAAAATGTGGCACGTGGCTGTAACTTGTTGTTTTGTCAAAATATTGCTGATGTCGCAGATTTTCGTTGAATGGACACTTAAACTAGGTCACCACCCCACCACATTATTTTTTTTTATTTTATTTTTGGGCTGACATCCGTTTCATTTTTCCAGTTGTATTTCGACACTGAACAAGTCAACTACTACTACTAAACCCAAAACCTAAATTGTTATAAACTTTTTTTTCTTTGTGAATATTAATTTTAATATTTTTAAATAATGGAGAAAATTACAATCGTGAGTGAAGTTATGAAGAATGTACGTCGGTTCAACCTTCGTGGAAGAACAACAGAGTTTAAAATTAACCCTGTCCCCGAAGAGTCCGACGCTATGGAATGGACTAGAGAGGCTATCAAGGAGATCGTCGAATATTCTACCGAGGATGTGATGCCGGATGACCAGGTAGGAATTTCATTTTGCTCGAAAGACTTTAAAAACGGCGAGGGTTGGTTAAAGTTTAGGAAAGCCTCTGAAATAACTTTTGATAATGTTTGGGAAATCATAAGCGGAATATACCAGTCCAATTCTTTAAGTCTAAATACAGAAACCTTTTGTCTCAGTGTTACGACTATAGCAATGCCTGTAGGGTTAGGTAGAGGAAAATGCTACAACACTTTTGCCGAAGAATGTGCAAAACGAAGGGGTATTTTAACTATAAATAATAATGATAATTTGTGCCTACCCCGTGCAATAATTGTTGCACAGAGTTTTATTGATAAGGATCCAGACTATAATAAAGTAAGGAAGGACACGGGAAAATTACAAACAAATAGATGTAACCAGTTATTGATAGATTCTAATGTAAATATCCCACAAGAGGGGGCCGGTATTCCTGAACTTGAATTATTGCAAAATTATTTAAAAGACTATAAAATCATTGTATACAAATACGGAACTAAGGGACGCGATGTAATATACGAAGGTAATTCCCAAAGTCAAAAACATCTAAACCTCTTGTACCACGAAAATCATTACAATGTTATAACCTCCCTGACGGCTGCTTTTGTTTGTACTTATTATTGTGAACCATGCCATGTACCATATAGCAATAGGAATTATCATAGGTGCGAAGGTTCATGCCCTGCCTGCCAGCAATCACCTCCGTGCCCTAACACCCTAAAAATAATTTGTGATACATGTAAAAGATGGTTCCGTGGACAGCTGTGTTTTGACAACCATAAAAAACCCGGTTCGCTCGGTACAAAATCAGTCTGTAGCGAAATTAGGTGCTGTGAAGAATGCTGCAAAACTGTGCGAAGCAACCGAACACATGTGTGTGGGGAGGCTTATTGTAAAGTGTGCGAAAAACACCAACCATCCGGACACCTTTGTTATATAAAACCTGACCATGGTAAACCTAAATCAGATGACCTGCTCTTTATCTTTTACGATCTAGAGACAAGGCAAGAAAAACAAACACAGGACGGCTCGCTACTCCACGAACCAAATCTATGTGTATTCAAACAATATTGTAGTGAGTGTATCCAAAGTGATCAGGAAATATGCCAGAGATGTGGTATTCGACTACAAAAAGTTGTATGTAACGAACCTATATCACCATTCTTACATCACATTTTAGCTATAAGAAAAAAGTTTAAACGCGTATTAGTTATAGGGCATAATGCAGGCGGTTTTGACCACCAATTTATTTTAAATTATATTTTAACCGAAACCGATTTAACCCCCGAATTAATAACGCGCGGTACAAAATTAATATTAATGACCCTAGAAAACGTTAAATTTCTTGATAGCTTAAATTATTTCCCCATGGCCCTATCTAAATTACCAAAAGTCTTTGATTTGAACGAATTAAAAAAAGGTTACTTTCCACATTTATTTAACACTTTACAAAACGAAAATTATAAAGGCCCACTCCCGTCAATTGAATTTTATTCTCCGGACACTATGAAGTCGGAAGACAGAGAGAAATTCGTTAAATGGTATGAGGATAACAAAGGTAAACACTTTGATATGAAGCAAGAAATTGTTGATTATTGCGTTTCCGATGTTGAAATTTTAGCACAGTCTTGTTTGAAATTTAGACAATTATTAATACAGGAGGGGGGTGTTTGTCCGTTTACTGAGGCCACTACATTACCGTCGGCATGCAATAAAATTTATAGGAGAAATTTTTTAAAACCAGAAACAATAGGTATTATTCCAAAAAATGGTTATAGGTGGAGAGATAACCAATCAAAAATAGCAATACAGTGGTTACTATGGGAAGAGTTTGTTAGAAATATTGCTATAGTCCATGCAGGAAAGACAAGTGAGGTTTCTGTATTGGGGGTAAAGGTTGACGGGTTTTGTAATACCACTAATGATATCTTTGAATTTTACGGATGTTATTACCACGGCTGCCCTAAATGTAATACCCAAAACAGAAATATAAAACTACACGATGATCCATCAGATACGCCCGAAAGTCGTTATGAAGCCACACTCGCCAAAACACAGCGCCTACGAGACCGAGGGTACAACGTCATAGAAAAATGGGAGTGTGATTTCCGCAAAGAGTTGAAAGCAGACAAGACAATCTCCGACTATGTAGAACATCACCCACTGTTAGTACATTTACCTTTGAACCCGAGAGATGCGTTTTATGGTGGTAGGACCGGAGCTGTGAAGACATATCACAAAGTAACCGGTGAAGAAAAAATTAAATATGCGGATGTTTGCTCTCTGTACCCCTGGGTAAATAAATATGGGAAATACCCAATCGGCCACCCGCAAGTTATAATAGACAACATCGAGTGTATGCAGCTGGACTTGAATCAGACAGAAGGCTTAATTAAGTGCAAAGTCTTACCACCCCCACACCTGTTCCACCCGGTACTACCTATCAAAGCGAACGCCCGATTAATGTTCTCGCTTTGTCGAACTTGTTGTAATGCCATGGAGAATGGTTACACGTGTAACCATGACGAAGAAGAGAGGTCGTTAACAGGGACGTGGGTGATCGACGAGGTCAGGAAAGCAGTTGAGAAGGGCTACAAAATACTATATATTTACGAGATATGGAAGTACGAAGTAGTGCAATACAACCCGGAAACAAAATCAGGAGGGTTGTTTAGTGAATATATTAGTAAATTTTTGAAAACAAAACAGCAAGCATCCGGTTGGCCTTCCGACTGCAACACCCAGGAAGCCAAAGACAAATACATCGCAGAGTATTTTGAAAAGGAAGGTTTGTTATTAAACCCATCCGAGATAGCTGTCAATCCCGGCAAACGGCAAATCGGAAAAAATTTAATCACATCGTTCTGGGGGAAGCTTGGCCAGCGCGAAAACCAAGGGCGCACAAAAATAATTAACCAAGTCAAAGAGTTGTACAGACTACTCACCGACCCGGCTGTTTATGTTAATACCGTAACACCTATCAACGAGTATACGCTAATGGTGAACTGGGAGTTCAAAGAAGATTGCAACGAAATATTAACTACAACCAACGTCGTCCTAGCAAGCTTCACGACATCCTTAGCTAGATTAAAACTATACAGTTATCTGGAACAACTCGAAGAAAAGGTTCTCTATTATGACACCGATAGCGTTATATATATTTCCCGACCAGGAGAATACGAGGTACCACTCGGAACTTTTCTAGGTGAAATGACAAATGAGGTCGAGATTTACGGTACAAATTCCTGGATAATTGAGTTCACATCCGGAGGTCCAAAGAATTATGCCTACATCGTCTACAATCAAGATGACAATAAATATCACCAGGTTTGTAAAGTGAAGGGAATTAGTTTAAATTATGTAACGTCCAATATAATACATTTTGAAAAGTTAAGAGATATGATGGTAAAAGATGAACCACCGGTGTACATATGTTATAAAGCAATAAGAAGAACTACAGATCACCAGGTGATAACACGAGAGGAAAAGAAAATATACAGGCCTAGTTTTAAAAAGCGTAAATTGATTGATAATTATAGTTCCGTTCCATGGGGGTTCAAGCGAGCAAGGAATAATTAGTTTTTAATCTTTAAGTAATCTATTTTTTTTAAAACAAAAAAACACCTCTCTTTGTATAGTATTAATCACTGTAGTTATTTTTTATAACTCATGCTAAATTGTATATATAATAATAATAAGAATGAATTTTTTAAACATTTTTATTTTTTGTAATTTTTAAGTTTTTTTAAAAAAATCCAGATCTGTTAACTAGTAAAATATTTTAAAACCTATTCTGTGTATAATATTGTATTAAAAAAACCTGTTAGCTTGTAAGATTAGTCATCACAATTTTTTGAAAACTTGTAATTTAATTATAATATGGGTTTTATTACTCTTTTTAAAACTAGGCCTGTTAGAATAACTTGTATATAATTATCATTAGTTTTTAATTTTTCTGTGATAATATAACTGTATATTTATGTAAAATAGGTCAATTGTTTAGTATATAGCTTTTAAGTATTTTTAATTATTAGCCACAGTAAATACTATTTTTATATTAGTATTATTTAATTAGGTCTGCCAAAATAACTTTTTTATGTATAGCGTCATTGTATTTTTATGTAGAATCTTTATTGTTAAAAATAGTGCATAATTGTAATATCACTGCTAACTTTTTGTTTAACTTATTAGTTTAATTTTATATATATATTTTTTTTTTAATTTTTGTATTGTGTTAGTAAAATACGTATATTATAATAAGCACCTTACACTGCTACTATCCATATATGTTATCCATAAAAGTAATCACATTAACATCACTTTTAAACTAGTATAATTTGATTTTCAATAGTTTTAGAGTTAAAGAATAACTTAACGAATAAGAATCTGGTATTCGACTGAAGCCTGGTTCAGAGAGAGATTGAGATAAAACATATTGGTTGTCGTCTCTGGTTGGCTGGCTCACAGTGATGGCCGGCGCGTGGAATGTGATGTGTCTGCAGTTTTAGACTTACATTCATTTTCTCATTTAAATGTATTAAACTTAGAATATTTAATCCAAGGGGGATATTGGAATAAAAAAAAACAACAGTTATTAACAACACTTTTTTTATTGTTTAAAAATGTAACTACAATAATATATATGTAAATAGAAAATAAGTTGACAATGTACATTATTTTATATTAATACAATTAAATATACAAAGTACAAATTAATATGTTTTTTTCATTTTGTCAAGATTTTCCCAACTATTATCTGTAGAAGGTAACCCCCACCATTTTATTAATACGTCCTTACCTTTCTTTTTTAAAATAGCTTCCACAAGGTAAGAATCGGGGTATTTAACAGAAGTCAACTCAGGTTCATAAAAGGAGCCGATTATCGGGTTTCCTCTGGAGTCTTGAAGCAGGTAGGTCACAGGTATAGAGTTTCTTTTTATTTTACTAACTTGAAATATCTCGGTGCTAAAATTCGCCTGGTAGCCTTTTGAGAATACACTCTTGAATTTTGAAATCCGCACATAGTCTCCAACAGAGAATTTAGGTGCTCTGATGTCAAGTTTTACTTTTCTGTACAAGTTAATTGGAGTCTGAGGCCCCACTTCAACGGGTTTCATTTTTGTTGTAGAATGGACAGTATTATTATATTCTGTAACTAACACAGGTAAGATATCTAACCATCTAAAACTTCCCTGGATAGCAAACCTCTTCCACATTTTAGTTTTTAATGTTCTGTTGAATCTCTCTACCATTGTGGCTTTTAGCCCAGAGTGGGTGGTATAGTGGTTGATACCAAGGCTGGTAATTAAATCTTTAAATGTTTTGTTAAAAAATTCAGTTCCCTTGTCTGTATGGAGGTTCTTGGGGGTTTGTTCTTTAAATATTTTTCTAAACGCAGCAGTTACAAGTACACCCGATTTATTCTTGAGAGGTACTGCCCAGGCGTATTTGGAATATGCATTGATAACTGTTAGTATATAATTACACCGATCATTAACACGGGCGTATGCGTTCATCTGGACCAAATCAGCTTCAAATAAATCATCATACCCTTTTACTTTGACTTTACGTCTAACAAACTTTTTTCTAACAGGGCGATAAATTTCATTAACAATTTGTTCTTTTATGGCGTCCATCTGGAAATAGAATGAGGGTTATACTACTTACTCAGGTATTTTTATACGCTCAGTTTTGAATGTTATGTTAAACATACGTGACATAAATTTTAAAAATTCACCCCACACTATAGGTTGATTGTCATCAAAATTAATAATCATAGTTCTGTCTGTATTATCTTTTGCAAGAGATCGTAATCTTAAAAAATTATTATCCACATAATTCTTGGTGGCAGCATCAGACATTTCAACCGGATCTCCCGCATGACTCAGACGTTTTCCATTGAAGTCAACCGCATCATTCTTTATATACTTTGAATCAAATGATTCTTTAAGCAAACTGTCTTTAAGATATTCAAGATTAACGGCGTCACTATTTTTTTGAGGCGTGTTCACATTAACAATACGTTGATGGTTTGCATCGATATCTCCAGAGTGGTAGTTCTGGAGATAATGGCGTCCGTACTTGTCCACAGGCATTGTGATACTGATTACAATATGTGTACAACAGTCCTTTTAATATATCACACCTAAATATCTGTCTGTTTATAATACCATTTATTGGTATTATAGCTCTAGGGGTGCCACGCTTTTGGGATACCACGCTTTAGGACAGTGTCAGGCTTTAGGACGGTGTCAGTCTTTAGGTAGTGTCAGTATTTAGGACGGTGTCAGGCTTTAGGCTAGTGTCAGGATTTAGGACGGTGTCAGGCTTTAGGCTAGTGTCAGGCTTTTAGGACAGTGCCAGGTTTTAGGACGGTGTCAGGTTTTAGAACGGTGTCAGGCTTTAGGACGGTGTCAGGTTTTAAGACGGTGTCAGACTTTAGGCTAGTGTCAGGCTTTTAGGACAGTGCCAGGCTTTAGGTTAGTGTCAGGATTTAGGACATTGCCAGGTTTTAGGACGGTGTCAGGTTTTAGGACGGTGTCAGGTTTTAGGACGGTGTCAGGCTTTAGGCTAGTGTCAGTATTTAGGACGGTGTCAGGCTTTAGGCTAGTGTCAGTATTTAGGACGGTGTCAGGCTTTAGGCTAGTGTCAGTATTTAGGACGGTGTCAGGTTTTAGGACGGTGTCAGGATTTAGGACAGTGCCAGGTTTTAGGACGGTGTCAGGTTTTAGGACGATGTCAGGATTTAGGACGGTGTCAGGCTTTAGGCTAGTGTCAGTATTTAGGACGGTGTCAGGCTTTAGGCTAGTGTCAGTATTTAGGACGGTGTCAGGCTTTAGGACATTACCAGGTTTTAGGACGGTGTCAGGTTTTAGGACGGTGTCAGGCTTTAGGACGGTGTCAGACTTTTAGAACGGTGTCAGGCTTTAGGACGGTGTCACGATTTAGGGGGGATAAGCTTTACGTGCATACAGGGGTGGCTCAATACAGGTTTGGATGATATTTTACAATACTTTAGTATGCGAGTAGAGTCCGAGGAAGAAACATCTATTATCAGTTACTGTTTTTTTTTTTTACAAGTGGGGAAATTAGTGTTAAACAGTCTTGTTGACCACAATGTCTCGAAAGGTACACCCCCGGTGTTCCTATTCTGATGAAGATTTAAAAAAATCATTGCAAGAAATAAGTAATGGAATGTCTATAAAGAAAGCCTCAAAACAATTTTCAATACCTAGAAGTACACTCCACAGTAAAATAAATAATAAAACGCCGACGGAAAGAAAAATTGGTCGTCAAACGATATTGACGAAGAACGAAGAACTAGAAATAAAAAATAAGTTACTTAATGAAATTGAAGTTGGATCGTTGTTACAGCAAAAAGATATTAAAAACACAATTAAAACAATTATTAGTGATTTTCCCAGGAAAAATGTATTTGCAAATAACAGCCCTGGTGACAAATGGTTTAAAATGTTTTTTAAAAGACATCCGGATATACTAAAGAGGTGCACAGGTTTAATTTCAAAAGATTGTGATGCAGCGAGCAAAATGGACGCGAAACTACCCGTGTCTAATCAAGTTAAACTACAACAGAGAGGGTTGCCGTTGGAAATAATCAACATGGATTGTTATAAACTAAATAATGGGGTCAAAGAAAGCAAGCAAGAAGAGTTGGAGTCAGACGCGGGGTTTTGTAAAGACACACGACCAGGAAATACATATCCAGCTATTGAAGATGATTCTGATTCATCTATATCTGACATGGAGCTGATACATTTAGGAGGTTCCAAGAATACTCTAAAAATTGATAATTCTAATTATGACCTAAATAAACCATGTAGTGTTGATAAACCATCTAGTTCAAATTACGACCCCTCTGAGGTTACTCAACATAGACCTCCAGAGTTAAGAGAAAACGAACCATGTTTTGATACTGTAATGGAAATGTTACACCGTCTTGAATTTCTTTGGAGCTCCGACCAAGAAAGCAACTCTCATGGAGAAGAGATACAATATATAATTACTTCTTTAAGAATTCTGGGTGTCATATATTAATAAATTCTTTGTACAATAATTGTAAATTAATAAACTAACTAGTTGTGTTATATAAGTAGTCAAAACAAACAAGATCTTTTGTTTTTTGTAAAGCAGTTGTTTGTATTTTTAGAATCATTAGTTCTTAAGTGTTAAAATTTGTGTATAATAATGTATTTTTTTAATATATAAACATAAGTTACAAACCTTTGTATTTTTATATGTACCATACCCCATTAACCTTTACAATAAATATACAAGATTAGGTTTAAGACTTACAAAACAACTATTATTAACAAAGATTTTTTATTTTTATAATTATTTTATACAATTTTCAACAGATATAATTTTTAAAACGTTTTCATTCCTCCAGTGCATATTCGAAGTCAACGAGATACATTTTTCTGTTTTTATTTCCTACGTTGACAATCCCTCTGAATATCAAATCTAAAGTACCTGATGTTGAAGCTACAACACACAATAAAATATACATTAAATATTTATACAAATTATTATACAATATAATTTATACAAAAGTAGAGATTTTATTACAAAATGCTAATTGTACTCACTGTTATAATTATTTAGATCCTCTTTGCTAATTCTTGTCTCAAATCTGCTAGGAAGGATTACAGATACAGAACGTCCTCCATAACGTATTTCAGCTGTGACGTAAGGCCCAAATTCACCATCAAACTTCTCAAATCTCAAAATGGGGTAACGTATATTTTCAACCAAATCCACTATCTTCATAAAGCTAGGTCTGTTACCAACTTTCATATTTAATTTGTTAATGAACGAAGACATCTGCAAAAAATGAAAACACATTAGAGGAATATGGTGCACTTTTGTCTACTACAGAGCACGGTATTTAAATAGTAATACTTGTTTAATATTTCCAAATATATAATAAAACTGAATTAATTTAACTGATGATACTTATATGTACTACAGAATGAAAATGATTGTACATACCTTGTGTGAGAAATGGTTAGAGGTTAAAGATACGGCAGGAAGTGGTTGGTGGTGGTTAGAGATGTTCACAGGTACAGAGGTAAAAGACGACTAAACACACCACATGTAAAAACACAATGAGGTGCTGTGGTGACCTACTTACCGGTCAATGACCCCCACCTTATGTACTGCTGACCTCAGCATTTCCGGTCCACCTAAATTCTACAACCACTCAATTTGATAATTTAAATTCTTGTATATCTTGGAGGAACTACACAGATTCAGTTGTCATCCATAGACTGTGCTACAAACATCATGGCTCCAGTCAAGAAATCTTATAAATTTGCCGGTATGAAAGCCAAGATTGAATATTCCTATCCCTGGGTAATTGTTTGTCTTGCTTCTGTACCCGGACCAGACGAGTTGAAGTTCCCCAAAGAGTTGACTGTCACCACACCAGAAATGACTTTTCACTATATACTACGCATCCCCAGTAACATGGTTGAATACGATGTCGGTTACTCATATAAAAACAGATATAACGAGGTAAGACCTTACTCTACTACAAGCTTAACAAAATTCAATGAAACTCTACCGTTCCATGTGGACAAAGCCCGTTTTGTGTTTGCGCACGGTAACATAGAACTGATTGAAAGGATTGTGCAAAGACCTGTCATAAATATACACAACCTGGAAGGGTTTCAACAAATCTTTTCCACCAACCTAGATAATTGCACGTACCACACAGTTCACAATACTTATTCAATTTGTACGCGGGCTGTAGCCAAGAATCTTGCCGATTGGATCTACAATAATCCTAAAACCATTGCATTTGTAAACCAGAAACATTATACGGAAGAGGGTTTACACGTGGTAGAACCAGAGGTTTTACATATTACAGAACCTGTGCAAGAGATAAAGGAGGATGGTTTACAAGGACCAGACTCAATGGAAGCCTCTACAAATCAAGAATTAGAGTCTACAGAAGAGTATATACAAATGTTATTACGTCAAATAGATTCTATGAACAAGGGTATTAAAGAACAGGCAGGGTGCATGCAAATGTTAACACAGGAGTTAGAGTCACAACAACAAGATCCACTCGATTTATTTGATTTAAAATTTTTATAACCTAGGAAAAAGGTTATATTTTGTAAAATTATATCTGTTGTATTTGTTAAATATACCTAAAAATTATAACACATGTTTTTATTGTGTTAATCCAGTTCCTTTACAAAACTACAGGGTTACATTCAGTTACCGTCTAAACACTGTACCGTAAGCATTATACTCGTAGCCAGGAATTCTTTTAAATTCCCCGGTATAAAAGACAAAATTCAATATTCCTACAATCTGGGAAGGTGACATGCACGAGATGCAGGAACCATGTACAAAATCTACAGAATTTGAGCCTAAGGAAGAGTGTATAAAAATGTTATTATCTATACAGTTTACAGCTGATTTTGATTTTTTAAAAAAAGTCATTATTACTACGATATTACTGTTTTTATTATTAATCTACTACTACTGTACAAATAAAAGGTTAGAAATAATTATTACGAACAGAATCTCTGAGTGAATCTTCGAGTGAAAAAAGACAATTAAAGAGGTGGAGCCTACAAAACACAAGATTTAATTTATTTTAAAAATTTTATAATCTAGGTAAAAAGTTATATTTTGTAAAATTAAATCTGTTGTTAAATATACCTAAAAATTATAACACGTGTTTTTATTGTGTTTACCCAATTATTCAAAAATACATTTTTTTTTTTTTTGTTAAGTAAGATGCGGGTGGGACATCTACACCACATGTGTAAACACATATTTAGGTATTTATATTTAAAACACATGTATATATTAAGAAGTCTGCAAAATTTGATTATAACCTTGAGTATAAACTATTTTAGACAAGGTATTAATAATTATTCTTAAATTTATTTATAAATTTTTTCCAGTAATTTTCCAGATAATAGTTTTATTTGTTAAGCCTTAAATACCCCCGCTACTATATTATTTATAAGTAGCTGTATGCGCGGGACAATTTTCAAAAATTATAAAAACAATTATTAAAATATATTAATTCTAAAATGACAATTTATATTAGATATAAATAAAGCGGGAACAGGCCTGAATTCAAAATAAAATATCATATTTAAACTATAAGAAAGAAAAAAGAATAACAAGAGAGAAAGAAGCTATTGTAATACCCCGGTAAAATGATTTAATTCAAATTAAAATATCCTATTTAATATTATCTGATTTCAAAATTAGACCTGTACCCCTCCATATGTGTGTGCGTTTGTAAACAAGCGGTAAAATGATTTAATTCAAATAATAAAAACAAAAAACAGATGTTTGTATTAGCTAAGACAAAGAAAAAATATTTCTGTTTAAAATGAAAAAGAAAATAAAAAAAGAGAAGGCCGTTTAAATAATATGTAAGAGTGAGAAAGAAACTATATAGAGGTGTAGATAATATTTTTAAATATAAATTTTCAAAAAGAGCGAGAGTAAGAAAAGTGCATAAGTCAGCAATATAGGCGACGGCACGAGCCCCGTTGACCTCCATAGCCAGACGCTGAGGCGTCAGTCACACCCTACCACTATCCCCTCCACGTATCTCTACAGAACGTGCCTCGGCTTATATTCTACTTTTGGGTTGTAGAATATCAACTGGTTCCGTAGCTCTGTGGTAGAGCGCTGGCTTCACACCCAGCAGGCCCGGGTTCGAATCCCTGGCAATTCACATGGATTATTTACGAATTGTATAAAGCGATATGGCTTATATACTACTTCTGGGTTGTAGATTATCAATTGGTATGCTGGTGTAGTGGCTAAGGCGTTGGACTCTCACCCAGTAGCTCGGGGTTCGATACTCATCAAAGGCACAGCTTTTTTACAGGTATTTCTCTACAAGATGGTGGACCAGGATATTCGAAAAAGGACCGGGAGATTTGAAAATTAAACAGGACCGCGAAATTTGAAAAATTCAAAAACCATGATGGCCGACACGTGACGTCAGAGGGTGGTACACCTGGAGGGTGGCAGGGGGTGGCAGACCTGGAGGGGGGTGGAGGGGGGTGGTAGACATGGAGGGGGGTAGTGGGGGAAGGGGGGAGGAGTGGGGGGTAGTGGGGGAAGGGAGGAGGAGTGGGGGGTGGGCGTGGCCTCGAGGAGTGGGGGTATGACGTAGGGGGTCAGGAGTGGGGTTGGTTTAGTGACATAATACCTACTTAGGAAAAACAGTAAAATTTAAATTATACTGGTTCTAAGCAAGATATCAAAAATCCAATCACAGGCTTCATTCCTAATTTTAATTCTGCACAATTTGAGCCCTATTTCAACTTCCTATGACAAATACTACAGGCGCCATTTTAATACAACGGGTTTTATCGTTGTATTAAAATGGCGTCTGTAGTATTTGTCATAGGAAGTTGAAATAGGGCTCAAATTGTGCAGAATTAAAATTAGGAATGAAGCCTGTGATTAGATTTTTGATATCTTGCTTAGAACCATTATAATTTAAATTTTACTGTTTTTCCTAACCTCAAAGAGCGGTAGAGCCTTAAGGATTTTATATATGAAGCCAAAAATATTTTTGTGAGGTGGCCGATTGATTGAAGAATTGACTGTGAAGAATACTTAATTATTCAGACTCAGAGGTGAATCTGACAACAATTAAATGTTCCCATTGGATCCAAGTCACTAGGAAATTAGAAGATGGGTCGAAAAGATCGTCGCACAGATTCAATTATAAATATAATAAACCTGCTTACAGGGAAAAACGAAGGATATAATTGTATTGTATATTTGTACGTATGTGGAAGAGAAACAAATGGACGTAGAAAGTTGAGATTTATATAGGACCTACCTATGGGCCAAGTTTATATAACTATCATCGAAAATATATTATAATATGACGAGTAGTTTTTAAGATATGTTGGTTCACAAAAGTTGAGCAACAGACATACACCAGAGCGAAAATGTTCCCTTGTGTTTAAAGCGGATTTCTGTCTTAGAATTTTTGAATTCAGAGACATAAAAAAATGTTCGTGCTTCAGAACCATCACTTAGAGTCCGCTACCTTCGGTAAGCTCACAAACATAACAGGAAGATTGGAATTTTTAGGTCTTCGATTTAAAAAATTCCAAGACAGAAATCCGTTTTAGACATCAGGGGACTTTTTTGGTTCCGTGTCGGTCTGTCTGTCACTCAATTTTTGCGAACCACCATATCTTAAAAACTACAAGTCCGATGTTAACTTTTGCTTAATTGATACTTTAATATCAGGTAAAAAATTAAAACAATGTTGAAATATTAAATGAACAGGTCAAGTGTGTGCTAGTCAGCACACAGCGAGGGTCCGTAGGCCACACTATATTGTGTCACTGTAAAGTGTATAAACAGTGTTTTTTTAAAATGCTAAAAAGATTACTTTGAACAATTCTAAGGGTCTGATATTCTCAAACACGCTCTGATAAAGTATTTTTTTTGCCACTGAACCGGACTACAGCCATATAAATACACCGAAAAGACCATAATTATAAAAAACGTATTTTGTCAATAAAAAATAAAATAATATTTTTTCAAAATTTCCAAAAAGTGGTATCTTTACTTTTGGTTGAAGAATGATCAGGAATTTTTTCAGATTTTTTGCACTTCACATAAGCGAGATGGAGGGGGGGGGGGGGACACGTTTCACACCCACTTCAAACTTGCCTACGTTCGCCCTATCAAAGTTATATCCAAAGAATTATATATTTTTGTAATCAGCTCGACGTACCCTTTCATATGATACCCCTCACGGTGTCGAAAAAAAAAAAAAATTTTAACCCTTAAGTTTTTTTACCCTAATTGTTTTGAAAAATATTTTTTTTAAGTAGCTATATTTTTAAAATATGTGTGTAGGTACAAGACACAATACATGCCAAATTTCAAAGTGATCGGACGAAAGGTGTAGCCGTGAGAGCACGCGAGAGGACGGACGGACAGACACACGCAGGAAAGTATAAGGGTCCTTGGTTTTGCCTACGGACCCTAAAAACGGGGGCAACAAATAAATGAGAGAATAATGGCTTGTAAAAGCAAAAATAAATGCACTAATTTGTAGTCTATTTAAACTTGTTTTAGAACTACAATTCATTTATTAATTTTTCATAAAAGTCATGCTACAACCATCAGATTATCTTAAGGCTGCATTAGAACAGCTGAAACCGTTCAATTGTACTGAATACAACCATTCTGTGTGAGGACATTGTTTGGTTATTGGACTACACCTCTTTTATGATGCATCGAGGACTATAAAAATGATGTTTCTTATATTAACTTCATTACTGCAATTAACATATTTCGTTTTATAATAATTGCTAATTAAAATTAAATCTTAATAAGTCACCCTTTATAAAAATAAAGGGTAAATACTTGATATGAATAAGAGTTGTTAGTTTGTACTTTCGAGGAAAGTGTAGATACATCGATTCTTTTTAGTTATGTTTTTATATTCTTTTAGCCAGTATGTCTTTATTATAAATTACTTTATTTATACATAAATTTCTTTAAATAATATCTTTAACATTTAGAAATAAAAAATAAATATCATAAACATGTATAAAGTTTAAATTCAGGTTATAAAATTTCATACTTCGTATGAGAATATGTTAACTGTAAACTTTTACTAGAGAGATTCATTTATCTTCATCCAAGAGGATAATTATCTCGGTTTTGGAAACTCAAAAAGTTTTTAAACAATTTCCATTAAAATATCCTTTGAATTCGAATTCGGGGTTTTTTCCGATTCATATGAACTTATTTCAAAGGTGATAAACCCCTTTTTATTTGCAATGTGTGAGAACAAAGTTGAAGAAAGCCTGGAGCGAAATAGAAGTTTGAATAATATTTAAACATTTGTAAATGACCATTTCTCACTGGTCAAATATTTGATAAATTAATGCCAGATGTTAAACTAACAAGAAACTGGACACAAAACTTTTAATTGGTCTCCACGCATTTGAACCCTATGCCTCTTTAATTATTATACTTCGACTAACTTACGTATTTCATAATTAATGATATCAAAGCCATAGCACGAGTTTTCAAATTAAGTAGTAACATTCTATATTTTAAATAATTGCTTCCGAGCTTACCGAAGGCAACGAAAGCTGTGTGACCGTTCCGAAGAACGAACATTTTTTTTGGTCTCCAATTTCAAAAAATCCAATACAGAATTCCGTTTCAGACATCAGGGAACATTTTTGGTTCCGGACAGTTCTGTCGGTCTGTCGCTCAACTTTTGCGTACCAACATATTATAAAAACTACTCATCCGATTTTATTGAAATTTGGATGGTAGATCATAATTAGCCCATTGTTGGTCCCATATAACTTTCAACCTTCTGCGCCCATTTGTTTCTCTTCCACATGTTCACAAGCATACATTTATTTACACCTATATCATCAAAAGCACTTATCTGATTTTTATGAAATTTGGATGGCTTGTCGAAAGTAGCCAGCAGATGGCGCTCCTTAAAGTTTTCTAAATTGATACTTTAATTAATGTAAAAAATCAAAACACATTTGACGTATTAAACAATCGGGGAAAACAATTAAATAAATTACACAATAATGGCTTGTAAAAGCATCAAATCAATAAAGTACGTGATAGGAAGCGAAGAGCTATGTGCCACAGCAGTTGGCAGTAATTTTTTTAAAATAAAATTGAAAATTATTGACTTCATTGAAGAAAAGGGAAAGGGAATTTCATTTTGATAATAAAATAATTCTTTATAATTCATTGTTAGTTAGCATTATTTATGTTTTAGGATTATTTAAAAACTAGAAACTAGAACTAAGGTTCCAAGTTTGACGTTAAAATTATCAAAAGTTATTTGAACACCGCAAAGCTATCAAGAAATAAAACAAATCTGATTCAAGACATATTTTTAATAAAGTTTAATTCCTCCTTCATTGCATAAACTATTAATCCTCTTATTGTAGGAATTACACGGATGTGTGATAAAACTAACTCTAATAAAAATACGGCTTAAATAATCATATTTGTTTTATACAAATTGAAAAAATAAACTATATCATTTTGAAAAACCTCATTTAAGAGTAAGAATAACTTTCAAAAAACTGTGCTAGCAGCACCCCCGTGCTGAATGTTGGCCTGTAAAAACTTAATTCTATTATTAAACCTAACACTCATTATGGGGAGAAAAACGTTTCGGGCTCAATATCCTCCTCTCCTACTATTATTCCTTTAACCCCCTCTTTTGTTTTCTTCCTTTCCATGTAAGAAGAGTCCGAGTCGTCTGATTCCTCACGTGGTCGAATTCTTGAAGTGATGTCTTCTGCTGCTGGAGCTGAACTGGCAGTGGGAAGATCTTCTCGGTGATTCATACTCCTGGCTCTATTTGCTGCCTGACGTTTTATTTCATTTTTATATTCTGGGCATTTTGTGTCTGTAATGCTGTGCTGAAAAGGGCGACCTTTCTCCTTGCATGGTAGACAGGTAGGCCCCTCATTGGCTTTAGGGCATTCCTTTTTCCAGTGGCCAATAGCTGAGCAGTGAGTACATGCTTGAGCTACTTCTTTACACTGGAATTTGTGATGACCTATCCTCAAACAGCGCCAGCATCTTGCCGTCCAGACATGGTTCTTAATTGCAAGTCGAGACCACTCTATCCTCACATACCCCGCTTTTAGTAGTCTCTCCTTCATTTCAGTAGGGAGCTCAACCACCCAACGAACAAATTTTCCTCCTTTTATCCATCCACAAGGTATACTATATCTTAGGAATACCTTGCTTTTAAATGCTTCCTCACTATAGAAACTACGCAGATTTTTTTCCCATAGTTCATTTAGTATGTCTTCCTGTGAGACATCTATGTGTATTCCAACTATTTCTACGGCCTCTCCAGGCATCGTTGGTAGTGCAGCCTTAAGGCCAAGTTCGCTTAGCCTTTCACAGTGAAGAAGTTTATCTCTGCCTTCACTTGAAGAGCATTCGAGGGCATAAGCAATGCCTTTGACTTTACTCCTCATACCAACAACATCGATGTGCTTTATTAGAGGTCTAAGCTTTTCCATCAACACATGTCTTAGTGCCTCAAGGCTTTTGATGGTAGATTCGTTTACTGGGCTTATTACTACTGTCCTCCTCAAGTCCATGGGTGGTGAGACTGCCTTGTTCTTTATTTGGGTCTCGTATTCCACCTTATTTCCTCCTAGTGAGGATTTAGATGGCCTAGTCTTGGAAGTCTTGTTTTTACCCTTCCCTTTCTTTGTCTCCCACTTATTTTCTTTTGCTCCTTCTTCAGGCGTAGCTATTACCGTTGCATTGTCATCTGATTGAAGGTTGTCTTTTACTACGCTTGCGAAAGACACCTTTTTAGGTAGACTGAAATTTGTTTCCAGACTCCGTTTTACAGGGACTGGTTCAGCGACCTGATTACTTGTAGTCGTGATTTCGGCTGCGGTAGGAAGTCCAGTCTTATGTATCTCTTTAACCTTGCCAGATGTTTTTGAATTTATTATTCCTCTCGCTTTCATGAGAGCTATTGAGAGATCACTTGTGGCCTGCCGGGCAATAGCAAGTTCTGTCAAGAGAGTGTATGCATCATTCCTCTCTAATTTTGAATTTTTAGAGAGACCTAACTCTCTAACCTTTCGGTCCAATCTTTCTAGAGCGTCATACGCAGTTTTGACAGTAGCACTACCAAAATCTTCTTCTCTCCAATAGCTACTGCTTCTCTCTAATGCTTCTTTACTTGGCTTCTTCTTGCGCGGAGCTCCTCCTTTCATCCTTAATGGCCTATGAGGTTTCTCTTCATCCGAGCTTGATGAGCTAGTAGAAGATATTGGCTCACTAGATTCTGTAGACTCCCGGATAAACTGGGCAGTTTGGCTCGGAGTCATTTTCCTCGGTAAAGGTGTTGGTATCTCCTCATTCTTTTCTTGTCTTTTGTCTCCCTCTAAATTGTTTTCATCCTTAGAGAAAGCCACCACGATTTCTCCTGCACCGACTTTCCGTATCACCTCTAGGTCTGCTTTTCTTCTCTCCTCCAAGACTCTGATTTCCCGTTTGGCCAAGTGTTTTAATTCCTTGGCCTCCTCTTTTGATGTAAGTGCAAATGTTGGCCTAATTCAAGAACCGTATGTAAATAAGGGACTTATACGTGGTTTGGGAATTTCGGGGGGTACTATTTTCTATTCTACAGATAGTGAGGTTCCGCGTGCCTGTATTATAACTAGGAACATTAATGCGACCCTTATACCGGAGTTTTGCCGAAGGGATATGGTGGCAGTAAAGCTTAAAGGGAATCTGCTGGGGCATGGGAAGCGAGACATTATAGTTTGTTCACTTTATTTGCCCTACGACTCTATGGATCTGCCCCCTCCATCTTGCTTTGTGGATCTAGTCCGCTTCTGCACAGAAAATAAGTTTTCCCTTCTAGTAGGTGCTGATGCTAATGCGCATAATTTAGTATGGGGTAGCAGTGACACTAACCCTAGAGGTGCAGCCTTACTTGAATTTTTATCTAGCACACAGCTTTTTGTCCTTAATAACGGGGCTGTCCCTACTTATTTCACAGCAAGAAGAAAAGAAGTGATCGACATATCTTTCTGCACAGAAGATTTACTAACATGTGTTAAGGATTGGCATGTTATTCAGGATGAATCTCTATCAGACCATAGGCACATCCTATTTATGATAAAAGTTCCCCCTCCACAAGAGATTCGATTCAGGAACATTAGAACCACTGTCTGGGTCATATATCGAAAGGTGCTCAAAGAAGAACTTGACAAAGTAGGACACTGTCCCAACGGACTTAAAGAAACCGAAGACTACGTACAAGCACTTACAACAGCCATAAGTACAGCGTATGAAACTAGTTGTCCATTACAAGTCCGTTCCCAAAGGTTCTCAACACCTTGGTGGACTCATAAAGTAGAATCTCTTAGAAGACAGGTTAACAGAATCTTGAACAAAGCTAAAAGAAATAATTTGCCACAGCTTTGGGAGGAATATAAGTCCGTCCGTAGAAAATACAAGGCACAAATTAAAAAAGCTAAGAGGGATGCTTGGCGAGCCTACTGTGCAGATATTGGGGGAATAGCTCCAGCGGCAAGATTTCACCGGATTCTCTCCAAAGCACCGACCGATATGTGTAGTAGTCCCTTACTGCTTAATGGAGGCACATTTACTTCTTCAGAGGAGGAGGCCCTTAAATATCTGGTAAATACACATATGCCAGGCTCCGATATAAGTGAGGACATTGAAATATCTGATTTTCCTATGGCTTTACCTGTGGAAGGAGCTCAAGCCTTAGCAGATACTATCATTACAAACAATAAGGTGGAATTTGCAGTGAAAAGCTTTGCCGCATTTAAATCCCCTGGCTGTGATGGGATTATGCCAATAATGCTCCAACAAGGCCTGGATCTGATTATTGACGATTTAGTTAAGATCTACCGAACCTTCCTTTCTCAAGGAACTATCCCTAGCTCCTGGAGGGAGGTGCGCATTGTTTTTATACCAAAGCAGGGTAAACCCGATTTTACTCTTCCTAAATCTTACAGACCCATCAGTCTTACTTCGTTCTTATTAAAGACCTTGGAAAGGCTGGTGGATAGATGGATTAGGGACAACATGACCATTCCATTAAGCAAGCAGCAGTATGCATATCAAGCAGGAAAATCTTGTGAGGCAGCACTTCACCATTTAGTTTGCAAAATCGAAAGAGCCCTCAATAAGCAACAGCTGATGCTAGGACTCTTCATGGACATTGAAGGGGCTTTTAATTGTGTTTCTGTTGAATCTATCAGCCAAGCTGCTTCTGACCATGGTGTTCACCCAGTTATAGTGGCATGGATCAGATCAATGCTATCTCTTAGACTAGCTAAAGTTGAGAGAAATGGACACAGCATAAAAGTGGCTATAAGGAGAGGCTGTCCACAAGGTGGAGTTCTGTCACCGTTACTTTGGTGCCTTGTAGTGGATAGTCTCATAAAGCTCATTCTGAAAGATGGGATTTACATTCAAGCTTATGCAGATGATGTAGCAGTTCTGGTTCAGGGCAAGTTCACTACCACAGTATTTGAGCTTGCACAAAGAGCTCTTCATTCTGTTGAAAAATGGTGTTATAATCACGGCCTCGGAGTTAATCCTGAAAAAACAGTGGTGACACTATTTACAAAAAAAAGAAAATTGGATGGAAGTAAAGAACTGATGCTAAGTGGTAAGAAGCTTAACCTCGCAGACTCAGTAAAATATCTAGGTGTAATTTTGGACAAAAAACTGACCTGGAAACTTCATCTTGAAGCAAAACTGAATAAGGCAATGGCGGCCTTTTGGGTATGCCGGAAGGCCATTGGTCCCACCTGGGGATTACAACCTAAAGTACTGCATTGGATCTTTACTGCCATGGTGAGACCAATTCTTTCCTATGCATGTGTCGTCTGGTGGCCAAGGATATCCTTAGGAACTGCAAAGAAATCACTTCAGCACCTTCAAAGAACGGCTTGTGTTGGTATACTAGGAGCAATGAAAACTACACCAACCCTGGCCCTTGAGGCTATGCTATGCTTACCACCTTTAGAGATGTACCTGAAGTACGAAGCTATGTTAGCTTCATATCGCCTGCACTGTGCTGGTTTATGGATGGGATATGACAGTATAGGACACAGTGCAATATGGAATTGTATCACAGAAATCTGCCCGGAAGTAGTGATGTTACAGGACTCTACGATACCACAGTGGGATTTTGACATTAGCTGGGAGTATCTGCTTCCTTCAAGACAAGACTGGGAACCTGGAGATGATCCTCAAGTGCCACCAGGAACAGACATGTGGTTCACCGACGGGTCCCGAATCGAAGAATTATCAGGGGCTGGGGTTTTCTGTGCAGAACCCCGATATGAGCTTAGTGTGAGCTTAGGCAAATATGCCACTGTATTTCAGGCAGAGATATATGCAATTTTGGCCTGTTCTCAAATTATCCTGAATAAAAATATGCTTAACAGACAAATCAGAATCTACTCTGACAGCCAGGCAGCGATCAAAGCACTGGTTGCACCAAGGTATACATCTAAGCTGGTTGCTGAGTGCAAAAGCCATCTTAACACTCTTGGACAACTTAACAAGGTACAACTGATATGGGTTCCTGGACATTGTGGCATTGAGGGGAATGAGATTGCTGACCAGTTAGCTAAAACGGGTTCCAATTCGACCCCAATTACACCAGAACCAGTTGTAGGCGTGCCACGTTGTGGAGTGAAACATTCCATAAGGACATTCATGAGGCTAGATATGTACAGAATATGGAACACTGCTTCAGGTATGCGACAATCAAAAATGATGATCCGGGAACCATCTCAGCATCTTACCAGATCGCTGCTCTCGCTCAAAAAGCAATCCTGTCACCTTTTGACAGGATTTCTTACTGGACACTGCATGCTAAATCGACATCTACATCTGCTTGGCCTAGCAGAAAGCCCAGTGTGCAGGCTGTGCGAGGAAGAGGATGAAACACCTTCTCATCTTATTAGCAGCTGTCCTGCATTAACACGCTTGAGGTGGAGAATCTTTGGCTCAGCCATCCTGCCAATTGAAGAACTAAGGTTACTTCCCCTAAACAAGGTGCTCACTTTCTGTGGGTCTGTTAGCTTGCTTAGAGAATAGGGTACTATAGGATGGACTATTAAACCGGGTTTGCACCTTGGATCCACTCATGAGGTCTTATTGCTTCGGACTTTTTTTTTATAATAAAAGTCTCCCGGAAAAAAAAAAAAAAAAAAAAAAAAAAAAAAAAAAAAAAAGAATAACTTTCCTGAGAAGAGTCTACGCTCAGTGTTAACAGCATTGTGAGATAAAACGGGAAGCAACTTGATAAAAGAAGCTTACGTTCATCCTTGATAATACGGTTGACAGGAGTAGAAGTACTTATCTCATCACTACAAAAGTTTTAAAATAGCTTTATAGTTCCGTCTCGTGTGCTGTTTTGCCACAGATTTGTTAGTTATATCTTTTAATACTACTCGTTGATGCAATGCTAACTGAAGATTGAGATGGATTCAAAATAGGAATTTCATTGTATGCTATATTTAGGACTACTTTGGTGTGTGCTTTTAACTATATATTATAAGAAATTTAATTTCGTAAGGCGACAAATATCGAACCATAATACTTTAAAGGGTTGGTTTGGTTGTTAGATATAAAACCAAACCAATAGTGTTATATGGTCCAGTCAACTAAACTCCTTCTAGATATAAAACTCCCCGTCAAAATTAACGCACCACTTTTATATTTTTATGCTTACACAAAAGTCGTTCAATTTAGGATCTTTTTTCTATTGTTTTCATCTCAGGCGGACCTATTTCGCCTCTGTCGATCATATCCACACTCCTGGAACCGCCAAAAAGCTCGGCCGATTGTAGTGAAATGCACGCCTAGTCGACAACCAACCTTTCGAGAATAGCCTTTCTTAACCCATCACTATGGGTTTAATCGCTCATAGTTAAATTAGGAGGTCTATTCATGTTGACACAAACAATCAACTGTATTAATGAAAAACTATGTGAGAGCTCTCATTTAATCAACTGCAAATAACAGTGAATCATTAATGAGGATGATTAAATATAATTAATTTATGATGATTAAATATAATTAATGATGATGATTAAATATGATTAACAATGATGATTACATATGAGATGATGATTAATGAATCATTAAACATTAGTATAAATTATAGATAGTCAAAACAGAGAAATATAAAGGTGGTGCGTTAATTTTGACGGGGAGGTATAATACAGTAAAGATTTGGTTTGGTGGTTATAAATAAAAATCCGAGATAATTAAGCCAAACCAATATAATATTACTTCTCGTCAATTCAATTGACGATTGTACTAATCTGGAGGTTAGAAATTAAAGTCCGAAATATTCCAACCAAACCAATAGGACATTCGATTGTTATAATGCCTCGCGCGCACTAGAGTTGCTGGCACGGACGAACGGCCGTCACGGCAATTTTTCAAAGTTAATTTAACAATGAATCTAATGTGAGGGCGCCCACTACGGCGGGACGACCAGCAATAGAAGGCCGGCACCTTCCGCCGTTTGTTAAATATCGGGGAGATCGAACTTCAGGACATTTCCGAGCTGCCGTACCACTAAATCATATATGAGTATTTCATTAATTAAGAGTAATTATTGTTTTTACATAATATTATTTGTATTTATAACCATATTTTGTTTAATTTAATAGTTAGTTAAATTTGTTTTCAGTTTGATATTGTTTTGGAGACATTTCTGATTTTCTAAACTGACATAACTTAATTTCCTTTAGGGAATAATCATATCCAAAAGTCTGTAAGGGGTTTTATGAAACCCCTTTATACAAAAAATAGTCATATACAATTTTTTTCAAGCCATGTATATAAAGTTGTTGTCTACAATTATTATTATATAAAAAAATCAAAACTTAGTATTTTCCTGTTTATGTTGTGTACCCAACATTTTTACTTTCTCCTTCTCGTCTCTTCCTCTTCTTATACCAAAATTACTCTAACTATCAACAGTTCGTCGTCTGTATTAATTTTGTATACGCTTGTGTATTAATTTTCTACAGCTCTGCTCGCAGTTGACGGTAAATCGAGGACAGTGTGGATGTCCCATCCGTCCGCTCTAGTGTGCGCAGTGCGCCTTACATCTTACATCCACTCGACCTTACATCTTGACCTGACACTTGGACTCAGACTACTACCTTTTACTTGAAGACTTGATTTTAACCCTGGACTCCTCTCTACTACGGCAAGAACCAACTCAGCTGCCAGCCTAGAACCAGCTCTCTCTTTACCTCACCAAGGCCCGGCAAGAAACCATCGCCCGTCACTTCACCGAGGCCGCGAAGTCAACGAAGTGTTCCCTGCGTTTCTTACCGCCTTCTACTCTCATCGTATAAGCCGAGACCAGGACCAGTCCCTCGAAGTTAACGTGACCGCTTCCACGGCGCTTGTTCCCCTAACCAGCCTCCACCCAACACATAACGCTAACCGGGTACCGACCACCTCGAATCCGCAGCCCTCAGTTTCAATCTCGTTTCACTTTTTTTTTATACTTCACCTTTTCTTCCTTAACCCTCTTCCCAAGCCTGACCCAATTCCTTTCTCTACTTCTAGCTCAGTCGCTGTCCGTCGTCGACGGAATTTTAGCCGACGACTCGGAGACGAGTAAATTAGGATTGCGCTGGCCTCGTGCATTAGTGCCAAGGCCGTAGTCTGATCCACGGCGCTCAACCCCTCTTCCCAAACTGTCCTTTTCAGGACCAGGGCAAACAAGGTACCTTTCCCCCGTACTCCCGAGCCCGGTCCCACAAGTCCTTCTTAGGACTTCGCTCATTACTTTAACGCCCTTTTAAGGACCATCGTTCACTCCTCGTGGGATTGTGGTCAGGGTGAGAAAGCCCGGCATCCTTCCCCTGTTCCCCGAGCCCGACACGGTTCGCAAGTCCTTCTCAGGACTCCGCTCACTTCTTTACGGTCCATTTCAGGACCATCGTTCACTCCCCGTGAATCGTAGTCGGGGCGAGGGAGTCCAAACCACCTTCAACCTTCCCACACCCCCTTCCTTTCTCTCCCGACCGTATCAGTGAACTAAGCTACTTTTCTAGAGAAAGCCATAATACTTAATACTCTGAGGGTTTGGTTAGAAATAAAAGTATGAGATATTCCAACCAAACCGATAGAATATTAGATCGTTATATGCGAACTGAACTACCTTCTAGAGAAAACCATAATACTTTAAGGGTTTGGTTAGAAAAAAAAGTCCGGGACTCTCCAACCAAACATAGTAACCAATAGCATATTAGATCTTTACGTCGACTGATTTACCTTCCAAATAAAGCCATAGTGCATTAAGTCCGAGTTATTACATTTTTATTTTATTTTATTTTTTTTTATAAATGAATATGGATCTCTACCCAGCTTACATGTTCCAATAACATAATATATAATAGTACTATTTCTTCCATGCAAACTATATTTCAATTATACCTTTAAGCGGTAATTTTTAAACTTCAATTTTTATGAGTACATAGTTTTTCTTTCTTCAAGAAATGTATTCAAACTAATTTTTTTACCAAATTTTGGTAGAAATTATATAGGCACTAAATAATAGTCATGGGTCATAATTGATTTGTTTATTGTAAAAAAGTGGAGGGTTTATATCTTTTAATAGTACATTACGCGTCTAGTGCGGAAAGTAACATTTTGCATGCGAGTGTGGAGTTTGCAACCGAGCGGCAATGAGGGTAGTAAAACCACACGAGCAAAGGAAAATGCAGTTTTCGCACGAGTTGCGTACCGTACTTTATCTACGATTTTTGGATTTCAATAATAAATAAAGAAAAAATATTTAATAAACTTCGTGTATGTAAGATCGTATTTCTCTTTTGATGAAGATGACATTAATTCATTAGTTGTATTTTGTGCCGAATTAATCATTTCGGGTGGAGTATAGAATTATTCTCCTCATTTTCGTCATAATTACTTAAATCATTCATTTTTTTACTACGTTTTTATTAGCTTGTTTTCTTGTTTGTTTGTTTGTTTGTCCGGTACAAATCTAGCAATCGATTTCTAACTAACTTCCCGAATAGCTAGACATTTGAAACTTTTAGCATAGCTCAGAACACGATGACAATGCATTATATTAATACTTTTAGCCATCTTTCAGCAGAATTTATTTGGGTTTCAGCAAAGTTTGCCGTATGGAAAGTTAGTTCGGAAAAAATCCGCAAGTTATTTTATTTTTATTGTCATATCCCATAGTATTTACAATCTCCATTTTGACGGGTTTCAAAATTGTGATTTTTTATTAAGAGTTAAACATTAAATGACAGCGAAAAGTAAACAAAGAAATAAAGCTCTCTAGATGGTTGTCATTATAATGTGAAGTAAATAAATTCGGAACTATGTATTTTTTTCCACTAACATTATAATATAACAATGACAATAATTACGTTATCAACATTGTATATGATTCAACAAAAAATTTAAAAACGTAGTATATAAATAATAATACGATAAAATATAGTAATACGATGTAAAATTTTATTTTTACACATATTATGACAGTTTTGTTCTGAAATAACTTCAGACAGATTTAGAATAAACTATATAACGCAATATTTGAAAAATACAGAATAATGAGAAGTCAAATGCATGTTATATATTGTACAAAGTTCATATTAGTATCAGTATCGGTATAGAGTAAAATTTATGAAGTCGATTTTTGATAGAAGAAGGAAATTCAGGTATATGATTCTAACGCCCTGTCAAAAGCACGATACTAAATCACATCACCAACTTTCCTTCTCAAGTTCTAGTTAGAGTTGAGACCTGTCTTCAACTTACTTGATACCTGACAATCGCAGATCTAAGTTTAAAAAGAGTTTTAAATTGTTATAATATTAAGTGGCATAACTGTTTCCACAACTAAATTAGAGAGGAAAGTGAACTTATATATTTATAATATTTAAGCAACTTTAAAGTTTTAATTGCTCGGGTATGTCAAATATTTTCCCTTGCAAATAAAATTTGAAGAAGAATGAATTATATCAACTATGTCAGCTAACAAATAGGATTGAATTGGAAATGAGATAGAACAGGAAAATAACAATTAAGAGGTGTTCATAATTTAAGGTGGAGAAGAAAAGGAGGAATTACATGTAAAAATATCAAGTATTCTGTTTCTAAAGGGAAAAAGTTATTTAGAATTCAAAAAGCTTTAGAAGTTAAGATGAAATATAAAAGTAACAATTATACAGGCGAGAAAACAGTAAAAAACAATTAAAGGAATAAAGAAGGAATCCAAAATTAACACTAGAATAAGAGTTTAAACATCAAACATACCGGATAGAAGGGAAAGATATAGGAAATAACAATTATATCAGTACGAATGGAAATAGCAGTGCGGAAGAGCAAGGTAGAAAAGTTCCATCGTCGCGCTGGTGCTGCTCCTCCTAGACTATCAAAAAGTCAAACTAACAGAGTAAACTAAAATCCAAGTCCCATTTTAAGGTCCGTCAGTAAAAAACGTTTACCCTTATACATTCCTGCGCTTGTCTGTCTATCTGTCTGCAACGCACTTGATCTCCGAAATCCCTATCACAAAAATTTGAAACTTTGCAGTTATAATATGTGTAATAACCCAAACAGAGGAAAAGGGAAGCCCCAAAAAATCATCTTTCAAAAAAGTTTAAGGAGTTAACATTTTTTTTTTTTAACAAACATCCGTCAAGTAGTGTTAACTGTAAAAGGAGGATAGGATATTTGGTTTTATTGTTTCTTTGTTTTGTTTTTTATATTAATTCATCTTTGCAACATGTGTCCACTCTTCTACTGAAAAAAAAAAAAAAAATTAGGAACTAAGAAACAAATCATAGCCGCTCTTCTTGTCGAAGAACAAAAAAAAATCATTTCCAAGGAATTATTCATATTATGTCGCATATATTGTGCCCCCCCCCCCCCCCCCAGGTATGGTTCCTCTCTAGGTCAGAGTTTTTCATATTAGGCCTTTGTAAATTAGTTTCTCTTTTCCCTGGTTCAGGTGGGGCGCTATTATACCTAGCGAGGTCTCTGTTACTAATTCGACACTTGGCCATGTTTGGCATTTCGGATGTCTATAAATTTGTTTGTCACTCAGTCACGATCAAACGCGTTGTTCTAGTTTTTTTCAAATTTGGCTTGAATGTTCCGTGTAGTCATTAAAATCGATGTATGAACTTGGATGAAAAGAGAAATATCAAAGGGAAATACAAACTTACATAAAGGAAGTTTATTAATTTTTTTCTATATTTATTATTAAAATCCAACAATCGTAGATAAAGAAGTGAAACTTCTTTAGCCGCGGTAAAGTAAATTGGCTTGGATGAAACGGAATCGTGAAACGAAGTTTGTGTTTCGAGACTCGTCCAAGTGAAATATTTTTGAAGTGAAATTGACGAAATTACAAGTTATTGTTTTGAGACTACTCGTTTAAGTAATGGATTTTATTATGATTTATTATGACCTGTACAATATCTTCCTCAAGTTTTGATCCACCAACCCCTGAGTCAGGAGGCAGACACGCAAACCATTACGCCACGGGAGTTAATGAATTTGCACAACACAGAATTGGTATATAAACGTAATATTACATACATTTTAATAATATGTATAATATATATAAATGTTGTTTCATGTTTTTTCTTCATTATTCGCTATTGTTATAAAAATTGTTATAAAAATATTTTATTAATTGAAATGGTTTTTTTGAGAAGTTATCTGACTCAGGCGGCATTGTGAACTCTTTTAATTCTATTTAATAAATGATTTATACATTATGCATTACTTAAATAAGGTTTATTGTGCTATTTCATTATTAATTAAATCTAAGTAATAACAATCATTTTTTTTTTCTTTATCTTGGAACCAACAAATCCTCATTTCAATGAACATAGTATATAACTGGAGCAATTTGATTTGATATACGAGTAAAATTGAGTTACGTGCTCCTTCTAGGAACGATTTAAACTCTTAATTATATATATGGAACATTTATATAATTTTTTTTTTCTTTTGGGTTTTAGGGGGGAACTTAAAATTAAAAATAAAGTTTTAGGAGGGAACTTAAAATCAACTGTTTTAGAACTTAAGTTTCACTTCTAATGCGTGAGAGTTTCACACTTTTTTTTTAACAGTGAGGTCTACTGTTCACGTAACCACTAGTCAATTCTAAACTGTAAGGGAAGCTCTAACCCCATCAAAGTTCTTTCAAGTGGGAAGTTGACTATAATATTTTCTATAAGGTTTATTATCTCAGGGTAGAGGGTAAGGTTCTAAACAGCGGTTTATATCTGACTAGAGGTCTTGGAGTGGAAACCAAGTGGGCATTGTAGTGGACACTCCCTTACCCTCACGTTTCATTTTAAGAGGTATACTCCTTATTCTCTAGGGTCTTTCTGTAACTATAAACATTTCATTTAAGGGATACTATCTTTCTCAAATTAATTAATACAATTTTAATTCCAGTTTAAAGGTAAAATCTTAACTATGATAAGATTTAGCGTTTTCCTTTTTTTTTTTATAAAGCTTTTCCATTTTTGTATGTCTTAAAACATACATAATGGTATTGATAATCTTTCATTTCAAGAAATCATCGTATTTTATAATTCTATATAAAAAAAACAGTCTGCCAATTTGTTGGAACATAGCTTCCTTACGTCCTATTTCGAATACATAAATGATTTTATGCTTTAACAACCTATTGTCAAATAATGTATTTAATTTTCCCCTCATTTTTAATAAATTATTAATTTAGCAAAATTTAAATAGTGCAGACGGTTGAAATTAATCTGGGCTAACTGCGAGCTAATTTTGACAAACCATTCAAATTCTTTAACTTCAGACGAGTAGTTTAAGATATGTTGGTTCGGAAAATGTGGAGACTTGTGAAAAAAATGTTCCCTGATGTCTGAAACAGATTTCTGTATTAAATTTTTTTAAATCGGAGGCCAAAATATTTTTCGTTCTTCAAAACGACCACATAGCTTTCGTAACCTTCGGAAAGCTCGGAAGAAAAAATATGAGAGAAAATAAATTTATTAAAACAAATGGAAATGTATATTTATCTAAAGAGTAATTGTGTGAATTTTGATAAATTAACTTAAATAATTTTATAAATTAAAGATAAAATGCACTGGGGATAAAATAACATTTCTAAAGTAACTATTCCATTCACATGTCAAAATGTAGTACATAAAAAAGACCGTAGAAAGGAATGAAATAAAATATAAAACAGTCAGCCAATTAGTGTGGCACTTAGCTTCCTCGAGTCCTATAACGTACTTTAATGATGTTACGCTTTTAAAACCCATTATTATCTAATTTATTTAATTTTTTCTCTTTTTTAAAAAAAATCTGTCAAAACTGTTTTATATTTTACTTTAATATAAGTATCAATTTGGCAAAATTTAATGAGCTCAGACGGTTGAAAAATGTGAAGAAATATGACATAAATTTGTAATCACAACTGAAATGAGACTGCCAGTCAGTGCGAGTGTTCGAATTAATTATTATGAGACTCTCTGAGGGCAACATTTGACAAGCCATCCACATATCTTAAATATCAGATGAGTTAATGTGGTTTTTAAAATTGGTCAAACAGGGATAGTAAATTATTAACTACTTCAATACATCCTAGCTATATTTCGACCTTCTCTTAGGTCATCTTCAAGCCTATAACATAATTAAATATAAGGTATTTACTATTCTATCAATATCATACAGCTGAACAAGGTTGTTACTTACATTTATAATATTAAATTATCTTTACCACATACGGTTCCTAATTAAAATGAGTATTTTTAAAGATGTAGGTGTTTTTTCATGGAAAAACAAACAATCTTTATTTTGATTGCCCAAATTTTCTAGAATCTATATTACCAGTGATGCATAAAAAACGCGTATAGTAAAATTTGCCTATAACAAATTTTTTTTCGGGGAAAAACTTACATATTCCTAATCTAACGGGAAAGAGCTTTAAAATAATAATGTAACAGCCATATAAGAATCAAAGTACCTATAGTGATGGCGCAAAAATTCGATTTTGGTAATTCGATAGAATTACACACGTTTTGAGGTCCCCTGAGTCCAAAGAAGTAGTTTTTTTAAAAAATGCCTTTCTGTCGTCTGTCTAAGCAGACGTCTGGAGCCTAAACTACTGGGCCGATTGTGACGAAATTAAAAAATTCTAAAATGTAGTCCATTTAAATACGAATATAACATCCCGGGAAAAATCTAGTTACTGAGAAAATAGCTTTAAACGCGGAAGGAGAGAGGCTGGGTTCGATTACCCGTCAAGGAGAAGTTATTTTTATGTTATTTTAAGTTATTTTTAAGCCAGTTATATTAGACAAACTCAAACAAACTATAAAATCCTTTTAAAAAATTCCTGAAATAAAGAACTCACTACATTCGTTCGATTATCGGGAAAAATATATCTTTTTACAGTTTCATGAGCATTGGTTTTTAATTTCCTTTCATAATTAATAAAGACATTTTTTATTAGATAAAAAATACTAAGCTCTCTAAAACATTATTAAAAGGATGGTTGAATTCCAGCGTTCTAGTTGATCAAGGAGGTTTGAAGTCTTGCATAAATAGCTAACATTTTAGCTGGTTCGTTCAGTGGCCGGGAGGAAATTCCTATCGTGGTTGATCCCACCATCTTCCTTCATCTAGAATTCATTTGACCTTTCGAGAAAATACTATTCTATAAAGATTTTACTTTCGAATACATTGATAATTGTTAACATTTAGTAATAAACAAATTATTCTTATTAGAAGAAAAGAAGAATTCGATATTAATTTGGTTTAAAGACAGAACTGCCTTTAAATAAAAAATATTGAGGCAAAATAATATTGAAAATGCTAGGTGTAGTTTAACAGATACATTTATCATCCTAAGTTGTGAAATCAATAAGTTTTATTTTTAAATTTTATTTTAGCTCACAAATTTAATTTAGGCAAGCAAAACGAGTTTTCCTAATCGAAGTTCTGCTAATGGCCATCGATGAGCTTTTCGACACGAAATTTCGTACACAGTTCTGGGACTTCTTGGAGCGAGGAACATATTGCGTACTATATATTCGAGATTTCATAGTGGAAAAGTAGTATTGCACCACGATTCAGTCCCGCGTTTGTAATTTAGTACCGGTCAAGCTTATAACTAGATTATAATTTTAATATTACCTTCTCGCATCGGTACGAAATACATAATATATATGGAGAGGAAGTATTGCGATAGCGTGAAAAGTTAGGTGGATTGGTATCTTTTAAGGTTCTATTTCAATTCCCAGTAGAGACGCACTTATGCTTATGCAATATTAAATTTGTGCATATGGTTAAATTAATATGGGTTACTTTCGACAAACCATCCAAATTTCTTCAAAATCAGATGAGTAATTTTAAAGAAATTAATAGAAGAAAAAAAAGAAAAAAAAAATTGCGCATACGGAAGAGAAATGTAATAGGAGTTGAAAGTTGTAATTAGTAATATGGGAGCCAACAATCGGCTAATTGTGTCATATCATTTAAATTTCATAAAAATAGGACGAGTAGTTTCTAAGATTTGGTGGTCAACAAAAATGTCCAACGACAGACAGAAACGAGACCAATAATGTTCCCTGATAATAACTGAAACGGATTTCTATCCAGGATTTTTTTGTCGGAGATATAAAACCATTTCGTTTTTAAGAACGGTCACAATGCTTCCGTTATCCTAGGTAAGCTAGGACGCTATAATATTTGTAAAAGAAATTTTAGTTGTAGCCAAGGAAGGCAGATGTTTTCCATTACAAAGGCCCGCTTACCTCTCGTTATTAGCTCCCCCCTCTGCTTCTGTCTGATTATTTTAATTTTAAAATTCCTCAATTATATCTAAACGTACCCAAAACTAAACTAATCTAAAAGTTTCCGATACCTTGTTTTTTCTTTCACTAACTACCTAAGCGTATTCGCGTAACGCTCCTGGTGTTAAAATGTAGTTTTTTCAACCGTATGTCTACATAAGCCAAATAACTTTTCTTTCAAAACTCTGTTATTTTTATTATTTATTACTCTTTATATCAAATGAATAACCTTTTCTTGTCAAGTTGTTATGGATAATTTAATTTGTAGGATGGTGTCTAATATTGAAATGATAGCTACTAAAGTCGACGACTCAAAATCTCCGGTTGGGATTTTAATCGATATACCCAACACGGAATTTAATTAATTCTAAGAGGAGCTCAAGGTTCGGGTTGATTGTAATGTTGAACGAGGAACTAGAGATTGGAGGCGATTTATTAAAGCCATTCTGTCACTGTCAGTCAGTTCAGTTGGAATCCCTTTCTACTGGTAGTCAAAACACAAGGGATGACATTCGGAAAGTGAATTGAATGTGCATTTTGGTGAAATTACATGTTAAATCTCTTATCTCGACATTAACGCTTGTTTTTCCATTTTGCATCGATAACACTATAAGTTGATTGTTTTGACCCTGATTGTTTCTCTAGCTTTCTTACGCTTAATAAAGCTGGGATAGAAAAATTTGATGATAAAGTCTGTTTTGCTAAACAATTTTTATAAGCAGTTTCATTGTGTTGATGATCAATTTAAACAAGAAATTATTTCAACGCAGGGACCCTATTATAATATGGACCTTAATCTTTATCTTAATAAGACGGAAATAATAAGCACTCCTTTATGTATTTATTATCTATTATTATTATTATTTCATCTATTTAATTATTATTGTTTCCTCATTATTTTTTATGTACCTATAATTTACAATAGTTATCAATATAATTTATTATCTTTTGCAAACACGGTATCATCTTAATATAATTTAAAATCAACATCATTGAAATAAATTTGTTCTACTTTTTTTTTATGTTTTGAACCCCTTTTTAAAACTTATTTTACATAAAAAATATATATATTAAATAATCTTTTTCTACTCTTAAACATTTTTCGCATTATGTATAGTGAAATATAATTAAACGAGCCCTTAGGCCCGAGGCAACGGGCTTAATTTTATACACACAAAGAAAAGTAAAACTAAGTAAATTAATTTAGATAAGTTATTATCAGAGACCTTCAAAATGTAGCATTTATTTTTACGAAATGTGGCACTAAAAAGTGTGGCAATATGGCACTTATTTTGGCCAAATGTGGTATTTATTTTAGCTAATGTGGCATTTATTTTTCAACTTTCCAACCCCCCCCCCCTTTCCATTGTAAAAGGGATATTTAATCTTGTAACTTGAGTCATATTAACTACTTTATTACCATTTACAGGTATCTTCAATACCCTCCTACAATGACCCACATTGACCGGTGATGAGCTTGAGCTAATGGCTCTTAATCCTTAGGGTAGTGACACACTTCGCCACCCGGGTGGCGCCACCTTGTTGATGCCACTTGACACCTGTCTTGTGCAACCCGAGTTTTTACTTTTTTCAGGCAGTCGAGAAATGGAGCTGTGCATGCATATCATTATGTTCGTGAAAGGAGAAGAAAAAAGGCGTTTTTGGGTTCATCGAATAATTTCAGACAAAAATAATACTAGTTTGTTTCGTACAGTGTACCCCGTATCAAAGAGGATTCAACGAATTGCTTAGAATATTGAAGAACAGTTTGACCAGTAAAGACACTTACAAGAGAGATGCAGTTAGCCCCTGATTTGATTTGCACTAGATTTGATTGAAGGAGTGGGGGCTGAGTGGCAGTGGTAACATCTGACGGGTTTAATTGAAAACATTGGGCTGACCGAGTGGCGCCACCTGCAGGTGGCAACTAGACCGTGGGGGGGGGGGGGGGGGTCGACCAGGTAGTGCTACCCGGCGGGTGGCGCCACCTCGTGTGGCAGGTTGCATCCTATTCTCATAGGTAGCTTGGAGTCACTACCCTAAGATAGATCCCTCACGTCAATTTGGGAATCCTCAGCACCTTGTAATCCTGCCCTGCAAGGGCGTATCTTAATCTTACCTGGTTTTATGTGTTGTAGCAGAACCCCTTAGAATATTAGAATATTTCATATACATTTTAGAGGTGTCTTCAGGGGTAATAAAACAAAGTTTAAATTATTTTACAAAGGTGATATTTCATCCCTATATTTGGGATATTCTCAAACCCTGTTGAGTTGCCTGCTGTTCCTCTCATAATAAAAAGTTAAATAAATTTAGGCACTTCTTTACTATAAAGTAAAGTCAAAAAAATAAAAATATATAGTCAAACATAGGAACCGCCAGAAGCTGAGTGTTCGAGCTCTAGCAACTGACTCTATTAGAATATTTCTATATTTTTCTCAGAACTTGGCCCAAATAAGGCAAAATGTGGCACAAAGTGTGGCATTTTATCGAAAATCGGAAAAATGTGGCTTTTTAGCAAAAAATAGGCAAAATGTGGCATTTTAGTATGGCGCCATGGCAAAAAGGCATTTGAAGGTCTCTGGTTATTATAGATGAGTTGTTATATCTATTTAAAGACAAAGAAATCGAACACATTTATTTTTATGGAATAAATGTGGTTGCCTTAGCTTGGCAATAACATAATTTAAAGGTGAGTCGTCGGGACACTACTCGATTATATAAAGGATATAAAAATAACAATAATAATGGCTAACAAAATAAATATGGGAAATAAATAAAATTGCTATCACAAGTTAACAAGATAGGCTATGGAGCGTAAGTGGAGGCCATCATTTATTAAAGGTAGACAACTTAACAAAATTATATATCTGAATGCAACATTTAGAAAATCTGGAGTAATGTTAAAAAGTATTTGGGAAGTACACCGGTTAAATTTTTAACGCCAACATGTGTAAACGTTTGATTATTTATATGTACGTTTAGTATTTACTTAAAATATATTATATCTCCTGATGTAAAGTAGTGAAATATTGTCACTCCACAATTACAGTAATACAATAACCACGAGCTATATAATTGACTCAAGTTTTGAATACACAGACAATTATCATTAAACTGTTACCCAGCGGCGTAGCTAGGGCACTGGGGGCCCCTGCATAAATTTTGGAGGCCCCTAACAAAATAAAAATGACGAGGAAAAAAAAAAAAAAAAAAATACAAAAACTACCGCTGGGGCGCGCGAGCGACTGTTGGATCGGTAGCAAGCGAGAAGCGGAGAGAGTGGGACGTGGGGCAGGTGGCCGATCGGGAAGGGAGGGTAGGTAGGCCCTATCAAGCGTGGTAGGGGAGACCCTATAATACCTAGAGCGGGCAGACTTGATACCTCCTATATCTTCCTAACTCCCCATTACACGTGTAACGCTTTTTGGTCTAGATTTTTAGTAACGCATTTCGAGTTTATGTAGCATAGCCATGATATGAAAATGTCAAGAAAAAGTCCCTGCCAATGGTATAGAAGTGTGATTCCAAGTTAGATTTTAATTATGCTCTAAAGGGGTCCCCATCGGCATTTCTCAAAGATATTAATTTCATGTTAATTCATTTTTTTTGGATTTGGAGGCCCCAAGCGCCGGGGGCCCACCCGCAATTCGAGCCCGTGTGGGTCCATAGTTACGCCACTGCTGTTACCTATGACAATTTAAAGGTACTAAATATTTTTTGTAATGTACAACCTCGTATTGCTACAATGCGATGCGACGTAGAACGCATTATTTAAAAGAGTGGAAATGTTCCCCTTCTATTTACTCAGGTTTTAGTGGGTTCATATATTTTTTCCACAATGGCCATGAATTGTCCATTCTCTAATTTTTTGTACAATTTTAGATTTAGTTCCCTGAAATGTTAATTACTTATTGGATGATTTTCAGGATTTTGAGCCATGAAATGGACCAGTGACTGCTTTAAAGGTAAGCAAAATTGTAATAAATTATTTTTTATCATATTGAAAAATAATGATAATATTATCATTTGAATATACAAAAATTTGCAATAAAATAATTATATTATTCTTGCAGCATGCATTCTTGCATATAAGGATCCTAGAACTCTATTATTATATATTAGTTAAAATAAAACATTTACGTTTTTTATGTGGGTCGATCAAGGGTAGTAAATAAGTATTTCAACTAAGGTGAAATCGTTCTTAAACTTGGCTATATTTCGCCCCACTCCGGGGCATATTCATGCCTAAAAACATCGAAAAACCTTCATTACAAATTAATGTTCTTTAAATAACTATTTTACATGATTTAAAATACAATAAATTATTACAATAATAAAGGTAAGGACTTATTTCTTACCTTATCTTAAGAAGTATGGATCATTAAGTTAAAACAATTGAAAAAAATTTATTTAATATTGACCACATAGTGGCTTCGTCAACACCTTATCATCGTCAACATTTTTTAATGTTATAATAATTAAAAATTAACAAAAAAGGACGAACACAAATTAAAAATTAACAATTTAACATGTTTAAAATAATTTGACTAGAGGTAACCTAAGGTAAACCTTCTGTCTTATCAATTTACGGAAGAAAAATATAACATAAAAAACAGGAAAGAAATAAATATAATTTTAATTTTTTTATTATTTCATATAATCTTAAATTTGGGTTTTTTGGTTTAGAAAAATTTTATTTGAATTATTATGAGGGTTTTACTGTTATTATAACTTTGATATGAAAAAGTACTTGGGAAATGATAAGAGCATCGAATTTGGCGGGATATTTGAATTGTAAAACTACTTGTAATTTAAAACGGCTGAATAATACTTGTTCAAATCTTTAGTGTCGGTTTTGTAATTGACAGAATTTTCTGTCATGGCTATGAAAGCAGCTTCTAGGTATTTTCTTTTAGATTCATTTTTTTCCACACCTAGTATTTTTACATTATGTTTGTCGATTTGGTGGTTTTCATTTGTAGTATGATTGGCAATCGCAGTTTTCCCATTTTTAGCTTGTATGTCATATATATGCTGTTTTATACGACTTTCTAACTGTTGCATCGTTTCCCCGATGTATACTTTGTTACAATCTTTACAATTTATTTTGTATACTACATTAGTTTTCTTAAAAGTATCGGTTTTATCTTTGAGGTTGTTGTGGAAGTTGTCTTTTATTTTGTTAACTGGTTTTAAACCGAATTTTATGTAGTCGCAATCAAAATCATTAAAAGTTTTTTGTAAGTTTTCAGTTAAGCCTTTTATGTATGTTAGGGATTTAAAATATTTTATGTCACTTGATTTTTCAGTAGTTAAGGTTTTATTTAATGCAGTATGCCAATATCTGTTTATTATTTTTATGGGATAGCTATTTTTTCCTAATTTATTGTAAATTATTTTTTTAAGTATAGGTAAATATTTTATGTCTGTAAGAGATAAAGCTTTGTTAATTAAGTTAAGTACGGTGTTTCTTATTTGATAATTAGGATGATTTGTATGGTCATTTAAGAATAATCCTTTTTTAATTTCTTTTTCGTACCAAATGGTAGAAATTTTTCCGGTATTTTCTTTAATTAAGGTTATATCTAAGTAATTGATTCTGTTTTCTAATTCTTTTTCTATTGTAAAAGTAATATTTTTATTTTGATTATTAAAGATGTTAAAAGTTTCCTCAATATATTCTGTTTTTGTAATTAGAATTAAATCGTCGACATATTTTCCTATAAATTTAGGTTTTATTTTTAATTTTTTAATTACTTAATTGATTAAATCATATATGAAAATTCCACTAAGGTTTGTAGAGATACAACTACCCATTGGGGTACCGTTAAGTTGCCTGTATAAATTATTATTGTAAACAAAATAATTGTTTCCACAAATAAATTTGATTACTTCTAAATATGTGTTTTTACATTTGATACTAGTATGTGGTACTATTTGATCCCAATTTCTTTGGATTATTCTATATACTTCTTGTACAGGTATGCTAGTAAACAACGCTTTTATATCTAATGAGAATAAGGATTCATCGTGGTTAATGGTTATATTTTGAAGGGCTTCTTTAATTTCTATGGAGTTTTTAAAATCATAAGGGTTATTTTTGTTTAATGAATCTAAAGTAGGTGTTATTAACTTAGTTAGTTTTTCAGTGGGAGAGTTGATATTACTTACAATAGGTCTCAAAGGTATATCTATCTTTTGAATTTTGGGAAGGCCGTAAATTTTAGCAAAATTGCAATTATTTATATTTAGTTTAATTTTTTGCTCTTTATTTATGTATTTTTTATCTAGTAATTTCTGAGTTATTTTTTTATAATCTTTTTTAATCTCATCTATTTTATTTTCAGGATCGCTTCTTATTTTTCTGTAAAGATTTTTATCATTCAGTAAAGCGTTCATTTTTTCCTCATATATTTCTATTGTCATGATTATAGTTAAGTTACTTTTATCTGCCCTAGTTATAATTATATTTTTATTTTGTTTAAGGAATAATTTAGTTTGTTTAGCATCTATTAATTGATTATTAATTGATCGACCCACATAAAAAACGAAGATTAGAAGAAGGGACAAACCTAATTACTATATAAAACATTTAGTTTAATGTAATTATTCATTTCTACATCATAGTTGTTTTCAAAATTAAAATTTAGACTTTAAAACACATTTTAAGCATCCAGTTAACACAAACAAGAAAACTAGGTTTTATACGTGTTAATTACTTTTTTGCATGATAATTTTCAGGCAAAAATCTTGTTATATAAACCACTAATTATACATTTCTTTTAACAAAAACTACTTATTAACTTTAATTACTACTGAAATACATAAATAAAAACTTAATCTTAAATTTAAACACAATAGATGGAAATTTATTCAAAGAAATCTACTCCTACTTAATTATTTAGTGTATGAAAATTAAAACAACAAATTAATAAAGATGAGTTGATGCCTGTATTGGTGGATTTAATTTTGGGTTAATCCTAATTGTAGAAAAGATTTTAAAAAGTATTCGGGGATGTACGAGTAATCTTATTATTCCGGAAATACAAACACATCAAGAAACACCACTCGGGTTCAGAAAGAATTTCATCTTCAAACATGCGCTGTTCATACACTGGAGCTGCCCAAATAGTTTTAAAGTCGAAACTAAAGATGTAAATTAATAATTTTAATATATAGTTATAAGTAAATTTAAAGAATTGTATATTGTTCCCTAGGAGGTATTTATATATTTTGCTTTCGAGCTTAACAATGGTAACGGAAGCTATTTGATGTTCTTGAAGAACAAACTTTTAAATCTTCAATTAATAAATTCCAAGACATAAATCTGTTTCAGTCATCAAGGGAAGTTTATGGTCCCGTGTCTATCTGTCGGTCCGTCAGTTTCTTTGTCCAAAATCTTTGAACCAAAATTTTATCGTCCGATTTTAATGAAATTTGGGAGGTAGGTCCATAATTATTGCGTTGTTGTCCCATAAAAGTTTCAACTTCCTTAACGTATTAGTTTTTCTTCTTTCATTATCGCCGGTCAGACCGACAAGCAGATACGGAACCAGAAATGAATCCCAATGGATGCTGAAGGTTGAAATCAATGTGGGCTAATAATGACCTACAATCTAAATTTCATGAAATTTGGACAGGTTACATTCCCTGATAGCTGTAAAGGATTTCTATGTTGGAATTTTAAATGGAGGGGGGGATTTCGTTCTTCAAAGCGATCCCATAGCTTTCGTTACCTTCGCTAAGTTCGGAAGGAAAAACCCAAAACAATTTTGAAAGATTCAAAAATGTCTGCCAATCAGTGTGGCACATAGTTTCTTCACGTACTAAAAACATGGTTAGCTTTTGCGACCCATTTTTGTCTAATTAATTTATTTTATATAAATCTGTCGACTGTTTTAATTTTTAAATCAATAAAAGTATGAATTTACTAATATTTAACAAGCACAGACAGTAGAAAATAATATGGAACCATCTGAGGGTTGCTTTCGATAAACCATGAAAATGTCTGAAAAATCAGACGAGTACTAAAGAAAAGTAAAAATAATGAGGAAGTATATGTTTGTACGAATGTAGAAAATAAACCAATACCATAATACCAAATATTATGACCAACCATAAATCAATTATTATAAGCTAATTATGACTTGCTATCCACATTTCATTTAAATTGAGTAGTTTTTAAGATATGTTAGTTCGTAAATGTATGTTAGTTCGACTGACCGATGACTGGCAGACCGACAGGCACACAAGACCAAAAATGTTCCTTGATTGTTGTTGAAACGGATTTCTGTCTATGAATTTTTGAATGAATGCTCTATAGGACGCGAGGAAGCTATGTGCCACTCTAATTGGCAAAACTATTTTTAATTCTATGCAACCACTTTCACGTTGATCATATACAGAAGTTAACTTGTATTACTTAAGGTTATTTAAAGTGCAAGGAAAACTGTACGGAAAACGTGTAAGTGAGCTTATGATTTTTAACAGTAACAAATTATCCACTTAAACACAAACAAGAGGATAGTAAAACACATAAAATGAAAATGACGAAAAAAAAAAAAAATGCATAGCTTTTAATTAAAACTAAGTAAGTACACCAGTAAAATTTTCAACCAAATAAAATTCAAACTGTTTTTAAACAAAAAAATTGGGAATAATTTAAACACGAACAATGTGGTTTTTCGGGTTGTAATCCGCAATATCACATTTTCCAAGAAACTAATCTCGGGGAATTGTTCCTTTCGAGTAAGAAAAACTTTGCTTCCAAAATCTCATTAAAAAATAAACCTGGGACGAAAAAAAAGGAAAACATTGAGCAAGAAAAACACTGTAGCCAACTCAATAGGATGAGGTAATTAAAAGTTTTATTTTTTTTATTTTTTGCAGTTATCTAACAGATATAATATATATATATATATATATATATATATATATATATATATATATATATATATATATATATATATATATATATATATATATATATATATATATATATATATATATATATATATATTTAGTGTTAGAGAGAGAGATAAAGCAAATCTTGAAATGGTTATACCTTTGTTCAAATAAATCTCGTTGTGGAAAAAAAAGTTAAGGGTTTAAAAAACTTCTATTTGTTTTCGTATTAACAATGAAACTTAATTTGAGGGCTTTCATTGTTTTGTAAATAATTAGAAATAAAGGTCAAAGCACATGGAACAAATGATTTAGAGATAACAGGTTTAAAGAAACGTATTAGAAAAAGTTAATTCAGTATTTTCTTGAGTAAACCATTTTAGCTTTTAACAAATGCATAATAAATAAATGTAATTAATATATTAATATAAATTTATATATTTTAATTTTTACTTTCTCATATACATACACAGAAAATATTACAGGAAAGTGTTATGAGGGCGCAAATTATCAAATTTAGGGCTCCTATGATACTCTCCTAAGGTTTTAAGGTTTCTTCTAAACAAATTTTTCCTGTCGTTTTTTAAACAGATTTTAATATAACTTCATATAAATGTTCAGAAAAATCATACTCTGATGTGAAATCCAAAGAAAAATTAATTGTATTATTAAATTAAGTGACTATTAACTCGTGAGAAATATTTTTATTTTGAAAATTCTATCTAGGCCGTATCGTGGTAAAAGATATCTAGTTTCCGAGGTAACAACGGAAATTGATAGTAATAGAAGGTGGGTGTTCGATTCTCTGCCGGGCAGGATCCATTCTATAGTACATATAATAAAATGTTTAGTAATAATTAAATTCAACCACGAAACTCCGTACAAACTACAAATGAAATTATGCATGATAAAGTTTAATGCAAGTTATCAATCTAAATCAGTATTAGATTTTTCTTCAAAATATTATGTTCTGTCGTTCGTTGGTGTTCATTAGGTACTTCTTCAGATTGTTACTCCCCTATATTGTTTTAGAATATAAATGACTTTGACTGAATAAGTATTAAGACAAAGATGTTTAGTCCAATGTACTTTGGGACATAGGAATATCACACTTCTATTTTAAAAGGGGAGTAACAGTCTAAAGAAGAACATTCCGAGCACCTTCTTTGGATTGTTGCTCACTCAATTTTTTATAAGGGGAGTAAAAATCTAAAGAAGTGCCGTTTATCATATGTATATGTTTGTTACTTAAATCTTTTTGCCTATATTTTGTGTATAGAGATTATTGTACAGAATTTGTCGATCACAGCGTGTCAAATATCCTTGTTTTAAAACTTTCTTTGAAGTAACCTGTTCTTTGGTAAGCTGGATATATTCCTCCAAAGTATGCTAAAGATTTTAAAATCTGATATCTCATGTTTTATTCGGTGTTAATAACCTGTGTAGTCACAATGGTAATGTTAAATTCGTTACCTACTTTTGAAAATCATTCGATTTAATCCAACAAGGTAATTCTTCTAATTGTTTGCTGTCTGTTCCTTCAATCTTTCAAGACCTTCGGATCGATTAACAAATCTACCAATTTAACCCAAACTCAATTTCTTCTCCAATTTCCTCGACTACTATCTTATCTTCATCTGTGCTCGTATCCTAATCGTTCTTAGCTCGACGTCCTTTCTTAATTCCTTGCATCTAACGGGAGTTGATTAACTTTCAGAACCATCCCATCAACTACTTAATTCTCAAAGTCTAGCGTCTGCGTCTAAATAAATTCCTCTGTACTAATCAGCAGTCAGATTAGTCCCTATCACTTACATTAATGAGTTATTTTAATTCACTTATACAAATTGGTGGGTAGAGGTAAGGAAGCCAACCAGTAGGTAGACAGGGTAGAATTAGTTGTATTAATTAGAAGAGATGATGAAAAAAAATAGAGGAACTAACTGTTGTAACGGAGAAATTCAGATCTCGGAAAAAGCGACAGGAAGGTTAAAACTGTTAAAAGTAGCAACGGCGGTAGGTCGAAAGTTGCGGCGATATAGCGGGAGAAAAATATGCATATTTTCTTCACCCCACATAGTCTGTTAAGACTGATGAGTTAAGGGGCCATGATAGGCAGCACTCCTAGAAGAGATCATTTAAACTAGACCAGTTCTAGGTTTAAAGTACTCTCTTGAAATCCCCAACAAATAATATCCACCATCAACAATGATATTAGTTTAAGAAACAGTCAATACTTTCAAACCAGACACTACTACATTTCATGAACATAAACATACCATTAGACGAATGGTCATGTTCATATGGTAATTAAAAATGGGGTTGTTTGGCAAGCATAAATTAAAGCGACACATACACCTATAACCACCTGAAAACTATTTATATTTTGTATAGTTTCTTTCGTAAATGAATATTGACACTAATTAAATTGTCATATATAAATAAAAATTCAAACTATAAGAACAAAGTAGGAATAAATAACAGATTGTTAATAATTCCCCTGAAAGTGTTTAAAAGGTAACTATAACATTTTTGTCAAGTATTTAACATTTTGATATTGTTTATTTTATATGTTTTTAATTTACTATTTAAGGCTGGAGGCAATATTAAAAAATTATTGTTATTACCTTCAAAACAATTCTAAAATTTCTAGAATAAGCCAAAAATATATGAGGCCCGCATTCAATCTCACAAGTCAAATAGCAGTCTAAAAGGAGAGTAATGATTTTGACTTTTCAGAAGAAGGGGGAAATTACAGGCTTTCCCAAGTATTTCCTCCGGATTAACGAAACGTGGGCTTGGAAGATCAGAAAATTATATCCTACGACAACTCAACCGAGTTGGGTCTGTAATTTTCGAAAATTAGAAATATACCCAAGAAAATATAACCTAGATTCTAAGGCATTTCCATTTGATCGTGGGTAGAGAGAGGGTCGAAGAAGAAAACTTAAACAAACAGCATTACATAAATCACTAATTTTAAACTTGCTCTTCAAATGGCTATACGACTTACATTTGAAATCGTTCCTCATTCTTTTTAATTCTTAGAGCAATATATTCCAAACGCCATAAGAATGAAAATTCAAAAAGATATATAAAATAGTCAGGATAAGGAGACAATATGCGCAGGGGCATGGAATTATTGTCTGAACAACAACCGGCTAATTATGACCTACCATCCAAATTTAATTAAATTGGACCACTAGTTGATAATAGTACCTTAGGCGTCTAGTGCGGAAAGTAGCATTTTGCATGTGAGTGTAGATTTTGCACCCGAGCGACAGCGAGGGTATTAAAACCACATGAGCAAAGCGAAATGCAGTTTTCACACGACTTGCATCCCGTACTTTATCTACGATTGTTGGATTTTAATAATAAATACAAAAAGAAACAGTTACTTTAATTCAAATTTGTTTATGAAATGTAAACAAACGTGGTTAACATAATGAAACACGCATGCGCAATGAATACAACTACGAAAAGAATCACTTTCTACGCATCTAAACAGAGATACAATGTTTATATTTCGTAGATCAATCGTAGATAAATAAATTTCTTCACAGAAATGTTGACGGACAGACGAATAGACAGACTCTAGAAACAACATATTTCCTAAAGTCAAAAATTTAATTCCGAGAAAGTTTTAAAACCGGAGAAAAAAAAATTGTTCTGCAGAATGCTTCCACTACTTTCAGCAAGCTCGGAAGCAGAAAATCAGTAATTTAAAAAATATTTAAAAACGTATATTTTTTTCAACCAATCTTTAAAATTTAGTTTTAGTTTAACAGCCATCCTGATCAATTAGATAAATCCACTCTTGTATAATATACGAGGTTTTTTCGTACCAGCTCCTAAATTTTTATTCAGACAACTTTAATTAACGCTGTTCGAGTTCCATCGTGATCAGGAGGTAAAATTCATAATCTACCTTAGGAGGGAACTACCAAATGGGATTAAATGTTAAATTGGAAAGGGTTTAAACTAGAACAGTAACTCTGAGAGAGAGGATCAGGTCATAAAGAGTATGATTCGTTTACGTTATGAGAACTATCAGAAACAGAATAACTGATCCAACAATCTAGACTAGAGGCTAGCCAGTTTCAATAGAGTAAGTTTGCATCTCAATAGTCCACATATGTTGAATTTAAAGGTTTGGATGCATTTTACTGAGTTTACAAGGGAAACAGCTTGACGGCTTGTCACAAAAATGTCAATATTTTAACTGCCAAATCTCAGTTTCATTTTACAAAAAGAGAATTGCATATGCAAATGCGTATTCCACCCATCAACAATCCCCATCGTCCTTTAAGCATGTCATATAGATGACATTTCTATTGGTATTTCTAATTATAACTTAATTTTCATAAGTTAAACAATTCAACCTTTTTAAATTTATTTTAAAATAATGAAAATAAATATTTAGAGACAATTTTTTAAATATCACCTGAAGAAAATGGTAGTGCTAATGCCAATACTTGCCTATTATGTTATAAAGCAGTTGGTGCATACGATTAGATGGGCTAAATATGATCGCTTATTAGTTACATTTATTATATTTTTTGCTTTTTGCTTTCTATATTTCCGTTCATAACTCTATAATAAAGCCTGGAGCTTGTATGAGTTTATGATGATTACCTGAAAGCTGTGTCTATACATTGATCAGAATCGCAAAAGATTTGAATACATTTCCATAAAAATCGAGTTTCTTGACTTTTTAACATAAAAAAAAATTTATGTTATTAGACTTATAAAATGAAAATTTTCCAAGTAAATAGACTGCAAACTGTGATTTGCAGGGTATTTTATTCCTAATAATGGAATGAATGATGGATAGGGTCATTTAAAGAGGGACGCTTTCTTTAATCGAGAAAGTTTTAAGGTTAGTCATTATTGCTTTTGAAATCTGGGGGCACTCGAGCGCAGCCGTACCATTCTTTGAACTGGAACCAACTCAAGGCACTTTGGACTCCCGAATCCCTTTAATTATCCTATTAAAGATACTTAGACATTTAAAATTAATTTTAAATTAGAGTTCATTACAAACTGAACCAGAAATACAACTTTCACATCTCTTCTTATATTGGTTCATCAGATATATGATCCTAAGGATATGTTATTTTCTCACTGATATATTGACGGACTCATCATAATTCTAAGCCACTTCTAGCAATCCTAGAAATGGGAAATAATGAGTATAGGTAGAGTTTTGAACAAATAAAGGAAAAATTAAAAAATCTGGTTCTTTGCCCATTGCAAGGCTACTAGAAAAACGGCCTATCCAAAATATTTTAAAAAATTAAACAAAATATAACATGCAGCACTGGTGCTTTCCAGTAGAGAACTTTGAAATTAAAGTATAATTTACTCTCATTAATAGAATTTTATATTGGAATAAGTGTGATTGATCTTTATTGAGTATTGAGCTCTAAGATTTGTATACATACACTTCCCGCTCGTCCGCACACGTACACCAGATAATTGTTTTGTTCAATTTTTAACACCCAACCCTTCTTCTAAACAAATATAATTATTTTATGTTACTATTTATTACATATGTACATATTTATGTGTTCAAAAAGAACAAGAGACTAAGAAACGAAAAATTACTTAAAAAAGTGAAATACCAATAAAAACACTTGTAAAAAATAAGCTGTCTCGCGTAAAATGTTGTGAGATCATAGGTTTAGCCAAGTCTCCCAGGTCCAAGTAAGATCTAAAAGACCTAATTAATCGAGTACAAATAAGAAATATAGTTTGTCTATCCCCCTCTCGATTCTCTGTCCCTCACAAAATGAAAAAAAATATTTTCTAAGCCACTCTACAAGTTTAAATTTAAAAAAAAATTTCTGACTTGGCAATTAAGCATAACAAAAAAGTTAACGTTTTGTTGTTATTTAATTTACATTTTCACTAACATCATCCGTTAAATTTTTTTTTTAAATAACTGTTATGCAGTGTAGTATACAACTTTGCAACCTCGTACTGCATAATTGCCAAGTCAGAAAAGTTTTTAAATTTAAACATGTAGAGTAATTTGGGAAAGAAAATGTTTAAGTTTGTGAGGGGCTGAGAATGGAGAAGGGGCTCAGATAAACAATATTACTTACTTTAACAGGATAAATTAGGCCTAGAGGTCGACCAAGAAGTCATGAACACGGGAGAAAGGGAAAGCTTAACTTCGTTTAAAATCGGAACTTCCGAGTAGTGCCGAAGTCAGTACAGTCGGGTGCTAAGACAATACCCATTTCTAGTTTGTATGACATGCGCAGTTACGTCAAATCTCACGAATAACAACAACAACAAGGTTTCCAATCTGTTAGGTTTCCTGTTTTGTTTGTTTTTATACAATACGAATTATAGTCACACCTGTCCTAAATCCAAATAACTCAGAAATAAAGAGGAAGAAATAATAGATTATGAAAGAAGAATATCGATTTAAATTTAAAGAATATTATTATGAATAATAATATAAAGATATTATCGTACATTATTAGTGATTTCTTATCAGGTACAGTGTTGCCTGTTGCAAATATTTAAAAAATATAGAAGTTATCAAAAATAAAATTATTAATAACAGAAGAACAACACTGTGTTTTTTGACCGTGGTCTATTATATCAAAAACTGACTGTACATGACAACACTAGCGCACTCCTCACATTTCCATGACTTCTTGGTCAACCTCTAGTTTGTATGACATGCCCAGTTATGTCAAATCTCATGAATAACAACAGGAAGGTTTCCAATCTGTTAGGTTTCCTGTTTTGTTTGTTTTTATACAGCACGAACTATAGTCACAACTGTTCTAAATCCAAACCAAACTCAGAAATAAAGAGGAAGAAAAAAAAATATATTAAGGAAAAAGAATATTGATTTAGATTTAAAGAATATTATTATGAATAATCAATAAATAATAATATAAAGATATTATCTATATTGTTAGTGATTTCTTATCAGGTACAGTGTTGCCTGTTGCAAAAAATATAGAAGTTATCAAAAATAAAATTATTAATAACAAAAGAACAACACTGTGTTTTTTGACAATAGTCTATTTTATTAAAAACTGACTATACATAACGACACTAGCGCACTCCTCATATTTCCATGACTTCTTGGTCGACCTCTAGTAGAACTTACTTGGACAGGGGGAGACTTGGCTTATTATTTTACATAAGTGTTTGTGTTGGGATCTGTTATTACTGCGATTTTTGTTTGGGCGAGGTTAGTATATATATATATATATATATATATATATATAAAGAGAGAAACAGCTGTAAATGTAGTGTTTTTATGAAGCGATAACATTAAATTACCGTTTATACAAAAAAGAGAAACTGTATGCCTGCATTAGGAAGCAGGTTGTTGTAGGACACGGGTAACTTAAGGAAGAGGTAAATTCTCGTGGGGTTGAAGTGAGAGTGTAGAGCCCTCTTGAGACACATGTTACCATGTTGCCGGGTTATTTCCAAGACCCAGGTTTCTACTTTAAAAGGTCAAATGGCATGCTATTGCAATCTTAATAAATGTTATAACTATGTAGCGTCGTCGAGGATTCATATTTATACGATGTTAGTTTGAAAAAAGTTAAACAACAATATTAAAATTATTTGTTTTATTTTTCTAAAACCGTAATTTTTAACGTTATCTATATAAAAGTATATAAAGATATCATATACAATATCAACCATAAACCGAGATTTTTGGAACTTACTCATAGTGAGTTTAACTGAAAGCAATTTGTGTGGCACTTTCTTACGTCCTACTATTGGATGATTGGTTACATAAAATGTGTGGGTAGATATAGTTAAATATAGCTATACACAGATATGGTTAATTTCAAAGTGATAGGACGAAAGGTAAAGCCGCAAGAGCAGGCGACAGCCGGACTGACGGACAGACGTAGACACGCAGGAAAATATAAGGGTCGTTGGTTTTGTCATCTTACTTAAAACTGTGTCGTTGAAATAACCCCCGAAAATTTTATGCCCAGCTAATCAGAACTTTAATTTGTTTATTAACAATATAAGCCAAAAAGGATTTATTTAACACCTCTCCAATTCAAATTTTATTATTTCAGATGAGAAACTTTTTAACCCAACAAATAAAATGAAAGTCTTATTAATAAAAAAGACATTTCTAAGCAGTATCGTCGATCGATATTATTTTTTTTATTTTATTTTATTATTATTTTATGTTGTAAAGATTTTTCCTATTATCACTCTTAATAACCCTCAAGCTGGGAAGGAAGAAAACAAAATGTCAAATCTTATTTTCTTATCTCTCGTTTTTTATTATTAAAATGTCTTAAATTTAATATTCTGAATTATTCTTTGAGAAATAGGATTTCTTCCTCTCTCTGTTTCTCTGGTTATATTAAAAAAAAGATTTTTTTGTAAGGATAAAAAAATAAACTTGATTTGTTCAATAAGAATACTCTGAAATCTTAAGAATTCTTTTGAAAAAAAATGTTAAAATAATCTTTTCACTATAAATAATAAATTCATCGAAGATTCAAAATTCATATTATTAGCGTTAAGCTAGCTTATTGATTATTACTTTCTCATTTTTAGAGTATGTAGTATGCATAAAGAGAAAGTACAGCGATAGCGAATATAGACACGAATTCAGATTAGATAGTCCCATAGACCAAAAAAAGTGGTTTTAAAAATATATATATAGTGTAAAGCTTAAAATAATGAAGTAGGCACTGATTAACTTATCATGAAAGAGGTGGTAGTTCAATAACCAAACAACGTCTTCACACACAAACGTTTAATAAAAAAATGACAGTTTTCGGCTGTTTTAAAGCAGCCTTCTTCAGATAATCTAGAGGTTACTGGATTCACTTAAAAGATATACGTGAATTGTGCACTTGTACTTTCAAAGTCTGCTTTAGAACAGCAGAAACTGGTCAATTGTTTTTTAAAAGCTTTTATTTAACTTGCGATGTTTGTATGTATGTATATATGTAATATGTATGTATGTATGTTCGGGTCAAATCTTGCAACTGAATTTTATAGCAGTTATCCTCAACCGATTGAAATTTTGCATACACGTTTAGTTTGGACGACAATGTATGGTTAGCTAAGTGACGTCATTCTAAATCCAATATTACGGGCAGCCCAAGATGGCGGACTATATACTTTTTAAGCACGCCTATGATATGGGTATCAAATGAAAGGGTTTGCTGAGAAAAATAAGAATAAACGCTTGTTTTTAAAAATATTTTTATATAATCAACTTACTTTATAATTTTTTGTGAAAATACGCTCTTTGGTTATTAAATAAATTATTTAAAAAAAAATTTTAAAAACCAAGCTTTCATTCGTATTCTTCTCAGCAAACCCTTTAATTATACTTGCGTGCTTAAAAAATAACTAGTCTGCCATCTTGGGCTGCCCGTAATATTGGATTTAGAATGGCGTCACTTAGCTAACCTTGCACTGTCATCCAAGCTAAACGTGTATGCAAAATTTCAATTCAATCGGTTGAGGATAACTGCTTTTAAACTTTTGAAAGATTTGACCTAAACATACATACAAACAAACAAACATTGCAAGTGAAATAAAAACTTTTAAGAACACCTATTTAATGATGAGTCGCTATCACACATTGAAGAAAATTCCAGTTGAGGAACTCATTTACTTGGTTACCCACCTCAAATTACATTAATGAGTTAATGTTTCTTTGAGTTAATCAGACTGAGTAATATTATCAACATAATAGTTCTTAACGTGATATTATTAACATAATAGTTCTTAACGTGATATTATTAACATAATAGTTCTTAACGTGATATTATTAACATAATAGTTCTTAACGTGATATTATCAACATAATAGTTCTTAACGTAATACTATCAACATAACGCCTTAATAGTTATTCAGACAAAGGAATTCTTTATAAAATAATAAATCATATATTCAAATATAAAAATAATTATTAAAAATTTACATTGTAACAAGTGAGAAGATATTATCGTTTACATGGTGGGAATAACGTGACAAAGAAGTAGTCCAATGACTACATTTTCTTGACCGTGAATATAGTAAAATAATTATAATACTACATAACTAAATAATAATAAAGTAGATTTAGGAAAGCAGCAGCGTTCCGCCCCGCCAAGTCAAAATTTCACAAAAGCTGCCAGTGTATATTTAGGAACGCTGCAGCGTTCCGCCCCGCCAAGTCAAAAAGTCAAAACTTCACAAAAGCTGCCAGTGTATACAGGGTGGTCCAATAGTCTCCCCCTTCGTAACTTTTGAACGGTTTGTGATAAATTAATGAAACTTAGGGGATCTCTACCATACAAAGGGAAGTTTGTTTTCATGCAATCGCCCACTAGGGGCAACCCCCCACTTTGCCCCTAGGCCACCCAACTTCAAAATTTCAAACTGATTTTCCCAAAAAATTTCCCAAATTTTCCTGTTAAAGCTAGCAAAATAACCCTTCCGAAATAGTAAAAAAATAACACTTAGATCGTTATAAAATCTAAATGGTTTGAAATAAAGTAATGGAACTTGGGGGATCTGTACCATGTAAAGGGAAGTGTGTATTCTTCCACTCGCGTACTAGAGGCAAACACCATTTTGCATAGATAAGTATCTGTTGACAGTGTTGGGTCAGGAGAAAGTGCCAACATCACTTGGCGGGACAGAAAGTTGATTTCACCAATTTTTTTGGACTACAAACATGGCGGGGTGTTTTTTTTTTGTACCACACAAGTGGTTTTTGGTCAGATTAATAATACATCTTATACAAGTTGAGATAATAAGAGATCTCTAGGCCAGAGTCTTGAAGGGATATCTGGAATAATGCATATGCTAAGGAGGATAGGAGTTTTGCTAGAGGATTACGAAGGTGGAGTGAGGAATAAAATAAATATCGGTTAAAAGGAACATTAAGATATTCAAGGAGAATAAGGTTAGAACCTACAAAGAAGCATTGGTTATTTTTCGACTGCAGCATAGATGACGGGAATTGGAAGGCTAATACTTATTAAAAATAAATACCGAAAATACTATGTGATCATTCTTACCCATCTAACTGAAGATAAGGCAATATTGATTTAATTTATTTTTTAAAAAGAGTCATATTATAAAATATTAATTCTATTGTCAAGTTTTTAAATATTTAGACGAACAATATTCTTGGATGTTTTCAAGCATAATTAAAATTATTATTTTTATATTATAATATTGAATTAAAGTTTAATATCTTTTTTATAACTAAATTACAACAATAACGATAAAAAAGTAACCTTTTTATCAACAATTTTTCCTTATACTTTTTATTTTTGTTGAAATTGTTTTAAAGAAAAACTTTTTAATGTTAGCTCATTTTCTGCAGCTATTTTTTATTATTATTTTTTTTTTTTAAAGAAGTTATTTTAAAGAATAAGAGGGAAACCTATCGATGGTAAGTGGATTTTATTTTTTGTTTCACGAAGAAACAAAAAGAAATGTTTCAACTATTTTAATATTCCAGTATTAAGTAATTTAATTACTACTAAGCTTTTAACAATAGGAGAATAATTTTTTAATAACTTTTACATCATTTTCCTTAATAAATACAATAATGTAAATTATACAAATCGCTTGCATAATAGTTTATTGGATATTCCATAAAAATAATATTAGATACAAAATTTAATTAGACAAGGTGGCATTTAGGATTTAACAGGAGGTCGATAGGTTTTAATTTATAATACAATATTTTGACGAAAGGTGGGCTCAAGTTTTAATAAACGACATGCAAAATGTGATTTAATAAATAAGTGTAAAATCGTGCCAGGAAGTTAGAATGTAATAGGAGGTAGATTTGTTTTCACTTGAATTCATTGTAGTACTAGTACTATATTTCCGCCGATCGAAGTGCTGATGTTTACTTCAGCTCTCTCTATACTCTTTATATTTTATATAGAATGATGTCAGAGCTCCTAGCGGACGAAATGGTAATCAAAATGGATTATTGATTCATAATTCCACACCTTAAGACACATCAAATGTATCAATTAGACAAATGTATACTGATGTTCTCCACTTTATGGAAAAAACTGAAATGAAACAACAAACTTCATGGAATAACTTGAAACTCTAAAACAAAACTAAACTAAGCAATTATGTAATCGAGTACGGGAAAGTTTAGTACAAAATGTATCAGACTGATCATTTTAAAGTCTTATCACCAAATGTTTATATCGCACAATATTATGACGTTAGTTTTTCTAAACTTCAATTATTCTAAGACTAAAAAGTTTTTTTAAAAATATATTTTTCATGAAAAGTTATACTATTTCCCAAAGCAAAGTCAAATGCTGGCAAATAACTTCATAAAAGAGCCATGCGATGAATAGTATGAATTCTTAGGACGATTTTAAATATAATACATCTTGTTAAGAAACCCCCACTTGAAAAAATAAGAGTAAAAAAGGAGGATTGCTTTCAACGCTTAAGTGTTTCAGAAAGGTTGCAAGTATAAGGTCGGTTTTCAATTCAGAAGTTCGCTTTTCTTATCTAAGCCTTTTCTTAACAAACCTAGAGACCCTTCGTTCTACAGCCTCTATTTTTACTATCTCGGCTTCTAATAAATCGTACATCCTCAAATTGAGGAAGGAGAAAGTTCAGAGAATTCAGAAAGAGACGAAGTAAAAAAAAGAACAGCTGAGATAGTACGAAGATAAATCTAATTAAAGCGAACCGAGGGGTGGGGGAAAGGCTCGCTAATTAATTTTAAAACACAATAAAATACGATCGATGAAATAAAAAAGAAGCCAATTTAGGGCGTAGGAGAGAAAATAGTTTGAAATATTTAAGAAGGATAAGAAACATTTTGTTTTGAGAAAGTATCAATAATCCAAGAGGAAGTAGATAAATCAAAATTGCTTTTTCTTTCAGCTTAATGTTTAATGGTTCCGGATTCAATGGTTCCACAATGGTAGTTCCAGAATCAATGGTTCCAGATTTCAATGGTTCCTCTGCAAAGAAAACCGACATGTTCCATTATTCAGTTCTGAGAAATATTGTTTTTCAAGTGTAGACGTCTTTCTGTCTCTTCAAACCCTTTAATGCAATTTCTATTATATCTAGTATAATTTAAATTAGTGGGGCAACAGCCCACAGATTAATATTATTTTAATATATTTGGCAGACTTATAATATTTAGTGAAACTAAAGTATTAATTTTTTCATAAAGTATAGTTATTTACTAGCTAACGAAATTGACTGCCAATTGGTGTGGTACATAGCTTCCTCGCATCCTATCTCGTACTTTTTGATTTTATGCTCATTTAAGCCATTTATCTAATTTGTTTAATTGTTTCCCCCGTATTTTAATCTGTCAAAATTATTTTGATTTTTTTACATGAATTAAAGTATCAACTATGCAAAAGTTAAAGAGCGCAGACGGTTGAAATTAATTAGGTGGTATCTGCAATCTACTTTCGATAAACTATAAAAGTTTCATACAAATCAGATAAGTACTTTTGAAGTCATAAATAAATGTATGTTTGTGCGCATGTGGAAGAGAAACAAATAAGCGCAGATGGTTGAAACTTATATCGGACCAAAATGGGCAAATTAGGCCCTACCGTACAAATTTAATTAAAATCGGGCGTTTAGTATTTAAGATATGTTAGCTTGCAAATTGAGCGACAGACCGAGAGACACGGAACCAAAAATGTTCCCTGATGTCTGAAACAGATTTCTGTGTTGCAATTTTTGAAATCGGAGACATAAAATATTTTCGTTCTTCAGAACGATCATGTAGCTTCCGTTACCTTCGGTATGCTCGGAAGCAAAAAAAAAAAAAAAAAAAAATATATATATATATATATATATATATATATATATATATATATATATATATATATATATATATATATATATATATATATATATATGTATATTAAAATAATAAAATATATCTATGGGCTTATATTATTAATTTATTAATATCGATAAGTCTAATTGATTATGCACCGCAGATATTACTGTAACTGAAGCGATATTCTTTTGAGATGGTATTTTCAAGCAACCGTAAATCACAGCTATGTTCTCTACTTATATTTTTCATAATGAGGGCTTCTTATATAAGTTTTCAAAAATGATCAATCTAGTCCAACCCTTAAAAAGTTTTCCGACCTTTGCCCCTAAAGGCATTAAACTTACATTTATTTCGTTTTCTTCTTTTTTTTAGCAACAAAGATCTTTTTAAAATAAAATTAATAAAGACTAATGCTCAGTCCTTATAAAAAACAAGGACTTTATACAAAAAAAATCGATAGAACCGGTTATTATTCATTTATTATAAATGTCTGTTCCATCCATTCTCTTACCTAATAAACCCTCTATAAAAAGGGCGATAATGTACTGAATATACCCACTCTGAAATATTACTCCCTTCAATTTATTTATTTAAAAAAAAAAAAAAAAAAAAAAACCTTTTAGTTTATTAAACACATATTTTGAACTTAGGCTGGGAAGTAACGACAAGGGTATAGTTAAAGGTTTTTTAAACGTCATAAATTCCTTTTTTGATTTAATAATGAAATGTAATTTGAAAGATAAAACAGTGAATTTTCAATATTTTTATTTATAGAAAATATTAAATACTAAACATATTCAAAAAGATGGATTGGAATTAAGAGAATAAACTTTAACTTTATCCAGGATTAATAGAAACTCATATTAAATTAATAACTTTCAAACATAATCGAAGGTTTTATGTTAAAGTTTGACTTTTGTCGTTATTTTGATATTTTCATGTCTAGGCTATGGAATATAAACTCGAAAAGCGACTCCAAAAAGCGTTACACGTGTAACAGGAAGTTAGGAGGATATAGGAGGTAGGCAATCAAGTCTGCCCGCTATCGGTATTTGCTTCCTAGCTTACCGAAGGTATAACGGAAGCTATGTGATTGTTTCGAAGAACAAACATGTTTTGTCTCCGATTTCAAAAAATCCTACACAGAAATCCGTTTCAAACATCAAGGAAAATGTTTGGTTCCGTGTCGGTCAGACGCTCAGTTTTTGCGAACCGACATCTTAAAAACTTCAATCTTTTGATTGAAATTTGGATGGTACGTCATAATTAGTCCATTGATGGTCCCACTAAAGTTTCAACCTTCTGCGCCCATTTGTTTCTCTTCCACATGCGCACAAATATACATGTATTTACACCTATATCTTCAAAAGTACTTGGCGGATATATGCAGGGCCAGTTTGGCGCCACGGTCATATCACACCATTCCACAAATATGGGGTAATTTAGCGGGGGACTGTATATAGGTAATAACATATATATATATTTATAATGTGGTCTTCTAATAATAAAAGTGGAGAATACCTGATGGTAGTACAGGGTCGAGGGCGGAGTAACACACACGTGAGCGGGTAGGTAATAGCTGCACTCTCCTACACACACTGACGGATTCTTCCTTTGGCCGCTAGGGCTAAACGTTACCGCTAGGGGCGCTACGGGCAGTATCCCTTCCACATTGTATTAAGAAGAACCACGTTCGAGATAGATATAATATAATAATAATAAGAAAAACAACTGGACTTTTAACATTAAATCCACCACACCGCCCGCCTTGGCAGACCCAAAGGACGGTCTGTCCAAAAAAAATGCAAAACAAAAAAAAACTATGGGTGTGGTAACTTCACTAACTATAACTAACTTAAAACACGCAAACACACACACATTCATACAATCTAAGATAAATGGTTAATGGTTGAATAGAGGGGCAAGCTTACGGACAGGACGTTCGTAAGTGCCGGACTGGGTAGTCACAACTGCAGAACGGACTACACCATCCTTCCCTCGGTAAACAGACTTGATCCTTCCTAAAGGATAAGACAACGGATGGGAATAATCTTCCTTAATCCAAACGACATCACCAACAGATAGATTTTTATCTGATGTGAACCACTTTCCCTTTTGCTGAAGGGTGTGTAAGTATTCTTGTTCCCACCTCTTCCAAATACGTTGGGTGATTTGGGTCGTAAGTTGCCACCTAGACAACCTGTGCTCGTTGAGATCTGTAACGTTGTACTCAGGTAGCGCAAGCAGAGGACCACCAACTAGAAAGTGCCCTGGTGTCAAAGCTTGATATTCGTCCGGAGAAGAAAACATGGGGTACAACGGTCGAGAGTTCAGAACGGCTTCGACTTTGGCCAGGATTGTGATGAACTCACTTAACGTTAGAATCCGAGACCCTATCGTGCGGAAAAGATGGTATTTCACATTTTTTATATTGGACTCCCAAAGGCCATTTTGGAAAGGTGCATGAGCTACTGAGAAATGGAACTTCACCTGATTAATAGCTAAACCATTGACTAAGTCAGATTGAGTCTTACTCGAACGAAGAAAGCTAACTACTTCTTTAAGTTCCCGATCAGCACCTTTAAAATTAGTTCCTTGGTCGCAGAAAATATCGGAACACAAACCACGTCGAGACACAAAACGTTGGAGAGCTACAAGAAAATCCTCGGAAGAGAGACTTGTCACTGCTTCAAGATGGCACGCTTTGGTTGAAAAGCAGATAAAGAGCGCGAAATACGCCTTGAAAGTCGCGGCTTTACGACGTAGACTTTCCTTTAAGATAAAAGGGCCCGCAAAGTCAACCCCAACGTGTGAAAAAGGGCGACTAGGGACAACACGCGCTGTAGGTAAGTTACCCATAATGGGCGAGGGAGTAACAGCCTGAAACTTACGACAACGAATACACTGATGTATCCTATGCCTAATAACACTATGAGCTGACATAATCCAGAACTCGCGTTGAATCAAGCTGCGGACAGTTCTAGGACCTGCATGCAGATAACAACGATGATAATGATCTATTATTAAACTTGTAAGAAAACTAACTTTAGGCAAAAGGTAAGTATGTTTACACTCGAAACCAAGAGAACTATTTGACAAACGTCCTCCAACACGTAACATTTTATCATCATCTAAAAACGGTGATAACTTCTGAAGTGATTTTTGACAAGGTTCATTTCTTTGAAGATTTGAAATGTCACTAGCGAAATAAGTCTGTTGAGTAATATAGACACACAGTTTAAGAGCAGCACGAAGTTCATCTACTTTTATGCGTCCAGTAGTGCGGGGATTAACACGATAACGAGTATTTTGAATAAAACGTCGAACATAACAAACAACACGTTGAAGACGTAATAAAGAAGAAAATCTACCTATAAATGAGTCTAGAGATAAATCGGCAGATCGAGACAACAACACTGGAGCTGTAGACTTCACTTCAGGTAACTGATGAGAATTAACAGGAACGAATTTACTTATAGGCCAACTTGATATTGGTTCGTAGCACCACGAGAAACCGTTGAACCATTGAGTACAAGAAGCTAAGTCCTTAGGTGATAAACCACGAGAAGCTATGTCAGCGAGGTTCAACGATGACTCTATGTGTTGCCATTGAGATAAGTGAGTAATCTCGAGAATAGCAACTACCCTATTTGCCACATAAGTCTTTAAACAATAGGAAGGTTTATGTAACCATGAGAGAACTATGGATGAGTCAGTAAACAGATGAGTAGAAGTAGGTTTAACACGAGAAATAAAGGATTGTAGAGATTCTAATAATTTAGACAACAAAACAGCACCTTGAAGTTCGAGCCTCGCGATGCTTAAGTTTTTTAATGGAGCAACCTTAGTTTTAGACTTCAATAAATATACTCTAACAGATCCGTCGTTATTTTCAACACGGAAATACGTAACGGCTGCGAATCCTCTTTCTGAAGCGTCTGAGAATCCGATTAACTGGCACTCACTATTAGAAGAAACAAACAAACACCTAGGAATACTGACATCGGATAACAAGGGAAATTCTGTTAAAATTTTATTCCAAAGATCAAGTAGAATCGGTGGAAGTGAATCGTCCCAACCTATATTTGACTTCCATACAGCTTGTAAAATAAACTTCATAAGAAATATTAAAGGAGAAATATAACCCACAGGGTCGTACACACGACTAATATAAGATAACAAACTTCTCTTCGTACAAACATCCAGATACTGAGGTAGATTGATCCTATAAGTGAAACTATCTGTGGAAGGTATCCACTGAATACCTAGTATTTTAACAGTAGGACAAGATTCATCACAAACAACTAAAGGTTCTGAAGAAATGTCTTGTTGACTTTGTAAAAACTCACTAGAGTTACTAGACCACTTATTTAGAGTTATTCCACCCTTACGTAACAAGGAACAGAGTTGCTCTTTCTTTAGTTTCAAATCCTGAACGGTTTCACCTCCACACAAAATATCGTCGACAAACGAATCGTCTAAGAGTGTAGTAGCACCTAAAGGAAAAGCAGCACCTTCGTCCCGAGCCAATTGGATTAAAGTGCGTTTGGCTAAAAAAGACGACGGCGTCATACCGTAGGTGACTGTTTTTAATTCATACTCTTGGAGCGGTTCACTGGGATTTTCTCGCACTAATATGTGCTGAAAAAGACAATCCTCCTCATCTAACAATACTTGACGAAACATCTTTGTAACATCGCAAGTGAACACATAGGGGTGTATTCGGAAACCTAAAATTACATCACTAATCTCCACGTGGAGCTTAGGTCCGGCAAACAAAACTTCATTGATACTTAGATGAGAATGACGAGCACTGCCGTCGAAAACGACACGAATACGAGTAGTTAAGGAAGTAGGGTTAGAAACACAAAAATACGGTAAGAAATACTTCCCTGGCCTAGTGGCAATAGCCATATGGTCTAATTCCTCGTATCTTTTCAAAAAATCAAAACAAGCTGTTTTTAACTCCGGCTCACGATGAAACCTGCGTTCCTGAGACAAAAACCTGCGCAAAGCGACAGCATGCGATTGAGGAAAATTTAACTTAGAGATGTCAACTTTAAATGGGAGCTTAACAATATATCTGCCGTTTGAATCACGACGATGCGTTTTTTGGAACTGTTCCTCACAAAATTGATCACCAGGACTCACACACTTAGGTCGGATAACCTCCTCTGACTCCCAAAATTGATGCACTAATTTATTTAAATTATCTTCATCAGATCTAGAAGGAACGGTACACGTAGCTAACGTAATTAATGAAGAAGTGTCGACAGAGGATTGAGTGGGTCCCATCACAACGTGACCAAAAATAGTAGACAATGTTCCTAATGAGTTATCTAAAACAGGGGATTGATTTGCCGTTATTATTTGACAAAACAAATCGTTGCCTAACAAGAATTCAACAGGGCGAGAATCATAAAAAAGAGGATCGGCAAGGTTTAATTTAACAAATGTTTCAGCGAGCTTCGGTGACAATGGTGTCGAGGGAACGTTACCTATTATTTTTTTAACAACAACAGCGTTAGTTTTAAGTAACGGATATGTTTTACCAGTAGGTCTTAAAACACAACAAACACTACCAAGCGCTTCACCAACGGGTGAAGAATTAAGACCAGCAAAATTTTGGTAACACGGTTCAATAGGTAATTTTAATTTATTTGCACAGTGAAGAGTAATAAAACTCGAAGTCGATGCACAATCAATAACCATACGAATATTAACAAACCTACCTGAGATATGTTTTACACCGGCAAGAGCCGTACCCAACAACACAACTTGAGACGAACTATCCTCTTGTATATTAGATTTGTTCGTACTAGACATAACGTTACCAGTTTGGTTAGTACTGGTTAAACAAGTTTGACTAGGACTAGACTGGTCATTAGACTTAACACCCGCTACCGGGGCTGAAGAAGCTTCAGTAGAACTGTCAGAGTGAGAGGGTGAACTACGTGGGAAATGCAACGTCGTATGATGACATAGGCCACATATCCGACATCTATTTTCTGACTTACAAGACGGTAATCTATGGAAAGTAGATAAACAGTTAAAACAAGCATTAAGGGATTTAACTAACTCATTGCGTTGACGAGGTTCCTTAGCTGTGAACTTAGGACAATTAACAATAGAATGTAATTCTGAACATACAGGACATTTTTTAATTTCATTTCCCTGCGATTTCGATTTATTTACACGTCTATTAGACACATTTGAGTTAGAATCATTATAAACCTGATTAGGTGAACGACCATGTTTGTCGGTAATTAAAACCATCCTTTTACTAGCAGGCTTATATTCTCTAGAACTAGAAACGGCAGAACTCTCAGGTGAATAACTGCAAGCAGAGAGATCTAACATTCTAACTCTTTGTTTAACAAATAATATTAAATCGCTATAAGCGGGAAATTCAGTTTCAGAAAATTTAAGTTCAAACTCGCGACGTGTGATATTATCAAGTTGACGAATAGCCAAACTAAAACAAATAAAATCTCCGAGATCAGGAATTGAGGAATTTTTGAGACCTGTGACGCTATCATGAACCTTAGACAAAAAATGTTGAAGTGAATTCGCAGTAGGTTTGGCTGGGGGAGTAAACGGTTTTATAAGTTCTTCTGCGTAATGATTAGCTTGGATACGACTGGAATCATAACGCTGACACAACGCGTCCCATGCTACCGGAAAATCATTCGGAGATTGAAACGAACGGACTATTTTAGCGGCTTTATCTCTTAAAGCGCCGTGGAGATAATGTGAACGCTCAACATGGGAGAGACGTTTGTTATTAACAATAAGTGCGATAAACATGTTCTTAAAACGAGGCCAATCCCAGACATCGCCGGAAAAGTGTTTAAGTTCAACAGGGGGTAACACTGTGCGAGGATAAGTAGGTCCGAAAGGATAAGTATTTTCAAATTTATTCAAGTCAGTTTCCGCAACGGCAGAACCAACATTACTAGATTGAGTAATTTTATCTTTAGCGGATTTAATAAAACAAACTAACTCATGAAGAGCTATAGTAGAATCATAACAAGGAGCATATTTGTCATCAAGTTCACAGTTAAGTATACATATTTAAATATTCAACAGTTTGTTCAAAAGTAGTAACAAGTTTGTCCACTCCTGAACATTTAACAATAAAGTGATCCTTCTCTGCTTGACTGGCAGAGTCGGAGGGTATACTATCATAGATAGTTTGGACACTTTTAAAGTAAGCCTCTTGTTTACCTTCAAGAGTCTTGATCTTATTTTGAGACGTTTGAGATCTCGTAGCCATTGTGAAAACAAAATAATAAATGTATCAACAAAAGAAAATCACTACACGGAAATAAATATTTAATAATAAAGCGACTCTTCGTAAATTAAAGAGTAAAACTCCGAAAAAAAAAATATTAAAATCACAATTAACTTCAGAGAGAAAAATCAAAACTATAATCAAGAAGAACTCTTCAAAAATACTAAAATAATATTCTCCAAAAGAATTAAAATAATAATTTAGAAGAAAAATTAAAAGAAAATTAATTCTCAAGAAAAATTGCCTCACGATACTATACGTGATATAAATAAACTAATCCTCAAGATGAATGAAATAAAAATCAAAAAGAAAAAACAAGTGCCGTGTCGCGGAATTGAAACCAGAACCTTCGCAAATTCGAAAATAATAAAATCGTAGTATTTATTATGACATCAAAACAATAATAAAGATAAATTAAAGATTCATTCACTAATATGAATAAAAACGAGATCAATACTATTAAAGAGTATTGGGTAAACAAACGAGATTGAATTTGAAAACAAAACAACAACAATATAGCACCCGTTAAAGCAAACGCTCCTAACGGTACTTTATTGGATATACCTTGACCCCTAACAACGTTATCAGTCTTACAACCTAGATAATTTTTACTCCACTTTTTAACACCATATAAAATATTACGTGGACCAAATTCAATACAGCGGGTTCAGCGGGATTTTTATAACTAAGGAAATTGAACCACTGTTATGAGCTAGTGAAGCCACCACACACATATAATATTTTATAATGGGACACAATAAATAAATTATAAAATTAAATAGATATAGATAGAGATCCGGCCCAAAGGACCATAAATGTGGCGGATATATACAGGGCCAGTTTGGCGCCACGGTCATATCACACCATTCCACAAATAAGGGGTAATTTAGCGGTGGACTGTATATAGGTAATAACATATATATATATTTATAATGTGGTCTTCTAATAATAAAAGTGGAGAATACCTGATGGTAGTACAGGGTCGAGGGCGGAGTAACACACACGTGAGCGGGTAGGTAATAGCTGCACTCTCCTACACACACTGACGGATTCTTCCTTTGGCCGCTAGGGCTAAACGTTACCGCTAGGGGCGCTACGGGCAGTATCCCTTCCACATTGTATTAAGAAGAACCACGTTCGAGATAGATATAATATAATAATAATAAGAAAAACAACTGGACATTTAACATTAAATCCACCAGTACTAATCTGATTTTTATGAAATTTGGATGGTGTTTAGATAGTAGCTCGCTTAAAGATTAATTTCAACCGTCTGCGCTCTTTAATGTTGCAAAATTGATACTTTAATTCATGTAAAAATCAAAACAATTTTGACAAATTTAAAAAAAACGGGTTAAAAAAAAATTAGACAGTACTATGTTGTAAAATCATAAAATTATTAAAGTATTCATATTGGACGCGAGGAGGCTACATGCCATACTAATTGGCAAACTATTTTTTTTTTTTTTTTAAAATGCACAAATTATAGACGAACTTTGTCTTTTTTGGACATTGGTTTTGATCGGTTTTATCCTAACTAGTTAGTAAGCTTGTTAAGGAAATAATTATTTCTAATATACACTGATGGTGCTAGTTTTTGAAATTAACCAATGGGATTCTTCGATTGAATATGAAAGATTTCTTGGGAAGAACATTGAACGCAAGTTACTCTAAATACAACTCAAATGTAACATCCGTTTGTTGTTTCATCATGTTTTTTCTATTGTATTCTTGAAATATTTGTTGGAAAGTGTAGGTGAAATCTACTGATAATTAATAAAACTCACATGACGTCAGTCACTGATCATCAGGTGAAAAACTAAATTGGTTTGAACTGGATTGAGAACTATTCATTTCATTTGTTTATTACAAACCTTACAACATTGATATAAAAATAAAGGAAAATAAAAGTAGAGAAGATAAAATAAATAGAACAAATAAATAAATCTAATATATTTAGGGCCAGAAGTATTTTGGGTGTTAAGGATCAAATGGTATAAGAGGTTCTACTTTCTGAGAATCGAATCAAGATTAAAGAAAAAGGATGCAAAGGAAAGGACTGAATAAAGGGTCTCAAAGGTAAAGGTAGGAGATTAATCGGAATGGCATGCAAAGCAAAAGGGAGGTTACGATTGGTTCAAAGTAAGAATCCGTAGTCATTGATAAGCAGATTTAAAGGAAAAAAAAGGTTTTGTTCCGTATAAAGGGATGTACTGTTCACACATCGACAGAAAGCATTAAAGTAAACTACGTTGGAGAATTAAGGAATTCGGTTTGGAACCTTCTTGATGCACTGCTGATTTCAAAAACTGAAAATGAATTCAAACATCAAAAACGAATTGAACATTTTTCATTATCTCGTATAAGGTTGGAGGAAAAATGGTTTCAAAGTTTGGTTAAAATTTGACAAGGATATAACGTAAAAAGACTTTGTATTGCCACAGTAGGAAGCTTCCAAGAAAAAGGTTAGAAGCAGTACAATATATAAAAGTGTATTACTCGTCTTTAAAAGATATAAAGTTTTAGAACCTAGTGACTACTGCTAAACTTTATAAGATGGGTTTGATGTACCTACAGGGATAAAGAAGTAACAGATACCTGGGAATTAACTAGGATAGAAGTTTTCCACGAAGTAAAGAGGAAAAGCACAGTATTTATTGAGAAAAGTGAAATAACATTAAAGAATTGTTTCTGTGATACCTTCAGAGAACTCTATAAATAGGACTCTATACATTTCATAAATATCATTAATATAATGTAACCAGTATCTAGATCTTATTTAGATAAGAGCTTACGCCGTGGTCAGCAAGATGACGCACACGCCTGTATCCTATCATACGGGTCGGGTGGTCCAAGAGCCTCCCTCCCCCCCCCCCTCCTCTTAACTTTTGAACGCTAGGGGGATCCGTACCATGTAAAAAGGATGTTTGTTTTCATGCAATCACGCACTAGGAGCAACCACCCAAGTTCAAAATTTCAACTTTGAGTGTGCATTTTGGATAGCAGATTTGGATTATACGGTGAAAAATAAGACTATTTTTACTTTAACCTTTTTTTTCTTTCTCCAATATTTTGCCCCCTTTATGGGGCAAAAGTGTAAAAATGGTAGATTTCAACTGGGGGTAAAATGGGTGGTTGCCTCTAGTACGCGATTGGATGAATGCACACTTACCTTTACATGGTACAGATTCCCCAAGTTTCATTAATTTATTTCAAACCCTTAAGATTTTATAACGATATAAATTTTATGTTTTTACTATTTTCGGATGGGCTATTTTACTATATTTGCCCCCCCCCCCCCTATGGGCAAAATATTGGAGATAGATAAAAAGTTTTAAGTAAAATTTTATTATTTTTCACCGTAGAATCTAAATATGCTATCAAAAATATAGACTCCAATTTGAAATTTTGGACTTGGGTCGCCTGGGGGCAAAGTGGGTGGTTGCCCTTAGTGCGCGAATGAATGAAAACAAACTTCCTTTTACATGGTTTGGATACCCAACTATAAATTTAACTCTAAAAATAAAATACTTTTCACTTTAGAGCTTGCCGAAGGTAACAGAAGACAGAAGCATTGAGATAATTGTTTTTATATCTTCGAATTGACTAATTCCTAGGCAGAAATCCGTTTCAGAAATCAGGCAACATTTTTGGTCTTATCTAACTGTCATTCAACATGTTTGTAAATTACTCTTATTAAATTAAATTTAATTAAATTGAACTAAAGATTTATCTGGTGTACATGTGCGGACGAGCGGGAAGTGAATGTTTACAACCTTCGAGCTCAATACTCAATTATCCTCAACCATACTTATTCCAATATAAAATTTTAGTTATGAGGGTAAAATAATATTTTAGTTTTGACATGCTCTAGTACGTAGCGCTAAATATAATTTTTTTTAAAAAAATATTTTAACAGTCGGTTTTTTTTTTATCAGCCTTAAGAGGGGCAAAAAAAACAATATGGTTTTGGAATTTCCTCATTATTGAACATTAAACGCTACCTAATATTAAACATTCAAGTTTCTAGGACTGCTAGAAGTACCTTAGTATTATGATCAGTAGTCAGTCAGTCAGTGTCAAAATAACAAACCTTTAGGCTCATATATCTTATGTAAATAATATGGGTAGAGATGTGAATTTTTTATTTCTGGTTCAGTTTTTAATGAAATCTAGAGGGGGCCCCAAGTGCCTTGAGATTTAGCTCCAATAATGGATGGTACGGCTGTGCTCGACTTGACGTTGGCGAGGGTACTGCCGTGCCTTCAGATTCTAGTACGCGAGAAAGCTATGAGCCGCACTAATTGTTCTTTAAATTATACCTACTTCAACAGCCATGAGCCTGTAAGCACAAATCAAACTTAGAGGGGAGCAGTTAGTATTAATTAAATCCAAGGTAAAGAAGAAGTAAGATGCTGTCTCTCAACAGTGGGTTTATTATGACAAAACCAACTTTCAACCACAAGCGGTCTTCATCACCAGGGAGGGGATGTCAAGTAAAGCCAGTTATGGAGTTAGCGAAGTAATATTGCTGTAAGCTGTCCACACTCATGACCCACAGTCCAATGGCAAGACTTGGGCTCAGTTTAGGTATTTAAACACCACGCATGCCTTAGACATTTGCTAACAAATACAATCCTAATGAGACATTTTGACTTGTATATTAAAAAACTCGAATATAATATGAAAATTCATATTACTAAAATTAACGAGTTAAAAAATATTATAAATCTAAATTTGAATATATATATATATATATATATATATATATATATATATATATATATATATATATATATATATATATATATATATATATAAATATACATACAAATATAAAAAATACTTACATTCTACTCTTAATTTTGCTTCCGAGCTTACCGAAGGTAAAATATGATTCTTTCCGAAGAACGATTTATGTTTTATGTTGACGATTTCAAAAATTCTAAGACAGAATTCCGTTTTAGACGCCAGGAACCATTTTTGGTACTGTCTCTGTCTGTCTGCCTGTCACTAATTTTTAGCGAACCCACATATCATAAAAGCTAATTGTTCGATTTTAATGAAATTTCGATGGTAAGTCATAATTAGCCTATTGTTAATCCTATATACGTTTCAACCTTCTGCGCTAATTTGTTTTTCTTCCGCATGAGCACAAACATACATTTGTAGAATCTATATTTTCTAGATCTTCTGATCTTTAATGGAATTTGGATGGTTTGTTGATAGTGGCCCACTGATAGCGCCACTCTTTCGAGGAACTTCCCATTTGTTTAAACAATGCTGGGTGGACATTGAGCGGGGGATTTGGTCCAGGAATCTAACCCAGAGCTGCGGTCACATTCTGACCCGGCTAGATGCTGCTTACCTTGCGTTATTGCACTGCAAGCGCTCTAACCTCCGAGTCACACCTCCTTTTTTTGTCATAAAACAAAACTGACTGGCCTTGTTTTGTAATAAAAAAACAAAAATTGACCCATTAAAAAAAGGGAGGGGGGGGGGGGGGGGGAGATTATTAATTTAGATTATATTGCGTTGTAAAAACATACCGTCAGTAAACTACGTGTAACGAAGATGAGACCTACATAAAGGGCAGACTACTTCCACCTTTCCTGGTTTAACAAGGATCACGTATACTTCAATGGCTATCGCTCCATTTTGATCATAATTTTAAAATATAGTTTCCGGTTCACAAATAACCAATGAACTTCTAATATTTATCTCCACGAAGTTAGTCCTTGTCGGAAACATATTTAAGATTATAAACTGTTTTTTTAAGATTTCGTTTTTATACGAACTAGTATTATTAGTGACAAAGATTTGGACACTGTTTGCCCTAAGAGACCGAGCTAGAAATCTAAACATTGTACAAACCCAAACCCACTCAGGAAAAACCTGGGGAAAGAAGTCCAAATATTTACTCTGCAACCATTTACTAACCTCTCCCTTTCATTCTTGCTTCAATGCTACACCCCAACTAACCTACATGCTCCTTTTACGCTTTCTTTTTAATCAAAAGACATTTTGAAAAAATAAAAATTCTCAGACCTACCTGACTAAAGGAATTATTTTTCTTCGAGCGAAGTACAACTTGAAGTATTAAAAAAGAACTCATTATTATCTTTCAATGTTTACGGAAAAAGTAATACTACTTGGTTTATAAATATACATATAAATCTGTTTAAACAGAATTACAAAATGTTCTCCACTGTTTTGATTTTAAAATAATTTAAATTTAGTCTATTTAAATACCTACAAATCCATATTAGTCGTTATTGGATTATTGGACGAATGGGGACAATCATATGTTTTAGGAAGGATACAACATATCCGTCTACCTGGATTTTTTTGTGGAGGGATTGTTTTTTGAAATCGAGGGTTTTCCGAAAACAATTATTTCCCAATATTCTACGAGAGCTTAACGCAAGATTAAGTCATCGAACCAAATTGTAAAAACAATCAAGCGTGCATACTGTTAAAGCACACAACAAATTTCAAACAAATCAATCACTCCTCTTCATTTTTGTAGTGTGCCATACTGTTATAGTGAACTCCTATGTGTACGAGTAAAAATAAAAAGTAATTAACAAACGGATGTTGAACACTGTTATCTGTTTGAGAAATAATATTAAATGCGTGTGTTCACATTCACATCTGTGTTTATATTATGAAAACGCTCCCAACGCGTTTACAAGAGTCTGATATGAATTATTTTAGAACTACATTGACTTAAAGTCGAAGCGTAAATTAAGGTGTAATATAGTATGTACAATATTACCGAAGATTAGTTGGAAAAACAAGACGGGTCCGAGTAAGAAATATCACCATCTAAGCCTGTATAAATTTGGAACCTCATAAACATATATTTTTAGGCCTGAAGATGCCCAGGTTTGGGCGAAATATAGCCAAAATGAAAAAATATAATTAAAAAATTGGTTTTTTAATTACTATAATCCCTATAGACCATATACTAGAAGAATTTACAATTAAAGGGATCAATTGAAGAATACATAAACATATATGATTAGGGACCCTCAGTTAAGATGGCTAGGCCATGCTGAATATACGAATGTCTAGGTATCCTAAACTTATGAACGATCTGAGGGAACACTTTAGGAGCACCACTTAATCTTAGTTTCCAAAAAATTTAATATTGCCAAAAGCAGTCAGTGACCATCTTTGGATGCCGAGATATCTGGGAATCCTTAGGTCAGGTCTATGTTTTGAAAGTGACACTAGAAAGTAAAATTGAATTTACTTCCACTAAATTTTTTAGAAAGATATTGTGTTAAGGCAGGAGCTTGTTATGAACGGTAAGACACAATAGTAACAATGAAAGACTGAGAAAAGGTTAAATCAAATATATATTATAAACACCCAAGACTGATTGATGTAGCTACATACGAGAGCACATCCATTCTATATGAAAACAAGGACCCGACCCAGACTCATTTACTGTCCAGGTTACTTTTATGGCGGGTTTGAATACACAACAATGCTGCAAAAGTTTAGTTTTTTCACTATTAAATTATACATTTTCTCTTTTTGAAGCAGTAAATTAAAATAATTGTGTTTTCTCGATTTAATTTAATTTAATCAAATCAGATAAAAGGTCCGTAACATCTTTTGACGAGTTAGTAAATAAAGTAAATGCTGAGTAAGATACAAATGAAACAATACCAGTGACCTACAATCAGAAGGTAGCTAGTATTCGATTATAAGAAAGTACAAAGTTTGTCTCGTGGAAGAAAAAAGGAGAATCTTAGTTTAATCGACTTTTTCTCCTAGTTAGAGATCGGTGAAACTTTAAAGAGTCAAGGATTAGAAGAGAAGGACTCTACAAGAGTACTTGGGATTTAGAAGAGTTAAGAAGCGAAGAATGAAAACAACCGAGTTAATTGCAGAAAGCTATCAAGTTCTGATCAAAGACTTGACTATGAGACTATGCAATAGTCATTCTGCATCGATACATTGCCTGACTTCGCCCAATCGTATGTTAATGTTCAACTTACATAGTCTTAGTATTCCGTTTAACCTAAAATACATTTCACGGAAACAAATGAATAATAAGCCAAATAGAAATGAACCCAACTACTTGAAATTTATGTTTCATTCCTCTATAACGGATTAGTTAAATAATATTTATGTGCCACTGAGTTACGACGGAAGAAATGGAGTCCCACGTCAATATGAAGTGAAGTAAATATTTGGCATACTAACAAATAACAAAATGAAAACTCATTCCTGTCATGGTGCATTCGATATTAAATCAATAATTTCACTAATAATTCAGATTTATATATTGGGACAGGTAAAATGGGCGGTAAAATTATTCCAGCGTAAACAGGATTCGAGGATCGAGTTAATTCTTTCTTTCTAAAAAATAATTGAATGATCCTCTGTAAAAATAGTCTGCCAATTAGTGTGAAAGCTTTCTCGCCTCCTTTTTCGTATACTTAAATTAATTTATACTTATATAAATCATTATATATATATAATAATACATTATCTTTAATTTATAAAGCCGGGTTTACACGATCCTAGTATACTTGGACCAAATCAGCATTGATGCTACTTGGATTGTGTAAACAATTTATCAAAGTCAACTTGGACATCCAAGTTGAGTTGGATAGGTTCCATCAAAGTAGACTTTAATAAATAAAAAATGGCGCCTACCTGACAAATTATGAGAAAGAGCTGTCAAAAAATGACAGACGTGAGGTTGAGCTGGGATTTGTTAACCAGAAGGAGATATATCACCACTGTTTTAAAACTTAATAAGTACAATTTAACTGGAAAGTTCTTGAGAGAAAAACATTTCACACAATCTATCTTTACCTCTACTTTATAGTGTATCAAAGTTCCACTACTTGGACCAAGCATACTTTGATCGTGTAAACCAGGCTTAAAGGGCAAATCTCTGAATAAATTATCTTGCCAAACCCGAATTTTAACCGTGCCATCGATATGCCCCCGTGTAGGGGTCGGTGAGAGAACACAAATGAGCCCCAGATCGAGGAGGGTTGTTAAGTTTTTTCTTCTCGGTCCCCGGTTCTAATCTCTAATTATTTAATTAATTCTAATTTACAATTTTCTAATTTATAATTATGGTTTTGATTTTTTACATAAAGATAAGTATCAATTTAAAATTTTCATAAAAACACATGCGTAAATTCTTTTGTACCTAAACTATGTTTTGACATCCTATATCTTAACTCAAGTGGAACATATTTTAAAGGAACATTTATGAACTTTCGAATGCCACAAACTTCATCTTTCTATCATTATTTGTTTCGAAGTTCGAGCAACGGTAAAACTCGAAAACGAAAACATATAGAGGTTTTCCTTATAGGAAAATACAAATTTTACCCACTAAATACGCTCCTTAAATTTTCACATTTAGACTTGGGAGACCCAGTACAATATACAGATGTATACGACCTTTAGCAGGACCAATCCTTTCAAAGTGTTGTGCTGCGGATTATGATTAATAAATTAGTAATATTCACCAAAATTCACAATATTAAAACCATTTTAATTACAATGTGCGTTAAACTAGCTAATAATTTTTTAAAATAGATATTTTTTGGGCTGGAGGACAGAAGAAGTTTCTGCCACGCAAAAAACGACATGAAAAATGTGACGCTCTTAAATATAGTACTAGAAGTTATGAGATAACAAGAAGTTTTCTCTTTTTAGTTCTATATTTCGCTAATAGGAGCGCACCATGGCAACCGTCTTCAGAGGGGGAGGTGTAGTAAATATTGGTTAAACTGTTGGCTACACTGGATTCAATGCCCAAAAATATATATAATTCGATGTTTTAATTTATTATTGGTTACTTGGCTGAATTTGTATTTGTTATCCAAATTTGTGGATCAGATGCTTAACATTGTGCCAAGGTTTGATAGAAGGGGCTCCAAGTATTGATCAACTCCTTGCCCCTGGTCTAACTCGCTAACTATTCTAATTAGTTCGTAACACACATTAAAATCTTTAGTAAAAGGATATCTCATTTAAAACCCGTAAAACGTTTATTGAATAAAGTAAATATCTTAAAATTCTCAATAAAAGATTTTCTTGTATAATTAAATGTAGTTTTATTTACTCATTTCTTCTTACTTATTAAAACAAATATCGAAAAATAAATATGTACATTAAATATGTACTTAATATATTAGATATGATGTAAAGTTTAAACGTATAAAGTAAACTTTAACCAAAGTTAATTTTAACTTTAATCCTAGCATTGCCATTTCAACTAAAAGACGATTTCAATATTCTTGTCTGAAATGATATTTGGGAGGAATATGTTTAAAATGCTAATAGAAAAAAATATATTTTCAGAGAATTCAACGTACTTATTAACTTACGTAAAATGAAGATTAAATTTAAAATAATTTATTGAGTTCTGTATATTATAAAAACTTCATAAGGCAGTATAGAATTTTTAAGCGAGAGAGACGTCAAGAAGGAAGGAAAAATATACAAAACTAATACAACTAGAAAGTTGGATTGACATTTTATCTCTTATCTTTAATAATATTTCTTTATAATATTACAAAATATATTATACAATATAAGAGATATATTACATTATAAAATTCAGTTTGGCATTGCTTGTCCCATGATTTTGCTGTCAAGCATCTTACCTTTAGAAGGTTGGAGGATATGCCGGAGGGTGATAAGGAATAATTTTAGAATACAGATTAAGGGCTGAGGAGATAAGAAATAAGAGGTAGAATGGGAGGAGATAATGAACGATTTGACCTAACAGGGATGATCAAGCATCATTATGTATAATTAAAGCAAAAATATTCTTATTTGGAGACACAATTTATCTATAATAGTCCACAGGCCACCATAAGAAGTGAGTCGCTGATTGATAAAGTTTTCTTACCTTATGGAATCGCTTATTTATGCCTTGTCCACCGATGAATTGGGTATATGGCAACTGGTTGCTGGACCATTTCTTTTTTGTTGACATGCCAAACTTGCCCTTCTGCTGGAACATTGAAAAGAGATAGATAAAGTTTTGATTTTCACAGGATCGTTTAATTAAATTATTTAAAAAACAGTGGTAAAGGTGGCCACCGATATGAGTGGGCCGTTTGGGGTGTCCACCGCCCCAAACATCGCTCTGCGGGGACGTTGAAAAGAAAACGGCCCACTCATATCGGTGGCCACCTTTACCACTGTTTTTTAAATAATTTAATTAAACGATCCTGTGAAAATCAAAACTTTATCTATCTCTTTTCAATGTTCCCGCAGAAGGGCAAGTTTGGCATGTCAACAAAAAAGAAATGGCCCAGCACCCAGTTGCCATATACTCAATTCATCGGTGGACAAGGCATAAATAAGCGATTCCATAAGGTAAGAAAACTTTATCAATCAGCGACTCACTTCTTATGGTGGCCTGTGGACTATAATCCTTTTTCTAGGTTCAAGGATTAATGGTAATAATTGGACTGATTTATGACCATATCATGGGGAGAGACATCCATAAATAACATACACAGATTATTTAGAGAAGTATAAGAAAACTTTAAAAGGAAAGGTAGGATTACCGTTTCTATAGCACTAAGACAGGTCCAAAGCTAGGATTAAAGAAAAGCCCACCAATGCAGGTTCTACGCCAATAAATAAAATATCTAGAAAATGACCCTAGCATGTGATTTATGATACAATCTTCGACCTGGAAAAGTAGTGTAATAGTAATAGGTTACTTACCTATTACCTATACGGTTATTTATTTTTTTTACAAAATTCTGTTTTTAAATATACGTCTGTGCAGAAACGTGGAGCCTAAAATACTTTGCCCTTTGGCAGGCCAAGGCCCTTCATAGGCTGCTGAGCCACGAAGTAAGTTAGTTAAGGGTGAGAGTTCACTTCATCGCCGGGGAAGAGTTAATTTTATGGTAAAATGTTCAATGATAAATAAATGTAACTATGACAACATTAAGCAACTGATAAATGGAAAACCCTGGAAGAAGTAAATATGTACTTCTATATGTGGAGGTTTAGAACGAGTTCTATCGACAGATTTTTTACTCAACAAAACCAATATAAATATACCTAAATGAATTGGTAGTAATAAAACACCTAAAACATATTCGTAAACGGAAAATTTAAAACATAACAGTTCAATGAGACTTTTGTAAACTTTGGGGTGACTAAAGAAAGTTCTTAAGTCAAATAACATAAGTTTTAATATTTTAAAGTTACGCAAAAATGAATTGAATCTGCAGAAAATCTGAAAACCAGGCTAAAGCGGGGTATGACGTAAAATAACGAGGAGTTAATGAAAACTGAAGGAGATAAAGCTAGTTGTCCGAGTAAACAGAATCGTGTCTTCAAATTACTTAAATGGTACTTAGTTTATTACTTTTTCTAATATTAAATATAAGGGTTTGAATGTCTAAGTAATTGGATTCAGTGACTTTTCCAAGCAGTTGTTCAATAAAGTAATAAAGGAAGATTATTAGTTAATCATTTATATTACCCACAAAATTATTAACATCAAATTTAAAAATATATATATAAATTATGAGAGTATTGAGAATAGTAAATAGATGAAGGCAGCATCTATCATTCTGATTAAAAAAGTAGTACCTAGGTAGTTTCGCCGACACTGACCCTTACATATTATCGTATAAACCCGTGCTATAAACACGAAATAAATAATTCACTTGTTTCATTCTTATATTTGTTAAATAGAGGAATTTAAGAAAATATAATTAAAGAAAAAAGTTAAATTAATTTAATTACACTTTTACTTATATTCTGTAATATGATCGTTGTATATATCCTGCTTAATTTGTCCATCACCAATCAATTAATAATTTTAAGATAACATTATAAAATAAACTGCCAGTTAGAGTGGCACATAGCTTCCTCGCGTCCTATCGCGTATACTTCAATGATTTTAAGCTTTTAAAATCCATTAATATCTAATTTATTTAATTTCCCCCCGAATGAAGCTTTGTCGCCTGGTCTCGAGGTCGCTAGGCTCGCTGAGCTATTGAAGAGATAGGTCAAATAGAGAGATGGGGGAACCAAACTACCTCCTAACGTTGACCAACGAACTCGTCCTGGGAATTGGTAAAATAATCTACCATATCATATCTACCAAATTTCGTCAAAATAGGTTCACTTTTACTCAAGTATCGTCACATGTTTCACGGTTCACGGACACACAGACCGACAGACAGACAGACAGGCAGAAACGAGACTAAAAATGTTCCCTGATGTCTGAAACGGATTTTCTGGAGTTTTTAAAATCCAAGACATACAATTTTTTTGTTCTCAAAAGTGAACACAATGCTTCAGTTACCTTCGGTAAGCTCGGAAGTAATATGGTAAATTGTTTAATGATTTAAAACATATTGAAAAATACGGGTACCAGGAGCAGAAATGTGAAAGACAAGGTCTGTATCATCTTGCCTTAATAATTTCCATTATTATTAATTAAAAATGATTTAATTTGTAATTTATAAGGAAGATCAGATGGATGTTAAAGGTGTAGGAAGTTTATTCTTAAATAAGAACCATCACTTTAATTTTTGTTAAAGTGAGACGTTTCGACTCAAAATCAGAGTCATCCTCAGTTGAATTTATTCTTAATTAATGCAATTTGCTGTGAATTTACCTCTACCTTCATAAAGTAGCGCGTCAACACGTAATTTTTTTTTTCCAATATCAATAACAATTAAAATTAGAACTTAACAATTTCTATTAAAACATTTCAATAATTTACTTTAAAAAACTTAATCACAGTATATAAACATATTAACACAATATGTGACAACATAAAAATTGTGATTGCACAATTTAATTTTACATTTTTAATTTAATTATCACTATTCGGTTAAGTCAAAATTACATTATAAAACACACATTTAATTTGAGAAAAATTTATATTTTTGTTTAAAGATAAATTGTTTTGATTTTAATCGATTAATCGAATCAAATTAAGATTCCAATCGTTTTTGATAATCGTATGATAAGATATAATTCGATTAGAAATAATCGATTGCAAAAATAATTTGGCTATCCCTAGTATACGTTATCTTCGGCCTTCTTCGCCTCCGCCGACTATGGTTTGGCAGGAGTCCCATGATAGACTCAGAATTCTAAACATTTACTAAACCTACGTTCGAGAATCGTGTGAATGCCATTTGGCTTTGTTTTATCAACGTTTCCTTTCTTAACTTTTACTTTTTTCTTTACCATTACCCTCAAACACTTATATTTATTAGAACAGTACAACAGGCCGATTGTGAACACCTGCGGCTGAACATAGCATCTAATATAGGTTGTTAGTATAACAACCCAGTCAAGCAGTTACCTATTATTTTGTATACTTAAATAAATATGTACATATATATATATATATATATATATATATATATATATATATATATATATATATATATATATATATATATATATATATATATATATATATACAGGTTACAGGTGATTACGGTAAGTACTTTTCTCTAGAGAAGCGAGGTTAGCAACACTGAGCTAGCTAGTAGGAATAATGTAACTTTTACATTTCACTCCTTTATTTATATGCTGAAGAAAAAGGAGATGTATAAGGTAAAAACATTAGACTTTAGATTTTTTGGTGGTTCCCTAGAATCCAAGCTTACAACCAAGGGTAGTAGACGACATCTGTTCCTCGGCTTTAATATTTATTAATCTTGTGTTTCCAGAGACCCTCGATCGATCACTAAAGTTCAAATGTTTTAACCTCACAATGTTGTATTATGTGAATTTATAGCACTGAGTATAGCTTACGTGTTATACTTGAAGCTGTGGAATAGAGTTTTATATAATATACATGTCTAGCAACATTTTGCTGCTAATTACAATGTTAGCATATACTTCTTTTCTTTTTTATAACAAACTATCCTTTTAGCAATGCCAGTAAAAAGCCATTTGAACGAAATATATCAACATAGATTACTTCGAACTTTATACCTTATAAGAGTAATATTTTCGGAAAAAGATTGAGGATGTCCCAAAGCATAAGGACGGAAAATAAATATGACTTAAAGGCGAAAAGAAAAATACTCTTGACATTGTGTTATCCTCTTTTAGGAATAACAAATCAGACTGGATTTCGGCTCCTGTGTTATTTGAGTTGAAGGTAATGCAAAGTAAGGCATCTTTATATTAAGTTTATACCTTCAAGTTGAGTAAAGCATGTCAAAATGTCAAGTTTTCTTATAGCTCCATGTGACTTTAGTAAGCTGTTAGCTGCCTTTATGAAACTCGGTTAAACTAAAGGACGTTAGCTGACAAAGGGAAGGCCTCTCCATTAAGATACATAGAGTAGGGGATGAAGAGTGACAAATTTAAATCTTAATATAACTTAAGACTACCCAGAGAATCTTACACTTAGAGAAAATTTTAACTTATTAAGATTTCCTTGTTATGTTCCTTGACGGTGTTTTGCTTTTATATCTAAAAGAGGAAATATTTTCATAATTAAGGAAAAACTTTGAAACACATTTTACTCAAAAACATAAATCTTTGAACCAGCTAATGCGATGTAAAAACCTGTTTATTTTTTTTTACAAAAAATATGTTGCTATTTTGTATGAAACATTAACACAATATAAAAATTTCATATGCCTCATTAACACAATATAATAATTTCGTATGTCTCATTAACACAATATAATCATTTCGTATGCCTCATTAACACAATATAAACAATGAATAACAAAGTTTTCCGGTGAAATCCACGTCAAAAAGGACACGGTGTATACATAGTTGTTGCTTCGAGTTAACATCTCGATACACCACACTCCTGAAGATGCTTCCAGCCTAGTGGAAGTGAAACGTCAGACTACAATCCCCTCCTGACGCGGATTTGGCGGGAAAACCTAGTTTTTCATTACGTGAAAACCCGTGGAAGCCTACTACGGATAGACTTTTGAAAAACATAATTTTTGGGCTAAAGGCACCTTAGATTTATGAATTTACCCGCCAATATAATATTTTTGATGCATATTATACGACGTAGATGAGAAAGTAAAAATAAAGCTATAAATTATTAAAACATCCAATTTTATTATTGAGCATTAAAAAGGATTGACTATTTTTAATTATACATATTTTCTATGTGGTTACATAATTTGTTATTCGAAGAGAAGTATTATAGATTTAAAAAAGTAAAAAAAAAAAAAAATAAATAAATAATAATAATAATAATAACTAAATAAACTAATAATACGCTCTATCTTTACTTGTACTTGCCAGCAAGTTACTAAAAGGGTTTCTTCGGTCATAAATCTTCATAAATTGAACATTATTTTTAATCTTTATTTAACTAAAATATATATAAAAAATAGCAATGTTGAGAAGCAAGATGTACATATTATATTATTTATCCTTTAGTATCTTAGGTATGCACTTATTTGGTTCTTTCAGAGGTAAAATGGCGGCCATTTTGGAAACGCGATATACAATTGTGAACGAATTTGCAATACCTTTAAAATGACACCCAACTTCAAATTGTCAAAAAAAAAAAAAAAAAAAAAAAAAATGGGGCTCCTTAGTTACGGCCCCCTAAAATTTGACTTTTTTGCATCAACTCCCGGAAATATCATTGGACCACAGAGATGTATATTTTGAATTTTTGCCTTATTTTTAGAACCTTTCCTAATGGGGTAGTTTTCCTAGTGAGGGGCATTTTTTTGCGTTTTGTTTTAATTTTTTCGGGGGTAAAATGGCCGCCATTTTGGAAACGCGATATATATTTTTAATCCAAATTTCAATACCTTTAAAATAATACCCAACTACAAATTTTCGAAAAATAATAATTTTGCTCCTTAGTTGCGGTCCCCTAAAATTTCAAAATTTTGGCTTTTTTATATCAACACCCGGAAATATCATTTACCATTAGAGATGTATATTTCAGTAATTTTGCCTTATTTTTAGGACCGGTCCTAATGGGGTAGTGCGGAATTTTTTTTTTAGTATTGTTTTAACATATATATTTGTAATCCAAATTTCAATACCTTTAAAATGATACTCAACTTAAAAATTACAAAACATATAAAATATTGCGATCAATTCGCCATTGATCGCTGATCGCAGAAATTTTGAGTGTATATGATCGCAATTGTTTTTCTGTTGTTGGGCAAAAGAGTTTAACTTTTATACCAAATTTCAAATCTCTAGCTACAGTAGGTCGGGAGATATACTCTAAGATGCGACGGACGGACGGACGAACTACCAAAAGCATAAGGGTTTCTAGGATGACCTCGAAACCCTAAAAAAATATTATTATTACTATTATTTTTTTTAATATAATAAATTGTATAATGTAATAAATTGATAATTTGTTGAATAGAAAAACAAACAGAATTTAAAGGACAAGAGAATTATGGTTCCCTAAAGAATCATCTTAAAAATGAAAATTTAATCGGAATTAATGAAGAGGGAAGACGGGGAAAAACTTAGCCTGAAGGAAATGTAAATAATTTATTTATGCTTCAGAAGGGAGCGCTAAAGGAACTCAGATGAAATGATGTTTTCTTCGTCTCTTCTTTTAAACAAATGGGGCTTTTTTTTAATAGCTGGAAAGAGGACAGAAAATAAAACATTCAAACGTACAGATGTAACACTTGAGTACCCGGAAATATAAATAGTATGGCTAGAAAGATAAAAATGACAAGATCTCACAAGTATAACAATAAATAAGAAAAGAGTATAAATGGAGTGATAAAAAGAATATAAATTTAACAAATTAATAATTATTTAACAATATAAATTTAATAATATATCTTCTTAATTAGTATTATATTTTTATGAAATTGTATGTATTTGTTGCATTTTATTTGGCTTAATAATTGTTTATTGGTAATACAATGTTAAAAAGTAAATATACAGTTGCAATTTTATTTAGACGATGTAATAACGACTGAAAATAATACATGTCGAATGCAGTTTAATTGCTTATATGTAACATACATTGAAATGATTTAGAGTCTTCTTTTTTCAATTAGTTAAGTACATGAATCGGTAGTTACTTAGATTCTTTGAGTGATGATGAAGCGAACTTAGGGTTGCGCAACGTATTGATAACCAATGTAAAGTCCAGCACCTACTAGTGGTCTCTAAACTCACCGCACGCTACAGACTTTTGACTTTATGAAGTCTTAGGCGGCTTTCACACAGCGCGCGAGACCGAGCGAGGCCGAATCCGCTTGAGAAACAAACGCATGTATTAGCATGGGGCGATTCACATTAAATGCCGAGCTAGACCGAGCCGACTTGGGCGAGTTGTATCAAACATTTTTGTTAGCTAAGCGTTTTCGGCCACCGAAAACGCATTGTAAATGGTTGTACTGGACTGGTAGATAATCGGCCGATCGACGTCGGTCTCGCTCGCAGTGTGAAAGTCGCCTTATGTGAGTGTGCGCTCACCAAGCGATTCTAGTCGACCGATTAAATAGTTAGATAGGCTTCCCGATTCCCTTTCAACTAAAAAGTTGGCCAACTATCTTCTTTCATTGAAGAGGTCGAAAAGGGACCACCTTTATATGAAAAAATAAAAGAGAATGCATATGCTCATACTATAAAAAAGCGAAAAACTTTTACGGATACTTGAAAAGTTTAGGATGGTCGTGTAAAACTATGCTAGCGACAATCTATCACTACAAGATGCAACCCAATATTCACGGATTCTTATATTCAACATTCTTCACCTTCGTTTTATAATAATAGCATTAATAAAATCTGGAAAAAAGTTGAAATCCAGTGCAGTTTCAACCACAACTGTTTGAAAGCAATCGGCCGGTAATGTTGGACAGTCTGTGCTAGGGATGGGAGGAACGGTTCCATGAGTGGAACGAGTTACAACGTTTCGTTCCAAACCAATAACTAGTTCCAGGAACTAGTTATTTTTGGAACGTATCAGTTTATGTTCCAAAGAAACAGTTTCTCTTATACTTCACGTGTTCCTGAGTCTAGTTCCATGTTCGTTCTACAATAAGTTTCGTTTCTTTATTAAATAGTTCCACTCTTCACTGACGCTGACGATGAAAAGTTGAAATTAAATACAAACTTTATAATAATATTATTAAGATCTCTTTATTTATCTTTTTATCTTATATTTTTTTATAGTGATATTTTAATTGCAACCAAGTAAACAGTATAATAAAAATGTTTATGATACAACATTATGGTAACTACTTAAAAGTATATTTTATACCAGTATAAATAATATCTTCAAATACTAGAATATGTTCTTTCCATAACGAGATCCTAAAACTAAACAAGAAACAAATTAAATTTCACCTGTTTATTTCGTATTTTTACTAACTATACAAAACTAAAACAACGAAACGAGTGGCGAAGGGCGAAAGTGACAAGAGGAAGTTGACTATGGACCTAAAAGAAAAAAAGCGGCAAAGAGGCATCTATGTCTCAGAAAGAGAAAAAGATAACGCTTCACTATAACTGGAGTGATGTGGAGACTCGAGCTCTCATCCCCACTCCATTACTCTACTCTACTATACAAGACATAAGACACACACGTTACGTTCCAGCTTGGCTGGAACTGGAACTTGGAACGAAACTATAGTTTTCGTTCCTCGCGAAACGAATCTTTTACGTTCCCTCCGAGTTACAGTTTCGTTACGTTATCTCGTTCCCGTTTCGTCTTTTCAGTTACGTTACACGTTACGTATTGGCGCTTGGAACGAAGATCATTAGTTTCGTTCCAAGAGAAACGAGTTTTTAACGTTCCCTTTAAGTTAGTTGTTTAGTTTCGTTACTGTTTTCTCGTTTCCGTTTCCTCTTTAATCAGTTACGTTTCGTATTATTTTGCTCGATAATTCTTAAAAGATATTATTTTTTTGTAAAATGGTGATAACAAATTTGTATCGAATTCAAACAATAAAAATTTATTAACTAAATGAAACTCGACAGTAAAATAAAAACTTCAAAGTCGTTCCAAAAATAACGTAGTTCCATGAAATCTTGGAACGATTGGAACCGTTCCAACACTGGAACTAGTTATTTTTATAGTTACGTTCCGTTCCGCCCATCCCTAGTCTGTGCACCAAAAGCCGAGCAAATAATTTAGTCCGTCTGGAGTGCACGGATGCAGCCCAACCAGACTAAACAGTACTTCTTAAGATTGTTACTCCCCAATTTTTTTTTTAGAATCTAATAAATAACTATTAATACAAAGGAATGTTTAGTCGAATGTCTCGTACTTTGGGACAAAGGAATATCACCCTTCTGTATTTATGAAGGGTGTAATAGTCTAAAGAAAAACAATCCTTTGACCTTCTTTAGATTGCAATACATCGTTTTTTTATAAGGGGAGTAACAATCTAAAAAAGTGCGATCGAACTATCGGCCGATTGTTCAATCTGTATTGTGCGAGGACCCTAAATAAAGAAAATTGTAGACAACCTAAATGGAAGTTTTTATGAAAATAATCGGACCATGAACCTGTTACTATCACACTATCGGAAAACTATAAATAAAACAATGGTGACCACTGGATCTATTCAAGTTGGTAATAGACTAAAAGGCGACGTAGGATTTAGAATAAGAGTCATTAATTTTAAAAAATTTTCTGACAACGAATTTATTTGGCAAGAATAATAATAATGAGGCTACATTGGTATAATGAACTAAATGTCAAATATGGCATCTTATAAAACAGACACTGGTCCAAGAAGGATATCTACCCGTTTATTACTTACCCAGAAAGCAACAAAAAAATACAAACAAATAAAGCTGGTAAAAAGAGATGTGGGCGTTAGGGAGGTCAAATAAATGGGCTTCTATAAGATAATTCCTATAATGGTTTTTGCAAGCCTTCACTTTATTTCCCATTCATCACTTTTATTAAGCCGGAAAACCTTGAAAACCTTTATGCTGATACCCTCTATCAGCCAGACTTTCATATTATGAATAAATACTAATGATAAAAGTATTAGTAGAGTAAGCTAAATGTTAGGTAATTTAATTTCGATTATATTTAATAGACTGTATTGTAGGTTTAAATCTCGAAGGATGAGGCTATGTTGTACTATCTCGAAGGTTTGTATTATATGTTATTCGATTTTGTAGATATCATCTTTAGGGAAACCTATTCAGCTTTGGGTAATTTGTATTATAGAGTTTGATTCTATACCAAGATTGCTTGGTATCTTTATAGGATTTTGACCATGTGTATGCGATGTTATAACTATAACTATCATTTACATTTATAAAAAAATGTATTGATATCAAATGATGTCAGATTTATCCCTCGCTGAATTGAAGCATTTAGAAAAAAAAAACATTTAACCAAATGTAACAAAATCCACCAAAGATGCTGGTTTTTCTTTGTTTCTGCTATAAACAAAGAAAACTGTCTATGGCATGACAATCTAAAGTCATATTTCCTGCTTGCAAATATAGCTTCCTCGCATCCAATTATTGGACAAAGGGGTGCATAAGATTTGGATCTGTTTCGATTCCCTGTTGGGTCAGACTTATTATTATTCAATATTAAATGTGCGCAGACAATTAAGATTGATATAAGACCATCTGTAGGCTACTTTTAACACACCATCCAAAGTTCTTTAGAATGGAATGAGTATCTACTCTTTAAGATATAGTTATTAAAATAGTATTATCAAATATTATTAAGTTTGTGCACACGTGGAAGGAAGCAAAGGGCGCAGAGTTTTTGAAATATTATGGCACAAACAATGGACTAATTGTGACCTGCAATTTAAATTTAATTAAAATTGAACCTGTAGATTTTAAGATATAGAAGTTCATAATGTCTTTTATAAACAGACCGTTAGACATACATGAGATCAAAAATGTTTCCTGAAACCGATTTCTGTCGATGAATATCATTTTTGACTTCAGAATGATTACAATGATTCCCTTACCTTCGGTAAGCTTGGAAGCGCAATTACCTTAATAATGTTATGAATTTGGAGTAACGAGTATCTAGAGAAACATCGTAGAAGAGCCCAACGTACACGATGGATTGTAGAACTTCAAAAATAGCCTCTTTGCTTCAGAGATAAGGCGCAAGAGAGAATCAGTGTAGGCGTTCAGATAGAATAAATAGAAAAGAAGTTCAGATAGAACTAATAATGTAGGAATAAATATAGAGTAGAGCATTAATAAAATTATAGATTTACACCTCGGACTCAACTCTTACACTATTTCTTCTAAGTGAAAATATATATCTTGATTCATTCCGTTGGCAGTTTTAATTTGATCTTATTTGATTCACTGGATTCTTTCTCTGTCAAACATTATCTCGACTTATTGTGCAATATAATCATTACAGTAAATTGTATTTATGAGGGGAGTATTTATTTACGTCTTACTTATTGGTTTTGTTCTGATAATTACACAGCTACGATGGTCACTTTTCGAGCAGCCTATAATAATTCAAAGAACATAAACAATTCAAGTCTTCAAAAATTATTTGCTGTTTGCTTTGTCCTAGTTGAAAATGCATTTAGATTGAAAAACATTTATACAAATATGGAAACCAAAATCAATTAACCTATTTAAAGTTACTGTGGTTTTATATTTAAAAGAGGTAAATGCCACGAATTCAATAATATATTCCAATAAAGTCGATTATTTAATAGAACGATTGCCGTAAAATGAACTGGTTCCTTTCATGATCAGTTAGCTTAGTTAGATGGAGGCTTAGCCCCTTGAAAAAAACCCAACTAAAAAAAAGTGGGTATTGACAGAAATCAGGTGTGAGGGCCTAGTACCAATCTTCTGTAAATTTGATATACAACTATGATTATATAGGTCAGACGTTATATTCCATGTTCCAGGTAGCTTAAAAACTATCAATTCATCGTTATTTCTCAACAACCCCATATTACTAGATCATGAATATGCAGTTTTAAATTTTCAAACCATTGCTTGAAAAAAGTTAATTACTCACAATCAAATATTAAAAGTTATTAATTAAACTCTCTAATAAAAATTGCATCTTAAAACTCTGATTTCTCGTCGGAAAGTTGATTTTGGTCGACCGAATAGTTAGATAAAGTTTGCTGTGTCAATAAAAAGTTTTAAGTTTACCTACAAAACTGTGGAAGCAGTTTAAGAAGTTTAATTTTAAGTCTACAAACCTCTTTAGACTTGTACTACATTATTTATACATAACTCAATTTCTCTCTACAAAGGGGTTTCAATGTTGAATTTCTTGCTATCGATAATTTTGAATATTATATATTATGATTCATTTGATCTCTTGTCTCAGTGTACTTTAAACAGTTTATACAATACTCGATAGCTTAATTCATAATATAGTTATTTAACTAATAATTAGTTAAAAAAAACAAACTAATAATTAAAGTTATAATTACTATAAACATATTAATTTAAACTTTTTGATTTTGAATCAAGTATGAAAAGATTAATGTCTTTTTCTGGCAATTAGTTCATTCTGTTAGCTATTTTCCCGCGAAAACCGGTAAGTCAAATCCAATTTTGATGAACTTCGTATTATCCTCTTCCTTTTGACTCTTTGATTAAAGTTGAGAGATTAAAAAGTGTGCTGAAGATTTTTTATTAATGATTAATTAAAAAATCATCAGCTTAGTTTTTAATCTATTTAACTTTAATCTAGGAGTCAAAAGAAAGATTCTTAAAAATAATAAAAATAAAAATCAGTCTTGACTAATTTGGTTTTGAGGTAAATCCACGTTTTAGGCTTTGCAGACTAAATTAAATGAGCGAAATGTCAAAGGTAATGATAGTTCAGTGACTATTCCACTTAACGAGATAACATTTAATATTAAATTAAAATTTTGTCTGCGACTAATAATATAAGTTATCAAATTACAATAAAGCTTTGAAACATTAATACCTTTTCCTTAACTGTTAAGACAAAACAAAATTGTATTTTCCTTTTTTTTTTACTATCTTGGGATATTATAAGATAAAAATTTGCTTCCTTTAAAAGTAATAATAATATAATAATAATATTTTTATTTGTTTTAAAACTGGAACAGTTTTATACAAAGGGTTGTCACTTATATTATTATTCCTTTAAAAGTAGCTACATGTTGTCCTCCTACGTTAGGGCTTCTTCAGGCTATAACATTTACAAATTTGTTGCTATGTAACATACATAGTATACAAAAATTATATAGAAGGGCCTCAACCCTATAAAAGACAAAAAAATTTCTTCTTAGTAAAAAATATATACTATGTAACTTTATACAAGCTGAATAGTCTATATTGGCTAATATAAATAACCAAACAAATTATAAATTAAGTTGCAAATTGTTGCGGCTTAATAATCAAGCCATAACTGGATCATTTTAATGATAAAACTAAGTAAAATAACATGACTGCCAAATTTTTAATTACATTAATTACTTAATGAAACTACAATTTAACTGTTCATTTAGATTTTCACATCCTAGACTTAACATATTTTTCTACAAGGCGGGGTAATTATTGAAATTTGAGTGTAATCAACTAAGATTCGCTATAAAACTAAAGTTATAATTGGATTATAATTCGTCCTACTAAAGAGTTTTCACAAATAATTTGTTTATTAACTAATTAACTTTTATTGTACAAGGCTATTTGAATCTTTTATTATTTGAGAACTGATAAAGTTTAAATGTTCTTTTCTTTTCAGTGTAAGTAAGTTCACAATACTTTCAAAACAATTTAGAAAAAAGAAATATGGACAAGACACTATCAGAAGTATTATATAATTAAAACGAAGGGTAAAGGTCTTCTAAAGTACACACAATATATATATATATATATAAGAAGTTACAATTTTACCGTTAAGTAAAATATTGCATTGAAATTTATACAGGATATTGCTTTTTTTAAAGCTGTAAAGCACGCAATCGATATTTATACATCGATACCCTAATATAAAGAAAGGATTCAAGAAATGTTTTAAATAAAGTGGAATGAGAGAAAAAAAACTAAATGTATTTCAGTTTTTACACTTGCACAATATTTTACATATTTCAAGCATAAATCTGTTTCTGTCAGGTAAGATATATCAAGGGACTACGATCAATGCGATCTCCAGATTATAAAAATCTGAGATTTCTTCTTAGATCAGTATTTCATGTAAAGGCAGAATCCGTACAAGAAAAGAAATATATCTGTCACAAAGGGATTTTATACAGCATAAGATATAGAGTGGAACGGATAAGAAGGGAGGGAAAAAGGTATCGTAGAGAAATCAAGAAGATAGATTGGGTCGATGTGGGTACAATACTGTACAGTTAAAGGAGGATGAAAAATATCCGAGGAGAATGACAAGATAGACCGCTGTGGTAGAGGTAGCGGTGTAAGAGGGTAAAGGATGCAACACTGGAAAGAAAAATATAATAAAAGAAGAACAAGAAAAGATATCATGATTTGCCGTATTAAAAGTCAAAGTATCAGACTATACAGCCTAGAAAAGAAATGCCCATACAAAAAAACAAGTTGTCGGTGTACAAGTCTCAGGATGGAATTCAGTGGTTTCCTATCTCCGGAGAAAGAATCTTAGAATCCCTCGGGAAGAAAAAGGAACGGTGGATTCATTCCCTTGAACGAATTCCAGAGGGAATTACCCCTTAGTCCTTTAGGGTCCACTTAGAGACTCCTTTCTCCTTGATGCCATAGATAAGACAAAACCTACTTCTTTCTTTTTTTAAAAAAATGAACTTAAGCCAAGGTAGAATTAAAGCGATATCACAAGATAGATTGCAGAATTTCGAATTAAGTTCCACTATTAGCATTGAGCTAAATTGTTTCCTGCTTTTTTATGCTTGATGAGGAAAAATAGAGAATCGAGAAATAAATAGACGAGGTAGAGAAGAGAAACTTGTCAAGTTAATTCACATTTACTGATCCGCTCCGACATATAGTCACTGACAAATCCGCTGTACTCCAGACATCAGACCAAGCAAATGTCGTTTCAAATTAAGCCAACATTAATCTCAGATGTCCTAGTATTGTGGCACACTATCAACCCACGTCAATCTTAGAATTACATCAGGAGAACGTTCACATCTCTATTTAATGAACTTGACTCTATTTTAAGAATATTAAAAAAATAAACTAATCTGCAGAATAAAATCAGATTTATTTCACTAATAATTGTGAATAATTATTTTATATTTGTCCGAATCGGTTTTTTAAACAAAGTTTCTGGTATTAAACTTTCCCAGTTATTTACATGTGTTAGTTGTAACTTTTTTTTTGGTTAAATGTAATAATAATAAAGAAACGTTTTATCAAAATTAACTGTAAAAACAATATTCCCATCAGTAAATTGAACTTCAACCTTTCACCTTCGTCGTTTTCTTAAAAAACTTAGATCTTTTCAGGGAAGTGACTAATTTTTTGTTCTTGATTTGTACATTTTCTCCAGATACCTATATTAATCAAGTTGTATTAGAGCTTGTAAATCTTAATATTTTAATTAAACATGTAATTTAATCAATCTCACCTGTCTTTAGGGTTAAATTGCTCATTTGCAAATGGTTAAATAGTCATATTTCATCCTTTAGTTTGCAACATCTTTGAACCTTGTTAGAGGTCTTAGTTGTGTAATTTAATTAAAAAGTTAAATATCATCTAAATCGTCTGAATTTTTTTAAAAAAATAGACTGCTAATTGTTGTGGCACATAGCTTCTTCGCATCCTATCCACGTACTGTATTGGTTTTATGCTTTTTTTACAAGCCATTATTGTCTAATTTGTTTAATTGTTTCCCCGTTTTTTAATCTGTCAAAATTGTTTTAATTTTTTACATGAATTAAAGTATCAATTTAGCAAAAGTTATAGAGAACAGACGGTTCAAATTAATCTTGGGATATCTGCGGGTTACTTTCGATAAACTGTAAAAGTTTCATACAAATCAGATAAGTACTTTTGAAGCTATAGGTGTAAATAGATGTATGTTTGTGCGCATGTGGAAGAGAAACAAATAAGCGCAGAAGGTTGCAACTTATAAGGGGCCAACAATGGGGTACTTATGACCTACCATCTAAATTTCATTAAAATCGGACGTGTAGTTTTCAAGATAATATGTTGGTTCGCAAAAATCGAACGACAGACCGACAGAACGGAACCAAAAATGTTCCCTGATGTCTGAAACGGATTTCTGTCTTGGAATTTTTGAAATCGGAGACCTAAAATATTTTCGTTCTTCGAAACGATCACATAGCTTCCGTTACCTTCGGTAAGCTCGGAAGCAATACGAGTCATGATATAGTTGCCTAGTTCCCACCTAGTCACTAGACTCCAGTCAGTGAAAAAAGGGGAATACATATATTTGTATTAACATATATAAAATTAATAAATTTAACTACAACCTCAAATAATTTATCATCATTATTCACGAGTATGTTGTATATTTCCAAAGCTACTTTTTAATTAAATTACAGTGTACATATTGCGCAATACTATTTGGAGAACGTAATTTAACATTTTGAGAACTGAGTTTTTATGTCACAGTGCACGATGCTCTTCAATATTAGTTTGTTTTTAAAAAATAATTATCTAAAACTCTGAGACGAAATTTATATGTAACGCTTTTTTTTATATTTGAATGAATTCGCTCACTTCACGAAATTTCACGTTTATTAACTTAGTTACGAAATAAAATATAACAAGTCACGTAACACTTCGTTAAGAATCATCCATCTCCTCTTGAAAAAGAACTGAAAAAGAGAGGGAGAAATGTTCTCGCTTACTCTTTCCTTGGATTTATTTCTGAGGTTGTTAGAAATAGGATACGTTAGTTCCAATTCACAAGGCTTAACAAAGCTAGTGACCCCTTCTTTCCGCCTCCTCTTTTTTCCTCCAAGCATAAAATAAATGGTACATTCTCAATCGCAGAAAGGAGAAAGACAAAAGGAGGTTGAAAAATAGAAGGGAACCATTGTGAGAGAAAGAAGAACGATCTAATTAAAACCGAACGAAAAGGAAGGAATGGTAGAACTCTAATTAATTTAATAAAGCATAATAAATAAAAGAAATTGTATATTATAAAATAAGTTGGAATAGACTGTCAATTAGTGTGGCACATAGCATCCTCGAATCCTATCACGTACTTCATTGATTTTATGCACAAGCCATTATTGTCAAATATATTTGTTTTCCCCGTTTTTTTAATATGTCAAAATTATTTTGATTTTTTACATGAATTAAAGTATACATTTTGCAAAAGTTAAAGAGCGCAGAAGGTTGAAATTAATCTGGTTCTATCTGTGGTCTACTTTCAACAAACCACCCAAATTTCATAAAATTCAGATGAGTACTTTTGAAGATATAAATGAAAATTAATTTATGTTTGTGCGCATGTTGAAGAGAAACAAATTGGCGCAGAAGGTTGAAATTTATATTGTGGGGCTAATTATGACCTACCATACAAATTTTATTAAAATCTGACGTGTAGCTTTTAAAATATGTTACTTCGCAAAAATTGAGTGACAGACGACAGACGGACAGACAGACACGGAGCCAAAAATGTTCCCTGATGTCTGAAACAGATTTCTGTATTATTTTTTTTTAAATCGGTGACCTAAATATTTTTCGTTCTTCAGAACGATCACATAACTTCCGTTACCTTCGGTAAGCTCGAAAGCAAAATGTTTGGATAGTTTCACTTTTAACCAATAATTTTTAGATATAAAAGAAAATAATATTTTAAAACAGCCACAATAATCTAATTTTGAGTGAAGTAAAATTGATTTTGTTGTCTCTGAAGCCAGACTTAATTCTAATAAAAGAGTTGTAAATAAGGAGTATAATAAAAAAGTTGGTGAACCTATAACATTTGCTATGAACTAGTTTTGAAATGTTTTAAAAAGTTTCAAAACCTTTTCTTGGCAACTTTGTGTGAATTGAGTTAAGATTCTAAAGAGTTGAAACTCTTGTATTACACTAAAATATATTAAAGTTTTATCTATATCAGTTAAATTTATATAAAGTAAAACCTAGTACATATTATGCATTATCCTTTTCTTAACTATAACCTCAAAAATTTTGAGGGGGGGGGGAGGATTTATAGTATTTTGATGAATTTAAAGTGCATGTGGTCTAGTGTCATTTTTGTTTTGATAATAAAACGTTCTTAAACCCTTTGTTAAGGATACTTTAACTATGTTATAATGAATCAATCAGATTGAAATACAAATATAAATATCGTGGTAATATTACCTAGTATTAATTTACATCTATACATTTTATATCGGTTTATATTTTATTACAATAAATGCTCATTTCTAAATTAATACTAATTTAACTGAATGAAGAATATAAACGAGGAGACTTAAAAAACAAAAACATTTTGTAACGAGTTCAGGAAAAAGATAAATCTTGTTGGAGGTAGAATAAAAGCCTTTCATTATTGTCTAAAGATTACAATAAGAAATTATATTACGTAAGAAATAATTAGTCTAAAAAGAAAAGAAGATTAAGGTATTATCTCTGAAACCGTAGCTTACACAATAAACAACCACGAGGAAATCTACTGGGAGAATCTTCTGCTGGGGGAAATCTTCTTCACAGTAGTGCAATGACATCGGTTCATAGAGTTATCAATATGTATATACCGTGTTGGGCCTTGTAGGGGTGAATAAAATTAGTCGAAAATTATTCCATATACTATTGGCTACATTTCATCCCTTGATGGTCATCATCAAATCATCAGGCCTGTAAACAAGGTATTTCAACATTATTATCACTTACAATTAACATTTATATTTAATAAAATTCTCTTATCAAATATTTTATATCGTTATCAACAGGTATCCTACAGACATTCATCTCATAAAATAAAATAAATAATAAATAAAAAGATCTTTTAAATTCCTATTGAAGTAAAAGATATTTCCCTCAAATGAAGATATAGATATATGAAAAAGAGACATTCTTATGATCCAACATTGAGCTATTATACTGAATAAGAGTCAATGAAAAAATATTATTTATAAATGTTAGAGCAACTTCAGAAGTTAACTTAATGTAAAAAATCCATTTTCAGAAATATTAAATACATAATAATAATGATTTTATTTTAAAGTATGTAAATTAAAATTTAAAAAAGCGAAAAAGGAGAATTCACAATTCTGTTGCTTTTCAAAGTAAGTCAGAAGTTTTATAATGAACATACCAAAGATTAAAAACTAAGATTAATGAAGTTCTTCGCATCTCTCCTATAAATCTTTCCATTTAATTGAGATAAATCAGAAAGAACGTTTTTTTTATGAGTAAAACAATTTTTTTGGCACAAATGTTAAAACCGTGAATCAAATATTAACTTGTCACAAACAGCACACTAGATTATTGTAACTACAAGTCTTAAAACTACCACATCAAAATTAAACCTGTCTACCCAACTCAAATCTGAATTAGATAGGTTCAGATTAAACTTGTCAATCTAACTCGATCCCTTGTTTCTCCAGTTTACAAACTTAATACCCCATTGTATTTACTCTGTAAAGTACTTCCTGTCCGTTGTTCATCTGACCCTTCACCGGCTTAGTTATAGCACCTTATTAAGTTATAACATAGTTAAGGGAACAATGTCGAAGAGGAGAGCTTATCCTTTCGGTCCGGGGCAAGTCCAAGTTTTGCCCCGAGTAGATGGTAAATAATTAATGACTCGCCGTGTAGGCTACAACCAGAAAGGTTTTGAGTGCTCTCCTTTCAGACTAACTAATGATCAACATCAAGAGTTTTTGGCTTAAGTTCAGCTTGTTTCCGTCGTTCTCACCTTCCCCACAAACGACATTTTCCTTTCCCCAATCTATTCGTCACCTATCTAATTTTAACCTTGACATCTTTTTAAAGGAAACTCTATTTTTGGACACATTTATAATAGCTGTTCGTAAACTAGGATTATAGTAATAGAATTATAGATTCCTAATAAATTGGATACAGAAATATGATAATGATAAGGTTAAGTATATTTATTGCTTCCGTTCTTATCGAAGGTCATGGAAGCATTTTAATTGTTTTGAACAATGAAATTCTTTTATGCATCCAAAATCAAAAATTCCAAGACAGAAATCCGTTTCAAACATCAGGAAAAACGTTTTGTCACGTTTTTGCCAGGTGGTCGATCATAATGTTTGCCAACCCCCGTAATCTTAAAAACTACTTGTGCCATTTTAATGAAATTTAAATGGTAAGTACTAATTGATACATCTTTAGCCCTATATTAACTTCAAAATTCTACTCTCTCTAGCTTTTGTTTTTGCTTGCGCAAAAAGATTTTTAAATAACCTAATGATAGTGTTATATCAATTTAAATCGTCTGCACACATGTAATATTGAATTAAAATAAGAGTTACCTCACTGGGAATCGAAGTAAATCCAAAAATCCAAACAATTCTACTAAATATTGGAAGCAAGAAAGTTATGTGCCACTCTTATTTGCAGACTATTTTTTAATATATTTGAACCTCCTACCCCTTTTAATGTTATTACCGGACGGATGAACCTGTCAGTTTATAAATGTGTGATTTAAGTATGTCAAATTAGTGTTGAATATTTCTTGCCCATATGAGAATCACCAAGTTTATTGTTAATGACTTTGGATACAAAGTTTCCCTTCAATATTATAATGGCAGCTGTGGACTGTATATATCTTTGGTTTTAGATTAATCCCAGCCACAAATTTTGTATTTCACTAAGACCATTAAGAATTGATAGGTTGAAAGAAAAAATAAAAGGGAAGAATCAATGTTGCAGTAATTCTAACAAACTAACTTACATATAATTAAGATACTTCTGCGTTTGATTATAACAAGAAATATTGTGACCACTGGGCTTCCCGACACTGTATGACAGGAATAGCCTAGGTAGGCACTATTAAGCTTAGTTGCATGTTTAGTAAAAGAAAATGATCCAGGGTTTCTTGATTTTCTATCTAGAGTTCAAACATTTACCTAAATCACCATCCGACTTTAAACACATTATAGATATTCATATAGAGTCATAAAGAATGTGAATCTTTTTAACGTAGAGTATCTTGTTTCAGTAATTAGACTAAAAGCCAAGATAATTAGAAAAACGTAATGAGGTAATTTAACCAGATTTGAGTTAAGTATAAGGGGTAGAGGGGAGAGGGAGGGGAAATTAGTTAAACAAGGAAAAGAGTAGTGGAGGTGTAGTGACGTCCCATTATACTTTAACTGACAGGGTGAGCGGGGAGGAGAGGAATGCCCTCCAACTTCTAATTCTAAAACCAAGGAGACTCCATTTTAACCACTACTACCTTTTCCCCTGACTCCATACCCCTCCCCCCTCCCACTCCCACACCATTCCTCCTCCCCCTCCCATTACCCCCTCTTCAAGATCTTTAACAAAGAAACATCTTCAACAAGAATGCTTCAGGTACTTCCGACTGCTTAATCTCCCGCGCTTTCTTTTCAGAACATTTTTTTATTTTTCTTCGTCCTTCTTTCTTTATCCTCTCATTTATTTTTACACGGGAATTAGAAAGAAAGCATTGACTCACATAATTCTGCCACGTGGTTTTGAAAAAAATAAACTATTATACTTTGAAAACAATGATGGAAAGAAATATAATTAAGCAAGTAATGATTTAAAACAAAGACGATTCATTAAATTAGGCGGTGAGCGACACAATTTTTTTTGCATTCCCCGTTAAATAACATATTTAATTTTCAAATAATACTTCATCTACAAACTTAAGTTATTTGAACATGTTGATAGTATTATTATTATCAACCAAATATACCTTAATGTTAATGCATTTCGTATAAATTACACGCTAGAAAAAATACTCATGTCTCTCAACGGGATAAACTGATTACAGTCCAGTCAAATTAGACTCAAAAAAGGGTTCAACCTTGCAAAAGGTATGTTTTTAGAACCTAAGCCAAAAGTAAGAAACTTTGAAAGACTTATGCGACCAGAGCTTTTTTCGAGCTATAGGTTAAAAAAGTTCGAACATTTCAGATTTTTTTCGGCTTTAGCTTGATATCTCTGTTCCAACGCATCGGAGGGCAAAAGTAGTTATTATCAATATTGCAGAGGACAACATTTTCTACAATGTTTGCATTTATAATTTCATTTATTTAGAAGTACATACATTAATTAGACTTAAGAAGTCACAAGACTATCGCTTAAGCACTGTTGACATACTTTGTTTGTTTTGTTTTAAGTTCCGCAATACATTTATTTGTATGAGAACTTTTTCTGTTTATCCCATTATATATTTCATATAAGCAAAAACTAAAAATTTGTGTCATAATAACTAGAACAACAGTGAATACCTATAATAATACTATTGCTAAATTCAATTTATAATTTCAACATGAATTTATACATCATTTTTCATTACAAATAATTATATCAAAACATTAACGGGATAAAATCAGTTGTATCTGTTGAGAAAGATTAAAAAAAAATGGTATTAGCGATAACATACCAGCTGTTTCCTCCACGAAGATACAAATATTACATTTTATGTCGATTTATGTGGACCTAAATTTTTATCAAATGTGAAAAAAGTAAAAAAAAAAAAAAAAAAAAGAAAAAGCAGACAGGAAGAATACTGGTAAATGGAAGCGGATAGGAAGGGAAAATGTTTTGAGTAAAAACAAGCCAAACTGCCCTCTCTAAACTGAGTCCAGATAATATTTACACAGACGGTTCCGTCTACACGGAAAGAGTTTTTAAAGCTCAAGCCTTCAAGATCTAGCCAGATACTGTTGACATATCTAAGGGATAGCTTTACACAGGCCCCACACTTTATACTCTATCGGACAAAGTAAGCTTTTATCGTACCACACTAAAATACACAACATCTGATACACCAATGTGATGAGGCGTTACTTAACTGGATTTTCCTTAATAATAAAAATTGATATCCATCAACAGCTTTATCAGAAACTAAGATATATCTAAGAATAAAAGCGAAGCAAATTAGAAAAGAAGATTTTAGTGCAAAATTAAAAACCACTATATTGTGTTGTAATGTATGGTAAGTAATGTTTCGACAGCTTTAGTTGGTCATCTTAAATAAATTGATGAATAGATGGTGACCATCATTAGTTGATGGATACCAACAAAAGTGATACCAACAAAAACTGAAGCAATGAATAATAGTAGGTATGATCTCAGACCCCGAACAAGGATATACTTCAGCTCTGAGCTAATACTTTCAGTCCATGCAACCCCTTACATGGACTGAAAGCTGTTGATATCATCAGAGTAACATTACCACCCTTAAAGATGCATCAGCATAGCCAATGGTACTTTGGAACCTATGACCTTCAACCACCTACCATCGGAAGAACTTCATTATAACATCAACCGTATAACCAGAAAGCGACTCACTACCCCTTGTGCACACTAAAAAAACTATACTCTACTCCTAGAGTATACACCTAGAGCTATAAAAAAAGAAATAAAGTAAATCTGCATATATTTTCCACTTTTATAGTAATTTGTCTACACTTACAAGGAACTGGCATTTTATTTATTCTTTTTGCTCGACAATATGACATTTTTACATCTTTTCCTATCCATTTTTCTTCATATATTTTATCTATTCTATTACTTTTTCCCGTGACCATTTCTCTCTTGTTCATTCTTTCATTTTGAACTCGGTTCTTTTTATATTAAGTATTATTTTTCTGTTTTCCTAAATCTAATTTAGGAAAAGAACGAGCTTTTAGGAAAGAACGAAGTTTTTTTCTGAATTTGTTTCGTTTTATTATCATAAATTGAATTCCAGTAGCAAAATGGAGCGGCAAAGTTAAGTTAAATATATATAGAAAATAAAATGAACGACAGAACAGAAATATAATTTTTAAAATGATTTATATTTAAATGGTCAAAGCAAGTTTAGATACTATGAAATGTCTTTTTAGTATAGCATACCTACTTTAAATCAAATCAATATTTATTATTCAACAAAATTATGTAATATTGTGATATAAAACTTTTAGTCACTTTAAAATATTGTTTTATAGTATACTTAAAATCAAATCAACATTTATTAAAAATGTAGTGCTAAAAAAATCAAAACATGCTATTTTTTATCTCTGCATTAAAAGTTTTTAAATAATATCTTTTTGGCCCGTCAAATATTGGATCTAAATTGTGCTAATACCACATGATTTATATAATCGAGTAGAGCTGACGACGCAACTCGAAATGATTTGTTATTGCTGAGCTAAGGCAACTACATTTATTCCAATACAAATTAATTGTTGTTTTGATTTGTTGGTCTTCAAATAGATACAATAACTTAATAAATAGTTTACGCGCTTTTTTTTAAATTTATTTTTCAATAAATTAATTTACTTAGTTTTATTTTTTTTTCTAAATATAAAATTAAGCCCGTTGCCACGGGCCTTAGGGCTCGTAATGTATAAATAAAGTACTTATTAATGTAATAAGTTATTTATTTTTATTAATATTAATAATTATAACTAGAGAGGTTAATAAAAATTAACACTACAATATTGTCACCGCAATTGTATATAGTATAAAATTGTGTTCTTTTAATTAAGCGCCCTTCCGGTTTTTCCTAACCATCTCTAACTGGTGGTAATTTCATGGGGAAGGTGGTTAGAAAAAACCGGGTGGGGCGTAATTAACAAGTACCTAAAATTGTGGTGACAAAATTTCTGCGTTATTTTTTATTAACCTCTCTAGTCATAATTATGAAGTGGTACTGCAAAATCTCAGTCCATATACAACCAATCATTTATTAATATAAATAATTAGTATACTAATTATAAGATTTCGTGGAATTTAATCATGTCGAATGATACTATACCGAAATGATCAATTTAATTAACAAAATTTTGTAAAATGTCGATTGACCAAAAATAACATATTTAAACACTATATAAAAATCTGTCCGATGTTATTAAACCACTCATACTAAACCTTCTCATATACGAGTACAATATACAATTACTTGGTTCAGTATTTTCCATTTAATAATTGTTTTGGGTTATTGTGATTATACTTTTTTTTTTTTTTTTTTTTTCATTTTATCGATTTAACTTGTTATTATTCTTCTAAATATGTAGGCCAAAGTGCATCGTAATCGGCCCTGCAAACTTGGCTTCGCGGATATGGACAGAAATAAGACAAATATTTTTTTAAATCTACTTTTTTAGATTCAGTGGGATCTTATAACGGGTAAATCTATAAAAATCTCAAAATCAACATTTAGAACCATAAAATACTTTCTCTGTCCGTGTATACTAACTATAAGAGAAAGTAAAAAGGTTGAAAAAAGAGCATGTAAGTAGGGTAGAAAAAATAGAAAATGTATAAGACCTACTTAGTTTTTAAAATAAATACGTTTTTATTTAATGCAGCGGAAAATAGGATAAAAAGAAAAATCACATACATAATTTTGTGCGGGCAGAATAAAAATGAAATTTTGAATAAATATTCATAAAGAAGAGTAAGAATAAGTAAAAGTTATTAATAATAATTTACCGAGAGTGTAAGTTTTATTTTCTGTTGGAATTGGTTCAATTATTTAAGATAAACTAAATGTGAAAGACATTTGGAGATTATAGCTTAGTATTAACTGACCATCTAAGACCCTTTGTGTAACCTCTTGATTCAATGAAAGAGCATTACCTTTAACATAATAGAATTGCGAATAATTTTATAATAATTAATTAATTTTTAAAGCTACTATTAATAATTATTATTTGTTTAAGTAGTAGTCGACTCAAAAAGGGTCGATTTATAGTTGTAAAATTGTGTATATATTATCTATAGTAGTATCTATAAGTGCATACAATAAACCCATTTGCCATTGGCCTATTATTATTTACTACATAATATGAAATCTGACCAAAAACCACTTGTGTTGTAAAAAAAACACCCCGCCAAGTCTGTGGTCCAAAAAAGTTGTGAAATCAACTTTCTGTCCCGCCAAGTGATGTTGGCACTTTCTCCTGGCCCAACACTGTCAACTTAGATATTTATCAGCTTCTTCAACAGGGGGGGGGGGGGGATGAGTTGGGGGGGGGGGGGGGGGAGGGGGTGAGATGCACTAGGGCTCTAGACGATTCCAAAAAGCTCTCATTTATTAAAATCGGTTCAGTAGTTTAGGCTGTAGGTGCGTCAACGTTAAAGTGACTGTTTGCTAGCTTGGTTTCTCGCTCCACATTCAGCGTAGGAATAAGTTGATTGATTGTAGGGGAGGGGGGGGGGATGAGTTGGGGGGGGGGGGGGGAGGGGGTGAGATGCACTAGGGCCCTAGACGAATCCAAAAAGCCCTCATTCATTAAAATCGGTTCAGTAGTTTAGGCTGTAGGTGCGTCAACGTAAAATGAAGGAAGAATAAGAATAAGAATAAGAAGTCATCAAAACTACCATTTTCAAACCTATTTTTCTCTACTTCTTCTTGACCGATTTCGACATTTTTTTTTTTTATTTCGATCTATAGGACACGGCGTTTAAAGATATTAAAAAAATATTTAGGTAGCTTGTACGAATTCCACGCTGCAGACCCTCATAAACCCTAGTTTGTCACCTACAGTATATATACACTGGCAGCTTTTGTGAAATTTTGACTTTTTGACTTGGCGGGGCGGAACGCTGCCGCGTTCCTAAATTATATTTATTGAAACGTGATTTTTCAGTTAAACTTACTCAAACTGGTAGTAAATAACTTTGTTCTCCATTGAAAACCATCTAGATCTAGTGCTTATAAATACGTTGTAATTAGCTGTTTTTGCTTGGAGCTAACATCTCGATACACAACACACCTAAAGTTGCTTCCACTAGTGGAAGGGAAACGTTGGACTTCAAACCCGCCGTAAAGCGGATTTCTCCGGAAACCAAGTTTCTTATTAAAGACCAACCCGCGAAAGCCTACGCACCAAGTTCACTCAAGCTGAGTGACAAAATCTGGATCCCTATAGTTGGAATCACTTTTTGTTGGTCATTGATGAATGACCAACTAAAGTGGTCTCTGATAGTTGCTAAAGATGATAAGCAAACTCATTAGTTCGGACTGTAATGATGAACCGCAAGAACCGAGAGCTCAAGTGAAAGTACATTATCACAATAATGAACCTGTGCTTCCTCTGAATAAGTTGGTGTTATTTAATTTTTCATTTAATCATGTATGAGGGACAAAACTAAATTTACCGAATAAACTTATCAGCCAAGTTCATTTTTTCGCTATTAACTCATTTTTTCGCTATAACTCATTTTATCGTAATCTTCATCTGATGAAGCGATTTCCTTCCGATTAATATTAATGTAATCACATGATGACTTAAGTCTAAATGTTTAAGAGAGTTATAATGACGGTTGTACATATAAGTTAGTTTCACACATTTGAGCTGAAGAATTTGAAATGAGATACTAGACCTAAAACAACTTCAAGCATGTTCAATGGTGTCATAAGATCAAGATGAAAGCAAGAACAAACTATAATGTTTGAGTATTTAAGATGAAGATTGAACAGAACTGGTTTTAGTTCTATGTATGACTTTGTGTGAGGAATATCCATGTGCCAGGTTACTTTTGTGGGATTACCTAAGCTCGAATGTTTGACTTTGTAAGCTATATTCAACTCACTCTAACTTAAACAACTTTTGGTAAGAGTTCGTTCCTCCCTTAACTTATAAAAGTGTTACTTCTGTAGACAAACAGAAATCCTCAGTGAAATCTCAGTGAAATTGAAAGGAAAATAAATATCTATGTTATCTTGATTATTCTATTAGTAGAAACAATAACCAAAATAAGGAGAGACAGGCGTAGCCACGAGGTTAGCGTGATCGCATCTCCACAGCCTGTAACCTAGGTCTAAACACTGACAAATTTGGTGAGTTCGAATACCAGGATGAGTGCAATATCAGAATATCGCCTACCATCAGCTGTACTTTGTAGGTAACAAGGATGTCTATGGTGTAGCTACAAAAACAGAAACATTTTTAAACAACAGCTATAATAACTAAAAAATAAATACATGCTATTAGAGCTCTGGAAGTTGGATTCGTTGCCCTTTAATTACTATACCTAAAGATATTTTTTGTTGTTTAGGCGTCTACAGACCTAAATGTTTTTCCGTTCCTCATAAAGTACATTCTCCGTGGACGAGATAGCGTAGAACAAAGGTTCTCCGTGGACATGAGTTTGTCAATTTTAAATATTTATAATGTCTATGAAAGTAGATTTTCTCAGACATTTAGCTCAATGTCAATACCCATAATCTCTTCTTGTTTTAATAAATACACAAACAATAGCACCTCTACAAATCAGTATATCTGAACTGATTTTTTTGCTAGAATGTGATCGTCTACTACTGCTTCCACAATTTTGTTGTATGATTTTCATTTACAGGTGGTTCGAAAATACTGATATGTTTTGTGCAATTGTGTATTCTGTTTCAACTCTGTTTTTGAGTTTAGTGTTTCACACTACTATAGTTTCAAACGTAGTTTATGTAGACTACAAACAGAACAATACAATATTTGGATACTCCTCCAAGGAAAACAGAATTTTTATTATAAAGATATCTTTGAATTCTCAGTCTGTACAGCAATGAGACAGTTTTGAAGATGTGTTATTCATTGTTTGACCATTTATTGAATCAAGAAGAGATAAGGGTCACCTAGACATTGAGCTCATTTTCTGAGAAAAACCTACTTCCATATTTATAATTATTTAATATCAACAAACAAACTCGTGTTTCGCTCCATGATGAATGAAATTTATGAGGAAAGGACTTAAACACATTTTGGTCTGTAAATGCCAATCAACAAAATATGTATGGCTGGCCATAGTGTCATATTAAATCTCACAAAATGCGCCAAAGTTTGGTGAGCTTTGCCCTAAGCAGAAGCAGTAAGGAGAAAAAAATTACAAGCGTAAATTCTTTTGTACCCAAACTATGTTTAAACCTTAAACCCAACTATATATGTCTCTTAACTCAAATAGAACATATTTAAAGGAAAATGTATGGACTTTTGAATGCCGCAACGCATGTTCGATGTTTGCGATAGTGCCTCTTTGTTACTAAATTTGTTTAATATTAAGTTCAGATCAACGCTTCCAGTTTGCAATTAACTCGTTTATAGGTTTTCAAAATTTAAAGTTTAAAAATGTCCAAATATACGAATATTGATTTTACAAGGTAATGTCAACAGTCTAACTTTTCAGTCAAAAAGACGAGAATTTAATGTATTTTGTTTTAATTTAGTATCTATTATTCTGACAAAGCTCGAAATATATAGTATTATTATAAATGAGCGAACCACTTAGAGAAAAAAGATAGAGGGGTTCTGTTCCGAGAAACCAAAGGTTTCTGGTACAAAGTGATTATTTATACAGAGCTTCTATTGACACAGGGTTCTATTAACATTAAAAGCTATTAAAATTCCCACTTTGAAGTCAGCAATATTAGCTGTTGTGAATTCTATTTACACTGCGGGGGACAACTGGACCCGAACCCAAACTAAAGGTACTTTGAGTTTTGCTTCAACTCCTAACCCAATTTACACAAAAGATTATAAATTCCAAAAGGTCATGTAGCTAGGTAACCGGGTAACTTAAAGTAGCCTAGTTCCGGAGGTCAGAGCTCCCTCAGGGCTCGAAGGTCTAATGGATGTTTAAGGCCATCGGCCCTTTACCCTCTATTCCAGGTCCTGATAATTTACAACAGTAATTAACCGAGACCCTTGTCCTGACAGTGCACTTCCGGGCCGACGTTAGAACTAAATCTCTTGAGGAATATCTCTGATAAAGAATCAGCCTCCCTTTATAAACCTTCTTTTGACCTAGCTGTCAATATGCCACCCTCCTAAAGAAAGAGCAATCCCTCCTCCACTCCCCCGAGTTTTAATTAATCAAAGAGAGACGAGGCGAAAGGCCAACAAATTAATTACAAAGTCTGGGAATCGTGAAATAATCCATCAAAAAAGATTTTAACACCTCAAAAAGCCTTTTTGCTAAAAAGAAGGATCTCTAAGCTATAAAAATGGGTATAAGTTAATTAGAGAAGGGAGAAATTAAATTACAATTTATTATGTTAGCAAGACAAAGTAAAAGTAAAGGTAATAATATTAAATAAAATCCTAGTGCTAAATTCCTTGCATGCGGATTACTATTAAGATGTTTTGATCTATAATAAATGATAGATATTATTTGATAGATTGAGAGCGTATCTAATATATTACAGGCCACCTAACTTAAAGTTTATAGCTCGGCTTTATTTGTTAAAAGAAAAAACATGTTTGCCCGTTCGTGGGACTAAGAAAGCTTTCGACCATTTCTAGCGCGTTAATATCCTTATATCCTATATCATGCAACTAAAAACAATCCGTGGCCCAACAGCGCAGGGAAGGGTTTCGGTTTGCCGAAGGGCTTATAAAACTATATGTAATGTACGGGGTTCTTTGGAACGCAAATTTTTACCTCCGATTTTAAAAATTCCAAGCAGGACAACCGTTTCAGACATCAGGGAAAATGTTTTATCCCCTGTGTCAGTAGGTCTGTCTGTCGCTCAATTTTTGTGAACCAACATATCTTAAAAACTAATCGTCCGATTTTAATGAAATTTGGATGGTAGGTCATAATTAGCCCCTTGTTGGACCAATATAAGTTTTACTCATCTGCGCTCATTTTTTTCTTTTCCAGATGCGCACAGTCATTCATTTAAGTATCCCTGCATCTTCAAAAGTACTCTTCTTATTTTTAAGAAATTTAGATGGTTTGTCAAAGTTCCCACAGATAGTCCCCGATTAAATTAATTAAATAAATTAGACAATAGTCAGTTGTAAAAGCATAAATCAATAAAGAACGAATTGATCATAAGGAAGCTATGTTCTTCACAAATTGGCAGACTATTTTTATTTGTTTCCATTTATAATTTAACTATACAATCTTGTAAGATTTTATGTTACACGAGTGGTCTTTAGAACAGGGCTAATGTTGATGAAAAAACGAGATTGCTTCTCACAAAGTCGATGACCAAAGGCCTGAGAGCTTTGTTGGCTAAGATACCGTGATATACGTGAAATGCAGCCAAGTTGTTTGTCTTTTTTGCCCTAAGTAGTTTGTTTAATCAATAATAGGGGATAGTGTCGTACCTTAGGCATATTGTTTACCTATAAATCATGAAAACTCTCAGGCTCAGCCCTCCAAACAAAGATTAAGGGGGCTCAAGCACCCCTAAACCTCATGGAGTTGGAGCCACTGATAATTACTCCTCTATGTTTGAACCCTAATGATTTTTTTTGTAATTTTATTTTTGGTCACCAATGTAGATTTATAGTATGTGTTGGTCCGGTTTAAAATAAATGTTATATATAATTATATATTTTATTGGTACACAAATTATTTATGAAATTCACAAAAAAGTAAAATATTTGATCTCAATAATTTCAACAAGTTTAACTGTTCTTCTAAAATTGGAAAATTATAAATTTAATAATAAATGAATAGTTAATACTGAATATAGTTAGAACTCAGGGAAGGGGCGACAATTTGAAAAACTAAGTTAAACAAACTTAAGTTATACTTAACTTAGCTTCTAAAGAAATTTAATAATATAGTTTATGTAAACTTTTGAACTCGCTGACTTGTTTTACTTTTTTCTTAATAAAAGTTACATGGGTACTTAAAGTTACGGTTTATAACTAAAGAAACTATCTTTACATTCTAATGTTGGTTTATATAGTTAGTATTTGCTTTCATATGTTTCAAGGATGTTTTGCCATAACAATATCATCCAACTTATATAAAAGGTATACGATTTTTAGGAATAACAACAACATCGAGAGAGAACTAAAGCTCAGTTTAATTAAAAAAATCGGGTACGGGGTACCTCGGAACTTTTCCTCACTTCGGAGGCCACTAAAGTGGCTTCTCCTGCTGCGAAGCAGCAGGAGGAAAAAGCATTGGGCGTGGTAAGTACTTGGATGGGTGACGTTTTGAACTAACTGATTTTGCTTCCGAGCTTACCGAAGGTAACGGATGCTATGTGATCGTTCTAAAGAAAGAAAAATATTTAGGTCTCCTATTTCAAAAATTCCAAGACAGAAATCCGTTTCAGACATCAGGGAACATTTTTGGTTCCGTGTCTGTCGGTCGGTCTGTCATTCAATTTTTGCGAACCAACATATCTTAAAAACTACACGTCCAATTTTAATGAGTTTTAGGTGGTATAGGTCATAATTAGCCAATTGTTGGTCCCATATAAGTTTCAACTTTCTGCGCCTATTTGTTTCTCATCCACATGCGCACAAACATACATTTATTTACACCTATAGCTTCAAAAGTACTCATCTGATTAGAATGAAACTTTTATAGTTTATCGAAAGTAACCCGCAGATAGCCTCAGATTAATTTGAACCATCTGCGCTCTTTAACTTTTGCTAAATTGATACTTTAGTTCGTGTAATAAATCAAAACAATTTTGACAGATTAAAAAATACGGGGGAAACAATTAAATCAATTATATAATAATGGCTTGTAAAATCCTAAAATCAATAAAGTATGTGGATAGGATGCGAGGAAGCTATGTGCCACACCAATTGGCAGTCTGTTTATTATAATTTTTCAAAATAATTTACACATTATTTTTATTTATTTTATTTCATTTATTGAATTTTGATTTTGGCGGTATTTTGACAGATGTAAACAAACTTTGACGTTTCAAAAGTATCGCAGTAATTAATAATTATGTTCAATAATAACTTTTAAACTAATTAATGGATTTTCATCGGGTATATTTAAATTTGTTCCATATTTTTTACCGGTTCCAACGATATGCTATAATACAAAAACGTATTTATACTTTCGGTATTCAATCCTTCAGACCTTTAAAAATAGTATATTCAAAATGGCGGCCAATATCAAAATAAAATTTGGTAGGTTTGTTTGTCACATAGAGAGGTATATACAAGCCAAATTTCAACTCGATCGGACCACTTTACGATTTTTTTTAAAATGTTTGCTGACTTAACAAACTGGGTTTAAGATGGCAGAAAATATTGATTTTCTGGGCGGCACAACTAGAAGTAAGGACTGATTTTTCTGCCAAGTTTCAACTCTCTAGGTTAAATACCCTGGGCGCTACGATAATAACACACATACATACATACATATACTCGTACACACATACATATACTCCTACACACATACAGACGTCATGCTGAAAACCACTCAGGAGGCCTTAGAAACACCCAAAACGGATAATTCAGTTGAAATCTCAAAAAAAGGGTGAAAACAATACTTTTCCTACCGTAGGTGAGGAATAGTAAAAATGTTAAAGGTTCGTCTAACCATATAAGACTAAGCATTTAGCTATCACATAAAGAAAATTGAATTATCAGTGTAGTATGCTCCGACTTTCTTGTCTTATTAGAACGTAGTTCCTTATCGCACGGTAAAAAACCGACCGTCACGAAATCGACCGATGACGATATCTTGAGTAAAATTTGACCTATTTAGTTGAAATTCGGTACACATAAATATTTTACCAATGCCCTGGACGAGTTCGTTGGACAACGTTATCCACTCAAGCGTTCGCGCGCAACGCGCGCATAAACGTAAGATTCAAATCTAAAATTGGAATTTCAGGACGGTAAAAATGGTTAATATCATCTATTCGATGAGACAAACAACTTTTTTAAATACAATTGTTTTATTAAAACCAACAGTGACACCACAATGAAGTGTTAAAGATCGCTAAAACTATTAAAGCGGACCTAAACGTTTAAAATAGAAAAATCAACGTTTTTAACGATTTCTAATGTTCTAACTTGAATATTTTAATAAAACTTCATGTACATCGTCTAATGTACAATTGAAACAGGCAAAAGTTATTGTGTAGTGAAATGATACATTTTATAATTGTTGAAAAGGAGACATCCGGAGCGTGTAGTGGGTGTAAGTGGAACAGTATGAATGCAGGATTGCTCCCCACACTACTAGACTCTCTATTACAATCATACTCTTTAACTATCAACTCATTATGATTGTCTATTTTCTCAATATTCAATACATATTTATTTTACATCATTATTGTGTATACTTACAAATCATTTTAAATTAAATAAATAGTAATAATAAAAAAAAAATCTGTTCTTTTCATTTTGCCTTAACTCCGCAAAGTACAAGTTGTTAGCGTAGTATATCTCTTAATTTTGTCTCTTTTCTAACTCCACCATGTACAAGTAGGTAGTTAGCATCATATACTTAGTAGTGTGATTTTGCAATTAATATTTAATGAAAAGCGTAAGGAACTTCGTTCCTACCAGGTGTCACCATAACACGTAAATTCTATTCTTGCAATACCAAAAGTTAATTGGTCATTTTGAGTAATGTAACTTTTAGTTACATTACTCAGTAATGTAAAAATTCACATTAGAGTAATGTAAAAATTGAGGGACAGAATAATAAAAACTATTGAGCTTCTATTTTTTTCGTTATCATAACTAAAATCAAATAAAGGCTGCCCTAGTAAATCAAACTTCCCAGAGAGAATAGGACGATGAAGTTCGTGACCCTTGTTAGGTGAGCTCTCGAAATATAGAGTAGGCGTGATTATTGAAAACAACTCCCACATTTCTCACGCGGGATATAAAACATGGAATTCTCGACACGTATCTTTCTTTATCTAATATGATAACATCATATACGCCGCTATACATTTCCTACGAGCCTTAATCAAACGCTATAAATCAAACTGAATGAAATGCTTATAGAGTATTCAATTAATAGACAAATTAAACAAGATTTGTTAATTAAAAGTTTTATAACCTATATAAATCACAGTACATCTTCCACCCCTCGAAAATCAAATATTTGTGTAATTAATATTATTGGATTGTAGAGCCTTTGTTTTTAGACCGATAAGCTCTGAGTGTGTGCCGAACAAGTCTAACATAGTCTCGTTGTTGCATTAATTATTTTAATTTATATTATAAGACTGAAGCACTTATAGGGTATAACTACAATGTGACTTGAAAGATGCTAGTTAAATATCATATCAATGGCTAAGAAGTGAAACCTCATAACTACCAAAATGGTGATTTGGTGAAGGTTAGTTGTGACACTTCATAACTGAGCTCCTAATTCGTAAGTGAGACCTCGTATGTGTTTTGGTGAAGGTTAGTTGTGACACCTCATAACTGAGCTGCTAATTCGTAAGCGAGACCTCGTATGTATTTACTTTATTAAAGAAGTATCATAGTGAGAACTCGTAACTACATTATTTTATGAACTGTTATAATTTGACAGTTACCAATGTTTACATGTAATACAAATTTATAAAACACTTAAAAAACTAGCCAGTTAGTTTTTTGTTCCTCCTGTAAACCTGACATTTAGAAGATACGAGGTATCACTTCTTAGCCATCGATATATCCCATATAAAATAAAGAGGTCGTCGGTCACGTAAAAGATTAAACGGCTGATAATTGTTGAGTCACTGAGGCATGACTCTCATAACTATCACTTACCTGCCCTCTAGTAAGTGCTTGTTTTCTTTTTTACCACGAACTGTTATTATTATATTATTATTATTATATTATGTATTTATTATATTATTGGCTGAAATTAACGGTGAGAAGGGGCCAGTTGTAACCTACAGCAGCGTAACATGGATCCAGATGAGCAAGCACTCAAAAGATTTTAGAGAAGAATTCTCTGAAGAAGTTGGAATACGTCACAACCAAGAAATTGAACAACTCATAGAAGGACAGGACACCGTAATATTTATAAAATCTCAGAGAAGAAAATGGTTAGGTCATCTAGAGCAAAAGTCTGAGGTGAGGATCGCCAAAAAATAGTGAACAGGAAGATTTTTTAACTTAAGAACACGTTAACGACAATGTGGAACAAGACCGAGTAGTAATAAACATCAGAGGATGGAGAGAGAAGGCAGCTGATAAAGATGAAAGGAGGAAGCTTGTCCAGGAGGCTAATATCGATAACTAGCTGGATACCCGTGCTTCGCTAAGGAGTGATATTTTAATTTGATAAGTTTATAAACTACCATCAAGATACATTTAAATTATTTGCTATGCGAGAATATATAGATTCTATCCTTCCCACTTATTTCTATACCCCCTCCTCTTTAATAAGATAATTTGCAAATGTCCCAAATTTACCCCCCCCCCCCTCCTAAATGAAAATGTGACAAAACAGTACATAACACCACTACTGTCCTCTTAAAGAGCTTTTCAACGATATGCATCATAAAGGGTTTCCATTACTTTGACCCTGTATTCATTACTTGTACCCCGCACCCCGTACAGTCGGGTGATTTCCCCCCTGTTTTGAAGGTCTTGTGTGCAAATTTTCATCGAGATCGGACTAAAACTGTAGATTTTCATAAAGAACATACACACACACTCATAGGTTTAGGACTTTACACACATAGGACTTTTAGATATATTTCTCCATTTTACCCCCCTTAGTGTTGCATAACAACAATTACTGTACTCTTAAAGAGCTTTTTAGCTGTATGCATTAATAAGGGTTTTCATTATTTTGACATTTGTACCCCGTACTCCTGTTTACCAAAATTTAAATTTCAAAAATTCCTATAGACAGTGACCTTCCTCTTGCTTTGCAGGTCAAGTATGCAAATTTTCATCGAGGTTGGACTAAAACTGTAGATTTGAATAAAGAACACACAAACACACACACACATACGTTGACTTTTATATATATAGGTATAGATATAAATTTCCATTTTACCCCCTCCTGAATGAAAATATGACAAAAATGTACAAAACAACAATTACTGTACTCTTAAAGAGCTTTCCAACGATATGCATCATGAAGGGTATCCATTACTTTGACATTTGTCAAGTGTACAAATTTTCATCGAGATCGGGCAAAAACTGTAGATATGTATAATGAACAAACATACACACACACATACGTTGAATTTTATATACATGTATATAGATAAGCTGTAGTGCCGTATAATGTATGTATGTAATGATGAAAAGGAATTCTTGAAGGATTGAGAGTGTTCAGGAACTCCACTGTATAGTAGACTGGACCCTCATGACTCCCCAAAATAGCCTATCGTTAACGCCTAGTAGTAAACTTAGTGCGTAGACTTCCGCGGGTTGACTTGTAATAAACCGCTTGGTTTTTCCAGTGAAATCCGCGTCACGAAGGGTTTAAAGTCCGACGTTTCACTTCCTCTACTGGAAGCATCTTCTGGGGTGAGGTGCATCGTGATGTTAACTCGAAGCAGTATATCTCGTTGTTCGAGTTAACATCACGATGCACTACACCATCACACCCCTGAAGATGCTTCCAGTATTGGAAGCGAAACGTCGGACTTTAAACCATCCGTGACGCGAATTTCACCGGACATGACAAGCTGTTCATTACCTTAGTAGTAAGTTTCTTCAGCATTATGTTTATGCTTGTTGCTGTTTCAATAAGTAGAAAAGTAAAAATATTTTCCCTAAAGCAGGATCCTACTCCAGTTAATATTGGAGAGCTCTTTTTCTGCGTAGATAATCCGAAAGTTAACATGAAATAATATTAAAGAAAGCGTAATGTTTTGATAAGACAGCTTTAATTTAAAAGTTGTTAATCAGCGTTATTATACCTTAAATATTTCATATTAAAAGGAAACTGTAACGTTATACATAAATATAAAGTTTAAAATTGTGGAAAATATACTGGAGAACTATACATTAAAGCATAAAATTTAATTTAATAGAATTTGAAACGTTATTTTTCAAGGAACGAAATAGAATCAACTCATAAATTAAAAATTTAAAAAAAAAATGGAAAACTTAAGAGAACCTTGCATTGAATAAATTATGGAACTTTCTACTTGCTTTAAGCAATTTTATGTAAAGATTATAAATAAAATGTATTTTAGTTTAAAATACATGTAAAGAGTAACATTGCTTTGTTTAACAGTAGTCTGTGTAAAGGTTCCTTATACATAAAGATAAGACAGAGCGTTTCACCAAGCAACTGGATTACTGCTTTAAGCGAGTCCTTTACTCACACATGTAGGCTGAGTAAACAAGACGTGATATTAGCTTCACAACGCCTCCCTTACCCTTGTGATAGCCTTTAAATGAGCATACAGACACCGAGCTAATAATCTTTACACCACACCCAGTAATTAATCCTAACTCCTAAAAACTTTTCTCATCTGACTTCAAAACTTACTCAACAATGAGCCTTCAAAGTTAGCTAAGAAAGAGACGTTAATGAACGAAATTAGTTTAAACTATGAACTTCTAAGTGCAACTCAGTCGTAATCAAAAACTAATCATTTTAAAACAGCCTTTGCAGTAGCTATGTTAAATAATCTATTTAAATACACATTCTATTGTATTATACTTTAGTTGCATTTACCCATCCTAACAGAACTATTGGGGAGACCTATCCCATCCACGCAAATATATGTCAATCCTAAACGACGTCTTCTCGAATATGGAGATTTTATACGAGATAAGTAGAGTACAAAAAATCCCGTCAAGTACTTGCAAGTAAGCTACTAAAAGGGTTTCTTCGGTTATAAAATTTCTAATATTTTTTTTCTTATATAAATATGTATGAAAAGTTGCACTTTGGAGGACCACCATACATATGATTACTTAAAATTTTAAAAATTTGACTTTTTTTATAGGAATCCCGGAAATATTTTTGGCTTACAGAGAAGTATATTTGTGTATTTTTTCCTCATTTTTAGGGCCTTCCTTACGGGGTAGCGGGGGGACATTTTTTGGGAGGTTTGTTTTAATTATTTCAGGGCAAAATAGCTGCCATTTCGAAAATGCGATATATATTTGTAATCTACATTTCAGTACCTTTACTATGATACCCCACTCAAAAATTACAAAATAATTTTGGGTCACCATAAAATTTCAAAAATTTTACTTTTTTATAAATTTAACTCTCGGAAATATCTTTCTAGGACGACCTCGAAACCTTAAAAATAGTCTGCAAATTAGTGTGGCACACGGCTTCCTCGTGTTCTTCTTTAGGAAAATTGGCCACACGAGTGTAAAATATTATGATTCTACTAGGAATTGAAAGTGTAGTTGTTTGTGTGTACGTGTTTCGATTCCCAGTGGGGTCACATTTATTTTTAATCAATATTAATTCTGTGAAAACGGTTAAAATTGCTATAGTTGTATAATCTGTAGCCTGCTTTCGACAAACCATAAGCATTTCTTAAAAGCAGGCGTGAATATTTTAAGGAAATAGTCACTCGGAAAAATATTGACGAACAAACCAATACACCGACAGACAGACACGAGCCCAAACATGTTAAAAAATCGATTGAGTTTTCGTAGGTATATTTAATTATTATTTAACATTTCATCAAAATTAATCAAAAAAATAACTTCTCCTCGGCGGGGAATAGAACCCGGCTTCTCTCCTTATCCTTTAATCCTATCTCAGTGAGCGCTATTCCAAAGTCACTCAGAACCAATCCTTCCTACCCTGAACTAGCTGGCTTCCCCCAGGGCAGCATCCTTGGTCCTCTCCTTTACACCGTCTACACTTCCGACCTTCCTGAATATCCTACCACAATACTATCTACATTCGCCGACGATAAAAGTTTCCTCTCAACCCACGAAGACCCTATAAAAGCTTCAGATCAACTTCAGAATTACTTAAATCCACTTGGCCTTGGTTAAGAAAATGGAGAATCAAAATTAACGAACGTAAAAGTGTACATGTCACTTTTTTGTTACGTCGAGCAACATGTCCTTCAATCACTCTCAACCAAATTCCTATTCCTCAGTCAGAGCAGACCCACTATCTAGGACTAAATTTTGATGGAAGACTGACTTGGGCTACACACACAAAACAAAAACGATAACAGACTAACAGACGAGACGATACAAACTACTGACTACACTTCTAAATAATCAATCTAAACTCTCGCTATAAAATAAACCCCTTATCAATAATTATATTATTAAACCAATCAGGACGTACGGACTCGATTTATGGGGAACAGCAAAGCATTCCAATTTAGAAAGGCTCCAAACACTCCAATCCATTCTATTCCACAATATCGCTGACGCACCGTTGTATGATTCCAACCTTATCCTCCACAATGAATTCAATGTTCCCTTCGTTCGAGACCTAGCAGTTTCCTGTTAGCAAACTTTTCATAGTTCCCTAGCTACCCATCCCAATCCTTCAGTATAATCCTTTTCCTCCTGCACGATACCAAGTAAGCCTCCTCGCTGTCTTAATAGACTGTGGCCTCGCGATCACCTATGCGATTAGGATATGAAAAGTATAGGTATATGTAATTACGTTTATACTTAAACAGACAAGCTAGGGAGTACAACTAATGAGCTGCTTCTCCCACCATGTCATCATGTTCTTGTAAACTTAATTATCAATGCTACTTGTTACATTAATTTTTTTATGTAGTTGTAATATTCTTTACCAAAAAAAAATCTCCGTCCGTCTTTAAATCTATTTTCTCAGGAGCTAGTTTTTTCCCGGGAAAATGGCTTAAACTGTTAGATTCGTATTTAAATGGACTACATTTTAGAATTTTTTAGTCAAAATCATCGAAACCGTGTTCGAGAAATAATTTTTTTCACGTTTCTTCCCCCAAATATGGAGCTAAAATTCATTTCTCGAATTCGCCTCAGGGTATGATTTTTCTAAACATGTATGCCAAATTTCAGCTCCATGCGTCTGCACAGACGACAGGCAGACATTTTTTAAAAACCACTTTTTTGAAATAAAAAACGTGGTAAACGTGTAAATCCATCAAAATCTCAAAATAGACTTTTTGCGCAATCACAGTACTTTTTCTTTATATGAAAAAGTAAAAAGTGGATTTCTGTCTAGAAATTTAGATACGGAAACATAAGAAAAGTCGATTTTTAGACTGCACAATGTTTCCGTAACCATCGGCAAGCCCGGAAGCAAATATTATTTAATCTTATCAATAGTATATTCTCAGTACTATACAATTTATCGTGGTTGTTTAAACACCCGATTGATAAGGGGCGAGTATAAATAATTATTTGCAAGATGGAAATAGCTGCTGTGAATATAGATTAATAATAATTAGCCAGTGAAATGCTTTAGGGGAGAGTTATCACCATTGATTTGGATTAATTAGTATAAGAGGAAGCGAAGCTGTCAGTTCCGCTTGAAGAGGTAGGAGAAGGATGAGGCAACGTAATGAACTCTTGAAATCCAACCTAGAACCGAATCCAAAATGACTAATTGTACAGAATTCCTATCTTTCTCTCTCTATTTACTGATTTTATCGGGTAATCCTGACACAATACCCAACACCAAACTAAATGTCAGAACACCACTATGTGCTCCAATCGTTTTAACACCACTCAATTACTGGTAACTGACATAAGTATAAATGAGTGACAAATTCTTTAACTTTTTTCGTTGGACTTATTATTAGAATTTTTTGAAAAATTTAAAAAACATTAAATTCTTGATTCTACAAATCTACATGGAAATAGTTAATTTACATATTTCTATATTATTTAAAAAGTATTGTAAATAAACATGTCCAGTGAGTATAAGAAAGAGAAGAATATATTAAATTATATTTGCAGTAGTACGAGTTAGAGATAGACAACTGTTTTTTAAAGAGAGCTATTATAGTTAGACTATTAGACGCAGACGGTTGAAATTAAGTTAGGGCTATCTGCGGGCTACTTTCGACAAACCATCCAAATTTCATAATAATCAGTTGTTGAGTACTTTTAAGTAAGATATAGGTCAAATTGAATGTATGTTTGTGCGCATGTGCAAGATAAAATAATGGACGCAGAAGGTTGAAACTTATATGGGATCAACGATTGGCTAAGTATGACCTACCATCCAAATTTCATTAAAATCGGAAGTGTTGTTTTTAGATAATATGTTGGTTCACAAAAATACGTTAATGGATTTTTTATCATTTTCTAACTACAATATCTCGAAAACGGTAGGTCTCACTTCAAATATGCATAGGACCTTTTTTGTGCAGAATTATGAGAAAAATATTTTTCTTAATAAATCTTTCCTTAAAAAAATAAACCGTTTTGCGTAAAAAGTGAAAATTAAGTACATTTTGGACTTTAAGGAGAGGTTTGGGAGGAAAGCACAAGGGGGAGGAGTGGGTACTTTTGAGAAAATGTACCTCTTATCATGTTCTATCATCAGGAAAAAATGCAGCTTTCCCCTAATTAATTGCGAATAAAATCCTTTATTGACTGGGCTGAAAATACGTGGATAGGACGCGAGGAAGCTATGTGTCACACCAATTGGCAGTCTATTTTAATTTCGTTTTAAAAAACTTTTAAAGAGTCGAATGGAAAATTTTCTATGTCCAAAAAATATCGGAAAAATGATTAATGAAATACATCTAGCAAAAAGTATTTTTATCTGTTTAAAAAAATAAATAAGTTATTACATATCATTTAAAAATAACATTTATTACCTATAGTATAGAGTAATGATTATTCATTTAATAAATAACTAATTTTCTTATAGCTATGCTTATCAAACATAGGATACAGTTGTACTCAGAATAAAAATTGGCTACGTTTAGATTGTTTCAAAAGCAGGCTATAAGTTGCGTTAAGCGAAAATAATGAATGAAATAGAAAAAAACCTTTTAGACTAAACATTCGAGATGAAGTTTTTCAGGAGGTAAATACAATCAGTTTTAATGGCGAAACCTGATATCAGAGCTGAAGAGCTTTGAAGAACTAAATTCAACCCTTAAACAAATTTTATGTGTCATTGTGTTAACTTAGGTCGCTAAAAATGAAACAGAAATTCGAAGAAAACAGATACTGAAAGTAAAAGCAAAAACTCAATCTGAGTGAGTCGGTAATTTCGTTAAAATCTATTTTTGTATCACTCCGTAATAATTTGGTTCGTCTTCTCAGAAGTTGAAATATTCAACTGCGTATGAATATGAGTTACATTGTAGCATAATTAATATGTACTTTATTAAGGCTTTATGAAATATTAATTTGTTATGTTCTGAATAAACTCCATCGTAATAAATTCAACAAGCATTACTTATATACATTATACATGTTCAATGAACATCAACATGAATTAATCAATAAAACATTTTGAATTTTTTGTAAATTAGTGGTGTAGTTCATCAAGATATATGTATACAGGATGACCACGCTTTAAGATTAAAAAATAAAGACTATATTTGGGATCCAAAATGGAGTAAACCTTGTTATAACACGGTTTTAAGAAATTTGGACACCATAGGGCTTTGATTTACAAATTGATGTAAAAATCAATCAAATTTAAATTTGAATTACATTTTAAAATTTAAAAATGCAAGTATCAATTATTTTCTTATTCTAAATTTACTGATCTTTCTAATGTTGTTATACAATTTCTTATCGTACAGTAGTTCCAAAAATATGAGATCTACAAGATAGAAAATTTAAAAAAATGCGGAATCACGAATAATAAAAAAAATAGTTTTAATAACTATTATGATTCTCAATAAACCTGAATAACACTATATATAAATTATTGTTATTTCTTATTTGGGGTGTCAACAAATTCTCCTACATCATTGGTATATTTCGACTCCTCTTTTGAGTCATTCTCAAGCACCTATAACAAATAATTACAACCTGTCGAACAATTATTCTTCTATGAATAGTTTCTACCACCATTATTGTCGCTTAATAATAATAGTAATGGCGAAAAAAGTTTTTGGAAAATAGCTATTCTTACATTATTCAAGATATAAATAACACATTCAAATGAAGATTTTATAAACAAAAGATTTAAGATCTTAGCTCTTGAATATGGCAAGAATATGAATAGCCGGCTTTTATTACACACTTTTACTCCATTTCCACAACACATAAACCTTTATACAGGGTGCGGCATTTGATTTCAGGGTTGCTGATTTAAATTGGACGCCGATGAGCGAGGCCTAGTCAGAAAGGGGTGGGAAGGATCTCATTGGAAAGAGGAGGTCCTGAAGTTTTGTTACCCCTCAAGCCAGTTGTCGTCATGCGTTGGACAAAGGAACAGCGTGCGTTTGCCGTCGAGGTCTACTTTTCTAACGGTCATTCGGTGGTCGCCACACAACGTGCCTTCCGTACTCGGTTCAATATTTACCCCGTTCCTAGGCGGCAATCAATTGTTTCGTGGGTGGACACATTCAGAGAAAGTGGGAGTGTGGCAACAAATGGCCCAGGAGGTCAACGGACTTCCAGAACTCCAGAAAACATCGAGAGGGTGAGGGAGTCGTTCTCTCCCCGGCGTTCAGAGCGTAAACACGCTGCTGCCCTGGGGATTTCTGATCGCGCAGTAAGACGAATTCTTCACAACGAACTCCAGTTTCATCCCTACAAACTTGCTGTGGTCCAACAGTTGAGTGAACGCGATTTCGCTTCTCGCCAAACTGCATGTGACGAGCGCGCACCCCCGATTTGGCACCCTGCGATTTTTTTTATGGGGATATCTCAAATCCATCGTTTATAACGACAAACCCCGGACCCTGCAACACCTGAAGGACAACATCCGTCAAGCCATCACCAACATTCCCGTCGATATGCTCGAAAGAGTGGAGCGAAACTTCAAATCTAGGGTAGATCAGTGTATCACTAATGAGGGCCACCATTTGCCCGATGTCATTTTTAAAACTACTTAAAACAAAAATTCAGAATGTGTACTATACGATACAAAAATAATTAAATCGATATATAAAGTACTTTTTCTTTTATTGACTTTTCAAATCAGCAAGTTTCCCTGCCGCACCCTGTATATAGTTATAGATGATTGGTGATCCCTCAATAATAAATATTGTTGTTTCTTGTGGGTCTACAGGGATTGTTAATGTAAACAAACTCTCCTACATCATTATGCTACATTTCGACTCCTCTTTTGAGTCATCCTCAAGCACCTATAACAAATAATTACAACTTGTCAAACAATTTTTTTCTATGAATTCACCATTATTGTCACTTAAGAAGTTAAATATAGTTTTTGGAATGTACCTATTCTTACCATATATAAGAGCTAAGATCTTAACTCTTCTGTTTACACAATCGTCGTTTAAATGTGTTATTTATAACAAAAGATTTAAGATCTTAGATCTTGAATATAGTAAGAATAGCTATTTTCCAAAAACTTTTTTCGCCATTACTATTTTTTTTAAGCGACAATAATGATGGTAGAAACTATTCATTAAAGAATAATTGTTCCACAGGTTGTAATATTAGTTATAGGTGCTTGAGACTGACTCAAAAGAGGAGTCGAAATATACCATAATGATGTATGAGAGTTTGTTAATTATCCCTAAAACCCACAAGAATCAGTAATAATAATTATTGAGGTATCACCAATCATCTATAACTAAATATAAAGGTTTATGTGTTGTAGAAATAATGAAAGACGACTCTCCACCAAAAGTGACTTTATTCTACAAAGCCTGCTTTCAACCACTTATGTCTCACCACACTAGTGGTGGGACGATTAAAAGTATGTAATTAAAGCCGGCTTTGTATAATAAAGTTAATTTTACCACTAATAATACTATATCTAAATTACATATGAAGTTAGTTTTTATTTATTTTTTTTTTTATTCGGCTCATTTAGCGTTGGTAAGAGTTTTGAAATAGTTCTTGAAAAAGCTTGTCAAAGTATAAGATATACCAATATAGTAAAAATTATTAAAATAAAATTCAAAATAATTTATTTATAATTATAATAAATTATAAATTGTAATTATAATGAATTGCTCCTAAATAATAACACGATACCTACTTAAGTTGAGTGTGAAATTAATTACGTCCTTTATAGCGAAACTACCGCTAGTTCAGACCCGAGAAAACCTTTCTAAAGAGCACAATTTTCAGGGAAGGGTCGGTGCTTTTGTAATGGAAATGTCACGAATAGCAGGGGGAAAGTCATACCAAGGGCTGATGGAAGTGAAGATGGATGTAACACTGAATGGACACGGGGTAAAGCGTAGTTTAACACCTCGACTCCACTTAAACTATTTAGGAGTTTTGTTCAAAACTATCCATCTGACTAAACTCTCTTAGACTAGAAGAGAAAAGTTGAGAAATTATTGAAGCAAGTTTTCCTATTACAAAAACTATTTGCATATTGTATTATTTTTCCGAAACGTTTTGTTTTTTATCTGATAATGTGACTAAATTATTTTGGTATTATATCATTTTGAATATAAAGTTACCTTTTAACTTCGTCCAAAATTCATTCAGACATTGAGTCACAAAAGTATTATGTTTAAAGAAAGATTCACGATGAGTTTAGCTAATCCTCTAAAAATCCTCTTTTAAATAAAGTTTAATTAAAGCATTTTTTTTTTATAAGTAGCTACCTATTAGCCGTACAAGGTCTACTTATTTCCCTTGTAATAAGAGAACCGGTTTAGGAAGAAGCGCAAATGTAAGTGATGTGTTTGTTGTCTCTGAGTTCACGTTTAAGTGAGAACGCTCCTGTGCTTGTCTCTGATTTCACCTTTAACAAATTCCATCTTGAGTGAAAGCCATGCAACGGTTTGAATTAGGGTCTTAAAAAAGTCGTTAATCGTTGTCTGGTATTATAGTATTGATAGAATAACTGATCATATATGGTAGAGAGGGGGGGGGGGGGGGGTTCTTTGTAGGTAAGTGGGAGGATTCCCTCAGTGTTATAACAAACATTGAAAATATGTTAATTACAATGATGCCTGAAATTGAAGATCAAATGCCAAATTCCACGTTTATGCAAGATGGTACTCCTCGCAAACAATTAATTACTTACAAGAGAATTGCTCAGACTTCATTTAGCCAGACTACAAGTGACCACCTAACAGTCCAGAACTAAATCCAATTGATTGAGCCTGGGGTTGGTAAGAACAAAGAGTGTACGTTGGAGGCAGAATAAAGGATGTTAATGAATTTTGAGAAAAGGATTCTTCGTGCCTGGGATGAAATGCATCAATCGACTATTGCTAGGACCATATCCCACTGGAGAAGGAGAGTGTAGGCTGTCGTAAATGAACTTGGAGGACATATTGAACCATACAACAAGAAAATCTGTAAAATAGGCATTGCTTTTTTTTGTAATTTTGTTACGTTCTTAGATTAATTTGGTTTATTTCTTAGATACATTTATTTGATCAAAAATACCCAGATAATGACCTTTCTTAAAACCCTAATTCAAACCATCATTGCATAGCTTTCACCCAATAGTTTTTTAAGTTATAGATATGAAATTTAAAGTAGAAGATTGTAATTTTCAGAACCCGCAAACCCTATATCTCTATCTATGACAGAAGCTTTGCTATAAGAGTTCAAAAAAGTTCGGTTTTTGTCCACCCTGTGTATATATATCTAAAAGGTCACTGGGAAGTGAAACCCTCAACTTTTTTTTCTAATTTTTAATACTCTCTTCAGGAGGGTTGATCCGAAGACGTAAACCTCATAACCATAGGTTTATTAAACGTAAACCTCATTATGGTGGGTTCATTAAGGCGGTACTCGTCCTGTTTAATCCAGGAAAGGAGTGGATCGGCCACTTCACACACCCACTTGATATGATCATCAATGTAAAAAAGGAGACAAGGCATGTTTCACAAACCTCCTTGGGACTTGGACCCAAAATTCAACTGTTTGTAAGTCACCTTTGTTCAGGCAAAAATGTGGCAACAATTTGTGCCCTCGCATACGCCGATACCCTGAACCCTATGTCCAATGTGTGAAGTTTAAATGAACCTATTAATTAGAACTTAAAAGTTGATTATTTTCTATATTATGAGTTTTCTTGTTATATCATAACAAGAGAATACAAACATACCTATTTCAGCATGGAACATGCAATTTGTGATGACCAACCCCGTGAAATCTAAGTAGCCTGGGGGCTATTCTGGGGCATTAGGCTTTGGGCCTGAGGCGTGCTTGACCCCCTGCTTTAGTCGCAGTCACACTATCTTGCTTAAAGGTGGATTCAGACGGTTCAATAAGATTGAACGACACACTTTCAATGCCTGGTGCCTGAGAGCATGGGGCCATTTTCTTTTATACTTCACCCTCAAAAAACTGCTAACTCTAACTTTATAGAGGGATTTGGTTTAAACACGTGCGTCAGCCATTTAACTTTAAATCCGATCTTCGAATATAAGTCAATCAAGGTAGAATGTTTTTTATTTAATAGGAAATTTAATCTAGACCTTACGGAGGAGAAAATGTCAGAGATTTTGTGAATCCCGACGTTTCGAACCCATTAGAAGAATTATTCTCAAGAGAGTTGGTCACAATGAGAGTTATTTTAAACTGATTTTCATTGTGAGAAACTCTTTTTTTGCTCATGGGATCGAAACGAAAATTCGCGTCCTAACATATACTTTAATGATTTTATAATTGATTATTACCTAATTTATTTCATTTCCCCCCCTTTTTATAAATCTGTCAACATTATTTTGATATTTTGCATGAATTAAAGTACCACTTCATCACAATATATACAACGGAGACAGTTGAACTTAATGTAGGGCTATTTGTGGGCTAAAGTCGACAAATCATAAAACTTTCTTAATAATAAGATAAGTACTTTCAATGATATTGGTATAAATAAATTTATGTTTATGTGCACGTGAAAGAGAAATAAATGGATGCAGAAGGTTATATCTTATATGGGACCAAAAATGGGCTAATTAGGACCTACCATACAAATTTCATTAAAATAGGACAAACAAATAGTTTTTAAGATAATATTGGTTCGCAAAAATTGAGTGACAGACAGACTCGGAACCAATGATCCTTGATGCCTCAAACGGATTTCTATCTTGGAATATTTGAAATCGGAATCATACAATTTCTTCGTTCTTTAGAACGATCACATAGCTTCCGCTACCTTTAAGTTGAAGCTAAAACAGCTAAGAGCTAAAATAGTAAGATATTTTCTTCTAAACTCTAGTAAGGATAATTGGAAATGTTTATTTCTGTAAAGAAATGAAAGCATTGTAATATTGATGAAGAGAGGAAGGTCCGACTGAAAGCCAAGCATGATAAATTCGTTGCGGGTCACTTTAAGTTCTCTGTAAAATGCAAATGATTAATAGGAATTCTTGAAGCTTCGTGTTTCCAAGTGGTCTACAAAAGCAATTTAATATTTGCGTTTTGTTTGTGTCAGTCTATTTCTATTCCGTACAAGGGGGTAATTTATGAGTGACAGGAAAAATTGGGTATATTCATATTTTCTCTCCACACATAGAAAAAGAAAAGAAAGAAAAAAAAAAAAGAAAAAAAATACATTCGAGAAAGGGGAAATTACGTGGGGTTAGCTTAAAACCAGATGTGTTGAAAACATACGCGAGTAAAAAAAAAAGAAGAAAATTCCAATATAAAATGGAAAATTCAAGTGAATGAAAGCACGAAATTCAACCCCTTTCTAACAAAACCAAAGCTTCATTTAAATAAGAAATCCTTTTTCACTACCCCCTTCTGTAACCCCCTCTCTCTCCCCCTCCCCAAGTATGTAATTTTCTTCTGAATATAACCTGAATAAATAATTTTACGAAGGTTTCAACTTAAAATATATGGATGTAATAAGTCAACACAAGTCAAGTCGCGTTTGAGGGTTTTAGTTAATTAAATTCAGTAAAAATAAAAAGGTAACATAGTTCGAAGTTAATTACCTTTTTAAAGAGATGTAAGCAATATTTTTTAGACTGTCAGAACTTGTCTTTTTTATTTTATTTTATTAGTGAATTTAATCCAAGTACAATGAAGTACATTATATTTTAGAAATTAATTTTTGTTAACAATAATAATAATTAAAATTAACACAAATTTTAAAAAGAGAGACTTCTTTTGTCTGATTTTTATCTTTAAACTTCCTTCAAAAATATTTTAATTATATTTTCTCTTTTAATTTTTATAAGAAATTAAAAAAAAACGCTAACTTTGAAAAACTTTATATAAAGAAGACAAAAAAAGAAAAAAAATGAAATAAAAATGTTTATCTTCTTTATTGTTAACTACGAAATTGAGATATTTTACAATTTTTTCCTTCGACGTTTTTTCCAATATAATAATTTGTTTAATGAAAAATACTAAAAGTTAATCATTTTAAAAACAAAATCCCGTCAAGTACTTGCCAGCCAAAAGGGTTCATGGCATGCAAAATTAACCACTATCCACAAGTGTTATATATTTTTGGTATCAAGTTATTAACGCTATATTTTTCCTGTCTGCGCGTCAAAACGATCTTTAATATTGGAAAGTTTTATGTTTTCATCTCTTTTTGGAACCGTACACAGCGACAGAGAGACACATGAACGAAACTATTAGGGTTCCTTTTTTGGTTTTACCAACGAACCCCTAAAAAGGTGGTCCCAACAGAGGGTTTTATATCATATCAATTATGTTTAGATGGCCAATAGTTAGTTTTTTAAGCAGTTAAAAGTTTCAATAATTATTCAATAAATTAAACAGATATTTTTTTCATGTTTTGGTTGATCCAATTAATGTATTCACGGTAATGTTACGAACTCTGAAAGTCAATGCTAACCTGTTAAACTAGAATTGGACGAGAGTAAAGTTCACACTGCAGTACAATTGTCCCTGGTTCAATAGAAGAGTCAAGAATGCAATTAGTAATTGGAAATAATTCGAAACTTGGTGCCGTCGGTAAGTGCGAAGGGACAGAAAGTTTGTTAACGCTTTAGTAGAGACAGGGAAATTCAAGTACTCGACATCTACACATTTAAGTCCCCAGGGGACAGTTAATGAACAGAGTCAGAAATATTTGTTCGAGTGAGCCGCAGGGTCCCACGTGTACACGGTGCCCTGGACCTTATCAGTAAAGACCTTAGGGACATTATGATCAACCGTAGGGGACGATATCAACTCGTGACCCTACATGACCCCAAACTACAACTTTCACTCGTGAAGTTGTTTAAACACCCTCCAGCCTCTAAAACAATCAAACGACGCCGTCCTGCGATAACCCTCATCACCTCTCCAAACTAATTTACAAATAATGGATGGTGCGGAACTTCTTGAAACTCATGAAAACCCAACTTAACTACTTGAAATTTGATATCGTCTGATTTATTAATGAAACAGGATTTATACATAAATCTACTTCAATCCTGTTGCAACAAATATTAACACATTTGTCACACGTCTCTCGTATAACGTAAAATTATATAGAGGAGATTCCCAATATATATTTTTATATATATATATATATATATATATATATATATATATATATATATATATATATATATATATATATATATATATAAATATAAATATATATATATATATACTTTATTCTTATACGTCTTGAATAAGACACTTCATTCGGTTATTACACATTTTTTATGCACAAGTATAACTGTGACAAACTATAAAGGATAGATATAAAGTTTGTTACTAAAAATAAGTTCCTATAAATACTCATACCTACTTCTAATTCCCAGGAGGGATTTTACCACCTTCCATAAATATTTATAAAACAATCGAAATAGAGTGAAAACTTTCAATACACCTAATGGAAAATATGACACATTGTTACTTGCCTTCTCTATGCGCAATAGACACTAACTATAAAAACAGTGATAAAGACTACCTAGCCCATAATATAAAGTTAACTAAAAATTAAATATGATCGAATTCTCATCATTGTTTTAAAACAAATTATAATAATAGTAAACATTAATCTCCACAACAGAGGATACACTTTTGTTGGTTAGAAAAAAATTTAAGTGGATAAAAGCATTAATATAAAACTACTAAGTGAATGGTAAAAAAAGACCAAAAAACTTCTTACATTTTTTAGAGCTTAAAAAATTTAGTTTTTTGGGATGAAAAATTGCTACAAAAAAAAGCGAGAAAAGAAAAATCCTTAAATTTTCATTACAGTGTGATGTAGTCGCTGGAGACCTTTGCTTTACTTTTTTTTCATTCCGGCTACTTCATATTATTTCATTAAGTTAAAAACAACTCTAGTATACCAGCGCTTACTCTTATGAATATCCGCTCTATCCCATAGGAGATGTTTTTCATTTATAAAATGAAATATATATATATATATATATATATATATATATATATATATATATATATATATATATATATATATATATAAGGGTTTTTCTAGTGGTATAATGAAAACGAGAAAGGGTAAAGAATGAAGGAAAGATAAAAAAGACAGTAATATAAGTTTGTTTAATCTATGTTAAAGTAACTCAAAGGGTTAAAGAAAAAGTAAAAAAAAAAAAAAAAAAAAGTAACTGCTTGAAATTACACTGGTAAATCTTAAATATAAACATGTAAAAGTATGTAGTGCATGTGTTTCAATAGATATAAAGGTGACAATTTTGTATACATCGTTATTCTGCGCATTCATAAGGGAAATGCACTTTTTAATTATAGGAAAAAAACTGTCGAGATTTTAGGGGAATAATGTTGAATATAATGTTTTAGCACTAAAAAAAATACTTAATCTTGACCGAGATTTTGTGTAGACATTTCATACAAAAGATTTGTCGGATCACACTCCAAAAAAATTGTCTCATTTACATAGTAACACTGAATTTTAACTCCAAAATAGATTAGTAAACATTTTATAAAAATTATGTTACATCGAAGGAGAAAGTCAGATTGAGAAGGTGACGTTGTCTTTTAGTAGTATGGTTGTAGTTTTTTTCATAATACCGACACATATAAATTAAATTGGTATTTAAAAAACTATGATTTTAATCAAAATCAGTTTTTGAGAACTCTTAGCGCATCGCAGAGCGAAAGGCCAAGTTCCAGGAAGCATGCAGCACTCAAACCAATTCACCCGATTTTCTTCCTCATAAGATGCATGGGCTTTTGAAATTTTAAACTTAGATTAGAGAGGTTTTTCCAAGAGGTTTTAAATCTTGTATTTTTGTTACTGACTCACTCACTGAGTTATAATCAAAATTATATAAGTGACTTCCTGCACAAATATCACTGATTTTGTAAGGACTAAAAGTTTCATTCTATGACCATTTTTCTACCTCCGTCGTTGGTACCTTAGATAGAGCTAGATTTTATTCATATTTTTTAAACTTTGACTTTGATCTCTCATAGCGTTAGATTGGATGGCTCAATTCTCACACTAATGTTCTTTAAATAGAGTATGTATAATTTTATAAATTAGTCCTATATCCTGAGCACCGAGAGTAAACTTTTTCCCAAGTGCCGTGACAGGTGACCACTTTTATCAGTTTGTTATAGTGTTGCTTATCATTTAAACGGCAACAATATGTACTTCTAGGCTATGTCATTTTTATTTTTTTGTTTAATAGAAACATGTACTTTTGTACCGATTTGTTTTATAATAATAATTTCATACATAGAAAGTACACTAAACCTGTGTTATTCTTCCTCAGTTTAATGTATATATATAGGGAAAACACAGTGGCCTTTTTCCCTTCTGTGCCTCATAAGCAACTAAGATGACGCTAAAAAAAAAAAAAAAAAAAAAAAAAATGCCATCCCCAACAAAAACCTAACCGTGAAAAAAGGGCCAAGTTCCAGACCCCCTCCCAAAATAGTGAGCCCATCAAAGTAGTGATATCTGCATTGTGGCCAAGTCTGTTTTATGCCAAGTGGTAAGTAATGATAATAAAAGAACAGTTGTTCATGAAAGTATAAGTGAAGTGAGAGTATGGACTAAAGAAAGAGCAGACCCACAATGTAAATATCATAGTACCTTAATAGGCTTATACATTTTCGGGAGGGTAAATTCATTCCGATTTGCTTTAGTGGTTACATTTTATTATGGTACATTTTTTTCAAAATTTACTATATAAAAATAATCATATCCGGGAGGATCGAACCCCCATCTCTCGCTATTTTCAATTACTGGGATATCTTGTAGTAAATGTCAGTGGGGGATTTCGGCAATTGGAATTTATGTCACTTGTATGAGACCCATAGTATCGTAATCTTATCAGTTTTTTGTTTGCATGTTACGTGCTTGATTTGTAACATATCAGTTTTGATGACACATCTTTGAACAATGGTTGCAGATTTGGTTCCACATAAAGCAAAGGTAAATGAAGTTGTCCACTATTTCAAAGGGATGTCAATCAAACCAACGCCCCTTTTTATACTTTTTTCTTTCTCTTGTCAAAACTGTCACCTATCTTAATTTATACATAGAATATTACACGAGTGGTAACATATTGCGTCAAAGAGAGAAACAGACATTGTAAAATAACGTGATTTAACATAGATACAATTCTTCTTTTACTAATATTACATTTGAGTATTTTTACATATCTTCAGGTTTTTATAGTGTTAGAGCTAATATAAAATAGAGTATGCACGTCTAGAATTTACTTATTCTCTCTTCCCTTATTCCTAAAACAACAACTTGCTCTCTTTCAATGTTTATGAAGACGAACGAATAATACAAAATACAACAGTAATATAAAGTAGAGTGTTCTAAGTACATTTTCCCATCCCTACCCTTATTTCTCTTGCTCTATGCTTTACATCTCATATTTGATATTATATTAATAGATTTATGGAAATTTATTGTAATATTTGATATTATGTATACTTCCATGTACATCGACAACCTAATACACATATGAGGAAGGCGCATTTTTGAAAACTAACTACATCTGATCTCACTCTAATTTTTATAAATTACTTGTTTTAATGCCCTCTCACTCTAAAATAATCTTTTGGTTTTTTTATATTATCAATTTGGGATCTGAAGCCTTTTAAAATTTAGCAAGCGCTTTACCTAAACAATCAATTTTAATTAAATCAATATATGTACATATTCACAAAGGTTACACCCCGAGGCAATCAGTTACCTTACTCTTAATATTATGAAAATGTAGTCCATTAAAAATCATCTTTCCAGACAATAGTGGTATAAAATAAAGAGAATGAGATTAGTCACAATATAATATATGTGAAAAATGATTTTATCTTTATCACAATATATGAGAGAGAGAAGATTTAATCTTTATCACAATATATTTAAGACTGAATATTTCATCTTTATCACAATATATGGGAGAGAGACGATTTTATCTTTCTCATATTCCTTTGTCTATGTTCCTTTGTCTATGTTGTTATTTGATTGTTTAGGTAAAGCGCTTGCTAAATTTTAAAAGGCTTCAGATCCCAAATTGATAATATAAAAAAACAAAAAGATTATTTTAGAGTGAGAGGACATTAAAACAAGTTATTTATAAAAATTAGAGTGAGATCAGATGTAGTTAGTTTTCAAAATGCGCCTTCCTCATATGTGTATTAGGTTGTCGATGTACATGGAAGTATACATAATATCAAATATTACAATAAATTTCCATAAATCTATTAATATAATATCAAATATGAGATGTAAAGCAATTTTGTTTAATATCGTTACCGTTGATCAAAACTAGCTTACGTTCAAAGATATAAAAAATTATTTAGTATTATGTCAAGATACATATTTTTTTTTTATGCTATTTTTAAAGAAGTGGAAACACTGAGCTCAATCTCCATTGTAGTGTTCATTAGAGATTGATAAAATTATGGTAAAATCTAAATATTGATGTATAAATACATAATATGACAATGATAGTCTCTGTATAATACAGCTTGTAGTTTTTTATTCCAGGAGATAGCTTGCAAAAAAGTATCTGACAAACATCAAGCTAAAATCTAGTGGTTTTTTTTTTCAAATGCCTATTGCCAAGCTATGTCCCGCAGACAGACTTAGTCGACCACATATTCTTAAAGGGCACCAAAAGTCATAAAGAATTTTAGCTTGATGTTAGTCAGACACTTTTTTGCACGCTATCTCCTGGACAATTAAAGATTTTAGGGGATCAATGAAATCACATTTTTTAAATTAATCTCTGAAAATTACTTAATTTCACACCTATAAAACATGAAATCAATAAATCATGCTGTAGGAGACTAATATATATATATATATATATATATATATATATATATATATATATATATATATATATATATATATATATATATATATATATATATATATATATATATATATATATAAATACGTGTGGTGTCGCGGGACACCCGGAACGAAGTTCCTTACATTTTTCATTAAATATAAATTATAAAATCACACTGCTAAGTACGTATACATTGCTAACTACTTATACATGGCGGTGTTAGAAAAGAGACAAAATTAAAAGTAACGAACTGTTTGTACCTAGCAGAGTTAGGGCAAAATTAAAAGAAAATCATTATTTGTATCATTAAAGCAAGCGTCTTACTATAAATATATATTGAATATAAGAAAAAAGTTTATCATGATCAGTTTATAGTGAAAGAGTATGTTTGTTAAAGGAGTTTGGATTGAAATAAGACTGTTTTCTACCTACTCGGCCAATTAATTTAAGATATTATAAAATATATCTCTTCCCTACTCTACAGCTTCAGCTTGTATCAGGGTGAAATTTTACATGATTATATTTTATTTATTTACAAAACAGTGACATTTTTTACATATATAACAAAAATAATCAAAACAAGTCAAGTAACAGGCTTCCTTAATAACACTTTTTCCCGTCTTTTAAAGCTTATGTTTACGCGAGCGTTGCGCGTGAACGCTTGGGTGGATAACGTTTTCCGACGAACTCAGCCTGGGCATTGGTAAAATGAACATGTGTACCAAATTTCATTTAACTCGGTGATCTTTTACTCAAGTTATCGTCGTCTGTAGATTTCGTGACGGATTTTGCGTGACGGTGATTTTGTGACGGTGATTTTGGTAGTTTTTTTTGGATTCACTCCTTGGCTCCAGAACGTGCCATAAGGAACTTCGTTCCAATAATATTTTGTAAAGAAATGTTTATACTTCAGTTACTATAGGTTGTGTAATATTAAAAGAAAATGTTTATTTCAGGAAATATCATTATTCGTTTTAAAATCTTTTTGGTGGCTGAATCTGAAATTCCGTATTTGATAAGCTAAATTAATTAATAGAATTTACATTCTATTTTGATTACTTGTTTTAACCATTTACAAAATGACAAAGATATTCCATTTCTTTTGATTTCATTATCAATTAATTATGAATTTTAAATTGGGGCGTACTTGATTTACATAAGCTATTTATAATAATTTATTAATATAATTTCTAATCCTCTTTTTCGATATAAGTAACGGCATCCGTGTTTGAGTACATATATAAGTATGTTTTTGTAATATTCCAGAAAGCACCAGAAGGTAAGCAACATAGGAGTGTCTCTTCAAAGGAATGTCTTTCCAAAAGAATGATGTATTAAAATAAAATATAAACAAAACAACTCTGTATTCTTCTACTTTTGAAATGTTTTCATCTTAGTGATTGCGCTCAAGGAACATCTACAGTTTTGAATTTCGACAGCAAAACAAATACCGAGAATTTATAATACAATACCTTTTCATCTCAGAACACAAAATGAGATGATGTTTAACGTTATAAAACTTTCGGCATTATAATATTTTAGTTTTACACTCAATTAAAATGTGCCGACTTAGAGCTTAAAGGTGATTCATTCTAAAGTGTACTTTTTAGAGTTTCGATGGTAAAATCAAAAAAAGAAACCCTTATAGTTTCGTTCCTGTGTCTGTCTGTCTGTCACTCTGTACCGGTTCCAATAACTTTTGAATCAAATGAGATAAAAACATGAAACTTTCCAGTATTAAAGATCGTTTGCACACAAGAAAAATATAGCGAACTCAAAATGATCAGCGGTTTAAATTAAAAATGGCGGATGATTCACGTCACGCGAATTTTTCTTTTTATTAACATTTTGAGTGGGGTATCAAATGAAAGGTATTGAAGAGTAGATTACAAAAATATAAAACACTTGTAGATAGTGCTTCATTTTCCGCGCCATTTTGCCAAAAAAAATCAACATTTCGCGTTCCCCCCCCCTAAAACTATATTTCTGCGGTCTGCTAGGCTATAGAAAAAAAAATTGAGTAGCAATTTGATGTGATAAACTGGGAATCCTAAATGGCGGCTAAATTCTTGTCCCGGGGAATTTATTTTTTTAAATTTTGAGTGGGGTATCAAATGAAAGGTATTGAAGAGTAGATTACAATAATTTCAAGATAAAAATAACTTTTTATATACTACGTTTTTAAATTTTCTGTTGAATCGTATGTAATGTTGATAATATAATTGTTATTGTTATATAATATATAATGTTAGTGAGAAAAAGCTTTGGCTATTAAAAAGTTAATTTTACGTGGAGAGACTTTTTCATTTTTCCTTAAGATGACCTCCATAGACGCTCCCATATTTTACATAATTGTTATTGTTATATAATACATAATGTTAGTGAAAAAAAAAATAGTTCCGAATTTATTTACTTCACATAAATGACAACCATCCAGAGAGCTGATCTTAAACCTATAAAAGGATAAATCTTTGTACAACGGATCTCCCCAACACCAAATCTAAAGCATGCCATCGACATAATATTAGAAATAATATAATCGATAAATAATATAATCGATATTTCCTGTTTTGCTGTCATTCAATGTTTATCTATCACAAATTTGAGACCCGTCAAAATGAAGATTGCGTAAATATTGGATATGGCAAAACAAATAAAATAACTTGCGGATTTTTTCCGAACTAACTTTCCGCTCAGCAAAATGTGCTGAAAACTAATTAAATTCTGCTGAAAGATGGCTAAAAGTATTTAAATAATGCATTGTCATCGTGTTCTGAGCTATGCTAAAAGTTTCAAATGTCTAGCTATTCGGGAAGTTAGTTAGAAATCGATTGCCAGATTTGTACCGGACAAACAAACAAACAAGAATGCAAGCTAATAAAAACGTAGTAAAAATATATATAACACTTGTGGATAGTATATAGATGGTACGGACATTTTATTTGTGGATATTTTGATAAATTTACATGCTTTAGTCCAAAGAGTCCAAAAAATTTTCTTTGTAAAATTTTGGTTTGAATGCTTGAGTCTACACTACTGAATCTATTACGATGATATGTAAGTGTTCATACATAAATACATAATATTAAGTAGTGTCATACCAAAGTGAAAATTACAAAATGAATACAACTCATTTTTATTAACTTTTTTTTCTTTAAAAGAAATTGTTATTTAATGAAAAAATAAATTGTATCTCATTTAAATTAAATTCTAATGAAAGAATGTGATATTAGTCTTTTTTAAAAGGACATTTTTTTTGCTGGAATTCAATTAATATAAGGGATTTGCATAAACCATTGAATTTAAATAGCTATATATATATATATATATATATATATATATATATATATATATATATATATATATATATATTAAAAATGGATATTCGAGGCGCAAATATGTAGGCCATTAGGGTCATAATTGCTTGGTTGTTCTAAAAGCAAAAGGATAATATTAGGGTCCAGTTTAAAAGGTTTCTGCTTTTAAGGCCATGGCGATCCTTAACTTACTCTAAATTGTCCCTTAGGATATAAGGCGTTCCAAACTCCACCTAGCTGGTAGAGTCACGTACCGCTCGTATCTTCTTGAAAAACGTTATAAATTAGGAAAAATTAGGAGTCCTGACTCGAACAGGCTTTTACTGGAGAGTCTGGACCTAATATGAGTATATCTTTAACTTTTATATAAAAACGGAACTAAGTTAAACTTATATATGAAATAAACAATAAATGTACAAAATAATTTCTATTTAATTTTTCTCACTAAAAGAGAAAGCTTTAGAATAGGTTAACTTCTTCTTGATAATACATTATAATGTAAAAATATATATTTATTATTATTACTTCTACAATAATATCTACAAGCATCATTAAACTCGTTTCTTACTATTTTCCAATATTATTTATTCTCACACTATATTACTCTCTTATTGACTATCGATTCATGAAAAGAAATTTATGCCTATAGTAAAGCAGAAAAGATATAATACCACCGAAAACCAATGTTGCCTATAAACAAGCAGAATAGATTTAATGATGCCACCAAAAAGCAATGTTGCCTATAAACCAGCTAAATTGATATAATGATGCCACCGTATAGCAATGTTGCCTATAAACATGCAGAATAGATTTACAAGCAACTCCGTGAATCAGTGTTAATAATAATTAAAATACATGAACTATAAGCAGGCTAAATAGATTTTCCAGATACCTGCGTAAAACAGTGTTGTTAGATTAGACAAATTTATATTTAAATAAATACGTATTTATCTTGAATTCATATATGAAGTTTTATGATTATTTACGTACTTGAATTCATTGCGCATGCGCGTCTCATAGTTCTGAAGAATTCCTCTTTTTTTCCACGCTAGCGCGGTAAAGAAGAGGAATTCTTCAGCTCTACGCACGATTAGCTAGTTTGTTTACATTTAACAAAACTAATTTGCTGTTCTTTTATTAAAGTAGCTGTTTATATCGAGTTTTTAGTGAAAAACAATGAGTGAATTAAGCGACTTTGACGAAAATGTGGAGAATAATACTCCTCCAGAAATAATTAATTCGGCAAAAAATAAAACTCAAGAATTAATGCCATCTTAATCAAGAGAGAGATACGAACTTACATACAGCAAGTTTATTTTTTTCTGTATTATTAAATCTAACAATCGTAGATAAAGTACGATACGCAACTCGAGCGAAAACGGCAATTTGCATTGCTCGTGTGGTTTTACAACCCTCGCTGTCGCTCGGGTGCAAACTCCACACTCGCATGCAAAATGCTACTTTCCGCACTCGACGCGTAATGTACTATTATAGAACAAAAATCGACATTGGTCATCACTTCTTTAGGTTTTATAAATTGAAGAGTTTCTCTTCTAAAAATAGATTCTATATAGTTATTAGATTATAAATACAAAGGCAGACAGTGTAAACATTTAAGTACAGAGATAACATCTACTATACCTTTATTTTATTATTATTATTTATTTATTTTTTTTTTTTTTCACTTGTATCAACTAAATTCATTTCTTTCAATGACTCTATAATGGAAAATCTAGTTAAGTTTCTTTATAAAAAGTACCATTCTAATGGTTCAATAAAATATCCATTACTAAAGTTTTCTGTAGCCATTTGGCTCTCCTCCCTGGAAATAATTAGAAACCGGGACCTTCGCTCTTCTTATAGGCAGATAAGAATGTATTTTTTTTTACAATTCTCCAATTGTGTCCAAGTCCAACTAAGCTCTAATTCTGATTGTAGATCTAATCTTTGAAAATATTAAATTCTTATTCAATTCCACATCTTTATTCAAGTTTTTAACTTACAGACATAATCTGAGGCACGGGAGTGTGCAAGGTCAAGTTCCAGTAAGAATGCAGTGTAGGATACATTTAATTGAAGTAATTCACACCGATTCTTTCACCCTAAAAGTGTGTAGGCTGTGTTCAAGCTTAAAACACAGTAAAAAATTGAGCCCTTAATATTAAGCCTCGAGTTTCGAAGTTTGCAATTTCGTTACTGAACGACTCACTCATCATCAAAATTATAATTGACTTCCAGAAAAGCAAGAAACTAGAATATGTAACCGACAGGAAATTTCAAAAAGTTGAAATTTTATATCCCCCCCCTTCCAAAAAAATTAAAATGGTTAATTTTAATTAACCATTTAATTAACCATTTAAATTAACCAGTTAATTAACCACGTTAATTAACAGTAAGTCGAATCGAAAAACTGATGCATACATGACATTTCATGGCTAAAATATAGCCAATTATTCTATTTCTAAATTAAATTAAGGGCAGAAAATAGTACATTACGCGTCGAGAGCGGAAAGTAGCATTTTGCATGCGAGTGTGGAGTTTGCACCCGAGCGACAGCGATGGTGGTAAAACCACACGAGCAATGCGAAATGCCGTTTTCGCACGAGTTGCGTACCGTACTTTATCTACGATTGTTAGATTTAAATATTAAATACAGAAAGAAATATACTTCCAGTATACAAGTTCGTATTTCTCTTTTGATAAAGATAACATTAATTCATTAGTTGTATTTTGTGCCGAATTATTTCGGGAGGCGTATTATTCTCCTCATATTCGTCATAATCATTTAAATCACTCATTGATTTTCACAAAAAACTCGATATAAAAGTTACTTTTATTAAACAAACAGCAAATTAGTCTTGTTAAATGTAAACAAACTCTCTAATCGTGCGTAAAGCTGAAGAATTCCTCTTCTTTACCGCACTAGTGTGGTAAAGAAGAGGAATTCTTCAGAACTATGAGACGCGCATGCGCAATGAATACAAGTACGTAAAGAATCACTTTCTACGCATCTAAACAGAGATATAATGTTTATATTTCGTATCAATCGTAGATAAAAGAATTAAGATATAAGTACCGTATGAGACAATTTTAAATGGATCAAGGTTATAAACCAATTGCTTTCGGCATTTCCTTATTTAATTTACTACTTAATTTCATCTTTCATTCTCTCTCTCTATCTGTCGACACACACATACCTTATATATATATATATATATATATATATATATATATATATATATATATATATATATATATATATATATATATATATATATATATATATATATATACCACAAGTAATTTTAGAAGAGTTTAAAAAAAGTAAACTTTTTGGAATAGAAAACTTCGAGAAAGCGCTATCTTTAAAACAAACTTTGTATACGTGTAAATCTTAAGCAAACTTTTTTCCTTTCCTTAACTCAACATTTGATCTATTTCAGTTGTCTAGACAAGGAGAGAAGAAGGGAAAAGTATGTGGAAATGGGAGGGGGTTTTCAAGGGGGGGGGGATAAAGTTTTACCCAAGTTTTTACACCAAAGTTAAAGTCGTCCGGGGGGGATATTGTGTGAGAAGTATTTTCCTGTGAGGGTGGTCTCGTCCCATGTCTCAACTAAGCAAACTTGCCTCCTTGTTCTAAAATCCAATATTTGAACAGGTCTCGAGCTACTCTAGCTAAGGATGGAGGTGTGAATCTCAAACCAAACACTTTCCCCTCTCCCCTCCCCCCTCTCATTCTCTTCTTCTCGTCCCTGCTATATTTAGATAAGACATTTTCCCCGAGCCTGAATATTTTACATCTTTAATGACATTAGGGTTAGGTAAAAACGATAATTTTATTGATTTTTCCCCCTCCTATGTTAATGTGGTATAAACATTATTTAAAGCACTACAATTTATTCCTATTTTCCAACATGATGCCACAGTTCTTTTCAGAACTTTAAGGACTTTTAATATGTTTATTTTCAAGCACCAATAATAAACGTCTTTGCCAAATATCCAAACGTTGAAAATTTGTTTGAATCGTGGTGATTCTCGTCATTTCACCTCAATACAGGTTCTGTTTATTGCACTATTAGTGTTAAATAAATAAATTATTGAAAGACCGCATTTCTAATTCTAACTTCCACTCTTTTACCATTTGAACTTAATTTGGAGTTACCTGTAGATAGGTAACATTCCGTCCACTGAATGAGGTTTGAGATGAAAAGTGTTAAATCAGAATATATTTTTATATTAAAGGTACGTCTTCCTAGATGCGACTCCAGCTATAGCGCGATAGTCGCTAGGCGACTATCGCTTGAGCGTCTATCGCTGGAGTCGCATCTAGGAAAATAAAGCCCATCTGTATGGAAAATGGACATATTATGTTACAATTTACACATCACCCACTGTGTTTAGGGTTTCCCACCACATAAGCAAGAACATACTCACAAGAAGTGGCCACCGACAGCCTCGTAAATCAAATATTAAGTCTGGCGGAAAATGCGATGACACCCTGGGATCCACTACAGTTAAGAGTAACAAAGACCGTGGATTAGACCTCAGCTGTTATTGTAATCAATTACAGATAGCGTATTATAATAAATTACATAGACAGAAGGAAGAGCACCAACTGAAGTATTCAAATGGTGACATACTTTTTAAGATTTCACATCTTTCCTCTACTTATTCATATCATTCTCTGTGGTATGAAAATATTTGTTCATTTGCACTACAAAAGAGCAACACATATAATTACCATCTTCAGGAATACCCAAATACATTCAAGTGGATCAATGGCTGCTACAGTTAATTATATAATAATAATACGACAATAGAGACAAAGATAATGAATAATTAATTAATCTGTTTGAAGTATTAATTATAGAATACAGTGTAATCAAAAGGCAAAGTAAAATCGATTCTGCAATGAAATCAATGTGGACGAGAAAGGACGATACTTGGTTTTTATTATTCATGAGAGAATCCAAGTAGAGGGTTTCCCATCGGGTTTCTCTTCAGTTCCTTCAACACAGGTTTTAAATAAAAGTTTTGTTTGTTTGGAAAACACACAAAAAAAGTTTGAAATGCAAATTTTTTTAAATTAGCCCGATAAAGGAAAACTTTCAGGTTAAATATTCAAACATCAAGGAAGGAAATATTCATCGAGTAAAAACTTAAATTCATGTATTTAATGGTGGCATTCCAACTGGTAACAATGGGGCCGTTTCAATTTTTAAGGAATTAAATAATGCATAACATTAATAATTGTTTTTACAGGAAATATAAATTGTGTTTTAACATCATTAAAATAATTATATTCAGCAGAGTAACATCTTATTATTATAATAATAACCAGGGGGCTCTGCTCCCTACTCGCTTCGCTCGTCCACCCCCCGAAGGTGGGCTCTCGGTTAATTGATTGCTTGGGGAGGGGGGGGGGGATGTCGCAGAGCAGAATTGAAATTTGTGAGATTCAGTTTTTGGAGGAGTCGGTAGAGGATGAGATTGTAATATGTTGAAAAACTATTTGAATTTGTTATTTTTGTTTTTGGTTCACCGTATGATATACTATTTTTGACCATAATTTCTTAGATACATCGTTAGGATTTAAATATAGGACATTGTTTTGTATTAGTTGTTTTATGTCCTTGTTTGGGGTTTTCTTTAATTGGACACGGTTTAATTACGTTATTCTGGTCTAGACCATGAGTGTTCTGGTTCTACCCGCATGCTTCACGGCGGGCTGATCCTTTACAAACACCCCCGGTATGTCTGTAGCGTAAGCTTTTGTTACATTGAATTAATTACACGCTGTATAAATTGTTCGAACAAAGTGTAAATACGCGTGAGATGGTACATTGTGGCCTCCGAATGTTATTATTGAGTTGATATATAGTTTGTTCGTTGTTTTCTATATTTTTTTCGCGTAATTCATTTTACATGTGTTTGTTTAATGTTTAGTAAGTTGAGGAATTCCTTGTTTTTTAAAATTTCTATCAAAGGAATATTCCATTCCGCGCAAAACACCTTTTTTTACACAGGAAAAATCATATTGTTGAAACTTTTTTTAAATTCCATAGTGTCTGATTAATTGTTTTTTTTTTGTTTTTTTTTGTTTTTTTTTTAAACTTGAAAAGCTTTTAACGATTATGGTACATAGTTGTACCCTTTGAGGAGTTCGGTATTTCTTGATAGTTATTTATATATAGTATGTGTTGAAAGTTATTTTTAATTGGTCAATTCCTATTTTAGTGAGGCTCACTAAAATCACAATAGGCTATTGATGTCTTTTGATGTGAACCACAGTTTGCCATGAAGCAATTTTCCCATTGCCATTGGGTGTAAACGAGAAGCCATTTTTACCTTAATTATAATTTTATTTTCCATGATAATATGGTAAGGTCCTACGTCAGAATTGTTGAAAATCGCTTTCTTCTGATGCAGGAATCATTGCATTTGGTAGCTTCCTTTGTTCCAATGGCACGTCCTGAATCATTCCGCTACTATTTTCTTGCAATTTTTTTAAACCTTTTTTAGCTAAACTTTAAATTCTATGTGGTGGTCTACGAAGGATTTTTGTGGATTTCAAGTAAATTTATTGCGTTTTTAAGTCTTCACGTATTTTTATCTATTTTATTTTTTGAAAATAAAATTTTTTGAAAATAAAATAGTAGATATATGTAAATCCTTAAAAGGGACCTAAACGAAATTATATATAATCTCAAATATCCCTAGTGGGATTAAAAGATAAAATTAAAAAACAGTCATAAAATAATAATGTTAACTGACCCTTCTGATTACTAATAAGTAATGAATACCATCTGTACTAATCAACTTGGGGATTGTACATAAATAATGAGAATGATTTATGCATTACCGACACTACATCAATCTAAACTAGTTTAAGCTTATCAAGCTATTTCATGGTCCATTTGGATTATCAACATGCTAATAGCACAATAACCTTTGGTATTCACTACCTGACACACCCTAACATAAAAATCAATTAAAAAAATTAAAAAAAAAATAAAAAAAGGCATAGATCAAAGTTATTGAAAAATAGATTTTTACTATTGCATAAATACTCAATCTATTATATATGATTGATAAAGGAATCTCACTCGTGCATCGCCGTGCTATATATATATATATATATATATATATATATATATATATATATATATATATATATATATATATATATATATATACAGAAACAAACAAAACTCAGGTTTCGGTCATATATATATATTATATATATATAAATAAATAAAAAAATTAAAAATAGCCATTTATTACCAATTTTGAGATACATAAATCATACTTTGTGCTCTGTACAATGGTTAATTTAAAAAAAAATTCAAGAAATAATAAATAAGCAAAGGCCTCTCCTAGTTTTTGCCAGTTTATCTTTTCCTGCGCAGATCTAGTCCAAAGACCCCCACAAAATTGTACTAATTCATCACTCCATCTCTTATATTGTCTGCCTCGGTTTCTCGTGCGGTCCCGTGGTATCCATTCTGTAGTTCGTCTTGCCCACTTGTCCTGTCTCATCCTGGCCACGTGTCCACTCCACTTCCATTTGATCAGCAGAGCTTCTCTTACCGCATCCGCCACGCCTGTTTCTTTCCTTATTTCTGCCTTTTTAATTTCTTGCCATTTTATTTTTTTTTACTGTATATATATATATATATATATATATATATATATATATATATATATATATATATATATATATATATATATATATATATATATATATATATATATAAAACAATATATTCATGAATTACTGTGACTGGCGCCACATGTTTCCTCCCGCCCTTTCATCCCGAAAAGTTATACGTATATGTATTTGTAATGTTTGGGTTCTAGTTTGTTAATTTAATATTAGATTAATATTTTGCGAATTATACCCTCCCTCGTTCTCTTACGGAGACAGTTTTATTGCATAACAAATAGTTAAAAAAATCAGTCCGAGAGAACTCAGACTAACTTTCTCATATTGTTGAAACTGTATTTAAATTCCATAGTATCTCATTTTAGTAATTTGTTTAAAACGTGCGGCTCATAGCTTCCTCGCATCCTATAATGTACTTTATTAATTTTGTGCTTTTACAAGCCATTAAGGAATTTATATAATTGTTTTCCTCGTTAATTTAATTTGTCAAAATTGTTTTAATTTTTTATATGAATTAAGTATCAATTTAGCAAGGTGTAAGGAGCGCAGACGGTCGAAGAAACTTATATGGGACCAACAATGGGCTAATTACGACCTATCATCAAAATTTAATTTTGACCTATCATCAAAATTTAATTAAAATCAGACGAATAGTTATTAAAATATGTTCGTTCTCAAATATTGAGTGACAGACGGACGGACAGACACGGAACCAAAAATGTTCCTTGATGACTGAAACGGAATTCTATATTGGAATTCTTGAAATCGGAGACGAAATATTTTCGTTCTTCAGAACAATCACATAGCTTCCGTTACCTTCGGTAAGTTCGGAAGCAAATATACTCTGAATTAGTGTGGCACATAGCTTCCTTGCGTTCTATTTCATATTTTATTTTGAATTTTACATCGTCAGAACTATTTTCAAGAGCTAATAATTTCAGAGTTCTTTAAATCTTCGAATTTAAATCTTTTTTCAGAGTTCTTTAGGGGGAAGCGACCCAAAATTTGGAGCCAAAATTCAATTTTAGATTTCGCCTCGGGGTATGTTAGTATAGAGTATTATTTAGTGTTATTTTTTTCAACTATCAATATTGTTTTTGTTTTTTTAAAAATTAAAAAAGAATATTTACTGTGTTAAATTTAAATTAATTTGCAAATTAAATTAATTCGTTAACCAGCATAATCGGCCCAGCCGTTTCAAGCTGGCGGCCATTTAAAAGTTTGTTTTAGCTAAAAAAAAAAAAAACTGAAAAGTTGTTTTGACTTTTATATTTGGTCATTACTAATGTACCAACCGGTTCTCAACTGATATAACTATTAACACAATAAAAAAAAAAAAATAATAATATTAGGCTGTGTTGATAAATAGATCACAGTTTACTTTTCAAGTTTTCATTACGGAATTAAGCATTTGGGAAGTGAAAAATAGAAGTATTTTTTTTACTTTTTGAACTTTTATTTTAACACAATAGCCGTTTATACTTTTACGCAGTTTGTAAGTGCTTTTAAAGAAAAGAAATACTTAAAAACTTTTTCGATTTAAAAAGTACTTGGATAAAATATTAAAGGGACTGTTTCACGTCGCATTTAGCTGATTGGTTCTTAAACGAAGTTAGTACTAAAAGTCGATTTACAACAGATTTATCGATACGTGCCTAAAATAGCTAATATACCTTACCACGGTCAAATAATTTTAGCATTTACGGGGCCACATACTATTTACCGGCAAAACAGTCTCAATCGATTTTAATTGGAACAAATTTATAGTTGACGTTTCTCCTAAACGAGAGTGGTCATGTTAGTAAAATCCGACATAAAAAAAGGAAATAGTTATTGCCTGTATTTTATGGATCAATTAAATAGGAGGAAAGCCCCATAAATTGAACATCAATTTAAAGTGGGTGTTTCCTCTCTTGAACCTTCATAAAATAGCCCACCAAATAGTGTGGCGCATAGCTTCCTCGCATCCTCTCTTGCATTTTAATGATTTTATGTTTTTACAGCCTATATTATTATCTAATTTATATCATTTTCCCCCCTTGTTTGATTTTAATCTGTTTTGATTCCGAGTTTACCAAAGGTATCAGAAGCTATGTGATCGTTCTGAAGAACGAACATTTTTTTATAACTCCGATTTAAAAAATTCCATGACAGCAATCCATTTCAGACATCAGGGAACATTTCTGGTTCCGTAACTTATATTGGACCAACAATGAGCTAATAATTGTCATCTACCATCAAAATTCATAAACATCATACGAGTAGTTTTTAATATACGTAAGTTGGTTCACAAAAGTTTTAACGACAGACAAAAAAATGTTCTCTGGTATCTGAAATGGATTTCTTGAATTTGGAGACATAATATAATTTCGTTCTTCGGAACGATCTCATAGCTTTGGTTACCTTCGGTAAGCTTGGAAGAAAAAATAAAATTATAAAACCTTTAATTTCATTGAAAACGTCACTGTCATTTGACTGAGTTTCGAATGATTTTACTATTACTACGTTTTTATTAGCTTGCTTTCTTGTTCGTTTGTTTGTTTGTTTGTCCAGTACAAATCTTGCAATCGATTTTTAACTAACTTCCCGAGTAGCTAGACATTTGAAACTTTTAGAATAGCTCAGAACACGATGACGATGCATTATTTTAATACTTTTAGCCATCTTTCAGCAGAATTTAATTCGTTTTCAGCAAATTTTGCTGTATTAGTAAGATAAGACACTATAGACATTGTATAAAGACACAAGAGGCAATGAACTGTAAGACTATAGACGTAGTAAAACTATAGATATATAATAGACTGTGAACAATAAGGCAATATAGACGTAGCATGACTATAGAACAAATGAAACAGTGAACTACACTACACCATAGGCACTATATCTATAGGGACACAAGAGACTGTGAATCAATACTAAATAAATCTAAAAATTTGTAAAGTATTTTTTTTTTTTTCTTATTTTATGTAATAGATTTATTTTACTACGTCTTTATTAGCTTGCTATCTTGTTTGTTTGTTGACAAATCTTGCAATAGATTTTTAACTAACTTTCCGAGTAGCTAGACATTTGAAACTTTTAGAATAGCTCAGAACTCGATGACAATGCATTATTCTAATACTTTTAGCCATCTTTCAGCTGAATTTAATTCGTTTTCAGCAAATTTTGTTGTATAGAAAGTTAGTTCGGAAAAAATCCGCAAGTTATTTTATTTGTTTTGACATATCCCATATTTACAATCTTCATTTTGACGGGTTTCAAATTTATGATTTATGTCAGAGAATTTAAAACGTAGTATATAAAAAGTTCTTTTTATCTTGTAATTATTCAGCTTCACGTATAAATAAATATTCATTGAAATTCAAATATATATTTTCAAAATGCCATGAACATTTTATAATGTTTTATTTCGTGTTAAACAACCTTCAATTACAAATTTAAAAAGTTACTGGGGACCGTAAAGCCTCCGAAACAATTAAATTTTTTTTATATATTATAGCCTATTACTGGTCATTAAAAGTATGATTTAACTTTGATGATACATAGTGTTTCATACCACGAACAAATTACTCCCTTGTCCGCGTCGAAATATCCAGTCAAAACTTGTCTGGTAAAGTTGTAAGGCAGCCAATGACCAAATTAAATGAGGACGACTACCATATGATATGACTTCACATTAATTGACACCCAAATAAAGCAAGACCAATCTTCTATATTTTTCTCTAATTCCTCTCCTTTATTATTATATACATCCTTATTTATTATATATATCCTTTATTATATACATCCTTATTTAGTATATATATATCCTTTATTATATCAATAATTATAAATTACAACTATACTTTTTATTATACACTTTAATAAGTAACAATATTTTTATTATAAATTCATTTTACTTACGCGAGTATTTCATCTAAATTCATAATAAAAAATCTCTACAGTCTATATAATATCTTTTCCAAAGTTATTGCACTTAAAAAAGCACTCTATAAAATAGTTTATTAAACGCTTAAATATTTTAAGCGGAATAATAAAATATATAATCGTTATAAAAATGTTATAATGCTTAAAGTAATATAATATTCCTTTATTAAAACTTAAAAGTTTATTTTATTTTGCTTCTAAGCTTACCGAAAGTAACGGAAGCTATGTGATCGTTCTGAAGAGCTAAAATATTTGATGTCTCCTATTTCAAAAATTCCAAGACAGAAATCCGTTTAAGACATCAGGGAACATTTTTCGTTCCGTGCCTGTCTATCTGTCAGTAAGTCCTTTAATTTTTGTGAACCTACATAACTTAAAAATGACTCGTCTGATTTTAATGAAATTTTGGGTAGGTAACAATTACACCATTGTTGGTCCCATATAACTTTCAACCTTCTGCGCTTATTTGTTTCTCTTCCACATGCGCACCAACAAACATTTATTTACACTCAAATCTTAAAATGTCCTCATACGATTTCTATAAAATTTAGATGAATTGTCGAAGGTAGCCCCAGATCTGCGCTCTTTACATTTTGCTATATTTATACTTTAATTCTTGTGAAAAATCAAAGATTTGAAGAACGGGGGAAAAATTAATAAATTTGACAAAAGTATGTTGTAAAACATAAAATCATTTATGCACGCGAAATGGGAAGCTATATGCCACACTAATTGGCATACTATTTTTTTATTTATTACTTTACACTATCGATAAAATGCATCCTAAATTTGAATTTTAAGATACGCACTATTTATGAAGGAGTATAATTACTCCTTTCGGGGAACAGCACGGCGTAGTAGAGTGATAAGCGTATTCGCATCTCCGCCTGGAACCAAGGTCGAAACATTGACGTATCTGGTGAGTTTGAATCCCAGAGACGTGAGACATGTTTTACACTGATGATCACATCGAGTAGATTATTTAATTGGCCGGACCCCCTGTAACAACCTGAGGGTATTTTGATCGGAACGCAAAAGAAACATAATCAAATAAAATACTCTTTTTAAACAAATATACTTTTTTATAGCGATCAACTAGATTTTTGAATTGTCTTCGGACAGAGTTAATATCAGATGAATCGTTAGTACCGAATGTAATTGCGAGTCGCTCCAACAGTCTCAACGTAAGTAGAGATACAAAGCAAAATGTTTAATCAAATCTAAATAAATCCGTCAAGCTTTAAGTAATTTATACAAATTACCAGACAAAAACATTTAACTACAAATAGTTTTTAATACAAGAAAATAAATGAATCCTCAACATGGTGTATAAATGGAAAATCCTACTCCTGAATAAATTAAATTAGAAAACTTTTAACTTCGAAATGTATTTTACTGCTCTAAATACACATATTTAAAGTTTAGAATTTAAGGTTAGAATAAATTTTCCATTTTTTGATATATCAAGCTATCGTACTCGAAAGAAAACTTGCAAAATTACATACATTTTACTATGCTCTACAAATTATATTTCATATGTTTAACTTTTGTCGTGCAAAATACTACTTTTGTCTCTGTTGGACTAACTATTATAAAATAGTGAAAGAAGTTTGGGAATTTGTACCTTTTTTGTAATTTGTAACCTTACACAAATTTCTATCTCAATCAAGAACACCTTAATATTAACTATATAATGTAAATAAAGCATATTTATATATATTTGTTTATTATAAGAATGCAAAAGGATTTATACACCCTTGAACAAAATGTGACTCCTTTAATTTTCATCGAAATAAATAAATTTTGTATATATGTTTCCAAGTAATATTTCGTCAAAATGTTTCAATTTACGTATAATAATTATTTATATTTTATTATATACCACTTAATTACTTTATATGTGTTATAATCACTAAAAAAACTCGGGAAAACATATTTTTCTATAATTTCCACCAAATGGAGTCTTCAAAAAACATTTGTGATGTTTTCAATGAATTTTGTACTTATTTGAAAACGGCTTTTGTATTACTTTTATGTACACCCTTAATGTTTAAATTAAGTATGGCATATGCTATACCAAATTAAAGCCATTATGAATTGTTTTTTGAGCTTATCTCACACATAAGTTCATTTACGAATGAAGTAGTTATAGAGGATCAAAATTGAGACCACATGTTTAAAAAAATACAATTTTTGATTTCAAAGCATGAAACGCCTGGTTTAATAGAGCTACAGGAGCAAGTGTATATGTAATTTTAAAGGGAATTGTATGCCCTTTAAAATTGTGCTTAGTTTATGGTTCTGGTATAAATAGAAAAAAAAATGTAAATCTTTCTTTAAAAAGTTGAGACTTTTTGAAAATTTAAAAGGGACCACGGCTGCCGAACGGGTAAAAATTGTGGTATTTTCGATAGGAACTTTTTTGTTCCATTTAGGTGTCTACCGTCTAAATTTTATTTTTTTAAAATTAAAATTGAATCACCTTGTATATATATATATATAAGCTCGGGGGAAAATACGTATTATTATTAACTATTTGTAATTTTTGGAAAATATATTGCTAAAATATCCGCAAATCGGAGTAAGGAATAAGATAAAAAAGGAAAACTGTAACAAGCTGATATCAAAAGCACATTTTTCATTTTTTATTTATGGTTTAACAATGCTGAGATAAAAGGATAAAGCAAACTTTGGAGAATAAAGACCTAAAAATAATTACTTTTATCCAACAAATTATCATTATCGTGCATTTTTAATACATTTATTATTGGATTTAACATATTTATAAATTTATACTTATATTTTGTAAAACTTAGTACAAAGTTAGTAGAAAAAAAAGTGTTACAAAATGGGTTTGTTAAAATAGTATTATAAATAAAATGTTTATTTAGTATAAAATCATATTGTGCGTTTATAAAAATTATACAATTTAGTATATAAATTATATTGTGCATTAAAAAAATACATAATTTACGAGACAAATTATATTGTGCGTAATAGAAAGTATAAATAATTTAGTGTACACATTATATTGTGGATTATAAAAAAATACATAATTTAAGAGTTAAATTATATTGCGCGATATAAAAAATATTTAATTTAAGAGTCAAATTATATTGTGCGTTATAGAACAAAATTCTTATGTTGGACCAACCAATAAATCAGAATCCTTTAGAATCAAACCAATATAATAAGCTAAATAAAAACTAGAAGAATCCGCTGGAAGGGTCACGTCACTCGCATGAATGAGGGTGATTCCCCAAGAGACTGATGGACAGACATTTTGGAGGGGGAAGCAGAACAAGAGAACGGAGGGGACGTCAAAGATGATCCAATGAGAATGGGCGTGCGCTCTTAAAGGAGACGTGCGCAGGATAAAAATTATTAGGGAGTCATAGCGAGAGATGGCATAGGACCCTCCAAAGGCTGCAGTGCCTTGGAAATAATCTAATCTATAATAGAAGAATTTTATGTTTTTTTAGGAAATAAGAAATTTTTTGGAAAATGGTGGAGTAGAATTTCTATTCATCAGTATCTCATACCTAAGTATGAGATACTGATGAATAGAAATTGGTGATCTTACTGCGCAAGATAATTTTCGTATTACCCGAATAAATAAGTTTTAAAGCTAGTTTGTTTGCAATGCCAAATATAGAATTAAACAATTAATATTATTAGGCATGGCATGGCTCTAACATTGAAGCGAGATACAGTAGTAAGTATTGAATATATTTAGACTACAGACTACGCAGTGATTCGTCAGAAGTGATTTTGTCGGTAGTAAACGAGATGCTTAGCTAACCTCCACATTCTGCATCACTATATTAATTTACCACTTAACTGCACAAAAACATCTGCTTGTATCAAGTTGAAGTTTAAAGCTTAATTTACCTAGACACGACTCCAGCTGTTAGTTGCCCAGCCACTATCGCTGAAGACTCCTGTTCTGAGTTTGCATGTTAGTGTTTTCCTAGCTGAGCGACTCTTAATATGCAAACTCAGCTCCACGAAAGTCGCTGGGCGACTATCGCTCGAGTCCTGTCTAGGAGAACTGCCTTTACCCGTCAGTAAAAGTACTCGTTCAATATCCCTCCGACTTTTTTCTATTTTCCAGTAACGTTCACGCGTATGACGATTACTCAAAAAGTGACCTATTTAGTTTAGAAATTAGCTCTTTCTTTTTATCTTACACTCTATTCTGTGTATAGGAAAAATTATCTACTCCCGTGGTGTATTGGATAAATGTCTGACATCAAAATCAGAGGTCGATGGTTCGAAACTCGACCAGTTGAAAGATTATTAACAGGAAAATCAACTGCCAACTTAGACCGCGGTAGTGGATAAAATATCTCTCACTTGGTAAAACTTACAAATTCACATAAAAAAATGTTTCACTTGGACGAGTCTCGAAACGCGAACTTTGTTTCCCGATGTTAATTTCATCCAAGCAAATATACTTTACCACGGCTAAAGAAGTTTCACTTCAAAAATGGGTTTTCTCTATAAAATAAATAAATAAACAAAACCAATAATTAAAATGACATTTTTTTCATTATCGGCTAATTTTAAAACATATAGTTTATTTTATGTTTTACATGATTTAAAGAAAAGTAGATAATAACCCAATTTTACCTTCTTTCCAAAAGCAGCATATTTTTCGTATTTCAACATTTTTGCTTTAAATACGTCAAAAACATAATGACTGTTTCCAATACAATTAATAAATTTCAACTTCAATTATAAACATCCAGTAGATATAATATAAGCAGCATGGTAATTACGTTATTTAATTTTTAGTTTGGGTTCTGCTTCATCTCATTGTAAGTATTTTCCTAAAAAAAAAAATAAAAAAATAAAATAAAATAAACAATCAAACAAATAATAAGAATATTTACATAAATAAGTCACATATTTTTATGAGTGCATAAAATTTGACTATAAAGCGACTGAATAAATATAGGTACATTATAAATAATCACTCTTGATTCGCTATGTAAAATTGTATTAAAAAATATAGACAACTTTAATTATAAAGATGAAAGAAAAGTACTTTTTCTTAAAAGTTTTTATCTCTAATTTTGAAGCAAGGATAGTAGTGACGACAATTTTATCGTAAAATCTTAAAGTAGACAAAAATAAATAAAAAAGATAAAAAAAAGAACCAGTTTTAATAGGAAATCTGATTTCGCATATATTTTTTAACAGAAAGAGTAAACACAGCTGTTTTTCAAACCTTAGTACACTATGAACAGAAGATTACGCAAAATTTAAAAATAGTCTTAAAAAAAAAGAATGACACACAGCTAACGTAATAAACTAGAGAGTGGCTGGTTGATAAAATAGACAACCATCTCTTTTATTACCTTAACAAGAACCAGTGTAATGGCACGGAACCAAACAAACAGGGGTATCTTAATGAATACGACCCATTTAGGATATGGGTCGTTGGATATAAGAGCTTGAAAGAGATGTAGGGTAACAAATAAACTCTAGTTTACAAACATATAACAACTACCCCCCCCCCCCCCCCCCCCGCCCCCCCAAAAAAATAAGGAATATTTATATCACAAATACGAAATAGTCTGCCAATTAGTGGGGTAAAAAGCTTCCTCGAGTCCTATCAAGTACTATAATAATGTTTTGCTTTAACATAAATTGTTCTTTTTATACATATTTAACATTTTGTAAAAGCAAAATGGAAGGATCAGTTAAACCGTACTAAATTTAAGCAGGCGGTTAAATTAATATGGGGCAATCTGTGAGCTAATTTTGACAAACCATATAAACTAATTCAAAAATTAATTTTATATTTATACATAGTTGTTAATAAAAAACGTTGTACGCATGCGCAATAAAATAGAATGGGCGCAGAAATTTGAAATAATATAAAACCAACAATGGGCTAATTATGTCCTACCATCCAATTTCATTTGTTTAGGTATGATAATGTGGTAGTTCGTAAAAATCTTCCCTTGATGTTTGAAATTGACCAGAAATCATTTTCACGGATGGTCTCATATTAATTTCATCTTTCTCTGCTAATTACATTTCGCTAAATTGATTCTTTCATTTCTAAAAAAAAACAAAATTTTGACAGATTTAAAATAAATGGAGGGCAAAAATTAAATAAATTTAGTTAATAATGTAAGAAAAAAAATTATAAAAGCATAACATCATTTAAGTATGTCATAGAATGCGAGGAAGCCACGAGTACACTAATTGGCTGACTCTTTTACAAGCTAGTTTTACAGGAGGGAATTAATTATAAAGGATGGTTAGACTAATTAAACATCAATTTTTAATTTTGAACATTGAAAATATTATTGAATTTCGCTTATTGGAAAGACATAAACGAACATCACCTATTATTATGCGCTAATTATTTATAATGTACTGCATTATTCTACAAAACAATTAGCCCAGGAGATAGCGTGCAAAAAAGAGTCTGACTAACATCAAGCTAGAATTTTGTATACAAGTCAATCTTTTAGCGCCTTTTAAGAATATGTGGTCGGTTAGGTTCGTCTGCGGGACATAGCTTGGCAATAGGCGTTTGAAAAAAACAAGCCGGTGGAGAGCGGCCATGTCTCACCAATTATGCGGTGGACAATGTGATTTTCATGTGATTTTCACAGAATTAGTTAGTCGACAAAAAATCAAGTCGATGTTAGTTTGTCCGTTGACAGGTGACCACGTTGATTTTTAGTAATATTTGAATAACTAACCTATCAAGTGTGAAAATAACATCGACTTGATTTTTGGTTATACACAAAATTCTAGCTTAATGTTAGTCAGACCCTTTTTTGCACGCTCTCTCTTGGACTAAATTGTCTATTTTATCATTTATACTTGTTTATAAATATTATAAATTTGGAAAAATGCAAATATTGTATGTAGGTATATTATTTCAGTGGTAAAATCCATATTAGGTTGGTCATATATTGTGTTGAAACTATAAAGAATATATAAAATAAATCAAGAATATACTTTATATATTATTAAATTAATACCAGTTATATCCAATTTATCTATTAAAAATGAATAATAATTTAAGAAGAACGAACTTAACTATCAAATCCGTATTAATTCATATAAAAGGGATCATCTAATGTGAATAGAGCACGACAAAATAAATCATGTCGGCCTCTAAGATAAAACACAAGGCAAGCAAATAAACACGAATATGAACCTCAAACTAAACAGATAAAACAAACATGTTACTTAAATAATCATGAATATATGGCATTAAAACTACAAGAGAGAATAACATGATGAAACAAGAATTGGAACAAAAAATTATACGGTAAGTTTGGAATTTAGATGCATTCTTCTTTCACATTCTTAAAAAGCAATAAATTTGTGAAAAAAGTGTAATATTATAATGATAAAGACATTAATACAGAATTATAACAAAATGCACATATGTTGGCAAAATGTCCATTCTAATTAACCCATAAATTATTTTCATGTTCATGCTGTTTAAATGCAACACTCTTTTTAAATGATTTAGAGATCATTAATTTATAACATTTGTTTTTTTCTCCAAAAATTCGCTTTATTGCTTTTTTGCCATTAAAGTAAAAAATACCTCTGCTTTTCCCTAAATGTTTACTTCTAATACTATGTCTCTATTAGTCGGAATCAATTATTATTAGGGGTTTTTTAAATAAATTTATCCAAGGAAAGGGAAAATAAATAAGTTACGTTGTAATTAGGAAACTGTGTGGCATCTAGATATAATCGCAGTAAAATAGCTTTAATGATTTTTTTAAGGTAGTATATAAACCGATAAAATATATAAAAAAGGATTAATCATCTATTAAATTAAAAATAACACATTCAGCAGTGAATCGCAGGAATCCCGATAGTTATATTATAAAGCATTACTAATTCTATATTCTACTATTACTGCATAACAGCAAACAAGTCTTTAAGTCTATAAACCCTACTTAGACCCGCAGCAAGTATATTTCGAATTATTTTTGCCTCAAGCTAGCTTGAGGCAGATATAACTAAATAATAAAAGGAAAGAGTTAGGCTGGGTTAAAAAAAAGAAGAAATCTAACAAGGATAATAAATAATAACCAATAAAAGTATTTAATAAAAAACTAATTACTTTACCTTATTAATTTTTTTGAATCCAATGTTCTTAACAAGGACCCTTATAATCCCATCTTATCAATGTGTTCTTTCACACTCCCCTTGACTTGTGAACAGTTAAACTTAACAAAAACACGACGCTTTTGTAAGTGTTAGTGGTAATATTAAGCCATAGTGTGACTTAACTCCCCCCCTCATCCCTAATCCTTCAACTCTGGATGGATTTTAAAAATTTTGATGGTTATTATAAGTATATCTTTCATAAGCTCTTAAAGAGAATTGTTTGAAAATACTACTTAAAAAGTTTAAAACTTTTGATTTTGACCAGTTTTATTAAAACTCTTAGCTGTTTCAAGAATAAGAATGAAAGGTGTAACATCATCTGCCCTGGTGAACGCATTGATAAATTAATGTGTATAGTCGCAAATCCCTTAGTGTTGATAACATTACGCATATTTTCGATCGATACTCAAAGAAAGAGAGAGAGAGAGAGAGAGAGTGAGCGAGAGAGAGAAAGAGAGAGAGAGAGAGTGAGCGAGAGAGAGAAAGAGAGAGAGCTAGAGAGAGAGAAAGAGAGAGAGAAAGAGAGAGAGAAAGAGAGAGAGAAAGAGAGAGAGAAAGAGAAAGAGAGAGAGAGAGAAAGCGAGAGAGAGAGAAAGAGATAGAGAAAGAGAGAGAGAGATGGTATGAAGGGAAAGTGGTAAAACAAAAAAATAATAAGCTGAAGGCTTAAATAATTAAAAAGCCAAGGTATTTGTTTGCTTATTAATATATTTTTAGAGGTAAAATATGCCTGGGCGATATAAACAAAAAGTACTAGTTAATTTCAGTCAATAGCAGGGTTTCTTTCAGATATTTTTCACCGGGGTTGTAAATTTAATCTCTGAAAGGGTTCCCGTAAACACCCATATATAAAAGCCCGGTCGACAAAAAGGGTCGACTAAGGATAAGAGAGATGGAGAGGGGGGTTTCCGTCGGTAATTTTCACATGGTACCAACTCAAACGTGCTATTTCCAGAAGGGTCCACAAAGGTCAAAAGAGAAAAGCAAAGAAACCATGGTTGGGTATACTTAGTTTAAGTACTAATCCATCAGTTATAGTAAGTAGTTCTTAGCTAACAGTTTCATAATTAAGGGGTAGAAATATATATATATATGTTAGATGTTTCGCATTTCCATAGGATTTATTTTGATTTTATTTAAATTATAATATGTCTAGTCTAAAATATTAACAATTACGTACTCAAATACATTTTACTGTATGTTAAAATTATTTTTTTAAACAAAATAATATTAGATATAATGCTTGAAATCAATAATTTCTAAAAGAATCGTTAAAGATAAACCTTTTAAGGCTATACCAAGACCATTAGTGGAAGATTAAATAAACGTAGACTTTTTAAAAATATTTTTACAACATAGGATCAAAGAATATAGTAATTTATATAATACATAACTACTGGGTGTAAGGGTGATAGAGGTGTAAATAAAGCTGAAATGGTTGAACGCCTCGCTAAGCCTTTATATAAATAACCACACGTGGCTTCAAATTTCTCAAGTTGCTTTTATACAGGACTTCAAACGATTTTCATGTATATATAAAATAAATAATAATAATAAATTTTTTCAAAGTTTATATTTTCTTTAAATAAAGAACTAGCCCTTTTTAGATCGTCGAGGTATTAAAAATAAATGTATCGAATATTATTATAAATTTAAAAACAAGTTTCCCTACAAGAAAAAATTAAGTGTTTATGACCAGGTGTGAATATATGATTCTAATGTATGTAATATTTACACACTTGAATACACATTGTATTAAATTTATTTTATTTGACTATTATTATATATTTTACACCAATATTAATAAAATATTAAATCTGGTGATAATGAAAAAGATATTAAGTGAAAAATTACATCTGTTGAATCAAAGTATGTATACGTATAAGTACATATCTGATGAATTAAAGTAGAGTGTCATAGAAAATATTCATTAAATTATCAAGTGCACAATGAACTCAAGATCGAGGGCCCTTAGTCCACTAAATACATCATCTAGACTGGATTTTACTAGCAAGAACACCTTCCTTACAAGTTTTTTTGCTTCCATACAAGTCGAACAATGTGTTGGGTGCACACATTTTCTCTAATTATTGAAATACGGTGAGAGCATGAAATAAATAATATTTTTTAGCAGTATGAAGATGCACTAATAATTATAATAATAATAGTCAGTATTTTGAAAAAGGTTTCGAAAAGGGTAACTAAGTCTGAATATTTAAAAAAAAAATGTTTTCACTATGATATTATGATCCTTTACCAAACTTTGAGGTATTATTCATTACTCCAAGATAAGCAATTAAGTCTAAATAAACATGTCCGAACATCGTGTGTTTCCGAGTTATTAGCAATTTTTCTTCCGAGCTTACCGAAGGTAACGGAAGCATTGTGTTCACTTTTGAAAACGAAAAACTTTTATGCCTCCGATTTCAAAAATTCCAAGACAGAAATCCGTTTCAGACATCAGGGAACATTTTTGGTCTCGTGTCTGTCTGTCTGTCGGTCTGTGTGTCCGCGAATTATGAAACGTGCGACGATAACTTGAGTAAATGTCGACCGATTTTGATGAAATTTGGTAGACATGTTCATTTTACCAATACCCAGGACGTACCAATACCCAGGACGTACCAATACCCAGGACGTAATCCGTCCAAGCGTTCACAAGCAACGCTCGCGTAAACGTGAACTTTAAATTTAAAATTGGAATTTCAGGACGGGAAAAGATTCTATCATCATCTATTCAATGAGACAAACATTTTTTTCAAATACAATTTTTTAGTAAAACCAACAGCGACACCGCTATGAAGTGTTAAAGATCGCTAAAACTATTAATAGTTTTTACAAAATAAACAATATTACAATAAAGTAATATAACAATAATTGTTATAGAACATGATAGGATGCGAGGAAGCTAAGTGCCACACTAATTGGCAGTCTATTTTAAATTTGTAAGAAATTGTTTGACTAACATCAAAGCTAGAATTTTGAGAACAATTTTTTTTTTTAGTGCTTTTTTAGAATATGTGTCGGCAAAGTTCGTCTGCGGGCCATAGCTTGGCAATAGGTATTTAAAAAAAAACCGATGGAGAGAGGCCATGTCCCTCACCTTATGGTGGACAATTTTATTTTCATGATCCTGAGTACAAAATAAGTTAGTAGACCGAAAATCAAGTTGATCTTACTCTGTCACTTGATAGGTGACCACTCTGATTTGGAGTAACATTTGAATAACTAAACAATCAAGTAACAAACATACATCAACTTGATTTTAAATTCACTAACTAATTTTGTACTCAGGATCATGAAAAATGAAAATCACTTTTTCCACCATAATGGGCGGTACATGGCTGTTCTCCACCGGTTTTTTTTAAAATGCCTTTTGCCAAGTTGTGACCCGCAGACGAATTTAGCCGACCACATAATATTCTTAGAAAGATTAATTTGTACACAAAATTCTAGCTTGATGTTAGTCACACACTTTTTAGCGCGCTACAACGAAAAGGGAGATTTTTTGAAAGTGGTGACCTTTTTTTTTTTTTTTTTTTTGCTCTTCAGCTTGGAGGACCGATGTCGATGTATCGAAAACATCGATGTTTTCTTTCGATGTTTTGGCTGACATCGAAGTTAGTTCTTTCTATGTCGATGTATCGAAAACATCGATGTTTGCCTATCGATGTCCCAACCCTATAATCGATGCCTCAATGACTGTCTTACTTTTTCAATAACGCATGGCTTCCTCTAATAGTTTGACAGGTATGAACACTCGATTATTACTCTTCTACTGTATTAATGGGGATGGCGTACACAAGACATTTCATATATCCCCAAAGGAAGAAGTCTAACGGATTAAGGTCTGATAGGCCCACCTGGACCTATCCATTGCTATCCAAAAACTTGAGACAGGTGCTGCCTCACAAGTATAAGAAAATATGGCGGGCCCCACCATGTATAAACAACACCCTTTGGCGTAATTGTAAATAAACATTCTCTAAAAGGTTTGAAGTTTATTTTATTAGAAAATAATGGTAATCCAGTCCTATCAACCGATTCGGCAAAACGTAGGGTCCTATTAGGCCAATCTCCCACGATACCTGCCCACTAATTAATTTTAAATCGATATTAATTTCGTGATTCATAAACAACAATGGGATAGTCATATTCAAATGCCCATATGAGTATTGTGGACATTAGCAATACCATCTCGAGTAAATTCCGCTTCATTGGTAAACAGAATTGAATTAAGGATACGTGGATTTCCAGCATATTGTTGAAGAAGCCACTGTTCGAACTCAGCTCTAGCAGCATACTCCATATAGAGGCTACCAGTCTGTAGGGGCAAAACTTTGAGCCCATTAAATACAAATAGAAATACTTATTTATATAGTATAAAATAGACACTCCTGCGGAAAGGTAGAACCTTGGCAACCTGCCTGAGCTCTAATTCCCTATTCCTCTACAACGCTAAATTCTACTTAACGATTTAGATTGGGAGAGGGGGAAGGGGCTAGCAGATGGATAGCAACCATTTCAGTTACCTTGAACTTCACATTTTACTTATCGGGTGGAATTCGATTTCGGACACTGTGATTAGAGCATTAAAGAAAAATTGGACAACATCCAAGAAACATAAATCTAACTCTGAAAGCCAATACAATGAGATATCTAGAAACCCACGGAAATACGAGAGTAGGGGAAAAGGAAATATTTACACTTAGTTTTTTCAATCGATATTTTGTGAATATTATATTTTTAAAAGTTAAGTCAGTGTACAGACCTTCACTCGCGACAGAAGGTGGCTATTAAGCTACTAAGGACGAAATAACTACCTGGACGAAATAACTACCTCGAGCATTTGACTCTTATTATTTGTGAGCATGGTGGCTCTTATAGAAAATAATATTTTTTTTTCTGCTAGGCTTCAATAGCTAATATTTTAATAGATATTTATTAATAATTACTAAACGATTGATCTATTATATTAATTTTAATAAGAATTAAATTTTGTGTGTGAATTATTTTATTAATAACTATTAAACGATAGATATCTATTTATTTATTAATAATTATTAAACGATAGATATCTATTCATTTATTAATAACTATTGAACGTAAATCAAAACGTAATAGTACTTGTCATATAGACCGGTATATGACAAGTATACACTATTACATTTTGATTTGACAAAAACTTACATTTTTATTGTTTAATACGCATAAGTATTAAGTTAACATAATGTCAAGTTCTGTATGTTGGAGGTGGTTAGAGGTGGTCCGAGGTTGCCCTCTCTAACCTTTTGGGCAGTTCCCTCCCTCCCTCCTGTTATATTATATTTTTCAACTACTTTTGTGTAATAAAAATAAAAACGACAAAAATTAAATCGTAAATTTGCTAGGTAGACGACCCTGGCCGGGGCCTTCCTCGCCACCGCCTAACTACGGCCCTGAATCTACGTTCCAGACCAGAAAACCAGTGAAAATTCGCCAATCTTCTCTTCAGTCGCCAATATATCTTGTTACTGCTTCGAGTTAACATCATGATGCGCCACACCCCTGAAGTTGCTTCCAGTAGCGGAAGCGATACGACAGGCTTCAAACCCATTGTGACTAAATATCATCGAAAATACAAGTGATTCATTAGAAGTAATGTCATGTTCAAATGAGCTAAGGCAAATTATTATTTTAAACAACAGCTACTTCTACTTGGTAAGGTTAAATAAAACAACTCACTGTTAAACTAAAATATCTTATTTCACAAATACCACAAACTCTTCACGATAGAACAATACATACTATGTTGTATTCTACCTGTGAAACAATGAAACCTCGCCGCAGGGTATTACATTAGTTTGAAGAATATAAATTTAATAGAGCTATACATTAAGCAGGTATTTATATCAGTTAAATTAGTTTTAACAAAATGTTTGTAATAAATTAATCATTTATCCAATAGAAGGAAATTATTTTTTGGAACGAAGTTCCTTATGGCACGTTCTGGAGCCCGGGAGTGAATCCGAAAAAAACGACCAAAATCACCGTCACAAAATAACCGTCACAAAATCACTGTCACAAAATCACCGTCACGAAATCTACCGATGGCGATAACTGTAGTAAAAGTTGACCGACTTAGTTGAAATTTGGTACACATGTTCATTTTACCAATGTCCGGGACAAGTTCGTTGGACAACGTTATCCGCCCAAGCGTTCACGCGCAACGCTCGCGTAAACGTAAGCTTCGAATTTAAAATTGGAATTTTTGGACGGGAAAAAATTCTAACTTTTTTCATCTATTTAATGAGACAAACAACTTTTTTAAATACCTATTTTTTTTAAGTAAAACGAACACCAACACTAACTATGAAGTGATAAGATAATTAAAGCGGACCAAACCGATTAAAATAAAGAAAACAACGTTTTTACCGATATCTTACGTTCTAACGTAAAGATTTAAATGAAACTTTGTATACATCACCTACAGTACAATTGAAACAAGCATGTAACATTTCAACCTGATACAAGCAGAAGTTTTTGTGAGTTAATGATTTATATTTTTTATTTTAATATTTAATTGGATTAATCTGCCGACGCGACGGGGCCTGGGAGGACGGTTCTTTTTCGTTCTACAACCATCTGCTTTAACTATAAATTTATCATTAACTTTTTCTCAATATACAATACATTATTTATTGAAAGACGCTCGCTTCAAAGATAATAAAAAGATTTTCATTTAATTTTGCCTTAACTCCGCTAGTACAAATAGTTAGTTACTTTTAATTTTGTCTCTTTTTTAACTCCACCATGTATACGTAGTTATTACAGCGATTTTATAATTTATATTCTATGAAAAGCGTAAGGAACTTCGTTCCCTACCGGGTGTCCCACGACACCACACGTATTTTTTTGCATATTTAAAGTAACGTTCGGAGATGTACATTGCATATCTCTACATTTGAACTGGTTTAATTTGAAATTTAATTAGAAATTACTCGGTTATTTAAAGTTTTATCCTATGATCCCATCAACGTCACTATTTATTCTTATCATAAGAAAGAAGCGAAAGACGTTCTAATACAGTCTTTCTAATTGAGTAAAGTTCAGCTTAGCTGGCTAATTCACTTGCGGAGACACTTCGCTTTCACTTAGTGACTTAAAGTTTGGAGTAGCATACTTGAAGGGATCAAGAAATCCGATACTAGAGAGGAGAATATTTTAACACACTTTGTTCTCGCAACCCAGATTCGAAATTAAATCACGCGACCAAGACTTCCTGCATATCAACTACCTAGGAAAAGAACTTATCGCGAGTGTAGCAAACTAGAAAACTCAAATGATTGAAATAAGTTTTTCAAGACGAAGAGACGCTTATAAGCAATATACAAAAATGTTTACGAATGAATTACTTAAACTTATTTCTACCTTAGAAAAAAATACGTTCTCTTCTTTATATTCTAATTAAATAAACTCTCTTAATATTAAGAGATGCAGAGCAATACAGAGATTTGTAGTGCAATCAAAAACTATATTTGATTGGAATTTTTTTAAATGAATAAATTGCTTTATATTTAGTTAATTTAATTATGAAAGAAGACGTGGAGCAATTAAAACTAAGAGAAGTACCAAATAAATAATAATTTAATAAAAAAGGGATCTAGTCGATGATTAAATTATTTTATTTATTTGAAAAATTGATTACTACATATTTCTTCTTTTTTCTCCTTCTTTATTTATACATCCCGATTTAACACATTTGGCAATTAAAAGACGGGGATTGACCACTTATCCCAATTTATAAACAAATCAATGTGATCATCAGCGTAAACACGTCTAACACTCCTAGACACGAATCAACAAATATATTCAAACAACCAAATATATTTGTGTTTGAATCTAACACAACATTTGATAAATGAACGGGAGATAGTCCACTTATCGCACTTTATTTATCTAATCTATAGTGTCATCAGTTTGTAAACATGTCTAACCGACTTCTAGATTCGAATCAATAAATATATACAAACAACTAAATATATTTTACATTAAGGTCTTCCGGTGGTGACCGCGTCATGATCGATAACTCAGCCGTTAAAAACAACGACTTGAAGACAGTAGTAGCGGTACACTCTGAGAAAACAAGCCACCACATTAAGTTCGAGGACACCCGAGACCCGAGTATTGGTATCAGTGCCGGGGTGTTTCAACAGACTTTTCTTGGAAAAGTTTTTAATTAATTGGAATTTTTTTCGACCTGAAAGAGGCCATTGAAATAGAGAAGAAGCCGGCAATTTAACAGGAAAGATGGGTTCAAGCTCTCCAGGACATGGATACCCCAAATTTCCACCCTAAACACGCAGGTAAGGATAGGAATTAACCTCAGAGAAGCAATCCAGCCCACTAGGTATCTCCTACACCAGCTTTGGATGATGCAATATCTGACGTAACAGGCAGCAGATATTATCTCAGACCCAGAAATAAAAATATAACCACTACTCCCGACCATTCTCTCTAGTCTACGTTGTACCTCGCTCAGAGCAACATGTACAACCCTGAAGATGCCTCCAGCATAGGAGGCGAAACGTCGGAAAACATATCGATCATGACGCGTCACCACCGGAAGACCTAGAACTAAATGATGTCATTAACCGCGGAAGCCTACGCACTAAGACAATAATGTTTATTTGTGTTTGAATCTTGGTTTTCAGGATTTAACACAACTGTAATATAGACAGACAGCTGTCAGTCTATATTACAACAACATTAACAGTTATTTTAGCAGTCGGAAAATGACGAAAATGTAAATAATAATGGTGACACTCTGGAGCGGATACCTCAAGGTAAGTCTATCTGAACAAACGTATCAAACCTGTACATACGACGGAGACAAGTATTTTGTTAAATATGTGTTTTGTAGAAATATTTGGATCTCATAACTTTCGCTGTAGAAGTAAGTGTAACACTGTTTCAGGGACTGACTAGTTCGGTGACTAGCTATGTATTATGTCTTCAAATTTCAATATAACAAAGTCACCCAGACGAATACTAATATCAAATTTGGAAAATATCAACTTTTTAACGTAGGATGACGTAGGATTACTAATTTTGATAAATTAACACCTTGTTACGAGCGGTTTTAAAGTTAGAGAACTGCCCCCCTGATTTTTTAAAAACGAAATGTAAACAGTCACCTAATGAACATTATTTAAATAATATATTTAATAATAAAATAATGAAATGATATATTATTGCAATAAAAACCAGTAGGTTTTCCTATGTATATGAGAAATTGTTTTGGGTGATTGTCGAAATGATTTTTTTCTTATACGAGTATTATAAAATTTCATCTTTCTTAATTAATGTATTTTGGCGCCCCAAAGAAGAATGTATCCCTTTTCATGCCTTAAATTTCGCTGGGGGAAACCTGAGCTTATGTCATCTAAATCAGTAAACCTCTACGAATAGGAGGCAGAGGATGGAGAGAGCAAATTATGTGACCTTCTAAAATGCAGTTAAAACAGTGGGGATATCTGACCGTAAAAAAAAGAAGAAAAAATTGTGCAAACTAATCTTGCTACTAAAAATGTCGATGATGTCGGAGAATATTAAGCACATATTTTTATTCTATTCGTATAGTGAAGAATAGCACTCCTAAAAATAATACATATGGAAGTGCGTTTTTTTTAAGACTGTAGAGAACTCTAGGGTAAAATAAAATTTTCTTATCCGGAACAGGATATATGCTCAAGCCAATTACCGGTTTATGGGTTTCTAAATCTCAACATTTTCACCCACTTGAGAAGGCAACAGTGCTCCTTGCTCAAATATATTTCTCAGAACTTCTTGGTTACTTGTTACCTCGTAAAAAATGATTGGGACATGATCCAGACTTCATGAATTTTTCCCTTAGTATCAAGAAGGCATATTTTGTTATATTATTCAGGGATTCTTTATATAAATCTTTGAAATATATATATATATATATTTATTTTTACGTAAAAACGTCTTACAACTCAGAATGTACAGGAGCCGGTTGGGGATAAGTGCAACACAAATGGTAGTATATGTAATATCAAATCCATATATTTTGAAAACTATATCAGACATTTAAAAAGCTAATAGAAGTATATGGATAGAGCACATAATATATAATGAGAAAATATAATACAAATATAAGAAAACGTATACTAGAAAAAAGGCATTTCAAGGCGAATCCAGCAAGTCCAAAAAGTCGTGTCTACAACGAGTATAAGATTTCAAACCCTGGCCTGAAATATGTAGGTAAAAGCAAACAGTTTGCAAGCTATTGTCCAACATCTTGTGAAAGCGCCTCACTAGTGCCACTTGCGGGAACTTAGCAGTTCACAGCGAGAACTTAGCAGCAAGAGTTCAACTTATTTTTCGTCAAAAATATTCAGAACCCTACTAATTGCGTGGACTTCTCACGCAAATTAACGTCACAGTCGGGGACTCAAAAACAATTTATTTATTATTAATTAAAATTTGAGTATATTACAATTCATCACTTTAATTTTAATAAAGGCGACGATGGTTTCCCTCACAATATTTGTATAATGAAAAGAAGATTTATTTTGTTCTAAAAAAAAGCCACAATTATTTTCTATTGGCTACAAAGGCAACTAAACTCATTTTTGTTACCCAATAGTTCATTCTTCATAGGATGACTTGATATAATATAAATATATATATATATATATATATATATATATATATATATATATATATATATATATATATATATATATATATAAAGTTTTATTTCAAATGTATTTTTATAGCGGATGCAGTTAAGAAAACTTTTCTGGGCTATATTCTTTACGATCCAGTGGCTTTTGGTAAGTGGGGACTTAATCTTATATAATCAAGCGTTATTTTTATCGTCTTTTTATTGGTTTATCAATAAGGGTCAGACGCAGAGCTACATATAATTTCCTGGTTTATTTTTGTTGTTGCGTCTACCCAAAAAGGTGTCAGATTAGATGATTGAAAAGTATCATGAGATTACTAGAGAAAAGGGTCGTTCTGTTAACAGTAATGAATAATAGTTAACAAATCCTTTTCCCTTTTAAATTTTCCTTTCCTCGAATGTAAAATGACGATGTGGAGAGCATTTAATTTTGAAATGACGACGGACAATTTGTTCAGAAGAAGCATAATATATTCGAAAAATAAGCATTAAAATTACACTATAATCCTTATACGACATATTGTAATGATAAATTAATGTGACGTCGCATATTTTGACAGTTGGAAATTATTATATATCCTAAAAGATTACTTAATCCCAAATAGAAATTCATTATCATTGTTTTAGCGGTGTTCGAGGAAAGGTTATTAATCATTTAACTTTTACATCATAGCAAATAGTTTTTACGTTCTATATTATACGTAACAGGACTTTGTTAAGTACGTTTCACCGGTTTGTTACATTTTGTTAACAATTATTAGCTGTAGGTTAGGTATGCATTATCATGAGATGCAATTTGAGATAATATTTATCAATAGTATAGGATATAAACGCCTTTTCACAAATTATAAAATTTAATTTCCAAGATGGTTTTCAAATTGAATTGCAATTTCAGGAGAAGCGATTGTATTCTATTATTAATTATTAGTTGATGTCTAATGCAGAGAATTAGGATTAAAATAAAGAGGTCAAGTGTGTGCTGGTCAGCACACATCGAGGGTCCGTAGGCCACCACACTGTATAGTTTTTGTAGTACCCTATATTCATGGTGTTTTTTAAAATGCTAACAAATTTAATAATGTAACTAAGTCTGAATATTTAAAAATAAACAGGTCATGTGTGTGCTAGTCAGCACACAGCGAGGGTCCGTAGGCCACACTGTATAGTGTTCAACTGTAATATGTAAAAACAGTGTTTTTTTAAAAAGCTTACTTTGAACTATCCTATGGGTCTGATATTCTCAAAACACATAAACAAACTTCCGATAAAGTATTTTTTGCCACTGAACCGGACTACAACCATATAAATACATCGAAAAGACCATAATTATAAAACAAACGTATTTTGTCAATAAAAAATAAAATAATATTTTTTTCGAAATTTCCAAAAAGTGGTACATATCTTTACTTTTGGTCGAAGAATGTTCAGGATTTTTTGCACTTCACATAAGCGAGATAGAGGGGGGGGGGGGGGGGGGGACACGTTTCAAACCCGCTTCAAACTCGTCTACGCTCGCCCTATCAAAGTTATAACCAAATAATTATATATTTTTGTAATCAGCTCGACGTACCCTTTCATATGATACCCCTCACAGTGTCTAAAAAATAACCTTTAAGTTTTTTTGATTTTTTTTTTTTTAAGTCGCTATATATTTTAAAATATGTGGGTAGGTACAAGACACATACACGCCAAATTTCAAAGTGATCGGACGAAAGGTGTAGCCGTGAGAGTTGGCGACCGGATGGACGGACAGACACACGCAGGAAAATATAAGGGCCCTTGGTTTTGCCTACGGACCCTAATTAAACAACTAGGATGCTTTTCATTTACTGTCAAATTATTATTTCTCTGCATATTTTTCTTTAAGCCAATTTAAAAGGGAACTTCCAAAGTTTTGACCTATCACACCAAAGTAACCATTGCCTCCTTGATAAGAATAATTTAAATTCCATCATCCAAAAAAAAAAAAAAAAAAAAAAAAATCCGTCCGAGACTACTTAGAAAAACTTTCTCATATACGAAGTTCATAACACTTATCCCAGTATTTTCCATTTATTTGTTTTCGTCGTTACATTTAACTATTACTGACAATTTTATCAAGATTACTCATAAAAATAACTTCTACTCGGTGGGGAATCGAACCGGGCCCTCCCCGTCACCGTTTTAAGCTATTTTCTCAGGAACTAGATTTTTCCCGGGAAAACGGTTTATATCGTTAAATTCGTATTTAAATAGACTACATTTTAACATTTTTAATCAAATAGTTTGAGATTTTTTTTTTCAAGTTTCTTCAGTTTTTTTGGGGGATAGCGCCCCCATATTTGAAGCTAAACTAATTTCTTTATTTCGCCTCAGGTTATGATTTTTCTGAACAAGTATGCCTAATTTCGTCAAAATCGGCCCCATAGTTTAGGCTCCAGGCGTCTGCACAGACAGACGACAGACGACAGAAAAACATTTTTAAAAAACAACTTTTTGGGCTCAGGGGACCTCAAAACGTGTAAATCCATCAAAGTCGAATTTTTTGCGCCATCACAATATTTTCTCTTTATATGAGAAAGTAAATAAACAGGTCAAGTGTGTGCTGGTCAGCACAAAGCGAAGGTCCGTAGGCCACACTATATAGTGTTTAACTGTAAAGTGTATAACTTTTCTTTTTAAATGCTAAAAAGCTTACTTTGAACCATTCTAAGGGTCTAATATTCTCAAAACACACTCTGATAAAGTATTTGTTTGCCACTGAACCGGACTACAACCATATAAATACATCGAAGAGACCATAATTATAAAAAAAAAACCGCATTTTGTCAATAAAAAATAAAATAACATTTTTTTCAAAATTTCCCAAAAGTGGTATCTTTACTTTTGGTCGAAGAATGTTCATGAATTTTTTCAGATTTTTTGCACTTCACATAAGCGAGATAGGGGGGGGGGGGGACACGTTTCACACCCACTTCAAACTTGCCTACGCTCGCCCTATCAAAGTTATATCCAAAGAATTATATATTTTTGAAATCAGCTCGACGCACCCTTTCATATTATACCCCTCACGGATTTACCCTAATATTTTTTAAAAAAAGTGTTTAAAAAAGTCGCTATATTTTTAGAATATGTGGGTAGGTACAAGTCACATACAAGCCAAATTTCAAAGTGATCGGACGAAAGGTGTAGCCGTGAGAGCATGCGACAGGACGGACGGACAGACACACGCAGGAAAATATTAGAGTCCTTGGTTTTGCCTACGGACCCTAAAAAAAACACATTATAGTTAATTCACATACTCATTAACCTAGATATGATTAATCGAATTGTTAACGCTAAACCCGTTCTATAATATAATATTCAAAATATTATCAGCATGAGACCAAAGAACCTTTAACAATATTTTGCAAAGGAGTCTGGAGGGACACTATAAATCTACTACGGTAAAGGAAGAAGAGAGAAATGTAAATGCATAAAATCAAGAAACAAATTCTTTTTCAACGCTTGTGAAACAAGCATCAAAAATATTGTATTTGCTATCGCATAATCTTATTCTCCTACCAGTTTATAAGCGAGAACGTCAAATTCAATTTTAAAAGTTATTTATTCTGAAATTTCCTATTAAAAGTTAAATTATTATCAATAGTTTATGTTTTTTTTTTTTTTGTTTTCTCGTTAACTTTCCATAATCTCTTCAAGCAATTAACTAAGAGAGAAATGAAGTCATCAAGAGTTAAAGCTTTCAGGAAGATTCTGGCACAGAGTTCGCCTTGAATTAACTTATATTAAACTTTGCTGATAACCTAGGACCTAGAGAAGCTAAAGAGTAGATTGCCAATTTGATAACGAGTTGGCAATCAATGATTATAAACATCAACTTATAAAGTTCTTTTACTCTCTTAAAAGCTTTGTTCAAAGATAAAATATAATATTTAGTCAAAAATTAATATTTTAATTAATTTAAACTCCAAATCTAATCCCTTCTATTGAATAATGTTATTATAATTAATAATTAATTATAATCGAACCTCCTTAATACTTATAATATCCCCAGGGTTTAAAAATTAAAGACCGTTCAAATATTAAAAACTACACCAAGAAACTAGGTAATCTTTTAAAACTATTACCAATAAAATAATTTGAAAAACAAATCTGTAAGCAATTTTTGGACACGATCATTCTTTAAAATATTATATTTAATCCATCTTTTCGCTAAGCAAAAGAATTGTAATGTTTCTTGACGATACTGTATAAACCTACTACAATTGAAAATAATACACTCTGTAGCGAGACTCGGGAATCCAGCTCGTTATAAATAAAACAATAACACATTAAGAGACACCGTACTTTTGCACATGGAATGTCTCCATATTTACGGCAAAAAAATGTTAGTTTCTTCTTTAAGCCTTTTTTTATTTTTTGTTACTAAGTTGATAAAATATAGAGGTCGTAATTAATAGAATTTAAACATTCCAATCTCGTAGTCATCATATCTACTTTTTTTATTTTATTAAAAAATAGTCTCCTGGCTGACCATAAGTTGTTTGTACTGCAATAAAAAGAATTTGTGTTTCTAACGGGGGAAAAAAGATAATAAATATTTCCGGACGAAATCCTCACTGAAAAAAATCAACCGTACAAAAGATATAAATAACGTGGTATTTTTTTACAACATACAGCTATTGTTACATATTGTACTAGTTGTATTTTTTACATCTGTAATATGACTTTCTTTGTTCCTTCGACACTAAATGATTACTTTTTATTTCTTGGGGTAATCAATCAATCGAATTCTTTGTAGTACATATAATATGGCTGTACTTCTAATATGTTTTGGTATAAAAAGTACATGATGTCAATAACCATTAATAAATCATCGTCCTGAATGACGATGCATAGTACTTTAAAAATTAACATTTTAAATATTGCTAATTTAATGTAGAATACTTATGATAGTTAGATTAACTTATAATTCAACGTTTTAATAAACTAATTTAAATACTGTAAATTGACAACACTTATGATGTATTCGACTTATAATAAATAAATAAACCACAGGTTAAGTCTTGATTAAAAAATATATAAACGAATTGACTAGTATTAAACAATATTATATATATATATATATATATATATATATATATATATATATATGTATGTATGTATGTATGTATTATATATATATATATATATATATATATATATATATATATATATATATATATATATATATATATATATATATATATATATATATATATATATATAAGCACAGACATATACATGGGAAACAAATTAACCTAAGGCACAATTGGGTCCTATTTCCTGCTACTAATCAATTAGCACGGTGTCAGTTACAATAATTACACTTAATGCATGCAGTTGTGAACATGTGTTATACATACATGAAGATATTGATTATTATTAATGTTTGCAGCAATGCGTAATGTAATGAATCTAATACATAGAGTTATTATATACCCACACATTATAATATGTAAATTTAAAGTGCAAATTAATTATATTATTAAAACTGGAATCTAGAATCTAAGAGGCTTAGCTCAATAACCCAACAATGTCTTCAAACAAGACAATTATAACTTAATGCGTAGGCTTCCGCGAGTAGACTCGTAATACACAGCTTGGTTTTCCGGTGGAATCCGCGTCACGAAGGGGGTGAAGTCCGACGTTTCGCTTCCTCTGCTGGAAGCATCTTCAGGGGTGTGGTGCATCGTGGTGTTGACTCGAAGCGAACAGTACATCCTGTGTTCGCTTCGAGTCAACACCACGATGCACCACACCCCTGAAGATGCTTCCAGCAGAGGAAGCGAAACGTCGGACTTCACCCCCTTCGTGACGCGGATTCCACCGGAAAACCAAGCTGTGTATTAAGACAATTATAATAAACAATTTACCGGTTTCGGTTGTTCTAAAGCAGCCTTCTTCAGATAATCTACAAACAAAGTAACTGACTTAAACTTAAGGTAGAAAATAAGGTAACATTACATTGAAAAACGACTAAAACAATAATTAAATATAAGTGAAAAAAAAACCCGAAATGAATTGAATTTGAGGTACAAGTGAGACAAATGTTTAAAAATATGACCAAGCTAAAGGCTGTAAAAAGATTAAGACAAAAAGAAGGGAAGGATTATTGATGCTAAAAAAGTAACAAACACACACCCTGTGTACTTAAAATTAAAAAGGAAACATTAAACATAACAAAAAAACACTCTCTATTAAAGACAGAAGAAGTAAATACAAGTGTACAACAAATTGAAAAAAATTGGAATCAGAAAATAAAATGTTTTAATTTTTTACATGAATTAAAGTACCAATTTAGCAAAATATAAAGAGCGCAGACGGTCGAAATTAATCTGGGGCCATCTGCGGGATACTTTTGATAAACCATCCAAATTTCATTAAAAAAATACGTGTGGTGTCGCGGGACACCCGTTAGGAACGAAGTTCCTTACGCTTTTCATTAAATATAAATTATAAAATCAAACTGCTAAGTAGGTATACAATGCTAAGTACTTACACATGGTGGAGTTAGAACAGAGACAAAATTAAAAGTAACTAACTATTTGTACTTATAGAGGAATTCAGGCAAAATTCAAATAAAAGCATTTCTTAATCATTGAAGCGAACGTCTTGTAATTAATATGTATTGAATATTGAGTAAAAAGTTAATAATAATGAGTTTATAGTTAAGAGGGTGGTTGTATAGGATAGGGAACAGTCCTGTTTTCTACCTACCCGGCCTTAGTTTAAAATATTATAAAAATATCACTTCACTACGCAAAAACTTTTGCTTGTGCCAGGTTAAAATTTTACATGCCTGTTAAAATTGTACTTTAGACGATGTGCATGAAGTTTTAATAAAATCATTAACGTTAGAACGGAAGATATCTATAAAAACGTTGTTTTCTCTATTTTAAACGTTTAGGTCCGCTTTAACAAATTTAGCGATCTTCATCACTTTATAGCAGTGTCGGTGTTGGTTTTACTAAAAACATTTATTTAAAAAAGTCGTTTGTCTATTGAATAGATGAAGTTAGAATATTTTCCCTACCTAAAATTCAAATTTTACATTTAAAGGTTCACGTTTGCGCAAGCGTTGCGCGTGAACGCTTGGGCGGATAACCTTGTCCAACGAAAATGTCCTGGACAATGGTAAAATAAACATGTGTACCAAATTTTAACTAAATTGGTCATCTTTTACTCAAGTTATCATCATCGGTAGATTCCGTGATGGTTGGTTTAGAGACGGTCGTTTTTTTCGGATTCACTCCCGGATTTCAGACGCTGTAACGTGGCATAAGGAACTTCGTTCCAAAAATCAGAGGAGTAGTTTTGGAGATATAGGTAAAAATAAATGTGCGCATGTGGAAGACAAACAATGGGCAAATTATGACCTGCCATCTAAATTTCATTAAAATCGGATTTAAATGTTGGTGGAGCAAAAATTAAGCGACAGGCATAGAATCAAAAATGACGCCTCAAACGCATTTCTCTCTTGAAATTTTTGATATCGGAGTCATAACAAGCAATCCATCGAAAGCAATAAATCTTTAAAATAAATGTTTCATAGGTCAACATTTTATAGGAAAAAATACCCCCCCCCCCCCCTACCACCAAATCATAAAAATTAATGACTTCAGAATAATTTCCGCTAAAGACTTCGGAATAGTTTTATTGTGTTTGGAATATAAAAAATCATAAGAAAGTGTTAGTTATACGTTATTTTACTAATGGTCGAAAAGTTATAGCTGAAACAAATAAATATTGAACAACTAGGTCGATTAAATGTTTAACGAACTAGTTCCATGTGTAATATTTCTTACTGACCCTTTGTATGTATTGAATACATATACTTGGGAACTTTATATATAGAATTAAAATAATACACTATAAAATTTTACATTTTCATAATTAGTCTACTTTAATAAAAATATTAAAAAATGAATGATATTTTAAAACACTTTATAAAACAATAAGAGCTATTTGAGAGAACCTTTAATTGAGTAATATAAAGTTTAATTTAATTGAAACTTTAGACTACATTACGCTCCACTTGAAAGATCAAACTAGGGCAAAAGTATAAATGCTGAGCGAGTCAGGATATAACAGTTCTGGAGGTTTAATTTAAAATTAAGTTTAACCAAAATAACAGATGAAGAAACCTTGAACTCAATTAAATTTTATACTGAGTTTATCTCAGGAGAATCATAAAAGACTAACTAACTTCGCTAGTGTTATTCTCTCAAATAGAACTCTACAATAAAACAACTTATTAAAACTATACTTCTATTGAAAAACTATAAACATAATTGTAGCTCTACAACTAAAGGTAAATTTAATATATTCTAATTTGTTTGCCGTCTATTAAAAATTTGCACAAACAAATGTAAAGCTATTTTATACAACTAAAATAATTTATCATAAAATTTTACTTTGCCAGTTTATCTAAATTCAATTTGCTTTTACTATACTCTGTACTTCAATGGAACTTATATCTAACCATTCTAAAACTGCATGAACTAATTAAAATTAATGATATTGAATACAACTAAGAATTAATATAAAATATAACATTTTGATAATGCTAATATTTAATCTTTCCGTATTTATATATATATGAATTAAACTTTTATTTGCTTCTTATTATGCAATATATAAATTAAATGAATTCATTTTAAAATTATAACATTTTGTTATGCCTTTGAACAAATACATTAATGAATCTCTTGAATTTTTTAGCACACGCGTCCACTTGATAACTTATATTTTAAAAATTCGACATTAAAGAGGTGTTTTATATTATAATAAAATGGCACAACACTGCAATGTACTATAACGTACTTTAATTGGGTAGTCAAAGCTAAATTATAAAATTAGAAATTATTATGAAATAAATTGTTTTATGAAGTTTCAAAAATTCAAATAATACAAAGGGAATGGTGTGCTTTGAATAAGGGATACGTTTATTTATTTATTTTTTACTTTATATAATGTATACATTGATGTTACCTAACCGTAACATATTTCCTTTCAAAGGCATGGATCTTATCAGAAAAGGGTTCCGGCCAACCAGAAATGTTCCTTCAGGTATAAACAAGGTGGGCAAAAAGCAGCAAAACCTATGGTCCAATGATCTTTTGTATATTTTTGTCCTTTATTGAATGTCTGTCGTTTTTATTTATCCCAGGCCTGTTTTTATTTTATTTTCACTCGCCTGAACGGAATTTAAAGTAGAAAAACGTAAAATATATTTTTCTTCATTTTCTTATTCACAAAAGAGATAAATAAATACGTGCGGTAAACAGTATAACACGCTGGACTTTACTTAAATATTGGTAAACAGAATTCATGTATACAATACTGTACCTCTTTATATATATATTTTGAAAATAAAAATAGATTATTAACGTGGTTTCTTTTTTTTGTCCCTTTTATTATATAACTCGTTTAGGTGAGGTTGGTAAGGGGACCCCTTACCCACCCACACATAAACGAGGTAGATTATTAACGATTTATATAGTTAAAAAAATTATTTTTATTTAATTTATATATTCCTTAAGGCCAGTTAATGAGTAACGCTGACAGAAGGACTTAGTGTTGGCATTAATTATGATTGTATCATTCCAGCTTAAATAGTTTTAAACTAATTATAGAAACGGTTATTAATACGTTCCAAAATTTAAACTACATATTAATGTTTAATTATATGATTTAAGGTTGAATTGATACAACTAAAGGCTTAATTATTACAATTGAAGCACAATTTAGAATATGGTGGACATTGAAATATAAGACACTATAGACATTGTATAAAGACACAAGAGACAATGAACTGTAAGACTATAGACGTAGTAAAACTATAAATATAATATATAATAGACTGTGAACAATAAGACAATATAGACGTAGCATGACTATAGAACAAATGAAACAGTGAACTACACTACACCATATAACCATAGTATATCTATAGGGACACAAGAGACAGTGAATCAATACTAAATAAATCTAAAAATTTATATAGTAAAATATTTGTTTATCTTATTTTATGTAATAGATTTATTTTTAATAATTATTATCTATAGATGGATGCTATAGTTGTAACTATGAAATAAAAAGCTTTACATGTTGTAAGGAAACGTTTGGACCCTTCTTAAGATCATATTCAGTCCTTTATTAACTAAAAAATAAATAACCAAACCATCATATCAATTACAATTTCTAATATGTATTACATAATTAGCTTTAAGGATGTTTAGCCAAAAAAATTATCGATATAATTTTAAATTGGTAACGATCTATATAATATTAAATTCTAAAATTAATTTAAATAAATTGTTGTTTACTCACATTGAGAAGTTTAAAAGTTGTGTGAAATTTCAGAAATTAAAAACATACTATCTCTGTGGGAGGGCGCCCAATTATTAAAAATTATTAAGTAAATTTACTGAATGCAGTCTTTAAAATAAACATTTTTTTTTTTTTCATTTGTATAAAATTAACTACAATAATAGCTAACAATAACAATTAACAATGATATAGTAAAAATTACAAAAACTGACAATGTAACTGGCATCATTTAAAATAAATAAACCTTTAAATAATTTAAACTATATGACTATGACTAGTATATGAAGACTATATGTAAAGTCTGTGTATGGGAGGTAAAGGGCACTATCTCCATTATTTACGAAATTGAGGTTTTAACAGTTTCCTATTCATTTTTTCCCCCTTTTTTTTAGAGGTACAAGGCACTATGTCCTAGAACTAAAACTCACGGGTTTAGCCAGTTGGAAAAAGCACTATGAACCAACATGCTGAGGAGGTAAAGAGCATTATATGGACACGTAGCTGTTTACCTCCAGAGAATTGAGAATAAGTTAGCACTATGTCCAGATAGTGCCCTATACCCACTCCACTTAGTAGAGTGAGAGGAGCTGCTAGTCTTATGGGCAAGTCAGTATGGAATGCGCCTTGCCTTGTTAATATTACAAAAAATAAGTAAAAAAATCATTAAAATAGCTCTCCTGAAAAATTTACAATTTGGCACATTGCCCTTTACCTCCGATACACATACCATGATATTTAAGTGAGAATATTCATCATATATCAATATAAATTAAAATACTAAATAAAAGTATACTTCGGAATTAAAAATTTATTCTACGTGTGATTATTGTTGTAATCAAGTCTAAACGTGATTTTTAACATTAAATTAAATATTATAACATAATTTAATATGATTTGAAAGAATTAATTGGATTCATGTAATGTAGTTGCCAGCGCTGCCTGGGAGTTTGGGTAAACATCCTTAAAGCTAATTATGTAATACATATTAAAAATTGTAATTAATATGATGGTTTGGTTATTTATTTATTTTTTAGTTAATAAAGGACTGAAGATGACCTTAAAAAGGGTCGAAACGTTTCCTTTCAACATGTAAAGCTTTTTATTTCATACTACAGCATCCACTTTTCCGCTCTTCGAAGTGGCTTAACTTTTTCCCTGTATCCCGTGGAGAAAAACGCTATGAGGCCTTTTTGTAGCCCGCAAATAGACCTATAGGCCCATACAAGACACGAGGCGGTCGGACCTAAAGTATGCCCACTACGAGAGATTTAAATTTAATTACGTACTAAAAACCCAAATTTCACCCGTTATCGGCCTCTAAAATTTCCCAAAATGGCTTAATAAGGGTAAAACTATAGTTTTTCTTGATCGCCTTGCTTAAACCTTTAAAATGATATATATATCGACCCGATCAGGCGATCTTCGATTTTCACGAAATACGGGCGCCAACCCTATACGCGCGCCAACACTATACCAGCGCCAACACTATACCAGCGCCAACACTATACCAGCGCCAACACTATACCAGCGCCAACACTATACCAGCGCCAACCGGCTAGCTGAGTCCCGTTGATGAGTCCCGTCGATAATTGTCATTAAAAATAAAATAAATACAAGAAGGTGTCAATAAACTTAAAGTTTATTATTTAGCAGTAGTTTTATTAAAATTTACTTTATCCTACTTTAAAGGAGTATTAGGGCACACATAACTTATTATAACAATTACAGCACCTATTTTACAAAATGGCTTTTTTAGTTCATCTAAAGTCAAATTTAACTCTGTAGGTCTTCCGGAAGCAACCCCTTTCTGAGAACTTGTGAATCATGACAATTGGAATTTCGAATCATGTTTAAAGCAAGTATTATTCATCTGACATAATCAATTAATCATATCATTAGCAACCTTCAAAAATGAAGTTTCTAGAAAAACGAGGTGGAATGACACAAGCTGTATTAATCTCTAGTTGTTATTCTTATTTCTCAGAATAGGGGTCTGAAAGAAGTATTATAGTCAGGTCCTTAAATCAACGGCCTATAAAAATAGTAAAAAGGGAAACGCGTTTCATTCAATGAGATAAAATTATAGTTAAAGGCGAATAATCTAATGCGTATATAATAAATAAAGTGTGGTCCGGGATGGAATTGGGATCAGGTCACAAAGTTATATGAAAAAAAGAAAATACCCCTTGCGGAAAATTTGAGGATACACTTATCCGAGTTTTGATGCGGTAGTAAAAAGGAGAAAATATATGGAAAATATGTGGGTAAAGTCATAATACTCCTTTTAAGGCAACCCTAGGATATCTTGGGCTCGGTCCAAATGGCAAGAGTTTAGAGGTGCTGCAGATGTAAACCCTAGGTTGTTTTCGGGCGATGCCAAAATCGTTCTATCTGACCCTTGTTTTTCTCAGACGGGCTTGGCAATTTAAACGGACCTTCATCCCATTAAAGACTCCAAGGAGTTCGGTCGCAATAAGTCTTCCTTATTGAGAAGAAGACAACATGCTTCCTCCTGAAACCGGCTACTTTACAGGAAATTAGTTGGAATGTTCAAACCCCTCGTTGAACATTAAAAGAATCTCCAAGAGAAAAGTCAAACCTATTCTATGCAAGGAAATTAAAAAGCTCATTTGTGTGCAAAATATACCGCCTCTTTTTCATCCCTTCAAACCCCTATTTTATCTTAATTTCTTCCCCTCACCCTTCCCTTTTTATTAGACATTATTAAAACGACCGATGAATTTTAAACGAAAAATAAAAGCTGCTTCTGAATACCTCCGTAATAATACTCAGCTTCTTTTTTATATAATTATAAAATTATGTTCATGATAGAAGGTGTCTACATATTCATTTTTTGAATTAATTCTTTTCAAAGTTTAATTTAAATAACTACACAAGATGAATGGTTGATATCTAAGAATGATGTTATCGATGGTTGTTTACATGCAAATATTTTCCCGGGTAAAAGATCGTCACTGGGGCAGCTGAGAGAGCCCATGTGATAAATAGTTTAGTATGTAGAAGTGTAATATCACGTTGCTATGCCCAATGCCAGTTGTGATATACATGGGAAATATACCATAACTCGGACCAGCCAATTTTCAGTCGTTCTCAAATCGTTCTTGAAATACTATAAAGAAAAGTCGATAAAAAAAAATGACATCACTTACAACCAAAAGGACCGTCCCTCCCGGAGTTGCCGCTTTGAACATTTATATTACATACAATACATGTTACATGTGTAAAATGTAATTAAGTTAAAAAGTCACTGAAAAAACTAATAGTATGTCCAATAAAATAGTAAATTCTGGAAGCCTATACGTAAAACAAAAATTTTCCGTTTGAATTTATTTATCAGAGTCCTGACATTGTCAGTCCCATTTTATTTGGCTCTAGTTATCCCCCCTGACGCCTACCTCTACCCAGGCATCTGGCCTCGTAAACTGTCTATACTTGTTTTCCCTGCCGCACTTCATATATAAATCTCTCTCCGCCATCTGGTTCACATTCGTACGCCAGGATCCATATCAAAATTGATTTATATAACCGGCAATTTTGCTTTTCTTTTATTGGAGATTCGGATCTATGTTTAGAATGATCTGTTTACTGAGCGAACATTTTTTTAGGATGCAAGCATACTCTGCAACGTACCGAAATTTCATTTGTATATTTCTCCTTCCAGATATGTTAAAATGAATATACAGTCAACAGTTATGAATATCTGTCTAGATAATAATAAAATATTTCAATAAACGCGTATCACTTCACACAGCAATACTGTGAATTAAAAATTTGTCACATCCCATCACCAATGCAGAATATTAACTCCTTCTAGAAAGAGGAAATATTTATAAACGTCTATTTTAAATTTAATTATATCCAGTCTACCCGAAAATTTAGTATTATCTTAAAAGGAAAATGCATTTCCTTAACTGTTTGTTGCCTTATCCAGACAATATATCTAGTTGGAATACATTCGATTGCCTTCAAATTCTTTTTTTTTTTCAATATGTTAAACTTTAGTAGATGTAATCTTGTTGTCAGACGCTTTGAGAATAAGGATTATAGGAGATTTGCTTGGAACTACATTTAGAGTATTGTGGCGGGCCCTCAGAATGTCTGTTCAACCTCAAAGTTTAATTTAGCTTCCTTATTGATCTTTAGTTTATTTTGAATGTCCTTACTGTTGACTTTTAGGTTCAAGTAAATTAAATTTTTTTGTACCTTCAGCAAATATGATGATTGGTTGGAAAATCATAGTGAAGGAAAGTATTACGTTTTTAAAATTCAATCAGAGTGAATGTAAACTTTATAATATTTATTTTAATGTTATAACTTTGTCTAATTTTATCTATATTCTTATTTAAATGATCCAATTTTAGGTCAAATGAAGAAAAGTAAAATCGAATAGAATTGAGTAATTTTTATTTTTGTTTATCTCACGTCTAGATAAAATTATTTTAAAATATATTTACGAGTAATTAGTAATCTCATGTTACATGAATACTAGCCTTGCCCCTATGGATAAAATAAAATAAGCAAACGTTTTTATTGGAAAGAAGTTCCTTATGGCACGTTACAGCGTCTGGAGCCCGGGAGTGAATCAGAAAAAAACGCCCGTCACAAAACCGACTGTCGAGAAATCTATCGATGATGATAATTTGAGTAAAAGATGACCGATTTAGTTAAAAATTTGGTACACATGTTCATTTTACCATTGTCCAAGACATGTTCGTTGGTCAACGTTATCCGCCCAAGTGTCCGCGCGCAACGCTCGATGTTATGATTAGAAGTATTAATTACTTGTTGTGACGATATATATATATATATTTTTTTATTACATTAGCTTATTATTTGATTATAAGTAATTTATTTTGTTTTCATGAAATAAATTAATATGTAATATTTATACGTTTTTTTGCAATTCTAAACCACTTTTCAAAATAATATTTTTTGATACCATCGAAAATAAGGGTAGTTTACACTTGATCATATTTTAAAGTTTTCAAAAAACAGAACACCCTATACACAAAATCAAGAAAATTTTATAATTTTTAGAGGTTTAAGAACAAGCAGGAGTTATTATAAAGAATGACTTTTTTTGAAAACTCAAAAATAAGAAAAAATTTTATCTTGAGACACACTGTATATGGCCACCATCTTGAATTAAAATTGGGGATTGGAAAACCATATCACAAAAGTTGTTTATACCAAAAAAAAGCTAACTTATAAATTTCAAATTTCTATTTTAATTGATTCCGGAGATATGGTTACGACAAATTTTGCAATTAAATAGCCATCATATTGAATCAATGTGGCGGATAGTTACTTAGCGAGCACCCAGGGGATATGGAGAACCTTCTAACAAAACAATTTGGAGAAACAGAGTTTTTGGGGAGAAATTCATTTCTCTATACGACTTGAGGTATGATTTTTCTGAACATGCAAAATATCGTCAAAATAGGTCCATTAGTTTTGGCTCCACGAGTCTGCATAGACGACGACGACAGACAGAAGACATATAGACGACTGACAGAAGACATATAATATAGACGACAGACAGAAGACATATAGACGACAGACAGACGACAGACAGAAGACATATAAACGACTGACAGACGACAGACAGAAGACATATAGACGACTGACAGACGACAGACAGAAGACATATAGACGACAAACAGACGACAGACAGACGACTGATAGACGACAGACAGAAGACATATAGACGACAAACAGACAAAAGTGTTTTTTTTTAAACCCACTTTATTGGACTTAGGGGACCTCAAAACGAGTAAATCTATCAATATTTCAAAATTGAATTTTCTCGCTATCACAATACTTTATCTTTATATGAGATTTATTTATATATATATATATATATATATATATATATATATATATATATATATATATATATATATATATATATATATATATTTGTTGTGTAAATGAATGATGCTATATCTTTTCTGAATATATGAAAACACAAGTGGTTTCATGTAACAGTTATTTTTGCATTTAAAGGAACATTTAATTTGTTTTACATTTTTAAATATATTATAATAAAATGGGTAATATATAGGTTTGAATATGTTCGTCGTATCTTCATTATTTAAATATTTTTCTTTTTTTTATTATAACAATAGAGGTCAGATTGTTTTAATCAAGAGATCAAACGTAATTTATTTCTATTGTTGAATGAATATCACATTTTTGAGAAATATTACAATTTTGAGACATTCATAGCTTTAGAAAACAGTTATAACCCTTTTTTTCAAATCACTTATTCAGATATTGTGTTGGAATTTCAATTACAGTTTTGATATGGGATAGAGGAGGCTTTGAACTTTAAAAAAAAAATATAGAACTTGAACAGAAAATTTAATAACAGACAAAAAGACATAAAAAGCAAAATTTTATTATACCTCAGCGAGGCAATAAGAGCCCTAGACCTTTCTGCTCCATTTTCACGCCGTTAGTACTGACTTCATATACGTTTTATATACATGAACCCAATAGTATCCCTTCTCTACTATATGATACCGCATAGCTACGGGCATTGCTTGCAATTTTAACCAAGCTACGCAGTAAACCTATAATGTAAATTTAAGGGAGCATGAATAATAAAGTAAGACCTAATACCACTAAAGGAAATACTTTTTTCAACGATTTCGAGTCTGAGACAATAAAAACTTTGAAATGGAGTTAAAGAAAACTCGTTAAATAACTTCAATATTGTATAATTTTTTACATTAGGAAAACTAAGAATAACACAAAAAAAAACTTCAGAACAAGGAGGAGATATATCAAGACCAAATTGTTAAAAGCAATCTACGTAATTTAGCTTTCTGGAGGGTGAATTCAAACTATTTTATAATCAAATGTTTTAAGCATTAATGACAGTAATCAGATGTTTTAAAGTAAGAATTAAAATAATATAAATTTTATGATAAATAAAAGATATAGGGCAAACAAATTTGAAATAAGTGTTAAAGTTTGCCAACATCTTTAAAAATGTATAATTTATCTTTTTCTAGTTCTTTTACATAACTTGATCGATACTTAGGAATAAACAGAGAAGTAACTCGGCTAAAAATAACTTTACTGTACAAACCTAGCTATTAACTACTAGTGGTCATTTTTAATGCCGGGGAGATGAGTAGAAATACTTATGAGAAAGAGGTAGTGTATGAGGAATTTGACTGTGAGGTCACATTTTAACTACTGTCTTAAGGGTTAAACCGACTAGTTTATTAGGAGAAAAAAGTATTATAGAGAATATACGAGTAGTCTTCAGACTGGTTTCGACCACTTTAGTAAGTCATGATCATAGAACTGCAATGTTAAATAACATTAACGCTACACTTTTGCTTCTGAGCTTACCGAAGGTAATGAAAGGAAGCATTGTGATCATTTGAAGAACAACATTTTTTTCCCTCAAAATTAAAATAATCCTGGACGGAAATCCGTTTGCATCAGAGAACATATTTAATGTAGTGTCTATCTTACATTCAACATTTTTGTGAAACACCATACCTCCAGTCAGCCAATTTCAATGAAATTTAGATGGCATGTTAATTTGAACAGTGTGCACACATTTGATTTAAATAAAAATAAGTGTGACCTCTCTGAGGAATTGAAACAGGTTAAAACAACTACACTTTCAATTCCCTTGTGACAATTTGTCCAATAATAGAACGCGAAGAAGCTATGGGCCACTTTATTTGGCAGACTTTTGTTACGTATTTCAAATGAAAGAAATTTAATGTAAAGAAGTAATTATTAAAATAATTAGTTATGTATATAACTGAATTCAAGATAAATATTAAGATCCTACCAGCCGTTAGGCTGTATAAATAATCTTAATTTCGTTAAGATAAAACGATTTATACAGCAAATTCAAAAGTTATTTCAAGAAAATCTCATTTACCTATCTTATTTGCTCTAATAGGAAAAGCCAGTAGTGTATAACGTCAAGTTATCAAGGGAGTCTCAAGATTATTATATTACAATTGAAGGTAATTTAAAGGGGATCAATGCATACCTAGGTGTTAGCCTCGGTGTGAAATGCTACCCAAGTTTCCATCAGATAGACACCTTACTATCCAGAAACTGATTAGAGAGAGTCGGAAGGGTTCGGTATCCTTCTCAAATTGAACTAGGAGTTAAATTGGGGCTGTGATTGGGAGCGCTTGGTTTATCAGAGGCTCTTTAGAATTCCTCCTAATTACTTCACTTACATCCAAATCAGAACAATTCAGATTCAATTTAACCAACCACAGATACCTAGTTAATCTTTTCTATAAAGTTTATTCTTGCTAGACTATCAATATAGTAACGGTGTTGATTTTATGAAATAAAATACGCATTTGTTATAATTATATCTATTAATAATTTAGAAAAGTTATTATTATTATTTACTATCTGGTTTCGGCTGGTCTACGGGCAGCATGTGGCCAACCAGTTGTCTCAGGTACATCTATGCCTAATTGTTTTAGAGCTGGAAGTTTAAGAGATCAGCTTATTGGAGAGTTGGTAATTGTGCAGGGTATTTAGATTGTTTAATGTTGCATATAAAACAACAATTTTCGAGCTTACCTGAAGCTGAGCTCGTTCTGAAACACAATCACATAGCTTTTTGATGTCTCCAATTTTAAAAATTCCTTGACAGAAATCTGTATCAGACATCAGTCAACATTTTTGGTCCTGTGTCTGTCTGTCACTCAATATTTGCGATCCAACATATCTTGAATATTACTTTACCGATTTTTATGAAATTTAGATGATAGGTCATAATTAGCTCATTGTTGGTCTTATATAAATTTCAGCCTTGCACCCTTTTGTTTCTCTTCCGCATGCGCACAAACATACATATATTTATACCTATACCTTCAAAAGTACTCAACCGATTATTTAAAATTTGTATTGTCAGTCTTTATAGTGTAACGGTAACGAATTATAATAGAACTCACAAACTCACAATTGTAATAGAATGATATTTTATATTGAAATAAATGTCCAAGTTGGTTCACAATAATAATACACATGTGGGTAGGAACGTACAAGAAACAAGCGCGAAAAAGAACAGAATAAAATGTGGGAGAAGGTTAAGTTAGGTAAACTTTTTCAGTGTTGCCATCAGCCACAGTATGGTTTGTTGTATGTGTTGTAGCCCAAGATTAATTTTAACCGTCCGTACTCTTTAAATGTTGCTAAATTGATACTTTAACCACTCATGCAACCGTATGAGTACATTAGATATAGCTTAATTGGCACTTTTATTCGTGTAATAAAACAAATTAAATTAATTGGAAAATATTGAGTTGTAAAAGTAACATCTAAAAAATTCGTGATAGGATACCATCTTCAACAAATTGGCAAATACTGCCAATACACTGGGTTCAATTGCAATTGGTTCTGAAAATATCATGTTCAAAAAATTCTCCATAATAATTGAACTCTTAAATCATCTGGTGGATGGAATCAGTAAACCAAGATATCGGACAATTTCATGATCATAGGTCTAGAGGTTTCAAAGATACTCTTATGGGTGGTTAAGTAAGTGTTATTTGGCTGTGTTATCTATATACATAGATTTAAGTTTTTCACCAAACTTTGAGTTTGTTGGCTGTTTCAATATAATGTTTAGTTCGGTTGTGCTGTAGTAAAGTGTGCCAAGTGGATGAAGTTAACAAAAGTTATTTGCTTACTTTGAGTTCTGTCTGTTATTGTTTCGAGTTAATTATATCGGATTCTTCATCCGTAAGGACTAAGGACACTCCCGAAATTAGAAGATAAACTTAAGACTTCTAATCCTTTAAAACTAAACTAGCATACAACAAAATTATTAAGAAAATTAACGAGTACGAGCATAAAGATTAACTTTTATTCAATCAATAAAATAGTCGATATTAAATGTGAGCCGATGATCCGAAATATCAATTCATCAGAGATATGACTATTTTTATTATAAGGTCCGCTCAATGAAGCAGACATGATTCTTCATTGTTTAAATTTCAGTAATTTAAATTATCCCTTAAGATTTATTTTCAGCACTTTCATTAATGATTAGTTGAATTCAGAAAATGTATTAGCCATATTTGATCTCTTTGTTCACCAATAATTGTTTATTGTTGGTCGGTCTTCAAGTGACAAAAGCATACAGCTACTACATAATAGAAAGTAAAAATATTGAATGATACTCTTCTTTTACTACTTAGCAGATGGTTGGCATTTACATGGGATCGGCAGTGGGTTAAAATTATGACCTACCATCCAAATTTCATTAAATTAGGTCTATTAGTATTTACGATGCGGTAATTCATAAAAATTTTGAATGACAGACCGTTAGGCAGGCACTAGACCAAAAGTTTTCCCTGAGGTCTGAAACTGATTTCTGTCCAGGAATATTTGTGTACATAAAAAAGAAGAACAAAGAAATTTCATAATAATTGCATTATGTTATTGTTTAAAAAATGATATACTAAGCGTGATTTGAAAATCCAAATCTATAAGCTTTTGACGACAAAGCCTTTCTATTCCAAGCAGTAACTAAACATTAATTATTCATAGAATAGAAGAAAAAGAAATAAAAATTGAAAAGGTGCTTTAATACTTTGTAACATGATTTAAAATTTCGTCTCAATACTGTCACATAGTTCAAATTAATAGCACCGGACTGTATTATCAGGAACTAGCCAAACTAACTTTTAACAGTCATCAATAAAATTTAGGGAGAAGAAAGGATAAAAAGGGAAAGCAAATATAAATATGGTATAAATTATTACCTACATAATTTTATAGTGGCCCTACTCTAGCATAAACAATTAAAGTTTTTTTAGTAAAACTTTTTAACCGATTAATTTAAAACAGTCTAATAACATCGAAAAATAAACCATCTCAAAATTTATAACTTCGGTAAAAAAAAATTCAAACTAAGATATAATTTATAATAATTATCCTTAAATATACACACACATATATAATATAATATAATATAATATATATATATATATATATATATATATATATATATATATATATATATATATATATATATATATATATATATATATATATATATATATATATATATATATATATATACCTATATAGTATTTGAATAATTTAAACTTTTTTTTATATTATGCTCATTGTTCTGAAAGTATAAATTTTGATGAAAGAGGGGAAAAAAAAGAATAGGGTTAAGATGGAAAAAGGAGGGAGGAGGGAAAGTATCCGGGCAAAAAGTGTATCCGAAAGTAATTTATTTGTACAAAAAGTTTTGTGTGCGCTGGAGTTAGATTGTGGAGAGCTGAGGTCGGAGGGATATAACAATAGCTCTTTATCAGAAACGCTTTTTCAAACTCAGAGGGTGGTGGAGAGGTTCCAGGGCTTGGCAGGAAAGCACCCTTCCTTTTTTAAAGAAAATAAAAGTAAATTTCCCTTCAGGGTATCGAACACAGACTAAAAATGTTATACAAGATGAAAAAGCCAAATCCTTACATAGACACCTAAATTGACAAAACTCATATCTCCAAATAAATACAAAATTAAATTAATTATAAGTATAGTATTTATGAAAATAAAAGAAGTAATATAAAATTGAGAAATGAAATTAAAGAAACAAGATAAAAGTTATACTTCTATTTTCACTATCTTGTCAAGAAGGTAAAAGAACGTTGAAATTTAATGGAAGCAAGTAATGGGAAAGCAGCAAGAGAAAATAGTATCAAAATTAAAGGGTGAAGTTATATTAAGACGAAATTTCTTTTGAATTATAACAATTGAGAATCCAGCTGAAATTCGTTTAACATTATTTCTTATTACTTTTTTCTAATAATATAATGAAAAACTGAATCCTTGAACCACCTTGTTCTTATCTATTTAATATTTTTTATTAGGTTATTTTGATATTTAATGTTAACATTTGTTTTAATTTAATGTCCCTTCACTTGAACATTAACGGGAAAAAATATGACCGATACTACCCATACTGAAATATTCCGTAATAATCGCACTTATACCAGTATTATCCATTGGTTTTCGTGGTGAAATTGAATTATTATTGATAATTTTATTGAAATTAATTCTGGGTTCTATAAGCGGGGACGTGCGCATCGTTCGGTGTTCACTCAGAGTCCTAACATAAATAATTTAAAACCTTTCAAAAAATATAGCATTATACAACAGCAGTTTTCCTTATGCCGATTATGGAAGCTAACATCGATATCAAAATTATAGATTTTTTGTTACATAAAGTTCCATCTACGCAATTTCTACATAAATATTGGAATAATTATAATTCAAACGTGTTTCTAATTATAAACATAAACTTAAAAGCTTATTCATATTTTACACTAGAGTAAAAAGCTAATTAGAAATAATTCTAGTGCAGGGGCACTAAGCACCACCCATTACCCAATAGGCCCCATTTATTCAACTAAAATATATTTAAGCCTGGCAACGGAACGTAGGGTGCAAAAAAATCAAAGGTTATATTTCATTCAGCAACTAGACCTTCATAATAACATTGGTTTCCTTTTTGTTATCATTAGTAACTAGTAATGGGTAATTTTTCTTTACGCTATTTCGCACCTAGAGTTCAGCTTTGCAATGGTAAATAAAACATGATAATTACAGTTTATTTGTTCAGCATGTTCAGCGTTTATATAATATGTCGTATAATATGATACGACTGTAGTGCTAGTTAATGTAAAATTACACAAGAGGGGGTCCGCTGTAGCTCGTTGCTACCGCGTTCGCATGTCACGCAAGATATTCCAGGATTTACTTATGACTCCTGCAAGGGGCCTATCAGCTCGGTGTTCACCTTGCATCACCATATAAATGGGTAGCTGTTAATGTGAAGTGGAGACTAACAGGTTGCATATAGAGTGACGCTCTAACCCCTTGTCATCCCTTATAAACAAATTTGGAGTCCCTTTGGCCGATCTAGGCTCTCCACGGGCTGTTTTGTCACGGTCTTAGTTAGTGAGTTTGTAAGGCAAAAGAAAGCTCATAATTGGTATTAATATAATTAAGCTCAAAGTTAGTATTAATATAAGTAAGTTCAAAGTTAGTATTAATTTAATTAAGTTCAAAATTGTTATTAATTGAAATAAGCTTAAAAGTTAGTATTAGTATAAGAAAGCTCCAAATTAGTATTCATATAATAGACCTTAAAGTTAGTATGTTAATAATATAAGGAAGCTCAAAGTCAGTAATAAATTAAGTCAATATACATTAGTCACGTTGACTATATCGAAGACGAATGAGTAGAAATTACTGTAAGCGTATAGTGATTTGGGAATGAAAATGTTTGAGTCTGTCAGGGACAGAGAATAAAGAGGGAGACAGACAAACAACATAATTTACTACGTACTACTGGATTGATTAGATCTATAGTAGTAGAACTACTCGGAGAAGACAAGATCATCTGTACCTATGATCTCACAACTTATTACGCGAGACTAGGCTTATTTTTTTTACATAAATGTTTTTGTTTCGGTACTACCTTTGAGCTTACTTATATTAATACCATGTGTGAGCTTTTTTCCTATTAATACTAACTTTGAGCTTACTTATATCAATACTAACTTAAAGTTTTCATTCAATGGTACTAACTTTGAGCTTAATTAATCACACTCAATGGATCTTTTTTGTTGTATTTTGTAGACAACAGATCAGTTTCGCTTTATAATGGTTTATTTAGCATTGCAACAAATAATTAATTGATTAGCTAAATATTACTATCCCAGTATAAGATTGTAAGTGATAGTATAGTATGTACAGTAGTGATAGTATGTGATAGTCCCATCTAAATATTACTATTGGAGTAGTATGTGAAGTTCAGCTAAATCTATAATATAAGTGGCAATGTCCTGATTGACTGACTGACTGACTGACATAGAATCAACGCACAGCAAAATCTGCTTAACCGAGAGACTTGAAATTTTGAGGATATACTCGGTTCACATCATAGGCATCCACTAAGAAAGGATTTTGCGCAATTTTTATTTTTGTACCCAGGGGTACGGGGTACAAATGTCAAAGTAATGAATACTTTTAATGATGCATATCGTTGAAAAGCTCTTTAAAAGTACAGTAATTGTTGTTATGTATAGTTTTGTCATATTTTCATTTTGGAGGGGGTAAAATGGAAAAATATGTATAAGTACATCTTATATAAATGAAGAGTGTCTATGAGTGTCTTTTATACAAATCTACAGTTTATCCCAATTTGATGAATTTACACATTTTACAAATTTACAGTTTATCCCAATTTGATGAATTTACACATTTTTCCTTCAAAACAAGGTGAAGGTCACTGCCTACATGAGATTACGAAATCAAAACTTTGGTACACAGGGGTACGGGGTACAAATGTCAAAGTAGGTAATGAAAACCCTTCATGATGCATTCTGTTGAAAAGCTCTTTCAGAGTACAGTAATTTTCTCTCTTTTAAAGAAATATATTTATTTTATTTACAAATATCTGACAATCGCTCGGTTCTTCTCGGCTTCTCGAAAGCGACTCCCGTTTTACTTTTTTTAGGTTGTCATCATAAAATAATTCGAATGCCGGCGTGGTGCCAGAGTTTTTTTCACAAAAAAAAACCAACGAATTAAACAAAAATTTAACTAAATATAATACATCAATTCATCTGGCACTTACGGTTCCGAACAGAAATTGTTCTTATGTACATTTAGGGGTGTAAAATGGAAAAATATATGTATATCTATGTATAACAAACTAATAAGTGTTGTGTCTGTACATTTATCCGATTGGGCTCAAATTTTGTATTTCCACTAAATGAGTAGTCCTGACAACGAATTGTCTGTGCGTCAATCACGTCCAAACGGCTTAATAGATTTTGGTGTTTCTTGGGTAAAATGTTAGCTCAATTCTGCGGGTAATATAGGCAATAAAATGTTTTGGTAGCTTCATATGGGGTGGAGAACGGGGCTTCTAAATTGATTTCAAAATTCTAATTTTATTTATTATAAAATATTTATCTAACCAAAATTGCAAAAGAAATTACTAACAATATTTTATGTTTGAGTAAATTTCTGAAAGAAGAATTGTTAAAGAAATTAGTTTTCAATCACTGTCAAAATATATTTAGATTTATTTTTAGATATTAAGAAAATAGTTTACAAATCACACATTACCGTGCCTAAAACTTTAATAACATAATCATCACCACTTCTTTAAAATGCTAAAATGAAATCTACGAGTGTACACGTAGAATAATAATTTCTAAGTTATATTGATAACTTCCGATAGGGATTTTATAAAATTTTATCCCTAAGGGGAACATAAGGACAAAGTAAGAAAAAAAGGGGAATTGAGCCCAGACCGATCTTCTAATTAATAATAATTGAGATAGGGCTCCTATTTGGGATGTAAACATATAACATATTAATCAAAGATAATTCCAATTTTAACTCAGGGATGGGTAAAGACATGGGGGGGGCGGGAGGGGGTCAGAAGGAATATCCCCGGGGGGGCTTTTCCCGGAAAGTTATCTTTTAAGAATGTTTTCTTCAGTAGTCGGAATCAATTAAATTACTAACTTGGGATATTAGCAAATTATCTTATCAAAGGGGAGTGGGTATAGAAATAAGGGGAAAGGATAGAATCTAGATATTCTCGCTTAGTAAAATAATTTAAATGTATCTTGATGGTAGTTTATACACCAATCAAATTGAAAATAACACACCCCGTAGCGAAGCACGGGTATCCAGCTAGTCTTATATATATATTCAAGTGCCCTTCTCTATTATTTTAATTAACACACGAGTTAACAATATAAAAGAGAGACTAGTATACTGTAATAAATACTATATTGAAATGTTTCAAAGATCAGAGTACCGAATAATAAAATCTATATTATCTTTCTTAACAAAAGTGAATTGGATAAAAAAACAATTTTGAGATTGAAAATTGAAATTACAATTGAGGTAATGGAATATATTGTTTGGATGGTGCTGAATAATTCAGTTATTCATTTTCTTTGTTTCAGATCCGAGCCATGTCACGATGATTTGAATGTTATGGTGAATTATTTCCAATCTATTCATCTTCACTTCACTTACACTGTGAGTACTTTTTTTAGTAATATAAAAAGCACTAAGCATTCTCAAATTTATCAATTCTTATTTAAAGTAATGTTAAATTATACTAAAAATATATTTGGTGGGGGAGTTGCAAACGATACGACCCAATCTCACAACAATAGCCTGTCTAAGAAGATCTACTTTTTTTATTTTCATCCTTCGTTTAAGATACTGAATAAATTCAAAGAAAGAAAATGCCCAGTTAATTGTTTAAAAACAATTACAGCCTGAAGATTGGAAGAGGATTGAGCGGTCATCGTGGGGGAAGGGTTGTTAAAAAGAATGTATAGGTAGAGTAGGCGGCAACACCAAATGATTTCAAGAACATAACCTAATAATTAAAATGTTGGTTAAGGAATATTCCTTAATACTCACATCCTAGCCTACTACAAATCTATTATCTATTATAAAAAATGCATGAAATAAATTAACATTAAATTTATTTATTAAATTATAAATCAAATAGAAATACAATGTTAGAATTATGTAGATAGTGAGTGAGTTAATAGTTGGAGTGTTAATTGGTCAAAGTAAGATAATATTAAAAGTATAAATTATTAAGTAAGAGAGGACTCAATTTAATATAGAAATAGTGATAAAGATGTAAGATAAATATTAAGTAAGTAAATAATTAGTAAGTGTTAAGCGTTCAAAGTATGGTATTGTTTTTTATAAACTAAAAATATTGTTTAACACAACTATAAAGTTTACATTGTTACGCGTAATACTCTTGTAATTGTTTATACGGTTGGAGTAACATGAATAAAATTAGTCTAGTAACTGCACTTCCTTGGCATTGAATATTGTCAAATAATTATAATACAAAAAATGATAAAGTAGATTAATAATGTGTATAAGATATGAGAAATAGAATATAATAATAATTTTAATAGTTTAATATAAAATAGATATAAAAAGAGTTGATCAATAGACCACTGCCTCTTCAGAAGTCTTGGAGGGTTACCTGGGATATGCTGATAGGAGTTGTACAAGAAGATTTGGATTAGGATTAACTATATATGGAATTTTCTATGTTGAGATACGGGTAGATTTCGGACCAAAGGAAAATTGAGGTCTTCATAAAGAGTAAGGTTGAGAACAAAGTATGGAGCAAGATAAAATTATAATTATAAATAATTATGTAAAATGTGACTTAATTTATTAAGACAAAGATAAAGTGAGTAAATCGTTAGTAAGTAAGCGTTTAAAGTAAGATAAAAGTAAATTATTAGTTTAGTAAGCAATAACTATTACAGATAAATTATACAGTTAAGAGTTATGTGTGAAAAAGTAAGTCATGGAAGTAAAGGGCTAATAAGTACAGAAGTAAGTTAAGTATAGTTAGACAGAAAGTTAGGTTGAAAATTATTACAGTATGGTTACTAACAAAGCAAAGGTGGCAGATGAAACAGGAAAAACAGAAATAGAAATAAAAAAAAGTTCAATAGCTTGTATTTTTCTCTATTATTTTATGATTGTTTTTTTCTTCATTTATTAAAGACGAATCATAAAGAATGAACCGAAGAAATATGGTGAGACTGAAGTAATAGTAATAAAAAAATATATATATATTTGATAGAAATGAGGTTTGGACCGTATGTTTTTGACGAAAGATATCGATTTTTAGAGGAGCAAGAAATCAGTGAAGGACCAGGCAGGCCCTTATCTTGTGGAGCCAATTAGGCGAGACTAGATTCAATAGTGGCCAAAGTTTCTTCACCAACAAGGTCCTTATATAGCCTATCTCTCTCACCCAGACAGAGCCGATTAAATGGACCGCTACCACGATAAACGGAATTAACCTTTATATTGAATCCAATGTAAGCTGCCCTTATTTCTTCTTCAAACTAATAATTCATTTGTTTTTGTTTTCCTTAATGTTTGTTATCATTAATGTGGATAAAATTAAATTTAAAATCGATAACACAATTATAGTTTCATACTAAAAATATTTATTTTTTACGATTTTATATAATTTGATTTAAATTAAAAATATTTACTGAACACTGGAAATCGTTTACACAGACGTCGGTTATAATTAATAATAACCTACCGCTTATAACGACGGAATAATGTTGTCTCTTGATTCTTGATACTCTTGGAAATGTTTTATAACGACATCGTAATTCTCTTATAAGAGTAGTAATAAGCTATTTCCAGTATATTATTTAAATGTTTTCTAATATTATAGATTAAATTACTACTTATATATAAAGTATTTTATTAGTAGTAATAAAATAAAAAATAGACTGCCAGTTAGTGTGGTGGCACTTAACAAAAAAAAAAAAAAAAAAAAACCATGGGGATCATCTGTGAGTTAGTCCCTAACTATCCACCAATTCTAAGCAAAATCGGTTCGTAAGACCTTGAGAAATTTATGTTTGAATTTGTTCAGGACGGTCTAAAACGAATATACGAATGGAAATTTGGATTTTAGAGGGATACGCACGTTCACCACACAATAGTGAACACAATGCTTCCACTACCATTGTAGACTCGAAAGCAATAAAGAATTTAAAAAAATGCATTTTATTAATGAAATTTATTATAGAAAAGACAAAAAGCCCAATATTATAGTCAAAATAGAAATATATAATCAATTATGTTAAATGATAAAATGCCACTCATAAACGATCGATTCCAAATTTTGAGTTGTAGTTTATCAAACTCAAAATATCACCTTTTGGTAGTTTAACAACAACTAAACAGTTACATATTCACGTTGACAGGCTGCGAACGTATGTTCATAAAAACTTTTGATGGATAAACAATTGGTATAGGAGGTATCAATGGTACAGAATCAGCCCCATTATACTTAAAAAGATCCTAACGGCAGACCCACAAGTAGGAAACACAATCACAAAAGAAAAAAAAAAAAAAAAAAAAAAAAAAAAAAAAAAAAAAAAAATACTACTGTACAATATAGAGTAATGACCTTGGTTCAAATCCCGGGGGCTGGTGAATGTGTATCTGTCATCCTATTTAATAATAATATTATTAATTTGAACTCTTAGCGTAGATTGCAATTAATTTTAATTACCTTAATAAGTTGCTATAAAAAGAAACCTTTTCAGTTTTTCCATTAATAAAGGTAAGTTTCGTATAAGAAAATGAACAGGTGTACCAAGCTTAAAAATATTAAATAAGCTTTATTTTTCAAGTTAGTACTAAAGGTTTGTCGTTCAATAAAGTGTGAAGAGATTAAGAACCTTAATGAAACCGATACTGTAATGTTCTTAGCGGTAAAAGTAAACCTTATTAGCCCTTTTCTACTAAGGTTAGGGATACCTAAGGGCTAACGTAATGATATTATTTCAACATAATAAAGGCTCTGAAACAAAAAATGATATTGTTAATAATACTTAGGAAAGAAGGAGTTTAAGTACAATTATGACCTTAAAAAGGATTACTAAGCTTATACTATAAGTTATATTCTCATCCTATCATAACCAACCAAAAAATAATTACATAACTTCTTAAAGCGAGAAAATGTTAATAATAATATATATACTAAAAAGGTTACTCATGCTATTATTTTTACAATGGACCAATAAATATGATATAATTAAGACTAACGGACAAACACGGAAAAAACGGAAACACAAACTTTAAATCCAGGATTTCAATGAGATAAATTAAAAAAGATTAAATTATAAATATTAAATAATATATTATACAACTACAAAAGGAAATAATACATGAGTAGTTAGGACTAGAATTAATTAGTCTCACAGATAGATTGGGGTTAGATGCAAACAATATGTTCATATCAGATTAGACGACGACGACAGCTTCATAAGAATTTGGAGTAGAGAAACTAAGTAACTAATACACTATTAGTACTACAGTACTAATAGTAAGTTTAAAAGTTTTACTAGTAAAAATTTGGTACTACAAATCGAACAAAACTTTCTCATAATAAATACTTGATAATATTAAAATATCATAATAATCATTTAATTTTTAAAATATATTTAAAAAGTTTTCAACAGGTGGTTGTTTACATTTTTACAAAATCAGATTTATTTCCAAAAATATATCGGAAACTAGATTTTTCCCGCCAAAACTAAAACTCCTGGGTAACTCCCAATTTAGGGCTAAAATTAATTTCTCGATTTTATGCCTTGGGGTATTTTTCTGAACAAGTATGCCAAATTTTTTCCATCTAAGTCTGGTAGATTAGGCTCCACGCCTCTGCACAGACGACAGAGTACACACGACAAAGAGACATTTTTTAAAAACAAGTATTTTGGACTCAGCGGATCTCAAAACGTGTAAAGCCATCAAAATATCAAAATCAAATTTTCGCGTCATCACAATGCTTTCTCATTATTTCAATAAATAATTTTAAAAAAATATATAAAAAAAAACCAAAATCAATAAAATTATTATTTCAAATTTTAATTATTTAAAAAAAAAAAATAATAATAATAATATTTACCCTCACACAAATTAAATGCATGCATATATAGAATCTATAATAATAACTTCGTTTTTATGGGCTAGTATTATCTATGTATACATTTACTACACATATGGAAAAGTTAAAATAGTATGCCAATAAATTAGTGTGTCACATTACTTCTTTACGTCATATTTTTCATAAATGGTCACCACAGTATAAAATTATATCATTTCACTAGAAATTTAAAGTTTGTACCTGTTTCCAATTTCAAGATCAAACATTTATTTTTTATCCAATATTAAATGTGTGCATGGGGTTGAAATTAGTGTGTGGCCAACATTGATTTCACTTATGACCTACCACCAACTTTCATTAAATTTGGACGATTTGCATTTGAGACCTGAAAAGGATATGTCTGAAAAAGATTTATGTCCAGAATTTTTTTAATTCAAATAAACAAAAATAAAGAAGAATGTATTCTTTATAATGATCAAAATGTTTCCGTTCCTTCTTTAAGATCGAAAGCAATAACAGCTGTATTGTACCAGTATTGGTAAGATATATACAATAAATGTTTATATGTACGATTGTACCAGTACGGTAAGGTAAGAATAATTGGTATGATATATAAAATAAAATAAAAAAAAATAGTAGTACCTTTACAAATAAAGTTTAAAAAAGAGTTAAATTTAAATCTGGTTTATATATCATAAATCTAGAGCCAAACTTTTTTTCCTTTTTGTTTTTATTGTTAGGATTTTCTTTAATATTTTCTCTTTTCTCTAAAACAAGGTAAAGACCAACTAACTCCACAACAAAAAGCCTCGAGTTTATTTTGAATTCTCACTTATTTATTTAATTCTTTGGTTAAGTGAAATCTCTGACCCGTGGTTTGTAGATTTTATTTTTTTTTTGTGAGGATATGGAGAACATTTTTGGAAGAGGGGTATATTATATTTCTCAGAGAAAAAGCAGATTTATTTTTTTAGGTTTTTCTGTATTATTTTGTGTTGAGAGTTAAGGGTGTCGTTCTAATTCGTCTCCTCTTGTTATAACCCTAAAGGGAGACCCTATACCTCAACAAAGCTGGAAGAGAGTTTAAATCCCTGTAATTCATAAAGTTCAAACAGCGGTGTAGGACTTCATTCTCCACTTGCCTGCCTCTTTGTCCTTCTATTTACCGGCCATGAATAATTACTTTTGGATAAAAAACAAAATTGTTTAAGGGTTTTTTTTATTGTTGAACTTTGTATAACCATTAAGGTATAGTACCATATTAATAGCATACTTTTGGTTTAAATATAAATGTAGGTATACATATATTATTTATAACTAAATGTAGTGTGTTGGACAATTAAATTTATAATCAATTCTACAATTTAAAACCTTTATCAGGAGTAAACAAAAATTACACCAGCTAAAAAATAGTCTGCCAATTTGTGTGGCCCATAGTTTTCTCGCGTCTAATTATTGGATGAATGGGCTTATTAGATTTGGATCTAATTAGATTTCCAGTAGGGTTACACATATTTTTAAGTAATTTGAAATTTGGGCAAGTGGTCGAAATTAATTTGAGACCCTATGCGGGCGACTTTTAAGAACCCTTCAAGAGTGCTTTTAAATATAATAATATATACTTTTGTCAATTTTCTTTGGTTGATCCCTTATTATTGTATTTGATATTCTTTTCTTTGAGTCTTCAGGGATGAAAAAGGTATAAAAATAAAAATAAAAATATCTTCATTTACACAAACTTGGCTATATTTCGCCCATACCTGGGCATCTTCAGGCCTTGAATATGATTAAAAAAAAAAGTAACTCTTTAACTACTAATGTGAAAGGTTACTCAACTAGTAGATTGTTCTTTCTCCAAACAAAAATGTAAAAAAAAAAAAAATTAATCATATTCAAGGCCTGAAGATGCCCAGGTATGGGCGAAATATAGCCAAGTTTGTGTAAATGAAAATATTTTTATTTTTCAACCTTTTTCATCCCTGAAGACTCAAAGAAAAGAATATCAAATATAATATATAGTTGTTAATAAAAAAAAGTGTGAGCCCATGCGAAAGAAACCATTGGGCGCAGATGGTTTTAATTATTATGGGACCAAAATCGAGAAAGCAGTTTTTAAGATATGGAGGTTAACATAATTGGTGAACGACAGACTTAACGATAAATTGACAGACATAAATGAGACCTGAAACTGATTTCTGCCCAGGAATTTTCGAAGTCGGAAGCATAAAAACATTTCATTCTTCTGAATGATCACCTAAAGCCTAGTTTGCACGGGTCGAGCATTTTAGTATAAGTAGCCACGGTCGAGTAATTTAGTCAGTGTCGAGTATATAAATTTAGTAAGTAACAAAGTGTCCAAACGAGTCGAGTACTAAATTACTAAACTACTCTACTAAAATAATTGACCCGTGCAAACTAGGCTTAAGCTAGGGAGCAAATAAAACATTATTAAACTACGCGATAGAACGCAATGAAGCTATGTGCCACACTAACTTGCAACCTTTCTTTTTATTAATATTATTTTTCCTAATATTTGATATAAACAATGTATATTTACCGCTTTATATAAACAATGTACGTGTAAGGTTTTGAAGTATTCTTGCCCTAAGTCCACTTTTCGTCTTATGAAAAAGGATTTTGCAAGATGGCGCCAGTGTTGATTTCTCTAAGGATAATGTGACCCTTCTTCAAGAACCCTCTTTCCTATTCAAACACTGTTTGCAAACAAAACCAACTCAACCTCAGTCTGATACTTCAAACAGTCATGAATATAAATCGACTCTATTAAACATTAACATCTTTTAGCGGAACCCCATTCTCGAAATTTTAATGGAGTGACCTCAATCATTTGTTATTTTTTGTTCGAGGATGCCCTGCAGTAAGTGAAAGTATAAAAGAATAGAGTTCGGAAATAGCGTGAGATATAACAATTGTATGATGTTTACTTAATTTTAAAAAAATGCGGTCCAGTAGATAATATTAAAACACGGTATTGGGTACATAATAGTTCAATTTTATTTATAGTTGGGTGCAATAGAAATAATAGTTATTTATGCACCTAAGGAGTAAAGTAAGCCATTATTCCCTTCTTTTTTATTATACATTTCTAGGTTTTTACCTATTCTTCATTATTATTTTGCTCATTTATCAAACTTTTTGCTTCCGAGCTTACCGAAGGTAACAGAAGCATTGTGTTCACTTTTGAGAACGAAAAACATTTATGCCTCCGATTTCAAAAATTCCAAGACAGAAATCCGTTTCAGACATCAGGGAACATTTTTGGTCTCGTGTCTGTCTGTCTGTCTGTCTGTGTGTCCGCGAATTATGAAACGTGCGACGATAACTTGAGTAAATGTCGACCGATTTTGATGAAATTTAGTAGAAATGTTCATTTTACCAATGCCCAGGACGAGTTCGTTGGACAACATTATCCGCCCAAGCGTTCACGAGCAACGCTCGCGTAAACGTGAACTTTATATTTAAAATTGGAATTTAAGGTCGGGGAATAAATCTAACTTCATCTATTCAATGAGACAAACATTTTTTTCAAATACAATTTTTTTGTAAAACCAACAGCGACACCGCTATGAAGTGTTAAAGATCGCTAAAACTATCAATAGTTTTTACAAAATAAACAATATGACAATAAAGTAATATAACAATAATTGTTATAGTACATGATAGGATGCGAGGAAGCTATGTGCCACACTAATTGGCAGTCTATTTTTTCTATTGCCTTCTTTAAGTAAAAAATTAAAACTAATTCCCTCGGCTTGAGGGAGATAATTATCGCGAGGGGAATAATGGCACTTTACTCACGAGGTACATACAATATTTTATCTCCAGTAGGAAGAAAATACACATTTTTGTCCATTGCACAGTTTTTATTTATTATTTTAATAAATAACAATAATTGTTAGCACTTTTAATAGCAGATATAAGAGATTAAATATTAAAAACAAATAAGAATTGAAATTAAACTCAAATAGAAGGTTATTTAGATGCAGGTTGTAAACAAGTGTCGCCAACCTGATTTCCACTACTTCATTACATTAGCCATTAATTTTCTACAATTTATAAAATAATTAAGTTGGCAATCCTTACTTTCACCCTACTTTTACTTTTTCTCCCTACTTTTGAGCCCAGGGAAGAAATTACTTACTTTAGTCCCTCTATATACTCTATACTAATCCAAAATCATAACTTTTTCTCCCTACCGGAGATAAAAATGTTTATTCATTCAAAGAGTCTTAGTGAAATTTATATTGTATATTATTTTTGCCTCCAAGCTTACTCTTTCCGTACAGAAAGTAACGGACGCATTAAGATCATTCAGAAGAACGATTTTTTTTTATGTCTCCAAATTTATAAATATCTAGACATAAATATGACATATATTAATTATCAGGGAACAATTTTGGTCTCGGTTCTGTAAGTCCGTCAACACTTTTACAAACCACCGTATCTTAAAAATTACTCGTCTGATTTCAATTAAATTTGGTTGGCAGATCATAATTAGCCCGTTGTTGATCCAATATAAATTTTTAATCTTCTGCAACCATTACTTCTTTCTACGAAATGTTTTTATTAAAACCAACGTAATAAGTACTTATCCGTTTATTAAAGAAATTTAGATGGCTTTTCGAAATTACAATTATTAATAAATTTATCGAATAATAATACGCGAGGAAGCTTTTTGCCTCACTAATAAACACACTATTCTTAACCACAAATCATATAACATAACCTGTGTACCGATTTGGTAATCAGTTCACACATACATTTGCTATTTGGGTATGATAGAGAACTAAACAAATTAACTTTTCAATCTCTACCAGCAAGAATAAAATTCTACAAAACTATCGGCTAATATATTAAATTTGGAAACAAATTTAGTGAAGCTATAACGGGGAAAATGATATTCCAGGGTTTCTCGCTCTATATTTTGTTATTTCCCCTTATTTTTTATATTTAATTTTACTTCTCTCATCTCTGCTCGTGAGTTTGCTACAAATATATTCTGAGCATGTTTCACAGATAAACTGGGATGTTACATTTTTAGCTTTACACAGTCATTTTTAATGTTCTTGATATATAAGTTTGCTGGAGGTTTTCACCCCATGAAAGCATAAAAGATATTAGTAGAAGTAGAATAATAACTTTAGTTCTAATAATATTTTGTTAAATTGTAAATTTATATGTTATTATATACATTATTATATATATGCAAATTAATTTAGAATGGGTAAAAAGTAAATTTTTAATTTTTATATACAACCTACAAAAATATATCATAACATTTGTATAAAAAGGTAAACCGGCTTTTAATAGCAAATATGTTGTATTGCAAAATAGTCAAAAATAATAATAAAAAAATAAAAAATGTTCATCTAAGGTCTGAGCAATCTTCAAATTGCTTGACACCATATAAAATAATCTAGCATTACGACTTTAAAAGTGACAGTGCATGCAAAAGAAAGATTGTGTTCAACTCATATGAATACAATCATTTACCTATATTAGTGTAATGGTGCGTTGCATCCTCGAAAATGTGAAGTATAAAGCAAAACGACTTTAAGTTAGAAATTAGAGTGGTTAAGATCATCATAAAATAATAATAATATCTTCACATAAAATAATGGTTATTTATAAATAAAGGCAACTATTAGCATTTACAATATCCTTACCTGTGCTGATGTACAAACCATGGTTATACGCACTAATGACATTTAAAGGCTGAAAGTAGCTTTGATAAATGAACAAAGTTTTCCGTGGAGAAACAATTATTTTAAATCCTTAAGTACTTTAGTATTTTATTACCCAGCTTTGTTTCTTTTTATAATTTATTCAAGCTTTTTCTCCCTTTATTATACCTTATTATAGCATTATTCTTTTCTTTTAATATTTTATTTATTCTTCGTTTCTTTACCTCAGCTTTTCATTATATCTCATATTAGTTTAGCGTCTTATATTATTATATTCTTATTATTGTATTTATTATACTTGTAAATACTTGTGTATATATTTATTTTGTGCAATGGACAAAATTCTACTCTAATTCTACCCCCCCCCCCCCCCCTCCCACTCCTGTTTTGATTCTACCTGTATCATTTATGTACTCTTTGACTGTAAAATATGATCTATAGTTCAAGTAGGTAATATCGAGATATTTAAATTTTTCTTCTATATAATTTAATATTGCTTTATTACTCTGCAAACCTCATAATATTGTGCACTTAAGTAAAATAGATTTTTTTTTATAATTTACTGAATTAAACGAAAATAGCAGGAATAAACGCAAAAGAAAGGATATACGGCAAGCAGTAAAAAATAGTGAATACATATGTATACCGCTTCTATGAGCATTTTTTTCCAGATGTAAAATATATACGTTTTACACCGGTGCAAACAAGAATACAAACAAATTTCACGTGAGATACATATTTAAAGTTTAAAGCCCGGAGGTGGAAGAGATGTCTGGTTTATTTAACAGACAATTTTAGCAAGCTGAACAATCCACATACCAGAAGGTTATTGCAAGTTTTACGCTTTTAGGTTTTATAGGTCTCAGTTCAATTTTGCTCTGGTTGCTATAACCTTATTTTGAGGTTAAGAGCTTTTAAAAAATCAACAGATTGTTACAAATATGATTTTTTTACAGGAATAAGGTTTATTGTTTAATAAAAACCTTTCATTTGTAAGGATTTGCTTTGACTTTTACAATGTGGCACAGAAATATGATGAATTTACCTTTAATATTCGAAAAAAAAAAAATTAATTAAAAATATTCAGTGCTATGCAAATATTCTGACAAATTACTATTACTGTTCGACATTATTAAAAAATCACTGGGAAGTACTCGAATCAAGAATGTACATTTTAAGGTTTCGTAGATTATTTGGCATATACGCTCTTATATGCTAAATGAATATTTTAGTATTTCCCCATCCCGTCCTATATGAAAGTAAAAAAATATATACAAATTTAAATGGATCCCCCAAAAGAAAAAATGGTGTAGAGTAGATGTTCCTGGTTCGATTCCTTGGGGGGTCACAATGTGTTTTATCGGTAATAACAAAACTTTAAATTAATTTTTATGGTGGCAATTTTCATCATAAGGCATTTGCACAAATTATTTCAAAATTATATGACTGCATAGGGTGATTGGGGGGGGGGGGGGGGGGGTTGTTTGGATGACATTTTGGCGGTAAAGAGCAGAGTAGTTATAAAAATGCATATCTATTTGTAATCTACTCTTCAATAGCTTTCATTTGATACCCATCTGTAAAAATGTTGCCTCACTTCACAAAAAATTTGCAATTTTTAAAAATTAAATAATATCAGGCCCCATTCTAAGATTAGGCCGCTATAGGGTGGTTGGGGGGTGGGGGCATTTTTTGGGGGCAATTTTGGCGCTAAAACCACAATATTTATGGTAAAAATCACAGTAGTCATAAACAGTTATATGTATTTGTATTCTACTCTTCAGTAGCTTTAATTTGATACTCATCTCGAAGATTAAAAAAATATAAAAATTTGAGCATTGCACATTTTTGCGCATTACGCATGCGCATATTGAATGTTTAATTTCTCTATATTTTAGCACAAACAAAGGTTCCTCTCCCAGGTCCGTAGACAAATTAACAATTTTGCCCAGCCGTTACAAGATGTTGTACCATTTAAAAGTTTGTTTTAGCAAATATTATGAACCGTTTGTTATAAGTCATAGAATAAAGGTCATGAAATGGAAAAATAAAAGTCATAAACGTCCGTCTCTGGTTATAACGAAGTGAACGCATTTAAACGAATTATTACTATTCAAACACAATTAAGACTAAGTTTTAAGATGTTTGGCGGAACATTTACACATTTATTTTGGGGGGCGTATGAATTAGTACATTACGCGTCTAGTGCGGAAAGTAAAATTTTCTATGCGGGTGTGGAGTTTGCACCCGAGCGACAGTAGTAGCGAGGGTAGTAAAACCACATGAGCAAAGCAAAATGCAGTTTTCGCACGAGTTGCGTACCGTACTTTATCTACGATTGTTGGAGTTTAATAATAAATACAAAAAAGAAAAAAGTTACTTTAATTAAACAAACAGCAAATTAGTTGTTAAATGTAAACAAACGCGCTTATCGTGCGATAAGGTGAAGAATTCTATTTTAGAATTCTATTTTAGCGCCATAGTGCGGAAATGAAGAAGAATTATGAAACGCGCATGCGCAATGAATAGAACTGCGAAAAGAATCACTTTATACGCATCAAAAGAGAGATAAAATGTTTATATTTCGTATAAATCGTTGATAAAATTAATTAAACCTATTTTTCTTTTTTGATAAAGAATAATTCTGATTTTTTTTCTCGATTTTTTCATTGATTTTCTAAAAAGAATTGAGGAGGGGAACTTGAAAAATTGTTAAGGACACATGGCACAAAGAATAATTGGTACAAAAATGAATCCAAATATATATTTGTAATCAGGACGTCTTGCCTTCCCCTTCCGTTAAACACCTCACAAACTTAACCCCTTAACTTTAACACCTTATCACACCTTAAACTTTAACCCCTTAATTTAAAGGAATGCTTTTTTGGGTTTCTCAGTGTAATATATTTTCCCTGTGTTTTGGGTGTTACACATAAAATAACTGCAAAGTTTCAAATTTTTTATAAGATAAGGTTAATGACGCAGGAAATTATTTTTTCAGGGTCCTCGATTATGCTTAAAAAGACTCGGACCCTAAAAAGAAGTAAAATTTGATGCTGAGATATGCCTGGGCGTCTAAGATAGATATTAACATAATATAATAAATGCTTATTCCAAATTGTTTATTCTAATAATTATCCTTGTAGCACTAAACAATCCCAAAGCCTATAGGACACTAATTTACTTCTTTAAACATTTTCCAAATATTAACTTTAGGAACTAAATTTTTATACTTGAGAAATAAGAGAGTTGATGGAGGTAATATTAATTAACAAACACAAATCATACACTTAATAAACACAAAGAAACAGTCTCTCCACGGAAGATAAAACTTGTTTATTTATAAAAGCAGCTTTCGGCTTTTATAATGACATCATCAGTGCCGATTTTATTAAAAAATATGTAGTGGTCGAGTCATACGATGTCGGAGACCAACGTAAGACTCATTATAATGTTACTCTAGTTCTACCAAAATCGTCACTGATGATGGCTTTATAAAAGCCGAAAGTTGCTTTGATATATAAACAAGTATTTTCTTACGTGGAGATACTGTTTCTTTGTATTTATTAAAATTTGTATAGTTATAATAAATTATAAGTTTACTTTTCGTATAATTTGGCCGGCTTATGATAACAGCTTGTAGTTAAAAGCTGGGTCCACCTTAAAGTAATTGTAGAGAGAATGGTATCATACTCCTTTACTTCATGCTAGAAAAACTCCATTACTCCATTTAAAACTTTTTTTATTGTCGATATTTGACAACACACGGATCGATTTCGTTCAATTAGTTTTATCCACCATTTATATTCTTCTAATTTTTCGTATGGTTCTATAAAGAGGGAGAAAAAACGGTATCAACGAAACAAACAAAGGATAAAATTACTAGTCCGAGCTTACAAAAATAATAAATAAATAAAAATGTCAAAGGAATTTCATATATCAAATATTTAGTTCTATTTTACGGTGACTAGATTTGACCTTTTCGATTATATCTCTCTTTGATCATTCTTCAGTTAAAAATAATCTTTTAACCAATGACGTATAACAAAGATTGAGTTTTAAGCTATTATAAATATATTTAAATGTTAAATTTTCTTTGTTTCGATTCTACTTCATAATGATAAAAAAGTATAGAAATAAATTTAGGGAAAAAGAGATGAAGCTTGGACATTCTTTTGTTTTGCAGCTTAATAAAGCCGGTTTCCACGCAATGTAAATCAAAACATTCCCACAGTAATATTCTTCTCCTTTATTATTTGTTTTTTCCCTCTGCTCATTTCCCAGTGCCTCTTTTGTGTGTCTCCTCTATCAGTAGTGTACGTACAATTGAAAACGCTCGCAGATTCGTTTCTTTTTCCATTTTTAACTGGGAGTTATAACGAGCTACCACTGTTTAAAAAATGCGAGATTGGTGAAAACGTTGTTGGCCAACGTTGTTTTGTTTGTACGTTCTTAATCGAAATCCACCTTTTGTTTAACATGTAATCAAAATAGAGTTTTATACTACGAAGAGTACAAATAATACGTTATCAATTCAGCATATATACGAGTATATCTACCTCTAGTTTCAAACAAATTTATGTGTAATGCAACTACTATTGATTTCTATTTCTCCTTTTTTTTGTTGTCTCGTCTTTTGAAACATAATTTTCCATTTTACTTCAGTATAATAAACTTGTTTTTCTTTATCCTTCTCCATTTACTATGTTTTATTATTATTTTATTTTTAGGGTCCGTAGGCAAAACCAAGGACTCTTATATTTTCCTGCGTGTGTCTGTCCGTCCGTCCGGTCGCCTGCTCTCACGGCTACATCTTTCGTCCAATTACTTTGAAATTTGGCATGTATGTGTCTTGTACCTATCCACATATTTTAAAAATATAGCGACTTCAAAAAATATTTTTTTTAACAAAACTTAAGGGTTAATTTTTTTTTTTTTCGACACCATGAGGGGTATCATATGAAAGGGTACGTCGAGCTGATTACAAAAATATATAATTCTTTGGTCATAACTTTGATAGGGCGAGCGTAGGCAAGTTTGAAGTGGGTGTGAAACGTGTCCCCCCCTTCTATCTCGCTTATGTGTAGTACAAAAAATCTGAAAAAAGTCTTGAACATTCTTCGACCAAAAGTAAAGATACCACTTTCTTTTTTTTTTTTATATAATTTTATTTTTTATTGACAAAATACATTTTTTTTATAAACTATGGTCTTTTCGATGTATTTATATGGTTGAAGTCCGGTTCAGTGGCCAAAAAATACTTTATCAGACGTTTGTTTATGTGTTTTGAGAATATCAGACCCATAGGATAGTTCAAAGTAAGCTTTTTAGCATTTTAAAAAACACCATCAATAGGGTACTACTTAACTATACAGGGTTGCCTCCGGACCCTTGCTGTGTGCTGACTAGCACACACTTGACCTTTTTATTTTATTTTTTATTTATTTTTTTTTTTTTTCAACGCATCTAAAGCATTTCAATGCACGAGGAATGTTGAAATTGGAAAATAGAAAAAGGAATGTCAAAGATCTTGCATTTATCCTAACTCATCATTTTACTCCAAGATCGAAATCCATTCTAACCCACTTGTTCGAGACCTATCAACTCATAATATTCCTGGCAACCCTAATGAAGCCTTACGTCCTTACGTTAATGAAGCGTTTACGTCAGCCTAGGGGGACACATACTAGACTGGCCCGAATAGGCCTGGCTCAGCCCGCATAAGTTCAGACGCCAAACAATTGCCACAGCCGATCAGTTCCGTCCGTCTCAGTTGGAATTTTGCTAATTCATTATGCAGCCCTTCATTTTGCTATGTGTTCTTCCGTTCTGGGCCGTTCTAGAGTGCGTCAACCTTTATACGGAATTAGCTCTGAGACATTCTAAGACATTTCATTTATTAGTTCCATTTAATGGCAACAATACAATATAAATTTGAACAATATATCACATAATTTAATGTAGAGGTGAGAGAAAAATTAATAATTCGTTTTATGCAATGTATATAAAAATAACTACATGATAACCTACATTCTATCTATAGAGTGTATAAAACAAGTGTGGATTATTTCGTTCATATTATATTTGTCTTATGTATATATATATATATATAAAAGCACCCACACCACTCAGCTCGACCGTAGATGTATATTTAAGGCGCCTTCACTCAACTTGATGGCAACATAATATAGTTGCCGAAACGTCGGCTATGTGGAAGTTTTGGAGTTGATTTTTTATTTACCTGACCGAACCCCCAAGTTGAGTGAAGGCGCCTTAAATATATATATATATATATATATATATATATATATATATATATATATATATATATATGAATAAATTCTCGACCGTAAATATAAACAGAAAACAAACAAAACTCAGGTTTCGGTCACAAAAATCGTCTTTATGTTACAATCCCGACGTTTCGGTTTTTACTAAAAAAAAAAAAAAAAAAAAAAAAAAAAAAAAAAAAAAAAAAAAAAGTATGTTTTTATCTAGGAGGCTGTGGTTTTTCTCCGTATATATAGGTGTGACGCGTGAGGATTTTTTCAGTCGTTGTTTAGATGTTTTACGGTGAGTTTAGGTCTTGGGTTGATATTTATTGTGTAGCAGCTGCTTAGTTTTTTCCGTTTTGATAGTCATGAGTGTTTGTTTCATGGGTTTTTGTATTTCGTTTGTTTTTTAGGCCCCTGAAGAAGGTTTTAAGTAAAAACCGAAACGTCGGGATTGTAACATAAAGACGATTTTTGTGACCGAAACCTGAGTTTTGTTTGTTTTCTGTATATATATATATATATATATATATATATATATATATATATATATATATATATATATATATATATATATAAGTTACCTTCCCTTATGTGCTGACCATTCATGCTGACCTATGCATCAGGCCCCCCGAGGCTATATATACCGGAGGACTTGCCGCCACGCGCTAGTCTCCAGTCTACGTTACACTTGTTATGTATTAACTTCTTAAAGTATTTGTTAATTCTGTTAGACTCCAACTTAATGTTGTAAAAGTAAATTCAATCTTATACTTAGTGTAGATGTAATTGTGTTAATTGAAATAAAATTGTTTTTAAAAACTTATTCAGTGGAATAGTGAAGTTAACTGGCGCAGTCGGTAGGACAGGTTAAGGTTCTCGAGGGAATATCTGGAACTCTTCGCTTCAGCGATTAATTAACCTGCCGAACATTAGACAACATTTGGCGACTTCAAGAGAATATTGAGCCGTTCCAAATGCTGCTGATCATCGTACTGTAAGTACATAAAATTACTTTAAAGGTGAAATTACATCAACCTAATTTTTAGTTAAGATTGAAAATAATTAAAAATATAAATTAAAAATAAAATTTACTTAAAACTAAATATTTAAATAAAATAAATATTTTTTTTTTTATCATTTAATTTAATTTGTATCAAAGTGAATATTTGATACAAATAATTAAAAATATAAATCAAAAATAAAATTTACTTAAAACTAAATAACAAATAAAATAAATATTTTTATTATCATTTAATTAATTTGTATTAAAGTGAATATTTGATACAAATAATTAAAAATAATTTACTTTTGTTTTAAAACTAAGTAATTTAATTGGAATAAATATTTTATTATAATTTAATTAATTGGTATTAAAGGGAATATTTAATACAAATAATTATTTTCAGAAATTAATTTCAAATAAAATATAAAATATTATTACTCCTTATATAGTAGGAAGAATCAAATAAAAATCAAATATATTATTTCATAATAAAATTTATTATTTTTTAACTTGATTTTATAATTTTATAAGAAAATGGCTAACCCACGGGAACAAGTTCCTGAATTAAAAAGAGAATATCTGGGCATGATCCCAGAATTCAAAGGAGAAACTATTCTATTAAACAGATTTTTAGAAGTATGTGAAAAACTAGTTAAAAGATTTTACGACACTGAAAATGAAAATAATTTTCAAAATGAATATTTAATGTCATGTATCCTTGCAAAAATTACTGGGCCTGCCGCTGAAATAATAAGCACAAGCAGAGCCACAACTTGGGGCGATCTTAAAACAGCCCTCCTTAACGGTTACTCAGATAAAAGAGATTGCTTCACTCTCAATATTGAGATGGCTAACTTGAAGCAAAATTCTAATGAAACTCCATTTGAATTTTATAATAAAATTCAAAAGATATTAAATTTACAGATTGCTTATATGAACAATCACATACCCCACGAAGGTATACATATCATGACTGATTATGTTAGAAATCTAGCAATCAGAGTTTTATTAAATGGTCTCAGAGAACCACTTGGTTCCTTAATGAGAACCAGAAAACCAATAGATTTAAACTCAGCCTTAAACATGTTGACAAACGACTTCCAATTTTTACACACTAATAATTCACAAAAATTTGAGGTGTCTTCCGCTGTAAAACCTAAAACACCAATCCAACCACGTAACAATTATAATACTAACACTCCTAAACCTAACATGCAAAATAATAATTATTTTAGACCCAGACCTTTTAACGCTCCTACACAAAATAAACCAGTATTCAACAATAATTTTAAACAAGCTGGAACCCGTCAAGACACACCTACCCCAATGTCTATTTCAACAAACAATACTCCACAGTTTGGAAATAGAAATTTTAAACAAGGACAGCTTCATAATATCAACGAAAACCCAAATGAATCTGAACAATATTATCCCGATGATAATAATGAATATCCCCATAATGAAAACAATATAAATTCTGAAGCTTCCCCTGACCAAGACAATACTTTTTTAGAAGAAGGTGCCTCGGGACAGGAAAATTTGAATTAATGAGTCTATCATCAAACGATTGTTCCCTACCTTATATTAAATTTCCTTATAATAACCTTAAAATTCTTATAGATACAGGTAGTACAAAATCTTTTATAAATCCAGAAATTGCAAAGAAATATTACAAATCTAATATTAAATTAGATCCGTTTCAAATTAAAACCGCTCACGGTGTATCCACCGAAAAATATAGCACTTCAGTAAATTGTAGTGATTTATTCTTACAGCAAAACCTAAATTTAAAATTTCACATATTTCAATTTCATAACTACTTTGACCTACTGATAGGCATAGATAATTTAAAATTACTCAAAGCATCAATTGATTTAATAAATAATTCAATTAATACCCCGTCATGTAAAATCCCTATTCTATATTACCTAACAAATAAAACTAACGATAATACAAATAAAACACCTGTCAGAAAAACACCATTAACAGAAATTAATTTAGATATTGTTATTCCTGCTAAAACAGAACAAGTTGTAAAATTAAAAATTCAGAATATTAAGAATGGTTGTGGTTTAATACCTCACACAATTTTTAAATCTTTAGAAATCCCTGAGTGCGTGGTAAAAGTAAATAATTTTGAAACACTCTGTACCATTATAAATCCTACAGATGAACCTAAGAGATTGTTACTTCCAAAGCCTATAGTTATTCAGAGTTTTAAAGATTTTGAAATACATCAACCAAACTTGAATTTAATAAATTCAAACCGTGCAATGCTCGATAAAACACTTATTAGAACGGACCATTTAAACTCAGAAGAAAAAACTGCTATCTATAAATTGTTAGACGATTATTCTAGTATATTTTATAAAGACAATCAACCGTCGACCTTTACTAATCAAATTAAACATACAATTAGGACATCAGACGAGATCCCCGTCTATACAAAAACCTACAGATACCCCGAAGTTCATAAGAAAGAAGTCCAAAGACAAATTCGAGAAATGTTACAACAGAATATAATAAGACCCTCTCATTCTCCATATAACTCTCCCCTATGGATAGTATCCAAAAAACCAGATTCATCCGGTAAGCAAAAATGGAGATTAGTCATAGACTATAGACTTTTAAATCAAAAGACAGTTGATGACCGATATCCTATACCAGATATAACTGAACTCCTGGACAAACTAGGCAAATGCCAATACTTTTCTACTATTGATTTAAAATCAGGTTTCCATCAAATTGAACTAGACAAAGAAAGTATTCCTAAAACTGCCTTCAGTACCGAAGACGGTCATTACGAATTCCTTAGAATCCCGTCCGGTTTACGCAATTCACCTCGTACTTTTATGCTCGTCATGAACGACGTATTAAGAGGAATAAAATGTGCAGTATATTTAGACGATATCATAGTATTTAGCACTAGTTTGGAAGAACACATAAAAGAACTACGGGCAGTGTTCGAACGTTTAAAACAAGCCAATTTTAAAGTACAACTCGGTAAAACTGAGTTTCTCAGAAAAGAAGTTGCTTATTTAGGACATCTTGTGACACCATCTGGTGTTCGCCCGAATCCCGATAAAGTTCACGCTATTAGAAACTATCCCATACCTCGAACTACAAAACAAATAAAAGGATTCTTAGGACTGTTAGGTTATTACAGACGATTCATTAAAGATTTTAGCCAACTAACTAAACCTTTAACTAAGTGTCTTAAAAAAGGATCTGTAATAGACATAAATAATAAAGAATACCAACAATGTTTCCATACATGCAAAAACCTACTCATGAACGAACCTATCTTGCAGTATCCTGATTTTTCGAAACCTTTTAATGTCACAACTGACGCTAGTGATGTTGCACTAGGCGCTATCTTAAGTCAGAATAATAACGGTGCCGATCTACCAGTAGCTTACGCTAGTAGGACGCTATGTGACTCGGAAAAACACTTGTCCACAGTAGAAAGAGAACTTCTCGCTGTAGTATGGGCAGTTAAATATTTCAGACCATATCTTTTTGGTACACATTTTAAAATTACTATTTATTCAGATCATAAACCACTTCAATGGATTCTTTCACTTAAAGACCCAAGTTCCAAATTATTAAGGTGGAGACTTAAATTAGCGGAATATAATTTTGACATAGTATATAAAAAAGGATCATTAAATACTAATGCTGACGCCTTGTCTCGGATAGAACTTAATGTTAACGAAACTGAAAACGATCAAGACTTATGCCAGGAACTAATTGATCAATTTTTTAAGGATAACCCCCACCTTGACAATCCGGAAACTAGAAATGACAAAGATAAATTTCAGGAAATCATGGATAAAATATTTAAAGAAAAACCATCTCAAGAAGAAATAGATGCATTAGATATCGAATCACTAGTCGTGCATTCAGATAATTCTGTGGAAGATATTGACGATAATAGTACAATACATTCCACATACGAAGATAATACCGGTAACACTATCCCTATTTCAGAAGGCCCGGTTAATCACGGCCTCAATCAAATTATAATATCGCAAGTAGACCATAGTCCAGCTGAAGTACGAACAATACAATTATTTAAAACAACACAAAGACATATTGTTCAACTGTCCAAAATTAATTTTGATAACGATATAATCACATTTGTTAAATCCTATATTGTTCCTAAGGTTAAATACTGTCTCTATTTCGAAGACGATATTTATGAAAAATTCTCAAACACAGTCATGCGTTATTTTAAACACTCCGAAATAAATTTTGTCAAATATAATAAAAAATTAATTGACGTTTTAGACGATAATGAAATATCAGAAATAATAGATCGATATCACTCCGGTAAAACAAGCCATCGAGGCATCGATGAAACGGAAAATAGAATAAAAAGAATTTATTATTGGCCGAATCAAAGGAAAACAATACAAGCATTTATTAACATTTGTGAATTATGCCTCGCTACCAAATATGAAAGAAATCCTGTAGTTTTAAAATATAACGTAATCCCAAACGCTATAAGACCATTTCAAATTGTTCACATTGATAGTATTTCATGGAATAAAACTAAATTTCTTACTATAATTGACGCATTTTCTAAATACGCTCAAGTTTATAGGTTATCAACAGCACAAGGCATAGAAGTCGTAAACAAACTTATTAAATTCTTTAGTCATTACGGCGTTCCTAAACAAATAATAGCTGTCAGCGGTCTAGAATTTAACAATTCTTTAGTTAAAGAAATTCTTAGTCGACATAAAATAGAAGTACACCTTATCACTTCCCAACACCCTGACAAGATTACAGAAACATTACATTCAAAACTTATAGAACATGTTAGATTACTTTATAATCAAGACCTGTATAAAAAAGATTCTATAGAAACCATAGTCGCATATGCCGTTCTAGCTTACAACAACTTGATAAATTCACACACCCAGTTGACCCCGTTTGAGATTATAAACGGACATCTAGACCCTATCTCAGCATTTAATATAGACTTAGATAAACAACTTACTAACGACTACATCCTTAAACACAAAGACAGAACAAAACTATTGTTCTCGGAAATAAACAAACAACGCATAAAAACTAAAGAACAAAATATAAAAAATTAAATAAACCTAACTAGAGATTAAAAACCACTATGCCAACACATTATAATACTAAGAGGAAAATTACATCTTTCTTATATAACACGACCACGTCGTAACCCTAATCTAACATAAAATAAATATTAATATAAAAAGAAACCGTTAGTTTTAATAAGAACTTATTTTAAGATAACACTTATTTAATCTTAAAACTTATTATATCTTCTCTTACTATATCACAGCTCTTTAAAATTAAAACTTATTAATTTAAAAACTTATTTTAAGTAATATAAACACACAGCCTACACTTATATTTTTTTTTTAAAAAAAGGCTTAATCAATAGATTAAGAAATTATTGTTAATTATAATCAAGTTCATATAAGGGAACTTAGATTCTACGGATGGAGGGAGATATGACACAATTTTATCGCATATCACAAGCAATGAATGAAACTTAGCAGAACAAGTTTCTTATCAAAATATTATAAAAACTATTAGATACAAATAATCATGAAATGGAAAATAAAATGTATCATTTAAGTGAACAGATAACGAATATCTCTTCATATCTTAACGTCATGGCCACTAAAGACAAGCTTAACTAATTTCAGATTTTATATAATTTAATTTTAAACATTCTACAAAACGTAGAAAAGTCATTAGATTTTTGCAATTTACAATCCTTACACCCAAGTATAATTTCATCTACTGAATTATACCAAGAAGTATTAAAAGTATCCAAATACTTTTTAGACATACCACTTAATTCTGAAAATAATTATGTACTTTATTATTTACATTCTCTTCCCACTTAAACATGGGAAATATTAATAATTTTTAATTATTTTTGCTAATAATAATTTTTTTTAGTTTAATGATGTAATTGAGCCTTCGAGTAGTTTGTGTACAATGCAGACGATTATCGGTGGGCAAATGAACTCTTAATAGAGTTCTTTCATGTAAATCGAAATCCACTGGGCAACCTAACATTTTGAAAAACGTTCATCTAGACTTACCTACAGTTCAGGACAGTTCTATTATTTAGCTGCAATTACAGCATGAACTTTGTTCACCTTCTGCTTCTTAGCATTACGGAAGCATAAGAAATATTTCTCCCTGTGGTGTTCTCCAAGTACCTCCCAGGACCCTCATCAGGACACCCTGACTTCTACTCATCAAGCCACCCTTCCAGAAGGGGCTTCCCTTTAAGGATGGAGGAGTTACCTTCCCTTATGTGCTGACCATTCATGCTGACCTATGCATCAGGCCCCCCGAGGCTATATATACCGGAGGACTTGCCGCCACGCGCTAGTCTCCAGTCTACGTTACACTTGTTATGTATTAACTTCTTAAAGTATTTGTTAATTCTGTTAGACTCCAACTTAATGTTGTAAAAGTAAATTCAATCTTATACTTAGTGTAGATGTAATTGTGTTTAATGAAATAAAATTGTTTTTAAAAACTTATTCAGTGGAATAGTGAAGTTAACTTATATATATATATATATATATATATATATATATATATATATATATATATATATATATATATATATATATATATATATATCTATAATATAAGTGGCAATGTCCTGATTGACTGACTGACTGACATAGAATCAACGCACAGCAAAATCTGCTTAACCGAGAGACTTGAAATTTTTAGGATATACTCGGTTCATATCATAGGCATCCACTAAGAAAGGATTTTGCGAAATTTTTATTTTTGTACCCAGGGGTACGGGGTACAAATATCAAAGTAATGAATACTTTTAATGATGCATATCGTTGGAAAGCTCTTTAAAAGTACAGTAATTGTTGTTATGTACAGTTTTGTCATATTTTCATTTAGGAGGGGGTAAAATGGAAAAATGTGTATAACTACATCTTATATAAATGAAGAGTGTCTATGAGTGTCTTTTATCTTATATAAATGAAGAGTGTCTATGAGTGTACTGCTTACATGAGATTATAAAGTTAAAATGTTGGTACACAGGAGTACGGGGTACAAATGTCAAACTAATTGATAGGTACCCTTTATGATGCATATCGTTGAAAGGCTCTTTAAGAGAAAAGTAATTGTAATGTACGTTTTTGTCATTATTTTCATTTAGGAGAGGGGTAAAAAGGAAATGTCAACGTAAGTGTGTGTGCGCGCGCGCGCGAACGGGCGCGTGTGTGTGTGTTCTTTATTCAAATCTACCGTTTTATTCCGATTTCAATGAAAATTAGCACACTTGACCTTCAAAGCAAGGAAAAAAGGGGAAGGTCACTGACTTCATGCATTTTCGAAATTTTGATTTTGGTACACAGGGGTACGGGGTACAAATGTCAAAGTAATGAAAACCCTTCACGATGCATTCCGTTGAAAAGCTCTTTAAGAGTGCTGTACAATTATTGTTATGTACATTTAGGGGGGTAAAATGGAAAAATAAATCCATATCTATGTATAAAAAAATTATAATGGTTGTGTCTGTACATTTATCCGATTGGGCTAAAATTTTGTATTTATTTATTTTTATTTTTTATTTTTATTTTTTTTTAATTTTTTTTTTTAATACCTTTATTGAATAAAACATATTAATACATAAATAATATTTTAGTACATCAATTTATCTATTTTATTGATTTTACATTTTAGCTCTACATAAGGTTATCTCTCCACTAGAGAACATGGAGGCCCGAGCTGTGGAGAGAGAATATGGGGTATTTCCACTGAATGAGTAGTCCTGACAACGAATTTAAGTTTAGAAAATTTTATATCTGTCTGCCTGTGCGTCAATCACGTCCAAATGGCTGAATAGATTTTGGCGGCTCTTGGGTACAACGTTAAGCTTAATTCTGCGGGTGATAAAGGATATAAAATGATTTGGCAGCTTTATATATGGAGCTGAGAACGGGGCTTCTAAATAGATTTCAAAATTCTTATTTCATTTTTCATAAAAAATGTATTTAACCAAAATTGCAGAAGAAACTACTGACCATATTTTATGTTTTGTGGAAATTTCTGTAGGAAGAACTGTTAAAGAAATTACTTTTCAATCACTGTCAAAATTATTTAGATTTATTTTTAGATATTAAGGCAATAATTAATAAATCACGCCTTACCGTGCCTAAACCTTTACTAACTTAATCATGACCACTTCTTTAAAATTCTAAAATAAAATCTACGAGTGTATATGTAGTATAATTATTTCTAAATTATATTGATATCTGCCAATAGAGATTTTCTAAAATTTTATCGAGTAAGAAAAGAAGCGGAATTGAGCCCAGACCGATCTTCAAAAGTTAGGAAGTTAATACTTGAGAAAGAGCTCTTATTTTGGATGTAAGTATGTATATTAATAAAAGATAATTCCAATTTCAACCAAGGGATGTAAAATAACATGGGGAGGGGGGGGGGGGGGGGTACAGAAGGAAAATACCGCTGCTTTTCCTTTTTAAAAATTTAGTCGGAATGAATTACTAATTTGGGATATTAGCAAATTATCTTATCAAAGGGGAGGGGGTATAGAAATAAGGGGAAGGGATAGAATCTAGATATTCTCGCTTTGTAAAATAATTTAAATGTTTCTTGATGGTAGGTTATAAATCCATTAAATTGAAAATAAAACACCCCGTAGCGAAGCACGGGTATTCAGCTAGTATATATATATATATATATATATATATATATATATATATATATATATATATATATATATATATATATATATATATATATAAAACATCAAAGTTACATTAATGTGTTTATAATTTTTAGTTACCCTTTAACATGTTAATGATATTTTTAAATTTATGTGTAAAAAATAAAAATTTAAAAAAAAATGTAATTTCGGTTGAATATTTATATCTAAAAGAAGAATATAGAATGAGTCGGTAAATAAATAAATAAATTATAAATTTTTCAGAACCACTGAATATTTATTATCTAAGATTTTTTGGTATCATCTTTATTCTAACGAAATCGTTTTTTAATTATTAATAATTAATAATTAATAATGTATGTTTTAAGATCCGAATAATATTTAATTTAAGAATTTTATCAATTCACAAAATAATACAGCTGCATTCAGTAAAATTCAGTTATTTGATTTATCAGTATAGTCAACTTTTCAAATATGATTTCTTCAGTTTAACTTCATTCAGGGTTATACAAATAAGTACAAATATTATATTTATGACTTAACAGTTTTATAGGTTTGAGAGGTATATTTTGATCCTAAAAAAAGCATGTTTTAGCATGTTCCATGCTAAAAACACTGTGACAATCTTATTACATACTACCTGTATAAGAGAAAGTAAATAATTACTAACAAAATTTTGAGATAATTTCATCCTGAAATCGTTTTATTACTTGTGCCACATCAATATTACTGTAATTGATGTTGATATTGCAGCAATATCAACAGTAACAGAATATGGGAGCACTAAGCAAGAAATTATAATAAATTGTGCCGTCACAAGATCACAGGATCTAGGAAAACATATCCATGATTATATTAATTACACAAAGCTTATTATTACACCATGGTAAAGAATTGCATGAATAAAAATGAACAGCATGGAAACGAACAGCAGCTTGACAACAGCATGATGTCGATCTAGTGGGGAATTTAATTTTGTTTCAATGCAGAAGTAAAAATTTCAATGTAAGATCATAAGAATGAAAGGAAGAAAATAAACAGGTCAAGTGTGTGCTAGTCAGCACACAGCAAGGGTCCGTAGGCAACCCTGTATAGTTAAGTAGTACCCTATTGATGGTGGCTTTTAAAATGCTAAAAAGCTTACATTGGTCTATCCTATGGGTCTGATATTCTCAAAACACATAAACAAACTTGTGATAAAGTATTTTTTTGCTACTGAACCGGACTACAACCATATAAATACATCGAAAAGAACATATGTAGTTTATAAAAAAACGTATTTTGTCAATAAAAAATATAATAATATTTTTTTTCGAAATTTCCAAAAAGTGGTATGTATCTTTACTTTTGGTCGAAGAATGTTCAAGACTTTTTTCAGATTTTTTGCACTTCACATAAGCGAGATAGAAGGGGGGGGGGACGTTTCACACCCACTTCAAACTTGCCTACGCTCGCCCTATCAAAGTTATAACCAAAGAATTACATATTTTTGTAATCAGCTCGACGTACCCTTTCATAATATGAAAGGGTACGTCGAGCTGATTACATTACTGATGATACCCCTCACGGGGTCGAAAAAAAATTTAAAAAAATTTAACCCTTAAGTTTTGTTACCCCAATTTTTTTGAAATTTTTTTTTTTGAAGTCGCTATATTTTTAAAATATGTGGGTAGGTACAAGATACATACATGCCAAATTTCAAAGTAATCGGACGAAAGGTGTTGCTGTGAGAGCATGCGACCGGACGGACGGACAGACACACGCAGGAAAATATAAGGGTCCTTGGTTTTGCCTACGGACCCTAAAAAGGTAAAATTTCGTATCATGAGCAACTCCTCCTTGATAATGATTCCTGCGTTGGCTTTGAATCTCCTTCTCTAATTCGGTTTGATATTTATTTCTTTAATCATCAGACTATTTTATTTTTAAATCCTCGACTATGGTGTGTTCCGTTTCTTATTTATTGATTCGCCTTTATTGTTATCATCTCGTTCTATTATAACTTTTTCTAACGTCATAATTTCATTTGTATATTTTCACTAGAGAAAGAACTATAGTAGGAAGATATCAGCTTTGCCTTAATAAAGGTACGGTAGAGATAGAGTACCTAACTTAAACCAACATAATATGTTCTATCATATGCATACACTTAGGAAATTCCTTAATATCACCGACTATACAGAAGTTTTTAATATAGTCATAACCGTTCTATATTTTGAATGTAAATATTTTCCTTACAAGTCAATATTACTACCTACCTTGTCATATTACGCCCAATCAAATAATTTTACTTGTACGTTTTTAGTTTTCGTATTGTATTGACATTTTTGATAGTCAATATGTGTAGAGTATATCAACAAGATTATTTTTATTATTGGTAAAACATTCAATAGTAAAAAAAAAAAAAAATGTATGTATATATATTTTCTTTCTAATTTATATCTGTCATTTTTTGTTATTTAAATTAACCCCTCTTGTCTAACTATTTATTTATTTTGTTTTATTTTTATTTTATTAATTTATTGCATTGATATCGGTAGGTTTCTTATGACTTTTAAGGCTATTTCTTGCATTTCTGCGGATTTATAAGCGAATGGTTTGTTTGTTTCTTTTCTTTTCTCTTTTTAAAAAAGTAATTGTTTATAAAAATGAGTTGTTTTTTTTAGAAGAAAACGGTTCAAATAAAGACATTTAAAAAAAAAAAATCTACTGTACTTTAAAAAGACATTACTTTTGTAAGTACCATTATCATGAAATAACATTAGACAAGTAGTGTAGTTTAGTTTATTTAAAGAATGCAATAAGTATCTCATTCGTAAGCCGAGCCCCCAAAGCAAAATATCATTATTTTTTATAACGCTATCATTACTAAGATGATATGCATTAAGCCAATCTAAGCGTAACATTAGTTTAATTGTCCAATAACCACCACGTTCACTTTAATAATGTCTACAAAGCACTAAAAAGGTTCAAGTACCATAATAGTTTAGGAATTATAAAGTAATTTGACTATTTCTAATCCTGGTTTAAGTTATGTCACTGATAACAATTAACATCAACCGAACTAAAATATATAAAAGAAATTCAGATGAACTGTAAGTCATTAATATCGGTTATACTATAATGTATAATATTTCTAAAGATGAAACGAGCTTACATATATCATACGAAAATATACCATACGAATATCTCTTTAAATAAATCTTGTTCTCGTCCTAACAGAATCGAACTTAACTTCCTAATTATACATTGCCATTATACACAATAATAATATCTCTTTGATGAACTAAGCTTAACTTAGTAATTAAAAATATCTCTTCAAATGAATCTCGAACTTAACTTCCTAATTATTCATTGCCATTATACACAATAATAATATCTCTTTGACGAACTAAGCAACTTAGTAATTAAGAATATCTCTTCAAATGAATCGAACTTAACTTCCTTATTATATACATTGGCTATTATACACAATAATGATATCTCTTTGATGAACTAAGCTTAACTTAGTAATTAAGAATATCTCTTCAGAGAACTTAGCGACCAAACAGAAAAATCAAAGTTTTAAAAAAAAACTAAATAATAAAAAAACTGTCCCAATAATATTCTCATACACATATTGTTATCGCGGTAGACTCCTTTTCTTTTCCTTTCTTTTGTGATACACTACTCCCCATATTAGTATGGCATTATGTCCAAAAAACAAAATCAGTCCGAGACAACTCAGACTAACTTTCTCATATAGTTTCGGTCCCAGCTCCCAGAAAACAAAAATATAATTTTATTTTATCTATACAGACGGATACGCGTGTCGATCTGCAAGCTGTGACTGTGAACCCACCTTTTAGAGGGTTACTAGCTATAGAACCTTCCAAGTGAAGTGAGTTCCACCCTGCACTGCCGACTACTTCAATCATCCTTTTAAACTATAAACTCATCATGATTAACAATAAATTTGCTTAATAATAAATATTTATTGCATTAAGCTAGCTTCAATGATAAACCTACGCAATTTTTTGTCAAAATATATTATTTTAAATGTATTTTCAACAGGTGGTTGTTTTCGATTTTTTACAAAATCATATTTATTTTCATCAATATCTCGGAAACTAGATTTTTTCCAGGAAAATGGCTTATATCGTTTGATTCGTATTTAAATAGACTACATTTTTGAATATTTTAATCAAAATCATCGAAACTGTTTTCGAGAAATAATTTTTTTTACGTTTTTTCAAAGTTTTTGGGGGGTCATTACCAAGCCTAGAATCCATATGTTTATTTAAGCATTGCCTAGAATAATAGATGTAGCACTGCACTTGTATTAATAGGAGGAAAAAAGACAAACTATATAATCTAAAATCATGAAACTATATACGTTTGAATGCACGACCTAAAGAGGCTAAAATTAAATTCATTGTCGTATACAAATTTCTATCCTTGAGCTGCGACGCTCAAATGATTTAAAATTGTGGTGTGAATTTGCCAAGTCAGAAAATATTTTTAAATTTGCACGTGCAAAGTAATTTGGGAATGAGAATAGAGAGATGGTCAGACAAACATCATGTACTACTGGATAAATCAGACCTAGTAGAACTTACTCGGACAGTGGAAGACTTGGCTTAACCTATGATCTCACAACTTTTTACGCGAGACTTGGCTTATTTTTTTACACTAGTGTTTTTGTTGGGATTAATGTTTACAACATACATGAGAAATAAATATGAAATTTAATTTAAAACTAACATAGAAGTAAAAAGTGTGTACAGTAAACAACTTAAAAGAAAAAATAGATAAAAAAACCTCGTAAAAAAAAGGTTTCCTAAAACTTACCAAAACAACGATAAGTAAGTTAAAAATAATTCATATTACCATCATTGATGAAAAGAGTTGGACATAGTCTCCATGTGATAATACCACTCCTCCGCCCGATAAAAACCCACAAGATAAAATATTAATATATAAACAGTGACTATTATCAAATGTGATGTATAAACTTTCAATATTCCAACCATACAGATTTTATAAAAGTTTATGACTATAAGATTTTACTATGATTACTATATTTGTCATACTGATATTATTTAATAATCAACCATGTAAAAAAAAATCGGTCCGAGACAAACTTTCTCAAACACGAGTTCAAATTACTTAGCCCAATGTTTTCTATTTATTAGTTTTATTATCATTGGATTATTGACTTATATCGTAATATTTTATTGAAATGGACTATATTTTAGAATTTTTTAATCAAAATTGTCGAGAGTTTCGAGCTGGAGTTAGCAGCCCAAAAGTTGGACTAAAATAATTTCTTGATTTCGCCTTGGGAGTAGTAGGATCTATCTGAATACATTGGTTTAATTAAAATCGGCCCAGTAGTTTAGGCTCCACGCTTTTAGGCTGCACTTTATGCTCTTGTAATCCATCAAAGTCTCAAAATGAAATATTCGCGACTTCACAGCCTTTCTCTTTAATATATACTACGCATATAATGAGAAAGTAATAAAACTACATAAATTACTTAAGTATTTTAAAGGTAAGATTACAAGACCCGCAAAGCAATGAAACACGTGTATAGTATTAATCCAGCGCCTTGTTTAAAATATTAAACTTTCTCATTACATAATACACGCGATTACATAATAATTTTGTCCAGTGTTTTTCAGTTGTCGGTTGCTTCAAGTTTTCATACTTAAATTTAATTATTATTGAACATTTTATTTAAAAACTGATGAAAAAACAAAATGTTTTGGTCGTATCAAAAAGATTGTAAGAGTTCACAAGAAAAGTCTAAAAGCAATGTTAGCTTAACTCAAAGAGCAACCTAAGACTAATACTATATACAAGAAATACTAAGAACTCAACATAGAAATAACAACGAAATCCTTATCTATATTATATAAGCATGTAAAAGCCAAATACCACTTATTCATCCATTACAGTAGTTCTGGAACGGCAATAGTATAAAGTTGAAATTTCGCATGGAGATATCTGTTATTCCCAAGGTGCTCGCTATGAAATATTTTTACGATCCGCTATCTTAATTTACAAGAGTAGCCATTTATATGCTGAATTCGACATGAAGAAATCTCCAGAAAAAATTCACTAGACCCTTTTTTTGGATGTTAGCTTCCTTTTACAGTATATATACAACATTCGAAAGAGTTCTTTTTTAATCAGCTATTTAGATTCAAAATGGCGCCATTTCTATAAAGAATTCTACGTGGCGATATATCCGAACTGCACTGGAATCTGACATTTTGAAGTTTGCTTTCATTTTGGGCATGTACAACATGAACTAATATTCTATGTTATACATTTTAATTCACAATGGCGGCCATATAGGTAATTAAGGGTTTTTTTTTAAAAGTATTTCATCCAAGGGAATGGTGTAGAAATAAGAGGAAGGCCTAAAAACTCTGTAGAATCTAGATAATCTCGCTTTGTAAAGTTAATTTAATGTTTATTGGCAATAGTTTATTAAAAATAAAAGTAACAAACTCCGGAGCGAAGCACGTGAATCCAGCTAGTTTAGTTATACATTTAAGTTGAATTTAATGGTTAATTATTAAAATATTTAGGAAATCGATTGGTAAGAACGATCAACAACTTTAGTTATTCCGGAGAAGATTAAGTCTGAACATTTTTTAATCACAAAACATTGAATTCATACCAGTGATCATTCTCAAGGGAGTTAATTTGAGCTCATGATAAGAATAATTCCCAATTAGAGTTAAGAATAATTCCTACATTGGGTTCATAAAACCTAAGACTCGGTTTCCTTCAATATCAGAGATCTAGACGGATTAGACTCAGGCCGAGGAGCCTAAACCTAAATCCGTTAATTGGTTAGCAAAATTATTTATTAAGTTCCTTAAACTAATTAATAATTAATCATAATATAAAGGATAAAGATTCAATTTCTATTATTGTTAATAATTATATTGAGATTCTATTTTTTAGCAGGATTTACTATTGATTCAGAAAAGAATACAGGGGAAAGTCTCAATTCGTTAGTCCTCAGTAATTATTCCTAAATCTCAAATAACTTCATGAAATTCTAACAAACCTTTCAAGCTAAATTGAAATACACTTTTCTCGAAGAATAAGCACGATTATAAAAATAAAATGGTTGTGCGTGAAGTCTCACGTAAAAAGGATTTTGTTGGTATTGTGAACATGAAATTAGGTAAAATATAGGGGGGGGGGGATGTTGATGCTTTTTGACAAAATGGCGTGGAAAATTAAACAAATTACTCAAGTGTTGTCCCAAATTTTAAAGTGATCGGACAAAAGGTGTAGCCGTGAGAGCAGGCGACAGACGGACGGATGGACAGAAACACTCTAGAAAATATAAGGGTACGGACATATCATAACAAATGATATGTCCGGGGTAAGGACGTATGTAGGGGTACGGACGTATGTAGGGTACGGACCCTAATAACATAAGATTTTATCAAGAAAACAAATGAATAGTCTGTATTGCCATGGCAGGTAGGCCGAAAGAAGAGAAAATATTTACAAAATGCTCGAAAGACTGCTGCTATTATTATTAAATAAAAATCTGCCACTCAACACGAAAGACTGCCTTAGCCAAATAAGCTAGCAGTCACTCGGCTGTCAGGAAGAAAAGAGGTAATTGACAGGGCACTGATGGTAGCCAAGGATAAAAGTGTTGTGACCGATATGACAGCTGCCGCTTCAGCCTGTCACCTATATAAAGCTGATTATGCTGTAGCCTTTTAGTAGGATAGAAACCATCATCTCTCAAAAGGAAAATATGACAAGAGAGGCTTCAAACAAACCCTTCTCATTTAACACTTTAGAGTTTATGGAATTACACTACTTTCAGCACCTTATAACAAGATCATCTAAACAATATTGACAATGTTTTAAGGAATTTTTATTAGAATTTATTAGGTGAGCTACATATATACACACTAACACACACACACACACATATATATAGATATATATATATATATATATATATATATATATATATATATATATATATATATATATATATATATATATATATATATATTATATATATATAAATATATATATATATATATATATTATATATATATAAATATATATATATATATATATATATATATATATATATATATATATATATATATATATATATTTGCAAATGTTTCTCTATTAAAAGGTATTTTAACTAAAAACCCTAAGTTTCAACGCTTATTCTTTACTTATAAAAAAAGAGGGGGAGGGATGTCTTCAAAATTATTTTAAAGCATGGTTAAAAGTACGATTCTTATTCCAGACTACCATAAACTTGAAAAATAAATGGACTAAGAAACGAGGCTTTTATTTCATTTTATAATTTTCACCCTTCTTTCATTAACTAAACAATACTTTTCTAAGCACCTTTGTAAATAATTTATTCTTTTCGAAACTAAATCAACTCATTTCATATTTATGTTAATGTTTAATCTTCCGTTTTATTTATCTAAAGAATATTTTATTCTTATTAGCAGAAGAAAAAAGTTGAAACAATTATGATAATTTAAAACAAAAATGCGGGCAAGGAGAAAGAAGAATGTCAAAAAGTTTATTTCTTTATTTAGCAGTCAATTTATTTTTATAGAGGCTTATATTAAAAGTAAATAATCGGATTATGATAAAATATATATAAATTTTATTTTAATATAAAAAAAGATGTATTAATAACCAAAGAAAACATTTTACCAATCAATGTGCTAATTAAGCTTTACCTATATGATTTAAATATAATTTTGTAAATATTTTACAAAGCTCAGTCAATTAGTGTAAAAAATAACGCTGAATTCATTAAAACTCTGAGAAAAGGTTTCTTGTACTGTATGAGGCCTAAATACATCAATTATCAGATAGCATATTTTTTCTTAGCTTTAATTCATGTCTTATACTTTATTTAAATCACTGAGGAAGACTAAGGTACAAATCGGTCCTTAGAAAAATCAGGAGTAATGCGAATATTTCAAAACACCATTTGAGTGTGGCTATTTTGTCAGTCTTGATTAATTGAATCACTGAAAGAAAGATTTTTTAAAAACTACAACACAATTAACAATTTCTCTTTTTTCCTGGAAAATTTTCAGTATCAGGTTGGTTATAAAAACAATTTTGATTAAAAAAAATTAAAAATCTTACAAATACATTTTTGAACAGAAATTTTTTTCGGCTAAACCTATCCGAGCTATCTGAAATAACATAATAAAGAGCGCATTTTGCCAAAAAATTTAAGCTATAGAGATCAAAATTTTGACTGGCCACTTCAGAAATATCGCAGTTAGATTCTTTAACAGATTTTGGAACTTTGACCTTCAATGTTATCAAAGGCATTGTTGCATTTGGATTTCGGGGGAAATCATATGTATAAATGCAGGCAATCATGTAGTAAGTGATAGGAAAAAAATCTTTTGGTTCGAAGTCATTACGAGTGTGGAAAAAATCAAATTACACTGGTCTATGACAAGTTCCTAAAGGCTGGGATACACTTGAGTATTCACCCGAATGAGTATGCGTTTGCCCGGTTGTGCTCAGATGTGGCTATCTCAGATGTGGCTAGCTCAGATAGGCCTATGGTGAGCCGAATGGATTCAAATGCCTCAAACCGATCCGAGCGTTTTCTGCACATCAAAGTGGGCACTTGCTCGATTCGTGCAAAGTGTGGAGGGGGTTGACAACTCAGGCCGAATGATTTGAGCTGACTCCCCCCTCTTCTTTCTGATATATTTATTTATATTATTTTGGAACATTTATTATTGTTATTTTCTAACTAATTATTACCTTCTTAAATGTTCTGAGGTCCGTAAAAGATGGCTTATTGCTCATGCGGCACGTGGTGGAGCGCCCTTCTCCCCCCGTGCCGATTGAGAACGCATGCTCATTTGAGCAGAATGAATTAAGTGTGTATCCCCGTCTTTAAGTAATCGAAAATGTGTTCAATAACTTAACAACTGTTATCAAGATAAGTAGCTAAAGAAAACCTAATATCATATATGACAAATAAAAAACTAATAAAAAAAATGAAAAGTTGCAATCTACATAATAACACAGTAAAAAAGTTTTCCAATAGCATTATGACGGAAGGAAAAGTCGTAAAAATAAGAAAGGAAGTGTAGTTATATAAAAGAGACGGCCATCGAATATGTCAAAGGATGGAGAATAAGTGCGGTACACACTAAGTGTAAAACTGAGTAAAACCTCATGGGAAATAGTGCAGCCAACTCCATCTGTTTAAGAAGGGCAAAAACTTTGAAGTCTGTAAAAAGAAAACGTCAACTCGTAAAGCTAAAATAAACTTGTCCTACATCCAGATAATCACATGTTCAAGTACCTTGAGACTTTAGTCGCCGTAAAAAATTGTCCCTTTTTCTTTCCTAAAGCTCTTTTGGTAGACATGTAAGCTTTAAAAGGATAATATTAAAACTCGAAGAAGGACTCTGACCTCTATAGTCAACAGTGCTTCATGCGTAAAACAAGATTTTTTGTAGCCTTTACTCTTTCCTCGGTTAGATTTAACGTTGTTTTCAGTATTTAAACAGTGTCTGTAAACATTTTTATTTGAATAGCTCAACAGAAATTTAGTCTCATTTTTTTACTGTCTTCTTAAGAATTAAGTAAAGAGGTAGTTGTTTCGCAAAACATTTTTTAGGGCACTGTAGAGAAAAAATGGATCCTTATTACTTTATGTCGACAGTACAATAATGTTGGTTACGACTTTTTAACTACTAAAAAAACATTTAAGACGAGAATTTTTGTAATACAAGAAAAAATTTAATTTTAATAATTTTTACTCGCTTTTAATTTATTTCGCTGGTTTGTCAGGGGCAAACCTCTTAATCTATATTTGACCCGTTTCCCAACTACCTAAAAAGCTGAAACTTGACCAGATTATTTTCCATAATAATACAATAATCAGAATTAGTTTTACAAATAGTTATTTATGCACCAAGGGATTAAAGTAAACCATTATTCCCGGAGCGAATAAATTGGTTCTTGAGGCGAAGCCGAAGGAGCCACAGTCCTTAAATCCTGAGGCGAAGTCGAGGGAATAACGCTAATTAGCCCCCGAGGTGCAGTCGAAGGAGATAATTATTACGAGTAGAAATTATAGTACTTTACTCCAGGTACATACAATATTTTATCTCCAGTAGGGAGAAAATACATATTTTCATCCATTGCACAGTTTTCATTTATTATTTTAATAAATAACAATAATTATTACCACTTTTAATAGCAGATATAAGAGATTCAATATTAAAAACAAATAATAATTGGAATTAAACTCAAATAGAAGGTTATTTAGATGCAGATTATAAACAAAGATAAACAAGATATTAACAAACAACGTATTAAGAGTAGGAGATACCTGCAGTGGCACATTTTTAATCAGCAAAATAGAGCCAAATATCGATTTTAAGAACACTACCTTTGTCGAAAATTGTTACAAGAAAAGTTTACAAACATGTGATAATTATAAGAAAATACAGCTAGCTCGGTAATATTATTTTTGTTGTACTATAAAGAAGAGGAGAAAAAGTTTATTGTTTGGTACAAAAGAGATGAGAAATGCTCTTGCGAGGTGTATTGAAGAGGTTTGAATGAGGTAGTGGAAGCGGTAGTAGCATTATTATACCTCTGGTTTTTGTCATCTCCGTTGCTATACGAGTTTTGGAACCAGTTACTCCATTGTAACCGGCATCTCGGATAAAACTGTGTTTCCCTCTCACAAACATATTTCCTAGTGTCTAATGGTGCGGAAAAACCTGTCACACAACTACTTCAACACCTAATTCGTCTGCTCTCGAAATGAGATTTATAAAGGGTTTTATTGATCAACCTCACTGTTTCGCGAGCAAAGTAAATCCAGAATTTCTCGAATAAACAAAACTCAACTCCTTCACTTGACATGCAACGTTTGTCTTCGTTAAATAAATAACTAGACATACATTGAAAACTAAAATGATCGAATTTAATTTCAACTTTTTGACATTTCTGTTTGGAATTATCACAGAATTATTTAAAAATTCAAATGTTTAAGTTTTGGTAGTATTCATACTACGGAAAGATTTAATTTTTACTTTAAATCAAATTATAATTATCAATAACCACGGGAGACATACAGAAAAAAATAGACCCCCGCACCGGGACATGAACCACGGGTCCTCCTATTAATCCGTTACAGGTGCTCTTATACCAACTGAGCTATACGGGAGAATGATTTTTCTCTGTCGTTAACGATACAAATTCCCCAAATCCAAGCTTTCAATCTTTTCTACAAATTTAGCCAGCCAAATATTCACGGCAATAGAACTAGATCGAGAATTAACGCTTATAATTATAAAGTACTCAATTAGTACCTGTACCTAGTACAATCTATTAGAAATTCAAATTTTTAAGTTTTGGTAGTATTCATACTACGGAAAGATTTAATTTTTACTTTAAATCAAATTATAATTATCAATTACCACGGGAGACAGACAGAGAAAAATAGTCCCGGTGCGGGGGTCTATTTTTCTCTGTATGTCTACCGTGATTATTCATAATTATAATTTAATTTAGAATTATTTAAAAGTAAATTAGTATAATAAAAATCATGCATAACTTGCATTTTCATCGAAATTACAATTTGTAGCAATCTTAATTATAATCTATAAAAATTTCGGGGAAGTGGGTTGAAAATAGATTTAAATAAAATAAAATAGTAATTAGCGGAGAAACAAAGAATTTAAAATAAATTGGTAAAGCGTGAAGTCCCACGAAAAAAGGGTTTCGTTGGTAACGTGAACACAAAATTAGAAGGGGGGGGGGGGAGTTTTTTTGACAAAATGGCGCGCAAAATTAAACGTTAACCACAAGTGTTATACATTTTTGTAATCTACGCTTCAATACCTTTCATTTGATGCCCCACTCAAAATTTAAAAAAAAATATTTTTTTTTCGAGTGACATGAATTATCCGCCATCTTGGATTTCCAGTAGATCAGATCAAATTGCTAATCTTTTTTTTCTATGGCCCAGCAGACCACACATTTTGCATATTTTTCTATATTTTTAGTAACAGCGGAAATACGATTTTAGGGGGGGGGGGGGACACGAAAAATGTCGATGTTTTTTACAAAATGGCGCCGAAAATTAAACACTATCCCTAAGTGGTATATATATTTGTAATCTACTCTTCAATACCTTTCATATGATACCCCACTCAAAATTTTTCAAAAATCTTTTTTTCGCGAGTCGTGAATTATTCGCCATTTTGAATTTGAAGAGCTGATAATTTTGAGTTCGCTATATTTTTCCTATGTGCGCGTCAAAACGATCTTTTATACTGGAAAGTTTCACGTTTTTATCTCTTTTGGTTCAAAAGTTATTGGAACCGTACAAAGTGACAGATAGACACAGGAGCGAAACTATAAGGGTTTCTTTTTTTTGGTTTTACCAACGAAACCCTAAAAAGGCATCTTCCTTTTCTCAAACATTTCTCCACTTCATGAATAATATTGTTTTTGTGTTCACTCCTGGTGTCGGAATATTGTACTAAAGTGAAAACCAAGCTACGCTGGGATTAATTCTAATTTTTAAAAGAGAAGAAAATGAAATACAATAATCTAATAAGAAGATACAAGTGTATAAACACATGAAGTGTTTCTAAGGCTTTATTTAACACCCCCACATAAGGCATTTACATTTTAAAAAAATGCCAACCTCTTAAATTTTAACCCCTAGATTTTGAAGGATTTTTTTTTGGGCCCTAATATTTTTCTGTGTTTGGGTTATTACTCATGGCATAAATAGAAAGTTTCAAATTTTTATCTTAACTACTTTTATAGATCAGGTGCGTTACAGGTAGACAGACAGTCTGTCAAGAGCAGGAATGTATAAGGGTTCTCGTATTTGCCTACGGTCCCTAAAAAATAATTCTCTAATACAAAATGTTTTTTTTTTTTTTTTTGGGGGGGGGGGGGGGGGGCAGCATACCCCTAAATTTAGAGCTATATTTTATTTCTAGATTTCAACTCAGGTCATGATTTTTCTGAACATATATGCCAAATATCATCAAAATCGATCGAAGTTTAGACTACAGACAGACTCAGGGAACATCAAAGCGCGAAAATCCATAAAAATCGTTTTACGCCATCACCTTTCTCTGTATATATACTACGTACCTTATATAAGAAAGTAAAAAGATTATAGTTTAGTAAGTCTCTATGTAAAATGACAACAGTACTTAAAACTAAGTTTCAGCTTAATTTAAAAACGTTCTTAATCAAAGTAATAGCAGATTGTGGTGGTGAAAAAATCCTAAATAAAGAAAAGGAAACATCTAATCGATAATTTTTGTCTTTGTCTTTTTATTAAACTAACAGCAGAAAAGAATGCCATTTCGTCTTGGCTGAAAATAACGAAATTTCGTCTTGGCTGAAAATAACTTGACACGTGTTCCTTCCGATAAAAGGAAAGATTTTGAAATTAAATGTAATTAACAATTTTCCTCCGAAGTAACGAGTGGAACGTTATTTATAAAAGGGAAACTAAAGCTGTCAAAGATCCAGTCGTAAACTAATAACGATTTTGCTCTATCTAGGAAGCTCTAACCTTGTGTAAAATACGAGGAATTTAAAACAACGTCAGGTCTTAAAAACACAGTAACCCTACAGCTATATAACTTTGAAACACTGGCTACATACTTGCCAGAAATTCTCTTTGGAACAAAGCCAATAGGACGTTTTGAGGAGATTTCTTTACGCGTATTCTACTAAAGCAAAGTGAGGCATGGATTTAATAACTACTTCAACAAAAGTTTCTACCTATTAAAATCTTAATGCATCTATAATCATTAAAAAATGTTTAGTAAATAACAGTAAGATGAGAATGGATTATAGAATGAGAGATACTAGTCGAAGATCTGTGTTGATATATATGCGAATGGTGTTCAAAGCCTGTAATAATTCGTTAATTTTGGGTTATTTATCAATTTGCCTTTGGAAAACATCATCTACCAAGAATTTTATGGTTTTTCGTCCATCATTTTGAACCGATATAACAAGGCTGGAATCGATACACTATTGACCTACTCTATGGTTCTGCCAAGAGCCGTTTGGTATTCACTTACAGCATTCATTATGTTGAATAAATGCTAGCTTTTAATGTACGAATAAATTAGCCAACAAAATGTGGACAGAGGTGGTTAACTAATCTGAATCTATATAGTCAACATTGCTAAACATAAACATGTATCTGAAAACTAAATTAACAAATTCAGTAAAGAAGGTGAAAATGGAGCTACATACTGCCACTGGGTGTTAATAAGTGGAAATAGAAAACTGAATCCAAGCAACCGACAAGCAATTGATGATAATCATTTGAACAATGTTGACATTTTGACGCCCACTTGTTTCCTGCTGATAAGCCAATTATTGAATAATGTATTGCCAGTTTTTATTTTTCCAGTCTACTTAACGCATTACTAACATGCAATACTTACAAGATTTCAAATAAAAGATTAACACATGACTTGGAAAGAAAACCAAGTATACTAATTCAAGTAATCTGCATTAACAATATTTTTTTAATTATGGATTTAAAAATTAAATAGTTTTTCATATTTTCATTTTATTTTAAAATAAAATTGGCATAATATAACACTTGATAATGTTTAATGTGAGAACGAAACTATAAATATTATTAGCCCTATATGTTATTAAGTTTAAGTAGATTTTCTTTACATAAAATATTAAGTTTTCCAAGTTTTATATTTGAAATTTAATGCAAGTAGGAGTATCAAAGTAAAAGGATAAAAAGGTTTTTCAGAGATATCTGTCTTGTGCACCCCTTACCCTCGCTTGTTAAGTCTAAAATATTGCGCATTATATATTTACCAAAATAAAATATTTATTTCTCTCTATCATTCGGTTGACTATACTTTCTACTTTTGAGAATAATGTTATAAAAAAAAAAAAAACTTAAAGAAAAAAATTGTTTCTAAAAACCGTGTATAATTTATATTTTAATAAAAATTTAATACTTTTTTCAATGATCAGATATTCAATTTTTCTTTTATATTTGATAAAACTTTTTATTAAAGAATAAAAGAATAAATAACTTCACTTAATCAAAAAAAAAGAAGATATATGATAATCAATAATTAAAAATTAGATCAAGTAAAATTATAAAAAATATATATAATATCTCTTGTCTAATAACATGCCTAAGGGATTATACGATTACATCATTTAACCGATTACATCATTTAACAAATATATAATTGTACAATTCATTCATATTAATACAATTACACAGCAATTATAACTTACGTAATATATTAAATATGACTTATATCAAAACGTTTAGAGTTCCTTGCATTCTTGTTCTGGCTGGTTCTGTATAATAATATAATAATGCTTGAGTAATTCGTAGCTTTCAAATTCATCATCACTGTAATATACATAATGCTTTATCTTTACTTTTATTAACTAAACATGTTAAAGAGTTCAAAAATCAAATATAATATTACATTACATCAATCTAAATCTGAAGATCAAGGTTCAATTTAAGGCATAAGCAGTAAAATCCGAATAAAGCCTAGGCTCAGGTATAACCTAAATTGTCTTTCGAATCCTTTTTTGGACGAACCAATAGATTGTATTTAGTATGATATTTCTAAATTAATATTGATTTCTGCCAAGATGGGATTTTATGAAAATCATAGAAGGGGGAAAATAGGGGCAAAGTAAAAAAAGGGGAATTGAGCCAAGTCTGATCTTCTAAAAACTGAAATCAATACTTGGGAGAGGGGTAGTCTTTAGGATGTCAGCATATATATTAATAAAAGATAATTCCAATTTCAACCCAGGGATGTGATAAGACACCTGTGGGGGAACTGGTACAGAATGAAAATACCTCTGCTTCTTCCAGAAAATTAATTTTTAAAACTTGTATTCCAGTAGTCGGAATCAATTTCTATATAAGGAATTATTTTATCCAGGCAGAGGGGATAAATAAATAAGGGGAGAGGTATTTATGATATTCTAACTTAATTGTTTCTTGGCCTTAGTTTATAAACCCATAAAATACATGAAAAATAACACAATCCCTAGCGAAGCAAAGGAATCCAGTTAGTAATTAATAAAGTAATAGAAAAGTACATTCGATAAGCCATAAGCACAGCAGCACTCAGAGTAGTTTGCTAGAAGTAGATAAAGCTTTTACGACAAATAATTACCTACTAGTTGTTGAAGATGAAAGATTTTAGCACCATTCTAAAATAATAAATTAATTTAATTTCTCAATACATTTTATAATTTCTTCTTTCATTTAATTTATCCAATAATCGTCTTCGTTCCATTTTACCAAATCCTATTGAATAGATGTTATAGTTCCCTGAAAAAAAAAAAATAATGGATAAATAACAAATTATTCATAATTCAAAAGATAAATAATTATACTGTAATTGAATTAATATTAATCAGCGTTCTTGAAATACTTCTAATATTTCTTCTTGAAATAAAAAAAAAAAAAAAAAGTTGTAAGAAATTTGATAGCTCAATTTTTTTACTTGCAATACAAAAATTAACTATCTAATTATAATTAAATAAATTATAATTTAAATAAACAAATAGTTAATAAAACAAAATTAACTTTATTTTTACCTACCATTCTGTTTTGTTTGATCAGTAGTTTGAAGTTATCATTACGGTAGAAAAAACACAAAATATGAAATAATAAAACTGTAAAATATAATATAAGAAATTAAGAAAACAATAATCACTGATCTATAAGTAGAAAACGCGAAACACTAGCCCTAAATTTAAATGTAGGAAACCCGATTATTCTAACACAATAATTATCACTTCATCTTAAAAGTATACCAAACAACCAACACCAAAAAAAGATAGCAAAGCAAGTGTTAAAATATTTATAAGAAGACAAATTAATATGTAAAGACGTTTAATATATGTATATAATAATAAACATATAATATAACAAGAGAGTACTCGCATTTGTTATTTATACAAATCTACAGTTTTCTTCCAAGTTAGATAACATTTTGCACATTTGGCCTTCTCTCAAGAGGAAGATCTATTATAAGAATAAAATGATTAATTTAAATAAACACAAAACAAATCATTGTACAGTAATACTTTGACTTACGCTAGTCCAGAGTTACGCGATTTTTTAATATTCCCCTTCCCACTACTTCCATTTTGTCTTTTTTAAATGAAACTAGCTAGAGCCTGATAAAATTGGTCATTCGCGAATAAAGATTTTTTCGATCTTCCTAGAAAATTAAATTTAGAATAGAAGTGAATGGTAAAGAAGTTCAAGAACTGATGGTTTCACATAATCAGGAGCTGACAATTGATGAGCTCATAGAAAGGCGTTAGCAAAACATTGAAGGACCTGATTCTTTGGGCCCAGTTCAATTGGAAAATGAAATGATGGTTGCAAACTTGACAGAAGGTCTAAGTTCAATTTCTAAGGGTTTTACATTTTGGAAAACATAGACTCCCACGAAAAGCTCTGCAACAGAACAGGGAATATATTATTAGCGTGCTAAGGGGGAATTTTGCGTGAAAAGAAAAAATCTTTGACCCGTCTGACAACTGTCTTAGATTTTATGAACGTCAAAATAACGTTGGTTTATGTTTATAAACCAACAAAAAATAGATAATATATATATAATTTGTTGTGTTAGAATTTTTTCTAAATTATTGCTTTCTTTAGCCCCTTTAATCACATTTGTATGTATTAATATGCAAACTTTTACCCCTACTTATAGGATATTTTACATGAACCGGTTATCGTTCGGTCCCACCTATCGCGTAAGTTCGGGTAATTACTGTATTTTAAATTAAATAGTTTTAAAGATTTTTTTTATTAAGATGTTAAAAGGTTATTTAATTAATTTTTCACTACACAGTAAATAACTTTAATCACGTGCCTTTACTTATAAATATTTATTGGAAGAGAAAATACGTTTGAGCCTTTAAAATCTAATGACGTTTGGTAGATATGTAGGCGTGGAAGTAGAATGCGTGCAGATGTAGAAGCATCTTAAGGAGGAGTTAAGCATCGCCGTGATAACTTGAAGCAGTGATAGTTATATATTTTTATCAATTATTGGTCCCATTTTTACTCTCGCCATGGTAGAGAGTCCCAGCCCCTTCCCACATGTTCCGCCGAAGCGAGTGTGGTGATATCATTAGTGACCCATGTAAATCAAAGCATTGTGGCGCGGGATCGATGCAACGACCTCGTGCTCCCCTCAATTCATTGATGGCCTAGCAGAAGTGACAATTGACTTAAGCCACACGGACACGCTGGCCCGCTGGCTCCCGATAACTCAATGCAACAACACAGTGAATATAGAAGAATAGAAGAATTTATTTATTAAAATCCTGCTTATCTCTTCCTCTCTAGTAGACTGTTGCTTTGATTTAACATTACGATTATCAACACCCCTGAAAATGCTTCCAGTAGTGAATCCAATATGGACTATAGATCCTTCAGAAATGATCATCTTTGAAAAACCATAATTGTTGTACAAAAAAATGGATTTATAATTGTAAAATAAATAAATTTTGTTCTAAATCTGTTAGATGGGCAATAAAAAATATATACTATTTAATTTTTGTAACCATGAAACATTTAAATTTTAAGTATCTACTGACCTTTCCAGGGGCGTTTAGTATATTTATATATTATAATATTATTCATCATTAATTTTAGACTATATATAATTAATTAATTAAACTCATTTTCATAATGAGCACTTCTTTTAATTTTATTGCATAAAGAATTATTTGAATCGCAACTTTCATGTTTAATTTTAGATGTAAACAAAAATTTTTAAAGTTTTATTTACTCTTGAGGAAAGGCAAATACGTATTTTCTCTTGTGCAAAGTAAAATAAGATTACACTCTTTGTGCAATCAAGCTTCTTTAGAGAGAGGTACATACTCAGTCACACTTTGTGGTGAGCCACTAACCTTTTCTTCCTCACGGCGGAAGGCTTCAAACACTAACCTGAAACACATGAAAAACTACATAAGATTCAACTATTTGTAACATAGATTACTAATTATTAGGCACTTCTTTAGATTGTTACTCCCCTTATAAAAACAGAAGTGTGATATTCCTTTGTCCCAAAGTACATTGGACTGAACATCCCTTTGTCTTAATAGTTGTTTAGTTATGTTTAGTTAGTCATTTATATTCTAAAAAAGAACAGGGGAGTAACAATCTAAAGAAGAACCAATTATTATATATACAGTCGACGCAGTCGACTCTCGATAATTCTCCTAGGGATCATAACAATAATTCGCATTATTGAGTTTTTGATTTATCAAGTTGTTCGAATTATCAAAAACGAAATGAAAGATCTAATTACTAAATGTTCATTTTTAATATACAAATAAATTAAATATGTACGTATGTGCATAAATAATATGAAAATACAATAGGAATAAATGAATGAGTAAATTGTATGTGTACGTTAGATTTGTTTAGTGTTCGTGTTTAGATGTTTATAAGTATGTTAGATTTGTTTGTATTGGGGCCGCGATAATCCTCCGTTTCTGGGACACAGAAAGAGAAGTATACATTTTGTTAGCACTCATTCTATCAAATGTTTATAAAAGACTGAGAGAATTTAAAGAGGAAGGGAGAGATGGTAAACAGTAAACATTTCGTAGAAAGTGAGAAGATGTCCTTTAATCCAAGAAGAGCCTTCAATCCTTCAGTGGCGATAATGGTTTCGTATTACCAAGTGTATCAAGTGTGTATTTATTGTTTGTTGTGTTCTTCGATTTACCAAAATCATCTGTGGAGAAATTTGAATTATCAAGTAATTGTTATTATCGAAGACTCAAATTATCAGTCGACTTTATACACATAAAATAATTATTAAACTAATGAGTTTATTAGGAGAAAAAAAGTATTTTCCTAATTAATAAAATTAATAAATTAAAACGTTGCTTTTTGTAGTGGAATATATTTAAGAAGATATTGTACTAAGATCACATTTTTTAATCTAAAGATAATAATAATTGTATATATAATTTCTATTACACAACTGAGTAAGTAAGTAAATAGAAATCTTGTCCGACCACTAAATTTTTTTTTAAAAAAATTGGAGCAGCTATGCACCAGGTTTATTAAAAAAAAAAGTAATTTAGCGCGTCCAATCCCTGCAGTCCAAAATCCTAAGAAGAATTTTCAATGCTCCTTTCTATGTTTCTAACAACACCCTTCAAAATGATCTTAAAATCCCCTTAGTCCACGACCTAGCCACATCCCGATACAAATCCATCCATCACTCCATATCCCCACATCCTAATCCTATAATTCACAAACTAACATCACCATTCATTCCTGGAAATCCTCCTCGACGTCTAAAGAGACAGTGGCCATGCCACGCGATTCTTAATTATTTTATATTCATGTAATATTTCAGGCCAGTATCAGTGTTTACTGTTAATAAACAGTTCCTCACTTCATGGCGTTCAAGTTATTATAAAAACATGCATCAATATTGCTTATAACAAGTAATTATGTAGTTGCAATTTTATAATAAAAAGAAACCAAAAACTTCATGTCTACCTACAGTGAGCTAAGCATTAACGTTAAAATGCCTTCAACATTTATTTAATCTATTTTTTACTGGCAATTTTTATTTTATTTGTTCATTGTGGTCACTTGAAGGTTAAGTATGCCACAAATATAAGTTTGGTGAACCGTAATTTAAATATATTTTTGGATCTATCTATTATTTATTTATATATTTAAATATTACTGCATTTTTTATTAAAATTATCATTGCCATATGATATTATTTATTCATAACCATCCAAATATAGGCTGTAGGCATTAAAACTGAGAATTTATGCACAACAATTCTTTCAGGTAAATTATTGAAAAAAGTAAACGTACATTTAGGCACTTAAAATATTAACCTTATGGTACTGGAAAGATACAAAGACCTAAGGGCTCAAATAATTTACGTTAAGTTCATCCCATCCTCATAATGATTTATTTATAAAGTATGGTTGACCCTGCCGGATATTGCCCGCACAATAAAAAATACAGTCAAGTTCTGTTTCAGTTATTCTATTTTACTGAGACCTTTAAAAACCATATAATTTAAATTCTTTTGTATTAAGTTCTTATTACCTACCAAAATTAAGCAAAGATATATGCTGGCTATGAATATCCCTCATTAAAATGACTATGTTTTATTAAAGTACCTATTTTTTCTTACCAGCTGAGCAACTGCCAAGCCTCTACAGGTTTAATTGTGGTATGTTAGCAATAGAAAGCCCTACTACTATTGAAATCAATATTATTTTATTTAAAAATTCGTCAGGTAGTTTTTTATCAATTTATGTAATTTTCGATACAAATATAATATCCATAACTGTCTATTCAATGTTTAATTTTCACACAGTAGCTTTTTATTTTGTATTTTTAAATTTGTACACAGAATTTACTATTATTTGTTAACTTTAATTATTATTATTTTTTTTTTTTTACTTAAGTAATTATTATTTTAATTTTAGTTTTGGTTTACTCGGAGCCTATGTTCATATGGGACTATTACTTACAATCCAAAATGTTTGTAATAACATATTTCTTTGTAATTTATATTAAATAAAGGATTAAAAAAATAAAAACATGTTAAGGCCCCTAAAAATGTATGTTGACACTATACGGTTGCTGGCACGGTCGCTGGATTAGCCATAACTGGCTGGATTAGCCATACAGTGAACTCACTGGACCGGTTTCTCACTGTAGTAATTTAAACTTCATTCATAAGCTGAGTGGGAGTCAAGGGAGAGGGAAGAAGGTAGGTTTTCATAATTGTGTAAACCGGTGCCACAACGGACGCCTGACATTCACAAAAAACCGTTTACTTCAGGTTTGGCTGAAAAGTGACATGTTCGGTTCATATGGCGTAAGGTCTTCCGGTGCCTTTTAGGTGTGAAGGCAGACTGACAGACCGTTCGGTAATCATACGGTCATTTTAAGCAAAACGTATATTGTGGATGTAGGAAATCCATTTCCCCTCCCCCTTCAGTATACTACCACTCAGTATTTGTTACACTAGCCCAGAAATCAGGGTCTTATTCAAATTTAAATTCACTTGTTAGTAAATACCCCGGGCGTCTTCCTCGTTAATGAATTGTTACATCTGGCAAATAAATTATTATTTTTTGGTACATTTATCTTAATTTAGACTAATCAAGATACCATAAGCCAGTTGTTATATTCTAAGATCCGGTATAAGAAATATATACCCTCATCTGTTATTTAATGATAATAAAAAATATATGATAGAGAATTTATAGATTGATACATCGTAAATAGGTTGCCTAGCTAAATCGAGTACCGATGATGTTAAATAATAAAATGTTTACTTAACTTCTCCTTACTTCAACTTCCCCGATGTGTTATTTATGAAAATCGAACATTAGCTTAGAGAATTCACCCCAAGGAATTAAAAAAATAAGGGTTGTCTACTTTCCCCTCTGGCCAACTATATGGATTTGCCAAGTATAAACAGGTGAGTAAACGTAATTAATATATCCTCATCAGTTATATAACCGATTCATATATCAAATGAAAGATAATTTTATTCCCAATCCAACCGTATTAGGTTGCCTCAAATTCTAAATTAAAATTCTAAATTATAGATCTAAAATCTAGGCTACCATAGATTCAACCAACTTTTTGATAAGGCAACCTAATACGGTTGCATTGAGAATAAAATTACCTTTTATTTAATATATATATCGATTAAATAACTGATGAGGGTAAATTAATTACGTTTACTTACCTTTTTATACCTGGCAACTCCATAGTTGGCCAGAGGGGAATGTAGGCAATACCCTAATTTTTTTTAATTCCTTGGGGTGAATTCTCTCAGCTAATGTTTTACTTTCATAAATAACACATCGGGGAAGTTGAAGTAAGGGAAAGTTAATAAACATTTTATTATTTAACATCATCAGTACGCGATTTAGCTAGGCAACCAATTTGTGATGTATCAATCTTTAAATTCTCTATCGTATATTCTTTATTATCATTAAATAACAGATGAGGGTATAATATATTTCCTATACCGGATCTTAGACTATTAACAATAAATCTAAAATAATCCAGAGCTGTTATTATTATTCGTTATTTTATACATCATTATAATATTAAAATTAACTATAAATACACTGCCAATTATCCATAATTTTATTATTCATTGACACATAGCATCCAAAAAAAAAATATTTGAAAAAGTTGTTTGTCTCATTAAATAGATGAAGTTAGAATTATTTCCCGTAAAATTCCAATTTTAAATGAAAACCACGTTTACGCGAGCGTTGCGCACGAACGCATGGGCGGATAACGTTGTCTAACAAACTCGTCCTGGGCATTGGTAAAATGAACATGTCCACCAAATTTCATCAAAATCGGTCTACTTTTACTCAAGTTATCGTCACACGTTTCAGGGGACGCGGACACACAGACCGACATACATACAGACAGACAGACACGAGACCAAAAATGTTCCCTGATGTCTTAATCGGGTATCTGTCTTGGAATTTTGAAAATCGGGGAATTTTGTTAGCTTTGTAGCAGTGGTGGCCATTTAAAAGTTTTACTCCCATTTTCATTTGGCAAAAATATTATCGAAATAAAAAGAAGTAGGCCTAAAGCGCAGCTGAGAAAGGGCCATATAACTGAATTTTGGGGTGTCTCTTTAACATTTTATAATTTTCCTCTGAGGAAAAAATTTTAATATTTAAATATAATCATATAAATTTATTTTCGGGACCCTAAAATGTTTCTACGACTATATTTTTAATATTATCCTTTTATATTTTTATTTTATTAGGAAATAAAAATTAAAAAATTAAGGAAAGAGCAGAAAAGATAACAGCTAACCACTATAAAGGGACAAGAAAAGAGTTAAAGAATAAATTAAAAGAAGCTAGGAAGTATAATAATGGAAAAGAAGTAAGGGTGGTTGAGAGAGAAAGAGACCTTCTAAAAAGCAGTACCTAGTATAATATTATTTAGATATATATTATACTCATATAAAGCAAAGACAGTCGATAGTAATTTTAGGAAACAAAATAAATGACACCGGTGTAACCAAGAACAAACCCAAAATGTGATTTGCTTAGCTACTAAACTAAAACTACACCAGATTAGAGGTTAGGTGTTGTCTAGGGGTGTTATTACTAGGGTTACTTCTACTCAGCACGCCACGCACATTAATATTGTTTTGCAACTATGGAATTTGTTTTTTAATTTATAAAACAAATTCTCAAAAGGTAGCATTGGCCGCCCCCTCAATTTAGCCGCCACAGGAAGCCGCCTGCCCACCTGTGCGTGGCGCCGGCGCTGTGTAGATCAGAGACACAACTTTTTGATAAAAAATATTTAAGTTAAAGTAACAACTTACAAATAGTTATTAGTAAAAAAATAAAGGGTACCTGATGAGTAGTTAAATAATGCCACGTTGGTTGAATGCTGCTCCACGGCGTCTGCTGATCGGCTAACCCAGGAATCCACATAGAACATTTTAAAATTTGTATAATATATTCCCGTCATGATGAATGCCAAAAGAAATATACTTTTTACTATTTTCGCACAGGTTAAATTGTTTATCACTCGCGTTATTTTTACGTAAATTTGGAAAAAAGAATCGCACACGTAGCTCCAATTTCCGCACACGAAACAGTAGATCCCGCACCTGATACAAACAACAAATAAACAGACAACATTAACAATAGGAAGTCTAAATTTTATACAACCTGTATTTAGTATATTTTATTTTATTTTATCTTCATTCGTTTTGGTTTTTATTTACTTGTATATTTACAGCTTATAGAAACAAGTAACAAGGGTAGAATGTATATTTATTTATTGTTAAAGTTATTTTCTTAATAAGTACAAAATAAGCTAAAACTACAATTTTTGGATGCGGCAGAAGAAAGTTACAGTTGAATTAAATGTTGATAGAAATTACTGACTAACATTTTGAGTAATTGGACAAATTCTATCTTCAAGGAAAGTTTGTTAATTATATAAAAAAAAAAATCTAGCTGAATTCCCGTCCTTTGCTATGAAGTGCGTTTTTTTTTTAATAAAATATTTAATTTTATGGGTTCATACAGTATCATCAATCAAAAAACGTTTTAAATTAATAATAAAAATAAATTAACTTATTTCATTAAGCGACAATTTCTAGATGAAATAGTTTCTTACCCAAACCCCTCCCCTTGATCAAAAATAATGTGCGAAAATTCCTATTTAGTAATTAATTCAGACTGCTGAAGAAGAAAATGTTTATATTCAATGAAAATCAGAAGTTTATTCTTCCGTAAATAACCAGCCACCATCTTGTATCAAAGTGGCCGATTAGAAAACCATTTTACATAAGTTTTTGTCATAAAAGAAAGCTCACTTACACATTTTGCAATTAATTCCAGAGATATTGTCATGACGAATTTTGCATATAAATGACCGCCGTATTAAATCGAAATGGCAGACTTAGGTGTGTATGAGCGTAGAAGGTAAGAGGAACCGATCTACAAAATTTATCGATCATAGGTCTAGTGGTTCCAGTGATATCGTCAGACATCGTCGATGAGTCAGTAAGTAAAAGTTATTTGGATTTTATATACAATAAACAACATAAAACAAGAAACATAACAGTATGTATGTATAAACACGGAGGAAAAGCAAGTCGAAAAAATCGTCAATAATAAGAAAATTTGATTTCATAAAGTTCAGAGAATTGTAAATATCACTTTTCAGATGGAGAAATACAAATATTTCCGTGAAGAGTTAACACGGGTATTTGCTATCCAACCTACTATAAACAGCCAAAGATTATCCAAGATCAAATAGAACTATTTTAGTCAAATATTTGACTTCAAAAGTTACATATTCTTACCTTCTAAAAAGTAGTACACTTTAAATCCACAATTAAATTGTATAGAATAAAATAAAACAAAGAAGACTGATTTCTAATGACACAATCCGTAACCATAAACTAATCACATCTTAAACTAATCAATTATTATGTATTGGAATCTAATACTAAAATTAAAAATGAAATATAAAACTCACAAAAAGCTTTTTAGGACATTCAGTGTCAAAGGTTTTATAGTATTAAAAGCCGTAATTTATTAGCTAAAAAGTAATTATTTAAATCAATAAACAATTATTAAATACCATTAACTATTTTAAAAAATCAATCTTAAAAAAAAGCGATAATTATAAAAAGTAGAAGCTATTATTTCGGATAGAAAAATAGACTAAACGTGGCCATGTTGTGAAAAAAAATAGTAAAATGCAACAGCTGATTCAGTACTACCAACTTAGAAATAATATTAAACACTGAATTACAAAAAAAAGAAGATTACTTAATCTATATTAATGCGAGTCGTTAGGCCCGTGGCAACGAGCTTATTTTGAGAAAAAAAGTAAAATTAAGTTAATTAATTTAGATAAATTATCATATCTAATTGATGACTAGCAAATCAAAACAAACATTTATTTTTATTGGAATAATTTTGAGGTGCGTCGCCGGGACACTGCTTAATTATATAATGGATATAGAAACAAATAGCTATGTATTGCAGTTCGACAATGTTAAACAATAAAATTATAACTTTGTACCATCAACTCTTAAGCTGTAAATATAAAAATAAACAAAAGACGAATAAAGTTAAGACAACTCGATACAATAAATACGACGCATTGTAAACAAAAGAATAATTAATCTTAACTTGACCAAACATATTTATGTTTATAAACAACTGCCGTAAATAAATCGAATATAAATTCATATTGGTTCTTGATCAAAAGTTTGTTAAAACTTTATAATGTATAAAGATTATACATTTTTAATTAAAATATTTAAAAATCGGGGGCCTATATCACATACAGGTAACACTATAACACAGGACTATAAGACATTTGAAGCAAAAAATTATATATGATTTATACGTGTCCTATCGACCTTCATTTTCGAGATATATCCATATATCGATTTTTCGATTCAATACTGATTTTGCAATAAAGGTTTTGTAACTCAAAAACGATTATCGCTACAAAGTCAGGGTTTTCATCATTCGAAATGGTATTAAATTCCCTTTATAACGATTTAAAGGGAGTTAGAATCGTTAATTACTCTCTGAAACAACACAGATAATGTTTATTGGTAGCACATACTTAAAAATAGATGTTAAAACACGGCTGACTGAATGGAACAATTAAAAACAACACAAAGTTACAATAATTTATAATTTGCCTTTAAACTTTTTCAAATTTTAGTTGGATTAGTTCGTCAATATTCACATTGAGTAACTTATCTAAACACCGATAAACTATAAACCAACTAATTCAACGATTTTATCCTAAATTACGTTTTGTTAGATATCATTTGGAAACAGTTTTAAAAAGCATAACATACACTCACGAAACAGTTTAGAATAGCATTGTAACAGAATTTTCACGCTTTACTCTAAAATGTATGCTGTAATACTAAAACAGACATTCCCGCATAAGAATAATACAATATTTTGATAATATTCCTGATATTAAAACCGATTTTAAAAGGAAGAAAGAGGAAACAAAATGGCGACTCAACAGTGTGAAGCGAAATGAGAAACTAGCACGGCCCAGTGTTGCCTCGATCGGATAACAAAATAAAATGTTCACTTGATTTTTTTTCAGGTTTTTATAATATTAGGATATTTTCTATAAAAGTAAATTGAGGTATGTAAAATTAATTTTACTTTTTATTAAGGCAACAGAGGTAGTTAAATTAAAAAAAAAAAAAAAAAAATCTGCTAGAGAAGTAGTTGGCAGCTTTTTCTGACCAAAAAACTTGATTTCATTAATTTCCATTTAGATAGTATTTGAATTATTATCAATATGAAGTTTAATAAATAAAAATAAACACATGATAAAAAATGTGCATGGTATAACCTTGTACTAAATTAGATAAATAATTTATAATTCATTATTGTCCACTTTATTAAATTGTTATTTCAATTAAAGAGCCCTTTTTACTTTCTCATATACGTTGTATATAATAAAGAGAAAGTATTGAGATGGCTCGAAAATTTATCTTTTATAATATTTATAGAGGTTCAATATTTAAGTCCAAATGTTGGTATTTAAAAAATTTCTGTGTGTCGTCAGTGTAGACGCGTTGAGCTTAAATTTCTAGCTTTAAATTTGGAGGCTACACTAGCTAAATACGCATAATAATTCTAATTCTAATACAAAAAGAATAAAAAAGGTAAATAAGTAAAGTGAATAGTCGGATATATTGTGTCCGAAATATTGGAAAGAGACCAACATTTCGTTCATCAAATGTTCTATATCGATATTCCAACATTTGGTTGGCTCATAGAAGCTTTATAACTTTCTCATTAATATAAAGAGAAAGTTTTGTGATAGCTAAAAAATTTTACTTTGAGATTTCGAGAAATACGTTCTGAAGTGCCCTGAGGTCAAACAAGTTTGTTTAATGGTCTGTTCTCTCTATAAACACCTGGGGCCTATACTAATGAGCCGATTTTAATGAAATTTGGTATTCCATGTGCTTTATAAATTCAGTCGGTCCCACTGAAAACATCCTATTTTTACTATTTAGTTACAACCTTAAACTGACATATTTTGAAAAATAATTACGTAATGTAATAAATATATTACGTAAATATATTACGTAATATATATATATATATATATTTTCAACTTAGTTAAATGATTTGTAAAATTATATTTTTTGAATTTTTTTCAGTTAGCATTTGTCTGATAAATTTTTTCCCATTGAATATTTTACGGATTACGGGCATTCACGATCTTTGTTTAACGAGTTATATGTTAACGAGTTAAATGTTGAAAATGGAAAATTGGGAGGGACCTTGATCAGAAGTCGAGTTATAAGTTAAAGGTTAAGCAAGTAGCGCTTTCAGTGGCTTGCGTATGCACCATTTGAGAGTTTTTAGATAAGAGAAATGATATTTTTCTCATCTATTTTCCTAACTCCATGATCTCAACCCGATTTAACATCTTCCAAACTTCATTTAACTCACTAAAAGCCGAGTTATATCTTTAGCACGTTAAACTAAAGATCGTGGATACCCCTAATAAGCAATTTTGTTACCTTTTTTTTAAAATAAAATATAATAAATATTACCAAGAATTTAAGGTATTAATTGCCCCTACGATCAAAAATCAACATATTTGCGTTCTATTTTCAGAAAATGTATCCATATATTATACCAATGCGGGGATAGCCACAGTGGACGCGTCACACAGCATTTATTCTTGTAATAACCACTTATGCGTTAAGAGTTTAACCATAATTCTTATTCTGAAGTAAAATGTACCGAACTTTACATACTTATCACTTTTTTTTATATTATAGAGAGAAAATATGGGCGATAATCGATTTTAATGGATTTAAATCGTTTCAAAATAGTCATAGTGCATGAAATGGCTTTTAAAGTTGTGATATATGACGACAAGGTATGACCATAGACAATCGTGGATGACATGTTTGATTGACTATTGACATCGCCAGACTATTGACATAGTCATAGACATGTCTATTTTCACACGTGTTAAGAATTATTTAAACAACTATTTTGAGAATAAAAACAGCTTTAAGCAGCAATGAGAGAGTTACATGCATGCCTATATAAACACTGACATACACACATCTATTCATACTTACATTATTGTAAAATGTAAAATAATCCCTACACAATCATAAATAAATAGCATGGATTAAGATGCAATCTAATCATAAAGAAAAATAAGAAACTCAAAAAAACCAAAAACAGTAAAACCTCGATGAACCGTCAAGCACGGGACCGGAGCCTTGACGGATAATCGAAAAGACTGTTAAGCAAAAAGAGGGAAAATGTTAGGGCTGAAAGTGACTATTTTTATTTTTGACAAGAGGCCGAAAGACACAAAAAAACTTTGTCAAAACAAGAGGTAAAAATATCTTGGCTCCTCCAGGCACTTACGTGAGCTTAATAATTGACAGAATGTCCCTTCATGGTCAAACGCCAGGTGCTGAAGAACGCGTGAAGTCGAAAAGAGGGGGTTGCGTTTGGCAGATGTACCTGACGTTTAAACGAGAAAGAAAGTGAATCGGGAAATATTATATCAAAACCAAATAATTTAAATAAATAACAATAGAACATAGTAAGAACAGAACAATAGTAAAAAAAAACAAAAACAAATTGCAGTATTAACAGATATATAGCCATTCTCTTTAGTAAATTTTCTTCATTCAATTCCACTCGGTACGCCCTCTGGCGACTCTCGGCAAGTTTTGTTGTCATTAAAATTATAAAATTAAGAACTACTATATGACTTGTTTGAGACCGTATTTAAAATAATAAATATAAATAATAGAATAAAAAAGGAAATTGGCGAGACAGAAAAGAATTAAATACTCTCCTAGAAGAAGTTAAATGGTCTAAATAATTTTATTTATCATACCCCTAATACCCAGTGATGTTGTCTATTGTAGTATACATTTGTTTCTGGAATACAGTGGTCCAAATTTTGTATGTATGTTTTAATTTTTACTTTCTCATATGGGTAAAGAAAAAGTATTGTGATGGCGTGAAAATTCGATTTTGAGATTTTGATGGATTTACACGTTTTAAAGTCCTAAAAAGTGTTTTTTAAAAAATGTCTATCTGTCGTCTGAAGTCTGTGCAGATGGGCCGATTTTGACAAAATTTCACGTTCAGAAAAATCAAACCCTGAGGCGAAATCAAGAAATGAATTTTAGCTCCATATTTGGGGGGCACTTACCCCAAAAACTCTGGAAGAACGTAAAAAAAATATTTCTCGAAAACGGTTCCGACGATTTTTATTTAAAAAATTCTAAAATCTGTAGTCCATTTAAATAAGATTCTAACGATATAAGCTTTTCCCCCGGGAACAATCTATTTCCTGAAATAATAGCTTTAAACGTGGACGGAGGGAGGCCGGGTTCGATTCCCTGCCGAGGGGAAGTTATTTTTATAATTAATTTTGATGAAATGTACAATAATAATTAAATGTAACTACGAAACTCGAAAAATAATAAATGGAAAACATTGGTCTAAGTAATTATAAATATGAGAAAGTTTGTCTGAGTTGTCTCGGACCGATTCTTATTTCTTATTTATAATTTTGCTAAAAAGTCAGTGTTGAAAATTATATTGCATAAAAAAACCAATGCATATAAAGCAAAGCCAATAGCTTGGTTTTAAATTACGCAGCACTGCGAGTTAAGTTTAAAATAAATAGAATACGCTAAAAGGGATTTTACAGCAGTTGGACTTGATCCAGATTTTTGAACAAATCCATTTCCCAACACGATAATAAAAACTGATGTAACTTTCGACAAAACTTTATTTCGCAGTTATTTATAATGTACATTAAATTTGTTGAGTTACTATTGTACGTAAACGAACAATGGTGGGTATTAGCGCTGTTCTATTTAGACTAATATACTAGAAACTCCAAACTTGCTTGTTGAAAACAAGGAACTAAGTAATTAAGAAAATGCTCGAGATGGAGTTACTTTTATAAGAAGTGTTTATAAACTTTAATGTTCAACTTTAAATCTAATAATCACTTCGGATTTATACATGTTATAAAATAAGATAAAATATATTCTTTCTACGGATTTACTACCGCAATGCAGCTAACATTTTAAATTTCGAAAGAAATTTAATAAAAAAATTATATTCTAAAAATTATAAAAAGATAATTCTTGCTTTTTATGTATTATTCAAATCGATTATAATTATATAATTGTATTTATTAAAACTAGGTCTAGTATTGAGAGCGGATTTTATTATAAACGAGGAGTGTATGTACTCTTCTTAGAAGGGTAGGGCGATTGGAACATGCTGCAAATTGGCAAGCACATCATAATTTATAAAGAAATATCCTAAGTAATAAATTCTAACTACTAATAATATTTTTAGGGTTATGTAGATACTTCTCAAAACCCTTATACCGAGGGTGATGTGTCCGTCCGTCCGTCGCTCTTTGGTTCATAGGGCCCGAACCGTTTAAGCGAAAGTACTGAAATTTGAAACACTGGTGCAACTTTTTGACCCAACCACAGGAAAAATATACAGAAGTTCATAATCAGATTTACGCATGCGCAATTCGAAACAATGTGGTAAACTCAAAAATTTATATTTTTTTTTAATTTTTGAGTAGGGTATCAAATGAAAGCTGCTGAAGAGTAGGACACAAATATATATATGATTTTTTAAATGATGCATTCCTTATTGGTTAAATAAATCAAAATATACCCCAAAAAAATGTCCCCCCCCCCAACCACTATAGATCGGCTGGCGCAAAAATTTTGAAATAATTCATGCTAATATCTTATTGTGGGGCGATGAAAATTCCGGGAGTTCATCCTCAATTTTCAAAAATTGTTAATTTTGGGCGCGAAAAAGTGAAGTGTGCCCAAAATTTTATTTTTTTAAAATTTTGAGTTGGGTATTTAATGAAAGCTGCTGAAGAGTAGGACACAAATATATATATGATTTTTTAAATGTTGCATTCCTTATAGGGGGAAAAAATCAAAATATAATAAATATGAATTCTAAATAATTCATACTAATACCTTATAATGGGGCGATGATATTTCCGGGAATTCATTCCCAGGTTTTAAAAATTACCAATTTTGTCGCGAAAATTTGGAGTGCGCCCAAAATTTTATTGTTTAAAAATTTTGATTTGGGTATCAAATGAAAGCTGTTGAAGAGTAGGATACAAATATATATTTGCTTATTTAAATTTTTAATTCTTTATTGGTTTTATAAGTCAAGATATACCCCCAAAAAAATCCCCCCCTCCTAATTTCATATAATGGCTGGTCTTAAAATTTTTAAATTATTCATGGTTACACCGTATGGTTGGGCGATGAAAATTTCCTAAAAAGTGTAATTTATCTTGTCGTTATTACCTATAAAAAACATAGTGACCTCCCGGGGGATCGAACCCGGGACCCTTAGGATCGAAGAAAAAAAATCATAATTTCATAACGGGTATGCTTAATCATCTACAAAACCCTAAAAAGTACTTGGACGCAAGTACTTCCCTGTGTTTTTTAATATTATTTATTATAATGCTAACTTATAAATATTTTTGTAATGCCTTGAGAGTGATATTTCTTATCGCAAAAAATTTATGAAGAAATTACTCCTCTAGAACAGCTTTTTTCTAAAATAAAGCATCGATAGAAATCGATACACAAAATATTAATTTAATTACATATTAGCTCAGAAAAACAGAAATTTTATTAAACAAACAAACCTCTAATTTAAAGCTAAAAAAAGTTTTTTTAAGAAAGATTGTGAATAGTTGGGAAACAAGTAAGTTTTTTCAAGTTTAAATATAATTAAAAATACCTAAAACCAATTAATTATTAATTGCATAGACAAAAGTTTAGTTTAATCAGTATACTAGTTTCCTATAAAATAAATTAGGCTAGCTTATAATTAGCTTGATTTTTTGGCTATCTTTTATTTTGAGAAGTTAAAAAATCTTTTATTAAGGAAAAAAGAATCTTGACTTTTAAGAAAAAGTTTTTTTAGAAGGGTTTCCTCTATAATAATTAGTGTTTTAATACCGAGATAATTCAGTTCTGTAGAATTTCACGCCATAACTCTTTTTCACTCCCTTTTTCCCTCGGATTAAAAACCTTTAATAACACAAGGAGGGAATTTCTGTTAAGAGAGGAGCAAATGAGGATTAAAAACAGAAGTATAATTAATGAATCAAATTAGAAAGTAGTACGTGTTTTATCTATGATATTAAAAATACTTTTTTGGCACGGGTTTAAGTCAACATAAACTATGCTGTGTAAGGGATAAAGAGGGAACATTGAAGTTGTCCTACATTATAGTTTGGATTACAAATAGAAAAACTTGGTGTGACATTGAAGAAATAAAATAGCTTTAATCAAATGTTTTTTAGAAAAGCAATCTCAGTCTGAGAAATATGAGCTAAAACTTGCTGTAGATGGTACTTTTTCTCATTAGAAAATAGTTTTGCCAATTTGTGTGGCTCACAGCTTCGTCGCCTCCTATTTAATAGCGTTGGGAACCAATCGATTGAAAACAGTCGACTAACCGGTTGTTTTAAAATATTCATTCATTCGGTTGTAGATATATAGTTTTCATTCGAATGATTTCAGTCTATAGGTTGGAGTTGTATTAGTTGTAATTCGGACGTGTATATGTGGACGTGTGTATAACGAGATAACGAGTGTCACGCGCCTTCTCACCCCTCCTCGGCTCTGAGCTCTTCACCGTCGTTCCTTTCCCCTACCCAAAACAAAAAAACATCCGAATGAAACATTCGAATGAAAAAGTCGACTGGATTCAGTCTCAGTCTATATTTTTTCATTCGAATGAAAACGATGTCGTAGCAGGCTGTAGTTTGGGACGAGATAACGAGTGTCAAGCGCCTTCTCACTCTCACCCCCCTCAGCTCTGAGGCCTCTACGGCCTCCACCGTACTTCTCCTATACAAAAAAAAACCATTCGATTGAAAAATTCGACTTGCGAGTTCAGTCTCGGTCTATATCTTTATTCATATATCCTATTCCCGCTATGAGACTGTTTTCAGTCGATTGAATTCAATCGACTGTTTTTTCCCGAATCGACTTATTCATTCGGTTGTTTTTTCTAGTCGGTTGTCCCAACGCTACTAATTTAATAATAATAATGATATAATTAGAATAATATAATATAATAATAATAATATGTTATAATAATAATGATTTAATTGGGGCCCTTATGTCTAATTATTTTGATTTTTTTCATGAATTAAAGTATCAATTTTGCAAAATTGTAAGAGCGCAGACGGTTGAAATTAATCTGGGGCTACTTTCGGCAAACTATCCAAATTCCATAAGAATCAAGAGTGCTTTTGATGATATAGGTGTAAATTAATGTATGTTTGTGTGCATGTGGAAGAAAAACAAATGGGCGCAGAAGGTTAAAGCTTATATGCGGGACCAACAATGATGGGCTCATTATGACCTACCACATAGTAAATCTCTGTTATATTGGCCAATTATAGGATATTATCGACATGGGATAGTGTCGATTATAAAAAATCTAAAGGATCAGAATGTAACTTAAACCCTTAGGCTTCCAGCCGAGGAATTAGTCAATCAAAACAAATAATATAAGCGTAGCTAATCACAGCTAATCACTACAGTTCTTTTTTTAATATTTCAAGGAAGTCAATAATGGCGCTGACCATTAGTAAGAAGTGAAGTTTGGGAACGTAGAGTTAAGTTATTTAATTTCTATTAAACAGATTATAAATTATCTCGGGTTAGAAAAATTTAAAAAATGGATAAATTCTTAACCATGCACAGTAAAAGCTATACAATGTCTACTGGATCAGCCAACCTAAACCGTTCCACTCAGATCAAAAAACACTTTGGGATGAAACATATGAGGTAGCGGCAGATTTTATCCAGGATGGTCGTTAATAAGTAACAATTTAAACACTTTATCATATCCAAATAAAAGTGTTTTACAAATAACTAAAGATTATTATTCCCGTTAAGACTACTCAATCATACTTACTTTTTTTTGAGGGCGTTTCCACATAACAGCATGTACCCTGGATTCCCTTTCTCCATGCTTTGCCATCCTGCCAAGAATCCTCGCCAAGATTCCTGTTTCTCATGGCCTGGACAACACCTCCCATCCAAGTAGACCGTGGTCGTCTTCGCTTCCTCCAACCAGGAGGGAACCAATCTATAATTCGGCGAGGCTCTCTCTCTTCTTCCATATATCGGGCATGCCCGTACCATTACAGGGCCCTACTCTCTCAATAACCTTTCCCTCACATCCATTCTCTGTCGTATGTCCTTATTCCTGACTCTGTCCAGTCGCGACACTCAACAGCTTCTTCTTCGAGGCCGTCCATCTCCACCGCCAAAATTCTTCCTTTTTACCTTTTTCCTTCTGGGTCCACGTTTCCGCTTCATATATCAAGACACTCTCCACTATAGCATGCAGAATACTTCTTTTGATATATATTCGTAAGGAACTACACCATTAAACGCCGTTTAACATATTTATTGATTTCCTCGCCGAAATAAACCATGTTTCAATATCCATTTCGCGAGTACCTTTATGATCTATGATGGATCCCAAATACTTAAAATTCTCCACCGCTATTATTGTACACTGACTCAGTGTAATATCTCTTCCCTTTCCTTCGACTACCAAGTACTTTGTTTTCTCAATATTTATTTTCTTTAAGGGAAACGAAGCAATATATTTTTTATTACGAGAAAGGGGGCTGGCCCTTTGCTCATCCCCCTACCAGGAGGACCAGGGGTTTGATTTTAGGGTCTCCTTCCCTTTCAGAGATTGCCTTCACTGTGGCTGCAAAATCCTTCTTCCCGAGCCAAAAGCTTCATACAACGGCGAAGATAACTTTGATAGGATAGGCTATATACTTTCGCTTCAACGTCACTTGGAGCTGTCGCCATTGCCTCGTTAGTAATAAACAGGGGACACCACGCGTAGGTGAGGTTGGCTACAGTAGGATAGGCTATGCGGTACGCGTCACTACTGTTTATCCCCCTACTCAATCATAACAATTACTAATACTCAGTAATATACCCTTTAGATTGCTACTCTAAAATTTATTGGGTAAAAGCATTGTTCCCCCTTTAAGGAAATTACAATGGAGTGGAAGGTATAGCCTGTAGTATTGAAATTCATATTTAGGTACTGAGATGAGTTTACCTTGCTCGTCTTCACTGGTCCTTCCCTATTTAGCGTCAAAGGTGCTTAGAAGTCGTTATCGATTCTCCTCATCTACCATTCTACCTAACCTTACTGTCTCTAAACAGCGTCACTTATTTACCTCTGCAATCCTGCGATTATTTGAACAGCTAACATTATCTCGATGTATACTCGAAGATTTCCAGCATTAATTATATCTGACCATCTAATCCAGTAACTTTAACTCACGTTTAACTTGTTGTCGCCAATTTGATCTGCAACTGCCCTACACTATAGACTGAAAATTAAATAAAAAAAATTAGTAAAGAAAGGAATACATACATTAATAATTTTTTAGATTTTACTGTTAAACCTCTTTATACCAGAGATGCTACTGTATATAAAGGCTGCATTCAACAACTTAAAAACGGACTGAATAAACCATTGCAGAACGGGGAAGAAGTATTTTTTAATTATTTGAGGGTTATCCTGAGGTTAGTTCATCATATCAAGTCAAAATTTAGAAGGGACTATACATTTATTAGGACTATACTCTTATTTATCCCCCTTAGAATTTTTTTATCCCTCACCTTTCTCTTTTAAAGTTTGTTTTTCTAATTATTAAATAGATAAGTATAATAATTAGCTGTTGCTACCTTCCCGTTTAAAAAAGGAACTGGCTCAATGATATAACAAATAAGCGAAATGAACATTTTGTCGACTCTAATAAATGAAAGAAATAGCAACACTTAACTGATAGATGGAACCTAATTTTTAATTAATTTTTGTAGGCCTAAAGTAGCGTATATTTTAAGAAGAACCAGTTCTGACTACTATAGGTAATATTACAAATTTTCCAGGAAAATAAGGAATAATAGGGGAAATAATTTATAAAGTTTTGAAACTTCGAGAAATCACTTTTAAGGGGTGTAGTAGTAAGAAACAGTAAAGTTCCCCCCTCTTGAGGGGGCGCGTCCCCCCTCCCCCTTCCTTAAAGTCCAAAATTTACTTATTTTTCACTTTTTACGCAAAACGGTATATTTTTTGAAGAGAAGTGTCATTACCAAAATTATTACTCATATAATTCTGCACAAAAAAGGTCCTATGCATGTTTGAAGTGGGACATACCGTTTTTGAGATATTGTAGTTGGATAGAGATAAAACGTATTTTTGTGAACCAAGATATCTAAAAAATAACACATCCGATTTTAATGAAATTGGGATGGTAGATTATACTTAGCCCACTGTTGATCCCATGTAAGTTTCAACCATCTGCACCCATAATTTTATCCTGCACATGCGCACAAACATACATTTATTTAGACCAATATCTTCAAAAGTACTCGGTTGATTATTATGAAATTTTGATGGTTTGCCGAAAGTAGTCTGCAGATATCCCCAAATTAATTTCAACCGTCTGCGCCCTTTACATTTTGATAAATTGATACTTAAATTCATAACAGACAGACAACAAATTTATCAACAGACAGACAGAAAGGGAACAAATTTAGAAAATGTAAAGAGCGCAGACGGTTGAAATTAATGTGAGGTTATCTACGGGATACTTTTGACAAACCGTCCAAATTTCATAATAATAAGTTGAGTACTTTTGAAGATATTGGTCTAAATAAATGTATGTTTGTGCGCATGTGGAGGATAAAATAATGGGTGCAGAAGGTTTAAACTCATATGGGATCAACAATGGGCTAAGTATAATCTACCATCCCAATTTCATTAAAATCGGATGTGTTATTTTTTAGATAATATCTTGGTTCGAAAAAATTTGTTTTATCTCTATCCAACTACAATATCTCGAAAACGGTATGTCCCACTTCAAACATGCATAGGATCTTTTTTGTGCAGAATTATGTGAGTAATAATTTTGGTAATGACACTTCTCTTCAAAAAATAAATCATTTTGCGTAAAAAGTGAAAAATAAGTAAATTTTGGACTTTAAGGAGGGGGGAGGGGGGACGCGCCCCCTCAAGAGGGGGGAACTTACTGTTTCTTACTACTACACCCCTTAAAAGTGTTTTCACAAAGTTTCAAAACTTTATAAATTATTTCCTCCATTTGCTATTCTTTTTTACTAATTTGCCTTGACTTAATACATACTGGTCATCAGTGACTAATGATGACATTCGTTAGTCCTCCCCCCCCCCCCCCTCCCTCTGAAGGCCACTTCATAGTCCTATTCACCCTTTAATACAAATGACCCTGTGGGTAGTAAAACATAGTAATATAATGAAAATATTTTAAATTAAAACTGATCGAATGATTAAACTGATAATTATTTGTATTTCTATTGAGGATAAAAAATGATTATATTATTATTTATATTAAACATAAATTGAAAATGATAAACTTGAAGTTTAAGAACACCTTGTTGTTATATGATGAGTTGAGAAGTAATAGACATTGAAAGGTGTGAAATAAATTAACAATTTAATTCATGTTCCTGAAGCTGACCTTTAAGGGTCGAAACGTTTCAGGAAAATGAATTAAACTGTTAATTTATTTCACACCTTCAATGTCTATCATTTCTCGACTCATCATTAAACATAAATTAAAACCTTAAATGGTCAAACTTGAATTGTTGAAGGCGTTGTCGTCAAATGGCCAACTAAATCATGGTGATGGTCTCCTCAGTTCATGATTTTTTGTAAAATGAGTCTGAAACCTAAAAAAAAATAATTAAATTATTTTTATTACATTATTATTAACTTTTGGTGCAGTTAAAAAACTTAATATTAAATTAAAAAAGATTTTAAATAAAGCTTTAAAACATAATATTATCCTAATTTAAAATTCACTTATTTAGCACATAGACTCTTTAATCTTTTTAAATATTATTAATATCAAAAACATTTATTACCTTTGATAAAAACGTGATGTAATGAAGCAAATCGAATGAATTAATATAATTGAAACAAATACAACTAAATCCTTTTATAATTAAAAATTCAAAATAAATAAAATAAATTTTCATTCCATCTCCAAATATATACATACATAGAAGATTAGTTTTCTCTATAATAAATAATACAAATAAATAAAAATAAATAAAACTCCCACATTATTTAAATTAAATTAGATTTCCTGATAGCTTTTTTTAAAAATTTGAAAAAAAAAAAAAATAAGTTACATTTTATTAATAACTAAAATTATCTATTTCATTAAAAGTGATAATAATTTTGCTAAAAAAATAAAATATTTTATGATAAGATACTATCTCTTTAAAAACAATGGTACCTCAACAAAGGTACTCTTGATAATTCTTAAAAAAAATCTTAACAACACCCATTACTAATGGGTACATTAATTAATTGGACTAATTTCTTCAACTTCTTAGTTTAAGACCAAGCAGGACTGATGCTCAGAAGCTTAAATTTGAACTCGAAAATGTTTTGTCATTTACATCCCACGTGCACTCATTCCGTGGGCACACTGTATAAATAGACTGCCAATTGGTGTGGCACATAGCTTCCTCACATCCTGTAACGTACGTTATTGATTATATGCTTTTGCAAGCCATTATTGTCTAATTGGTTTGTTTCCCCTTTTGTCTAATTATTTTGATTTTTTACATTAATTAAAGAATCAATTTAGCAACAATTAAAGAGCGCAGACAGTTCAAATTAATCTGGGGCTATCTGCGGGTTACTTTCGATAAACTATAAAAGTTCCATACAAATCAGATAAGTACTTATGAAACTTTAGGTGTAAATAAATGTATGTTTGTGTGGATGTAGAAGGCAAACAAGTGAGCGCAGAAGGTTGAATATTATATGGGACCAACAATGGGTTAATGATGATCTACCATCCAAATTTCATTAAAATCGGACGTCTAGTTTTTAAGGTATGACTGTTCCAAAAGTAGAGCGACAGACAGACACGGAACCGAAAATCCCTGACGTCTAAAACGGATTTCTGTCTTGAAATCGAAGACCTAAAAATGTTTCGTTCTTCAGAACGATCACGTAGCTTCCGTTACCTTCGGTTAGCTCGGAAGCAATATATGTATAATCATTTTTACTTTACATAATGTGTCTTATTAGGGTTTTTTTAAAAATAATATTATTTTATCTACGATTGTAACGAAATATAAACATTGTATCTCCGTTTAGAAAGTGACTCTTTACGTACTTGTATTACATCTAGTATATACAGGAAGTTTATTATTTTTTTCTGTGTTTATTATTAAAATCTAACAATCGTAAATAAAGTACGGTACGCAACTCGTGCGAAAACGCGCCAGAACTCAAGATGAGAGATGGACTAAACACATGATTCAATGGTACCCGTATGATTTAAAAAGAGAAAGAGGAAGACAACAAATGACATGGGACAACGAAATGAAACTGTGCTGTGGAGAAGAAACATGGACAAGAGTAGCAAGGCAACGGGTTGAGTGGAGGAGATTGCAGATGCATTGAGGAGATGCATTGCTCGTTTGGTTTTACTACCCTCGCTATCGCTCGGGTGCAAACTCCACACACGCATGCAAAATGCTACTTTACGCACTCGACGCGTAATGTACTATTATGCTTCCATACTTGAACTATATTTTATCCCCGCAAGTGATTTCTTCAGGTTTGGTGTGAATATTAGTAGTAAACATAATATTATGACAAATAACATAAGATCAGTTAATTTCTTTGATTTTGCACTTCTTTTTTATAACGATTAAGCTGAAAAAAAGAATGTCTGCCTGTCTGTTTGGGGGAGCGTAAATTGAAAACAGGGCAACCGATTTTAATTAAAATATAGCAGTCATGTGGAAAAGAACATCAAGCAAATTCAAATTAGGCCTGAGATATAATTTTGGTATTTAATTTAATTTTGAAAAATATTAATTAAATTTTGGCAGGCAGATGAAAACTTCCACTGGAATTTATTTGTTGAACATTATTTCATAAAAGAAACAATGAATGAAAATATTCGATGTCTAAAAATATAAAAATACTGCATGAATGCATTAAATTATACACCTGATAATATAATCGGACTATAATACAAATGAAAAGAAAATGAAATGGATACGACACGACTAAAGATGAACTGGATTAAAAGAATTACAAACTTTGTTCAGAATACAACTGGGAATTGAAAGCAATACACTGATTGCAGAATAACAGAAAATTGCATGAAATAATGCATTTTTTACTTTCTCATATAAAGAGAAAGTATTGTGATGGCGCGAAAATTCGATTTTGAGATTTTGATGGATTTAAACGTTTTGAGGTCCCCTGAGTCCAAAAAAGTGGTTTTTAAAAAATGTCTGTCTGTCGTCTGTGCAGACGCCTGGAGCCTAAACTACTGGGCCGATTTTGACGAAATTTGGCATACATGTTCAGAAAAATCATACCCCGAGGCGAAATCGAGAAATGATTTTTAGCTCTAAATTTGGGGGCACTACCCCCCAAAAACTCTGAAAAAACATGAAAAAAAATTATTTCTCGATAACTGTTCCGACGATTTTGATTAAAAAATCTAAAATGTAGTCCATTTGAATAAGAATCCAACGATATAAGCCGTTTTCCCGGGAAAAATCTTGTTCCTGGGATATTAGCTTAAAACGCGGACGGAGAGAACCCGGGTTCGATTCCCCGCCCAGGAGAAGTTATTTTTATGATAAATATTGATGAAATGTTCAATCATATTTAAATGTAAATTTGAAAACTAATAAATGGAAACACTGTGCTAAGTAATTATAAACTCGTATATGAGAAAGTTTGTCTGAGTTGTCTCGGACCGATTTTTTTTAAATAATACTAGTAGATTATATATTGTAATTTATTTTTGAAAGCGAGTAAGCTCAAAAATTCCAATTTTTTAAAAATATACTTGCATAAAGTGATTTTTTTATATAGGCACATTTTAATGTAATAAACGTTTCTTATATAGAAATAATGTTTTGAAAATTATCATGTAGTAAAGTATTAAAAAGTACCTCATGTAATAACGTCTTATACTCGTATATTATACTACATAGCATTGTGTTTAAAATTTGGTTTTTAATTCCTTAAATTAGTTTATAGCTCCTAACATTGTTATCTGTTTATAGTTTTTCATATAGTAATGAGTTTCATTTATAGGGTTTCGAAGTTATCCTAGAAATCCCTATGCTTTTGGTAGTTTGTTCGTCCGTCCGTCGAATCTTGGATCATACCTCCCGACCTATTGTAGCAAGATATTTGAAATTAACTAAACAACTTAAACTTTGGTGCCCAAGAACAGCAAAAATATTGCAAACTTCACAACTCAACATTTTTTATTTTTTGTAATTTTTGAGTGGGGTATGATCATTTAAAAGGTATTGACATTTTGATCACAAATTTATATCACGTTTCAACAATGGCGGCCATTTTACCCCCAAAATTACCAAAAAAAAGGTTTCCCCTTGTTACCCCATAAAGGTCCTGCGGAAATTAAGGAAAAATACAGAAATATTCATCTCTGTGGGCCAATGATATTTCCGGGAGTTAATATCAAAAACCGGCCGTAACTATGGTGACCCACAATTATTTTAAAATGGTATTGAAATGTAGATTACAAATATATATCGCGATTCCAAAATGGCACCCAATTTTACCCCCAAAAGAACAAAATTAGTGCATACCTAAGATGCTAAAGGATATAATATACACATCTCGCTCTCCCCGAGTGTAACTTTTTATACATATTTTAGTAAAATAAAAAATGTAGAAAATGTGAATTTTTATGACCGTAGCTTTGGTGGCAAGTATACTTGACGGGATTTTCTAATGTAGAGATGTGTTTTAAGTTCCTTATAATATATTACGTTAAAATACTTCTCATACTGGTTTTGACTACTCAAACCTTTATGAGAAACGCTACAGTTTCTCTTTAAGTAGGTAATGAAATTTTAAGTTTCTTATATAGTTATGTGTTTCAAAGAAACATAACTTGGCAACCATATTATATACATTCAAGGAAACCATATCATTTTTTCGTGAAGAGTAAAGCAAAAAATAACTGCATCAATAAGTAATATTAAAAATAATAAAACAAACACGCCACTATAACAGAAGTCGAACAAATACGAAGGGTAGTAATATTAAATCAACACAAAGTCGGGGTACAATGCAAATATAACGTTAAGGAGGTAGTTTGGATAGTATAGAGCGTATGTTTGGTAAACTCACCATACAGGCTGGTTTGCAAGGTTCCCTAACATTAACTATTATTGATTCTATCGACACTTTACCCTCAGTTTGTTTACACTTGATGTTTTCCTTTTCCAAATTGTCACTACCTACATGGTGTTAGTCAAGTAAATGGCCTTTATGTAATTATTCTGGGTAAATAGAAAGCTAAAATGACATCTTTAAAAAGTGGCGTTGCAAATTTATTTGGAACTTTGTTAATGTCTCAGTATTTAATGATAATTAAATTGATTTAATGTTAATTAACTTAAAGTTAGTTATATTAGTTTTGATTAAATTCAAATTATATTAGTAAGATGATATACTTCGTCTTTTACTCTTTAAGTTATATACTTAAATGAATTACATACATTAATATAACAATTACACAAAATAAACGTTCTGTAGTATGAATACTACCAATAACTTGTAAAAATTGTATAACAATTACTTGACTCATATTAACCAAGACAAATAAATTAATACCTGTAACCAGGATCGGTGATTATGACATAATCTTGACAGTGATTATGAGCGTTTATGTCAAGAAGTAGCGAGGGGCGAGGTTAACGTATATGTCTAGAAGCAGTAAGGAGCGAGGTAGACCTTTTCGGTGTGTGCAAGCCCCTCTACAGCACGTCAGTGATAATGATAATGAATGTTTGTGTCAAGAAGCAGCGAGGGTCGAGGTAAACCTCTCCGTTCCAGTATGTGCAAGCCACCTAGACAGCATGTGAGTAATTTTGATTATAAACGTTTAGTTCTAGAAGCAGCGAGGGGCGAGGTAGGCCTTTCCGATATGTGTAAGCAACCTCTACAGCCTACAGCAAGCTTCACATCCACCCACTCTATGACCTGCTCCTAAGACCTACACCTACACCATATCGGCGTGGTTTTACACTGACTGCACGTTGTGATTGGAGCAACTGTTGAGATGATCGCAAAGCGATAATCGATCATGTTCTAGGATTAGACAACCGTCACTCCATGGAAAAAGGAACTTAGAAAACAATACTAAGTAGTGCTCTACAATCATCACAACATTCACAACACACAACATCACAACAACATTCACTACAACCTCAACGAACTTTTTAGATGGGCAGACTAATGTTTACGGCTAATAAGAGTCGATTCTGACTCCGTCCCATCTGCCATCCCCCAACTAAATAACTAGTAAAGGATTATTTCGAAAATAGAACGCAGTAAACCCCCATATTAGGATAATGCTAATTCTACCATACAACTCATAACATGAATTTAGTAATTAAAATTAAAAATCAGTCAATAGAAATGCTACATTTTATTTGGAACTTAAAAAAAAATTATGCTAATAGTGCTACTTCGCATAGCAACAAGGTCAACTAGTAAATAAGAAGAATGTTTTAAATAAATAATATATTTTTAAACCTAAAAACGATCGCTTGCTCCAACCAATAACATTTTATGCCTACGAAAATAGATAAAAATAAATTATTAATTAAATAATAAATTATTGTTCCTAAAATTATAATTTAAATAATTTTAGGAACAAACTATAACATTAATAAATAACATTAATAAAACTTTGGCTCCTGACTAATGATTCGTGTTATAAAATATAATCACCTGACGCAATTCTAAAGGATTTATTTCTGCTTTTACACTTAGTCCAGCAGATTGCATGCAAAATAGTGTCTGACTATCGCCATGCTTAAATTTTGTGTAAAGTTAATCTTTTGGTGCCTCTTAAAAATATGCGGTCGGCTAAGTTAGTCTGTGGGACATATAGCTCAGCAGTAGGAAAAACACCGGTGGATCGGCCATATCCCGCCACTTATGGTGAACAATGTGATTTTCATGATCCTGTGTGTAGTTAGTTAATAAACCGAAAATTAAGTTCATGTTAGTTTACCACTTGATAGGTGGCCACTTTGATTTGGAGTAATATTTGAATAACTAACCTGTCAAGTGACAAACTAACATCAACTTTATTTTCGGTCTACTAACTAATTTTGTTCTCAGGATCGTGAAAATCACATTGTCCTCCATAATTGGTGGGACATGCCCGCTCTCCACCGGTTTGTTTCTTTCAAATGCCTATTGCCAAAACGAACTTACCCAACTACCTGACTACGACATATTCTTAAATGGCACTAAAAGATTAACTTGTACACAAATTAGCTTGATGTTAGTCAGATACTTTTTAGCACGCTATCTCCAGGACTATAAGGTTTCGCTGAGTTTAATCATTAAAAAATCTACAGCAAATATTTAATGCTTTATGCTTCATTGAGCATAAAGAGGGTTAGTTTAAAAATTAATTAGTTAATACACCAAAATAAACACAACCGTTCTTCCTTAATCCTTATAAAATATTCCATTTATGAATTTTGAACCCATTTTAGATCTTATATATATATTTTTTTTTTTTTTTTGAAAATGAGTTTTTTTAAAAAAAAACATAAAATACGGAATTCAGCCTTTTTATGGTATTATTCATTTCATTCAGAATAAAAATAAATATTTTTGAAGGATGAAGGACTTATAATCCATTATAGGAAAAAGGGGGGGGGATCCTGTTTTATGCTATGACCTTTTCAGTGAAAATTCATTTAATTTATTTTTGTACCCCCCTCTCGACCTCTTCTCAAATGAAGAGCTTTTAGCCAAATTAAAGAAAAAACTCGATTGAAAAACGACCGAACATGAAGTGAAAGACACCTTTCTAATTACATAACAGTTAGGGAGTTCAGGGGGTAAAAGCATCAAAAGATACTCGGGAAAACTGAAAGGACCAACTTCCCACGGAGATACTAATTTAATGGTAGGTTTTCAATAGACTTTCAATAATCCTTTTACTAAGTGGTATTGAATAGGGATGAAGATTGGCCGGCAATGACTCATCTAAGGTATAAATGAAAAAATTCCATGTATAGGTTGGCTTTTCAAACAAAAAACCAACTAAAAGCTCATTATTATTTTGAATGTTTGAAACTCTTGTTAGATGGTATTAGCTTAATCATTTTCAAAGTCTGGTTAACATGATTTTTTTATATATATATATGATTCTAAAAGCAATGATGTCTGTTGGATGTGTATTTTGATTAAAAAGAATCTTGTATATTCAGTGTATTTCTAAGCTATACATTGGTCTAGCCGGTGGGTCGTGTTAAGGATTATGCTTTATTTTTTATTTGAATTTTAAATTTGATTTGAACGGTAAACTGCTCTCAAAATGTTAAAATTCTTAAGCCACTAGAGTAAAATACGTTTTTATCTGACAATTAAAGTGAGGAAAAATTGTATATAATTTCTTTCAATATAAAAACGTTGGTCAAATATATATTTTTACTTAAATACTCGTAAATGATAAAAATGTATTATTTAATGTTATTTGCTGAGTAAATCTCAGAAACAATAGTTACTGCGTTTCCATGAGTTTTCAAAACAGTTTTGAAAACTGTTTTGGTTTTAAACCGAAAGTGTTTCCATGATTTATTTTGCCTATGTCTCAATTCTATTTTACAATTCAATACCCTTTTCTATGATATTTTTCCAAAACACCTTCAATATTATACATTTGCTGTTATAACCTTGAACTCAAAAAGTTTTGAAATCGCCGTTTCCATGGAGTTTTTACTACCAAAACGTTTTTGAAAATTCATGGAAACCTAGTGTCTACAATAAAGGAAAAGTTTCTCTAAATTTCAAGTTGAAATCTTAGTGGTAGAGTACCTAAGCCATGGTCTGATTGGGACGATCCTGTGGCGGTCGAGAGATGGTTAGCTGAGTTTGTTTTAAAGTCAATACCTTGAGAGGTACCTACCCATCATTAGACTATTTGATAGTTAAGAAAAGCTCAAAGCTTAACTAGGGTGAGAAGAGGATTTATCTCCTTGAATGTGGTCTAGACTAGTCTAGAGTCTAGAGGTTTATCACTTGCTTTGACTCTATGCAATTTTATAAGTTACAAACAATTCTAAAATACTAAAAATAATTAAGGGCTAAGGGTTTATATTTTATAAATTAAATGTTCATATTCTATACATTAAATCCATATGTCCCTAGTTAAGATCCGGCCCAAAGGACCAGGAAATGGTTCAGTAGGTCTACCTACTGAAAGCTATACTATTACAACATTAAAGCTACGCTAAAACTTAAAATAATCACTAATAGTGATGAATAGTTTGGATCTAATTTTTAATGAAAAAAAAAATTAAAAAAGCACCACCATGAGAGTGTTGACCGTGGTTGTACAAACTGAAACCTGCTGTTTTCTTACTCTATATATCGCGAACCTCCCGGTTTGTTTAAGCAATGCTAAGCGGTCATTGAGTGGAGGGGCCCACTCTGGGAACTGAACCCAGATTTGTGTGGTCCACACCTTCAAGTGTTGACCACGACCGATGCTGCTTTACTTTAATGTGATTGGAGAAATACTACTCTCTCCTAAACGAGCTATAACAGCACCCCCCCCCCCCCCCCCCCACCTTTTCTCCCCTGAAGGTGTTGGACATTGGGAACCCACACTCATTAAGACTGACGGAACAATGGAAGACCCAGAATCTTAAAGCTAGTTGGTATCAAAAGCTCAGTTACATCTGAAACCACCTTTTTATTGTTGCTGACCCAAATACAGGTATATTTGAGCAATTATAATAAGAAATAGTACGTTCTCCATTAATTAAGCAATAAATTCTCGCCTCTTGTTTCAGGGAAAGTCCTCGATTAAATAGCGGTCTTTTAGATTTCAAGTGTCCTTTCATATATTTGCTCCTTCTACACGAATTATCGCCTATATTTCACTTTTGTTATAATACCCTGGAAAATCGAGTGAATTTAACTATTCTAGTCCTGATTCATGGACCTGTCGTTGATTCCGTTTTGAATCCAGAGCTAGCCACTAGAAATGCTCTAATTATGGATTCACAAGGGTGCGGAGATAAATTTATAACGTCTCCCCTCTTATACGGAACTCTCACACTAAGAGGAAAATATACCCTTCCTAGCAGTTTCTGGACCTCTCTTACTCTTTTACCACAGCAAAAGTCGATAGAGGGTTTTCGTCTTTCAATGAAAATTTAATAGTCTCTCTGGAACAATTTACATTTCATCGTTTACAAACCTTCCACACTGTAATTCCGACATATAAATAATTCCGTAAATATAAATAAGTTCGGAAATCTGACGTAATGAGAGGTAATATCCAAGTCAACGGCTTAAAGAATCTAAATACCTTATTCACCTAATGAGTAAATGAACCATCATTAATAGTTAAGTGAGTGGAATCTTCATATAGATTGATTTGACTCCTTTTACACCGTTAGCAGCTATTCAAACACTTATTTAACCTATACACTTATTAGCTTCAACATGTATATATACGAGTAAAGACACGCCAATTCCTAGAGCAGCCATTTAGAACCCTGAAAATAATATCTTTAAGTATCCTGATGTCAAATAAGGGCAAAACATTCCTAAATATAGGTCACATTTTATAGTTTTTCGAAAAAGATTAGGTTTGCCAATCCCCATATTTTTAAAAGTAAAATAGCAAAAACTATAAAAAGAAAAAAAAATTGAGGTAGGTTTTGCCCTTACGTGACGACACAATCTGGTATGACTTTAGATCTCAATGAGTAAGGGAAGGAACGTGTCTATATTACACATGGTCTAAGGTTATTACTTATTTACAACACTTCCTTTTACTCCAATAAGAAAAATATTTAGACACTTCACTGAGAATATATACTTTTACGTATACTATAAATTCAACGCGTATTTTCATTTCCCATCTACATCCAATTTGGTTCTGACTAATAATTGTCTAATTAAACTATGAAATGACAAACGAATATTTTTGGTCTACAAACTAATTATGTTCTTAGGATTATAAAAAACACCTTATCCACCAACATAGGTGGAACATTACCACTCTCTACCGGTTTTGTCCCACACACGACTTTGACGACCTCATATTCTTAGAGGACATTAAAAAATTATCTCATACCTAAAATTTTATCATAATTAGAAAGAAACTTTCTTGCACGCTACCTCCTTGACGATTATAACGAAGATTAATTCTTAAACCCAATAAGTAATTTTTAATAATCCTTAGAAACTGTACCATGAAGTTAAAATTATTTAAAAAAAAAGAAAAAAAAAAAAAAAAAATGCTGTCAGTGGTTAGAGGTTAGGGTATTGCGGCCTAAACGCGTGGCTCCGTGGTTCGACTCCAAGTGAATTTTAATAATATACATATATTTAATTTAAATGGTTTTAATAATAATAATTAATTATAAACAGAGAAGTGTATATTATTATTTTGTTATGTCTCTTTAAGAATTATTATGTTAATCTATTTTGAAGTCCAGTAGTGTCGTAGAATTAAAAAATCGGTCCGAGACAACTCATACTAACTTTCTCATAATATAATTTTGGTCCCAAATCCCAGAAACTTTTTGTTTTCGATTTTCAACAAAATCAGATTTTTTTTTTTTTCATCAATATCTCGGAAACTAGATTTTCCCCGGTAAAACAGCTTATATCGTTAGATTTGTATTTCAGTGGACTACATTTAAAAAATTTTTAAGAATATATTTTTTAGTTTTTGGAGGGAAGTGCCCCAACATTTGAAGCTAAAATTAATTTCTCGATTTCGCCTCGGGTTATGATTTTTCTGAACATGCATGCCAAATTTCGTCAAAATCAGCTCAGTAGTTTATGATCCACGCACTGCAGTCGTCTGTCGTCTGTGCATCTGCACAGACGACAGACGAAATATAGGAATTTTTTAAAAACCACTTTTTGAGACTCAGGGGACCTCAAAACGTGTAATTCCATCAAAATCTAATTTTTGCGTTATCAAAATACTTCCTTTTTATATGAGACCAAATTCATTTTAGATTTCATGTCTTAAGTAGCTTGAAAATAAAAATAAAAAGATCAGATTAATTAAAAATGCCATAACTGCTAAAAACCTACTAGAATTAAATTAGAGTAGAAACCAATTCATTACTTTAATCCAAAAATGTCTTAGATTTATTGTTTAAAGTTATCAAGCAGACAAGTCTAAAGTAAGGTCATTCCGTACACAACAACCAATCAACTTTACCACCCATCCCATTTATTGGCCAATAAATGACGGGTAGAAGCATTCAGTTCTGGTATATTTCCAAGGCCTCTATTTTATCTTCTAGCTCTCATTAAATTTATAGCCATTGTTAACTTCGGGTCAGAGTTATTAAAACGAGAAATACTCGGTCAAAGTAGAACATTAAAGGCTCATAGCATTTTAAGATACTTACAACGATGCTCTTTTTCATTTTTATTTATCTATTTTGACAACTTTAAAAATGATGTATTAGGTTCGATTACATTTATTGTTCTAAGTCTGTTACAGGGTTTATTCCATCTTAAGTATTTTTCAACTTAGATGTGTATTTTTTTTATTGCTTTCAACTTTTAACCAAGAGAATCAGTGAATTTACGCCAATTGATCATATAAATAAGTTTGACGTTTTAATAGAATTTCTTTCAACAAAACAGAGCCACGCTTATGGGCGTCTGAGAATTAGCTTGGCTGGACCCCCTCGTTCCGTGATCTCTCCAACCACGTCTTTATGGTCATTTTTATCTTAATAGCCTCTCGAGCCTTGAGCTCTACACTTTCATAAAATGAGAGTATTCCGGTCACGCTTCTCAGATAAAATATAAAAAGAAAAAAAAAGATATTTCCCCTCATTCCAGTTCCTCATAATAATAAGAAAATGAGCAATTCCGGTTAAGTCCTGCGGTTTAAGAAAAGTTGAATAGACATTTCCATGACCAAATATGAGGTTTTGCCTAATTTATTCCCAATCCCATTGAATTTATTTAAAAAACAAACAATAAAGAAGAGTTTTTTTAAAAAAAAAAATCAATAATTGCAAATTATGTGTGATTAATTTAAGCATAAACAATAATTTAGGTCTAAAATATTTAAAGGTGCTTATGTTTATTTATTTCATCTTAAAAAGATAATGCGGCTATTCTACAGCACAGGCAATAAATTGCCACGATCAAATTAAAGCAATTTCAATATATACAGGGTGATCCAAAAGTCTCCCCCCCCCCCCCCCCCCCCTCTTAACTTTTGAACGGTTTGAGATAAATTAATGAAACTTGGGGGATCTCTACCATGCAAAGGGAAGTTTGTTTTCATGCAATCACCCACTAGGGGCAACCACCCACTTTGCCCCCAGGCCACCCAACTTCAGAATTTCAAATTGGAGTATATATTTTTGATAGCATATTTGGATTCTGCAGTGAAAAATAATAAACTTTTACTTGTAACTTTTTTTTCTATTTCCAATATTTTGCCCCCTATAAGTGGGCAAAAATAGCAAAATAACCCTTCCGATAATACGTTGTAAAGTCTAAACGGTTAGAGAAAAATTAATGAAACTTAGGGGATCTTTACCATGTAAAGGGAAGTTTGTTTTTATGCAATTGCGCAGTAGGGGCAACCTCCCATTTTGCCCCCAGACCACCTAACTTCAAAATTGTAACCTGGAATGTATATTTTTGATAGCAGATTTAGATTCTACGGTAAGAAATAAAAATATTTTACTCCAAACTTTTTTTTCTATCTCCAATATTTTGCCCAATAGGGGGGCAAAGGTATAAAAATGGTAGATTTCAGCGCCTGGGGGCAAAATGGTGGTTGCCCCTAGTACGCGAGTGGATGATTACACACTTCCCTTTACATGGTGCAGATCCCCCAAGTTCCATTACTATATTTCAAACCGTTCAGATTTTATAACGATCTAAGCGCTATTTTTTTACTATTTTGGAAGGATTATTTTGCTCTCTTTGCCCCCCTGTAGGGGGCAAAATATTGGAGATAGAAAAAATAGTTTCAAGTAAAAGTTTATTATTTTTCACTGTAGAATCCAAATATGCTATCAAAAATATACATTCCAATTTGAAATTCTGAAGTTGTGTGGCCTGGGGGCCAAGTGGGTGGTTGCCCCTAGTGGGTGATTGCATGAAAACAAACTTCCCTTTGCATGGTAGAGATCCCCCAAGTTTCATTAATTTATCTCAAACCGTTCAAAAGTTAAGAGGGGGGGGGGAGACTTTTGGACCACCCTGTATATACACACGTACTATCCTATTTTTATCGTATAATGACAGAAAAAAATAGTTTTTAAGGTGCCTGTTCAAGTGTGGAATATGCAAATTTAAATCTTGATATACATTTTTTTAAGTTGACTCTCTTCTAAAGAGCAATAATAATAATAAGAGCAATTTTGTTGTATTTGTATCGAGCGCCCAACCAGTGGTTTTGCCGTCTTGTGGGCTCGTTAAAAACAATAAATAAATAAATAAATTTATTTTTAGAATTTTCTAATCAAAAAAAAATTTGGGGCTCCATAGTTACGGCCCCCAAAAATTTTTAAAATTTGACTTTTTTATATTAACTCCCGGAAATATCATCAGCCCACAGTGATGCATATTCTTGTATTTTTGTCATATTTTTAGGACCTGTCCTAATAGGGTAGCAGAGGGGGGGGGGGACATTTTTTTCGTTTTGTTTTAATTTTTTGGGGGGTAAAATAGCCGCCATTTTGGAAACACGTTATATTTTTGTGAACCAAATTTCAATACCTTTAAAATGATACCCAACTTAGAATTTTCAAATGAAAAAATGTTGGGGCTCCATACTAACGGCCCCCTAAAATTTTAAAATTTGACTGTTTTTAGATCAACTTCCGGAAATTTCATTGGATCACAGAGATATATATCTATGTATTTTTGCCATTTTTTTAGGACCTATTCTAATGGGGTAGTGCAGGGGGGGTACATTTTGGGTTTATTTTAATTTTTTGGGGGGTAAAATGGCCGCCATTTTGGAAACGCAATATATATTTGTAATCTACATTTCAATACCTTTGAAATGATACCCAACTTGAAAATTACAAAAAATATAAAATATTGCGATCTATTCGCAATTGATCGCAGATCGCAGAAATTTGGAGTGTTTAAGTCCGCAATAGTTTTTCTGTTTTTGGGCAAAAAATGTTAACTTGTATACCAAATTTCAAGTCTATAGCTTTAGTAGGTCGGGAGATATACTCCAAGATGCGACGGACGGACGGACGAACTACCAAAAGCATAAGGGTTTCTAGGACGACCTCGAAACCCTAAAAATCATACATAAACATATATGTTTACTGTAAATAGAGCTTTATGTGCAATTAGATGTTATAACGTTATAAATTAATTAAAATAAGACATTTATATTACTTTTCTCTGCTAACCTAAAGTAAGAAAGAATTACGAGGGACACACATAAATCTCATGAAAATAGTAGCAATATCTATTAAGTTTCCGGCGTTCAATTTGTACGTGTCTTAATTCCTATTATAATTTATGAGTATGTATTATATTATATAGAGAGTTCAAGTAGAATTCAAAAAATCATGGAAAAAAAGTGTTACGTAGAGAAATTTTGATAAATTAATAAGTAATAAGGTCTCTTCCTATAGAGCAAAGAAAGTAGAAAAATCATGTTTTAAGTATGTTTATGCATTTCGAGCCTAAATGTCTGAACTGATTTTTACCTATACTAACAAAAATGTATATCCCTAGATTAATTTTTTTAAATGGAAAATTAAGCTTTAACTTTATGTTTTTCCCTAAAAACGAAATGCTGATAAAACCATACACAGACAATCCTTAACTTTCGCGATGGTACTGACCCAATGTATTTAAGTCATTAAATGTATGGGAAAAGGAGGGTTACATGTATGAGGTACTGTTAACTAAATATGATAACATTATTAGTTTTAAAAAATAGTCTACCAATAAGTGAAGTAATACATAGCTTCCTCACATCCTATCACGTACTTTTATGATGCTTTGCTTTGATGACCCATTATTATCTTAATTAATATACTTTTTTCCCCACTTTCATTTAAATATTTCAAAATTGTTTTTTACAACTTAGCAAAACAATTAATGAACGAAGATGGTTTAAAATAATATGAGACCTCTCTGGATACTATTAATCCAAATTTTTCTTCAAAATGGGATGAGAGTAGATGCTTAATCTTAAACAAAGAAAATAAGAAATTCGTACTTCAGAGCGATCACTATAAAAGTTTTAATTATCTTTCCCGTGTCATATTTTAGCACGATGTTCTTTTTTAAACATATAATTTGACTTCCATTACACTTCTGTATATAATAAAAAAAGGGAAAAGTTTAAATCCAATTTTGGATAAACTTCGATACAACTTGTTGTCTCTTGTTCTATAATTAATTTTTTTATTAACTTAAGGAAATAAGGTGTAATGAATTTAGGTATCTTTGTTGGTATTAGAAGAGTATATGAGAAGTTTGAAACGAGGCAGAAATCGAGTTAGCCTTTCGCTGTAACCAGCCTTTTTTCCTTTTTTCATACCGTAATATCGTTTTCTTTCCATAGTAGGTATTTTCTTTGTTTTTAACCTTTAAATTGAATTATTTACTTGTTCCAGTTTTTTCTTATACTAACTTCCTTATACATTCTGTAATAATGACATTACTGTTAGTAAATGAAACTCAAAGAGCTGAAATTCGTTCCTTATATTTGGCTTTAATTTCCCCCAAATTTACTATACCTGTAAGCTATTATTATCATCTTGGAACCTATAAATTGTTTTTCGAAAAAGCGACATCATTGGCATTGGTATTGAAAAGGCATAACTTTTTCCTAAATATTAATGTCACCGAAAAAGAATTAATAGAAGCGGCAAAGAAATACATTAGTCTATATTCAGGTATATGGATTGAGGATAGTTGTTTTTTGAAAACTTTAATTAGTACAGTCAAAAACGATGATTATAATGGTTCTTTCTTTTGCGAAAACAATTTTTTACTTTCTCACATAAAGAGAAAGTATTGTGTAGGGGCGATAATTCGATTTGAGATTTTGATGGATTTACAGGTTTTGAAGTCCCCTGAGTTCAAAAAAGTGGTTCCCCTGGTCAAAAAAATGTCTGTCTGTGCAGACACCTGGAGCCTAAACTACTGGGGCCCATTTAGACGAAATTCGGCATATATGTTTAGGAAAATCATACCCCGTGGCAAAAAGGAGAAATTAATTTTAGCTCCAAATTTGGGGGCGCTACCCCCCTAAAACTCTGTCAAAACGTGAAAAACATTGAAAAGAGTTTCGACGATTTTGATTAAAAAATTTGAAAATGTAGTCCATTTAAATACGATTCTATCGATATAAGTCGTTTTCCCGGGAAAATCTATTTCCTGAGAAAATAGCTTTAAACGCGGACGGAGAAAGGCCCGGTTCGATTTCTCGCCGAGGAGAATTATTTTTATGATACATTTTTATGAAGTGTTCAACAATAATTAAATGTACCTACGAAAACTAATAAAAGGAAAACACTAGACTAACAATGAGAAAGTCTGTCTGAGTCGTCTCAGATCGATTTTTTGATTTACTGTTATTCTATTTTGAGTAGTAATAAAAATCCTTCTAAACTGAATTATTTTTGAGAATGATTTTTTAGAAGGGCCCCACAAAACCGAATAAAAGAAGATCTTACACAATGTTATAAAAACTACCCCTCTCCTTAGCTCGTAAATTTTTCCTCTTCCTTTAGAATTTTCTACCTCGTAAATGAAGTAATTTAACTTTTTTTTCTTATTTTTATTTATTACAAGGCTTATAATGTTATGGATAATAAGTGTAATAAGATTCTCTTCAAACTCGTTACTTGACTTCGTTACTCACTTTTTTGGGCGTCTGTTTATTTTTATTCTTCTTTATTATACACTTAATACACTAACTGTAAAATACTGAAACACTTTTAACGGTAAGCTATTATTCTTCGTTATTCTTAATTTCAAAATTTATTACTCTTCTATACATAACTTTTTTTCCATCTTGAGTCTTACAAAAAGTCAATAAATTTTGTTCTAACATAGCAGAAGTTTTTTAAATTGATAAGTAGCCTTAAGCTGTCGTTAAAATAAATTATAAAATTGAAAAAAAAAATCTTATAAACTGTAATACCCGGGAAAACGACTTATATGGTTAGAATCGAATTTAAATAGACTAAATTTTAGCGCTTTTTTGGAGGGGGGGGGGGCAGACTTAATTTATTGATTTAGCCTAGTGGTATGATTTGTCTGTAAAATAAGCAAAATTTAATCGAAATAAACCTAGATGGTTACACGCGTCTGGACAGTTACTGACACAAAAATGTTTAAAAAAAAAACACTTTTTTCACTCAATACATATAAATTCATCAAAATCTCAAAATTGAATTTTCGCACCATCATAATACATTCTCTCATATATAACACGTATATGAGAAAGTAAAAAATGGTATCAAATTACATACCTGTCTGATGTTTGTAGTCTGTAAAGACGCTTGGAGCCTTTAACTATAGTGTAATCTGATTTCGCTAAAATTTGTCATACATGTTCAGAAAACTTTTACCTCAACCTCGAGGTAAAATCAATATGTTATATACAAATTCTGATCGAGTCTGTCGCACCGATTTTTTAAACATATAATTTAGTAACAGTTGTAGCACAGTCTGCAATGTCCCGTATTATTATTAAAGTTAAAATGAAATTAATGTAATATTCTATCACAAGATTTAATACCCTGGAATAGGTCCATGCTGTACAGACTGGTCCGGGATCGAAATATTTGTTAGTAGGAATATAACATGTTCAATTACTTAGAAATACTTTTAAGAGAAACAGAATTATACCATTACCTGCCTTTAACATTATGTATAGATCATATTTTGTTAATTTTGAGTAAATATTTGTTTCGTCAAAAATGACAAATATGGCTTATATGGCAGGTTTGTTATTATTTAACTTTCTGTATAAATAATATTCTAACATGTATTATTCATTTTAATTAATGTTAATAATAAGAGAGATAAAATTCGATATAGCTGCTGGACATTGTATAACGAATAATTTAACTTCAGAAGAGAATAATACGGAAGAAATGTAATTTTAATTAAATTTTATACGGGATTTAAAATCACTGTAAAACATAAGTTAATAAAATCTAATTCAAATATCAGAGGAATTGGAATTAATGATACTGTACACGTTTATCTCAATAAATAGCTTGGTTTACCAATGAAATTCATGACACGAAGGGGCTGAAATCTGACGTTTCGCTTCCACTACTGGAAGCATTTTCAGGGGTGTGGACCTACGCACCAAGTTAACTTAATCCCTTATTCATAAATTGAACATATTTCCAAACATTTTATTTAATTGATTTATTACTAACTATGGGGCATTGTACAATCTTCGCACGTCAAGACCAGGAAGGTGGTCTCTGCGAGGCCGCTACCCAGTGAATTTACTGCATGGGGTGCTATGCGCCCCTCCCCATGAGTATCACAGGACAGCCCTGTGTGGAGGTCAAGGTGTGGGGACAACAATATTCGGATTTAAGCCGTAACCACCGCCATTTTATCTATTCTTCTTATAAAATAATAAAACTTAATCTTAATAATTAATTAACAATTACTATATTTGAGAATTTGAAATAACAACTATAAAAGACAATAAACACCTTGGTTTTCCGGTGAAATGAAAAACCAGGCGTCACGAAAGTCCAACCTGGACTTTAACCCCTTCGTGACGCAGATTTAAACCGGAAAACTAAGCTGTTTATTACGAGCCTACCTGCGAAAGCTTACACACCAAGTTATAAAGAACAAGTATAATGAAATAGTCCAGGAGATAGCGTGCAAGAAAGTGTCTGACTAACATCAAGCTAGAATTTTGTATACAAGTCAATCTTTTAGCGCCTTTTAAGAATATGTAGTCGGCTAAGTTCGTCTGCGGGACATAGCTTGGCAAAAGGCGTTTAAAAAAAAAAAAAAAACCGGTGGAGAGCGGCCATTTCTCACCAATTATGGTGGACAATGTGATTTTCATGGTCCTGATTACAGAATTAGTTAGTAGACCGAAAATCAAGTTGACGTTAGTCCGTCCCTTGACAGGTGACCACGTTGGTTTTTAGTAATATTTGAATAACTAACCTATCAAGTGTGAAAATAAGATCGACTTGATTTTTGGTCTACTAACTAATTCTGTACTCAGGATCATGGAAATCACATTGTCCACCATAATTGGTGAGACATGGGCGCTCTCCACCGGTTTGTTTTATTTCAAACGCCTATTGCCAAGCTATGTCCCGCAGACGAACTTAGCCGACCACATATTCAAAAAAGGCGCTAAAAGATTGACTTGTATACAAAATTCTAGCTTGATGTTAGTCAGACACTTTTTTGCACGCCATCTCCTGGACTAAAAGAAAAGTCTTTATTTTTTTATAATAAATTTCTAGGTTTTTAACTATTCTTCATTATTAATTTGCTCTTTTATCAATTTTTTTTTTCTTTTTCTTTAAGAAAAAAATTAAAAAGGAAGTCGACTGTTTTGCAAAGCAAAAGAGTTTTTAATTTAATGGTTCAATGTCGAAATATTACAAAGTAAAACCCAAACTTTTTTAAATAAATATTTTTTGAAATAAACGTATTAATATAATTTTAAAGGTATACAAATAAGTACTTTTTTAAAAGATATTGTTGTATTTTCAAATTTGGAATGGTTCTTAATATAAAAGCGATTTAAGGTAGAAAAGAGTTGTTTTTAAAATTATCGAAACTTAAGTGTTAACTGGGCATGCTTTTAATATAAGGTTTATAGTTATATAACCCTGAATAAATATGATTTTTATACTTAGTTATTGTAGACAGAAAACCTCTCAAGCACACTAATCCACTTGTATTTATAATTATTAAAAGTTAAATACTTTGAATAAAAGTTTGTAAAATTAGCAAAATTATTATTATACCATTTAATTTAAAATATTAAACCATCTAATATATATATATATATATATATATATATATATATATATATATATATATATATATATATATATATATATATATATATATATATACAATTTTCGATAAGAACATTTTCTTATCCGGAGCCAAGAGAAGGAGAAAAGAGGAGCCACGACTAAAAAACCGTGGTAAGTGAAAATGAGATGAGGAGAATATAAGAAGTTGAAAAAGAAAAAAATGGGATATTATATAGGAAAGATAGAGGCAAGGCCTTCTAGCAAGATAGTGAAAGGAAATCATATAAATTTCACTGTAAGAGAAACCAGTAGAGCTTTCATGTTTTCAGCGAAGCCCTCCTCATCCTACTTTTCAGTAGAATTTATATCGAAATACTCCACCGCTTCGTAGTGGTTTAAATTGAAAAGGCTACTTTTACCCTTAAATGGGGGTAAGATGCTCTCTATTTTTCATCTTACTATAAGCTAAACATCGGTTAGCTTAGCTTTGTAAAAGAAAAACGCTATGATAAGAAAAAGTGTTCAGACCAAAAAAAAGTATTTAGGAGATAATGTAACTTTTGGTGCTTGTGTAAATTTGTAAAATGTAAGAGAAAATAATCTATGAATATATTATATAATATTAATCCACCGGGGTGATTAAGATAAAACATAACTTATTATTTTAAACTCAACAACTTTAGAATAAATTTGAAACTGATTAATTTTACTCTTCTCAGTATTAGTTAGTATAAGTGATAATTATCGTAGCTTATAGGAAGAATTTATAATTAATTCTGTAGCTATCCATTCTTTTGTGTCAAGCTTGCTACGACTTATATACAGTAAATATAAACTCAGCGGACACAATAAAGTATTCATGTACGACATAATGCTCAAACCTTAATATTGAAATGTACACAGCGATTGCACTGAATGCTCTAATTCCTATCGCATCGCATCCAATCCAAAATCCTAAGAACTATACCAATAATTTTATAAACTATACAATGAAATCCTTTATAACAAATGTAATGTTCCATCCGCTGCGACCTCGACAAACCCAATAAATATCTTTCCACAAGTACATATCCTTACATTCCAATCCCCCTTGTCCGAACACGTTTTTTCTTTACCATCCTACACTTGGCTCAACTCCTCTAAAACCAAACGTACGGAATCTAACATACGGTATAAAATTCCTTTGCGACTCCTTGACCAAAGATCCCACCCATCTCTTTATAATAAGATCTTTATTTGCACAGCCAAGTGCTCAGATTCTTTTATGCTCTAATCACTCCAATCAAAGATCTTTTGAAATATCTCCAATTCCCTATCTCTCCCATTTCTTACCCCATAATTCACAAAGACCTTAAAATTCCTTAGGACCATGATCTCATTTCTTCCCGCTATATAAAATGCCATAAAACCCTAAATCAACACCCAACAATTTTTTATCTCCGTTTTCAAAAAGTCCAAGGGAGAAACCCGTTTCAAAAATTAGGGAACATTTTTAGTCTCGTCTACTGTCCGATTTTAATGAAACCAATCGTCCGATTTTAATGAAGTTCAAAGCGGTAGGTCATAATTACTCCATTTTGGATCCCATATAATTTCAACCTTCTGCGTCCATTGGTTTCTCTTCCACATGCGCATAAAGGTTTGTCTTATTAACTTAAAAATGCTCATCTGATTTAGATAAATTTGGATGATATGTTAAATAAAGCCCATGAAACCCACAGACGGTCGTGAGCTTCATAAAACTAAACGTACAGACAATAATTATAATCCCCGCCCCCTAAATTAGTACTTCTATTTATGTAAAAAAATTGAAATAACTTTGACAGATTAAATACGGAGGAAAATTAAATAAATTAGGCAATAATGGGTAGTAATGTAAGCAAGGAAGCTATGTGGCGCACTAATTGGAAGACTATTTTATTGTCAACCTAATATGAAAGTGTGAAACATGACTAACCTCTCTGAGATTCCAGATGTGTCGGTGTTTAGTCTTTGGTAACAGGAGTTGGGAGTATGGTAACAGGAGTTGGGAGTATGGTAACAAGTCAGTAAGTCAGTAAGTCGACCCTCAGTAATTTTGTTAATTGTACTTTAATGATCACTTAATATGCTAAGGTTCCCTCAGTGTAAGCGTAAACGCAATCAATACTTACACGTCCCTATAGCTCGGATTTTATTTCCAATTTGTAACTTAACTTGAAGAATATTAAAACTAAAGTTTAGTATCATTTAGAAACCATTTATTAATTATTGTAAAATTTAATAAGGGAGACGTAACAGAGAAAAATGCAGTCAACTGCTTCGTAGAGCTTTGTACGCAGAATCCAAATGTTCAGGTTAGAATCCTGGCGGTGGAGTGTATTTTTCTCTTTTACGTTCTAGAACATAATTACGATTAGATTGAATAAACTGACCTCAAATCCACACACCCTAATGAAATAGAATAATCCAGCATTGCAAATTAATTGAAACAAAAAGCAACAACTATAATTTCAAAGAATGTGCTCCCAAACTATTGTTTTATTTATAAATATTAAGTATATTATGATTACATAATGTATTTTGCTATTAATTCAAATGTTTAATATTACTTAACCCTTTATATTATACAACTGTTGATAATAATTAAACATAGCACAATTTTGAATATGATAATTGTATGCACACATTAATAACATTGTTTAAAGATTATTTCCATATATAATTCGAGATAATCGATACCATAGATATGTTATCAAAGGTGAAACATGATGACATTAATACAAAATAGGATGGGACAAGCTTTGACATTGTTTGTCAACTAGATTAAGCTGTATAATTTAAATTCTATAGTAGACGACTATATTATCTCACGGAAACTATTAAGATAATTTAAAACTATTAATGATAGTTTATAAAACATAATTTATTGTGGTATTATGATTTGTTCTATAATATAGGCTATGGAAGCCAGACTAATTCTACATTACAAAGAAGGTCGCGTTTAAAAACGAGTTTATTCCAACGTTTCGAACTTATAGCATAAAATTACTTTCATAATTTTTCCTCATACTATAAATTTCTGCCATATAAAACCTCGTAACCCGAAAATCGGTGTTTTTTCGAAGAAATAACACTGGTTTTTATAATAAAATGACTAAAATACCGTTTTAATATAGGTATATTTAAAGTAAGAATATTGATATTTTATATAGTTCTCAAAACATTGTTTTTTATGCTCTTCTTGAAAATATGTGTTTTGACGTGAGGTTTTAAAATTACACCATTTAAAACTTATAGGGGGCCAACAATGGTCTAATTATGACCTACCATCAAAATTTCATTAAAAACAGTCGCAGAATTTTTTTATACGTAGTTCTTGAGGTATGTTGGTTCGTAAAAAATGAACGACAGACAGAAACGGAACTAAAACTGTTCCCTAATTTCTGAAAAAGGAGTTCTGTCTTGATTTTTTTTTTTTTTTTTTGTAAATTGGAAATATAAAAAAAATATTTGCAAAACGATCACACACGGAAGCATTAGAGAGTAGATAATTTACAGAAACGAAGTTGATCACGTACAGACCACAATAATATTTTATAACGTACATATAGCCTATAATTTTTCATATAACTGATCAGCAATCATTCGAATACGCTAAGGTCATTTACTAAATAAGCAGGATCAGCTGTTTAAGAAACAATAGGATCATTAGTGTGGGATATGTCTCGACTCTGGAAAAAACCTAAAATTTCATTCCTTATAATGATCGCAACGCTTCTGTTACATTGAGTAAGCTCGGAAGTAAAATCTATTTAACATTAAAGTAAAACTAGGAGATATTATAGATATTAATAATAAGGTAGAATTATCGATCATAATATGATGCAATTACAACTCGAATGACAAAAAACGGAATACCATATTATCAAGACAACGAATATCTAGCAAAAAAAATACTTAATTTATGCTACTAATAGAAAGATGAGATTACTTAACAACACTTTTAAAATCCTACACAAAAAAACAAACTTTATCAACTAATTAGCTACTATATTAAGTAGGCACACAATACTCAAGTAAATAGTCTAACTTTTTAAAAAGGGTTTAAGCGAGAACATTGGAAAAAAGAACTTGCTAATTTCAGATCTAATTGTCTTCCCCTTAAATCTAAAAAAAAAAATGCTTAAGTCTATTACTGTATTTTAACGAATCATGAATATTACAAATTATGAATATTAATCATTACGCGTCTAGTGCGGTAAGTAGCATTTTGCTACTTACCGCGAGTGTGGGGTTTGCACCCGAACGACGGCGAGGGTAGTAAAACCACACGAGCAAAGCAAAATACCGTTTTCACACGAGTTGACTCCATCCAGTACGGTAAGTCCTTTGCTCGTGTGGTTGTACTACCCTCGCTGTCGCTCGGGTGCAAACCCCACACTCGCATGCAAAATGCCGTTTTCGCACGAGTTGCTTACCGTACTTTATCTACGATTGTTAGATTTTAATAATAAATACAGGAAAAAATAATAAACTTCTGTATGTAAGTTCGTATTTCTCTTATGATAAAGATGGCATTCATTCATTAGTTGTATTTTGTGTCGAATTAATTATTTCGGGAGCCGTGTTATTCTCCTAATATTCGTCATAATCAATTAAATCACTTGTTACTTTTATAATATAAATCAACTGTTACTTTTATTCAACCAACAGCAAATTAGTTTTGTTAAATGTAAACAAACTCGCTAATCGTGCGTAAAGGTCAAGAATTCTTCAGAATTATGAGACGCGCATGCGCAATGAATACAAGTACGTAAAGAATCACTTTCTACGCATCTAAACAGCGATACAATGTTTATATTTCGTATCAATCGTAGATAAAATTGTTTAAGTTAAATAAATAAATGTATTATTTAAAAATATTTAAATTATCAAACAATTGAAATATATCCAATTCAATTCTTTTCTAATCTTAAAATTAGTTGAGCTAAACACTTGTGTGCTCATAGAAGATTCTTTAATAACTTTTATAATCATTTTTACGACAGTAAGCTATGACAAGAGTCCTAATTAAATTCGAAAAATAATAATTATGCAAGAAGCAAATTAATCATGAAGCCAATCAGACAGATCTCTGAAATTATGAGTTAAACAGGGTCAGAGCGAATATCTTTAGTCTACTCTGATTTTGTGTTTCCCGTTTGACATTGCTGATTCCCCAGGCGTTTTTACAAGAATCGCGAGTGACACACTAGCTACAAAACAAGAATCAAATAGAAATCAAAGACTTACCAATGGATGGAGTCTGCTCTCCACATTCCTTAGCCACTTGTAGGATTTTGGATCGAATGGAATCGCTATTGCTCTCACTTTGAACATAACTCTCTACCAGCTCTACAGATCTTTGATTTAAAACCTGTTATAAAGAATTAAAGTCGTGTTTCATCATTAATAATCTTATTAATAATAATTTTAATCTTAGCACTAATAATTAATGTCTTATTATTCATAATAATATTCTTATCACTAATAATTAAAATTTTATTATTAATAATTTAAATCTTATTAGTATACTATTACAAATATATATTAATATATACAATAATAATACTTCTATAAAATATTATAATATAAATGTTTTACTATTCACGGTTTACGCTTTAAAAAGTATATTTTTAATTAGCACAAACACTAGTAAACGAATGAATGTAAGCGAATATGTAGGAGTAAGATCCTTTTGAACCTACTTTCTTTTGTGCCTTTGAAATTGCAGTCTTCCGTGACTTTAAATTATAAATATAACTAACATTTGCCAAAAGATGCAAGTAAAATATTGAGCTTAAAGGTCAAGAATATATTGTGGCAAAAACACAATGCGGACTATCTGCAGTCCGTCGTGGATGTGGTAAACATAATTTCAAACTATTTTACATTAGTATTTGAATATTCAATTATATAGTAATGAGCCCTTAGGCCCTTGACAACGGGCTTAATTTTATATTTAAAACTAAAAGTAAAACTAAGTAAATTAATTTAGATCACTACTTAAGATCAATTAAGTTATTTGTTGTTTCGTCTATCATGTGATTTCCAGTAAACTGCGATCTCAAATATTACTTATTGCGAACTGTGAAAAATAACAGCTCACCTGTCCGCCTTCTGTTTGAACGGGCCTTAAAAAGAAGTGGTTGTATTTATATAAAAAAAATAATTATTTTACGTGGAAAGATAATTTCTTCAAATTCCTTGGTATAATTGAACTATTTTATTGAAGTTACTTGCAAAAGAAATCTTGGAATTGTATTTATTTTTTTTTCTCGAATAAATAATATAATAAAGAGAAAGTATTGTAAAGGCACGAAAATTTAATTTTGAGATTTTGCTTATCTGACCGCCTTCTGTTTGATCAGGACAATGCAATATTACAGACTACAGAGTCGGCTTCCCGCTTGCTAAATGGAATCACACGTTTTGTGATCCCATGAGTCCAATAAAGTAGTTTTTTTAAAAAAAAAAAAAATAAAAAGATCTGTCTGTCGTCATAAGATTTTAGAAAACACTGGACCAAGTAACAATGTACACTTATATGAGAAAATTTAGTTTTTCCGTGGTAGGCTGTGAAATAGTAACTTTAGAGCCTAAAAAACATAGCTAAAATCCATTTTTTCATTACGTGGACATAAAAAATCTTTTCATCACTAAAAGATTTTTTATGTCCGGCGGGTAGTTGTCAAAACTTCCGTTAGTACCGCTGCAGTCTTTGTAGAAATGCTTCTAGTACGTTTAAAATCCGCTAGATGTCAATGCGTTTTATTTATCTTTTCTTATAGTGTAACCTCTTTTTAAGGTTTCTTTTTTTAAGTCTTAAGTATGTACTAATATTTGTTATTATTATATATTGATTAGTGATTAATATTTAATGTTTTTTCATTGTCTGCTACCTCGGAAAAAATAGCATATGCTACGCGACTGTGAAGTGTTTTTTCTTTACCTTGGCAATATTTACTGTCTCGCTTCGCTCGACAGTAAATGTAATTGCCGCGGTAAAGAAAAAACTCACTTCACAGCCTAGTAACATAATATACTATTGAATTATATCGGACAGATTTTTCCAATTGAAATCGATTAAGCAACATTTTATTTTGATGAGAAGATTTTTTTATATTATCGTTAATAACAAAGACTTCGAGAGAAAAGGTATTAAAAAGAATATTTATTTAATAAATGATTCATTTAAAAATGTAATTATATTTTTAATTTGTATAAAAGTGTTAATTAGAAACGCCTGAAATAATTAAAACTTTAAATGGTTAATTAAGATAGGATACAAAGGCTATACTAAAATGTAAACAAACACGATTGCACATAATTATAAGTTGTGTGTTATTATACCAACCTAAGGTAGCCTTTTAACTGTGTTAACTGTGAGCCTACCAACTGAAAAGCCTTTTGTTCGTAAACTCACTTTTCTAAAGTTACTTTAGAACTTTCAACTTTTATAAAAACTGCAGGGAATAAGGTGACAAGAATCTTGTTCCTTTTCTTAAGAAAGATATTTCTATTAGCATCAAAGAAACTAAATCTTTTAGGATTTCAGGTATATAATACTTCGAAAATAAGCTCTCGCAAGCGTTACTTGAATTAACCAATAACTATCTCATAAAGTCAATTAACGTGCCAATAATATTACAAATTATTCCGTAAAAGAAGTATCGTGGTTATTCTGAAGAGCAAAAATTGTTTATTAATCCTGGACAGAAATCTGTTTCAGACATCAGACAACATTTTTGGTCTCGTGTCAGTCTGTCTTTCAACATTTTTGCGAACAATAAAAAAAAAACTTAATAAAATTTAGATGATAGATTACAATCAACATAATGATAGTCCCATATAAATTTAAATCTTCCGCGCCCATTGGTTTCTATGAGCACAATTTTTACTTTCTCATGTAAAGAGAAAGTATTGTGATGGCGCAAAGATTTTGGTGTATTTAGATTTTTTGAGATCCCCTGATTCCAAAAAAATGTCTGTCTGTAGTCTGTGCCTAAACTACTGCACCAATTAACGAAATTTGGCATACATGTTGAGAAAAATCAAACCCCGAGGCGAAATCGAGAAATGAATTTTACCTCCAAATTTGGGAGCACTACCCCCCTAAAACTCCGAAGAAAATCGAGAAAAAAATTATTTCTCGAACATGGTTCCGACGATATTGATTAAAAAATTCTAAAATGTAGTCCATTTAAATACAAATCTAACGGTATAAGCCGTTTTCCCGGGAAATATCTAGTTCCTGAGAAAATTGCTTTAAAGGGGACGGAGAGAGGCGGGGTTCGAGAGAAGTTAAGATAATTTTGATAAAATGTTCAATAATTGAAAAATATTGAGTTGTCTCGGACCGTTTTTTTTTATTGTACTCTTTTTTTTTTTTTTTTTTTTTTTTTTTTTTTTTTTTTTTTTTTTTTTTTTTTTTTTTTTTTTCTTTTGGGTTTTAGTCCCGATCAACTGCCAGGGTTATTACAGGACGGATTATTGTACTCTTATTCGTAATACTTTTTCATTATATTATTTTACTCTTATTAGTAATTTTTTTTACATTTTTATCGTACTACATATTATTTAAATGTACTCATCTGATACTTAAGAAATTTTGATGGTTTGTTGAAAATGGCCCTTTTCATGGGCCCAAATTAATTTCAACATAAAATAAATATATATTTTTTATTACCATTTAATTTATTTTCGTCTTTGAGAAACATTTTGGAGTATACTAATTTTGCTTCCGTGCTAAGCGAAAGCAACAGAACCATGGTGTTCTTTCCAAAGAACAGAACTTTTAAATGTCTCCAAATTTAAAAGTTCTCCTCAACCAAAATCTATACTGTCTTCAGTGAAAATCATTGGTCCACGGATCAGTCGCTCTGTCTATCTTCAAACATTTATGTAAACGCCTATATTTTATAAAGTCTACTTAAAACATGTTACTTTATACCACATTGCTGAGGTTTAGTTATCCTCCACCCAAAAATTAAGAGAAACGGCCACAATGTTTTTAAAATACTATAATACATTTTCGTATGTTCTATTAGAGTACAAAAAATATAAGAAGCATTAACAATTTTTTCCATTTAGACTTTAAATTAAGAGGGGGTGAATGGAGGGGTAGGGAGAAAAAAGTAAAAAGGAAAGAGAAAGAGGAGGAGACGAATAGAAGGAATGGGATGTGAGCAGGGTGAAATATACATGAGGTTTAATGCAGAGGAATGGGAATGGACTTGGGAGGTTTTATTATGGTTATTCAGTCGAGACATTTCTTTTGTTTTGCTTCACTACCTCCTGACCCTCGACTTTCCTTTCCATGTAATAACCTCGTCAATATAATCATCCCATCATGTATTCTATTAAGGTTTAAACCCAACGTTATTTACTTATGTATATCATATCTATAAATATAAAATTAAAGTTTTGTCTATACAATGATCAGAATTAGAAAATTTTTGGATACTTTTTCAATTCATACATTAAAGCCAATCCGGCCTTAACATTATCAAGTCTGTCGGCAATGTTCCAACTTTTTACAAAACTGGCAGATCGAAAACCCATATTTTTTTATGTAGCGGTGTGCACTAACATGCGCCCCATGCATGCTAGAGGCTTTGTTTTCACTGAAGATATTTACTAGAACCAAAGTTATTGAACAAAAGATAAAGAAGATATGGTTTATTAAAAAAAACGCGTCGAAAATTTGCTTAACAATACCGGTTATTGATTTTTTTTTTTTTTTTTTTACAACAAAAGAAGGGTGAAGGCTAGTAAATTATGATATACTGTGGACCACTTGGTGATGATACAACAATAGGTATAATTAAAACATCGAATTTTTCTACAACAATGATCGATCACAGATCGAGAAGATTCGCCTGGTTAGCCAACTTTAATACTACTCAAGAAAGATATAAGAAATTGAACTTAATCAACTACTTCAATATTAATTTTCCCGTGGAGGGGGGGATCACCTTCACAACCATGTATAATATTCATCTTTGGTAAAAATACTTCAATAATAATTCAACTTTTGATAGGGCCACAACACACATACAGTTACATAAATGTAGGCTGAATAAGACTAGCAAATAAAAAGAATGACGTTATTAAACATTAAAGGCAGTAAAAACCGGTTCTGCCAATTCTTGCATTTAACAACATATAATAACCAGTATGACATATTAACAGCCAAGCCAGAATTTTGTCAGTGTTACAAATACATATTAGCCAAGTATACAATGCGGTGTCGTGGTGCCATGTCAAAATAAAATTAACCAACAAAAATATTTACAATAATTTAGTCTTGTGTTGTCTAATATTAGATTCTGTGTAGATTTTTAATAGATTCAGTAGTTTTATTGTTGTAGTGTGTCTTACCAGTATTGAATTAAAAATACCGCAGATTCAAAGTTTTCATACTTCTTTACACTGATGGTGCCCAAAAGACCGTCAACTGGCTTTAAAAATTACAATTTAATTGTAAGGAGGCGTTCGTTATTTATCCTACTAAATTGTGAATCTTTGAAACAGGACCAGTGTAATGATTAAGTATAAGGGTTTTGGATATACTACGTTACCATGAATTTTCAAAACCCTTTTGAAAACTGTTTTGTTTCAAACCAATTTGTTTTCCATGAGGAGTTTCCAAAACAGTTTTCACAATAATTTTGAAACTGCAAACCCGCAGACTATTCATTGTTAAGTCAGGTTGTAATATCTCTGCTCGTCATACGTACCCCTCATCATACGTACTCATTATGGTACCGCGCATGTCTAAATTCTATTTTTAATTCAATACCCGTTTCCATGCTATTTTTTCAATACTGTTTCAATACAAAACTAAAAATTTGCTGGTGTGACCTTGAACTCAAAACGTTTTTAAATTACCGTCTCAATGGAAACGTAATAGTTGTTTATATATATTTTTAAGGACTAGCTGGTTTTTTTTAATGGTAAGCTCTCCACGACTATGGACTCTAAACTTAAAAGTTCATCAATGCTAAATAGGTTTAACTATTATAACGTTCAGCTTAACTTGAATATGTATTTTTTTAACGTTGGTATCAAATCATTTTGGTTAAATAAATAAATCATTATTTAAAAAGGTCAATCCCTTACCCCCCATTTTTGGACGAATATGTAGATATATGTCCTTTAATGATACCTTACTTTATCTATGGATGATAAACAGGTCATTGGCACTTTGACAAAAAGGAACGTTACTTTGTCCCGAAAATGTTCTAAAAAAAAGTATTTTAGGGAACACTTTATAATACAGTTTGGAAGGTCTCTTTAAGAGACGAGGGAAAAGCATCCATTTACCCTGAGTGACCTCAATACTAGGCTGGTGGTGTGGCCATCCGTCCTATGTCATATTGCTCTGTGTTAATGCTGTGCCTCTACCTAGGAAGGTTTCTCTCAAAACCCGGACTAGTATATAATGGGCCTTTGTACGTAGATTCTAGATTCCCTCTGCCTCTTACTCCTGCTATATGACATTGAAAGCACCCTCTAGTAATATAGAAGGGTGTTCTCTCTAGTCCAGAGATATTACCCTTAGCTATCTCTAGATAGAAACCACCTTCAACATCATCATTTTCCCTAAGGGCTTGAGAGAAGTTCACAGATCCATTTACAGCGACGAAAAAACATACAAATACACTGATCGCTCCATAGATACTTGTCAAACTACTCGTCGCCTTTTCTTTTTTCGTTCTTAACAAATGCTACAATCTACCTATCTACCCTTACATTCACATGTTTTTCTCATAGCACTAATCTCTAAGCATTCCATTAAGTTCACTCTTTACTTAACGTAAGTATAAAAATACTTTTTGTCCCTATAAATTTACCCCACGCGACGTGCGAAAACAATCACAGCTATTTTGGCTAAAAGACAATAATTTCATCTCTTCGATCAATTTTGCCAAGATTTGTATCTTTTTTGAAAATTATTATAAAAAAAAGCAATGTTTACAAAATTGTAAACAAAAGGAAATTTAAATGAAGTAAAGTTGCATAGTTACCAGAGATAAGAGTTGATGCAGAACTATATTTCGTTTCTCTAGCAATGTTTTGAGAAGCCGCAGTTCCTTAATTCAAACTACAATCAAACCAAAGAGCAAAACAATAATGAAAAAGAACTTTATCATAAAATAAATAAATATACGAGTATAATCAGTATATCTAAGGCAAACAATAATTACTCTAGAAACACCTTCAATAATTAGGCTTTGATCATATAGACGTACTACACATATATTATGGTCTATACCAATAATCACAACATTAGGAGGGGAGTCACTATTACCATTTTATTTCCATTCTTTTGGAAAATCCATTGAGTTAAACATACATAGAGAAACATACATACACGTTAAACATACATTGATTTAAAATTCATTGAGTAAAACCATCAGTTGTTTATAGTCAAACTAGAATAAAAAAATTAAAAGACTCCTGTTTCACCCTTTTTCCACTACTTCATTTACTTATTTAAGATGTAGGTAACTTAATAATAATTGATTTAATTCATATCAGCATTCATGTAATAATTAATATTTTTTTATTTCTTATACCAATATACTTACTTGAAGCAAATATAATATATTTCATAAATAAAAAGATAAATTTATTTAATGCTGTAGCACTCCAATGTTTAACGTAGACCAGAGCGTAAGAAGTTTAGGTTATTGAATATAATTAAATATGCCAAGTGCTGGGTAAAACGGTGTGTGAGATTATAGGTCGGGCCGTCGACATTTTCTTTCCCAAATCAAATTTAAAAAACAAATTCTGACTTGGCAATTACGCAGGACGAGGATACAATGTTGTATACGACGAAGCATAACATTTATTTTTATTTTTTTTAAATTATCATATGGAAAATACAAATTAAATAACAACAAACTGTTTAACCTTTTTGTGCTGCGTAATTGTCAAGTCAGAAAATATTTTTAACTTTAAAAATGTAGAGTGATTTGGGAAAGAAAATATTTGAGTTTGTGAGGGACAAAGAATCGAGATAGAGAGGGGAGACACACAAACAACATCACTTATCCAGTACTTACTTGTACTGGATAATTGAGACCTAGTAGAACTTTTTTTTGAACACATAATATGTAAATATACAGGGTGGAGCGCAGCAGACGTATGCATTTGAAGAGGGGATTGCTCCCATCCTATTGGTCCTAGACGTTTGAGAGTAGGGTCGTTTGAAAGAGGGGGACGGGAAGTTTATGTTCCACGTTTCTGCAGGACGGGGCCACAGCCCACACAGCAAGGGTTTGCGTAAACGTTTTGCAAGACAGATTTTCCGGGGGTCTCATCTCCTTAAGAGGCGATTTAAACTGGCCAGCAAGATCGCCTGATTTGGCTCCTTGTGATTTTTTTCTGTGGGGATACCTTAAATCCTTGGTCTACAGCGATCGTCCCAGAATCCTGGAAACCCCCAAGAACAACATTGCGAGCCAAAATTGCCAAAATTCCTGAGGAAATGTTCGAAAGAGTGCACAAAAACTTCAAAAAAAGGCTTAATCAGTGTTTGGAATGTGAGGAGATTATCCGATACTTTGTTTAAATATAGGTAAATTTAAATTCCCCATGTTATTTAATCAGGAAAAAAATTTTAAAAAAAATTAATTTGTAACATTCTGTGTTTTATTACATTTTCAAATTCATACGTCTGCCGTGCTCCACCCTGTATTACATAATGATATAAGAAAATATAGAATAAATAAGGGAAGGACATATAATAGGAAATAAATAATAACAGAAAATTATTATCTTTGTTTAGAAGGAGTTTAAAACGCAAGGCAAAGAAAAAGTATATGATTCCCGGTGGGTTATGATTATCTTATGAATTTTTATTTCTGGCTCAGTTTGTAATGAACTCTAATTTAAAATTAATTTTATATATCTAAGTATCTTAAATAAGATAATAGAGTTGGGTCCAAAGTGCCTTGAGTTGATTCCAGTAAAGGATGGTACGGTTGCTCGACTTGGCAGGGGCACAGTAGTGCCCCCAGATCAATTCCTATCTGTGGCTGCAACTGGACTACCACATAAACTGTTTTCCTTTAATTGTTCATAAATGTAATTTTGTATTTGGTCCCTTTTATTTGTTTTTCATTGGCCTTTTTGTTGGCCAATAAATTTTGTTTTTATTAGTTAGATTTTAATGTCATTTTGTTTTTTATAACTCAATACAGTCTTCTTCCACAAGGTGTTCGTACAAACATGATATCGTTTTTTCTTTATTCTTTTCTTTTGCGCGGAAATGCCGCGATACTATCATAATACATCAATTTATAAATTTCTATAGTTAAAATTGCCCAACAGAAATAATAAAACCACATATTTTTCTTTTCTTCTACCATTTATTACAGATCTATACCAAAATATCAAAACCTAAACATGACTTGAGTGAAAGTGAGAGGAAGTTATAGAAAAAAGAGAGGAGAGAGGTGTAGTATATAGATATATATAAACACATATTATTGGAGCCTTGTTTTCCTCTTTATATATCCCGTTAAGGATGATGGAGCTCCCTTTCAACATAGGGTCTCTCCCATTTCCCTTTAGACCCAATTTCATTAGCTTCTTTCCATTCTATTTCACCCCTTTATTTCCCCCTAAAAAAGGGAAAGAGTGGATGGATAATTTTCTTTACTTTATTCAACACTCTCAAAAAAAAAATCTCCACCCTTACAATAAACAAACTTTTTTTCTAACTCCCTCTTGGATTCAATCAAAATGAAAAAAAAGATAGAAGAACAAGGAAGAGTCAAAAGAAAGAAAAAGAATACGAATAAAAAAAAGTTACATGATGTTTTCATAATTGGGGAACATTCTCTATCAAGACCTTCAGCTAATGGATCCATGCTCACAATTTTTCCTTCTTTCGTGTTATTGTGTAAAGAAAAGAGTCTGCGTAGTTTCCTGCTCTCTGGTAAAGAATTTCCTTTTTCATTTTTCACTGGAAAAAAAATTAAATAATAGCCAGAATTATTTTAATATGATTTTTTTTACCCTGTTACCGTTAACACGGTTTCTACTAAAAGGTAGCTCCTGTTAATTAGCAGTGTAATAATTTTCTTCCTTTTTTTCCTTTTACCCCCCTAACAACATCTCCCTCGAAACTAATTAAATTTAAAAAGGGATTCATATTAAATAGGTTTAATTATTCTATAAAAAGTGCGAACAACTTTAAAAATATAAGTATTAATTTCAGGTGTATAAAATACACCTATTATAATTTTTATTTTGTTAAATTAGGGTTGCACTATCCAGAATGAGCCGTGGTTTCGTTAAACCTGGTACGAAAATAAACAAAATTCTTTTTAGAGTTTTTTGGACCGGAAAAAATACCTAAATAAAATGTATTCTTTGTGTTATTTTTGTTAAAATGTAATTAATTTTGTAGTATCTGTACACCACACATGTAGAGAAATATAAATAACTTATCTTATGCACTCATGTTGAAATATAAGGTTTTAAAGCAAAAACTTCAGAATACGCTAATAAGACAGATTTAAAAGCAAAAATGATTTCTTACAGTAACACAAAAACTTTTTTTATAATGCAGTGACGACTGCATTATAAAAAAAAATCCCTCAGTCCCAAAAATGGGGAACGTAGATTGCTGCATTCTATTAAGTTGAACAATTTACAAATGAGGCTAATCTGCAGTTATCCATGCAGTCGTGAATCGCTTGACGGCACAATTTTGCTTGATTTATACACTTAATAGATTATATCCCATTGTCAAAAGAGTTCATTTTTAGGATTTATACATTTAAAATATTATATCTATTTAATTAATACATTTCAGAGATGATATTACTTTGTCTAATCAGTACATTCGATAGAGGGCCCGCCAATTTTCTAACCTCTTTTCCTAGGTGGCTGGATAACTGCAGTTTTATCACAAATTATTTATTCTTGGTAAATTTCGTTATTTTAAACATAAAATGCAAGCTAACACACCTTTAAATACAGATAATCTAGGCCAATGATGGCGAACCTATGACATACGTGTCAGAGGTGACACGCCAAGATATTTTGGGTGAAACGCAAAATTTTACTCATTTGGCTTGAACTTTACGAAATACCAACCTTTAATTAAAGATTCATGCATAAAAGATGACATTCTATCCAATAAATCTCGTATTAAGATTTCTTACATTTGAGTAAATAATTACTTGGTCCAGTGTTTTCCATTTCTTAGTTGTTTTGAGGGTTTCTAGTCAAACTTATAATCATTTTTAATGTTATCTAAATTTACCATAAAAAAACTTCTCCCCGTCAGTAAATGGAACTCGACCTCTCACCTTTTGCATTTAAAGCTACCTCTCACCTTTTACATTTAAAGCTACGAGAGATGTCCGTAAAATAAGGTCCCTATATTATTTTACAAAGAAAAACACGTTTATTTGCAATTAATTATACACTTTTGGAAATCCAAGTTGCTATCAACGCATTTTCTTACGTTGAAACGTAAGAAAGAGATAATAATAATCCCTTGGTGCTAGGTCCGGGCTATGGGGAGGGGGTGAATTTATCCAATCCAAATTGATGAGGTCGGTTGTTGTTCGGGTGGAGTGGGGACGAGCCTTGTCCTGAGAAGTATGCCTCTTCTTTTGTTTTGAATTGTCCGGCGAAGGTTCTTTAAAGTCTGACAGTAGCTATCAGCGTTTATTGTTGTCCCGGTAGGCATAAACTCGTTGGCTGTCCGACACACTGTTCATCATGGACGTCTGTACGTCTGTTTTTAAACTCTCTGCTAAATTTTTGCACATTTTCGATGTCCATACACTTCACTAAAACAATAAATTTCTATAGGCGTTCTCGTGACTCCAGAGCCTCGGAGACCTAATTTTACGAACAGCCTAATATTTACTCAGGAACTAGATTGTTCCTGATGGTAGAAGAACTATACTTTTAAAGGGGAAAATATTTATATGGTTAATTTTGTATTTAGGTTGACAACATTTTAGAATTGTTTAGTCCAAATCGTCAGAACCTTTTCGAGGAATAATCTTTTTGCAGAGTTTTGGGGTGCAGCGCCCCCAAATTTAGAGCTAAAATTAATTTCTAGATTTAGCCTCGGGGTATGATTTCTCTGAACCTGTATGCCAAATTTTATCGAAATTGGCCCAGTAGTTCAGGCGTCACGTGTCTGTAGATTAAAGACGACAGAAATTTGTAAAAAAAAAAAAAAAAAAAAAAAAAAAACTCTATTTTTGACTCAGGAGACCATAAAACGTTAAAATCTATCAAAATCATTACTATTTACTAGAGGTTCCAATATTACAAAATTAGGGGTATTTCTAGATGTGACACGGTACTCGAGATGAGCTGGGTTTTTATGAATTTTGATAATACACTGAGCTCAAAAGGTTTGCCATCACTGATCTAGGAGCATAGAATTGAAAATATTTTTCCTTAGAAGAATCCCATTCAGTTCCCGAAAAAGTAAGCGAGAGAGCGAAGTAGTAGAATTAAATTGTCTAAGTTAAACATAAAGGAAAAGTGTATATATGAAGGTGAGGGAAAAAAGCCCAGGTAACTATAAAGGTTTCCAGGTCGTTAAGCCTCCAAGCCAGGCTTAGGATATGGGAACGAGCATCATAAAACTCGAGAGGAAGGAAGTATTGAAGGTGGTATTTCTTTTTTTGAAAGCCACAAGGCTTGACTGTATCTTTTCAAAAGAGAGAAGACCTGTAAAGAGTGCCTTTAGTCCAGAACTAAAGCCTTTCTGAATCGACCATCATCTATACGTACACTTTTTCCTAATAGATAAGCATATATATATATATATATATATATATATATATATATATATATATATATATATATATACATATATATATATATATATATATATATATATATATATATATATATATATATATATATATATATATATATCTGAGACTTTCAAACGTTGTAAAGAGATCCTTTATTAATGCTTCTTTTTCTCGAACCTTCATTATTTCTTCCTGGAAAAGAACTCCAGCTGTCAAAATTCTTTCCAGTTTAGACACTTATAATTTTAGAGTAGTTGGTCTTCATCGAGTTTTTTAAATGTAGCTCTTCTTAGCTCCTTTTGGTCTTAGATTTGTTTTTTCTAACGAGAGCTAGTCTCGTTATTTCAACATCATTTTTCACTTCGTAATGAACAACCGTATTGAAAAGATTTTTTTTGTCCTATTTAAAGTAGAAGTATCTTTAAAAGATGTCAAAATATCTTAACTTACTACTATTCTTCAGTTACCTACTTAGATGTACCCCAAAGAAGTGGTAATTTATAGTAGGTAGTTGCAATTTTTAGAATTCTAATGCAAAATCAAAGTCACTTATTATCATATTCGTTTGTTGCCTGTCAGTTTGTCAGTTAACGCATCTATGTCACCGAAAAAACCGAAAACGTTCATTAAAAACTCTGATTGAGATTGAAGTTATGTTTAAATAATCCCAACACAGGAAAAATATAGGGAAACCCCAAAAACAAGGCGTCATTTGAGGTGATAAATGAAAGAGGAAGACGCCAGAGTACCAATATTTTTTCTTTTCGTTCTTGAACCAATTCATCTTTGTACCATATGTGCGTAAATATTGAGTTTTTCATGTCCCTCCTCTCTATCTTATTAAGAAATCAACGATTTTTTTTTTTTTAAATGTCACAGTTATTTTTTATCATTAAAGAAACTTTTATTATCTTAAACTTTTATTAATTTAAACTTTTTATTAAAGATTTTTTAAACACTGCATATTTTAAATTTTTAAAAAAATTAAAAATGTTAAGCTAGTGACTTCGGACTGGTAATTTCATTGAGTTTAGACAACACAAATGGATTTGATTCTCCACATAATTTTAATGAATGGTTTAAAAGCTATAAGTTATAGCATAAACAAACTTTAAATTGGCCACCATCTTGAACGGGTGGGCAAATTATTCTGGTTAACTAAATCGTCCGATTTGAGAAATTGCCTACGGACCTTTTGCGATAACTAAAAACACATGCTTGGAAACTTTATTATTGTTATTCTTCAAAATATACGACATTTTTACTTTGATTACCACTTTATTTACTAACAAAGGAGTTAAAATTCTATTTATTGTATTAAACAAAATGGGTTCATAATAATTTAATTTTGAGGTAGAGAATTATATCATTACTTAACTTGAATATCACTCTACGATAATTGATGTCTCAACATTCTTCTTTAAAAGCTAATATGCAGTTAAAATAGTGCAGCAATAACTATTAGTGGTATGATGGATTGGATTTCAAACCAAATCTTCAGTAATATAAGCCTACCTTTGGATAGATAAAGACATTAAGGGATAGATATTCGGTAACACCTGGACTTAAAGCTTAATGTACTAAATAAACGAGTTAATTTGTATTAAACTGAACAATAATATAAATAGTTTTACAAATTAAAGAAAAGCAGTTTTCCAGCAGAAATTAAACAACTAACTTCCAACAAGCAGTAGGTGCAAATGAGAAAATGGTATTGAAGTAATTTTGTGGTAACTAGATGGAACTGGAATAACATACCCAACAAAAACACTTGTGCCAAAAAATAAGCCAAGTCTCGCGTATAAGGTTGGGAGATCATAGGAATAGCCAAGTCTCCCCCAGTCCAAGTAAGTTCTACTAGGCCTAATGTTTCCAAGAAGGTTAAACAATTTGTTATTTAATTAATATTTTCCCTTTGTAGGCCAATATATAGATACATTCTAGCTTACATTAATTAGGGTAAAGGATTTTTTTTAGGATTGTTTTGTATAGTGAGAGGAGCATGAAACCAAGTTTGCGACCTCGAAAGCCCTGGGGACAACTTTTGGTAGGCGAAAAACCTCGAAATTTTGGCACTTTTTTCAGTTTTTTAATATAATTTATAAACGAAATCGAAATCAGAATATTGTATTCTCTCCGAAACAAAAGTAGGCAAAATTCCCTACAAAATGCATTAGTCAAACCTATTGTTATGTTATCCTAACCTATTTATACAGGACTTTAAAGATTGACGAAATTTTGTAAAATACAGGATTTTACTAATTTTTTTTTTTACATTTATATTATTGATTATGGTGCCCATTATATATTTATTATTACCCAATATATATTTATATACTGAAGATATGTGTATCTATGTGTGTATGTACAGGGTGTCCCAGCTAATTTGGAACAGCCAAATATCTCCGGAACCATGATAGATAGAAAGATGCGGTTTTCAGGGTTCGACAACAGGGTTTTTGTGTTCAGCAAAAGTGTGTCCAATTTATATAATTAAAAAAGTGAATAGGAAGCTAAATGTTAAGGACTGGATTTGGAAAAAATAAGAATTTTTTACTCTTGGACATTTTTCGCTCCAAGCATTAGTTTGCCGCTTGGAGAGCACTGAACGTGCTAAAATTGAAACTTTCAATCATGCATTTTACAAAATTTCGTCAAACTTCAAAGTCCTGTAGAAATGGGTTAGGATACCATAAAATTAAGTTTGACTAGTGCATTTTGTAGGGAATTTTGTCTACTTTCATTACGGAGAGAATACATTTACTGATTCGGTGTCGTTTATGAGTTATATTTAAAAAAAAATGAAAAAAGAGCCAAAATGTCGAGGTTTTTCGCCTACCAAAAGTTGTCCCCAGGTCTTTCGAGGTCGCAAACTTGGTTTCATGCTCCTCTTACTATACAAAACAATCCTAAAAAAAAATCTTTACCCTAATTAATGTAAGCTGGACCCCTCTCAGGCTACCTACATATTGGACTAATGGTTTATATTAAGATATTTTTTTAAAAATAATATCTTATGCAGTGTCGTATACAACTTCAATACTTGTGCTGCGTAATTTACAAGTCAGAAAATGTTTTTAAATTTAAACGTGTAGAGTGATTTGGGAAAGAGAATGTTTGAGATTGTGAGGGACAGAGCATAGAGGAGGGACAGACAAACAACATCACTTACTTGTATACTGGATAAATCAGACCTAGTAGAACTTACTTGGAAAGGGGAGACTTGGGTAAACCTATGATCTGATCTCACAACTTTTTTATGCGAGACGGCTTATTTTTTACACAAGTGTTTCTGTAGGGATTTCACTTCATTTTGTTTGTAATTTTCGTTTCTTAGTCTCTTGTCCTTTTTGAACAATATTATACAATACATACAAAGTAAGGGAATGACATAGTAGGAAATAAATAGTAACAGAAAATAATTATCATTGTTTAGAAGAAGGGGATTAAAATGCAAAAGCAAAGTAAAAGTACGATTCATGGTAGGTTTTCAAACTGAACTAAACAATTTTCTGGTGAACGTGTGTGGTATGTATACAATCTTCGAGCTCAATACTCAATGAAGACCATTCACACTTATTTCAATATACAATTCTATTGACGAGAGTACAATAATACTGTAGTTTCAAAGTTCTCTCCTAGAATGCACTAGTAGAGCAAGTTATAATATTTTTTAATATTTTGAATAGGCGTTTATTCTATAAGCCTTGAGAAACAGATATTAATGGATTTTTATTTTCCATTAAACATTAACCTCTATCAACATACAAAATAGCAAATTTCTAGGATCGCTAGAGTGCCTTAAAATTATTATGAGTCCGTTATAGATCTATTGATCCGGGACAAAAAATGAAATTTTTGTTGCTGGTTCAGTTTTTAATGAACTCTAAATTAAAATTATTTGATGTAACGAAGACCTTAATAAGATAATACCTTTAATAAGACCTTAGAATAAGATAATGGACCTTTAATACCTATAATAAGATCATGTAGGCTGAAGACTCAAGATGAACAAATACAACCGAGACACACGAGCATTTAGTCATAGAAAACCTTCAAATATTTTGTTTTATTGTTTGCAGGGAGGCTGAGGTGATGGTATGGACGGAGAGAACCGTATTATCCTGAACGTGGGTGGTATTCGCTACGAGACGTACAGAGCTACACTCAAGAAGATACCTGCCACCAGGCTCTCACGTCTCACTGAAGCCTTGGCTAATTACGACCCACTACTTAACGAATACTTCTTTGATCGACACCCTGGCGTATTCGCTCAAATACTTAATTACTACAGGTAAGAACAGGATAAATTATAAGGACTACAATTTAATTAAAAAAATCCATAAAAAGTGTAACATGAAATGTGTGGAGACGTTTGAGATTAACATGAGACTTTTTTTCAACTTTGTGCTACTTTCGACAAACCTTACTTAACATTAATACTTTTAAAGACATATAGAGTGACCACGAAGAGGATTCATTATTTTATTTTTCCACTTTTGATGGGATAGTATAACTGGAAGAGAGAGTCGTGGAGGGGTGGTGATGCTATAATTCACCTCCTAAGGGATCGCAATTTCAGTTATTTAAGAGGATGGGATAGTGGCCACCATCAACGCAAATTAGTACACTACATAATCACTAATTTTTTCTACCGAAACTTCAGAGGCTAAACTTATAAGAAGAAGATAATATTATAGTTTCACCAAGACGGGGGCTAATGCCAAAACTATTTCAAAAACTAGAAAAGAGTGGTTTCAATTTCAATGAAGCTGCTGCGAAACTTGTTTTCAGGTCATTAAATTTCTAAGTTTGGAAATCTACTCCGGTCCTGGTCTCCTCGATTCCCTGAATTCAACGTATAAGACTTTTTTGTGGAGGTATTTGTATGACCACATTTATTGAGACAAACCCCGACTTTAATTTGTATTTTTTAATAACAGTATTTTGCTTTTTAAAAAGGACACTACAGTCCACAGTGTTCAACCGAATATTGTTCCATTGCTAATTGTGACTGAATGCACATCACCCCTACCCTTCACGAGTACCATCCCATCAAAAATGGCAATACCTCTCATGGTCACCCTCTAGGTTATAATAAAAAAGTTTGTGCATATGCGGAAGAGAAATCAATGGGCTTAGAAGGTTGAAATTAACATGAGACCATAGTGGGCTAATCCTGACCTACTAACCAAATTTTATTTGGGCGTGTAGTTTTTAAGAAAACCTATTACTATCCAATTTATTTCATTTTACTACGTTTTTATTAGCTTGCTTTCTTGTTTGTTTGTTTGTTTCTTTGTTTGTCCGGTACAAATCTGGCAATCGGTTTATAACTAACTTCCCGAATAGCTAGAATATTGAAACTTTTAGCATAGCTCAGAACACGATGACAATGCATTATTTTATTACTTTTAGCCATCTTTCAGCAGAATTTATTTGGTTTTCAGCAAATTTTGCTGTACGGAAAGTTAGTTCGGAAAAAATCCGCAAGTTATTTTATTTGTTTTGTCATGTCCCATATTTACACAATCTTCATTTTGACGGGTCTCAAATTTGTGATAGATAAACATTGAATGACAGCAAAACAGGAAATATTGATTATATTATTTATATTATTTCAAATATATCGATGGCACGCTTTAGATTTGGTGTTGGGAAGATCCGTTGTATAAAGATTTGTCCTTTTATAGGTTTAAGATCAGCTCTCTAGATGGTTGTCATTTATGTGACGTAAAATTCGGAACTATTTTTTTTTTTTTCACTAACATTATATATTATATTATAACAATAACAATTATATTATCAACATTACATACGATTCAACAGAAAATTTAAAAACGTAGTATATAAAAAGTTCTTTTTATCTTGAAATTATTCAACATTATTTTGATTTTGTTTCCGAGCTTACCAAAAGTAACGGAAGCTATGTGATCGTTTTGAAAAGCGAAAAATTTTTTGGTCTCCAATTTCAAAAATTCCAAGACAGAAATCCGTTTCAGGAAAATTTTTGTTTCCGTGATGTCTGTCGGTCTGTCGCTCAATTTTTGCGAACCAACATAACTTAAAAATTACTCGTCCGATTTTATTGAAATTCGGAAGGTAGGTCATAATTAGCCCATTGTTGGTCCCATATAAGTTTCAACCTTCTGCGCTCATTTTTTTCACTTCTACATGCGCACAGACATACATTTATTAACACCTACATTTTCAAAAGTACTGATCTGATTTTTATAAAATTTTGATGGATCGTCGAACGTAGCCCTAGATAGTCCCAGAATAATTTAAACCGTCTGAGCTCTTTAAATTTTGCTAAATCAATACTTTAACACAATTAAAAATCAAAACAATTTGATAGATTTAAAAAACGGGGAAATAATTAAATACATTGGATAAGAATAGGGTTTAAAAGCATAAAATCATTCATTTTTACGAAATAGGATGCGAGGAAGCTATGTGCCACACTAATTATTCTACACACTTTTACACTGAGTATTTTACATGTATTAAAGAAACAATTTAGCAAAATGGAGCCCAGACGGTTGAAATAATTTGAGGCTATCTGCGGTCTACTTCCGACGAACCATCAAAATTTCATAAAAATCAGATAAGTACTTTTTTGAAAATGTAGGTGTAAATAAATGTATGTCTGTGCGCATGTAGAAGTGAAAAAAATAAGCGCAGAAGGTTGATACTTATATGGGACCAACAATGGGCTAATTATGACCTACCATCTAAATTTCAATAAAATTGGACGTGTAGTTTTTAAGATATGTTGGTTCACAAAAAGAGAGCAACAGACCGACAGAAAGACACGGAACCAAAAATGTTTCCTGATGTCTAAATCGGATTTCTGCCTTGTAATTTTTAAAATCAGAGCCTAAAAATGTTATGTTCTTCAGAACGATCACATAGCTTCTGTTACCTTCGGTAAGCTCGGAAGCAAAAGTGCCCCTTAAGTTTTCTTATAAAATCAATAGGACAGTTATTAGGATTACAATTATTTCTTAAAAGATTAAAAGCTACGATTTTGTAAAGAAAGATCTTTTGAAATGTTGAACGTGAAAGAGAAAAAGTTTGAACAAAAGTGAGATTTTTTTAAAAGGTACACAAGGACTAAAGAGAGAGAGACATCTGCCAAATGATTAACGATAAGTCTTGGGTCGGTCAGCTTGTCCCCTTATCAACAGAACTGCTATGGCTTGAAATGTCTCTACGGACAAGGGACTAAAAACCTTTTGTTAAAAATAAACTTTTATTTCCCCTTAGAATTAAAGAATAGGGGATTCAATAGGCCACTTTATTGAAATCGTCTTGCCTTTGGGTTACTTGTAATGATCAAGTCTGATATCGATTGAAGCTATGTATAATCATTTAACCTTCAGCTAGACTACTGTAAAAAGTGATTCCGATAAAGTTCATTTATTTGTTTTGCATGTAGTCATTCAAGACAATTGGTTAAAATGATTTAAAATTGATTGGATTGGAATTTATTGACTTTATATTACTTGTAATAAACAAGAAAAATCGTATGAAATACAGTAAAACAATCGTAATTGTTAACTCCTTGTTTAGACTATGTCATAGATAAACTTGGCAAGACAATGTTACGCACAGTGTCAGACAACTAATACAGTGTGTATGTATTTAAATTATATATATTTTTGAATTTGAGTTCACAATAAATTAGAGCACTTGTCTGAGACTACTTAAAAGTAGTAATTTTTTAGATAAAGTGTAAAGTGTTAAAACTCAAGACAATAGATCGAACTTTATTGGTATTGATTAAGAAAAATAAACAATTTCAAAATGTATTAACTTGGATATGTTTTTGCTCAGGGGTACAGAAGAAATTTCCGGCAAAAAACGACATGAATAAAAATTGATTGTGCGTGAAGAGAGTATCGTTTGTATAATAAGCATATAATTAGTATAAGGAGGGGGGTGCGCAAAATTTTTATAATTTTTGACAAAAGGCAAAAATCATAAAAATTTTCATAAAACTTTGGAAAGTTCAACACTTTTTTTAAAAAAAAAAAAAATGTTTTCCCGTGACAGGAATTATTTGCCATTTTGGATTCCTAAATCAGTTTAAATTGCTATTCTTATTTTTTATATGGCCCAGCAGACCACAAACTTTGCATATATTTTTTTATATTTTTAGTGACAGCGGAAATGTAGTTTTGGGGGAGGGACACGAAAATTTTGATGTTTTTTGTCAAAATGCCATGGAAAATTAAACACTTTCTACAAGTGTTATATTTTTTTGCAATCTACTCTTCAATACCTTTCATTTGATACCCCACTCAAAATTTAAAAAAATATTATTTTCACGAGATGTCAATTATCCGCCATTTTGGATTTAAACAGCTGATAATTTTGAAGTCACTATATTTTTCCTATATGTGCACGTCAAAACGATCTGTAATGTGGAAAGTTTCATGCTTTTATCTCTTTTAATTCAAAAGTTAGTTATCAAATTTTGTTAATGTTTTATAATTGCACACCTTAAGATCCATCTACTATATCAATTAGACAAATGTATACTGGTTGTCTCCACTTTATGAAAAAGCTTTGAAATGTCGATTAGTGGATTCAATGCCCAAAAGAAATCTATGATTCAATGTTTTTCCATGAAAAGGAGATAATGACAATTTATGTACTTTTTTTTTTAGTTACTCTACAACAAATTGGTATTTTTTAAATTTATTTGTTCATTTGAAAAGAACGAACCTTTATAAAAATAAAATATAAGAAAAGACTGATTATACTTATAGAGTCTAGATTGTATTAGCTCTTAGCGTCATTAAACTATTTAGTTTAAGAAGATTTTAAATTAGATATCTTATTCAAGAGCTAAAAAGAGCTAAAAGGCTCTTTTAGATAACTTCTTTAATATATGTCCATTAAACTAATGCATTTTAATCTCAGAGTAAAGTAGATATATATACAACCCATTTGAATAGCTCTGAGGCTATTATTTTCCGTTCTCTTGAATCTCACCCTCACCAAGAGAGGTGACAAAGTCAATTCCATTCATATAAATAAATCTGCATTAGTGATTTTAATCTAATGCTTGAAAAAGTATTATTTGATAACTATCGCGTAGAATGTAAAAGGACATTATTTGTAGAGCTATTGGTAGAATGTTGCATCAAGAATTTCAATTATACAGTCTCAAGAATTCTTCTTAAATTGATTGAATCAATAAGTTCGAATGTTTCTTAGCTTATTAGATATCGGGGTCAAACTGATAAAAGAATACAGATAGTCAACAAGTGGCTAATGCATTAAGTGTCTTGCAGAAGTGGCGCTAAGTCTCATCTGGGGACATTGCAACAGAAATGTTTTAAGAATGCTCAACTTCTTAACAAGACAAAATTCAAGTATCACCATAAGGGCCTGATTAGGTTCTTATAAGAGCCTCTCCGGGTTAACCTCCATTCTTTTTGTAATATGAATTTCTTTCATGTTAAACACTTATCTAATCGAATAATGGCCACTTCGAAATCAATTTTTTAAAGCATCAAATAAAGTCGCTATGAGCTACAGTTACATTTGCCTATTTTAAGGCTTTGATTAAATGTTATTAAGGCTACAGCAATATTAATTTGAACGCTTCTTTTACATCCTGATCATTAAGAATAGTAATATTAATATTTCTAATCTAAGACCTTTTTTTTGTTTCTACTCTAAATTTTTATCAAGCCTAAATCTAAATCACGGCGTTACGAGATCCATCAGATGCTTCTACTTTATTCTGTTTGATGTTAAAGAAAAATTATATGCCAATTAGTGCAGTAAGTTTGGCACATTCTTTCCTCGCGTCCTATCGAAAACTTTTTATAATTATTTGCTTTAACGACCTACAATTGTATATTAACCCCTCCTTCCTGTTTTTTGTCACAATATTTTTTTTTTATAGTAGAAGTATCAAGTTAGATGGTTGAAATTAACGGGATTTGAAATAATGGGAACAGAATTGGTCCAATTCTGTCTGTCCAAACTTTTTGCCAATAACATATTTTATCAAAAATGTCTCGCCCAATTTTAATGAACATTTTTAGTATGTCATAATTAGCCCAATGTTAGTGCCATATAATGTTCAACCTTCTATGCCCATTGGATTTTCTACTACATGCGTACAAACATACAGTTATTTACGCACCTACTCGTATATATCTAAGTAATCGTTTGATTTTATAGAAGTGTGGATGATTTGTCGAAAGTAGCCCACAGATGGTCGTATATAAATTTGCACCCTCTGCGTATATTAAATATTGCTAAATTGATACTTGAAATTGATACTGATACTGATTTAAAATTAATGAGGAAAATTAAAGAAATTAGGCAATAATAGGTATTAAAAGTAAAACATTAATATACGCGCGCGATCGGACGCGAGGAAGCTAAGTGCCACACTAATTGGCAGACAATTTCTTTTAATACCAGATCAATAAGATCAAGGGGTACGTGAAATTATTTACAAAATTCGATAATATTTACTAAATTCGAAATTTACTGATTGTAAAATTACTCAACTCAAAATTCGTGACACTAAGTTAAAACTGATCTAGCTTATTTACCGGATTATCATTCCAATTCAGAAGAGTGATAGGGTTAATGCTTATAAACTTAGGAGGAAGCTGACCAGCTTTTCCCTTCCAATAAGAGGCTTCTACACGGTGAAGCCTCAGATAGGATTAAGGTAACGAGCTATGCGGTGCGTAGGAGGACTACGGACAAAATATTTCTACTTAAGCTACTAAGCCTTAGCCCATGGGTGTTAGTAAGGACTAACAAAATAAAACGTTCGTACTTAAGTCTCTAATGAATTCCCTTGTTAATAAATGTCATAAATATTAAATAAAGAATACATAAAATGTTACTTTCTCACGTCCTGGTACTTTATATATAAAAAATAGAAGCTTCATGTTTTCACATAGTCTTTTTCATGTCGTTTCTTGCGTGACTAAAAATTTAGGCGATCCCCAACCCAAAAACATATTCATATTAAATTCATTAAATACTATTTTAAGTCGAAAAATATTAACAATACTAAAAAGCAAGTATTATTCCAAATGAATATATGATGTGCTAATTTATCTATTGAGTTGTAAAAACACTTTGCTTTTTACCTCCAGTCATATTTCAAGTTAAATCATTTCACATTTCAGCTATTCATTCATTACATCGGGTGTGGTAAGTTATTAGAAAGGAAATACCTCCTGAGTTCTTAGAAAGGAATCACCTAGTTAGTTCTTGGACAAAAATACATGGTTAGTTCTTGGAAAGAAAATACCAAGTTCTATTATCTTTTCATTAAACTCAGTGGTAAAAGAAACCTAATAAAGCGCCGGGATAATAAGTATGACTATCAATAGGATTAGAGGAAGCACCCTTGGTACTTGCCCGATAATATGTATTTTGACGATCTCCTCACTAGAAAGTGGAGAAGCCAATGACGTTTAGTACTCAAACAGACTAATTTGTTGATCCATATAGAGTCAGGGAAAGCAAATAAATATGCTATTAGGATAAACACTAATATAACTGAGAGAATTATAAATGAAGCTGCCAAACGCGGGTTATGTCCAAATCCAAAATTTAGTAATCAATGGACGAAGGATCAGTTACTTTTCATGTCTAACTGTCTACTCGATGTGGTAAGTAATTATTAGTCTGTGACCTGAGTAGAGCTGTTCTTTGCTTAATTAGTCGCTTAATCATTTGAACAATTAGCAAAGCAATATGGAAAATAAAATACCAAAATAATTTTAATACTTACATGTAAATTCAGAATTTACTAAAACTTGCAGCAGAAGGACGAATAAAACAAGAAACCAACAGAGGAGTAGTTTAGATTTCATTTTGTCAGTGAGATGTTTCTAACATGACACCCTAAAAATAAAAATTGTTAAAAATATTAATAATACAATAAAGATATAAGGATATTTTTCTTGATATTTAATAATAAAAACTAAAATCAAACACTTAATGCAATAATAAATTGAATGACATATTAATAAATATATTGTATACTATATATTATAGATATTATTTATATTATATACATTATGGCAACTGGATTAATTTTATATTTAGAAAAAAAGTAATAGTTATTTACGCACCAAGGGAGTAAAGTTAGGCATAAGCAATGAAGTTGATTCCTACTAAGGCGAAAGCCGAAGGAATCATGAATTTTAGGTCTCGAGGCGAAGCCGAGAGACTTAAATGTTGGTTTCCGAGGCATAGCCGAGGAAACAATGAATTTAATTATGATTATGTGTATAAATTATATATTATTATTATTAATAATTATTAATTATTATGTTAAGGCGCAAAAAAAAAAAAAAAAAAAAAAAAAAAAAAAAAAATTATTATAATATATAAATTACACACAAACTCACACATACATATATATATATATATATAACAACAGCAATTTAATACCGTGTTTGCACACTGCAATAGTAATTGTGTTGCCTATTGCAGTGTGCAAACACGGTATTAAATTGATGTTGTCTTTTGCCAGCCAAGCAAGTATGGCGGTATGAGAGCACGCTCGTCTCTGATAAGCCCTATATCTGATCTTCTTGATATGGTAAAGGTCCAGAGTTGGGTGGGCATCGTCGGGCCCCTGATGAGTCGGACGCGACGAAACGATGCAGGACATAGCGTAATGCCAAGCCAACATCTTAATGACGTAATGTCTGATGTTGGAACAGTTCCTATGTGTCACGCTTGCGTGGCACATCCCTTGGTGTCTCTCACAAATTGTGTATATATATATATATATATATATATAATATTAAATAGGATATTTTAATATAATTAATTGAATTTAAACATTGTCCCGCGCAAAACTAAATAATAATTATTATTAACCTGTTTAGCCTACACACATGATTACAAACGAATTTGCATACTTCTTAATATTACCTGAGTTATAAACAACATTCAAATTCAAACGCTTTATTTATATTTAACCAGTGTGATCACGCTATGGTTTTATTCTATTTAAACACCCCGTAAAAAAAATAACAAGAGAGAATGGGAATATATACAGACGAGAAAAGAAAATATTTCTGTGTGTTAAGATGCGAAAGAAAATAAAAAAAAAGAACGCCGTTTAAATAATATGTAAGAATGAAGAATGTGTGTGTTTTTGTGTAATCAAAGCGGGCAAATTGTTTGAATTCGAATGAATAAGTTTAAAACAAAAAAAATAGCTGTTTGTATTAACCAACTTGAACTCCCAGACAATACCCCACTCCGCTAGACAAAGCGACGGCAGTGGCCTCGAGGAGAGGGGGTATGATGTAGGGGGTATGATGTAGGGGGTCAGGAGTGGGGTTGGTTTAAAGTAACCCAATACCTACTTATATATATTTAATGTTTCCTAATTAAATATTTTTATAACACAATTTTATTTTTTAATTAAATTGTGCACCTTGACATTTTAAATCAATCATATTAAAATATGTACTCCAAACAAAATAAATTCATTAAACCTTTTTTATGTTATTTAGTCAAGAGTTATTTATTGAACAATGATTATTTCAAAAATGTTTAAACCATTCATTCATAAAAATACTGTAAGGGAAAAGCACAAAATACTTTTTTCTGCATGTTACAGGGATTAACAGACATTTGAAATTCTAATGCTTAATCTTTTTTATTTCAAATGTTATGTATATTTTTGTTTCAACTTTTGCTTCGACTTTATTTTTAAATCTATATTTATATTTTATTTCCTCCACAATTTAAATCCCAACAGATTTGAAAACCAGGTTTTCTTCCTTCCTTTCAAAAACATTTTATATTTTTTTAGCTATAAAAAAAAGGAGGGAGTTTAAATTTCAGCTTCATCATTGCAACAACTAATAAAGGAACCAGTTGTAAATCCCATAACGTTAAAGAAACGTTTTAAAGCTCCCTCGCTCTCTCTCTCTCTCTCTCGTTCTCTCTCTCTCTCTCTCTCTCTCTCTCTCTCTCTCTTTCTCTTTCTCTCTCTCTCTCTCTCTTTCTCTTTCTCTCTCTCTCTCTCTCCCTCTTCTCCTTCACTCTCTCTCTCTCTCTCTCTCTCTCTCTCTCTCTAAATATATATATATATATATATATATATATATATATATATATATATATATATATATATATATATATATACATTACTTATATTAACAATTGTTTAAATCTTGTATATTTATATAGTAATTGTTAATTTTTTACTATCTGTATTCATATGTATCTGTCTTTTTAACTTGCGGTTTTTCGATCTTAAATATACTAAAAAAAAAACAAAAAAAAAAAAAACTAAAGGCAGAGCCCTCGCTCTAGCATCTATTGCTATTGAGGGCTCTCACTTCAAATCTTAAAAAACCAGGAATATTTATGTAAAATTTGTCATTTATTTTTTGTATATTAATGTGCTTAAAGAACGAAGTGGAAATAAAGATATATTGTATTGTATTGTATTGTATTGTTATTGTATATTTATATATGTATATATATATATATATATATATATATATATATATATATATATATATATATATATATATGGATATTTTTGTAGCGAAACGGCGACATAGTAGTACATTTTTGTAGCGAAACGTAACCCATGTGCGAAATGTAACCCTCATGTGCTAAACGTAACCATAGTAGTACATTTATGTAGCGAAACGTAACCATTTTCGAAAATGGTTACGTTTCGACCATGTGCGAAATGTAACCCTCAGGTGCGAAACGTAACCCTCATGAGCGAAACGTAACCCACAATTATTTTTATTTTTTTAATAGCTGTTAGATACAATAATTATGAACTCCAACATATATTAGAGACAAATAGTAAGCACCTCTCTTTCCAAAAGTATCCAATTAATAAGCAATACGATATTTTTTTCTCAATTGAAACTCCCTTGACCCCCTAAAAAATTTAAAATAAATTAGTAGACAGTTTAAATAAAGTGAACAATATGATATTACCAATACGAACCACTCAATTACTCTTAATTAAATAAATTGCAATGGTTACATTTCGCTACAGATATGTTTTTTCTCATTACCTTTTTGGACCGAAACGGCGACACAAGAGTTTTTTTTCTCTAAAAAATCTTATAGCCCGAAAATAAATACAAAAATCATTTGCACACTTAGTAGAGAGTAAAATAAAATGGTCACATTTCACTACAGATATGTATTTTCTCATTACATTTTTGTAGCGAAACGGCGACACAAGAGTATTTTTTTCTCTTAAACATCTTATATCCCTCAAATAAATTCAAAAATCTTTTGCTCACATAGTAGAGAGTTCAAATGAAGTGAATTAGAGGATAATACAGAATAAAAAAAAATGCGTGATTTTTAAATTAAATAAAATAAAACGGTCACATTTCGCTACAGATATGTATTTTCTCATTACATTTTTGTAGCGAAACGGCGACACAAGAGTTTTTTTTTTCTCTCAAACATCTAGCCCGCAAATAAATTCAAAAATCTTTTGCTCACATAGTAGAGAGTTCAAATGAAGTGAATTAGAGGATAATACACAATAAAAAAAATTGCGTGATTTTTTAATTAAATAAAATAAAATGGTCACATTTCGCTACAGATATGTATTTTCTCATTACATTTTTGTAGCGAAACGGCGACACAAGAGTTTTTTTTTTCTCTAAAAAATCTGCTTGCCCGAAAATAAATACAAAAATCAATTTCCCACTTATTAGAGAGTGCAAATGAAGTGAATTATAGGATAATACCGAATAAAAATAAACAACATAATTTTTTAGTTAAATAAAATGCAATGGTTACGTTTTGCTACAGATATGTATTTTCTCATTACATTTTTGTAGCGAAACGGCGACACAAGAGTTTTTTTTTTCTCTAAAAAATCTGCTTGCCCGAAAATAAATACAAAAATCAATTTCCCACTTATTAGAGAGTACAAATGAAGTGAATTATAGGATAATACCGAATAAAAATAAACAACATAATTTTTTAGTTAAATAAAATGCAATGGTTACGTTTTGCTACAGATATGTATTTTCTCATTACATTTTTGTAGCGAAACGGCGACACAAGAGTTTTTTTTCTCTAAAAAATCTTGGTGAATTTACTTTAAATAAAGTAAGAAATGTGATATTACCGAAAAAAAAAAATAGTTTTTTTAGAATTTATTAAATAGAATGCAATGGCTTCATTTTGTTATAGATTTATATGTTGATTTTACATATTTTTAGCAAAGCGGAGACAAAAATATATATGGCTTACAAGACTTGAAAAGAAGCAATTAAAATATTTAAACACTTTAGAAGTGACTTTAAATAAAGGGAAAAATGGGATTTTACACATTAAAAGCAATCATATTATATTATTGCATCCGAGCTCAACGGAAGCATTGTATTCACTTTTGAGGATGAAATAATTTTTCACTCCAATTTTAAAAATTCCCTGACAGAAATCCGATTCAGACATCAGGGAACATTTTTGGGTTCGTGTCTGTCTGTCGGTCTGTGTCCGCGTCCCCTGAAACGTGTGACGATAACTTAAGTAAAAGTAGACCAATTTTGATGAAATTTGGTACACATGTTCATTTTACCAATGCCCAGATCTAGTTCGTTGGACAACGTTATCCACCCAACGTTTACGCGCAACGCTCGCGTAAAAGTGAACTTCAAATTTAAAATTGGAATTTTAGGTTGGGAAAAAAATCTAACTTCATCTATTCAATGAGACAAACATTTTTTATAAAATACAATTTTTTAATAAAACCAACAGCGACACCGCTATCAAGTGTTAAAGATCGCTAAAACTATTACTATTTTTTATTATGGAGGGAGGGAGATAGACGAGGGGAATAGGAGGTGGCTTGGTTCCCCCTTTTTCTCTTTGACCAACCTCTTCAATAGCACAGCGAGCTTAGGATCCTCGCGACCAGGCTTTATTCGGGGGAAAGTTTAATAAATTAGACAATAATGGATTTTAAAAGCATAAAATCATAAAAGTATACGCGATAGGACGCGAGGAAGCTATGTGCCACTCCAATTGGCAGTGTATTTTTTATTATTTCTTATTATGTATATTATTTTATCATATTATATAGCTTTACACATCTGTATGGCAAAACGATTTTTTTTTACAATATAAAATCACGTGGCCATAAGATAAATATAAAAGTCATTTAAATACGTAGTGAAGGCTAAATAAAGTGAATAATGTTATAAACATTGTTGTCTTTATTTTAGTGTAATTTGCCTCTTCGTAACGATTAAGTTATGCACTAGGTAAAACATGTACGATGTGAATAGATTCTTTATTTCATTGTCTAAGATATCGATGATTTTACTCTAAAAAAAAAAAAAAAAAAAAAAAAAAAATTGAATATTTGTTTAAATACGAAGGTTGACTGTTGACTTAAACACAATTTGTATAATTAATTTGTTATTGATGGATTTTTTAGGTGTGATTGAAAGTAATAAAATTTTAATAACTTTAATTGTGAGACGTTTCGACCCTTTTAGTAAGGTCATCTTCTTATCACTTTTTTTATAATTCAGTGATTCAGTGAAGTATAATAAAGACTTATAAATGGTTTATATTTTTCTTAAAATAATTGCACCACCTCCATGCGAGTTCGTCATTTTCATCATATCGTTATACAATTAAAATTCTATTTAATTTTACAATAAATAAATAGGTAGTCATAATTGCTATCATATTATTAGTAGTTGAAATTTGTAGATTGATTTAATGTCAGGCTTTATGTGTTTTTAAATGTTGTTTTTTGTAATTCTTGTTAAATTTTAAATTATTTTTAATAATTTTCAAGTTTAAATTTATTTGTAAAAAAAATATGATATGATGAAAATTACGAACTCCATAATCTCTCTGATGGAGGTAATTCAAAAAATATAAACCATTTGTAAGTCTTTATTATGCTACACTGAATCACTGAATTAAAGAAAAAATGTGATAAGAAGATGACCTTACAAAAAGGGTCGAAACGTCTCACAATTAAAGTTATTAAAATTATTTAAAATTGATTACTTTTAATCACACCTAAAAAAATCCATCAATTACAAATTTAAAGAAGGTGTTGTAAGTTTAACAACTGTTTATCAATAGAAAAATTAAACACAATAGTTTTAAAAGTATTGACAAACTCTAAAAAGTACATATTTCTTCTGGTTCTTAGTTTTCTCCCAAAAATTGGGCGACAGACAAACAGACAGACTGACTCGAAACCAAAAAATAAATCCCTGATCTCTAAACGGATATTTATCTGGGATTTTTTTTATTTGTATAAAAATTATTTACTAAAATTATTTACGTTACATTACTGTTACTGTAAGTAAATTTGATTTTCAATGTCGTCATTATGTATTTATATAGTAATTGTTTGTAGCTAAAAAAATTAATCCGGAAATTTCATTCATTGCATAAGTATTTTAAAGTACTGTCCTGGAAATGAACATTAGGAATTGCATTTTATTGCTAAGCATATAATAATAGCATAAACCAAAAAAGAGAATAATACAAAAGTGTCCGATACTTCACATAGTAAACTTTTATTTATACATAACTAGCTGGATTCCCCGTGCTTCACTAAGGAGTGTTATATAGCGAATGTATTTATATTTAATTTGATGGGTTAATAAACTACCCTCAAGAAACATAGTGTTTTAAAGAGGGGTAATAATTATGTTTGAGAGGACAAATATTCTATATGAGTAAAATTTATTTGGTAATTTAATTTTATCACTAAAAATCGTTTTTAAGAAGTCATTTTGACTTTTTATCAGTTTTTATTTCAACGCGCTGAAATTCAGACCCTAAAATTAATTTCTCAATCTTTCTCGGTTTAGGATTTTCGAGCATTAGGCAACTAGGTTCAACAAATAGAATCCATGCGTCTGAACACAAAACTTTTGTTCTACCTAACACCTTGTAGCACTTTTGTTAATTTTTATTTTATTCGAACACTTTCTCGAAATATAAACATCGCACACACAAAGAGAGAGGAGAAGGAAGGAAAAATATATGGATGACAGGCTGAAATGAATTATGTATATTATAACCTGTTTTACATAGTTTTTATAAATTCAGTAGAATTACAGAATTACTTTTCACATAAGTAAAAAATTAGGAGAGTGAAGAGATGTGAGTCACAGACCGCTTTACTTCAGAGGGTTTGATACCAGGGATCCGAGGAGAAACCGATAAAACGAAACAATAAAATAACACCTGATATCCAAACTTCGAACTATTTTTAAACCTTTTGCAGGAAATAAAGAATATATTATATACATTAATTATATAAAAACAATATATATATTAATAAAAATATATATATTAATTTTAGTTTTATAAAAACAAATTACTCTAAGTAAAGTAAAACTCATAATGTTGGCCGTATTCAATAATAATATAATAAAAAAAAATAGTCTGTCGATTTGTGAGGCACATAGCTTCCTCGCTTTCTATTATTGAACGAATGGTATAATGAGATTTCGATCTCTTTCGATTCCTAGTGGGGTTAGACTTATTTTTTTAGTATGTAGTATTAACTTTGCGCAACAGTTAAAATTAATATTAATACGGGGCCATCTGTGGGCAACTTTCGACAAACCATCCAAGTTTCTTTAAAATCGGATCAGTACTTTTAAACATATTCTGCCCATTATTGTGGCACATAACTTCCTCGTGTCCTACAACGTACTTAAATGATACTTTAAGAAATCATTATTGTCTTATTAATTTAATTTTTTCCCTCTTTTTATTATAAATCGTATCAATTTAAGCGTATTTTATTCTGGTAAAAACTTTAATGACGTTAGTAAAACAAAGTTGTTGCTTCAATACCCAGAGGGGTTACACTTATTATAATTTAATATTAAATGTGCGCAGAAGTATGGAATCTAGATGGGCCTCTCTCCGTCCGCGTTTAAAACTATTTTCTCAGGAACTAGATTTTTCCTGGGGAAATGCCTTATATCTTTAGATTTGTATTTAAATGGTAGACCATTAGAATTTTTTAATCAAAATCGTCGGGACCATTTCGAGAAATTTGGAGCTAAAATTCAATTCTCGACTTCGCCTGCGTATGATTTTCTGGACATGTATAAAATCGGCCTAGGCCTAGTAGTTTAAGCTCCACGCGTCGGCTCCAGGAAACGGAATTGAGATCATTCTGAAAAACGAAAGAATTGTATATGTCTCCGAATTAAAATAGTCTCCCAATTAGAGAGGCCTGTAGCTTCCTCGCATCCTATAACATACATTATTGATATTATGCTTTACAGGAATTATTGTCTGATTTACTTAATTAGCTGTCACATTTGCTCCTGAGCTTACCGAAAGTAACGGAATGTCAGAAGCTATAAGATCATTCTGATTCTGAAGGACGAAAATTGTTTATTTCTCCCATTTCAAAAATTCCAAGACAGAAATCCGTTTCAGACATCAGGGAACATTTTTGGTTCCATTTTTTAAGTTTTTGGTAGTTTTCATACTACGGAAAGTTAAATTTTAATTTAAATCAAATTATAATTATTATTAGCTGCGGGAAACAGACAGTGAAAAATACACTGCAGCGCCGGGATTTGAACCACGGGCCTCTATATTTCCAGTATAGCGCTCTTCCATCTAAGCTACGCAGGAGAATGATTTTTGGTTCCGTTTCTGGCTGTCTGTCTGTCGGTCTGTGTGTCTGCTAATCATGAAACGTGCGACGATAACTTGAGTAAATGTCGACCGATTTTGATGAAATTTGGTAGACATACTCATTTTACCAATGCCCAGGACGAGTTCGTTGGACAACGTTATTCGTTCAAGGTTCACGCGCAACGCTCGCTTAAACGTGAACTTCAAATTTAAAATTGGAATTTTAGGTCGGGAAAAAATCAAACTTCATCTATTCAATGAGAGAAACACTTTTTTCAAATACAATTTTTTAGTAAAACCAACAGCGACACCGCTATGAAGTGTTAAAGATCGCTAAAAACTTTTAATACTTTTTACACAATAAACAAGAAAGTAATATAACGTTAATATTAATATAACAATAAAGTACATGATAGGATGCGAGCAAGCTATGTGCCACACTAATTGGCAGTCTATTTTTTTGTGGTACTATAATTTTTGCATTTATTATAAAAATATATGAGTTAATAAGCTAAAATGTTACTTCTTAATAAACTAGAGAAGAAAAAAAGTACTTTCTTTCTTCGTGCACAACATATGTTCAATTTAATTCCAAATATACAAACGCAAAAATCTGAACGCTCAAAATTTGTTGCCATTTTCATGTTTTTACTTAGGCACATAAACTCGAAAAGCTTTACCCAAAAACAACACAATAAAGCGTTACATGAAAATCTCTCACTGTATTGGTACACTAGTATGCAAGCAATTTTTTTATTCGGTATTACCCTATAATTCACTTCATTTGAACTCTCCACTAAGTGTGCAAATGATTTTTATATTTATTTTTAAGCAACATGAATTTTTAGAGAAAATAAACATTAGTGTCGCAGTTTCGCTATAAAAATGTAATGAAATAATCATATTTGTAGCGAAATGTGACCATTTTATTTATTTAATTAATAATCACACGTTTCATTTTATTCTGAATTATCCTCTAATTCACTTCATTGGTACTCTCTACTAAGTGGGAAAATGATTTTAATATTTATTTTCGGACCGTAAGATTGTTAGAGAAAAAAAACTCTCGTGTCGCCGTTTCGCTACAAAAATGTAATGAGAAAATACATATCTGTAGCGAAACGTAACCATTTTATTTATTTAATTAAAAAATCACACGTTTCATTTTATTCTGAATTATCCTCTAATTCACTTCATTGGTACTCTCTAGTAAGAGGGAAAATGATTTGAATATTTATTTTCGGACCGTAAGATTGTTAGAGAAAAAAAACTCTCGTGTCGCCGTTTCGCTACAAAAATGTAATGAGAAAATATATATCTGTAGCGAAACGTAACCATTGCATTTTATTTAACTAAAAAATTGAACGTTTTTTTTATTCGGTATTATCCTATAATTCACTTCATTGGTACTCTCTACTAAGTGGAAAAATGATTTTAATATTTATTTTTCGGGCCATAAGATTTTTTAGAGAAAAAAAAACTCGTGTCGCCGTTTCGCTACAAAAATGTAATGAGAAAATACATTTCTGTAGCGAAACGTAACCATTGCATTTTATTTAACTAAAAAATTATGTCATTTTTTTTTATTTGGTATTATCCTATAATTCACTTCATTGGTACTCTCCACTAAGTGGGAAAATTATTTCCGTGCCATAAGATTTTTTAGAGAAAAAAGAACTCTTTGTCGCCATGTCGCTACAAAAATGTAATGAGAAAATACATATCTGTAGCGAAATGTAACCATTGCATTTTATTTAATTAAAATATAATGTGATTGTTTTAATTCGCTATTGCCACAATTTTTACTTTGCCCGAACTCTGTACTATGTTTTTTTTAATGATTTTATACTTGTTTTGTGGGCCTATATGGCGTGTATATTTTGGTCTCCGTTTCGCTACAAAAATGTACGGAAGGGTTCTTTTTCGCTACAAATTTATTCGTTGGGACTGTTTGGATTTTTTACAAATCTGTAGCGAAATGTAACCTAGAATAAACTCGCACTTTTAGGTTAGGGTTACGTTTCGCTACAGACTGATCTATATATATATATATATATATATATATATATGTATATATATATATATATATATATATATATATATATATATATATATATATATATATATATATATATAACATGTATATACATATACAGTAGGCGCCGCTCAATGTGATCACTTCAGACAAAGTGATAATAATAACCGTCTGATGATAATAGTAATACTAATGGGGGGGGGAGGGGGGGGGGGGGAGGTGAGGTGTGAGGTTTAATTTCTGAGAAATTTATGTGCCTATGTAATGACATGAAATAATATCATCGGATAGTTCAGCTCAAGGCCTGAAGATGCCCATCAGGTATGGTCGAAAATAGGCTTTAAACGAATTTAAAGAAAATTATTTCTTAATTTTCATTCCTAAAGACCCCTAAAAGAATAAGATTAGAACGAAACATAATATGGGATCAACTTGAGAAAATAGACAATTATTTATTTTCTTATTGCAACCAGAAGCAATTATAAATTCGATTGAAACATAAAGCAGGATAGAAAATAATTAGTGTAGAAATCATTGGACCGATTGAAGAAAGCAATTCTATTTACTTCTAACTCTCATGTATTCAGTATATAGAGATTCTTTATTCTTATGCATAAGTAAGAAAGGATAACTAAGGATCATAATTGAAAGCAACGCCACAATGCACAATGCATTGGGGAAAGCTTAATTAAATGTACTATCCAAGTATAATCTGGAGTGAGCCCTAATTCCTATTAATATTAATGCCACCTGAGTCTATTCAATGCTAAATACACCTGGCTCCCTAGAGATCAACAGAGTTAGCTCAAGTATCAGTATTCGGCAAGTCTCTACACTGTCGGATGACCACAGGAATACTAATTGCGTAGAGATGATGACCTACACTTGTATCTAAGTTCAATAATCAACTAATTAGAGTTCAATTCTTAGTGTGATGAGACACAATAATAAGATACAATGGAGAGTTTGGTTAATATAATACATTTTATTAATTTATATCTCTATCTTTTATATTTATCTCTTATTTCTATAATTTATTCCTATCATTTTCGGCGAAGTTTATTATGTTTATTATTTAATTTAACAAGGAGCTCCATAAGAAGAGAGAGAGTATCCTATGATTAATCAGAATTTATGTCTATAAATGTTGTGTTTAAGTTTATTAGAAGGTTTATGAATTTAAGTTTGAAATTTATTTCTTGATACCAGAAATTGTACAATTTTGTATGTCGTGTAATATTGCCTATTTTGAATCATCTACGGTTTGACAAGAAGTCTTTCACTTTGTGAAGACCCCTATGCCATTCGCGAACAATTATATTAAAAGTGAAAATATATATGTAAAAAACTGTATATAAAACTGTATTTATCCAGCCACCTAGGAGAAGAGGTTGGAAAATTGGGGGGGGGGGGCTCACTCAAATGCACTGTTTAGAGTTTAGACAAAGGGATATCATCTCTTAAATGTATTAATTACATAGGTATAATCTTTCAAATGTATAAACCTTAAAAATGAACTGTTTTGAAAAAGGGGTATATCTTTTAAGTGTATAAATCAAGTGAAATTGTGCCGCTAAGCGATTCTCGACTGTATGGATAACTGCACATTAGCCATACTTTTATATTGAAAAATAGTGATAAAGATAAACAAACAAACAACTGACTGCTAAAAATTGATATCTTATTTTTTTTCATAGCTTGTTTTGGCAAATAAATATATACAAGTACTAGGCAAATCAAATGTAACTGTCTAAAAAATACCCAGCGCTATTTCATATTTTTTCCTTCGGCGTTTATTTTTATTCTTAGTGAACTTCTATAGCTCAAGGCTCAAGCCCATGCTGATGTTCCTTCAGAAACCCTGAGAAAAAACTATTTATTTACCATATCGTCCCTGTTTTATATAAGAACAGTGCTAGGAAGGATGGTCTGAATTCTTGAACGAAATATAAAGCAAGCCAAAGACAATAAATTATCTCTTAGGGTTCTCTTAAGTTAAAATACACGAGAGACCGTAAACAAGGAAGGACTTATTTAAATTTTGCCTTTGGAGTAACAAAGGAAGAGTCGGTGATATATTGGTGCCAAACAAAAGGTTTAAAGACTGACAGACAATAAATAAGAAGACTCTTATTAAATTCAAACTGCTAAATACTTAAGAGCTCTTAAAAACATTCTGTCTAATGACAAAACTAATTATACTATCTGCTAAAAATAAAAGAAAAGTTTATTCATTTTAATATGATCTAACGCCCGACAATTGCGGTCATAATTTTGTATTATCATATTAATCATTTTAGTTATAGAGTAAAGATAAGTATATTTCTCCACCAAAAGTAACAATGTATAAGTTTTGTACAATGCTGGCTTTTAACCGCTGGCGGTCATCTTCCATTACTGGTTAAGGCTTTGTTCAATAAAGTTACTTTTGGTGCAGCAAGTGCACCACTACTGTTTATCTCTAGAATTCACCAAATTCTTTTCAATCTTTGTTCGCTCGTTGTTAAACTAGCCACCTCCCTCTCCCTATACAAATTTTTCCTTGACACAATTTTCCATCATCCTAATCCTTTTATCCACAACCTAACATCACCATTCATGCCTGGTAACCCTCCTCGACGCCTAAAATGACAGTGGCCCCGTGACCTAATAATAATCAATTAATAAAATGTATCTAATATTTATGTCTATACTGTGAATGGATGAAGTACTGTCAATGGACAGTTTCTCACATCATGTGTAACAAGTCATTATCAAACTTATGTTATCTTTATTGCTTATAACATGAAGTCTATTTAGTTACAATATTGGTATTCAAAAAATTTAATCAAAATTGCACTATAATATTGAGCCACTTCTTGTGTCTCATCAATACGTATAAGAAAAATAAGTCCCCAATCATAATGAATAACACAACACGCCATGTTATGGGGTTGTTGGCAACTTTACTCATCTCCTCGATGTGATCACCAGTGTAATTCATGTCTCACCCCTCAGGAATTAAAGTCATCACCAGATAATATGTTACTATTTGGAGTAGGCTAATGTTTCGGCTACGTTTTAAATTATAAAAATCAGTGGTCATTTTCACGAAGCTAATATCTCATAGAGGAAAATAATCCTCATTAATATATCTTCAATCCTTGTAAAGATAATAAAAAATTCTTTAATAAATAGTTATAGGGATTCAATGAGAAATACAGTTATTTAATATTAAATAATATATTTCTCCATAAATGTTAAACGTGCTTCTCTCAAATAGTAAATCTTTGAAACATTTTTTTTTTCTTGCTCCTCCCTCCCTTATCAGAAATATATAAAGGAAATGTTAAAGAAAGAAAAGTGGCTGTGTAACTAGAAGGTAAGGGAGTAAAGCGTACGAAGAAGATATCTGCTCTCTTTCTTTCCATCCTTACCTTGTGCTATATTTATGGACTTTTCAAGTAACACAAGTAAAATTTGTATGAACTTCAACATTTTTCTCTCATTTTTTTCTCTCTATATCTCATCCTTTAGTTACAAAAAGCCTTGTTGCGGCCGACTCGAAGAAAAGAATGTAACTCACAAAGAGACTCAAGAAACAGATTTTTTTTTTTTAGAGTTGAAAAAAGGAAAATATGCGGCGTTCTACACATAACAAAAGGGTTTTTTTTACACTGAGATCGAAACAGAACAAAAGTGTAGAAAGAATTTTAAAGTGTCGCATAAATTGAGGTTGATGTTGCCACATAGAATTATTCTGCTTATACACTTCAAAACTAAGTTTAGTCTTTAAATAAAGTTGTAATTTTTTCCTTTTTCACATACTGATTATATACAAGTATAAAGAGAATAGACAGTCATCAGTGTAAAGTAGATGACTCAATTTGTATAATTCATCGGTTAATATTTAAATTCCAATGATTATTCTACTGAATTTATTTTTTCCAGGGGGATTTAAATCCCAGAGTCATAGACCACTTAGGTGAAGAATTCTCTTCCTGATCCTTAATACTCTACTCAGCATGCGGACAGACTACAAAACAAAAAAAATAGAAATAAACATAATAGACTCAATTCTGGCAACAATTTCCCAAGTTCATTGAAAATCTCTTGATAAAGACTTTGTTAATGAGGTCTTTACTAAGACGCGAGATATACCTTCTTTGTTCCGGGGAAAAAAGGAATTACACTGAAATTCAGCCTGGCAGGTGATCTGCTAATTTATACCCTTATATTCCACTATGTCGTGGAAAACATACTAGGAGGAAAGCATTTTGCCATGGAAATATCTTGCAATTTTTCAATAGTTCACACTACTACATCTCGGAATAACCAAATATTTTATTGCCACCTACCTGACTGTCCAAGCAGATGTACCATGTACATCTTAATCCAGGAGATAGCGTGCAAAAAGTGTCTGACTACCATCAAGAATTTTGTACCTAAATAAATCTTTTGGTGCCTTTGTCAGTTAGTAGTCCATAAGTCAAGTTGATGGTATTTTGTCGCGTGATAGGTGACCACTTTGATTTGGAGTAACATTTGAATAACAACCTTATCAAGTGACATACTACCATCAACTGATTTTTGGTCAACTGACTAATTTTGTACTCAGGATCATAAAAATCACATGGTTGCTCTCCATGCCAAGCTATGTCCCACAGACGAACTTAGCCGATCACATATTCTTAAAAGGCACCAAAAGATTTACTCATACACAAAAGTCTAGCTTAATATTAGTACAAAATTTTTTTGTACGCTATCTCCTGGACTATCTGTTTTCTTCACTCATTTTTACTTAGAATTACTGGACAGCAAGCCAGGATTTCATATGTCTCAGCTTGGAAGACTGAAGAGAACTTTTACAAGTTTATAGTAATCACTTATAGTATGAATGAGCAAAATACTCCAGCCTCCGATGGTTGTTGCCTTGCCACAGGCTTACACAGTGAAGTCAAAATGCCGTCGGAATAATAACATTTCAAAACCAGATAACCAGAATAACCAAATTCTTCATATCGAATAAACCAGACCAAGACATGGAACACCTCCACTGCATTTAGCAGCATACCTGTTACATTTATTCCTATCAACTGATGTTTCTGAGACATTTTGAATTTGGTTCGTTTCAAATTTCCTGTGAGCAATTCGTTAAATAAAACTATTCTAGCAGCTTCATAAAGCTATCACTAGTTGCGTATGAACAATGAGACCCATTAACAATCTCTAAAAATTATTTTAAATAACTTTAATGGTTAATGAAATCCATACACATACATGGAGACGCTAAATTATATGCACTATACTCATCTATCCAACGTTTGCTATTGATTGGGACAGAAATTTCTTCATTCAAATGTTTAACGAAGTACAAGAAAGTATAAATGAGATAAAAATAAACATCGCCAGGATAATATATTGTTATATTGTAATGTACGATGTAAAAGCTATTTGTTCTTGTTATCTCTTCTGCTTATCATAAATAAATAAATAAATAAATAAAATATAAAAGAAACTCACATTTATTAGCTAAAGGAGCATGTTTCATATTCTATAAGGATAGCAGGCATAGTAGAATCTATTAAGTTCTTCTTTAAATCCTAAAACAATTAAACATAATAATATAATAACCAAAGGAAAAAGGATAACAAATATTTATAAATGTTAGCAATAATAATACTTAATCACACAAATCAATTTCACTTATCTTAAATAAGCAAAGAATATTATTAGAAAAAAAGCCACATAAATAAGAAATAATGTATTATTTAGAGAATGGGACCCAGAAGGGCTCTACTTTAAATACAGGGTATTATATTCTTCAACTACGTGATCTGCTTATTAAAATACATTTCTAAATTATAAATGAATATAGCGTGATATGTTAACCAAATATATTCTAACAATGTTACCATATTACTCAAATAAACTTAACACAGCAACAAAACGTTTAAAGCATAAATGGTAGAATAAATAAATAATATTTTTCTTTTAGCAAAGTCAAAAATCGGAACGGCATACTCGTATAATTTTTCTTATACGAAATAGTGATTTTAAATTCCATAAAATCTATTTTAATCAATTGATAATTAAAAATATTTAAATAGCTTTCAATAAGTGATTTTTTTACATTTCGTTTTCGATTTTCAATTATATCATATTTATTTTTATTTTACTCGAAAATTATATTTTATTTTTATGTGAATAGTTTTATTTAAAAAAGTATTTTTATTATTAAGCCCTGCACATTAATTATAATGTCAATGCCAACATGTTTCTCTTTCTATTTTAGAGTATAATATTATTCGAAAACAATATATTAGCCTGGTGACGGTAATAATTAAACAAAAAATTAAAAATAATCAGTTAATGATTGAAATTGAAATGCATGAGTTAACATTGTACTCTTTAAAAATGATTTAAGTTCGTTAATTAGGTTTTAATTTCAGACTACTAGTAATTTAAATCGAGTAATTAGATTCAGCCCATAAATCAAAGGATTGAAGTATCACAAATTAATTGCTTAATTATAGAAGCAATGTATATTGTTATCAGTTTTCAAACATATGATTAAAACATACGATATTCATGTCGGGTGAAATTTTGGCCTTTAGCACAGTGATTTATAAAGTATGGTCACTGATACGTACAACCTTCTTTCACGACAAATGGAAGAATATTAATTAGGGGAAAAATCATTTTTTCCTTATTTACCTGAACATTTTTTTAACAATTTACTTTATCTACTCACGGCAGCAAAATTAAGATTGTTTTACTGCTTTCAAGCTACAAAATGTAATTTTTCTTGATTCTTTTGTAACATCTCAAAAAACTAAAAAGGCAGAAAAATAATAAAGTGTCAGCAAAATATCAAAGTGTCCGCAAAAGTTCAATGTGTCAGCAAAAAGTTCAAAGTGTCAGAAAAATAACAAACAAGGGTTAGGTTGAAAAATTTTAAAAATAAATTTACTTCAAAAAGTACTGCATCGGAGGTTATGAACTCTCCCACATTGTTCATTTTTATATAGTTGAGAGTAATATTCTGCTAAATATTTATATCTTTTTTTAAAATAACTAATAAAACAAATTTTATTATTTCACAGTGATTATTTAAAAATTGGGAGATAAAAAACAGCTGTTAATAAAAAAAAGTGGCAACACTGAATTTTTGCCTTTGTTTTGTTTTCTTGATGACTTCAAACTATCGTTTTTTTTACAACTTTCATTTCATTAAATCTTTTATATATATTAAAAAGGGAATATAATAATTAGTGTCATTTTTCTGCCGTTAGTAGATAAAATATTGTATGTAACTATGCAGCAAAGAAAACATTCCTGACTCGTTTAAAAATTACCTGCTTCGGTTACACCTTAGCAGGTAATTAACATTTTCCAGTCTCGGCTTCGCCTCGTCACTCAACATGTTATTTTCCCGACACGGCTTCGCCTCGTCAGTAAAATAGTACATTTCCTGCCTCGGCTTTGCCTCTGCAGTAAATTTGTTTAGCCTATCCTCGCCTTTGGCTCGGAACTAATACTTAAAAACTTGTCAGAAAAATTCCTTTTTGCTGCCTAGTAACATAAATAACTATTCTTTTACACTTTGTATGTATAAGACTCCCTTCTGGAGATAATTATTATTTATGTATAATGATTATGAATAGTATTTGATTGATTGCAAGTGGACGCGTACTAACGTGGGCGAGTACGTGAGGTAATCATACCTCTATTTGCATTTCAAGGAACCACATGCCAACTACATCATTTGAAGGAAAACACAGATCGATTGCAGTTGCATGTGGGCTCGCTCCCAAGAACCCGTACCACCTACTCTTGCAACCAAACAGTTGCGTAACAGAAAATTGCATTTTTTGGGCGCTAGTCCAACAGAATGATGGCTAATAGAATAATACTCCGAAAGAAGAAAAAGAAAACGAGGGAGACCCAATAGAAGATGGAGAGATGACCTGAAAGAGGAAGCTGGAAAACCTTGCCCAGGGTAGACAACTCTGGGAGTCTATGAAAGAGACCAACGACCAAAAATGGGCTTAACTCCCACTTATTAAAATAATAAAATTGGCCCGACAAATCAAACAAAACTTTCTCATGAACATTTATTCATTTTTAAATGTATTTAAAAAGTGTAACAGGTGCTTGTTACTTTTTGTTTCAGATTTCTTGCTGTAAATCAGACAAATTTTAATCAATATCTTGATGAAAATCTCTAGATATTGCCCTGGAAAAATTATTCGTATTAAAACTGAATTCATTTTAGACCTTTATTAATCGAAATTACTAATAGTTTTTTGAGTTTTATTTAGGGCGGTGCCCTCCAAGTTAGAAATAATAGTCATTTATTCACCTAGGGAGTAAATTGAGCCATTATTACCTGAGCGAATAAGTTGGTTCTTGAGGCGAAGCCGTGGGAATAATGCTAATTAGCTAATTATAGGGGAACTATATAGCACTTTACTCCTGAGGTACATACAATGGTTTATCTCCAGTGGGGAGAAAACGCATCTTCCTCCATTCACAGTTTTTTTTTTTTGTTTTTTTTTTAATAAATAACAATAATTGTTAGCACTTTTAATAGCACGTATAAGAGATTCAATATTAAAACAAATAAGAATTGCAGATAAACTCAAATAGAAGGTTATTTAGATGCAGGTTTAAACAATGATAAGCGCAAATTACAAATAAGGTCGAAAAAGCAGTGTCACCAACCTGATTTCAACAACTTTACTACATTAGCCATTCAGTCTCAACTATTTATAAAATAATTAGGCTGGCAATCCTTCTTTTTCTCCCTGGTTTTACTTTTTCTCCCTACTTTTTGAGTTCAGGGAAGAAAAGACTTACTTTAGTCCCTCTAAACTAATCCAAAATCACTTTTTCTTCCTACTGGAGATAAAATAATTTTTCTATTTCACCTCGGGGAATGCTTGTTTTACCATTGACATTGCTTTGCCACAGCATGTAGGAATGCTAAATTGATTCGAAATCGTTCAGGTAGGTTAGAAACCACGCGTCTGCACCAACTCAAGACTACAGAAGACAAAACAGACATTTTTGAAAAATCACTTTTTTGGACTCACAGGACCATCAAACGTGTAAATACATCAAAATCACAAATCGAATTTTTGGGCGATCACAATATTTTATTTTTTTGTATGTACCTACTATGTTATGTGAAAGTAAAAATTAACAAATACATTTTGGATAAAAATTATAGAAATATCATTGATACACAGTAGGGAGGTTGAGTTGAATCAAAATAGACTTAGATTAAAAAAAAAAAAAAATGTTCACACAAACACTCAAACTTGAATTAAGTTAAGCTCAATTTGTTTAAATACATTTTGATCATAAATATTCAGACCTTTTATAGTATATTTTTGGAAAATTTTAAGAAAAAAGCAGCTAAGCGAAAATAAATGGTCTTAATTTTGCAGTTGATTTCCTTTTAGAATGATAAATGAAATGACTCATATGTAATTTCCTCTTTAGAATTACTAGGTCTTTAAACGTCGTTTCGAACAGTTAAAAGTTATGTCATTAACCTTAAATATTCAACTAATCTAATGCTTAAAGTACTTAACATCTCAACAGGTTACTCCTCTCATTAGCTTATGCGGTTGGCAAAGTTTTCAAAATTATTTCCAAAGGACGGCAACATGTTTTCCTAATTTTTCGAAATTTCCCGTGAATCTCGTCGATTTTTTATTAGACAATAAACTGGTTTAAATGAGGAATTACGAAATTTCTTTAAAGGTGATAAGTAAATGTATACGAACATTTGTTCGAGAAAACACCTATTTCTCTTTTATGAATTCGCATATACATGCTGTAGTCTTTCGACTTACATCCTGTACCTGTACAGATACACTCTCTCTACTTATTTGTTATTCCTTAATTTAGGTTTTGTTCTAGGTTCTTTACAACGTAAAATCACCCTTTAAAAGTACATTTCCTTTAGTGCGTATTTCCATATGCTTACCCATTGACCATTTATATCACAAATTAACCATTTATTCTGTCGCAGTAGTAGTGCGTGGTTCGTGGTAGTAGAAGAAGTTATAAGTCAGATTAAGTGAGCGTGATTGGTGCGAGTATTGCTATGAGGGAGAGTAAAGTATTATAGACGCTCTAGGTTATTTGAGGAAACTAGGGAATTGGTGAATATATATATATATCTATATATATATATATATATATATATATATATATATATATATATATATATATATATATATATATATATATATATATATATATATATATATATATATATGTGTGTGTGTGTGTGTGTGTGTGTGTGTGTGTGTGTGACAAGACAAAGGTCTGGTCCAATTACTTAAAACGTGTACTATTTTGTTTTTGACATTCACGCAAAATACACACATATTGCAGCGAATCGATATTTTTTAATCTTTATTTATTTTTTCCAGGACAGGAAAGCTACACTACCCAACCAATGTTTGCGGACCATTGTTTGAAGAAGAACTGGAATTCTGGGGATTGGACAGTAATCAGGTGGAACCATGCTGCTGGTCTACCTACAGCATTCACAGAGATACTCAGGTAAAAAAACAATCCATCTTAATACCAGTCATGATCGATTCAAACATTAGAAGGAAGGGGCATTTTAGTTTGAAAGTAAAGGAAGTCGGGTGTACTTGTAAGCTCTTGACCGCAATTGGAATTTAAGGTAATGGACTTTCAAATTAGTTGGCAAGAAGTGGTTAAAATTTAAAACATTAAATTCTTCTTGTTATTTATTAGATGCATTAACTGCTGTTTACTATTCCCTGATCAAAAACAATAGTTCTTTTAAATTAGTGCTGAAGATATTGATTTTTAAAAGATATTATATACTCGTATATAATAATTAGAAGACTTATTATAATGTAGACAATCCTAAAATATCTCATCAATCTACCATAATATTCAGAAAATTAGAAAAAAGTAGATATATATCTACGTAGCTATGCTTTTACTTTTATCCTTATTTTTATTGTCGTTTCAACATGGTTTTGCTGATGTAAAGTCTGAGTTTCTTAGCTGTGTTAAATCTCTTTTACATTAAAGGTTTGCTTATTTTAGGTTTATCTTGTCCACTTTGTAGAAAGGAAGGTAACCCCTTCTCACTTGTTAAGCTTTTGCCTTGGTTTAACATGCCATAAATGGTTAACCTCTAGTTTGTCAATAACCCTTCGGGTAGGGTCAAAGAAATAACCGTGGGGCAAACTTCCTACAAGCTTTTCAGTCATCGTGGGAAGTAGAGAGATTAAAGAAGACAATAAAGGTTTAATTTACCTACCTAAAATGTCTATTAAATTTCCCCCGTACTAGAATTCGAAAAACGTTCGAACTAAAAGGAAATGGCAGAAAGGTTTAAGCAGGATCTAAGTGCATCTTTTAATTATTTTGGACACTATACCTTTATCAAATATTAAAGGGAACATTCAGCTGCTGATTGTTTTAAATCTTTAAACTGCAAGGATTATGAATCCATACCATCTATCGGTGTCAATCGGGTTCGTGTTTGAGAAGTTATAAGAAGATGAAATATTATCGATCCGAGCTTACCGAAGGTAACGGAAGCGATATGATCGCTCTGAAGAACGAAACAGTTTTGTGTCTCCGATGCGAGACGGAAATCTTTTTCAGATATCAGGAAACATTTTTGGTCCCGTGTCTGTCTGTCAGTTTGTCTTCCTATCACTCAATTTTTGCGAACCAACATATCTTAAAAACTACTGGTCCAATGTTTATGAAATTTGGATAGTTGGTCATAATTAACTTATTGTTGGTCCCGAATAAGTTTCGATATTCTTCACCTATTTGTTTCTCTTTCACATGCGTACAAACATACATTTATTTACACCTATATCTTTGAAAGTACTCTTCTGATTTTTATAAAATGTAGATTGTTTGTAGAAAGTAGCCTGCAGATAGCCCCAGACTAATTCCAACCGTCTGCGCTCTTAAATTTTTCTAAATTGAAACTTTAAATCATGTAAAATAGACTGCCAATTTAGTGTGGCACATAGCTTCCGCGCATCCTATCACGTAAAATAGGGTTTTTATGCTTTTACAAGCCATTATTATTGTCTTTCCTCATGTGCTGTTAATAGCACGTCTGTCCAGACGTCCTGTTAAGCCTAAAAGAAACCTTAAGGCGCAAGTTGACTTTAATTTTATATTTAATTTAATAGACTTAATTTTTTTCCGTTTTAATTTTTTTACAGAAAAATTAATTTCCAATTGTAACTTGTGCTAAAAATTAGAGTAAAATTTCATCTGATATTTTGAAATTATGGTGGAACTTGTTTTTTTTTTTTTCTTTTCTAAGAATACCAGTGAGTATGAATCGATTCCATATTGAGATGAAAGTAGAAGTTGAAATATAAGCACGACGAATTGCTAAATTACAAGCAGTGGCGGATTAAAGGGGGGGGGGCGGGGGTGGCGACCGCCCCCCCCTTGATTATACTTTTTTCCAACGACTACCAAATTTCATATCAGAAATGCATAAAAACGCGGTTTTGAGAGGTAATATTTTCAAAATTTTCCGAGGGAGGACCCCCGGCCCCGCAATATAACCTCCCCCCCCCCCACCGCTCAGGCGTCCCGGAGTTGTCCCCGTTTTGGACTTTAAATCCCGAACTTGTCTCCCGAAAACACTTTTCGGGACGCCTAGTTTTCAATAGAGACGCCGATAATAGATTAATTTGTTTAAACAAATCCACATATTCTGAACGGCTCAACACTCAACTTTACAAACTGTAATAAATTTTCGTTCTCAAGAACCAACATTTTTTTAGGTATTTTAGACAAAGGGAATGATTAGGTGCACAACTTTTATTGTGTTACAATAACTATACTTTTAAGTTTGTATTATATATTTTTTTAAAAAATGTACTTGTGTTCATGTTCATACTTGTTTTCCAACAAACTACTACACCATATACTTAATCAAGCCAAAAATTACCCTTTTGTGACTAAATATTAAAATCAAATTTTACCTCAGAAATGCATTTAAGCGCTGTTTTGAGAGGTCTTATTTTTAAATTTTTTCCGGGGGAGGACCCCCGGACCCCCCGCTATATGCACCATACAATAATTAACTGCTAACGATACACCTATGACTTACGGTTAAGATATTGTACTGCAGTCGGGGGGGGGGGGGAGGAATCCTGAGAACTCCCCCCTCCCCTTTCCTTAGGACTTTCCATACTCCCGAACCCCCTTGGAGGGTCAGATCGCCACCCCCTAGATGACACCCTTAATCAGCCACTGATTACAAGTAATTTAGCCTATTCGTCAGTTGTATTCACCTAACAACTGTTAGGTGCCCGAAGCTGTCCGTAATCCGTATTATCTTTAGTTACATATTTTTCCCAAAATTTCGAAATAATCAAACAAAAGAGAAAGAGTAGATGATTATTCCAAAATCCCAAAAAGAGCCATCTCATAGAAATCTCCGAGTTATTTTCTTATACACACACACACTTATATATATATATATATATATATATATATATATATATATATATATATATATATATATATATATATATATATATATATATATATATATATAATATATAAATTTATTATTATATTTTCCGGAACACGAAGTCATTTAGTTTTAATATTATTAGTATAATGTAGTTTACATAATAATTATTAGGTTAGATTTAAAGGTAATTGCTATACATAACCTTAAAAATAGAATTAGTGAATGCATTTGTTCAAAGTATAACTACCAGAAAAGTCAGACAAGGGAGAATAAAAATCAATATGAATAGGAAATTATAATAGTTCAGCTTCTTGCCTTGTCCTGATAAGAGTTGATAAGAAACGATTTTCTATTTCAAAACGAAGAGGCTATTAGGATGAACGAGTCTAGACTAAATATAAAAGTAAAACTACCTGCAATAGGATTTCAGGACTGGTCTTAAAGGAACAAATAGAAATATGATGTAAAAGGAGAAATGAATTAACTTTTGTAGAAAAGAAATTAATTTAAATGATCAAAATACACTGTTTTAAAAGTTGGTTCTAGGGTTTCGAGGTCATCCTAGAAACCCTTATGCTTTTGATAGTCCCGTCCGTCCTTCCGTCGCATCTTGGATCATATCTCTATAGCTAGAGATTTGAAATTTGGTATAAAAGTTAACAGGAAAAATGTTCGCAACGTTTTTTATTTTTTTTATTTTTTAAGAGGGGTATCATTTTAAAGGTATCATTTTGAAGTGTAGCTCACAAATATATATCGCGTTTTTAAGATGGCGGTAATTCTACCCTCAAAATTACCAATACACAACCAAAAAAAAATCCTCCCCCTGCTACCCCATAAGAATAGGTCCAATAAATAAGGAAAGAATGCATAAATATACATCGCTGTGGGCCAATAATATTTCCGGGAGTTATTATATTATATAAGTCAAATTTTAGAAATTTTAGGTGGCCATAACTATGGTAACCTAACATTTTTATTTAATTTATTTTTTTTAATGTGATATCATTTTGAAGGTATTGAAATGTAGATCACAATTATATATCGAGTTTCCAAAATGGCGGCCATTTTACCCCCAAAATATATAAATAAGATCACATCTAAGATGATAAAGGATAATATGCACACCTTGCACCTCCAAAAATATTACCATCAGTGATTATTTCAGTCAGGACTATTTTCAATTAAAAAGTAAAAGAGAGAGGTGTTGATAAAAATACAAAAGATAGTGTAGAAGGGAGATTGTGAAGGTAATATTTGAAGGAGCACATGCTCATCAGGGGTGCAGAATAAGGACCTGGGAGGTACAACTACCTGTGTTAAGGGTGTATTAAGGAACGTACCATTTGAACTTGAACAGCCACTACAACTAATATTTCATTAGCAATGCTTGAACTCTTGCACTAATCCAGATTAGTTTAAGTAGTCTATGTTTATTTTAGTGCCTAGTTTAGTAGAGGTTAGACCTATATCGTATCAAATATACCCTTAATAATAATTATAATTCAACAAAAAAAATTGAATTAATAAATAATTAATATCAGGGTCTGGTCAAAATTTTATAAGTAATCAGAATTTTAAGGGTCTTTAGAGTAAATAGCCACACCCTAATTGTTTGGTTGGTTGAGTAGGGTGTGGGTGGACACGACTTGCAGCCAACCTTCACGGAGGTCATTTCAGGTGGAAAAAAAAATCATGTTGAAATAGGTGGAGAGCTACAATATCATGTTTTCGTTTCATACATTTGATTAAATATCACTTGTAACAACCAAATTCAAAGCGGCAACATGTCAAATAATACTTTACACTACCTCAGACAAACAAAATATCACTTTGTTTTACAAAGAAGAGGTCATTCAGGATTTTTTGTGAACTCAAATGAACAGCCAAGTGTCTAAAAGATTTTTTCATGGATTTAGGTAACTAGTTGGTTATAGTTTTTACACTATTATAAATAAAATTAACTATATAAAAAAAAGTTTACACGTTTTTAAAAAGCCCTTTGCGCGATTTAAAAAATGATTTTTATTATCTTTTCCCCTCGTTATAAGGATACCAATGAGCAAGTTTTCCTCGCTATTAGAAATTGACATTACAAAATCGCGTTTTTTCCCCCACCCCAGGGCTTAATTTCAGCCGGAACTTCTTCAGGCAACTCACGGGAGCTGGGGAACACCGGAAAGCAGTAAGAGAATGAATGTGTGACACATAATGGGTCGTAATTACGCAGTGGCACCCCGCAAATATTACGTGGGTATTCCGGCACCTAAAAATTTAGAAATTAAGCACTGCCCCACCCTAGTGGGCGGGTATCTTCTCATTATAGTTATAAACCTAAATTGAAGAGGAATAGGGAAGCTGAGCCCTCATCATGTAAAAACTCAGACAGAAACGGACGATTATATGCAATCGAGGGGGAAATGTCGTTGCTGTCATATAAGTTAGCTGCTTAGAATGCATGTGGGTACTGTTAGGTTATACCTTAAAACGAACTTATTATTGTTCAATTATGGCATAATTAGTATTTAATTTCTCATAATTTATGTAAACTTTCCTAAGGAGGTCCTAATGTAAGAAAACAAATATCTAGCATTCTTACTTAGAAGGTCCCTGTTGCAAGGGTAATGACGGGTCTCGAAACTAAGAAGAATCAAGTTGATTGCTTGATTCTTAAAAGCTGATTGCTGCAAATATGGGGAGATAACATACGTTTGTAAAAGTTTCTTTACAGCTACTTTTAATTCTACTGTGAAAACCAGAACTGGGGACAACATTATAGGTATATATATGTATAGTATAACTATAAATAATATCTAGTGGGCTTTAAAGAAAAGGAAAAGAAAACTACAATTAATATTAAATAATTAAAATATAATAATAACAATAAGAGTAAAAAATATTGACGCTGAAGGAGCATTAAATTTTGATACTTACCCAATAATTCTATACTTCGAAATTAGATAATCATAAAGATTACAATAATATCAATTAAGGGAATAGCAGTTTTTTTATTTTGCGTTTAAATGTTGCTAAAGTTGGAGATAAATTAAGCTCTATTATTTATTCCGTGTTAATGGATAAATAATAATTAATCAGTTACACCCAAGTCTTTTCAACTTTGTAATAATACGGGTATAGCACAACATACTAGGGGTGTTCACGATCTATGTTTTACAAGAATTTTTAATAATAACCATCATGTTATAATCGTCTAGACAGTCAGAATAGTGAGTTTCAAATTTCTAAATATTTTTATCAAGATAATCAAATTTAATTGATAATGTTATGTAAAGTAATTAAAATTAAGTGTCCAATTGTTAATATTTTAATAAACTAGCCGGATCGGTGCGCTTCGCACACCTTATCCGTCTAGAAGTTGGCGCTGTGTGTAAATAATAATTAAAACAATATAATTAATATATCTTTATTGATACATAATTTTGTATTATGTACCTATTAGTAAAAATAGGTTATATTATTATTTTATGCATTTTCAATTATTCTATTTTATTCTACATTCAATTTTCAATTTTAGTTACAATAAGCCTATGTAACAAATTTAAGCTCTTTAAATCCACTGGAAGCTAAGATAATAGTATCTGATTAAATCCAAGATGGCGGCCATATGTTGAAGTGAAAGTACCTTTAATTTTCTTCTTTAGCTACCATAGGTCTATGTACCAAATTTTTTTTCTCTAGGTCCACTGGAAGCTGAGATAATAGAATGTGAATAAATCCAAGATGGCGGCTATAATTCAATATGGTGACCATATATCGAAATCAAAATGGCCTTACTTTTCTATTTATGGTACACTCTATCTATGTACCAAATTACAAATCTCTATTGCAATGGGAAGTAGGAGAATTTTTGATCAGTATCACTGTCACTCTTAGTTTGATATATATAGATTATGATTTTAGCTTCCGAATGATCCAAAGAGGGATCAATATATTGCAAATGTAAGGCTTTTATTTTTTTTATTGACCCAAATACTGAAGAATTGAATTTATATAGTTATTTGAATATTACTCCCTTAAGGAAAGTATACATAAAAGTAAGAGCCTATTAGATATTTATAAAGGCTTTATAGGAGAGCATTGAAAGAGCCTGAAGATCAAGAAAGGAAAAAATGGAAAGTGGAAAAATTCTGATAAAGTAGGACTGGATAGAGAAGTAGAAGTGAACATATTAGGCCAATACGATTCAAAATATATTATAGGTAGAGGAAGGTTGTTGAAAATCAAGTAAAATGTAGATTGATTTTCAACAAGAGGAAACGGCCTTCGGAAAAAAGTGAGTTTGTTTGCCGTTCTCCCTCTAGAATCTCTATTACAGCGGTCCCCTCTAAAAAAAATTTTTTTTTATCTGGTAGCATTTTCCCCACGTTTTCTCTGACCCGGAATTTTTTCTCGTGCCAACAATTTCCCCCCTTCCTAGATTATTCCTGTAAATCAACGATAAAGGATAAAAAAAAGAGTGAGGGCCGGAACCATGGAGCAGTACTCGAATTAAATTGGATTTTCGAGAGTCCTCTACGTCTGGAACCGTCAGGATAACGCCTAGATTAGCGGAATGGGAAGGGAAAAAGTCAAAATTGATAATACGTCAGGAAAAAAATGTTGGTGGATATTTTTTTCACCCCAAACTCGAAAAAGATTTAATCAAAGCACGTAACGGACCTATAAATAATTCTATAAAAAGGCTTAAAATAAATTCATTCAATAACAACAAATCTATTTGTCATATATTTTTTTAAAACTAATCGCTATCATGATTTATTTGACATGAACAGATTTTTGAAAAACAAATTCCAAAGATTTAAAAAAAAAAAAATAGAGGAAATCCCGTAAATGATTTATGAATACGAGAGTTTGTGACACAAGGAAAAAAAGAGGAATTAATTTACACGCATTGGCTTTTTACATAACTTAACCCAACACAGCAAGAAAATAAGATTTAAAGCACATAAATGTGACTAAAATTAAAATATTCAACATTTTAAAAATATATTTTTTTAATCCTTACACAAAAGAAAAACATTTATTCGGCTATGGAGAGATTTCTTTAAAATAAGTTAATTTAACATACAATATTATTTTAAAATTCATGTTTCCATGTTAAAGAGAAGCCATTAATGAATTACATTATTAATTTAAATAATTCTAAAATATTGGAAATATTATAATTCATTCTTCGAATTTTTTTAAGTTTTAATATAAAACTTCTACTACCATCATTTCAAAATATCAGATGAATTTTACAACCCAACTTGAAATTGGAAATGAATTTTTTCTTTAAAACAAAAAATGGGAAGGGGAAAATTTACATTCATCGATCCATACTTCTGCATCAATTTATTCAAATGCAACAATTCTTATGCAAATAAAGTAAGGCAGACTCATTCACGGGAACATCTAGACTTGCAAGGAGAAACCAATTAGACATTCAATTATTAAAATTTTCCAATGTAAAGTGACACGCAAACACACATACATATAATAGAAGATGGTGTTGGGGAGACGTGTATAATAAAACAGATATCACCTCATATATATACATATATATATATATATATATATATATATATATATATATATATATATATGTATATATATATATATATATATATATATATATATATATATATATATATATATATATATATATATATATATATATATATATATATATATATATATATATATATATACATATATATAAATTATATATATAAATTATATACATACAGTTGAGTTTCTATAGTCCGACACTCCACCAGTCCGGCACGGCCTGTAATTTGGCGCTGAGGCTAAAGCCCCCCCTCCCCTCTTGCCACGTGTAATTATAAGATAGCTAAAAGAAGGGGAAACTGGGAAACACAGGGGAACTAGGGCAAACTAATACAAACCATCAATGGCTGTTGATTCGATGTGCGTCTACACTAATATCTCGCCCAATAAACACTATAGTAAACACATTATACTTTTTAACTCTGGCAGCTTGGGAAAATCGAGAAAAAAAATGGGAGGAGAGTGAATGAGAGCTTGAGATTTTGGCGTGTAATAGGTCATTGCCCGACCTATTACCCACCAAAATCTCAAGCTCTCATACACTCTCCTCCCATTTATTTTCTCGATTTTCCTAAGCTGTCAGAGTTATAAAGTATAATGTGTTTACTATAGTATTATTGTGTCCTATTTCTATTTTAATAATTTAAATTTATTGATATTTTTATTTTAATTTCTAATCGATACGGATAAGGAAGGTCGGGTCACCTAATAAACAGTTTTATCAATGTGATTATATCACAAGTCTGGACAGTAGGTCTCACTATTGTCTGTAAGTATTTTTTCACAATTCTGGAAAGTAGATCTCCTATAGTCTGACTGAAAGTACTTTCTCACAAGTATGAAAATGGAAACTTTGATATGTTGTCATTCATAAATTATTATTCTATTCTAGTGAAAGCACCTTAAACCAAAATACTACCACTACTAACTTTAATTAATAGATAATTAGTAAAATTCCTAAATCTATTGTGAATTATTTTTAAGTAAAGTAATTATTAATAATATATTATACAGTCTAAATCTTTTGGCTTCACCGACATAAAGAATTACTACAATAAGTATAATAATTTACAATAAGTAATTTAATTCCCTTGAAAATCATTGCACAAAAAGTATAATCTACTAAAAACTATAAGGTAATCTAACTAGATTTGTTACATACCTTATAACTTGATTTAAGGATAAACTAAGTTAAATTAATTATTAAATAAGTTGGTAGCGAGACATAACATACTTTTTTACACAATCCTCTACTCTGAAAGAAAGTAGTGTGTTACAAAGTAATAAAAGTTGTAAAACTTTAATCCACTACTGCTGTACTACTTTTCTTTAAAATCTACTTGTTCCCTGACTGGAATTAAGGAGTTTGTACAACATATAAGTTCACAGACCGAGATTTCAGTTTGTTTTATAGTTGCTGCGGTTATTATCTAACAATCTTACACTAGATGGGGCCAGGTGTGCACCTTATCTTATTACTGCTTTTAACTGCACTTACCAGTTCGGCCTTAAGTTAATCTTAACACTAAATAATAAAGAGTTAAGTTTTCTCTTTTGATAATGGTTCTTAGGGTTTAGTATTTTTACAAAATGAACAGATAAAGTTTCCCTCATGTGGAGCAAAAGGTATTATTTTATGTTGACATTTTAGTACTTTCCACCTTATTTATCGTACAGTTATCATAGTAATTGCTCTTAAATGATATATATATAATGTACCTACATATCTGAACACCTACCATTACCAGTGTAATAATGTAAAAGAATTAGATACTGACATTTATACAGATATTAGTATTGTATCGATTAAATATTTAATTTTACCCAACAAAAACACTTCTCGTTCAAATAAAACAAGTCTCGCGTAAAAAGATCATAGGTTTAGCCAAGTCTCTCCCTGTCCAAATAAGTTCTATTAGGTCTAATTTATTCATTATAAGTAAGTGATTTCCCTTCTGCGCTCATTGGTTCGTCTTCCAAATAAGCAATCGAATGTTCTAATCGAATTTTCACGTCGTAACAATAATTTCTCCATATTTTTTAATATAAGAGAGAAAACATAATATTTAAGAAATAAATAATTAATTATCTCATGCAAGCGTCGAACGGAAAGTCATAATTAAATAAATTGTTTGTGCGTGAAGTCTCTCGTAAAAAGAGTTTTGTTGGTATTGTAAACTTAAAATTAGTATAAGGAGGGGGGGGGGACGCAAAATTTTGATAAAATTACATAGAAAATTAAAAACTTTCCACAAGTGTTATATATTTTTGTTATCTATTCTCCAATACCTCTTATTTGATTCCTCACTCAAAATTAAAAAAAAAAAAAAAATCCCGTGACAGGAATTATCCGCCATTTTGGATTCCCAGTTAATCAGATCAAATAGCTATTCTTACTTTTCTATTCTATTCTATGGCCCAGCAGACCGCACATTTCTAATATTTTTATTAACAGCAGAAATATAGTTTTAAGGGAGGGAAAACTCAAAATATTGATGTTTTTTGACAAAATTGAATGGAAAATTAAACACTTTCCACAAGTGTTATATATTTTTATAATCTAGTCTTCAATATCTTCTATTTGATACCCCACTCAAAATTTTTTTATTTTTTTTCGAGTGACGTGAATTATCAGCTGATATTTTTGAATTCGCTATATTTTCCCTTTTTGCACTTTAATACTGGAAAGTTTCATGTTTTTATCTCTTTTGATTCAAAAGTTATTGGAACCGTACAGAGTGACGGACATACAGACAGACAGACACAGGAACGAAACTATAAGGGTTTCTTTTTTTGGTTTTACCAACAAAACCATAAAAACATGGTTTTCCTTGCCATGATATAATTTCTAATGTAATTAGAAGGGTGTATTATTGTGAGTTTCTTTTAATATGATAGAAATCAAAAAGAAAAACCTAGTTGCTATAATGTTCTACAAAATGCTTTAAAGCAACAACATGTAAAATCAGTTTTAGGGTCAGGCAATGAAATGGCTCGACGAGGCAGTCATGTGAACTCTATAGGTGTGCATTTTTTTTAACCCAACAACTGTGTCACCCTCGCAACGCTAATCCAATCAATGGTATTCAAGAGCTCGATTGACAAATTCTGCTGCACCTGTAACATTTCCTTGGTAGAGCCCCATTTTCCAATGATACGACGACCGACGCAGAGCAACCCAATGTTCTCAACCATCAATGATTACCGAACTAATCGAATATTACTAAACATTTCTGACCAACTACAGAATATAATATTCACCCAGATTAATTTCAACCGTCAGCACTCTTTATAAATATTGCTTAACTGATACTTTAATACATAACAAAAAAAATCCAAACAATTTTGAGAGATTTAAAAAACGGTGGAAAATTAAATATATTTGACAATAATAGGTTGTAAAAACCAAAAATGATTAAAGCATACAAATAGAACGTGGGGAAGCTATGTGCCACACTAATTGGTAGACTATTTTTCAAATCAGCCACAAGCTGATTGGGAACTTAACAGAATACGAAAGTAAGCAGCTAATTACCTATTATCATTTTCTAAAGGTCATTCTTATTCCTTCTGGAAAACAGTTGAACAAAAGCAATTAGTCATTTTACTGCCATTAACATTTGAAGGGACGTCGTTCATCGTTATCCAGTTCATCAGTCTAACAGAGTTGGAAAAATGAGATTATCAAGTCTAGACAATGTAATTTATCATTAACTACTGTAGAGATAGAGACAAAGCAGACAATTAACCTTTGTAAAGGTGTATTAGAAGCAATGACAGGTTCAATCAAATGTCAAAAGATATGACATTCTTCATTGATAAATGAAAATTAAGGGACAAGAGAGTTATCATGTTTAATGAAGACTACAATAGCATGATCTAAACCCTTAACTCATTTGACAATGAAAATTTACCTTATAAAGACCATTTTACTCCAAGCTATTATGTGCTACATGCGAACTAATGCATGCAATTTTGCACTTCTTATAGCAGTAGAATTCTATTTTAATTATGTATCCATCGTGTAATATACATAATATTGAATACTAATGTATATTCGAGTAAATGCAAAGTACTTACTCTTATCGACTTATGCTTATCTTTGAATGTGATTATAAAAGCATGCATATTATTTAACTTTAGTTCATGGATTTAGCACTATTTAGAACAAGGGTTCTTTGCGCAAATGAAGTCAGAATACCGGATTATAAGGAAGATCTTATATTTTTTTCGACATAATATAAGTTTCACTTGCTTTATATAATTGCCGGTAAGAGCTTTTGGAACGAAGCACATTATGGCACGTTCTGGAGCCCGGGAGTAAATCCGATAAAAACGACCAAAATCACCATCACAAAGTCACCGTCACGAAATCTACCGATGGCAATAACTTGAGTAAAAGATCACCGAGTTAGTTGAAATTTGGTACACATGTTCATTTTATCAATGCCCAGGCTAAGTTCGTTGGACAACGTTATCCGCCCAAGCGTTCACGCGCTAAGCTCGCGTAAACGTAAGCTTCAAATTTAAAATTGGATTTTTTGGACGGGCAAAAATTCTAACTTCATCTATTTAATGAGACAAACAACTTTTTTAAATATTTTTTTTTTAGTTAAACGAACACCGACACTGCTATGAAGTGATAAAGATCGCTAAATTTATTAAAGCGGACCTAAACGTTTTAAATAAAGAAAACAACGTTTTTACCGATATCTTACGTTCTAACGTAACGATTTCAATAAAACTTCATACACATGGTCTAAAGTACAATTGAAACAGGCATATAAAATTTCAACCTGATACAAGCAGAATATTTTTAGTGTTGGTGATTCATAGTTTTTATTATAATATTTTAATTGGAGATTCGCCGACGGAAGTATGATGGGACAGTTCTTTTCTTCTTTACAACCATCTGCTTTAACTATAAACTAATCAAAATTAACTTTTTTCTCAATTTACAATACATCATTTATTGTAAGACGCTCTTTTCAAAGATAATAAAAAGTTTTTCTTTTAATTTTGCCTTAACTCCGCTAGTACAAATAGTTACTTTTAATTTTGTCTCTTATTCTAACTCCGCCATGTATAAGTAGTTAGTATCATATACAGCACAGTAATTATATAATTTATATTTAATATAAAGCGTAAGGAACTTCGTTCCTACCGTGTCCCACGACACCACACGCATTTTTACCTAATACAATAGCAAAGTGGTGACTTTAAAGGTAAGATGTACAAAAGGTGCACTACTATTTATTCCTTATTTTGTCTAGCAAATTATCAAGGAATCTTGGAAATAATGATATGCTGTTAAGAACTAAGTAAAAAAAAAAAAATCATTCGGTTTATCTTAAAAGCGGTTTCGACGGTTCTGATGTTGTACAATACAAATGTATACGAAAATATGATAGTGTTAATGTAAGTTCTCTTGGACTGGTTGGGGTGCTAAAAATAAATAACACAGTCCCGTTAACATAAAGCCAGATTTTTTTTAATCGGGACTTTTTTTAAACTAAAAGCTGAAAACTGGAACCGGTTGTTGTGTGGTTATAGCATTTTTCCCTTTCTATAGTTCTGGCCCCAGGATCTATACCTCGAAAGATATTTTATTTATTTAAAGAAATTGCTAAATTTCTTTGTTTATTAGACTATTATTTTAATATGTTCTCTAGGTTCATACTTTGGGGACAATCGCGTCGCTTTTTAGAATGAATCCCTCTGACAGATATAGACCTGCACAAACTAGCGACTCTACAGATATATTCAGTCGTGCTTTAGTTGTGATTTTGTCAGTTTATCAGAGTTGTTTTCCTTTTTCGTTTTTGACACCGTGAAATACAACATCCGAAAATCTAACTACAAAACCTTGTGATGATGAACAGAATAATTGATATAACAGAATAATTGTTCGAACTGACGAATGTTGAAATGTAAAGCTTGAAAGAGGGTAAATGGTGTAGCGTTGTTGGCGACACCATAGAAGTGGTTTCAATGGAATACATTGTGAAACTAAATAAAACCAGCGATGCATGCACAATGCACGCACCATATAAAATCTTTCCTACTGCGATTTTGAAGCCGCAGCGTCAAGGAAGGTTCGCGTTTACCCTTTTATTCACATAGTGATCGGAAAATTATTGAAAACAAATTGTTAATAATGAAAAAAACATTAAATTTAATAGTATTAATAATTTATAAATCAATAAAATATTAACTAGATTAAGCTTATTAGGACGTATGGATAATGTTTTTTATCATAAATAGACTTTTCCCCTTGGTCTGCTTACTTCAATAATTGTATTACAGCAGTAATAACATGATGTCAACGGGTGAATAGTGTTTCCGTTCTCTTTAGTTATACTATACTATGCTGATTGTATTTGACAAAAGTTAATTGGAAATAGAATGAAACTTTAGCTTTCAATATGACAAAGGCAATATTAATGCATAGACAGAATAGAATCTACTATGATTGTACTATTGGTATTAGTTGAACTTTGCTATAAATGTAGAGAGAATTATTAACTAATTTTGTAACTGATTATTCATATTTTGGGAAATGTTGATCCTTTTTACCAGTTTGTCTTGACATTTCTAATTAAGGTTCAGATTTTTTAAATTTATTTCTCAATTTGAAAGATAAGGATAGAAGAAAATATAATAATTCAAATTACTAGGTGTGTGATTCACATGACAATAGACAAATTCAGTAGATACTTGAATAAGTAATTAATAAATGATACAATAATATATATAATATATTTTCTATCAATAAGCCTTTCTTAACTCAAATACACAATATATTAAGTTTAAAGTCAAATAAACCTTTAAAGAATTTGAATTGTATAACTTAATACAAAAGTAAGCCTTCACTGTTGCATCGTATCAGTGTAAAAGATTAAAGGTGTAAGAGAAGAAAGTATTTGTAAAAGAAGGAGATCAAAGGAGAAAGAAAGACACATTAAACTCGAAGAATAAAAAAAAAGATAATAATCTCTTGAAAAATTGGATACAGGCTGTAGGACCATCAGACAACGACTGAATAATGAACAAGTATCTGTTAATTAAAACGTGTACGCTTCAGAGAACTCTAATTTTAAAACAAATTATTTTACAAGAGTAGAATGTTCGCTGGCCAAAGTAGGGTAAGTAATGCGAATTCTAATAAACTTACTATGCCAAGAGAAGTTAAGGTCTAATTTCAGAGATTATTTTGGGAATTAAAGTCAGAGATTTAGAGGTGAAATATTTGATTACATCAAAGCTTTCATCTTCAGAATCCTGACTATCATTCATTAGTGAGCATCTCAGTCTCTTTTTGTTCTAAAAACTTGAACTCATAGTTCCTACCTAACCTTAAAGCATTTCATTATCCAGTCACTATGTTCATCCAGACCTTCTAAAAAACACAAGGTGTGAGATAGTTGTGTAATCTCAACGATTCGGACCCTTAGCTGGGATCATTTTTTAAGAAGAGGTAAAAATAAGAGGCATTATATCGCGTTAGGTATGCTTACTTGTCTATGGTTGTACATGTATAGTGAGGCTTTGTATTGGATTAATTAGAGATGTTGCTTACACAGTAAGTATGATGTAATAATAAATAATTATACAATCTCAGATGCTGTATCCAACGATAAATTCAGGCTTCGTTTTAGATACCCTAAAACAAATTTTTTGCTAGCTTAGCATTATATCCTATTTGTTGATCCAACAAATTAACGGACTGGTACATAAAAAGAATTTCGAAATAATTGTTAGGTCTGTTGGCCAGGGAGGAAATAAAAGCTAACAATAGGTTTAGGTCAAATACAAGTTGGATTTCGAATAATTATATACTGAGAGAACTGACATTTGATTTTCAGTGTATAACATTTTTTCAACTTACTTAATTGACGTCTTTTGATCATTGATTACAAAGAGTAAATAGGAGAGGACAGAGACATAGATAACACTATAATTGAGGTATAAAGGTAGAAAGAGGGTTTAGGATTAAACATAATTCCAATACCATGGGTGTGATGAAAATTTGGATTACAATAAAACTTATTCAAGTTTAATTCGCAAATCCTAGTTACGATCGGGCTTTACTACACATTTCTTTCCCCTCCCCCTCCTTATTCTTTATTTTATTTTGCTTCCTTTTACTTATTCTTTATACTAATATGTAGCAAATGAATGAAATGTTCTTTTCATTAATAACATTGTACAGGGTGTGTACACGATCTTTAATATTGGAAATTTTCATGTTTTTATCTCTTTTTATTCAAAAGTTATTGGGACCGTACAGAGTGACAGACTGACAGACACATGAACGAAACTATAAGGGTTTCTTTTTTTGGTTTTACCAACGAAACCCTATAAAGGGGGTTTCAGAAAACGTTCGAATACCCTTCAGACAAAGATTTGCTGTCTTTTCATTGATTGTACATAATAAATAAATAATAAATAGTTGCAAATAAATGTTTCAAAAAAGAATAATCTCCTATACCGTCACTTTGAGGACCCATTTTTACTAAGACTTTTTTGTTTATTTTAGTCCATACTATTACCTCTTTACATTTATTACACTCTTTTTGTAACACCCTGTATATTAGTAGTAAATTCCAAAAAATATAATTTCAATATTAAAAAAAAAAAAAAACCTACTCCATGAACAAATGGATCACTATCATTAGCGCATAACAATATCGGACCCAAACTAAATCTGAATTTATTAACTTCACATAAAACAAAATTTACTTCATACTTTATTGTTTTAAACCACTGGCCAGACAACTAGACCGCAAAAATGAAAAGAGGGCCGTCTGAGCTGTCTAGTTAATTATAAACAATAAAGTTTATGCATTGAATTTTGGTAAAGGAAGTCAGGCATTCTCTTCTCTTTAATCTAGAACTTTATATTAAACCCTTTTTAAATTGAATAAAATCTGTCTGCGTCCCAGTTCCATTGTTATAATTATCTTAAATCTCTATTGAAATAAACTTCTTTTAAAGTTAAAACAAAAATCCAACTAGGAGAAAACAAAGTTGTTGAATGTTGTGCCGTTGTTTTTCCGCCAATTTTTTTAATGAAAAAAGAGGTTTTTTCGTGGTTTGTTTTTGCCCGTTTGTTGCTATTTCTGTTACCCTTCTCTTTTATCATGGTAACTGTTGCGGGGCAGAGGAGAAAACCAGAAGGTTTTTTTTTTTTTTTTGTTTTTGTTTTGTTTTCTCGCCTCAGTTAAAATAAATAACAAGTTTTTCACTTGCTTCCAGTGAGTTTACTCCCCTCCAGGCATCCGTACCTTGTCTCCCGCAAAATGAAATAGGATTTAGGATTAAGGCTTTTGCTTTTGAGTTGAATTCTGAAAGGAGTAAAGGGTGTATCCTTCATCCATCCTTAAAAAAAGGGATGGAAATTATCCTTGTTTCAACAATGTGACAGTATTATCGTCGTAAAACAAGAGGGAGTGTTTTGCGATAAGGCGGATGATGTTATTTAGGGCGGGTTATATTTCTTTATATAAGGTACTTTCATTCTTATCTTTATCCTTTGTGATATTTGAGAAAAGAGTTGAAATGAATGTCTCACTATCTATTCCATTTTTTTATTCTCATGTCGGTTTCTTTAAATTATGCAAGATAATCATTGAAATACTAAGTTCAAGGTTACTAAAGTTTCTAGTAACACTTCTAAAAATCAGAGTTCTAGTTCTATAAATTCGTCTCGGCGGCTATAGGTCCTAACTTTTCTCACCCACTGCTGGGGCATTCACCCATTGAGGCACACCATCACTACTAAATGACATAGAATTTCATCATGGTATCAACCATGGAAGTTTACGTATTTCAAATTTGAAATAAATTGTACAGGACTAATGAAATAGTCAAGTACTAACTTCTGGTGAAAAAAAAAAAACCAAGAGTAGAAACTATCTACTCTTGATAATGAAATAATATAAACTCGGAGTAACTAATCCGAGAAAAACTTCCATACACTCGTATTATTATGATGATTCTCATGTATCGTTGTGGGCTATTATCACAATTTTTCCGAGGAAATATAAAAGGAGAAATTGTGAGCTAAAAATAGTTGACCCAATGGAGCGAGATATTGTTTTTACTCGAACGTTTGGCATTTGTCTATCTTACAAAATATTATCTCGAAAAATTAAAACATACCAACATTCAACGAAAATTCAATAAACAAATAGCATTTAAAAAAGCTAAAACATACTACTTAAGATCGAATCAGTATAACCCTCTAAACCGTGAAAAAGGTATATTTGGATCACGCGACAAAATGCATTATTTGCAGAAGCATAAAGTACCAACAGAAGAAGAGCGATAGGAGTTGCTCGGAGCAAGAGGGAATCGGATGCCCTAGTTACACAGGCAGTAACATTTTTCGGGCTCTATCAGGTGTAGGAGGGGTGATTACACGAATCTCTACTGCATCGGGGTAGATCAGGGGGTAGGCTATCCAATACCTCAACAGCAAGTAGGGCCTATTTGTATGTTTTAAGGCATAATTGACGCGGGCAATCTAGATCGAACATCTGATTGTACTCTATACTAATACTAATTGGCCCAAAAGAGACAAATAGAACTGGGCTGCTATAGAACTAATAAAGTACCTGATTCCATGTGACCCGTTTTAATGTAAAAAATAATTTTGTATTTAAGAATCTTATCATTTATCCCCCTCTTAACATAGCTTAGATTCCCCCAAAAAACTTATTTTTTGCTTTCCGACAATAGTTTATCAAAGTTATTGTGCTAACAAGAATATTATTTTCATGTTGCGTGGACCTAACACTAATCGATGGATCAGGATGAAAATTCGGCCCATTCAACTACTGTTAAGTTTTAACATTTTCCTTGAATTTAAGTATCATTCCAAATAGTTTTTTTGAATTATCAAGCTAACAAATACAATATTTTCCTTTTCCTTGTAGAAACAACCCTGGTGGTTATTTTAAATTAAAAATCAAGCAGATTTATTTCCTTGTAGTGCTTATTTATTTTTACAAATCTTAATCCCTTTAATTTATATTTTATTGAGTAACGACGCTTTTATTTTATTTTATTTTTATTTTTATTCATTTTTGTTAATACTTTGAGCAACAAGCTTTATCCGTATCCTCCTTTTTTAAGTCCTCGCACATTTTTTAAATAATGCATTAAAATTTTATATTATCACATAAAATATTAAGGGGATAGTGTTGATTGAAGAAAATGTGAAAATTTAATAAGTTAAACAATCATGCCAAAGTTAGTTTATATGATAGTAGCTGAAATACCCACTCCTCTAACAGGTTCATAAATTATTCATGCTAAAATGACCTTCCTGAAAAAGAGCTGTTCTCTGGGCTAGGTAACTTATTTTTACGAATTCATAATATATACCATCATACGACATAAATAGTCTCTTTAAGAGCTTTATTTGTCTTATAGTAATTTAATTCAACTTCTCAAGATATATTCTATCTATAAAATTTCTAAAAAACCATTCGAATGAGTAAACTCTTATTCCTAAACCTCATTGCTTACACATGCTAACTCAATATTTCATGTAAAGATTAAAAAAACGCGACTTTCCACAACCTAAAAATCACGATCTTTCTGTTACTAAATAGAATTTTTTTTATAGATACGGTAATTAATAAAACGACAAATTATTAAGGACGAATGGACATACGGACACTAGGTTTGAGGTTACAGTCTTATCGTGTTCACGATTGCCTATATTCATTGATAATCTATATTGCATTGAGACTCTTATTTTATCTACATATTATATTATAAGTGTAATACAAAAAATAATTCACAAAATAAAATCTTAAATATGTAAATTTGGAGAAATATAATACATAAAGCGATAAAACACCCCCTTATTACGTTCTTAAGGAAAATCTCCACGAAGATAAATTTTGCGCCCCGCATTACCACCTACAGTAAGAGCTAAGTACACAGAAAACGAACAAATTATCTTGAATATTAAAATATTTTTTGTTCAAATTGAAATTAAATTGTAGTTTACTGCATTGGGGGAAAAATACGAACGAACTGTAAATTTATTAATGTAGGATTTGTATGTAAGATAAGTTATGTTATTTTTATAGCTTATTCTCTAATTACGAGTAGGTTGCACACCATTTGATTTTTTCTAAATAGTATAAGTTGATTATTATATCATTTTATTTATATTCTATTTCATTTTTGGCTGCTTTAACTTAGTAATAAATATACATTTTTATTTTTATTTTTACCTATAATGTGTTTAGTAAATATATACCTTCCCTTAATAGCTAAAGCATTTTCTAAATTTTATTCAAATTATGTAGTATACTTTATTTGTGCAATATAATTTTCTTTTTTAGTTTAAAAAAACAACAGTATTAACAATCGTTATAAAATATAAAATATACTTAATGGAATTAATTAGATTATGTAGCTATATTGAGGAGAATATAAGTTTTTAAATCTAAATATATACCAAACAAATGTCCAAAAACTAAGATTCCTGGCTCTATTAAAGGTGATATATTTTAACAAACACCACGGCGACATTAACGTCTATTCTGGTCTACACCTGACTTATTATTTCTATCCTGGAATTTTCCTTAGATCGACTTTCTTGTCTATATCAAATTCTTATGATTCAACATAAAGGTTAAATTTTTCTGAACATGCATATACTTCAAATAATTCAATTTTCTACGTGTCTACACAGAACACAGACATTAATATTTTTATAATCTACAATTTTGGGCCAATGAAATCCTAACACGTGAATTTTGGTGGCATTCCAATACTTAATTAATAATACCGATTTAATTAAACATGAAACGTATATTACTTGCTTACTCCATGACTTAAAATCCCGTGAAGGGCTTAGGCTTTCAAAAGGGGTCATACAACAATAAAAAAAAAGTATATTAAGAGAAAATAATAACAAAAAGGACTAAGAAACTCGTACAGAGGCTCATAGTATTTATATAAGATTCATAGCATATATATATATATATATATATATATATATATATATATATTGTGAAGGTACAGTCAAGGTTTTTGAAGAATGATACTACGATATAGTAGTAGACGTCCAAAGAAAAGAAAGATGTTGAAAGAAAATACTCGTTTGTATATAACTTAACTTGACACTTTTTTAAACACGATTTGAGAATACTAGTACCAATCGCTACCATCTCGGAAGATAAATGTTTCTATAAGTATGTGATTTAAGTTAACTAAATTTATACAAAAATCTTTGAACCATTTTAGGAGATAGATTCTCTAAGTTTGAGGATATACAAACATGAAACATATATAACAATCAATTAAGGGACATTTAGTCCAATGTATTTTGGGACAAAGAAACATCACACATATGTAACAAAAAGTGATAAAATTCATTAGCCCAATCGTTAAGTTTGACAAAGGGGCATTTATTGGTGCAATTTAAACTATTTTACTAACTTCGATTCAAGAGGTAGTGGTGCAATTTACATGGTTTGACTTCCTTCGTTTTAAATTTGGAGTGGTGCAATTTATATAGTTTGATCTACTCTGTTCAAAATGGTGCAATTTACAGTTTCTCATCTAAATGTACTCAATGAAACTGTATTGTGTACAATTTTAAGGTTTAGTCTACGTTTTAGAAGAATAACGCTACGATATAGTAGTAGATTTCTTATAAAAGAAAGATGTTGATACTCGTTTGTATATAACTTAACTTGACACTTCTTTTAAACACGCTTTGAGAATACTAATAACTTGGATGGTCATCAGAAATACATAATCCAGGTAGTCGGAAAGTGGGTTAAACAAGATGGGGTGGGTTTATTAACAAGATGTTCTGATCCTCTAACAAATTAAATTAAATAAAAGCTTGTAATAAAAAGCAAAACTGACACATTTTTCATTTATATAGATATTTTTTTTGTAACGTGTTTTCTTTTATTAAAAAAACAGAGAAATCATTTTAAATGAAGTTACTAACGATAAAAAAGATTTTTTTCCACCTTCCACAATATGAATTTCTTATTCTCACTGAATTATAAATCGTCGGACAGACATTTTATTTAATTATTTTAGGCGTCTTTTATTTAGAATCCGTAATGCCTGGCATGGTTTTTTCTTCAGTTTTTTTTTTTTTAGTTCAGCCGAATAATTATTCACGAAATTATTATAGGGATTTTATGCAGATGAAATGAAAATCTAATCCTTTCTCTTGCAGATCCTCTTCACACCTCTCTTTTGAAGAATATTTATTAATTTTTTGATTCATAAGTTCTCAAAATTTCATTTTTGAAAAGGAGTTTTTTTTTCATTCTACCGTTATAAATAACAAAAAAAAAAAATTATACAATGGCCAAAGCAATATTAAAATAACACATGCTTGGTTATAATGAAATTTTATAAGGAACCAAACATTTATTTTAACGCAATTCTTCTTTTTGTGTGAGAAAACACATTAATATTAATTTAGATCCACGTTTCAATAAAACCTTTCTTTAATTTGGGTTTTAATCATGAATATTTGAAAAATATGAATATTGAAAAAAGCATTTTCAACCAAATAATTGAATAATTCAACGTTTTTGTTTAAACCCTGAATTTTCCATTTATTAAAAACATCGCTTAAGAAGTATTAAGTATGGAATAAAATAGTTTTATATTATTATTTAATGTGTACTCTGAAAAAAAAGTAGTATTTTATTACAATTTTTAATTTCTTGTTTTAATTTTTTAATGTTATTTTATGTTATACGTAGTTTATAATGTAGATATTAAGTTATTTAGTGGCACGAAAAAAAACAAAAACGTAATGGGTTAAGACGATTTAAGATCATATGAGTCCTAAAAAATTTTGTATTTAAAAAAAAAAAAATCCTGTCTATGTTCTACCGTTTGTACTTACGCGTATAGCCTGAACTACTAATACACCGATTTTAATAAATTTTGGTACACACATTATAATCATGTTTATTGTACACAAACATCATGTGAAAAAGTTAAGAGCCACTACATTATACATATATTTCAAATATGCAAGTATAACATCCTGCAACTAATTAGTTACATACCTTAACAGGCATTTATTCTATAAAGGCCCCCATACACGATCAAACATTTTGCGCAAACATGATGTTTTCGCAAACCTGATGTCGGCCAAATTTAGGCCTATATCATGTTCGCTCAAACATCAAATAGCCCCATACACGGTCAAAATGTTTGCTAAAACATTTTGACCGTGTACGGGGGCCTTAATAGCTTTATAAATGAGTTGTTTTGTTGATAATACGTTTACTTAAGGCCCCTATACACGTTCAAACATTTTTCGCAAACCTGATGTCGGGCAAATTTAGGCCATACACGTCAAAAATCATGTTTGCGCAAACATCAAACAGCCCCATACACAGTCAAAATGTTTGTGCAAACATTTTGACCGTGTATGTGGGCCTTTAGACTTTTAAAAATAAAGAAGACAAAATTGTTTGGCAAGTTTCTTAACGAAGGATAATCTTTGCTTTGAAAATTTTACTTTCTCAAAAATTAACTTTATTTTATGTGGATATTTCTGAGTGTGTGGTTGAGGTAACATAGAATCGGCGATCGAAGGAAAACTAGTGTAATTAATTGCTGCGTATTTTTTAGACTGAAAATTTAGGGCAATACCATTTAAAAGTTATAACTTGTTCCTTTTGAAATTTAGAGAATAATAATTATTCTCTCTTGTAAGGGTTTAATTTCTTTTTTGACATTTTCACAATAGGTTTGACAGGGGAAGTAAACTCTTAAGGAAGGGTTTCCTTAATCCAAAATACTTAATCCTTACTATTTGAGCTGACCAACATATCTTAGGCTCATGAATTAATTGTAAAATCCAGCGAGCACATTCTCATCTTGGATGTTCGTGGTGCCATTGGATTAGTATCTCCCGCTCGTTTTCTTCCATTCCTTCTTCTCATTCATTATTTTCCATTACTATCTTTTTCTTTTTCCTTTTTCTCAATCTTTATCTCTCCTATTCTTCCTTATCCTTTTTATATCTAGCTTTCTTACCTTCACCTCTTTTTTTCGAGTTGTGTCGGTCTCTTATTTCTTTTCCTTTCTTTTCCCTCTCCTTTACTATCTCCTCCTCCCTTTACTTTCCTCTTTCTTCCTTTATTTTTCTTTGCCCTCTCTTTTTTTTGTATTAGGTTATGTAGAAGAGAATGTTTACACTCAGCCAGATTAAATAAATAATGCAATCAATCTCTTTATTCGTTCCCTTTTCTCCTGAAGTGCGGCTTCTTTTAGAATTACTTGGATCATGATATTTTGATTTAAGGATTGATCTCAGTTTGGCTTTTTTCCCCCAATTCCGGAAATAAAATACAAACAAATCTAATAGTAGTAAAGTCTACGGATATTTTTTATATGAAAACGAAAGCTTTATCCATCTCAGAGAGAAGAAAATACAGCGAAATCTTTTACAAGGTTGGCATGTAGGGAAAAACAGAAATTGAAAAAGAGATTTATAAAATTCCCCTAGAGAGTTGTATTCTTACACAGAGAACTAAATGTAACTACAAGCAAATTCAGAAACAATCCACGTCAAGAAAATGTTCCAAATAAAATTCAAAATGTCATACTGCAAAAATAAAAAGGGCATTACTATGTGAAACAGTTTAAGGCCCTCAAAGCATTTACTGATGAAATCAAAAATCTATAGGGAAACAACTCAGGGAAGTACCATAAAAGTACATAAAATCTTTAGGTTCATTTAATAGTTCACTGATAGTATTTTAAAAGCTTCGGCGGCTTGAATTGTCGTAAATTATTTGTTCTTTTAGTCAAATACTGTCACAAAATATTTATATCTCACCATTTTGTTTTCCATAAGATGGTTTTATCCTAAAGGAAGCAAGGGGTTGAGAGGCGTTGAGGGCCGTTGAGCATCGTGATGCTAACTAAAAGTAACAAGATAAATTGACGACTGGAGGAAAGAACTGCGTACTAAAGTAACTTCCAAAAAAGGAGGTTGAACCTAGATTTCCCAAGGGTTTTATACAGGTTTCCTTTTACATTTTTAACTATTATTTAGGCAATCCATTGGTTAGGGAAATGCAATCTGGCGGTGGCTATCATTGTCAGGATTTCTTTGACAGGGTGGTTTAATTTGGTTAGAATCTTGAGTCTGTATCTGCCGTTGAGACTCTTCAACTAACCCCGATACCTCCCAATGTATCGGGATTAGTTGAAGAGTCTCCTCATCCTATCTGCTTTTTCTACCTTTAACCGGGAGGTTCCCAAATTGAGGCCGGTAACCCGGAGACATATACCACCTAGGTGGATCCATTGAGGAAATCTGGGGTTACTTCACACATCCACTCGCCACTCGATATAATCACGAATCTTTGTGTGAATGAAACATTTTTTATCTCCCTGGGATTGAAATTATCGCCAGGGATATTGATAATGACCTTAGTTTAGAGAAAGCGAGTGCGCTGACCTTCTTGAAAAACTTTTATTTTAAATCTACGAGTTATCAAAAGAAAGCGGTCACGTCGTAAAACCGAATATTATTTTTGAGTGTTAGAGTTTGTCGTACTTATTTACTTATCAAATTAAACGGTAATGTATCTATTTTATAATAAATTATTATTGTTTTTTAATTCATTAGCTCAATGAAATGCTTTATACCTTGACCTTCACATGGGGCTGCCCTGGGACACTGATGGGTATAGCCCTCAGGTCCCAAGTAGTGAATTCGCTGAGTAGCAGTCTCGCAGGGGCCACCATCAGAGGGTAAACAAGCGAATTGAATACATGGCAAAGCCCTCTAGTACAGCGTTTCTCAACCTTTTTGATCTGCGACCCAATAAATTTGTTTGAAATCATTCCGCGGCCCAATGCTTACCCAAGTATGTTTTGTGGGTTTAGTATAACATTACGTTTTCTGTAAAAATAAGTTTTCTGAGTAACATTTACCTAGGCTCTGTAATAAATGAAATTACAAGCGCAATGAGCAATATGAATATGAGTCCTAATCAAAAGTACTCACTACTAAAAACAAAATACGATTATGATATTTAACATTTGCACAATCTAAGTTAAAGTAAAAATTAAAAACTAAGGCAAAACACTAGACAAAAAACAAATATACACCAAATACTTAAAATAATGGTTCAAACAGATACAAACCAAATCTATGACTACTAAATCTGGGAATTTCTGGATATGGGGTTAAATAAACGCACACGCAAAAATTAGAGGGACCCCCTCCACCTCATATACATAAACTAAGGCCCACCATTTGTATCTCACTATCTCCCCACCGAATACAACTTATTGACAAGTCATTTTTATTGTCAATACAGACAGACACCAAAGTCAAAGTATCGCTGTACTCGATGAATTCTAAAAAACCGAAAGTACTCGCCTAGAGGTACTGCCTACCTCTAGACTGCTGCGCTATTTTATCTTCCGCTCAAATTCTTGCTAATTTTTACTCTTTCGATTGTCATACTTCTACAGACTAATGAAAAAAAAATTTAAGATCTTTCCTTATATTTATTTTTTACTTGTCTATGCATGCATTTTACTTATTTTTATTTTACCAATTCCTTCGCGACCCAAAGGTTGAGCATCACTGCTCTAGTACACAATAAATTTGTTTTATCAGAAAAATCAAAGCAGAACCCAGAAAAATTATGATTGATTTATTTCTCTCTCTAAACAAATATATAAAATGCAAATTTGAGATATTGGAAACGCTAGCAGCAGCTAATGCTTAAACTCAAATACATGGTTTAGAATTAAAATTGTTTTTATTTTTCCATGCTTTTTTTTACCATATATAAACTGTTAATTCGTCGAATGTTTGTTGATTTATAATTGATTATTCTCTGTTTTCATTAAAAAAATAAAAATAAAATAAAAAATATAAAATGTTTTAAGCTTTGACCGAATATATGTTTTACCTCGTTTACATTCAATTAAAACATGTAATAATACATAAAATGCCTTTTTCAATTAATTGTTCGTTCGATTCGTTTTTCCTCCCGTCTTTTTTTTATTTTATTAATTTTATAAAATCTTTAAAGAATATTACAATATTTTATTAGTAATATTATTATAAAAACTTTTTAGTAAGTCTTAACTGTTTACTTTAAAAGTTATTATAAAATAAATTAAATTTTTATTAAGGGATTTTTTTTTTATACAATACTCTATCGTTTCTTATTTCAGTTTTTCTTTTAATTAAATAGAGGAAAAGAGAAATTATAAATATAAATTATTATTCATAATTCATAAAAAATATAAACTTTTACTTTAAATATGTATATATATATTATTTTTAATCGGTATTCATTCTGGGTTAAACTTTTTATTAAATTAAACAATACATTTATTTTAAAAATAAATAAATTAAAATACTTGTTGGGGGAAATATAGTTACTAAAAAAAATCGGGACAAAAAACTATATTGACTTTATCAAAAAAATGTATTTTCAAAATCATATCTTTCTATAACAGTTCAACCATTTATGACTTCCTCGAATTTTCTGTTGAAACCTGGTGATTGATTTTACAATTTGACCTGATTCTTAAATTTTATTTCCGTCCGAATTTAGACTTAAAATAAATTTTTTGTTTTAATTATGTCTCTACGAGCAATACTTTACTTGACTTAGTTTGTAAATAAACGGACGATGATTGATTGAATAATTCACTATTTGGTTTTTATAAAATAAAAAAAAATAAAAAAATCTTTTACCACTACGAGTACATCCAGAATATTAGATGTAAACGTGTTGAATCATTTACACAAATATTAAATAATTTGTTTTAAATTAATCTTACTTTTATGCATAGAAAATATCCTCTATTAACCTGTTTATCAAGAAGTTATATATAATTCGTATATTTTATTTTTCGTCTAGTACATAATAATTTATTAAACATACGTATTATTTAAACATATGCAAAGTGTGCTGCTTAAACAAGTGAACTATAATATAGAATAATTTCAAGATAAAATGAAATTTTTATATACTACGTTTTAAATTTTCTGTTGAATCGTATGTAATGTTTATAATATAATTGTTATTGTTATATAATATATAATGTTAGTGAAAAAAAAAAATAGTTCCAAATTTATTTACTTCACATAAATGACAACCATCTAGAGAGCTGATCTTAAACCTACAAAAGGACAAATCTTTGTACAACGGATCTTCCCAACACCAAATCTAAACCGTGCCATCGATATATTTGAAATAATATAAATAATATAATCGATATTTCCTGTTTTGCTGTCATTCAATGTTTACCTATCACAAATTTGAGACCCGTCAAAATGAAGATTGCAAATACTATGGGATATGACAAAACAAATAAAATAACTTGCGGATGTTTTCCGACCTAACTTTCCATACAGCAAAATTTGCTGGAAACCAATTAAATTCTGCTGAAAGATGGCTAAAAGTATTAAAATAATGCATTGTCATCGGGTTCTTAGCTATGCTAAAAGTTTCATATGTTTAGCTATTCAGGAAGTTAGTTAGAAATCGATTGCCAGATTTGTACCGGACAAACAAACAAACAAGAAAGCAAGCTAATGAAAACGTGTAAAAATTAGTAAGTTATATACAATTTATCGTTTTAAGAATGCGGTTTTGAGCGCACTTCTATTTTGAAATAAATAGACTAAATTGGGAATATGTAAAAGTTTCTTTTTTTTATTTACTACAACCAGATTTTATAATCCTATTTTTGACGTAGTCAACGAAGCAGATTTTTATCTCAAACAACTACACATTCTTAAAATATAGATTTATGTATACAAGTAAGGTATAGAAATAGATAGATGGACATGCGAATGAAAGAGGAGATAGCCAGTAGATTTGTTTAAAATATGATTTAAAAAAACCTTTAATTAGTCTAGCGTATGCACATAACGAATTTGTTTTATTTTGTTTTAGACGACACTGGCCATTCTGGATAAGTTGGACATCGACTCGGAACGTCCGACAGAGGAGGAGGTGGCTCGTAGATTCGGATATGAAGAAGATTACTTTAACGGAAGACTCAACACGTGGCAAACACTCAAACCTAAAATATGGGCAGTGTTTGATGAACCATACTCATCCCTTCCAGCAAAGGTATTCAATTAACTCTTAAGCGATATGTATATTTTTTCTTTGTCTTCTTTTATCGTAGATACTAATTTTATTCGACCATTATATTTTTTTCTTAAAGTGAAGCTATATCCTTAATGCAACCAACTAAATATCAGCCTTCAACATGTAGATGAACGTGGGTGTTTATAGATAGCACATACATTTTTATTTACCTAAATACTAAAATATTTCTTAGAATCTACCAAAATGCACTTGTAACATTACAACACAGTTCACTAAAACTGCCACTACTAAATCCCAACCAAAAACTGATCACTGGGGAAATACTGTAAACTTAACTTCGTTTAAAATCGGAATTCCTGAGTATTGTCGAAGTCGGTTCAGTCTTGTGCTAGAATTGTTATTAATATTTTCTAATAGACAAATTAGTGAATTACTAGGGATATGTGTGTTCACTTTTATTAAAAACTGACGTTATAAGACACAAAAACAACACTAGCGCCCTTCTCAGATTGCTATGTGTTCTAGATCGGGGTTTAATAGTGAAATAAATAAATGTTTGGAACAAATTCAAGTTAACAAATGCCACAACCCTTCCCTTCTAAATTTTAAAATAGACACGGGCACAGATGTTTCCGTAATTCCAGAAAGATTGGTTAATAGACTTAAGAAGAATATCATCAATACAAAATTAAAACAAAATTGGTAAATTTATTGTAAAAAAAAAAAAATATATATAAATAAATAAATACCACACACACACTAACAAATGTCTTATTTTGTTCCATTGAGTTTTATTCAGAATGTGTAATGAAGTTCTAGGTTACCCGGTAATGCCCACATCATGAAGGGTTCAGGTCCCTGCATTCCAACCTAAAACTGGGACCTAAACCCTTCATGACAGGATTATTACCGGAAGACCAAGAACATCATTATGAAACCAACCACGAAAGTCTGCGGAACAGTATGAATAAGTTCAACAACATTTCAAAAGATACCATTTAGTCAACATAGTGTGTTTACAAGTTAAAACGTTTAGCTAGCACACTTTAATCCAATAATAAGAATTCTAATTATACCTACTATATTCTCCCCTAGAAACTATTGAAAACAATCCTTAAATCTAGGGAGATAAAAATCTTGCAATGTCTGGAATGCATCATTAGATATCTAAAGAAAAACAAATTCACTATCATAACCTGGATTAAATCGAAGACATGGAGGTCCTACCAACCTCTATCCTTTACTAGAGCAATATATATTTTTATCTGTTAGTTGAGCCGAGAACTCCTTAAAAAATGAGTGGCTGATGATGGCCATTCTAATTATTTCACTCATAAGACTTAAATAATCTCGGATCACTTTACCATGAGTAAACTGTAATCAGAAAGTCCCTTAGTTTAATTATTTTATAGTATATATTTATAAGTTTTTTATATTTTATAAGTTTAAAATATTTACTAAAAGCAATAATATTATCTATAAAAAAAACCTGTTGGTCCATTAAGCACATTTTAAGGAAATAGAAGAACATTTTTTGCTAGCGGGGATAAGAAAAAAGTCATTTAAATTATCCGTTTATTAAACTTATTCCGACTTTTTTTTTTTAATTTTATAACTTAATCAAATTCAAACAGGTGGAGTTAAACGGTGTTTTTAACACTGACAGGAAAATGGTAAATTTTTGGTTCTATGTTCCAGAGAATATGTTTTTTTATTCTATTCTTTTCCTTTGTCTACATTCTATTCTCTTTAATATAAAGCTTTGCATTCTTTCTTTCTGAAACCCAACTCATATTATATAACCTAGTTCGTTTTTTTTAGAAAAAAACTAATTTTAATTTAGGGTATAAGGTAGAGGTAGAAGGGTAGGTTGGAACGAAAGTATGAAAAGGGATGAAAAAAGAGTAAAAGACAAGGGTTTCTGTTCTGGTCCAGAGTGGGCTTCTTTCCACTACCGCTCCCTATAGCCCTCGAGGCTGACACCTCAAAAGCAATTAATAACCCAGTTAAAAAGACTAATTAAAAAGAAAATCCCGCCCCTTTGTGAAAATTAACTTTTTCCTCGCCAAAATTCATACGAAAAAGAAATACTGGTTTTCAAATTAAAATTATTCCAAATACTTCATTTATATTTTACCACATGACCTCAATTACGATATAATTTTGCTTTTACAATTGGTAGAGATTCATTGTTTCAATTTTAGAAAAATGATTTCTGTTTTAAGAGTAGGTAACCAAAAATGAATGGTGTCAAAAGTTACTTGAGGTAATCAGTTGCCCATTAATTTATCTATTTGTCACTTCCAAATTCTTAAGCAATTATCATATTAATCAGTTATATTTAGATAGACATTCAAGTGTTATTTATAGCTATTTAATATGAATGTATAATTAACACGGTATTATCAATTAGTTTTATTTAATCATGCCTTACTTATAGCCAAAAAAAAAAAAAAAATCAATGTGTTAATTACAAAATCTGCCTCAGCTCTATCTTGTTGAATAACTAATTTAAAAAACTTGTTATCGAAATATCAAAAGGAGATGATTCATAATAAATTAACTTTTTAAATTTCAACGTCTTGATTTTTATACAACTTAATTAACGAGTTTTAGAACAAACAGATTAAAAAAAACCTAGATTATTAATATATATATATGTGTGTATTTTTAAAAGCTGAAACTTTGTTGAGAACCTGTTAAGGGTCCATTGTTCACTCGACCTTTATTGATCTTCGGCTGAAACTTTATACTTTATAAAACTTTATAATTTGTGGTCACCCTGGGTGAAGTTTCAGCCTCTTTTTATAGCTTCCCTTCATAATCCGGGTCCCAAAGTTTTTATTAAGAATACATTAATAAATTCATGAGTATTCTTCATTTGGTTATTCCCTAAAAAGACTCTTATAATCCGGAAAATAGCCCGAATAATTCATTATTTATCTTACTTAAAATTATACTTACATACTACTGAAAATATTTAGAGAATTTAAATGAAAGACTTTTGTAATTTTACAGTAAATATGCGCTTGTGTACCCACATATTTCTAATTATCCGATTAACTTCGGGTTTATTTTAATCTGTTCCTTTTTACATTTCAACAACTTTCGATTGGCTGAATTTTTGTCTCAAAGTCAATAGTTTTTCGTACAAAAATATATAAAATATTCACTCATGTACATATACGGGCAATGTTGGAACTAGGGTGTTTTTACGGGTGGGGAATTCAAATAGGATGGCTAAAAACCTCCTACTTCTAGGTTGCATGTGGTGTCAAATCCATCTGCTGTATAATGTGGCACTTGCGGTCTACGACCAACGAACGCCACCTCACTTAAGCAACTACCCATTTATTTAACATCGCAAGGTAAATTTGAATGTACGAGTAGGACCCTTGGTAGCCAGAGTCGAGAATCGATCACAATGAGCTACCGTAGGGACCCACGTTAGCTCTGGGTTCACCCCCCCCCCCCCCCCCCCCCCCCACCTGGTAGCCCTCAATTCACCAATTGGCAGTCTGTCCGGTAGCCCCAGTTACACACTGGGGTGATTAGTACATTAGGAATAAAAAATCGGGTACGGGGTCCTTCGGATATTTTCTTCACTTTGGAGACCACTAAAGTGGCCTCTCCTGCTGCATTGGGCGTACTTGGATAGTACTTGGATGGGTGGCCGTTTTGAACTAACTGATTTTTTTATTATCATTCTTAAAAAAAGAATTATACATTATTTTTATTTATTTCATTTCATTTATTTAATTATTTGAATGTTGGCGGTATTTTGACAGATGTAAACAAACTTTGACGTTTATCAAAAGTATCGCACTAATTAATTGAGCTGAGCGAAGCGAAGCTCTTATACTACACTTTGCATTTTTTCTGATACATACTCCTCCTGAACGGCTGAACCGATCTGCACAACATTTGGCACGGTCATAGTGACTAACCACAGGAAGGTATAAATCTGAAATGGTCCAAATTGGTACACAGGGTTACGGGGTACGGGGTACAAACGTTCCCTCCTGAACGGCTGAACCGATTCGCACAAAATTCGGCACGGTCATAGTGACCAACCACTAGTACAAATTGGTACACAGGGGTACGGGGTACGGGGTACAAAAGTTTTCTCCTAAACGGCTGAACTGATCCGCATAAAATTCAGCACGGTCATAGTGACCAACCCCAGGAAGGTATAAATCTGAAATGGTCCAAATCGGTACTCAGGGGTACGGGGTATAAAAGTTAAAATAGTATATGCCCTTCAAGATACATGTCGTTGGAAAGCCCTTTAAGAGTACAGTTATTGTAATGTTAACTTTTGTTATATTTTCATTTATGAGGGCTCATTCTATTGGTAAAATAGAAAAGCAGGAAAAAAATAAAAATGCTCACTCAGCTCAATATTTCAAGCATTGCACACCTAGTAATTATTATGTTCACTAATAACTTTTAAACTAATAAATGGAATTTCATGGGTTTTTTTTTATATTTGTTCATTATTTTTTACGGGTTTCAACGATTCCAAAGTTTCAAAATTCAAAAATCAAAATAAAATTTGGTGGATTTGTTTGTCATACAGAGAGGAACATTTGGTACATTCTTCCAAATTTCAACTCAATCGGACATTTTTCATTTTTTACGATTTTTTAAAATGTTTGCTGTCTCAGAAACTGGGTTCAAGATGGCACAAATGTTGATTTTCCGGGCGGCACAACTAGAAGTAAGGACTGATTTTTCTGCCAAGTTTCAACTCTCTAAGTTGAAAACCCTGGGCGCTACGATGATAATACACATATTTATATACATACATACACACATTCATACATACATATATACAATCATACAGACGTCATGCTGAAAACCACTCAGGAGGTATAAAAAACACCCAAAACGGATAATTCAGTTGAAATCCCGAAAAAAATGTAGGGTGAAAACAATACTTTTTCTACCATAGGTCAGGAAAAGTAACAAAAATGAAAAGTAAAATCTATTAATTCAATTTAATTAAATATGACTAATTTTAATTTAAAATACTACATAATATGAAAAACTTACAGTGTAATAAAGGGTATACCTTTTATTTTATTTTTTCCTTTTGCATATGTATGTTTACATTTATTAATATTATAAAGTAATCAATTCGGATTTTCCTAGGATTATAATTTTATCATAAATAACTTTAATTATCTCTATTAAGGATAACTAAGAAAATTTTATATTTAAAAAGATTAAATTTTATGGAAATACAAATCGATAATATAATATAAAATTATTATTTTTAGGTAAAGGGCCCTTTTCCTAACTCAATATAAATTGTTTACGTTAACCTGTAGCCTGAGAGAAGGAACAATTTTGCGTGGGATAGCCCATCATTTCTCTATGCCCCAAATCTAACCCCATCGCCCAACCCTCGCTTACCTTATTAGGATCTGACTGGATTTTCAGCCCGGGCCTCGAATTTAATCTACACAACTTCCTGAAATTTAGTAAAAGGGGGGGGGGGGAGCGAGAGAGGAAAAGTTTTCGGTTACCAAAAATGAAAATTTTACAAAATAATATAGGAAATAAATCAAGTTTAATGTACAATTAGATTCTGTTTATTTTGAATTTATCCAATTTTTATGTCAATTTAATTTTTAAAAAAACATGCACACACAATTATATATATGTATATTATATTTTGTTTTCTCCTTATATCATTAGTGCCACTAAAAAAAAGACACTTTTAACGATATATGGTTTCCTGAGAGCAATTGATTAGAATAAAGTAATGTGTGAAAATATCAATTCAGCGACAAATATGTTATCAGTAATCCAGGATGGATAATGTGTTAATTATAGACGCTTTTTCGGAATCAGTTTTGGCTATGCTCCAGATAATTCCAGGAGGGGACTGAGAGAATCAATATACTCAAAGTAACAATTCACCCAAAAAAATCCAATCTAAATACAAAAATATAATTATTCTAAATAAGAGAAAGGAATAACAATGTTAAGATAAATTTGGTAAATTCAAAAATCAATTTATTGTAGAGTGTGTTACTTCATTCTTAATTACATTATCTTGATGTTCACACTATCATTTGTTTATCTAAATATTACACTTATAAACCTAGAAAGTTTACCTTATAATCCTTAAAAATTTCAAGATAAAAAGAACTTTTTATATACTACGTTTTTAAATTTTCTTTTGAATCGTATGTAATGTTGATAATATAATTGTTATTGTTATATAATATATAATGTTAGTGAAAAAAAAAAATAGTTCCGAATGTATTTACTTCACATAAATGACAACCATCTAGAGAGCTGATCTTAAACCTATAAAAGAACAAATCTTTGTACAACGGATCTCCCCAACACCAAATCTAAAGCGTGCCATCGATATATTTGAAATAATATAAATAATATAATCGATATTTCCTGTTTTGCTGTCATTCAATGTTTATCTATCACAAATTTGAGACCCGTCAAAATGAAGATTGCGTAAGTATGGGACATGGCAAAACAAATAAAATAACTTGTGGATTTTTTCCAAACTAACTTTCCGTACAGCAAAATTTGCTGAAAACCAATTAAATTCTGCTGAAAGATGGCTAATTGTCATCGTGTTTTGAGCTATGCTAAAAGTTTCAAATGTCTATAGCTATTCGGAAAGTTAGTTAGAAATCGATTGCCAGATTTGTACCGGACAAACAAACAAACAAACAAACAAACAAACAAGAAAGCAAGCTAATAAAAACGTAGTAATAAAAAGTTGCTACTACTTAAGATGGCATAAATGAAGGGAGTAGCATTGGAGGAGGTGGTGGTTCGATTCCCGCTTCAAGGACCCCACGCTTGCTATATAAATAAAAAATGAGTAGCTGCTTACGCGAAGTGGCGTCTATCCAGTTGCGCATGTTAATTGTAAGGTTTATACAACTGATAGAAGGACACACTAACCCCGTGTCAACCATTACACATATAGTTGTATAAACCCTTTGGCAGGCCAAGGCCTTTCACGGCTTTTTGCTTCACAGTTAGTTATAAATAGGCAGGATAATTAGAAATGGGATTCATTTAAAATAAATTGATCAATTAGAATGATAAATATACGGCGGGTATCTAAATGTATGCTAACTACCTTTGTCAATTTCCCTATCATCAGTATAACTAGACGGCATCGATTCCTAGTAATCCAGGAAGCAGTTTAATATCAATATTACTTAACATATTAATAATATATAGACAATAACTTAGTGTCTGCACTACTATAGATTACTTAATACTATAAATACTAGCACAATTATAGATTAAAAAAAATACGTGTGGTGTGGCGGGACACCCGGTAGGTACGGAGTTCCTTACATTTTTCATTAAATATAAAATTACACTACTAAGTACGTATACGTTGCTAACTACTCGTTCCAATAAATATTTTTGACTCAATTAGAAAATTATTATTAGTAAAATTATTACATAAAACTTATTACAAAAATCCCTTGATCCGCTTATAAGCAATATTATTTTATTACATCAATTTATACTTATATAATTACAGTTTTACTGGTTAATTTAACACAGTCGACACTGTCAATTTCTGACGATTCTCTTGGCGCACTTTCCATTTTAAATAATATACGAATACTTTTATCAATGATAGAACAATAATTGAAAAAAAGCGTTGTTATGTGGGTAAATAGCGAGTTTGACAGGAAGAAGGAGTAAGAGAGAGAGAGAGTATAGTGAGAGAGAGATGGAAAGATAGAAGAGTTGGAATTGCGCACGAAAGGATACCAAACGAAGTATAGTAGAGAGGGAATCACTCTACATTCTTAATATTCCACCTATACTAACTACTAACACCACACTTCGGACATCAACTTTTAAAAATTGTAAACTATATCACGTCACTGTAAAAAAACTGCTGGTTGTATCAGGTTGAAATTTCACATGCCTGTTTCAATTGTACTTTAGACGATGTGTATGAAGTTCTATTAAAATCTTTACGTTAGAACGTAAGATATCGGTAAAATCGTTGTTTTCTTTATTTTAAACTTTTAGTTCCGCTTTAATAAATTTAGCGATCTTTATCACTTCATAGCAGAGTCGGTGTTCGTTTTACTAAAAAAAAATAAGTATAAAAGTTGTTTGTCTCATTAAATAGATAAAGTTAGAATTTTTTCCCGTCCTAAAATTCTAATTTTAAATTTGAAGCTTACGTTTACGCGAGCGTTGCGCGTGAACGCTTGGGCGGATAACGTTGTCCAACGAACCTGTCCTGGGCATTGGTAAAATGAACATGTGTACAACTTTTACACAAGTTATCGTCATCCGTAGATCCGTAGATAACAATGGCCTAATTATGACCTACTATAATTATATGACAAGGCCTAAGATAAATTGGTGCAAAAATTAAGCGACAGGCAGACACAGAACCAAAAATGTTCTCTGATGTCTGAAACGGATTTTTTTCTTGGAATTTTTGAAATCAGAGACATAAAACATTTTCGTTCATATATTTATATTATATATATATATATAATATATATATATATATATATATATATATATATATATATATATATATATATATATATATAATAAAATTATAAAGTAGATGGTTGAAGGAAGTAAATTATTTTTATATATAAATAGTCAAGTAGCTAGAATAATATTTGGCCTTGGGTGAGTGGCAATCCTTGTAAGTTTTTCCATTCAGTTGGCTCGTGAGTGAGAAAGAAGGGAAGTGTTTTACTGTTTCCATTAGGGAAGGAAGGTCTAATGTAAAAACCTTTATATATGGTACAGCCTCTGAAAGGGGGCTTCAATGCCTTCAACCTGAGTAAAACATTTTTACAACGACTTGGTCAACCATATCTAGACACTATGAATTTTTATAAAGCCCTTTCAATAAAAAGGGTATGTAAGTATACCTTTAGATCAACGAAGGTAACACTGGTCCTTGGATTATTTAATACATGTTTTCAATGAGACACTTTAATACCAAAACATAGCTGGACGTGACCTGTTGCTTCAATAAACCATTCATGTGGAGTAATAACAACAAAACAAACTATATTTCCTTTAAGGAACATCTTATTCATTTATAACTCTGGTCTTCAGAGATGGACTATATATATACTGTCGGAGACTATTAAATGAAAGACTTTTATCTGTCAGAGGTAAACAGCATATCATAAAAATGAATTTTATTCGCGGGCAATTTTTATTTATAAATTTTAATCGCGGGCAATTTATGGTTTATACAACTGATGGAAAGACACGCCAACCCCGCCAATATATATATATATATATATATATATATATATATATATATATATATATATATATATATATATATATGTGTGTGTGTGTGTGTGTGTGTGTGTGTGTGTGTGTGTGTGTGTGTCAGAGTAGTTTTACAAAATCATTGCTAGCCTAATCCCTCCAAGGCTATTTACGCAACAGATTATTCTTATGTAACCCAAAGAGAAGAATAAATATGTCTTAGATTACAATAGGGATCGATCAATAATTGTGAAACATGTATTACCCTTCTGGGATTCGAACTCATCCAATATTTCAGTGCTTAACCCCTATCAGCTACAAATATATAATTTTAATTACATTAAAATTCCTTTAAAATAAAGCTAAAGTGAATTTTTATGGTTTTGTAGATCATCTTGGAAACCCTTATGCGAGTACTTTTAAAGATATAGATGTAAATAAATGTATGTTTGTGCCCATGTGGAAGAGAAACAAATGGGCGCAGAAGGTTAAAACTTTAATGGGACCAACAATTGGCTAATTTTAACCTACAATTTAAATTCTATTTAAATCTGATAAGTAGTTTTTAAGATATGTTGGTTCGTAAAAATTGAGTGACAGACCGACAGACAGACACGGGACCAAAAGTGTTTCCCTGATTACTGAAACGGATTTCTGTCTTTTAATTTTTGAAATCGGACACATACAAAATTTTCGTTCTTCAGAAAGATCACATTGCTTCCGTTACCTTCAGTAATCTCGGAAGCAATAATTTTATATCACCATTTAATAAAATTCGTATCCCATCTGGCGAGAAATTTCTTTAACGGATAAGAATAAAATTTCAATTTTTATTTTTTATTTCCCGAAAATAAAGTTTAAGAACAACCGATTTGTAACTACGTTTCAATTGTATATATGAGTTTTGGAAAAGTTTTGTTCGAAGTACAGAATGATAGAGAAAGAGATAAAGAGGAACTCTTGGAAAAGAACTCGTGGAAAAATCTTGGAAGAAACGAGATAGAGATCGAGTCTTTGATCCCACTTCAAGGTCCTGGTAATCCATAATACTTCTGTCAATTGTTTTAAAAGAGAACAAAGAAAAGATTTCCTCACTAAGAAGAGAATCATTCAAGTCTACCTCTCTACTTTTAATACAACTAAAGTTTCTAGAGAGTTTCCAAAACTCTAATACTTCAACCCTATCAAACACATTTGTATAACTACACAGACACGGCATACTTACTGGATCAATTGAAATGTACCTACATTAAAACAAAACTTTATTCTAATATCTCAAGCATGAAATGCTTAAACTTTAAATATAGAACTTTTAGCGATTTTAAAAATCACTTTGGGCTATACAAGTAAAAAAAAAGACCAGTCATGCACCATGACTTAATGAGCGAATTTTCAAAGAAATCTGCGTATTATTGGCTTATGATAATATAGGACAATTTTGGTTTTGAATTTGGATGGGTGAAAAAAAATGGTACACAGGGGTACGGGGTACAAAAGTCAAAACAGTGTATAACCTTCAAGATGCATGTCGTTGGAAAGCTTTTTAAGAGTACAGTAATTGTTGTTTGTATACTTTTGTCATATTTTCATATAAGAGGGGGGTAAAATGGGAAAACCACGTTTTTATGCTGTTTTTGGCCCTAAATTGTCAAAATTTGACCCCTAAATGGACTCCAATGATTCTGGCCAACGAAATCATCCTTCCTTTTGAAATTATTGACATTTTAAAATTTGTTTGGATTTTTTAAGTGCATCCTAGGGTGAGATATCGTCTGGAGTGACACTATATATATGTATATAAATACATATATACATATACATACATACATAAAAAGTGTTCAATTTCAAGAATCGATTAAGAATGGTCTAAAACGTATTTCCATGGAGAATTTTTTCAAAAATTCGCATTACAAAAATTTTGAAGCCATTGCAATAGCTTAATTTTCTTCGAAAATTCGCTAAAAGAAATTATTTGTACGTAAAAGCTTACGCCTTTTTAAAAAATTTGCTATAATTATTATTATGTATATAATATGTTTAACTTAATGAAAAAAAGCTTATATGAGTACAACATAATATTAGTTCAGGGCTCAGAAAATCTAACGACTAGGACTAGGAAACTAGAGGAAGCCTAAATACCAACTAATTACCACAATTTAATTAAAATTCAAAATCTAAACAATATTTCTTTATAAGTCTATTGATAAGTAGTTATAAATATATTTTCTAATTATAAAATCTTTTTATGACTGGTTCATTCATCAATAATTTTATGAGGTTTTCTTTATAATTATTACGTAGTGTTAATGTTGGGAAAGTGTAAATCAGGCTTTATAGAATTAGCTTTCACTTGAACAAACGAAAAGATTGGTTTGAGTTAAATTGGGATTCAATAAGATTGAAATTTCAATGGAAGGTTTAATTTCGAATCGAAATATTCCAATTTCACAACGCATTCCACGAATCTCTATATTTAAACTGAGAAAAGCCACGATTTTATGTTAAATTTAATCGTAAATTCAATACATCGTATTGAATTGCCATTTGAAATGTAAAATAATCCAACCGTAAACTGAAATGTTTTTTGAAATTGATTTACGCCACATCACATTTAATGACGCTCCAGCTTAATGAATGGATATGGTTTCTACCTTTTTGGTGAAATCGAAATACGGGCTTTTAAACGAGCTAATTAAACTGGGTGAAGCAAAGGCAACAAGTGTTTTAAAAGTCTTGAAATCCTTTCTCAGATTTCTTGCGAAAGTAAAACTTCAAAATGATCTCATAAACAAACAACTAAAGTCTCCAACTCTATAACCTCTCACATAACTCGAGAAACTTAAGAAATTGAAACTCGTAAAAACTATTCACCATTTTTATTTTGTGAAATCTCTAATAAAGAACTTTTTTATTGGTATATTATAGGACTTTCTTGTCTAATACTTCTCATTTTTATAGGTTTGACTAAGGCTTTAAAAACATTTATTATAATTTTAAGTTTTATAAGCATCTGCATGTATATAAGTTTCATAGTTAGACGTTACTAACTATGAGCTCTTAAAAGTTGCTCGGATTAATAGAAAAGGCTCTCTGCAAAAACTTTTTCGTTTACATATTAAATATTTATGAAGAATTTAAAACACATGACAAATAATGAGAGCAGAAATTTTCCTATTTTTTACTACGTTTTTATTAGCTTGCTTTCTTGTTTGTTTGTTTGTTTGTCCGGTACCAATCTGGCAATCGATTTCTAACTAACTTCCTAAATCGCTAGACATTTGAAACTTTTAACATAGCTCAGAACACGATGACAAGGCATTATTTTAATACTTTTAGCCATCTTTCAGCAGAATTTAATTGGTTTTCAGCAATTTTGCTGTACGGAAAGTTAGTTCAGAAAAAATCCGCAAGTTATTTTATTTGTTTTGACATATCCCATAGTTTTTGCAATCTTCATTTTGACGGGTCTCAAATTTGTGATAGATAAACATTGAATGACAGCAAAACAGGAAATATCGATTATATTATGTATCGATTATATTATTTATATTATTTCAAATATATCGATGGCACGCTTTAGATTTGGTGTTGGGGAGATCCGTTGTACAAAGATTTGTCCTTTTATAGGTTTAAGATCAGCTCTCTGGATGGTTGTCATTTATGTGAAGTAAATAAATTCGAAACTTTTTTTTTTTCACTAACATTATATATTATATAATAATAGCAATTATATTATCAACATTACATACGATTCAACAGAAAATTTAAAAACGTAGTATATAAAAAGTTCTTTTTATCTTGAAATTATTACTACGTTTTTATTAGCTTGCTTTCTTGTTTGTTTGTTTGTCCGGTACAAATCTGGTAATGGATTTCTAACTAACTTCCCGAATAGCTAGACATTTGAAACTTTAAGCATAGCTCAGAACACGATGACAATGCATTATTTTAATACTTTTAGCTATCTTTCAGCAGAATTTAATTGGTTTTCAGCAATTTTGTTGTACAGAAAGTTAGTTCGGAAAAAATCCGCAAGTTATTTTATTTGTTTTGACATATCCCATAGTATTTGCAATCTTCATTTTGACGGGTCTCAAATTTGTGATAGATAAACATTGAATAACAGCAAAACAGGAAATATTGATTATATTATTTATCGATTATATTATTTATATTATTTCAAATATATCGATGGCACGCTTTAGATTTGGTGTTGGGGAGATCCGTTGTACAAAGATTTGTCCTTTTTTAGGTTTAAGATCAGCTCTCTAGATGGTTGTCATTTATGTGAAGTAAATAAATTCGGAACTATTTTTTTTTTTTCACTAACAATATATTATATAACAATAACAATTATATTATCGTAGTATATAAAAAGTTCTTTTTATCTTGAAATTATTAAAATTGTTTCCTTACTTTCTATTCATTGATAAACTTTAAATTGCATTTTTCTCAAAATTTATATTTATGGTATGAAAGAGGATTTTCCCTGTAACCTTAAAATATTTAGGTGGGATATGATATTTTATCAGGTATTGGTATTTGGTAACATTTCATCTAAAGTAAAAATTAAAGATTTAATTAACTGTAAACTTTTAATGACCGTCTATAAAGGGCAAAACCGGACTGCCAAGGCCCCTACACACTATTCGGCCGCTGGAACGGTCATTGAAAGCTGTAATAGGTGAGTAAGGAGACAGACAAACCGTTCCGGCGACCTCACGTCGTCTGCACATGTCTGACATTTTCCATACGTTTTCAGCAAAACCTTAAGCAAAAAGTATAGTGCGGATGTCAAGGGTCCGGGTATGGCTGCGGTTTAACACATTTGTGCGCATGTAGAAGATAAACAAATTGGTGCAGAAGGTTTAAATTTTTTAACATAAGGTTTTACACACCACAACGGGCTAATTATGACCTACCATCCAAATTTCATTAAAATCATAGTTTTAAGATATGTATGAGTTGTTTTTAAGATATGTTGTTTCACAAAAAATTCAACACAGACAGACCAAAGAACGACAAACATAGACGGGACCAAAAATGTTCCTTGATGGCTGGAAACGGATTTCTGTCTTGGAATTTTTGAAATCGGAGACATGAAATTATCGTACTTCAGAAAGATCACCTAGCTTCTGGTACCTTCGGTAAGGACGAAACCAAAATGTTTGTCTCGGCTTACTGAATAAATATTAAAGATTTTTAAAAATTTAATAAATAGAAGAAAACGTCTGTTATTGAATTGGACTAGTATAGAATTAAAAACTTGGTTTTCTGATGAAATCTGCGTCACGAAGGGACGACTGAAGGAACTCCGGGAAATCCAGGATACGTTCCAGAAAAGCAGAATAAATATGTCGTTCTTCTCTCCAGCCGCCAGTATATCTTGTTGTTGCTTCGAGTTAACCTCACGATGTATCACACTTCATACTCACTTCCAGAAATGGAAACCCTTCGTGACACGGACTTCACAGGAAAACTATGTTGATCATTACGAGTCAACCCCCTAAAACCCTACGCACTAAGTTGTTGTTACCTCAAAGTAAATTCCAAAATTGAGGAATCGAAACAAAGTATTGACTTTCCAACGTTAAGTTCTTTGTGCTAATAATAATAATAATTATATTTTCTAGTTATTATAAAGAAACAATATAAAGAGAAAATTGTTAACATTGAATATATAATGATATGATTGCTAATTTTATCAAGCAAAGAAAAAGGGTATGAAGTAGAAGTGGGGAAGAAGTTTAATAATGTATAGTTAAGTCTAATGGTCTAACGATCTTGCAAGGGGACAGTTGACACACTGGCTTTTCCAAAACACCCTTTGGTCATATTTAAAAGCTCTTTAAATTTAGTCCTCTCTTACTAAAACACTTTAAGCCCTAACAGCCCTTGCAGAGTGTTAAAATTCTCAACTTCAATTTGCAATCTTTTCTATCATAAGCCCACCATTATTGAACCACGGACATTATTTAAATACAATAAGAATTATTTCTTTAAATCAAAAATACCAATCATCTTTTTACGATGTACACACAGTAATTCTTATACAAAGAATTAATACAAATCATATACAAAATTAGTTAGAGTAAAATACATATAAGTTTTGGTCATTTTCGTTAGACATCAAAATGATAATCCTTCAACTAAAGTAGTAAAAACAGTAAACATCATCACTTTTTTAATATATCGTGGAATTTTGTACTTTATTCACCAAAACAATAAAGGCCTTTTGATGGTGCATTTTGTAGCTCAAATTATTTAAATTATAATTTTGAGATTATTTAATCAATCAGATATTTCTGTGAAACTAAAATATCACTAAAGATCAAAAAGAACTTTATCTGTTCCTTATATTCCTTTATCGCAAAATTTACATAAGACATAAGATTTTGAAAATTATTCTTAGGGTTGAGACGAAGTCCTGATACCGAAGGAAATCGAAGGTAAGAAAAAAAAATCAATTGTTATCTTCTTTTGGAGTCGAGATTGCGGAACGAGTTTGGCAAAAGGGATTCGGTGTAATCCAATATTTGGCAGCAAGCAGGGTAATCTCTTCATCTTGCAGAATGCTTTCCTTTACCAGGTTATCCCTCAAAATACCTAATTCTCTAAACTGGCCTCGGGTATTTTCATTGGAATTCTCGGCATCTCAACCCGAGAAAATAGAAAATTCTGAATCAACATCTAGTCTCCTCAATCATCGATCAACATTTACCATAATCTTCATTCTGTAAACCACAGGACATAATATTCACTGAACACTCAATTTATGTTCTAGAATCCTAAAGAGAAAACATGACAAAAAAGATTATTTTTAAAAAACCCATATATGTATTGACAAGAAAATATTGACACCCCTTTTTGTGATTTTTCTTAAACTTAAGCTCATTGTGGAATATAGAATTTAATTTAATAACGTGTTTATCTGAGCGAACGGAAGTGGGCGTGTGCAAGACCAAGTTCCAGTAACAAGCATAAATTGTATTTTTAATTCAATCAATTATTTCCCGGTTTTAGTCACCCTTATATCTTTGCTTCCTCTGGGACGGCCTTTTGAAAGTTGAAACATAGATTAATCTTAAGTAGCTTTGGACACTCAAAAATACTGAGCCCTAAATATTAAGCCTTTTTAAAAAGTTTCAAGGTTTGCATTTTGTCTCACTGATACACTCACTCATTATCAAAATTATAACTGCTGGAACTTGAAATTTTCTACACTTGTAGCTATAGCAAGACGTATAGCTCATCTTTACAAGAATAAAGTTTTATTCCCATATTACTGTACAAGAATTATATTGCTTTTGTTAGCAAGTTATTAGTTTTTTGAGCACACCTAAAAACATTTTTAAAGTGACCAAAAACCCACACCTTTTTTTCCTTTGGCGATAAAAGATTAAGTAGTAGTATTTTATACAACAAACAGCTTAATTAGAGTAAATAAATGGGCGTGTATTGAAGTTGGTTTTGCTGTCTGTTATATTTGTGTTTTAGTCTGTATCGGTTACATGGTTGTGTACTTTATCTCTAAAGGGAGAGCTTACGTGATCACCATGGTAATGGATTTTCCCTCGACTAATCCACGACCCTAGGATCAATGAAACATCTAATGGTATCTCTTGTCCACAAATTAGCTGATTTACTTGGAATCACATGGAAACTTACCTGAACAAACAGGTCCCACTTGGAAACACATGTTCATTATCATCAAAGCAACCCCCGCTTATCACTGTCACGTGCTCTCTCCCCAGCTATCTCTTTAAACGATAAACATTTATCACATCTAACTTAGTGAGATGGTAAATACTAATGTTCTTAACCTTTTAGTAGACAACCTAGAATACTTCAACTTTAGCTACTTTTAAATAAAACCGTCTATTTTGTTTAAAAATATTAGTCGCGAGATTCTTCCTACAATTGTTTAGTCTAAATTGATAAAGGACCAGTATAATCTTTGAACATCTTAATTTTGATTCTGTTTAATTGCATATAAAAGTTAATTAGATGTAACTGCATGTTATTTTATATTGGCTAAAGATAGTTTTTTATTTATTTTTCAAAATAGAGACATTTAAGTTTTTAGATCCCTGTTTCCATAAAATCCATCACATAAAAAACTAGAGTGCCTGAATGTGTGGTAGTTTTTAAATTTAAAAGAAGTAAAGTCGGAGAATTTAAGCACCCATGCGGCGATAAAGATGAAATGAAGGCACTTAAAAAAGTACATCTAACCACCTCGAGGTCCGTCGGGACATTAAACAACATAATATGGAACAAAATCAAATTTTTCCTGGAGAGAAACCACAACAATAACAAATTAAATCCAAGACTTCATCAATAGTTATTTTGCTGAACGGTAACACCATAAAGAAAAACCTTTGGAGAAATAGCTGAGAGTCGCGCTTAAAATTAAAAGACACAAATGGGGATTGGTTGGGACATAGCCTTAGATGAACATTGTACTAAAAGGGCACAATAGTTAAAGGAAAAAGTGATATCGAGGGTTGTCCATATAAAAACTTCCTTGTTACATTCCTTGTTCATTGCGCCATAAGTAGTGGGAGTTGCGCTAACATTCCTGCACAGTAACGTACACGAGCTCAATTTACGTCCAGAACGTCCAAATTTACGCCGAATACGAAGTCCGGAATATTATAAGATTTGACAACAAAAAATGTCAGAGGTAGATATTCATCGTGAACTTTGTGCTATTATATTTAGTTAAAATTCTGTTCAGGAATGTTCTCCACCTTCAATCTTGATAATAACTCATAAGCAAATCCAAGGCTGAGGCTATTCGTTTTGCTTTGTGATTCTCACAAAGGAGTTTAGTCTCTACAAAAATGTTTTTACAATCACATCTAAATCCATTTTTTTAAATAAACGAATAAACTGGTGTACAACACTTGCGCTCATAACATTTGGTCCATATAAATCGGAATGCTCGCGATGAATATCTGCCGCTAACATTTCTTTTGCTATCAGAAATCTTACAACATCGAGGATTTGTTTATAGCAGCACTCATTTTAGTAAGCAACAAACTATTGTTTGTTCGACAGTTAATAAAACTCCCTTACTCCCAGTATGGCTGGATGCCAATTGAGTTTATGTACGCGTCTGTACAGGTGCAGGAATGGCGGTGCAACCTCCACTTCATCCCACAATGGCAGATACTTTTGGGACGACCCTCATAAATACAATTTGGCTAGAAATAGTTGCAAATGAAAGGTTTTGTTTTTGTTTTTATAAAACAAAGCAGGATCAAACGGGTTTTATAGATCGTATCTCCCTATCATATGGGCTTGTTCATTTATTCATCCATGTACTGAATTTATATATTCTGCTTTTCAATAAACATTGAAAACAAATGTATTTAAAAACAAAATAAACAAGAGAACGCGTTTAACTCATAAAGAGTTATTGTCTCTGTGAACCTGTTATGTTTTTGAACAGTAATAGTAGTAGTCGGTTAGGACGAACCGCATGTTCGAAACTTGCAATTAGGCCATCTTTGGACAATTTTACTAGCCCCATGGTAGAGCAACTTCACACATATTCCTCAGTACATCGTACCGCCGAAGCGAGTATAATGTGATCATTAGTGAGCTATATAAATCAGAGCATCACGGTGAGGGATCGAACCTACGAACTACGAGTTCAGTGATGGCCGAGCAGACGTGGTAAGCAATTTAGTCCACACGGCCACACCAGCACTAATATTTTTAAACAACTCGGTAATTAAATTAACGCTTTGTGCTGTAATTATACATAACCCTGTGTACCTAATTAATCGGAAAGTTTTTCGCGAATTTCGATAATGTGTAAACACAATTTTGTTGTAAAAATTCTATAAAACCCCTTTGAGTACTGTGCACTGTACTCTTTGGGCAAAAAAAAAACATTCATAATACTCAACCTATTGCCCCAGTTACACGGAAGCTTCTGCCGGCATTCCTTTTAACTTAACTACTAACATTTCAAAAAATAAAAATAAACGAAGTAATACACGTTAAATTAAAGTAATGAAAATTAAATTAATATTTTGTTCAGTGTGTGAACTTTTTTTAAATTTAAAGGTGGGATTTTGAAATATTCTGTTTCGCTTACTAATATTTATTCATATTTTACGTTTTGTCTGGATTATTGAAGTTTTAAACAAACACACCAGCTGTTGTAACGTTGTTCAACTGATAGGGGACTAACACTTTATCCATACTGTTGTCATTTAACTGAAATTTATCTCCTTTCTTGCTCTCTCCAATTTTTTCAAATCTAGATTTTAGACACCATTCTTCAAAATACATTGTTGATTTTACTCTCTCGTATTCCAAACTATAAAATAGGGAATTTATTTGCTATCCCTCTTTTGACATTTCAGTTTTTCCAAGTGGTGACAAATATTTGAATTCACACAAATAATATTTCCATCACACTAGCTCTTTTCACTTTCTCGCAAACAGAAATCATTACAATGGTAAAAATACTTTAATGATTTTGCTTCCGAGTTTACCTAAGGTAACGGAAGCATTGTGTTCACTTTTGAAGACGAAAACATTTTATGTCTCCGATTTTAAAAATTCCAAGACAGAAATCTGTTTCAGACATCAGGAATCATTTTTGGTCTCATGTCTGTCTGTCTGTATGTATGTCGGTCTGTGTGTCTGCGTCCCCTGAAACGTGTGACGATAACTTGAGTAAAAGTAGACTGATTTTGATGAAATTTGGTAGACGCATGTTCATTTTACAAATTCCCGTTTGAGTTCGTTGGACAACGTTATCCGCCCAAGCATTCGCGCGCAACGCTCGCGTAAACGTGAACTTCAAATTTAAAATTGGAATTTTAGGATGGGAAAAAATCTAACTTAATCTATTCAATGAGACAAACATTTTTTTCAAATAGGTACAATTTTTTAATAAAAACCAATACCGACACTGCTATGAAGTGTTAAAGATCGCTAAAACTATTACATAATAGTTTTTATTATTATACGTGGGGAATAGGAGTTGGCTTGGTTCCCCTACCTCTCAATAGAACAGAGAGCCAATGGGCCTCGAGACCAGGCGACTAGGCTTTATTTGGGGGAAATTAAATAAATGAGACATTAATGGATTTTAAAAGTCTAAAATCATTCAAGTATACGCGATGGGAAGCGAGGAAGCTATGTGCCACTCTAATTGACGCAGTGTATTTTAAATTAATTGTGATGTATTTTTCACGTTTCAAGTGATCTCTGGCCCAAAAAAGTGGCTACTGAACCGTTTTCGAATAATTTGATATACTTGTTGAGGGTGATATCCAAAATGTATAGTTAAACCAGCGTTAGTCAAACTTAAGCTTGACTAAAACATAAAAAAATAAAGAAAACCTTCCCGATCATTGTCAGAAATATGATAGGATCAGTCGGGAATTAAGGACTATAACGTATAGATGTCATAAGCACATGATGTCATCCGAAAAAATCACATTTCTAAACTCTCATAGGTACTTAAGAAAACCTTTGCCAGATATTTTACCTTTTTTTATAGCGCAATGTACTTGCAAGAAAAAGTAGTAGGTATTTAAGTTTTACCACTGACCAATGTATCCGTATTTAATTTAGAATAACCTCTTTTCATTGAAATCATGTTATAATTATTAAAAAATTATTACATTAAAAAATCGGACATCGCTTCTACGGGTTGTCCGATGCTTTCGCCACCACTCCTGGAAGCATCTACAGGGTGTTGTGCATCGTGAGCAACAAGAAGATATAAAATACAGTATACCTTGTTGTGTAACCCCTTTGAGACAAGGGTTTACCGAAAAAACCATTCAATAAATTCAAAAAATTAATTAGTCTAATTAATGGTCTTTGTTAAAATTATTTTCCTTTTACTATATTACATGAAGCATTTTGAAGTTTGGTAATGTAGATAAAACAAAATTACAATCTTTACAGAATCAATATTGAAAAATATATAAATTTGTTGCAGGTTGTGGGAGTTGCATCGGTGTTCTTCATCTTCGTATCGGTGCTGAGTTTCGCACTAAAAACCCATCCAGACATGAGGGTTGTGACAACCAGATCCTACCCTAACACCACGAGAAATTTAACCAGAGGCTCTGGAGCAGCAGGCCTGGTTAGAACTGATCCTCATCCGGCATTCTTTTACATAGAGCTCGTCTGCAACGTTTGGTTCACATTCGAGCTTGCCGTTAGATTTATTGTAAGTAATTGTCAATAATTCTGTGGCAATTAATATCTGTTAGCATTAGCATTTGAGCAAATTATAATTCCAACAACTAAATTGAAAGTAACTTTAAAGCGAATATTACTTAAAACTATTTAGAGTGGTCTTAAAAAACGTAAACTACCAATAAAGAAATACAATTTATCAATAGCAACATTACAGAGAAATAATACGTGGAATGTATCTTAACTTATTGATCGTCGAACTCTTTAAAGACTATTGATAGGATTTGGGCAGTTTTGATCCCTTAAAACTATTATTACTAATCCGGTACAATGACGCTTGAGAAATGTGTCATCAATAGATAGGAACGTTCTTGTGATCATTTCCGTAAGAGTGGATTTTTTCCGTATAAATCACTCTTATTATTGACTTATACAAATCAGATTTCGATAGTAAGACAGCTATAAATTTTAAATAAATATTTGGTGTGGAAAATTATTATAATTAAAGACGTACAAAGGAATAAAAGTGATAATCCAGGAGACAGTGTGCAAACGAGTGACTGACTAATATGAAGCTAGAGTTTTGTGTATACGTTAACATTTTGGTGCCCTTTAAGAATATGTTACAGGCTAAGTTTGTCTGCGAGCTATAGCTTGCCCATAAGGTGTTAAAACACCAGGCCGGTGGAGAACTGTCATGGCCATGTCCCACCCATTTTGGCGCAGAATGAGATTTCTATATCCAGAATAAAATTAGTTTGTAGACCAAAAAGTTTATGTTAGTTTGTCACTTGCTATGTGACAACTTTGATTTGAAGTAACTAAACTATCAAGTAATAATCTAACATCAACTTGATTCTTGGTCTACTAATTAATTTTGTACTCAGGATCATGAAAATCGATGAAAGAGGCTTTTCGTTACCACCGCCAAAATAGATGGGACATGGCCCCTCTCCAAAGATCAGTTTTATTTTAATAGTCTATGGCCAAGATATGCCCCACAGACTAGCCTAGCCGACCACATATTCTCAAAGGGTACCAAAAGATTACTTATAAATAAAATTCTAGCTCGATGTTAGTCAGTCACTTTTATGTACGTTATCTCTTGGACTATGATGAAAGAAGAGTGAAAATGAGGAAATTAAGAGTTTTAGCTTGGACGAAGAAAAACAGGGAAAAATACAATTTACAGAGAAAGAAATTCCAGAAGCCTTTATCAGATTGCGCTAAGTCCCAAAAAATTATTCTTTTGAAAGAATCTATGCTGCACGATTAAATTGATAAATTAGTATAAACATATTCTCTAATCAGCTTATCATTTTTTTGCTTAATTTATAAAGAGTATGCTCTGTTAAATGAAGGATAAATTATCAGTACTGGATTAAAAACCACTTAAAGGTATTAAAAAGCGTAGTTAATTTTTTAAAATTTATTCATGGCTTAGGAAAGGTCGTAGAGCGTCTATAGGGTTAGTCAAATCAAGGAACCTCCTAATTAGGGAGTCTCAAAATTAGAAAAAAAACAACTCAAAAGAGTCCTTAATGTAAGCATTACCTTAATATTCTCCGAAGAAGAAAAAACAAACCACCATATTTATCAAGTAATAAAACTAAGTAGGGCTTCAGTTTGAATTCCAATTAAAAAATTTAATGGGTAAGAAAAAAATTAAACGGGTTAAGTAAAAAATAAAAAAATATTAAGAGAGTTAATTTCAAAATGCTATTTACAGTCGCTAATAACAAATAGTATTATTTAAAAACAACAACTTTAAATTAAATTGAAACCAACATATGATTTCGTAACTGTTTACAAATAAATATCTAAACATATTTTGTCTTAATGCAAAATGTAAACAAATATAAACTAAAAATATAACAGCTAAATTGTGGAGCATTAGATGCATGAGAAATGTCAAATGGGTACTTTATAGAACCCTTTGTTACTTAAGCCACTCTTATATTATAACTAAGTGAGTAATGCAGTTGTCTGCTTGCAATATTGAGCTGAGCGTGCATTTTAATCTTACATTTTATTAATGCGTTAAAATTCATATTACATTAATTTGTTTGCATCACGCCATTATCAAATTTATCAAAAACTTGCCCTACTGTTGACGGCGAGAGATGTAACTCCGCATCCCTTTTTTTAAGAATCTGCATTTGATCAATAATTTTATTTTGCTCAATAACTAATTAAATAATTAAAACAATATTATTCACAAACAATCAACATGTTTTTATTAGCGAACTAATGCAGTACGCAGTATATATTAAACAGCTGATAGTTAACAATAACATTTTTTGATTGTAAACAGCTGAAATCGGATCAAAAATAGTAATATCTCTCATTTTTAATTAAAAAGCATTTTTTCTTGTTTTTCTATTTTACCCTCCTGTTGAATGAAAATATGACAAAAGTGAACATAACAACAATAACTGTACTCTTAAATTGCTTTCCAACGACATGCATCATGAAGGGCATATACTATTTTAACTTTTGTACCCCATACCCCGTACCCCTATCCCCTGTGCACTAATTTGGACCATTTCAGATTTCCCTTCCTGTGGTTGGTCACTATGACCGTGCCGAATTTTGTGCGGATCGGTTCAGCCGTTCAGGAGGAGTGTGTCCAACCAAATGCATAGTGCAATATAAGAATCATTGTTATAATATTATAATGTTAGTGAAAAAAAATAGTTCCGAATTTATTTACATCACATAAATGACAACTATCTAGAGTAATCTTAACCCTATAAAAGGACAAATCTTTGTACAACGGATCTCGCCAACAACGAATCTAAACCGTGCCATTGATCCCCGTGTAGGGACAGTAAGAGAAGAAAAAGAAAAATGTGTACAAGTAAAGAAGTACAGATGCAGAAAAATTAAACAAATACGTAGGACACAAGTGTAAACAAACCTGGTTGTCGCATGTCAATTAATTTATTTCATTGTTTTACTTTTCCTTTTTCCTTAGAATAATACTACATATAGAAGGAGCATAGAATCGGAATCCTAAGCAATTACTGATAAGAGACTGAAGCCAACTTTTGCCGAGAGGTTGTGTCCTTAAGACCAGGCTGCCAACATAACAACACTCATTTTTTTCATTTAAACAGGAGAAGGTTGGCCATGCTTTAGTAACTATTCAAGCCCGCTCACAAACATCAAGAAGACAAAATCCTGCCATTGGCTATTGTTTACGTTTCACTCTGACGTCATTTTTTACAACTCGCCCAGCATGATATAATAAACATTATTTTTAGCATATTTCAAGCTAAAATAAGATAAAACTCAAAAAAATATTACAATAAACTAAACTGACTATCAATAATTATAATTTAATAAAAAATTAAATTAAAAAACCGAAGGCAAATAATTTTAGAGTTATGACGTCACAAATTACAAAAATGAATTTTTAGAACTCGGATAGGGACACAACCAAAGTTGGCTTCAATGTTATCAGTGATCCTCCTTCTATATATTGTATTATTCTAAGATATGGGGCATGTCAAAACAAATAAAATAACTTGCGGATTTTTTCCGTACTAACTTTCCATACATAAAAATTTCCTGAAAACGAATTAAATTCTACTGAAAGATGGCTAAAAGTATTAAAATATTGCATTGTCTAGCTAGAAGTTTCTAGCAAGCAGTCTAGCTAGAAGTTTCAAATGTCTAGCTACTCGGGAAATTAGTTAAAAAACGATTGCAAGATTTGTACTGGACAAACAAACAAACAAGAAAGCAAGCTAATAAAAACGTAGTAAAAATAATCTGTCGAACTCGGACAAAATTTTCTCATATACATAGACTTAATAACATCTAATTTATAATTAACCATATTTAAAAGGTTTTTGACAGATGATTGTTTACGTTTCGATTTTTAATTATTAGTCAGATTTATTTTAATAGATTTTTTTCCGGAAAAACGGCTTATATTATTCAAATAACAATGTTTATAAATATGATATTATACACTCTAAATTTATAATAACGCTGAAATAAGGTGAAATATATGTTAAGCAGCAAGACTTCTTGAAGTCAAAAAAGAGAATTGAGAAGGATAGGTTTAACATTGATATTAACAAATAAAAAGAATCTAGTTAGAAATAAAACGACAGCTATTTTTAATAGTAGTGACAGTTTGTTTTGATAGGCTCTTCTTATTTATATCGATACTTCTTTTTCCTTCCCGCTGTCAGTGAAGAATAAAATTTGAAAAGGGTAAAGATCAGGAATCACCAACCACTGTCAAGTGTGTATGCAGAGAAGCAAAGTGACGCCACATTCTATTTGCTTCCAGTTATTCACACGACATTTTCAATAACACAAGTTATTCTTTGTATTGAAATATGAAAATTTGTATGTATATAATATATGCACACACACACACACACATATATATAACCTTGAGTGAAGCAATACTGAAGTATAAATGAAAACAATCAATGAATATCCTCCGGCAGATTGGTACCCAGTTATACTCGTTTTTATTCATAACATAATATTTCTTTTTTAGATTCTACGACCTTCGGTTCATATCGAATAAAAATCAATGAGGTTAAAATTTATAACTTCACATTCAAAAAATGAATGTTAAAAAACTGAAAAATGTGTCAGTACCTACTTAATTGCTTATCAAGAAAGTTAGAATTAATGAAAATAAAAGGTAGAAAAATAGAATTAAATTATTAAATTATTCTGGCACTAGGATTGGAATACGTATTACATATCCCTGGGTTTATGCCTTACTACACTAACTACTGCATTTGTTTGGGAGTATATGATGTAAATGTAACAACATATACCACATTGATAAAGAATATCTCTTTAAAATTTTAATTGCAGATTAATGGATCATAGAAAGTAAAAAATCAGAGAAAATGTTATACTCAACAACTAAATCTATGGTGCAACAGCCCTTGGAGGGACTACGCTCTCCACAGGCTGTTCAAGTTATGACATAACTGTTCATATAATGGATGTCACAGAATGAATGCGATATTCCATCAAATGTACAAACCAATTTTCTCACGTAAAATGTTACTAAGCCGGATAAAAGTTGAGTAAACTAAGCAGAGCTTCTGCAGAAAATGTGGCCTAGTAGATTTGATAACAATGCGCTTGAGAAAAACGAACGCCTCTCCGCAAATTAAACATTAATTGGACGCCATCATTCGGACATTTTAAAGGCTGTTTCACTCTATGGCTCAAGCTAAGCTCACACACAAACTCCATTCACACTAAGTGAAGTTTTTCTTTTTTCTCCTTACAACACCTTGCAAATAAAATTAAAATAACCGGAGCTCTGGTAAATATAAAGCAATGTCCTAATGAAATCATGCTTAAACAGATAAAGTTTGTAAAACTCACTGATCAAATTTCACAATCAAATTTAGTTCCAGATTGTTCAGAATTCAGTGTTAACTAAACCTACAACAGTTTCCGGAATACGGTTTCCTCTGAAAAACCATTTGGCTCGATGGTTTCCGATTTCATTTTCCATTTACTAGCAACACCCAGATTAAGTTTCTTCCTGAGGTTATATTGATTTCGAGTAAGTTCCACAGCATTTTGTTTTCCTTGTTTTAACATTTAATTTAATTTTATACAAATTATAATAGTCTAACTAACTCGTATGTATATCTTATCTTATTGAATTTATATTTTGTTTATTATATAACTATTTATATAATCATGTTGATGTTGATGTTACATACGTAAATTAGATGTGTTATAAAACGGTATGTATACCGTTTAAGTAACACAACCGAGTAAATATTAAATATATTTTATCTACGATTGATACGAAATATAAACATTATATCTTTGTTTAGATGCGTAGAAAGCGATTCTTTACGTACTTGTATTCATTGCGCATGCGCGTCTCATAGTTCTGAATAATTCCTCTTCTTTACCACACTAGTGCGGTAAAGAAGAGGAATTCTTCAGCTTTACGCACGATTAGCAAGTTTGTTTACATTTAACAAAACTAATTTGCTGTTCTTTTATTAAAGTAACTGTTTATATCGAGTTTTTAGTGAAAAACAATGAGTGAATCAAGTGACTTAGACGAAAATGTGGAGAATAATACTCCTCCAGAAATAATTAATTCGGCAAAAAATACAACTAATGAATTAATGCCATCTTTATCAAGAGAGAGATACGAACTTACATACAGCAAGTTTATTTTTTTCTGTATTTATTATTTAAATCTAACAATCGTAGATAAAGTACGGTACGCAACTCGTGCGAAAACGGCATTTTGCATTGCTCGTGTGGTTTTACCACCCTCGCTGTCGCTCGGGTGCAAACTCCACACTCGCATGCAAAATGCTACCTTCCGCACTCGACGCGTAATGTACTATTATATAGTTAGTTCAAAACTCGTACAACTTCCCGAAAAAATAATGCGCACTAATAAATATTACAGGTGTATACTAACTGATTCCAGGCAGTTACAAATTGTATGTGTAACTAGCATAATATTCCAAGGCAGAGGTAATTTACTAAGACCACATAAACAGTATATTAAGCCACATAACTCTCCCTGCATTCGCAAGAATGTTTAAGGTAAATATGCAATTTCTTATGCCTGTTTGGCCGTAAGGTTTTAGGAAATTATTATAGCGTTTGTGAGCTAGAAGCGTAAGCAGATGAAAAATCATGTCGGTAATTTAGACCCGTAACAGACCTTCTTTAGGAAGAGTTATTCTTGGGTCTTAAATATAAATATAAATATCTTAAATATAAATGCTTGAATCCGATTTTATTTCAATCAATTAAGGAGAGTAATAGAATTTTGCTTCTGAGCTTATCAAAGGTAATAGAAGCATTGTGGTCGTTCTGAACGTTATTTTTAATGCCTCCGAATTAAAACAATTCCTGGACAAATATCTGATTCAGATCCCAGGAAACATTTTTAATCTCACGTGTGTCTGTTGTTCAATTATTTTTAAAAATCATATTATAAAAACTACTTGTCCGATTGTTGTGACATTTGTATGGTAAGTTGTAATTAGCCCATTATTGGACAACGAAAAGTTTCAACTTTCTGCGTTCATTGGTTCATGCTACATGCGCACAAATTGTTTTTTTAACAACTAAAAGCACATCTGATTTATTAGAAATTTGAATGGTTATATATGGGCATTAATCCGATATTGATTTCAACCGTCTGCACTCATTAAATATTCTTAAAATACTATTATTAACGTAAAAATTCAAAGAATTTTTGTAGAATTAACATTAAAGGAGGGAAAAAATTAAATAATCTAGACAATTGTGGTTTGTAAAAGCTTTAAAAAAAAAAATATGCGATAGAACTCTAGGAAGCTATGTGGAACAATAATTATCAGACTATTTTACTTAACTCCTACTTATTCTAGTTTCTTTGAAGAGATCAAAATCTTAAAGCATCAGATTATTAACTGTAAAAGCACATTAATCTTTGTTCGTCATTATTACCGAATCTATAATTAATTAGGTGATTAAAATGAAATTACATACCGAAGCTGTTTACAGGAGTTTCCTCGGAGAGCGATATCGGGAGATGTTGAAAAATCAGCAGAAATTCCGGAATGTTCAATCACACAGTGACTATGATTGATTATCCCTTCAACTTCAATTCATCAAGATAATCCAATACACTTCCGCATCATCTTCCTCTGAAAAAGAAAAACAGACATTAGCCAAGGAGTGGCATGACACAATCGATAAAATGGATGAGAAATGGTTGCTTTACGAGGGTAATTTCGGATATTTCCGACATTGTCGACGTCGCTACATTAGACTAATATATTGTGTACTCTTTGATGTATTGATATTGTGTTCTCTTCGATGTATTGAGTTTTCATAATGTAAATACTATTGAATCTTAATAATAGAGTGTATTTTTCAATTCACGTTAGCTATTAAGTAAATGTTTGAACAAAACTTTGGTGATTAAGATAAAGAAGTCTTTATTTTTCTTGAAGTTAGGACTTATTACTTACAAAATTGTATCAAATTTTCTTCCAACTGAAATAATAATTAAAATAATGAAATAAAATTAGCAACATCTAGCCCCAAATGATAACACAAATAATTGTTCAGACCCATGAGTTTAAAAGCGGTACTCCAAGTATCATAAAGGATTTCGTAGATTAAATTTCGCATAAGTTGTCCATTTTAAATTGCACTCCAAATACTGCTTCTGAGCTTAGCAAAGGTAACGGATGCATTGTGATCGTTCTGAAGAATAAAATATTTTTTCCTCTGAACGGATTTCTGGAAAGAAATCCGTTAAAGACATTTTTGGTCTCGTGTCGGCCGGTCTGCCGTTTTGGCTGTGGAATATTTTGGCGGACCGCCATAATATCTTAAAAGCAACTTGACTGATTTTAATGAAAGTTAGGTGGATTTTACATTATTTTTCCCCCTCTTTTTTAAAACATCATTCAAAATATACGTATATTTATTTATATATATTTTTTTTACGAGAATAAAAGTATGAAATAATATTTAATCAATGAAGACGGTTGAAATTAATGTAGGGCCATCAATGGTTACTTAAGACAAACCATCATTTTTTTTTGTAATCAGATGAGCATTTTTGAAAGAAAAAGGAGTTGATAAATAAAATGGTTGTCCGTGGAAGAGAAACTAACTGGCACAGAAGGTTGAAATTATGGGACCAACAACCAACTATTGGCTATTCATGAACTATCATCCAAATTTCAATAAATTCAGACGAGTAGTTTTTAAGTTATCTTAGTTTGCAGGACACGACCAAAAATGCTCCCTAATGTATGAAACGGATTCCTGTCTTGGAATTTTATATTCGGAGACATAATAAAAAATAATTAATAAGGGGTCGTAACAGCAACATCTTTAAAGTATGCGATAGGATCTGAGGATGCTATGTGCCACACTAATTGGCAGACTATTTTAATGTAATATTAAGAACAATATTCGTACAAGGAAGTTCTCATTTTTAGGGTTTTGGAGATACTTCTCAAAACCCATATGGCGAGGTTGATGTGTCCGTCTGTCCGTCGCTCTTTGGTTCATAGGGCCCGAACCGTTTTAGCGAAAGTGCTGAAATTTGACCCAACCACAGGGCGCGAAAATTTGAAGTGCGCCAAAAATTTTATTTTTTTAAAATTTTGAGTTGGGTATCAAATGAAAGCTGCTGAAGAGCAGGACACAAATATATATTTGCTTTTTTAAATTTTTCATTCTTTATTGGTTTTATAAGTCAAAATATACCCCCAAAAAATCCCCTCACCCCAAACACTATATAAAGGCTGGTCCTAAAATTTCGAAATAATTCATGGTTATACCTTATGGTGGAGCGATGAAAATGTTCTGAAAAAATGCAATTTATCTAGTTGTTATTACTGATGAAAAACATTGTGACCCCCCGGGAGATCGAACCCAGGACCCTTGAGATAGAAGAAAAAAAAATCATTATTACATAACGGGTATGCTTAATCATCTACAAAACCCTAAAAAGTACTTCGACGCAAGTACTTCCCTGTGATGTTTAATTGTTTCCCCTACTACATTACAATACCCCTGATCCTAACATCGTGGTGCCTTACTTAATGATTTGCCTTAATAACTTTGTTCGGAAGCAATAATGATTCAAAAAACTATAAAATGTATCTCTCACTATGTATTAGTTCTTGTTTCAACAGAATCAAATAAGAACACATACTTCTAAAATATAGTTTTGAAAATTGCATATTATGTTATGTATTACTTAATTATATTCTTTAATGCTGATTATCGGAGCATTATATTCAATTTGTTAAGATGTAAATTAACAGGTGCCAATTATTTATTTTACCAACATCTGCAGGTATATTTAAGTTTCTTTGTAAATGCTCGATAAAATGAATGTCCCTCGGGATGTAATTATGAGTTGCCTTACAATTCAAACAAACGTCAGAGTGAAGCTCGTTAAATTATTAACAAAAAATAGGAACAATCAGCATGCATAAATTGTCTCAATTTACGGTAGAATTCAGGGGGGGGGGGAATATGGGATTTTGCATATAGCAGAAATAAAGTCGAGGAATTGTGGAAATAAACTTAATTATCTCGGGATTCGAGTATTTATTTTCAGGAATTTCCTCTCGGCAACTCCATTGGACCGATAATGAGTAAACGCGCTCGATACAATGGTGCAGAGAAATGGCTATTGACCTGGTTTGATTGAGAGGGACAAATGAACAAAAGGTTCTGTAGGATTTCTCTCTGAAATATTGGAAAATTCAGCCAATGGGCTTAGACTAGTGCAAATAGGCAGACACTTTGATTTAAAAAAAAACTATAATTGAGGAGAAGAGAAAAACATTTTAGATCAACTCAACATGTCAAATGATTTAACGTAAATTGAGAGACCTACTGTTAAAATCAATCAAATTAAATTATATCGAAAAGGAGGAAATTGTTCTAAAACGTCAGAGAACGATAATTCCGATTTATGTAGACAGTAAAGTGGCAATTCTAATAAAATTAATTATAATTTAAATCGGTCACCATATAGATTAATTAACAGATTGAAAACATAGAAGTACAACTGTAATTATCACTATACTCCACTAAGTGATTAGTTCCCTAAATAGTCAAATTACTCAACTAAAAACCATAAATGTGCACTTGTGTTATAACTTGATAACACACACACTCCGCTCCGGTTGACCTTTGCAGGCTTACCTGTCAGGTACGGCCTAAGACGCTTGCATCACTGTCCATTAAATCATTTGTCAAATTAATTATATCTTGTTTTTTCCAAAATAAATTTGACTATTTAGGGATCTAATTACAGTTGATAAAAAAAAAAAAAATGTACAATAAACTGTTTTAGTAGTAAAACAAGTACCTAGTTAGAATTTATGAAAAGGAATATAAGTTCCCAATATGAGGTTGTTTGTTATCTGAGACATATATATATATGTATATATATATATATATATATATATATATATATATATATATATATATATATATATATATATATATATATATATATATATATATATATATATATATATATATATATATATATATATATATATATATATATATATATATATATATATATATATATATATATTCATAAATGAATGTTTTATTTAAAAATAATTTTAAATAAAAATGGTTAAATTAAATATATAGAAACTTTTATATAAAAAAAAATATGTGAATAACTTAATTCGTTCGCTTTTATATAAAATAATCAAGATTTATTTTTTATGTTATACATCTCTTCAAGCAATGTTCTGTACTTATTTAGACTTAAGAACGTCAATCCCTGACCCGCTAAATAAAAATAATGTTTTGTACTCGGTGACTGGAATATGGAAAATAAGAATAAATTGTGTCGTCAGAAAAGATTTTTCTCGGAAAAGTTCTGGCTACATTCATACTTCCATATGGAAATATAAATCTCAAGGGAATTTTTTAAATCCTTTTTGCAATTTTGGCTTTCACCAACAAACCGAGTAGGCCTTGCTGTTTCCTTTTTTTCTTATTCAAAGAATTTCCTTAGACTACATATTATATATATTAGAAATTATCGTATTTTAGATATCAGAAATAGTAATAATTTATTATTTACTAGTGGTTGTCTCCAATAATTAATTGTACTTTTTCGTGTTCGAAGAAAGTCAAATGTATTTAATTTTCCCCATTTTTTTAAATCTATCAAACTTATTTTTTATCACATGAATTAAAGTATCAATTTAGCAAAACTTAAAAACAGCTGACGGTTGAAATTAATCTGGGTCTATCTGAGAGCTACTGTCGACAAACTATCCAAATTTCATAAAAATCAGATAAGTAATTTTGGTAATATAGGTGTAAATAAATGTATGTTTGTGCGCATGTGGAAGAGAAACAAATGTGCGCAGACGACCTACCGTCCAAATTTCAATAAAATCGGACGTGTAGTGTTAAAGTTATGATGGTTCGCAAATATTGAGTGACAGACCGAGAGACAGACACGGAACCAAACATTTTTTCTGATTTCTGTCTTGGAATTTTCGAAATCGGAGACATAAAAAAATGTTCGTTCTTCAGAAAGATCTCATAGCTTCCGTTACCTTTGGTATGCTCGGAAGCAAAAGTTAAATTATTAATATAAGAGGGGCTAGAGATAAGTACAATGAAGTTCGTGGCTTATAACACTACTGATAAAGGAAATAGCAAAGGCTGAAATCAAATAATGGAAAATGTATCGATAGATAAATACATTTACTTGGAATCCTTAATCTTTTCACAAGGGTGTGAGGATTTCGCAAAGAATTTAGACGATAACTCTCAGTTGGAGAGCTTATTCAATAAATATTGACATCTGTTCAGATCTGGGGTGAATATAGGAGTAACTCATTGCTGCTATATCCGCCCCATAGCAACTCTTTAACAGCGACACTTTGCTGCTATATCCACCCCAACTTACAACTTGAACGTTTAGGCGTTGTGTATAACCGCAACCCTTATTATTTAAGGTATACTATAAACAAATGATTTCTACTTCCCAATTAAAGTTCTGTGTTGAAAAATGTAAATTACATATTAATTTTAATATTTCAAAACAAATCCGCATCGTTAATGCTATCTATAATTTTATGCTAAATAAATAATACGAAAATGATTTAAATTTTACATTTTAATTTGGACAATTAAATAATTGATTTGAACTGAGTGTAATGTAAAACCATTCAGAGTTGTAACTAGATTTTACGTCTCAGAAATGAGTAAAAAAAGTAAAATATTCCTATAAAACATAATAAAGCTCAACAAATCATAACTCATAATTTAATTAGTCTGTATTATTTTAAATCAAGTACCACAAATCAGATATTTTTCGACTCCAAAAATAATAATCAAATACATGTAGAAATTATATTATCACTGAAGCGTGAATTTCACCTAAACAGACTGATACGTTGAATTTTAACTGTATTCTGATTAATGCATCATAAATATGCATATGTTACCAAAATACGTACATGAAAAAAGGGATTTTCACTGAATATAAAATAATAAATCCATACATACGACTTCATAACAAAAGGTAATCACAGGTGAGCCCCAGCGAATAAACTCTAATATACATAGCACAAAGGATTCAAAACTACGATATTTTCTATCTATTCCTCTACTGCTAGAGAAAGATAAATTATTCTTTATATTTATATATTGTAAAAATAATGTAATTCATAAAATGTTCGTGTTGGTGTATGAACCTGAATCAAGGCAACAAACAATAGCAATTAATATATTATATTTAGTACTCAATCCTTAAATAATTAAACAGAACGTAGGTTTATCTGCCAAAAAGTATACACAATTTTAGACTCTAGGTAACCAATACGTAGGCAATCTATTTTATAGGCCTTTATTTAATTAATAACTTATAATAATCTAGTTTTTAGAAATTATCGGTAATAGTTAAGGAGGAAGATCAGGTTTGATTCCTTACGATTATTTGTACAGTAAATTTTGATAAAATGTTAACTAAAAATGCAATTGTTTACCACAAAAACTAGCAACAGCTAAACAAATTGAAAATTAATATGGTAAAGTTTAGTATCGGACACATTCTTTTAATTTGTATATTTTAACTTTCTTGTAAATGCATTATATGCATTATAAATATTGAAAAATGGATAGCATGTGACAATTTTAAATTAAAATGTGTTACCTTATGCAGATATGTTACATTAATTGAAGCGAGCGTAAGCGAGCTTCTGACATTCGACGAAATATGCATCTTGTCTGTCTGTCTGTCTGTCTGTCTGTCTGTCTGTCTGTGTGTAACGTTTACGTGTCCGACGATAACTTGAGTATAAGTTGACCGATTTAGTTGAAATTTGGTATACATCTTCCTTTTACTAATACTCAGGCTAAGTTCGTTGGACAGCGTGATCCATCCAAGAGTTCGCGCGCAATGCTCGCGTAAACGTGAGCTTCAAATTTAAAATTGGAATTCCAGGACGGGAAAAAATTCTATCATCACCTATTCGATGAGACGAACATTTTTTACAAATAACATTTTATAGTAAAACCAACAACGACACTGCTATGAATTAATAGAGATCGCTAAAACTATTAAAGCGGACCTAAACGTTTAAAATAGAGAAAACAACCTTTTTACCAATATCTTACGTTCTAACCTAACGATTTTAATAAAACTTTATGTACATCGTCTAAAGTACAATTGAAACAAGTATGTAAAATTTCAACTTGATACAAGCAGTAGTATTTGAGTAATGAAGTGATAGATTTATAATAATTGTTTAAAAGCTATGACGGGTGGTTAAGATTCTTAGAGTCGTGTGGTCTGTAGGTTTGTTTAGGAAGTAAAGCTTTGTACCGAGTACCCCCACTCTTCCCCACACTACTCTCTTCCACTTATCTTCAACTATGACTATGACATTCATCATGATCAACAAATTTCAATAGCCAGTATTTTATTGCAATACGCTCGCTTCAATGATAGAGCCACGCGATGCCTAGTATATATATATGTTACCTTGTTACACATCGGAAAGGAATATACCTTACATACGAAACCACCAAGAGGATGTTATACTGACTAAACGACTATTGTAATGGCGAAAATATTTTCCTCTAAAAATTAATGGTTTAAAAAAAAACATTATACCAGGGTTTCAAAGAAAAAACCAGCACAGCCTTAATATCCCCCAAAAAGCTTTTAACTCTTTTACTCTTAAGCACTTGATTAGAATAAATTGTCCCAAAAACTCAGTGAGCACATTAATAGAAGAAAGTCCAGTACCGAATTTCACCTGAATAAGTCTTTTATTCTCATTAAGTCCCATACGAACACGAATATCCTTCCAATTATTTGGAAACGCTAATAATAGTTTTGAAGAATAAGCAGACTGACATTCAGTGTTGCTACTTACAATTATCTTACTTTTCATGCAAACTAAATCATTTTAGCTCTGATACTTACAAGAGTTACATGATTACTATAAGTCAATGATTATTATTAGTGATAAAATAATGGCTCCAAACTCGCATGCAAAATAAAATACTACTTTCCGCACTAGACGCGTAATGTACTATTTCTCATTCATAAAAAGTCATCTATGTTTATATAAGACCTTGGTGTTTTCCACCTCCATCATAATTTCATTATAAATAAAAGTTATTCTTCATACTTATTGGGCTTTTAGGGATGATCATTAAAAAAACATTTCTATTTTTTTAAAAACAATATACTTGGTATACTTGGTGCACAGTAACAGTTCGATGTTGGTCAGAGAATGTTACTCACCTTTGGATGTATACATATAGATCAATGAAATGCAACAAATTACTCAGATAAAGGCCTGATGATGCCCAGGTATGGGCGAAAATTCGCACCAAGTATATTGTTTTTAAAAAAATAGAAATGTTTTTTTAATGATCATCCCTAAAAGCCCAATAAGTATGAAGAATTGTTAGAAAATTAAGGGATAAACTGAAGAATAATCAATAAAAGTTATTTATAATTTTTACTATTTGATTACTATTTTGCAGGTGACACCTAACAAGGTAGTGTTCATGAAATCACCAGTTAATATAATAGACGTAGCAGCAACACTTTCTTTTTATACTGATGTTCTTCTTCAGGACACAGTTACCAGAGTCCTAGATCATGCAGAAATCCTAGAATTCTTCTCCATAGTCAGTATATTATCAAAAATATAATTTATTTATTATCATATTATTAATTAATTGACGGTAATATATTAATGGTTGTATTTTACTTATATAATGCAATTTAATATGAATGGTATTATATTACGAGTTCTTAAACTACTTAATGATTGACATGGATTTAATGAAGAGAAGTATTACATTACTTCATCTCAGCACAATATCATATTATCTATATTATATTACCTATTATTACATTACAATATCTGTAAAAGACGAAACAGGTTTTAAAAAAACCCAATATGGCGTCAAATGGAACCAGGAAAAGCGTTTGCAATTGCAGAGTTTGTAAACTTGACTGAAAACAGGAAACAGAGCTGTGTACTTAGTCAAGCTCGCCTTTTTGTAACAGCTATACACACTGACTCCATCTCTTCGTCGCTGATAACAACTATACTTGCTGTTGAAAGCCAGTTTCGCCTAATTAAAGTTATTGTGAAGAGACAGTATTTTACTATTTCTCCTTCTCCTTGGTCTTAGTAAATCCTCAATTTTAAAGATACAATGGTTGTGTTTAGGTAAGAATACTCAGATTGTTCAAGCTGACGAGGCACAGCCCTGGTCTGAAGATCCTAATCCACACATTCAAGGCTTCAGCTAAGGAACTGACTCTTCTTGTCTTCTTCTTAGTCCTGGGCATTGTAGTCTTTGCAAGTCTCGTATATTATGCCGAAAGGCTACAAGTAAGTCAAATATTAAATCTAAATGAAGTAATAAATTATAAGCTTTTTAGTAATGTATCTTTAATACCTACTTGTTGGTTTTGGATTGAGTTGAGGGTAATTTTTTACTCTATTCCCTTTTTTAGACTAAAAATATAGCTTAGCTCCGTAGTTTAAATCTGGCTAAAGAATATATCCGGCTTGTTGTATACGTACATAATTAAATTTGTCCTCAATAACAGTCTATTTGCCGATGGTAGTAATAGAAGATGAGAAATCAAACGTTTCGCCTCCAATACTAGAAACACATTCAGGGGTGACAGCATCGTAATTAACCGAGCGGAGCGAGGTCAAGCTTGTACTCAGCCGATTTAAACGACAGTCACGATCAAACGCGGTGTTCCATTTTCTTCAAATTTGGCATGGAGCTTCCTTGGGTTATTGATTTTATTTTTTTGGAGCGAGTTCTACTGTTCACAGAAGAACCACTAGTATAGACTCGAAGTAACAGCTTGTTTTCTTTGATATTTTAACAGCTATGCGATTTTTGAACAAGCGTAGTGAGTTCTTCATTTCATAGACTTGGAATTTTAAAGGGATGTGTGTTTGTCGGACGAAAAATTGGCCAATTTGAACGAAATTTGAAACACATAGGCATCTCAGTATTTGTGACAACTGTATACCTTTTGGAAAGTTAACATTTTATATTTTCAAGCTATTGGTCAATATGGCGGACGACTAATAAACTTTTATAGTCAGCGTGACTTGTTATCCATCTATTTAAAGGTCTTTTAGATTAGAAAAGGAATACGCATCTACTAAAAATGCACTCGAAATATTTCCAAGGGAAAATAGTTATTTGTGGAACTAGTGTGCAAAGTGGCACTTTGCTGCACTCAAGAGAAATATTTATGCACAAGCCGCAGGCGAAGGCGGAAAGGTTTCTCGAGTGCAGCAAAGACACTTTAAGCTCGAGTTGTACATTAAATTTTTCCTACAGTTAGGTTTTAATCTGCAAATAAAATATAAAATAATAGAGCTTTCAGTTCATCAACATGTAAACAATATCAAGTAAACCAGCTGTTCTGTATATAGCCAGTGTTGCCTTTTTTTGCCTGATTCAGCAAACCTGACCAAGCGCTGTTATTATTTTCATCATAACACTTACTCATCACATTTGGTTATTTTTTTTTTAGATTGTCTATCTTTACTTTTTTATATTTTAACATTTTTATACTTGATATACAGTGTTTAAATCATGTAGTTAGTTAAAAAATAATCATTGGTTGTCATTGTTATTATAATTATAATTTGGATTATTTAATACTTTGTTTAGATTTAAGTTCTTTATGTTCGTAACTTGGAACACTGGAGTGCGGTAAAGTAAAACAAGTGCGGTAAAGTAGTAAGTGCAGGAATCTGCTGTTTTGCGTACTGTTTTGAGTGCGATAAAAACCACTTTACCGGTCAACTGTAGGAAAAATATTTTAATCAATACGGCTTACAACACATCGTTTTAAAGGTCTTTTCTTTTTTTATTACAACATAATTTATTGTAATCTAATAACAATTGAAAATATAATAATAAAATAGTAAGAAATTCAAATTCAGTTGTTGTTTACTTCTCTACTAGGTCGCCCGAGAGTAGAGGAGGAGTTAAAGTCTGGTTACTAGTTATCTCTTTTTTTACTCTTTTAACTTTATGAGTAGGAAAAGGGTATGAAACAACATATTACTACATTTAAATTGTTGGCCAGCATTAATATAAATATGGCCGAAATAAGGGTATTGAAAAAAAGTTCATCTACGATTGATATGAATTATTGTTGAAGATTAATTTTTGTTGAACTGCATGTTTAGTATTTTTGTTTTGTTTTATGTAAACCTGTTTTTTTTTTCCCTTGTGTCAACTTTGTGTCAAACTAAATTATTCTATTAATTTTTATTCTCTAGAAAGAAATTGTTCTTTGTAATACAGAATAAAAGCCGTGGTTTATTTCAATCTCTAAACTCTGCTTCATTAGGTTATGGAGCCCAAGCAAGAAGATTGAAGCTTGAAAGTAAGTTTTGAGGTTTTTTTTTAGTTTTCAATTTTTTTTTATTAAATTTTCGTAAAGAAAAAAAAAAATCAGTTATGGAACCTCAGAAGATTTATATTGATAAATTGGAGGGCCAGAATAACTGGGTGGATTGGAAATTCCAGATAAGGATTCATCTACAGGCTCACGGGCTAATGTCCGCGGTAGAAGGAACCTTAAGAAAACCAAAACCACTTTTTGAAGACTCAAAAGAAAGTGATGTCCTAGAGTTTGAGAAGCAGGATGCGGCTTTCCTAAAGGTAGAATACATGGCGCAGAGTATTATAGTTTCGTCTCTTACACCAAATGTAAGAAAACTTGTGAATATGTGCTCAACAGCCAAAGAAATCTGGAACAAACTAGTTGGCATATACGAACAAAGGACCGAACAACGTCAAGATCGACTGTTCAATGATTTCTTCGGAATCAAGGAGAAGAACCCTGTTGATAGCATAGCAGCGCACATCGCTAAGCTTGAGAAAATCTGGGTCGAACTTACAGACGAAACATGGAAGGAAGATAAGGTGAAGCTTCCAGAATCCTTATTTTTAAACCGCGTTTTTAATACTCTACCAGTTGAGTACATGGAGTTTGTAAATGCCTGGGAGTCCGTTCCTAAGGAATATCGGACTATCAACGTTTTACGTGAAAGACTATGTACAGTAGAACAGAGGTTTCTAGATAGAAAGACGAGTATTACAGAAGCTAGTACATCAGGGCTTGTGGTATCACATAACAAACACTACCATCAGAAGTCAGGAAAACAGAACAGTCAACCTATAGTGAAGAGTGAAAAGACCAAGAAAGCCACTGTAACCTGCTTTAAGTGCCAGGGTGGACATTATCGCTCTCAGTGTCCTCAGGTTAAAGCAGAAGGTAACAAAAATAATAAGGTAAATAGAACATATTTTATTAGTGGGGAAGCATTGCTCTTAGATGATAGGGAACTTTGGGTCGCAGATTCTGGGGCAACCCAGCATATAACTAATAGAAGGGACTGGTTTTCGACTTGGGAGACTTTTATTTCACCCCCTGAAATATTTGTAGGTAACGGGCAGGGGATGAAGGCTTTAGGTAGAGGAAATATTAATGTGAAAATGTATGCCAATGGCATCTGGGATGAAGGGTGTCTAGAAAATGTTTGGTATGTCCCTGACGCAGCTAGGAATTTATTTTCCCTTTTATCAGCTGTAGATAAAGGTGTAACAGCAAGTCTGGAAAAAGATGTATGTAGACTACTTCGAAAAAATAAAGCCGTAGCTACTGCAGAGAGACGTGGTGGTCTATATCTGATGAGAATGAAAGTTGAAATACCAGAAGTAGCAGCTATTGCTCGGACAGTCGACACACTACAGTTATGGCATGAGAGATTAGGTCACCAAAATAAAAGACACGTAAAATCACTTCTTAAAAATATGGGAATCAATGTAAAAGTTGACAAAGAATTTTGTGAGGCCTGTGTGTACGGCAAACAACATCGGCTTAGTTTTGGTACACGTCAACAAAGAGGAGAAAGGCCTGGTGACTTAGTACATGCAGATGTGTGCGGTCCAATGCCAGTAACATCACTTGGTGGGGCTCGTTACTTTGTTTGTTTTAAGGACGATTTTTCTAGATTTAGGGCAGTGTATTTCTTAAAAGAAAAATCAGAAGTTAAAACAAAACTAGTTGAATTTTTGTCTGAAGTCAAGGTAAAAGGGCATGTTGTGAAAGAACTTTTAACTGACGGTGGTACTGAATTTGACAACAATGAAATAAGGCAAGTGATCTCTAGGGCTGGTTTACATCACAGGATAGTTATGCCATACTGTCCTGAGCAGAATGGGGCAGCAGAGAGAGAAAACAGGACACTTGTTGAGGCAGCAAGAACAATGCTGCATTCCAAGAATCTGCCAGAGTATTTATGGGCAGAAGCAATTAATACGGCCGCTTACATCTTAAATAGATCAGCTCCTACTCCTTTAAAAGATAAAACCCCGATTCAGATTTGGTCCGGAAAAACATCAAAATTAAATCACTTGAAAATTTTTGGTACTGTTGTTTTTGTGCATGTTCCTAAACAGAGTAGGAAGAAATGGGACAAAAAATCATTAAAGGGTTATCTTGTAGGCTACTGTGACTATGATGGCTTTAGGATTTGGGTTCCCGAGAAGAAAAGGGTAGCACTTAGTAGGGATGTAGTTTTCAAACCTGAGTCAGTTATAGAGGAGTCTTCATCAAGATATACAGACAGTATTGAAATTCCTTTTCCTGCTAATACCTCTAACGTTCCTGAGAACTCGATAGGAACAGGTAGAATTTTTAATAAATCGTCTGATGAGCAAGGAGAGTTCAGATCAGGAGGGAACACTCATTTTATAGGAGACTCTGATGCAGGGGGGAAAGATCGAGTAGATAATACCCGTAGTGCATCAGTGAATCCAGGTGTATTAGGTTCTCAAGAATTAGGTTTTGATTCAGAACAGACTGTAGGATACCATCTTAGGGATAGGCGTCAATTAAAAAGGCCAGATTTCTACGGAGAGTGGGTTACAGTGGCTGAATTGGAACCTACTACAGTGAGAGAAGCCTTGGCGTCTTCTGAATCTAGAAAGTGGAAGGCTGCAATGGAAGATGAGATGGAGTCTTTAGAAGAAAACAACACCTGGGAACTCGTAGATCTACCGCCTGGGAGGAAAGCAATAACCAGCAAGTGGGTCTTTAAAGTGAAACCCAATGCAGATGGGACGCCTGGCAGATATAAGGCTCGTTTAGTTGCTCGAGGCTACTCCCAGAAGGCAGGCACAGACTATGACGAGACATTTTCACCTGTAGCACGTTTCGATACCATCAGAACAATTCTATCTGTGGCTGCAAAAGAAGATCTCAAACTTCAACAATTTGATATCAAGACGGCATTCTTATATGGCCACTTAGAGGAAGAGATCTACATGGTTCAACCTGAAGGCTATGAAGATGGAACAAACCGGTGCTGTAGACTGAAGAAAAGCTTGTATGGCCTTAAGCAAGCGCCCCGGTGCTGGAACCGGAGATTTTCAGAATATCTCAATAAGGTTGGTTTGAAGCAGAGCACAGCAGATCCATGTTTGTTTATTCGGAGCAGTCCAAAGAAAATTATTGTAGGACTATACGTGGATGATGGTTTGGTAGCAGCTGAAGATGAAGAAACAATTCTCAAGTTTTTAGGTGAGCTGAAAAAAGAATTTAAATTGACATCAGGTGCACTAAATCAATATCTTGGAGTGACAATTGAACAAACCAAATCAGGAATCTTCATTCACCAAGAGTCCTACATACAGAAAGTCTTAAAGAGATTTCGTTTGGACACTGCAAATACAAAATCTATTCCTATGGAAATAGGTTTCACGTCAGAAGATATAGAGCACAAGCCTTTGGATTTGAGTACACCTTACAGAGAGGCTATAGGTAGTCTAATGTATCTAGCAGTGGCAACACGGCCGGATATAGCCTTTGCTGTAAACTTCTTGGCTCAACATATAGAAAAGCCAGAAGAGCGTCACTGGCAAGCAGTGAAGAGAGTGTGCCAGTATCTTAAAGCAACTGCACATCTTGGCATCCAGTACACCCGTGGAAGCCAAGAAGGACTAGAATCTTTTTGTGATGCGGACTACGCGTCAGACGCACGGACAAGAAGATCGGTGTCGGGAGGAATTTGTATGTTTGCTGGAGGAGCTATAACCTGGTTCAGCAGGAAGCAGAGGTGCACAGCAACATCTAGTACTGAGGCTGAGTATATTGCTGGTAGCGAAGCAGTTAAAGAGTTAGTGTGGCTCCGTCAACTACTTAGTGAGATTGCTACAGATGCAAAGGTTATACCCACGCTTTGGATGGACAACCTCGGAGCTATCAAGTTAGCGAAAAATCCTAGCTTCCATAAACTCACTAAACACATTGATGTCAGGTTCCACTTCATTCGTGAAAAATTTGAAGAAGGTATTTTTCGACTTGAACATATAGCTGGTGAGAGACAGGCAGCAGACATGATGACAAAACCTTTGCCACCATGCAGACTGAAGACCCTGGGAAAACGCATAGGGCTAAATGACTGCAGTTCAGGGGGGAATGTTGAAGATTAATTTTTGTTGAACTGCATGTTTAGTATTTTTGTTTTGTTTTATGTAAACCTGTTTTTTTTTTCCCTTGTGTCAACTTTGTGTCAAACTAAATTATTCTATTAATTTTTATTCTCTAGAAAGAAATTGTTCTTTGTAATACAGAATAAAAGCCGTGGTTTATTTCAATCTCTAAACTCTGCTTCAAACATTTTATCTCTGTTTGGATGCGTAGAAAGTGATTCTTTTCGTAGTTGTATTCATTGGGCCATGCGCGTTTCATAATTCGCGAGTACGCAACTAGTGCGAAAACTGCATTTTGTTTTGCTCGTGTGGTTTTACTACCCTCGCTGTCGCTCGGGTGCATACTCCACACTCGCATGCAAAATGCTACTTTCCGCACTAGACGCGTAATGTACTCGTACTGTTAATGCTATATGGCATGTTGCATATCATTTATAAAATTGTTGATGAGTAATGAACTAACTACCATATTATGAAATTATTTTCAAAATGGCTGCTACAAATTACCAAAAACACAAGCCTTCTTTAAGTCATATGTCATTTTGTATATCAAATATCAAATTAAAGGTCTTTTTGAGTAGGTAATTATCCTAAATATTCTATTTCAGAAAACAATTTAGCACTATTTCGATTCTGCACTTCAATGCTTCTGTCAGTTGTTGCTTTGAGTAAACACATCACGACCCTGAAGATAACTCCAGTAATACAAAGAAAACATTTAATCATTGATTTAAATTAACATAACGATGCATAACACCTTGAAGGTGCTTCCAGCAGTAGAAACAAAAAACTTTATCGTTACCCTTGACGACAATGCTTCAAGATGGGCAGTTCTTCGTTACATAGATCATACTCTAAAATTTGATTTTCAATACTTATTTCAAATTAAAATTAATTATAATTATTATTAACAATGGGAGACAGACAGAGAAAAATAGACTCCAGCGCCGGGACTTGAACCACGGGCCTCAATATTTTCAGTATAGCGCTCTACCAACACACACATTGATAATAATAATTATAATTTTATTTAAATTAAAATTTAATCGTTCCGTAGTATGAATACTACCAAAATCGTAAAATATGAATTTCTCAATATTTTTATAATACGTGTTAATCTATCGATCTATCGATTTCTTTCATTGAATAAAGATGCCCACTAGTGGGTGGGAGTCGGGTTTGTTAAACGAAGTGACATTAGGGGAGAGAGTCTTTCTTTAATCTTAGTTAAAGGTGGAAATTATAAAAAGGTTCTACTCCCCAAATAATTATAATTAAAAATAATTATATAAGGTAAATTATTATTACCTGAACTATTAAAATTAATTAGTCCATAGATCAGAAGGGGTAAATTACAATAACACAATAATACCTCGTTATTTAAATAAATGATCATAATATTAAACCTGATAATGTTGCTAAGTGTCCTCATGCATAAAATGTTATTATTTGACTTATCTTACGTACCAAATATTAAATAATAAATGGAAGTTTTAAATAATTTTAATTGCTAAGTGATTGAAAACTATATATAGGTATATATTTTCTTGGGGTCTTGTTAGGGTTACAATGAATAAACTCCTCCTTTTCTTAAAAAACAGCTATATTTCGCCCTAACTAAGGGCTTCCTCAGGCTGGTAATATTCCTAGGACATAATCTCTAGCAGTTTAAAACTTTGTCACGATAAAAAAGAAAAGAATTTTTAGAAAAAAAAAAACGATAAAAGAAATTTTAATTGATGTTTCTCCAAGTAATACACTTTATTGGATTTTTTTTATGCTTAAGTAAACAATTAATTACTCAAGTTAAAAAATGATTTATTTTGAAACATGGGGTGTTTCCTCCAGAAGGAGCGGAGGAAATAACCATAGTAGCTTTTATAGCCTCTACGTTTAACTTAAACTAAAATGTTTTCACGTTTCCTTTCTGAATTTAATTAACCTGGTAGGGGGGAAAAGGTTTTACCGTTCATCAAAAAAGTTTTTAATGACATTTAATATGCTCATGCTAGGGAAAGGAAAGCACTTGGTTTAGATTTCTATTATTAACATTTCCACCTTGCAGAGCACCGAGGTAAAAGTGTATTGAATGAACTGAAAAAAGCGAGAAATTTCGCAGGGTTTCGTTAAACTCGTATTACTTTAACCGGAGAAGCTCTTGACTAAAATACACCTTTTCGTTCGTCGGTGTTTTGAAAACTAAGTGTTCCTTCTGTTATTTTACCATAGGTTTTGTTTTTCAGTGTTGCCTTATAATTATATTTCCATCTTCTCAATTTTCGTGCATTCCCTATTTTTGAATTTTCCACGCTTTGTTTGAAAGCGGGAAAGGGAGAAGGAGTAGAAGAGCCGAGAAAAAATAAATGGAAATTAATGGAGAAGAAAAATAAACAGCAACTGAAGAAACTGAATTATGATCTGCACGGGGTAAATTAAGTGTTGGATACTTTTCGTTTAAGATTTCTAAAAGTAAACGAATGTATATAATCAAGACATATTTAATACGCTTCGTTAGTGAATATGTATTTATTTTATACATGAAACGAATGTAGCTTGTTCGAGTTCATTATTTTCCTGTTACTCCAACGAGGTGCATAGAGCCTCTTTAAAGCTTTGCCATCGGACTCTTTTTGTGCCAAGGCCTTCAAAACTTACGATCCTCCTCCAGGTGTCAAGAGGACAGCCGTGTTTACTCGCGCTCATACGATCCCGTCCAGGGTTTGTTTAGGGATCATCACCTCTACACAAAGTGCGACCAATCCTTCTCCACCACTCAAATCCACATTCGCTCGGCGATATCCTGCTAAATTTCCCCCTGATCGCTAATCTCCCACAGTTTTTGGTTAAGCTCAACTTCTAGCCACCACATGGTGTACGATTTTCAACAGGCATCTATTTACAAACACTGGTAACTTGCGGATTGTGCAGTTGTGCCCTTCCACTTCTCACAATCATAAAGCAGCACGTATTTCCCATTTGTTCAAATAACAGTTAAAAACAGAGTACATGTTTCAACAACAATGCCTACAAAGAATATAAAACGGGAAAAATGTAAACACTAGAGCACAGATAAACCAACTATACTGATTATCACAGGGCAGAACAAAAAAATTTGGAACATGGCAAATAGTATAACCTTGAAAGGGTTGAAATCCATTTACCGAGCAATCGAATGCCAAATCATTTCATACTGAATCAAGTTACTCGAAAGTAAAAACAATACATTTAGTCTTGGTTCATACTTTTGTCAGAGCTATATGCACACCCCTAAAAATGCGTCCAGCATAGGAGGTGAATCATCGGAGCCTACACCGAAAGATCTATACCTTCGTGATGATATAAAGCACAGGAGTCTACGCACTAAAATTAATTACTTCCTTACTTAAAACTTCTAACATAAATTTCTTTAAACCATATTTTGAGTTGAACGCTAAGGAACTCCAAGAAACTTTAATTTATTATAGCCTCCAAAATATGACACAGGATCCTTCTTTATTACTTTCTCAAATAAGGAGAAAGTATTGTGATAACGCGAAAATTCTATTTTGAGATTTACACGTTTTGAGTCCAAAAAAGTGTTATTTTTAAAAAAAAATGTTTGTTTGTAGGCTGTCATCTGTCGTCTGTGCAGATGCGTGGAGCCTAAAGTACTGAACCGATTTTGACGAAATTCGCCATACATGTTCAGAAAAATCAAACCCCGAGGAGAAATTGAGAAATGGATATTCTTAGATCTTCTTAGCTCCAAATTTAGGGCGCTACCCCAAAAAGAACTTTTTTTCTCGAAAACGGTTCCGACAATTTTTATTAAAAATCCTAAAACGATATAAGCAGTTTTCCTGGGGAAAATCTAGTTCCTGAGAAAATAGCTTTAAACGCGCGTACGGAGAGAGGCTGGGTTCGATTTAAAAAAAAGTTATTTTGCTTCACATTGAGTTTTTCACACGAGAAGTCATCGCATAATTTATTTATTTTTCTTAACGTATTGTTTATTTCCTTCGTTAACGTTCCATTCTTACTTTATTTCATTATTTTTCTTACTAAAAGAATATAAAGTTGTTTTTTTTTGTTTTTTTTTTTTAAATTAAAAAAAATAAAAAAACACCTTTATAAATTAAGAATATATTAAGCGATAATGTCTAGAAGTAAATTAAGATAAAGAAAGTTATTTCTTTGTCAAACATAATAAATTAAATAACCGAGCCTATCTGACCTGATAAGAGAAACTACATCCTGAAAATTAAAGTATGGAGAGGTGGAAATGTTATAAAACTGATTGCAATCTTGGTCTCTTCAAAGAAAGAGTGGTTCTGTTGAATTCAGAGGCTGACAGATTACTCCCAACTGACATTCAACCCTGAGTTGTCTAAAGGGAAGAGGGGAAATTCCGTGTCGACGTCGCTTCACTTAGTTACCTTAACCTCTGAATTAAACTTTAGATCCCCTGACAAATATGACTTCATGTATCAAACTCTATGTTGCTACTTTCCACAGCTTAGGTATGAAACCAAGTTTTAAAACTTTATATTGTAACAAAACTCAAACAATTAAAGATAAATATATCGCTAAATAAACAGTTGACAGTTTACTACAGCTAAAAGCCTAAAATACACGGGATGAGTTTACCAGCTGCTAGGAATTCGCTCCAAGTAATAAAGCTGGCTAATAAACTCGCCACTCGCTTTGCTTGAGCGAGTAAAGTTGAACGCTGGGCTACTTTTCTCGGCGGCGAGTTTACAAGCTTATGGTGAATTCGGTCTGAGTAATAAACCTGGCTAGTAAACTTGCCCACAAAGAATTGTGTGCCGGAATGGCGAATGGCGAGTTTACAGACTCGCTGACGAATTTAAAAGCTATTTAATTACTGCACCAGAGCTAGTAGCAACTAGATTACTCACGTGTTAGTTTACTCGCCATTGACAGCTAGTAAACTAGCCCCCATACAATTGAGAGCCTGTAGTAGCTTAAAATAATTTAAGATTATGGTCCAAATTCCATGACTAAATAAAATATTTAGGTTTTTTTAATATTGGGATATCCACATGTTGAGTAAATAAATAGTTCAAATAATTTAGTAAATTCGATATTTTTATTTCCTTGTGTTAATCCTTTTGACGTACAATAATTAGAAATTCAACCTCTTCTTATAAGATACCCAATAATAAATATTATTCAAGGTCCCCCAACAAGTCTACGGGCAAACTATTTTCCTCAAGGCAATGGTGTCCTTGTGGATCTATATTAAGATTTCGATCATTCTAGGGTAAAATAGAAACAAAAACCCAAGCTTGGCCTTTGCTGTCAAAGCTTTTTTTTAAAAAAAAAAACTAAAATGAAACTCTTTGGATTGGAAAAAAGCAATTCCAATGTCCACAGTGAAGTCGAAAAGATATAGTGTTTTGATATAAAGAAAGAAGTTATATTTTACGACTGTTGGTCTAGAAAGAGGAAGGAAATGCTTAGAGCTAGTTCTGAGCTTCACACAGAGTTTTCTACGGGCGGGAAAAATAAACATCCTTTTGGATCCTGGACTCCTAACTTCACATTCCCTTCATATCCACTTGTTTTTACAGCAACTCTTGACTTTTTTTTATGGGTAAATATTTCTTTGATTTTTCTACCAGAAGCTATAGCCTGTAAAAACACTTGTTGCAAACTAGAAGGTTTATCTGGGATACTAAGGATTTTCAGCTAGAGGAATAAAAACATTGGAACCGAAAACTTTTAAAGGATTCCAGTTTGTTTTGATTGCTTTGAAATTGAAATTGAACGTTGATATTTTAAGTCTCTGAAATTATTTTAGTATTTTTTTTTTTTACAAAGTCCTCTTAGTATCCATGTCTATATGGAAGAAAAGTTTAATTATTAAATACCCATCATACTCTGTTGAACAATTTTTTGCTTGTCCTATGTAAGGAATTTCACTTGGAGACAATCCTGCCAACTAAATTCATTTTTCCTAATGTAACATTATTAAAATTCAGCAACATAGACTTGTACATCAACACCAACCGATATATGAGAAGTCATGAGTGTATACTTTTATCTTCTTTAAGAATCGGATTCAGTTGGTTAAAAAATGCCTATTGGCCAAAGAAAAGATTAAGAATGATCGACATTGCACATTAAATTAATTAAATGTGTAATGTAACTATGCATTGTATGTAAACTAACTAATCATAGTGATATACAGTAGTGTTATATTTTAGTTTTTTGTGGGGCGACAACATAAAAATTCATCAAAACCGGTCCAATAGTTTACGCTCCATGCGTCTGCACTGACAGCAGGCGACAGACTTTTTAAAATCAACTTGTTGTACTCACGGGATCTTACAACGTGTAAATCCATCAATATCTCAAAATAAAATATTTAGGCTATCGCAATAATGCCTACTTTATATAATATATATTGCATATATGAGAAAGTATAAAAGGACGATTAGTTCAGTAGACTACAAATTTTAATACTATTGCATAGGTCTATAAACGGTATGCCACATTAAATGATAAGAGTGAAAAAAGTGATAGTCGGCTTGTAGATTAGCTACATGAATGAAATTTAAAAATTTACCTACCCAACAAGGATTTTCTTTTTTTTTATAAAATTATTATTACATTAATACCAAGAATTAAATTTTGAAGCTATCATTCTTTAAGAGGTCAATGAATGATCCGAGCTCTCCATATAATATCCATCGTGTCATCTGGAGTATGTATCGCTTGTGTCCCTTATAATTTATAATACTTCCAGTAATCGTTACTGAGTCAAGTTCCTAAACTGTTATAATCGCAGACCCCTTTTCATATTCTCTCCATAGAAGATCTTTCTCTTTCTATATCCATTCCAACGCAGTCGTATAACGTAATGAATGAAAAGCGTGATGTGTAAAGGACCTTCTCATAAAATTGTTCCTCTTGCTCCTCCACTGTCCACCTATACTTTCCCAAATATCCTATCATACCTATACTTTCCCAAATATCCTGCGTAATAATTTCCTCTTAAAACAGTCGAGGTTGCACGTTACGGCATCTGGAGCCCGCGAGTGAATCCGTAAAATCAACCACCACAAAACCGATCGTCACGAAATTTATCGATGGCAATAACTTGAGTACAAATTGACTGATTTAGTTGAAATTAGGTACACATGTTCATTTTACCAATTCCCAGGACGATTTCGTTGGACAACATTATTCGCCCAAGCGTTCCCGCGCACCGCTCGTGTAAACGTGAACTTCAAATGTAAAATTGGAATTTTAGGACGGGAAGAAATTCTTACTTCATCTATTCAATGAGACAAACAACTTTTTTAAATAATGTATTTTAGTAAAACCAACACCGACACCGCTATGAAGTGTTTAAGATACCTTAATTTATTAAAGTGGGTCTTAACTTTTAAAATAGAGAAAACAACGTTTTTACCGATAACTTACGTTCTAACGAACGATTTTAATAAAATTTCATACACATCGTCTAAAGTACAAGCCAGATTACAAGCCGAAGTTTTTGTGTAGTAAAGTGATATATTATATAATATTTTAAATGAAGTAATATGGAGTCTTAGGGAACAGACGTGTTCCGTCACTTCAACCATCTGCTTTAACTATTAACTCATCATGATTAACTTTTTTTCTCAATATACAATACATTATTTAGTATTTTTTTACTTCAATAGTAAACAAAATCATTATCTTTTAATTTTGCCTTAACTCTGCTAAGTACAAATAGTTAGTTACTTTTTAATTTTGTCTCTTTTCTAACTCCACCATGTATAAGTAGTTAGTATCGTAGCAGTGTGATTTTATATAATTTATATTTAATGAAAAGCGTAAGGAACTACGTTCCTACCGGTGTCCCGCGACACATCACGTATTTTTCCTTGTTTGTGAGTAACTTCTCTTGTCATTCTTTTTTTGTGTTGTCATGCATTTGTTTGCATCAATTTTTAATTGTTCTAGTTAAGTAAGTGTCGCTGGAAATAGATGATTTCTGGTTGTCAGTATTGAGACTGTTGATTGATTTATTAAAACCCTTTGATATTTTTACAGGCATAAATTCTCTCTTTCTGCTCACGAGAGAAAGAGGTTAAAACCTAATTATTCTTGGCAAGCCCCAACTTTATACGCAGGAGTAGAAGTCTAATCCAATCGGGTTAAACTAATTGCGACTGGGTAACGAGCTAAATACCAGATCCCCTTTTCTCTTCTCCAGAGTAGCTTGCCTCCTGATCGAGAATTTTGGCAAGTTGAGAGATGAGTAAATTCTCAAGGGCTTTAACCATTTCACGCATAATTCACAAGTTCACGGACGTGATACAAGATTTATTTGAGTTTGAAGGAAAGAGGTTTAACCTGGTCCTAAACGAATGAGCTGCAATTAGACGGCTTTAGGGTTTCCGCCAATTATAACATCTCTTTATTCAAGCAGACAAAAAGAATTAAGATGTTTCTTCTATCCAACTTTTAATTATAAATACCAATTAAATGTTAGTACCTAATTCCAATTAAACATTTATTTAATGCTAAAGCAAATAATTATTGTTTTATTAATTTAAATTCTATTAAATTTAGCAAAACGGGATTTAAATAAGAATCCAGTCCTAAAGTTATTTTTTATTGTAAGCATAATTCATCGTACAAGATTTACGCTGTGTAATTATTTATCATATTTTATTTATATATATAATAAATATATATATATATAATTTTAATCTATAATTAACGACAACCTGAGTTCATACAAAACCTAAGTTGAAGAATTAGAGTGCCCACTATATTTCGAAAAATACTTTAAAAATAGACAATAATAGTTAATTGAGTATTCGAAGAAAATCTGTCTGAATTAACGTTTTGTTATGTACATTGAAGGTGCTACAACAAAATTTATCAATTTAAACTAAGTTTATACATCGACTTCACAGATAATGCTTGAGAGAAAGAAAAAAGTGTCTAAAAAGGCAAAGAGGAGATGCATTGATGTCCAATAAATTATTGATGAAAATCTAAAATGAAAGTCTAAACAAAATGTGGATGGACAAGATCGTCTACTCAAGCTGACACCAAAAAACAATGAGTAGAGAGCATTATGGTATTTAAATACTAACATAGCCATGTGGATTCCTGAGGGGTGGGATATGATTGAATATCGATAATCACTTGCTTCCTGTCCCAAGTTTCACTCACTAGAGGAAATCTGGGGTGATCATCAGTGGTGGACTAAGAAACTGGCAGAGCTGGCCTGCGCCAGGGGCACCAGCCTCTGGGAGGCGCAAATTTCTTGTAATAATAATCCAGAAACCCGGAACAGAGGCGCTTTTTATAAACCCTTGCCAGAGGCACCAGACATAATTGGTACACCATTGGTGATCATAGACTCGCCCATCTGTGGTCGACTTATCCATGTTAAAATTCCCTAGTCTTAAACAGGGTGTAAAAAATAAACTTATAAATAATATAATTCAATCATGGGAGCAAAAGAAAGAAGCAAGCAAAGTAGCTTAAATACAAAAGTTACGAAGATGTATGGTTTATACAATGAATATGAAATCAAGTATATATATATTAGACGAAGAAAGACAAGTTGTGAATTTGAACTTGTCTTTGACGAAGAGTGTAAGCGAAATGTGTCAGGTATAACAATAGTGTCACGTCTTGAACACACTAGGGAGTTTCGTATCTATATCCGGACAGGTACACGGGCTAATGCACTTTGATATATACCTGTTGATATATACTAGCTACTATAAGAAATCGAATGCTTTCAACAAAGCCACCTGTATCCTCGAGTAACTATGCTTAACCTTTATGCAAACGTTATTAAAAACCTTATTTCAATTTTTGTTTTATATTAAACTAATATAAATATTACAGTCTTAAAAGGTTGATTACCTGCAATTGTTCAGAGTATGAGTTCAAGGCCACATAGAGTATTTTAATTTTCGCTTCTTTAATATTAATTTTTTGTAATTGGAAACTTCTTTAGGACCGAAAAGTCGGCTATGGTGAAACAAAAAGTGATACACTTATCCAACTAAAAATTAGCTTTAACTGGTCATTGACTCTACAACCTCTTGTAACCATCAATAGTAAAACAAATGCCTTCTCTAACTGACCTAATAATACGAAATTGTACATATTTCTATTAGGACCAAAACAAATAGGATCACATAAAAATCGACCCAATATAGAAGGAGGAAAACTTTGACAATAGACAAAACTATGTATACAGTATATAGATGATTTACTTACAGTCCCCCAAAAAAGTTCTTCCTATAGTTATTTTATTATATATTTTGCTCTCTACGCATAATAAATGTCAATAAAGAGGATCAATAATGGGTGTTTAAGTAAAAAATGATGTGTTATAAAAACAGCGTATATTTAAACACACCATAAGCATTTCATTATTTGGTATTTTCTTTTCTTTTTAAAGCAATTTTTAAATTATGATTATCCGCAAGAAATATTTGTTTAAATTGAAATTTTAAATATTTGGTTTAAAATTCAATATAGTGTTCACAATGGAATAAAGTACATATCTATATCTTTATATTTTTACCACCAATATTAATTAATAATAATTTATCTGGAGGATTTTTTTTAATCATTTATTTCTTTTATATATTATTTCTCTCTTTTTCCGTTTTTAATTTTGAAAATGCACTTAAAAAGAGCACGATATATTAAAAGTGCATATAATATGTGTCTATATTAATTCCGGAGTTTTTGCTATGAGACAATTGTTTCGATCTAAATTAAACTATTATCGCTTACCACCGTATACAGCTTACTTCTACACTGTTCCGTGGTCGGAATTCCCTAAAATTGGGAACATCGGTTAAAAGACCTTCCAGCTTTAATTAAAACTCTCACAGGTTTGTTTATACCTCTATAAAGCCATAGAATTTATCAAGTGAGTAACTCTTTAAGTTAATAAAATAAACAATAGGCAATATTGAAAAGTTTAATCAATTTACTCTTCAATAAAATTAGATTTTATTTGTTTCACAAACAATAAAAGGCTAAATAAGATACTTAAGTTTACATTTCTCTAGTTACCATTTGTTCTTTTACTAAGCAACTGTTACAAAATACTTTTAAAGTTACAATTGGAATGAACTGCGAATATCAAAAAAATATTCTTGCTAATATCTTTTAGTAACAATATGTTTAATTTATTTTAAGTAAGTTGTGTAACAATAAACTGTCAGTTCATGTAATTGTTGATCCTATGGGGTTTGGAAGTTATGTTGTTGTGAATTGATCAGTTAGATGATCAACTAAAGTGGTTGTAACAAGCCCTAATTAAACACAAGCTATTGTAGTTTCTTGATGATAAATTGATCAATTTTGCTCTCGGGATTTAATTAGTCATAGGAAAAATACCAAGTGTTAAAGATATTGGCATATAGGCCGCCAGAATCTGGCACAGCTACTCAAGAGCCACTAGGTGTCCCATAGGTCAGAGACACAAAGCTCTCCTCCACTTCTACTCACCTACAAAACTACAATCTAGATATTTTTTATATTAGTTCTATATAAAACGCCGAGGCCTAAGAAGGTTGCCACTGTCATTAGCATTTTAAATTAAAAAAAAAAAAAAAAAAAAAAAAAAATGGAAACGGACATTGTGAGAAAGTGGACATTTTATAAGTTGTTCAACGAAGTTTTGGAATATAATAGAAAGTTCTTTAATTATTTACGGATAGATTCTGACTAAGTCGACATTTTAATTTATGAACTGTATGAAAAATAAACTTTGGATTCAATTACCAGGACACTAATATGCTTATTGTGTACGAGTATATATGTAAAATCGATATTATCAAAATGGCGGCAGATAACAAAATGAAATTCTGAGAAAATGTTTGGTTCATAAAAAGATGTAATTGGAGCAAACTTCAGCGCAATCGAAAAATTTTCACTTTTTTACTGATGAAAAATTCGAATTATTGTTGACTGAAAAATGTCATCAAATGGTCTTGAAAACACTCAAAACTGATAATTCTGATGAAATCTCGGTTTTGGATTTTTCGGTTGAAAGCAATACTTATACAATTATACCTTCGGAGAAGAGGAGGAAACGTAAAGATATCATTAATGCAGTAAATAAAAATAGGTTTTTCAGTTAAATAGAGAGACACCGAGTGGTCGGGCCAGATTCTGGTAGCAGGTGGCTCGAGATTCAGAGGTCACTCGGTTTTAAGGCCAGCCACCGATGTGCCATGGAATCAAGTAGTGCAAGACGCCACTCAATGTGAACGCTCTCATTTAATTCTTTGTTCCAGCAGTTACTCGCATTCACTGGCCGAGACACCGATAGTCTCGAGTGATTCAGGCCTAACATAAGGTGAAGTTACAACCAAGCAGTGAACCATCTGCGGGATCGTCACAGGCATACGCAATGGATAAAACCCGTTCCAACCCGACTTGTGACAGTGTCTCGTACCGTCCTCCTAACTGTTCCAATCCTCTCTCATAGGTCGTTTACGAACCGTTTATCGTACGGTCCAAGCGATCCTCAGCCAAACCCAAGTACCGTTTTGTTCGATGTGCGTAGTAATGTCAATCTTCACACATGTCAACAGGAAGGTTCTCTATCAGTGATTCGAAAAAGTCACTCCCGTTCCACCCTGACGATGATTTTATCACATTGCAAAGTAAGTGCCTGCACATAAAACCTCTCCTAAGCTATTCCCGAACGATACACGGGACGATGGAAAGGACGGTAAAAATAGGGGATGGAACTCTTTCGTCATATTAAATTTTGTCAAAATTTGTTTTTCCATCAGAATCTATATATTTTCTTAATCAACTGAATCTAATTAGTTGATGAATTGTTTTAGTGTGTTATATTAGTCTTGAATTGCAATATTCCAGGTTTAACCCATTTCGTACTTGTTTGATATGTATTTCTTGAAAAGGATGTTAGTAGACCTGGCCTTAGAATCTTTTGTATCTTTTGTAAAACTCTGTAACTACAAAATTTAAACTCAAGTATTATATTTATTCAATTAGGTTTTTGTTACCGAGTATCAAAGTGAATATCGTTTTATAGAGGCTAATTACTCTTCTTAATGGATAAGATCAGGATTTTAAGTTTTATGAAATTTAGAAGTTAACAGCAAAACAGTGGGCGGTTTTTAAAAAAGTGGGCGGTTTTTAAAAAAGTATATAAAGACATTCTTGATGAATTTCTAACTTCACTCTTGCTTGTATAAAAATATATGCCTACCTACCAAAGAACTTTCTTTTTCATCCTCCTGTTACTTCCTTTTTTATTCCTCAAGATAAATATTTTTGAAAGAAAATGAAGGTGGAATCCTTGAAAATTAAAAATATAATCTTATTTTGGGTTAATTAAAAAAAATAAAAGGAGTCTTCAAAAACTTTAGCACAATAACACCCTTTCTTTGTAAGGAAATGAACATCAATGTATTTTTTTCTTTTTTTTCTTCTTCAAACCTATATCATTCAGAGTTTTATTTAGCTTGTTTGTAAAATAATTAAAGCAGATCTTAATTTCAGATATCAAGGTTGTTTTTCTTCTAAAAAAAAAGGGGGGAATTCCGCTAGACTTGGATATTTTTATATAGGTATATATATATATATATATATATATATATATATATATATATATATATATATATATATATATATATATATATACTCAACGAAATTTGAAGAAAACAAGGTTTCAAACAAGAAGACAACTAAAAAGGAAAAAGTAGCCCGAGATAGAAAAAGCAATTTAGTACCCTGGCGCCTGAAAGGGTGGTGTCTTTGGTTGAGCTCTAATGAGTTCTGATGAATCCCCGACTGAAATGAAACGGAGAGGGGAAAAAAAGAGTTAGCAAGAGACAGAAGAAAATAGAGGCCTAAAAGGAAAACGTAGGCTATTAACTTCAGCCGTAGGATAAATAGCAATAGAAGGACCAAAATAAAAGATGGTGTAGAAACGAAGTTAGGCATTTAGCAGATGTACTATTGTAGGAGAAGTAACAAGGTTTAGAACAAAGTGTAGATCTGTTTCAATTAAGATTAAAGCCGTGTTCAGCAAGCGATGTTTATGTTTGTGATAAACATACTAATCTCAAGAACACGGAAGATACACATTATCCAAAGGTGAAATAACATTCTTTCCTCAAGCTGTTTATCCCGATAATGAGAAAACACTGTCCTTTCTTCTATATAAATTATCCATTTGACTCCTTAATCCCCCGTCTCCTTTCCTTGAGTTTTCTCCACTTTGGAAAATAGAACAAAAAATCATGAGTAGTTGGGTTTATAAGGAAATTAAAGACCCGTTTCTGCGATTTATCTAAAATGATTAAATTCAGCTTTGCCAAATTCAACAAAACATTGAGATGGACCTTTCTATTTTAAGTATTTTTATTTTTTTATAAATTTTATTCTTTTATATAAATATTTTTATTGATAGCCCAGTCAATAAAGGCCAAAAACAGGCTGTACCCGCAACTAATTAGGGGAAATCTAGATTTTTTCCTACTGATAGACCATGATAAAAGGTACATTCTCTCAAAAGTCCCCACTTCTCCCCCTTGTGCTTCCCCCCCTACCCCCTCTTAAAGTTCAAAATTTACTTATTTTTCACTTTTTACTCAAAACTGTTTATTTTTTGAAGAGAAGTGTTATTAACAAAAATATTTCTCACATAATTCTGCACAAAAAAGGTCCTATGCATGTTTGAAGTGAGACATACCGTTTTCGAGGTATTGTTGATAAAAATTCTAATTTTTCATTTTTTTGAACCAAGATGTGTTAAAAACAACACTTCTGATTTTAATAAAATTTGGATGGTAGGTCATACTTAGCCTATTGATGATCCCATATAAATTTCAACCTTCTGCGCCCATTATTTTATCTTTGCTTGTGCCCATGTGCAAGATAATAATAGGCACAGAAGGTTGAAATTTATATAGGATCAACAATAGGCTAAGTATGCCCTACCATCCAAATTTCATTAAAATCAGAAGTGTTGTTTTTAACATAACTTGATTCGCAAAAATAAAAAATTGTATTTTTAATCAATAATATCTCGAAAACGGTATGTCTCACTTCAAACATGCATAGGACCTTTTTTGTGCAGAATTATGTGAGAAATATTTTTGTTAATAACACCTCTCATCAAAAAATAAACAGTTTTGCGTAAAAAGTGAAAAATAAGTAAATTTTGAACTTTAAGATGGGGTAGCACAAGGGGGAGAAGTGGGGACGTTTGAGAGAATGTACCTCTTATTATGGTCTATCATCAGGAAAATATCCAGAGTTCCCCTAATTAGTTGCAGGTAAAAACCTTTATTAAATGGGCTATATTATATCTAAAATTTATTTATTTATTAATTTATATAATCTAAAATAACCATAAGATTAAATTAACATTTCAATTTCGTTCCTTTATAACAATAATGGAAAAAACAAAAGCACATTAAATAACAAATTTATAATAATTTTATATAGTTTCGTTAGACCCACCAAAAACTAATAATAATTTTAGGTACTTGAGCAGTATAAAAAGTTAAAACATAGTTTAGGCAAATAGAAAAGCATTTTTTTATCATTGAAGCAAGCGTCTTGCAATAAATATGTATTGAATATTGAGAAAATAGGTAATCATGATGAGTTGATAGTTAGAGAAGATGGTTGTAGTATAGATAGTGAGGACTGTTCCCTAATCCTGTTTTCACAAAAACTTCTGCTTGTATCAGGTTGAACATTTTACATGCCTGTTTCATTAAAAGAAAGTTTTATTAAAATCGTTACTTTAGAACGTAAGATATCGGTAAAAAAGTTTTCTCTATTTTAAAGGTTTAGGTCCGCTTTAATAAATTAAGGTATCTTAAACACTTCATAGCGGTGTCGGTGTTAGTTTTACTTAAAAAAAAATATTTAAAAAAGTTGTTTGTTTCATTGAATAGATGAAGTTAGACATTTTTCCCCGTCCTAAAATTCCAATTTTACTTTTGAAGTTTACGTTTACGCGAGCGTCAGCATATAGCCGCTTCAAGATGGCGGCCATTTAGAGAAAATAACTGATTATTTTAGATTTTTTCATTGATTTATTAAAAATTAAAAAGAGAAAGGACACGAAAAACGCAATTTTGAAATAGATATGGCGCTAAAGATGAATTGGTACAAAAACGTTTATATGGGTTTGTTATAAAAAAAAAAAAAAAAAAAAAAAAAAAAAAAAAAAATGTAACAAAAATGTTTAGGAGGTGATTATAGAGTTTTTTTGCAACATAAAAAACAGTTAAGCCTGAAATTAATCAGAATTTCTTAACATACTGTTACTTGTAAATAGCCATGAAAATTCATAATTAGAAAATTAATTTGCATAGGTTATATCAAACAGAAAATTTTCTGTTCTTTCAAATGGTATTTCCAAAATTTCTTTACAGTATCGCAGTATGACTGTAGAAGAAGTTATGAGACATTTCATTAGTGGCGGTCATGAAATTGATCAAATTCATAAAATTGCTCATATTTTTAGTAGGGTGAGAATCGGATTATGGTTAACAGGACTTTTTTGTTGCCAGTAATCTCTGTAATCACCTCCTAAAGTTTGAATAGTCAAACCGTTAACATCCTATAAATACACATATTTTATTTATTTTTCAGAAAAATCCCAAGAATGACTTCAAGAGCATTCCTGAAGGTCTATGGTGGGCTATAGTAACCATGACTACAGTTGGTTACGGTGACATGGTACCTAAAACATACGTCGGTATGTTCGTTGGAGCACTATGTGCTTTGGCTGGTGTGCTTACAATAGCTCTACCTGTTCCAGTCATAGTCAGCAACTTTTCTATGTTTTACTCCCATACTCAGGTATAACCATTAATTCATATTTATTTTTTATTTATTGTTTAAAGGAGGTAATTAAGTAAGTTGGCAGAGGCAAGACTATGATGGGGTGTTGCCTGATGGAGCAGTATTATGTAATTAAAATTGATGCATAATTTTTTTTCTCTGTATTAAAATTATAGAACTCTCTCAAATTATTATTTAAATATTATTAAGAATAGATAATTGACGATAGATAAAGAATGTAGCTTCTGAAAATATATAATTATGTATTTAACGCATAAAAAATAATCATACATTAAATTTATAAATTATATTGTACGATTGTGATATAGTGCAAAATAATTAAATTAAAAAGTTGATTAAATTATCTATAATGCACTTAAAACAGGACATAAAGAACGAAAATATAGGACTTCATGAACAAAATACATGAACAGCGAAGCCAAATGAAACAAAAGCCCATAGTAATAAAATAATAAAAAGAGTCAGCTTGGTTTTCTGGAATGTGTGAAATTCAACACTTTTAGGCCATGTTCATATTGAGACGCGGTTAACACAAAGCAGGGAGGGCAATTTTTGTGTGCCGAAGAAATATACCTACGAGACAGCGCGAATAGAGTGGGCAACACTGCGTCACACGTGGCCTGTGTCCTACACACACACATACTCTTGTGGCTCTGACACAGACATTGAGAGAAACGTTTCGCTTGTGCGGGGCAGAATGTGTTGTTATTTTATATTATAATTTCTTTAAAATTGTTGGGAAGGGAAAAAACAACTTGCTTCAACTCCTAATAACCTCAGGGAATCAATAGAAAAAAAAATAAACTAACTAAGAAATAAAATAATCATGAAATAAAAATCTGGATGCTGAATTAGCTCCAGAGTAATTAGTTTCATCGAATAAACCATGGATAAGGTAGTAAAAATAGAGACATGAAAAATCCTACAAAATTAAATTGCCTTTTAACAGAAAATCTTGCATTCAACGAATATTTCATAGGTAACGAGAAAACAACAAAAGAAAAATAATGAAACAAAAAGATTAACTTCAAAAAACAATGCTAGTTTTCTTGGGTTCCGATTGGTTTTTTCAGCATTGCATCCTTTGGAGTAAAAAATTGGTGAAATCAATCTGTGAACTTCAAACTCCGCATGATTCAGTCGAAAATAGTTGGTATATCTTTCATTGGGGAATTCCCTTGAAAGTTAAAATTCCCCGTGAATTACTCTTCTTTTCATGTAATCACTATTCTAAACCTTTACCTTTTTTTACTTATATAATCAATAAAATATCTGTTTGAGTTATTTTAAAACTAATAAGCTAAAAAAAAAAAAAAAAAAAAAATTCTATGGAATTTACTCTTGCTAGGATTTTTATCTTGAGAAGTTTATTATCTCACGTTAACTGTAACTCGCCTATAGAAATCGAGGTTTAAGTTATTTTTACTGAACGTTAGCTCCAATAGAATCGAACCTTACACAGGGTTAGGCGCGAGCCTGTCACAACTTAACAACATCCTGTCAGAAAATAGGTTTTTACTGAGGGAAGAAAAGAAACCAACGGAGTTCCCCTTTTACTTCCAACAATAAAGTGAAAACGTTGCTCCAACCTAAGTGGCACTCAGGATGAAGAAACCGTTTTCATCCTTTTAAAGTTACCACCCGTTGAGAAGTTATTAAACCGTCAAGTACTTTAAATCTCCGTTCATTTTTCTTTTGGAAATACCTCTAGAAATAACACATTTTATTTTTATATGAAATAAGAAAAAAAAAAAAAACTTTACCCAGATAGGTAACCGTCCCAGCAAAGAAACTATCTTATCTCCAATAACAAAAAGACAGATTGATACTAACAAATCGATTTTACTACGTTTTCATTAGCTTGCTTTCTTGATTGTTTGTCCAGTACAAATCTTGCAATCGATTTTTAACTAACTTCCCGAGTAGCTGAACAATTGAAACTTTCAGAATAGCTCAGAACACGATGACAATGCATTATTTCAATACTTTTAGCCATCTTTCAGCAGAATTTAATTCGTTTTCAGCAAATTTTGCTGTATGGAAGTTAGTTCGGAAAAAATCCGCAGGTTATCTTATTTGTTTTGACATAAGCTATGTTTACCATTTTCATTTTGACGGGTTTCAAATTTATGATTTATGACAAAAAATTTAAAAACGTAGTATATAAAAAGTTCTTTTTATCTTGTAATTTTATTCAATCCTCTGATGATAAAACTGTACATCTGCATTAACTAACTCTAAAGTTTCTAATCTAAGTGAAACCGTCTAAGTAACAGAAGTAAAACTTCTTACTCTCTTTCCAGCCGTATTGAGGCTAGATGTTATTTGTGCTTATTGCTTTTCACTTTCTCAAATAAAGAGAAAGAGTATCGTAAAATTCGATATTGAGAGTTTGATGGATTTACACGTTTTGAAGACCCCTGATTCCAAAAATGTCTGTCTGCCGTAGACAGACATTTTGTAGACATTTGTAGACGCGTGGAGTCTAAACTACTGGGCCGATTTTGATGAAATTTGGCATAAATGTTCAGAAAAATCATGCTGAAAGAATCCTGAGGCGAAATCGAGAAAAAAACTCCATATTTGGGTCGGATAAATAAAATATTTTGGTTCTGTAGGAAGTATTCGGCCAACAGAGTACTGTTTTATTTGTTTCTGTTATCAATTCCAGTATTATTATGAACAACGTATTTCTACGACTTAAGACGAAATTGCCTCCTTCAATCCCAATAACTGTCCAAGGAGAAGGTAAAATTAGCCTTTTCTTTTATTTTCTCCTAGTATAGGGTTACTTCCTAGTACTCTGCTGTTTTTGTCTAATAGGGTATAAGGATTTTTTTCGAAATAGGTTCGATAGATTGTTCGAGACCAATATATTTAAGATTTGTTTATTTTTTTTTGGGGGGGGGGATATTTCACAGGATATTTTTTTGTTTTTACCTCCAACCACTTGGGATAATGGGGTCTGCACTTCTAGTCAGGCACCCTTACTACTTTCCAGGTCCAAAACCGGCGATCGGAGAAAAACCACCGACCCGCAATCCGATACCTTCAACGGCCGGGGCACAGGAAGGGGGACGTCGCACAATGGTGCCTCAGGCGAAAAAACCTAATTTTTTAAAGATTTCCAAAATTTTCTTTTTTGTTATTTTGGCAATATTGGATAGCTAATTAGCATGTTTCGACCTCATTATTGGCAATTAGTCATTCATGAATTCAATCAAGAGCTTTCAAAGTTCATGTGTGTCGCATTGCAGAAATATTGCAAAAAAAAAAAAAACTTATACAATTTGTAATTTTGATTTATTTTTATTTGTTCGAAAAAAAAAATAATATGATGGTTATTGACCAAAATGTGTGCGTATTAGTACTTCAAAAACACTAGCTAAGCATCACTGGGTCGAAAAAAAGAAATTGTTTAAATAAAAAAAAACCATCTTTGTAAGTTGTGTTACATTTAATGTTTTTTAGAGGTTTAGCTTGGATTTCCTAGAGTATAACTTAATAACGTTATGTTTTGTCATGTTATAATTCACATAAATCTATTCTGTAGAACCTTATAACAACCTTAAAAAAGAATCAGCTGCCCTAATCTGCCCGTTTGGATTTCATATCTATATATATATATAGCATAGTCCTTAAGAAAAACATAACTTATTACTTGTTTTTATGAACAGTAAATTTAAAAAAATACATTTTAATCGCTTTCCTCGCCAGTATTTCCTATATAAATAAATAATACTTTCTTAGAGGCTCTGGAAGGGGGGGGGGGGGGTCCACCCCTTCGGCCCCTACCCTTTGGACGCCCCACTGAACATAGGTTATCACGCAAAGTTTTTGGGCATTAAAACTATTATTTGTTAATATTTTCAAGCTGTTTTAATATTCGGAGTGTGTTATTCTTTTAAGTATTTTTTGCTTATATACGTTATGTATAGAGAGAAAAGTATCGTGAAAAGCAAAAATGATGGATTTATACAATTTAAGGTCTCTTGAGTCCAAAAAAATGGTTTAAAAAAAAAAAATGGCTGTCGTTTGAATTCTGTCGACTGTAGTCTTTGCAGAAGTGTGGAGCCTAAATTACTGGGCCGTTTTCGATGACATTTTGCAATCATATTCAGAAAAATCATACCCCCAGGTGGAATCTAGACATGAATTTAAGCTCCAAATTTGGAATGCTAACCACCAAAATCTCTGAAAAAACTTGATTTTTTAAAAACAGTTCAGACACTGCTGTTGTTCTCCTTTTTGGCTTTATTAGACAATAAACTATTAACTGAGTATATCCAAGCAAAGAACATACTTTAACATATAGCTTTCAAATTACCCAATCCGAATATTTACATATCTAGTGGTCTAGTCAGGGTAACAATATGTCTCTCTTCTAAAAATCGTATGAACCTTTATAGTAATGGCCCTTGAACCTTGAAGGGCCACTTGTGTTTCCTCTGATCGGTCACCCGACGTAACTTGACTTTAATGATACGTAAACAGGATGTTCTGGAGCAAGTACAATCTAATTAATTGCCACAGAAAGTGCATTAAACGTACTAATGAATTTATCCCCAATAGCTTTTCATCTTCAGAAATGCATAACTAATTTTTTTCATATTATAACTTTATTACAGCACTACAGAGAATAAGGTTATGCTTAATTTTAATCAAGTCAATGTATTGTTACAACAATTAAAGAGGGGTGGTATATGATTTCATCGGACTTTTTAACCAACGAGAAAAATATAACAAAAAAGAAATTAAAAAGTTTATAGGCATCGCCTATTTTAACTTAGGGGTGCTTAAAACGTGCTGGTACTAAAATTTTAAAAGCTAATTTTACCACCATCGCAATTCTTTCTCTTTAAATATGTTTCGTTTATTAGAGAAAAAAAATATAAAAGTTTCTCTATATTAAATTTTGCTCATGGAAACTTCTTTTATAAAAGCAAATATGTCGAATTGGGTGTAGGTACATGTACATCCAATTAATCCTGATCATAAATTCGTCACGTTTTCCTCATACTGATTGCTACTTAAGTATGTGACATGTGACGATTACATATATGGGTAAAAAAATATGTAATGTTAAAATCTAATGACATTTCTAGAGGTATTTCCTACAAAAAAGAGAAAGAAAGTGATTTAAAGTGACGGTTTTATAACGTATGGCAGCTTTCAAAGGAAAAAAAAATGTTTTTTTTATTTTGAGTGCCACTTAAGACTAAGCAACGTTTGCACTTTATTGTTAGAAATAGAAAGGGGATTCCAATGGTTCATTTACTGTCCTCGGTAAAAACCTATTTTGTTACTAGTTATTAAATTGTTAATGGTTCACGCCTATCCATAATATCTATTGATTCTTTTGGTGCTAACGATCAGGAGAAACATGAACCCTCGATTGAAGGCGAGTTAAAGTTGATGTGAGAATGTAAAGTCCTCAAGAAACCAACACTACTTGTAGGTTTTTACATTTGAACAAGCTCTAACATGACATTATGTCTTCCAAGATATAGATCATAGTTTTAAACAAGAGTGATATCACTTTGAATTATAACATAGAACATATTTTGTGAACATAAATTGTGCTCCAAACAAGAAGATGCTCCATCTGAATTCCTCCATCTGATTGCTACATCTGAGGTGCTGCATGAATTGTGCTCCAGAATTGTGTTTTAAACAAGAGTGATATCACTTTGAATTATAACATAGAACTATAGAACATATTTAATAGAATTGTGCTCCTACATCTTATATAAAATTAATTTAGTCTGAACTTTACTCAGAATTGTAAAAAATCTGCGATTCGCGACACGGCGTAGGACTCTACCCCCCTGCAACCCCCGGTTGAGTATTATTAGGAAAAGTATTGTTTTCACCCAGAAAATCCGAAACCGAGATTTCAACGGAATTATCCGTTTTGGACGATTTGAGTGGTTTTTAGCTGGATGTCAGTCTGTCTGTCTGTGCCATGCATAATTTCCTCAGTTTTTAAGTTAGAGAGTTGAAACTTGGTACAAAAATCAGTCCTTAAACGTAATTGTGCTGCCCGGAAAAATCATTTTCATCCATCACACATTTTCCGCCATCTTGAACCCAGTTTGTTGAGTCAGCAGAACTTAAAACAATTCGTAAAAAATCGAAAACTAGTCTGATTGAGTTGAAATTTAGCACGAATGTACCTCTCTTTATGACAACAAATCTACCAACTCATTTTGATATTGGCCGCCATTTTGAAGTTATCGATTTTTGAATTTTGAAACTTTGACGTTTAATAATACCGAAAGTATGAATAATGTATACATTTTTGATGTACAGCATATCGTCGGAAACGGTAAAAAATAAGGAACAAATATAAACCAATGAAACCAATGAAATTCCATTAATTAGTTTAAAAGTTATAATCGAACATAGTTATTAATTAGTGCGATACTTTTTTTAAACGTCAAAGTTTGTTCACATCTGTCAAAATACCGCCAAAATTGAAATAATTAAATAAATAAAATAGAATAGTCTAGAAGCCCACGAGACTAAACCTGTCATAATAGGTCTCCCAAAGTTCATACATATAATTCGTCATGTATTCTTAGGGGAACAGAAAATGGCCCTGCTGACATGTCTGGGACCGGTCAACTGTAAAAAAAAAAAAAAAAATAATAATAATAATAATAAAATAAAAATAAATATATTTTTTGGTTTCTGATATAATAAGCCTCCCGTATTCGGATTGTTTCTCGAGACAGGGGAGGACATGTTTAATTTTCTGCGGAACGAGGTGTCGCTTATCTCTCGGCAGCAACTAATACGGCCTATAAGGGGGGCCGGCAGCACTGCCTTTTCGTCTTGTCTTACTCCTCCCCTGTCTCGACAAACTTATCATGTCAGAAACCAAAAAAAAAATATTTTTTATTTTTATTTTATTATTATTTTTTTTTTTTTTAGCGTTGATCGGTCCTAGACATGGCAGCAAGGCCATTTTCTGTTCCCCTATGAATGACATGACGAATTATACCTATGTATGAACTTTGGGAGACCTATCATGACAGGTTTAGTGTCGTGGGCTCTCCTACTAAAAATAATGGTTTTTTAAAAAAATTATTATAAAAAATCAGTTAGTTCAAACCGGTTACCCATCCAAGTACTGACCGAGCCCAATGCTGCTTCGCAGCATGAGAGGCCACTTTAGTGGCCTCTGAAGAGAGGAAATGTTCCGAGGTACCCCGTACCCGATTTTTTTAACTTGAATTTATTATTATTTTATTTTTGCCGTTTTGTTGATTATTTTGGCTTAAATATTGTTAATTTTCATTTGATTTTAAAAAATTATAAAATAAAGGTTTATTTATTTATTTATTTTATTCGACCAAATCCCAGACCCCTAACATTGCCCAAGGTTTAGGCAACAAACCCTCGCCCCTATGCCCCATGACCCGGCACCAGGCCGCACGTTCAAGGCTATTTGCCCGAGGTTGTCGGTAACTGGCCCCATGTCCAAAGCCCGCCCGACAGGCCTGTCTTGCATGCTCGCGCCCGCTCGCTCAGATTTCACGGGATTGGCATTGGCCACTGCAAAACCATATTCAATGCTAAAATGTTGACCAATGACGTGACTATCATAATAGGAAACTTAGCCACTGATTCCAGTATTCTATCATTTTAATTTCAAATGGAGTTGAGACTTTTCATATAACTTCATCTTTCTTGTTTTATTTATAGTGATGATAAATTTTAATGTCGCTCTTATTAAGTATAATTTTTGTATTAAACTTTTATGATACATTATTAAAAAATCTTTTGATTATCCTATTTTATTCTATAATTATATGTATGTTACTGTATAATATTTGAATGTAAATGGAAGTAATAAACATTTTAAGAAAGCATTTACACTCAATGGACTTTAAAATCTGTAAATCCATTGATTTCAAAATTTACTTTTATTATAAGTAGTAAATGTTTATCGATATAGTTAACAAAGAAAATAAAAGGAACCGAAAATCGGTAACTGGAATAATTACATATCAGAAAAATACTCTACCCTAACAAGAACAAAATCGTGCCTTTGTGATATCCTCTGAAAATCTCGTAATATAAAGTTTAAATTACCTATCTGTCTGCAACAAACACCAACCATTTAGGTCTCTGCTTTACTTTTATTGCGATAGAAAACGTTAACTAGGGGACAGTTTCCCGTTATTTCACAGTATAATCAAACGCTAAACGGAGAGAAACAAAGTTTTATCTTTTCTCTAAAGTGAAGTACAAACCTTTGTAGTTTTTAATTAAAGTCCAAAAGACAAGGGTGTCTCAAGAACACTGTGATATATTAAAAAAAAAATGGTTTGATCAAAGTAAACCTCAGATTGTATCAGATGATACTCGTAGAATTTGGAATAAAAAAAAATTAAAAAGAAATCCTTAGATAGATTCAGGATGTATATTTATGTATTAAAAGAAGTCAAGAAAAAATATTAAGATTTTTTTTTTTTTTTCTTTTTTTTTTTTTTTTTGGTCAGAAAGATAATCTCTTTAAAATTCACGGTATAGAAGCAAAAAAATAAATAAATAAAAGTAAATCTGCAATGGAAATTTCCTCTTTATTTGTTATTTATAAAATCCAATCATTTTCATAAGAAATATTTAAGTTAAAAGTTTTTTCTTCGCCTTTTATGCTTGACAAAGGACAAAGGAGGAGCTTTTAATATTAAAATAGACTCCCTTTAATTATTATCAAACTCCTATAATTTTTTTAAAAGATATTAAATGAAAGAATGTTATAGTAATTCCTTTAAAGAAGAATATTTTAAAATAATTGCGGACCATCATATTAAATCGAACTTATATACGTATAATAGTACTTATTAATATGTAGGGGAGGTTCCCTTACCTTGGACAGTCATGTACCATGTACCTTGGTACCTTGGACACCTACCCTCAGCTCAATTGTCAGGGTGGAGCCTGGCAACACAATTTTAGTAACCTTCCCGCCAGCACAAGTTATCATATATCAGTGTTATGACCATCATATATCGAACTTATATTATACGCATATTAGTACTTTTTAATACGTATAAGGGAGGTTCCCTTACCTTGGACAGTCATGTACCATGCACCTTGGTACCTTGGACACCTACCCTCAGCTCAATTGTCAGGGTGGAGCCTGGCAACACAATTTTAGTAACCTTCCCGCCAGCACGTTATCATATATCAGTGTTATGACCACCATATTTCGAACTTATATTATACGCATATTAGTACTTATTATAATACGTATAAGGGAGGTTCCCTTACCTTGGACAGTCATGTACCATGTACCTTGGTACCTTGGACACCTACCCTCAGCTCAATTGTCAAGGTGGAGCCTGGCAACACAATTTTAGTAACCTTCCCACCAGCACAAATTATCATATCAGTGTTATCAGAGGTAGTTGATTTTTGCATGTCTTAAGCCTCGTTCACACTAAGCCGCCGACAAAGCCGGACTGGTGTGGACGTGATCGCGGCACGGGCCAACCGTGCCGGGACATGCTAACAGGAATCGCTCGAGTGTCGGTCTCCATCAAAGAAAGCCGCTAAACAAAAGCAGCGGGGACGAGCCGGCGGCATCTCACGGCTTCAGTTGTTAAGTGAACATTCTTTAATCGACTGAATGCCGATTAATGCCAATGTGCATGTGGACAGAGAGGTACAACCATTGGCTTTGCCGGCGCGGCATTGCCGCCGGCATACAGCGGTATAGTGTGGACAAAGCTGATAATAATGAAACTTCCACTATAATATTTCCGACATTTGTAAAATTTACATAATATGACCAAAACTTAATTTCTTTCATGGACAGAAAACAAAGCATTGCGAATATTTTAGACCGGTTTCAATGATTTGTGAACATTGATATCTGAACCCCAAGGAAAATATGATGGAAATAAATTGAAATAGAAGATAAAACGGAATATTTTCATTTATTTTGGTAGATTATAATAGCAGGTTGAAAACACCGAACAATCAAATTACGAGAACCTGTTGGTACTCTTTAAATATCTATCTTATTCTACTTAAAATTCTGTAGCTCTCTCAATGATTTTCTCTGGAGTCCTTTACAAAGGTTCTCTTTCTTTCGATTGTGTGCTCACAATAACGTAAGAAAATTTAATTAATTATTGTCTCTTTCAAAAAGTTGAGACCTTTATTCAGAGGAAATTTAAAGTAATCAATAATGAAATAAAACATACCAAGTAAATGATGACGTTGAAGTTCTTTAGCTCCAGTTAGCAGTCGAGATTTAAACATCAGCAAGTTTAGATTTGAAGAGAGATCACTTAATATTCTCTGCAGGGATTCTAATTGATCCTTTTCTGAAAGAGGCGTTAATTGTAAACGCTGATGCTAGTCTGCTGTTTGAAGAAGACATCCCATCTGAAATTAAAAGCAAAAATAAGCTAATTTTGACGTTAATACAAAAAGTTAATAAAGTATTTATATTAAGACATTCTAAGACGTCTGCCAATTAGTGTGGCACATAGCTTCTTCATGTACTATCTATCGTTGGACGAATAGCCACTTGAGTATAAAATAAAGTATTTTTATTCAATTTTTAAGTTTTTGGTAGTATTCATACTACGGAAAGTTTAAATTTTAATTTAAATCAAATTATAATTATTATTAACAACGCGAGACACAGAGATAAATAGACCCCAGCGCCGGGATTCGAACCCCGTTGTTAATAATAATAATAATTTGTTTCAAATTAAAATTTAAACTTTCCATAGTACCAAACAAATACTACCAAAAACTTAAAAATTGAATTTCAAATTGATTGTACTAGGTACAGGTACTAATTGGGTACTTTATAATTAAAAGCTATTTCTATTTAAGGTCTTCAGGGGTATAAAAACCAACTACATTTTTTTCCCCAAAATAAAAACTTAGTTGGTTTTTATACCCCTGAAGACCTTAAATAGAAATCTCTTAAATTGAAAATTAAAGGGGACCGCATCAAAAAATGGATAATTATAAGCGTTATTTCTCGGTTAAGTTCTATTATCGCAAATGTCGATTTCTAAGACTTGTGGAAAAATTGAAAGCTTAATTCGGGATTTGGTATCGTTAACAACAGTGTAGCTTAGTTGGTCAAAGCATCTGTACTGGAAATACAGGAGGCCCGTGGTTCGAATCCCGGCGCTGGGGTCTATTTGTCTCTGTCTGTCTCCCGTTGTTAATAATAATTATAATTTGATTTAAAATAAAGTAAGAGATAAATTTCGAAATATATGTATTACAACCTTAGGATATGAGCTTTAAAAAAACACTAGGAATTGAGTGTAAAGTGTAGTTAATTGGACCTGTTTCGATTACCATCAGGGGCACATTTATTTCATCTAATATATGTATTGAATTGTGCCAGTTAGTCTAGCACATAGCTTCCTCGCATGCTAGTTTATTGGTCGAATGGTGAATGGTGACATGAGTATAAAAAATGCGGTCCCACTGGGAATTGATTTTTTTTTTTTTTCATTGTTTTTGTTGACACTTTTTTTCAATATTCAGGCCGGGCACAGATTGAGACGCAGGGACACAGGGCAGGGCAGGGTTATACGAGACCGCGTGAATTGAGACGCCAGATCCATTTGTGACGGGTAGGCTAAGTGTCGCATTGTACAGCCTTGCCCTGCTTTGCGTCTAAATTCGCGCAGTTAGGTATATTTCTGTGGTTGAAAAAAATGTCCTGCCCTGTCTTTTAATGTGCACCTAGGTAAATGAGCGTTGACGAAAATTATTAGACGACCGTCTGTGGGGTTATTTTTACTTAACATCCAAATTTCATTAAAATCGGACAATTATTTTTTGAGAAAGTTCGTAAAAATGTTAATGGAATGACCGATCGATCGACATAATGACATACCGAAAGACAGTGACAAGACCAAGAATGAATCCTGATGCCTGAAACATTATTGTCTAAGAAATTTGGAATTGGAAAACATAAAATATCCTTTTTCGAAATGATCACAACCTTCCGTTACCTTCGTTAAGCACGGAAGCAAAATGAAAGAGGTTAAAAAAAGAAAAAGATATGTAGCAATAGCACAGATAGATCAGACTGTCTTTTTTATGCTTAATTAAATAAAAAAAGAGTTTTAGTATTTGTAATTTATTATTGAGTGTAGTGGTTTTATCACAACCTCTAATCAAATCCTTAACACTTTCGAATTTTTTGAATTGTTATAACAACCATTGGCATAATTAATGTTTCAGGCAAGAAGTAAACTTCCTAAGAGAAGAAGACGAGTTCTACCTGTGGAACAGCCTCGTCCTAAGAGGCCAGAGATGACTCACAGGAGAGTCAATGCTATCAAGCACCCCCAACAAGCTCTTATCAAAGATGCATTCGGAAACACTAAACTGGGTACTTAGTCCCTCCAACAATTTCAAGTAGAAATTGTAGTGTTTTAGAAACGGTAGTGCTTTAGACAGTTTAATAACTTTATACTTTGAATTATTTCAAAGTGAGTTTGTTTACTTTATCCTAAGTAAATCTGTGAAGTAGGCAAAAGTTAGCAGTTTAACTAAATTACCATCTTCTTTAGGAAAGCAGATTTTAATTTTCAGAGGCTTCAATTTTTATTTCTCTGTAATAATATTATCTAGGGCAAGAATATAAAGTATGGGTGTTACTTCTAAAATAAAAGGACAAAGCAGTAAGAACTCAATGGGTCTATGGTGCAAATATAGCATAGTTGGATAAAACTATGCTACAACACAAACGGGACTAAATAAATAACGTATTTTTATAATAATCATTAAAGAAAAGAATATCCTCGACACTTTGTCGGACGTTGGCACTAAATGTGATTTAGACAGCAATGTTTAAGCAAGTATTAACATCCAGTCCCCGATTTGAGGTACCGGCACCCCTAAATAGAGTAGGGGGGGGGAGTTATAGAGTTGGGGGGAGGGGGGGGAGTTTCCGATATCCCAAAGAGCCAATGAGCAACAAAGAAAGTCGACATTTTCGCTTTTCGCTTCCCCTTCTCACAAGATTTTTGCACCCCTCTAAAACTGGCGGCGCCAGTTTGAACAGGTAATAAAGAAGCAATTAAGCAACGATTTATTAAACTTGTTTAATAAAAAAAGGTAAGATTTTGTTTTTGAGAAGATTACGGGAAATTATTACAGTATACTGCTCAATATTTCTTAGAAAAACTTTACACATAAATCATGTAATTTTTTTTATATTGCCTAATTTTTTTCACTATGATTCTTTTAACTCGGACATTGTTGTTTTAAAATCAAAAAAATATTATCTAAAGACAAAACTCAAACAAATAAATCTCAGATTTTTTCTGATTATCAGTAAAGTAACCGGATAAGTAAAGCGATCATGAAATAATCTAATGACCGGGACTTAAAAGAAAGAAATAACAAAAAAACTTAGCCTTGCTTCAAAAGTGGCAATTTAAAAAAATGTTGTTTATAAATTTATTTTTAAGTTATATTTATGAACAAAAGTGTAAGAAAGATATCCCCAATAAGTATTTGAAGAATGTTTAATAGTCATTTAACGACTTGTCGATGTAATATTCTGTAGATTAGGTAGAAATCTCCACAAAACTTCAACTCTGTTTCCATGTCAAATAATATCTACAAAGTAATTAAATGAATCCTAACTTCATTATCCTTTCCTTGCAATCAACAATTTAAATTGCCCTGCTCTATTAAAGGTGTCTAACAAGGAGTTGTAACTGCATCTATTAAATAAACCTAAAGGTAGAGGTCAAAAAGTTGAAAGGAGATTACGGAGGGTCCAATGTATTATGTACATACTTAGAACTCCAATATACACCCCTTGCCTGATTTAAACTTATTTCTACAGTTTAATCCTTTGAGCCAATTTATTTATACACGATTTCTCTTAATAGATAGTGGGATATTGTAGATAAAAGTTAAGGTGGGCTTGTTTCCCTTCTGCTAGACTTGATTAATCTATGATTCTCTTTCCTCTACAGAGATATTCACTTTATATTTGTAGACCCAAACTAAAGACCTCCCAAGGGTAAATCCACTAAATTAATCCGTTCTTTTGTATAATGGATATTTCTATATAGTCTGAAGTTGGAAGATAGATTTAAACTCGACTCTACCTAGAACATTATAAACACGTTTATTTTGATTAACTGTGCCTGAGTTAACAATACAGCTTTATTTTCAAGCCAGGTCAGTGGCCTCTTTAGTCCGGGAATAACTATTAATATAAATTATTTTCCATACAATGAGAATAAAATAAATGTTCTAGGACTTACTTATTCCAACCAAAATACTTTTCATTTGCACACAAACTAATATTCTTAAAGGCCATTCTTCTTTACCCTTTTTAAACCCCATTTTGTGTTTTAGTTGTGATTTTCTCCATTATCTTGAATTTTTTCTCAAACACATATGATTAACCCCATTCTCAAATAAAAATACTCGTAATGTTGTGATTGTCCCCATTCTCAAGTGTCCTTTCTAAAACACATAATATTGCGATAATTCCCATTCTATTGTATCCTTTTTCAGACACATAATATTACGTTGCGATTGTCCCCATCCTCTTCTATCCTTTCTCAGACTCATATTACGTAGCGATTGCCCTAATATATTTTTCTATATATTTTCTCCCCTCTTTTTTCTCTATTTCTAGTACCCTCCTTAAAACACATATTATGGGATTGTCCTCATTCTTCTGTATCCTCCCTAAAAATACTTATAATGTTTTGATTGTCCCCATTCTCTTGTATCCTTTCAAAAGCAAATATAATTTTGTGATTATTCCCATTCTTTATTATCCTTTATCAGACACATCGTTGCGATTGTCCCCATTATTTTCTATTTACTTTCTCCGACACAAATTACGTTTTTTTTACCCCATATTTAGTACCCTCCTTAAAACACATATTATGGGATTGTACCCATTCTTCTGTATCCTCCTTAAAAAATACTGATAATATTATGCTTGTCCCCATTCTCAACCACATATTACGTTGTAATTGTCCCCATATCCTGCATCCTTTTTCAAAGTCAAAGATACATTTATGTTGCAATTGTTTACACTCTCCTGTATTCATTCTCACATATTTTTGTTGTGATTGTCCCCATTCTCTTGCATATTTGTGCTCAATTATCTCGCAAACTATATTTTCCACAGGAATTCCGTTTCTATGGTTTCACAGGATTTTACCATGTAGATTATGACTAGGAGATGAAGTACGAAATTAAAAATAGTAAATTCATTCCATTTTACTATATTTACTTTTGTACTTCATCTCCGAGTCATAATCTGCATGGTATAGCCCAGTGATTAATTAAGTTCATTTTATACACAGGCCTCTCGCAAGACAGTCTACTGTATGCCGCTCTATGCTAGAGCATGCTGGCAAAACCTGATACATCATCTACGTATTTTTCTACAATTATAATAATATAATATTTCAAAAAGTAAAAAGAATTAAGAGTCGTTAAATTTTCAAAATTCTTATATTTATTTATTCAGTTGTGATTACTATTCTTATCAAGTTTGCTCACCATTAAAGACTTCAGTTTATTAGTTCAAGGAATTGTCTTAAGCCCAAAGCCAGAGAGGGTCGGAGAAAATTTAAGTAACTATAAATCCTTAAATCCTTCTATTTAAATGCCGTCTTTTATCAAATACTTTAGCTCTTTCTCAGCTACTTATTTGTTAATTTTATTTCATCTTTTATGGTATTTAGAGGGATTATTTTTTATTATTATAAATTTAGATAGATTTTTCTCTAAAGGCTTTTAAATCATTATAGTAAGTAAACTTAATTGAACTTAATTTCCACTCCACAAGTTCTTCGGACGTAAAAAATTTCGTTATTGATATTTGGAAATTTTCCAAAGGCAACCTTCCAAAAGGATCATTGAACAACCACATTTTATTGAACTCTTCTTCTTGCCTGGTTTTATGTTAATATTATTACTGTAAGTGCAGGGTATTGTTCTATAAGGAGGGATTGTAAGCGTATTTATAATTATAAACAATAGAATATTCTTATTTATAAGACATTGTTAGATACAAGCCACTGACAGAAAAAATATATAATTTCAAAAATGAATGAGAAACAATAATAATATTTCTACAAAAAAGGAAGGAATTTAAAATAAAAAATTAGACATTTCTCAAAATTTAAAAATACTCGAACAAAGAAAGTATCATTTTAATGACTAAAATCAAGCAAAATCTCAAAATCAGTTTTTGGAACGAAGTTCCTTATGGCACGTTCTGGAGCCCGGGAGTGAATCCGAAAAAAACGACCAAAATCACCGTCACAAAATCACCGTCACGCAAAAAGCGTCACTAAATCTACGGATGACGATATTTTGTGTAAAAATTTACCGACTTAGTTGAAATTTGGTACACATGTTCATTTTACCAATGCCCAGGACAGGTTCGTTGGACAACGTTATCCGCACAAGCGTTCACGCGTAACGCTCGCGTAAACGTAAGCTTCAAATTTAAAATTGGAATTTTAGGACGGGAAAAAATTCTAACTTTATCTATTTATTGAGACAAACAACTTTTATAATTTTTTTTTTTTTAGTAAAACGAACACCGACTCTGCTGTGAAGTGATAAAGATCGCTAAATTTATTAAAGCGGACCTAAACGTTTTAAATAAAGAAAACAACGTTTTTACTGATATCTTACGTTTTAACGTAACGATTTTAATAAAACTTCATACACATCGTCTAAAGTACAATTGAAACAGGCATGTAAAATTTCAACCTGATACAAGCAGCAGTTTTTTTACAGTGACGTGATATATTTTACAATTTTTAAAAGTTGATGGCCGAAGTGTTGGGTTTGTAGTTAATACGCCGGGGAAGTGTGACGTCACTTATGTAAAAAAGTGTGTGTTGTTAGGTTAGCTGGCTCATAACATTGGATATAGGTGGGGTTTATCAGTGCTATTTTATTTTATTATTATTTTTTAATCAATTATTTGTTTTATCATCTATAATGTATACATTTATTGGCTTATTAATGATGTTACTGATACATGATAAGGTTAAAAACAGTTAAAAAAGCTTTTAATAGAGTAAAAAGAGCACATCTGTAAGTAAGTTATTTTACATCTTATTTGAGTTATTTGTGAGAATTATTTGTTTTATCATCTATAATGTATACATTTGTTGGCTTATTAATGATGTTACTAATATATGATAAGGTTAAAAAAGCTTTTAATAAATAAAAAGAGGAAAAAACTATAAAATGCTTACAGAACTCTAGTAAACAATGGTTTGTTATGAGCCAGAAAAGATAATCTGACGAAAAATCGTGGAGGGCGCATGACGTCACAGCAACCTTTGTCACTTTTACGTAACCTCTCTGACGCGACGTATATAGGTGGAATATTAAGAATGTAGAGTGATTCCCCCTCTACTATAATTCGTTTGGTATCCTTGCGTGCGCAATCCCAACTCTTCTATCTTTCCATCACTCTCTCACTATACTCTCTCTTTCTTACTCCTTCTTCCTGTCAAACTCGCTATTTATCCACAAAACAACGCTTTTTTCAATTATTGTTTCTATCATTGAGAAAAGTATTCGTATTTTATTTAAAATGGAAAGTGCACCACAGTGGCGGATTAAGGGTGTCATCTAGGGGGTGGCGATCTGGCCCTCCAAGGGGTTTCGGGAGTATGGAAAGCCCTAAGGAAAGGGGGGGGGGGAGTTCTCAGGATTCCTCCCCCCCCCCCACCATAAAATTTTGAAAATATGACCCCTCAAAACAGCCCTTTTATGCATTTCTGAGGTGAAATTGAATATGAGTTGAATGTAAAAATATGTATTAAAAAAAAAATACGTTGTATTTTATATTTTTTTTGTTTACTCTTTCGGGTCTGGGGGGGGGGGGCACGTGCCCCCTGTGCCCCCCTCCCCCCCCCCCCCTGGATACGCCACTGTATGGTGTAGTTTGTTGGAAAACAAGTATGAACATGAACACAAGTATATTTTTTTAAAAAAAATATAATACAAACTTAAAAGCAGAGTTATTGTAACACAATAAAAGTTGTGCACCTAATCATTCCCTTTGGCTAAAATACCTAAAAAAAAATTCGTTCTTGAGAACGAAAATTTATCACAGTTTGTTACCTTCGGTAAGCTCGGAAGCTAGAGGGCGATTTTCGTTTTATATATCTACGATACGAGCCGTTAAGCCCATGACAACTGACCAAATTTTATATTTAGAAAAAAATAGTTAAATTAAGTAAATTAATTTAGAGAAGTTATTATATCTATTTGAAGACCATCGAATCAAAGCAAATACTCGTACTTATTTTTATTGGAATAAATGCGGTTGATTCAGATTGGCAATAACAAACATTTTGCTAAAACTACGCTTCTATAAATTATTTTATAAAATAAATTATCAGAATATGTGGATTTGTTTAAACGAATTAATCTATTATCGGCGTCTCTATTGAAAACTAGGACATTTTGGCGTCCCGAAAAGTGTTTTCGGGAGACAAGTTCGGGATTTAAAGTCCAAAACCGGGACAACTCCGGGACGGCTGGCGTCCTAAGAAGTTTATTATTGGAGAGGAGGGGGGGGGGGGGAGGATATATTGCGGGGCCGGGGGTCCTCCCTCGGAAAATTTTGAAAATATTACCTCTCAAAACAGCGCTTTTATGCATTTCTGATATGATATTTGGTAGTCGTTGGAAAAAAGTATAATCAAGGGGGGGGCGGTCGCCACCCCCGCCCCCGCCCCCTTTAATCCGCCACTGGTGCACCAAGAGCATCGTCAGAAATTGACAGTGTCGACTGTGTTAAATTATTAACCAGTAAAACTGTAAATATATAAGTATACATTGATGTAATAAAATAATATTGCTCATAAGCGGGTCAAAGGATTTTTGTAATAAGTTTTATGTAATAATTTTACTAATAATAATTTTCTAATGAGTCAAAAATATTTATTGGAACGAGTAGTTAGCAACGTATCGTACTTAGCAGTGTGATTTTATATTTAATGAAAAATGTAAGGAACTTCGTTCCTACCGGGTGTCCCGCGACACCACACGTATTTTTTTTTCTAACACTAGACTTTCACTTAGTCCAGGAGATAGTGTGCAAAAAAGTGTCTGACTAACATCAAGCTAGAATTTTATGTATATGTAAATCTTTTGGTGCCTTTTAAGAATACATGGTCGGCTAAGTTCGTCTGCAGGATATAGCTAGGCTATAGGCATTGAAAAAAACAAACTGGTGGAGTGAGGCCATGTCTCCCCCTCTTTGGAGGAAAAAGTGATTTTCATGATCCTGAGTACAAAATTAGTTAGTAGACCAAAAGTTGATGAAAGTTTGTCACTTGATAGGTGACCACTTTGATTTGGAGTTTTTCTCAGGATCATGAAAATCACATTGTCTACCAAAACGGCCGAAACATTGCACTCTCCACCAGTTTTTTTTTTTTTTTTCAAATGGCTATTGCCAAGCTCCCGCAAATGAACTTAGCTGACCATATATTTTTAAAAGGCACCAAAAGATTAACTTACATACAAAATTCTAGCTTGATGTTAGATGTTAGTCAAACACTTTTTTGCATGCTAACTTCAGGACTATAAACAACAGAAAATAAGTCAACAAATTTATCACTGCGCAAAAGGCAGGGCCGATTTAACTATAGGGGCACGATGGGCACGTGCCCAGGGGCGCAAGAGGTTTGGGGCGCATCTCAAAAGGTTAGAGGGGGGGACGGCTAAACTTTGCAAGGGGGAGGGGGCACATCGTGACGGGGTGCCCAGGGCGCAATGAACGTCTAAAACGGGCCTGGCAAAAGGCCAGTTTTAACTTCTTTAATTTGTTTTCCTCATTTAATTGAATGTTAGTTGTGATAGCTCTAAATTATTATTTTTTTAATAATTTGTTTATTTCATATGTTAACATTAAATATTGCTATCTCGGAGTAAATATAGTGAGAAATAGTGAAATAGAAGAGTAAAATGATGGTTCTGTTCCCTTCATTAAAATGTATATACAAAGCAATACATTTATTGCAAAACAAAAAAAAAAATATGCTCACAGGCTTTAAGGTTCTGGAGAAAGCAGCATCCTTCCCAAGTACATTGACTTTTGTCCAGATTTCTCATGACTTTTCCTCGACCCATAGTGATTGGAGAAGGTGGAAGAACATGAAGAGTCCTCATTCAACTTACAATCACCCAAACTTTCCAGCTGGAATCGAAATAGCTCAAATAAATTAGAAATATTAATATCTCAAATGGTCAATTACTAGTTAATTTTTCATTTTGCCAAGGGCTAGCTAATCTGAGCTTAATAGACTTCAGAAGGTGGAAAGCACTAAGGGGGACCAAGTAATCTGTGCGAGCAAACTAGGAATGAGAACAAATTTTACAACTAGGAGTGAAATTAGGCAAAAGGAATTTCATTGGTATAGCTTGGCTCTAAATTAGAAGGGGTGAGTGACAAATATTTAACCTATACCCTCCAATACAAGAGAGTAAAATAAATACTGTATTCTAAAATAGATAAATAATCATTATTAAATATAATAAAAAGTATACAATTAAAGGACGTAAAATGGTATCTGAGATTTGAAAAGTTTATCTCCAAGCTCTTGCTGATGAAGTCCACTAAAATTAGTAAAGAGTCGTCCAGTGTGGTTTGCTTCTAAGCAATGTGTATGCAAATGTAGAAGAATAAAAAAAATCAGATAAATAGTTTTATCTCAATTTGATTTTGTGTAATTTTAACTCACACTCTGTTAGTATATATTAGTGTGAAATAAAATTTGTTTTATAATTAGGGGTGGAAGCATTTTAAATTTTAATGACACTTTGATGCTTCCACTATCATTTTCAAAGGTTTTTTTTCTATTTAAACATTTTAAAATTGTTAAATACAATATTTATCTTTATAATAATAATTTCTATAGTCAATCTTATGTTGCATTGCTTTTAACAATTCTTTTTAATTTTTATTCCATCGTATTATTTCTTTTTACACAATTTAAGCCAGCTTGAAATAAAATTGCTTAGATAAAATTAGTTTTAAATGTAGAAAAATTTACTCAGAATTTAAATGTATTTAGTTAATTAAATTTCTAATTTTAATATTATTAATAAAATCAAGTTGTGGATAGCAGAGTTCAATTAAAATAAATAACACTGGTTTTGGAATAATTTATTTCTTTCATCAGGGTAAAACACATTCTAAACATATAAATTTGTAAAGAAAATAAATAGTTCCAAAATTAGGTTATTCAATAATACTTTAATATGTGGAGGAGGACCTACGGAAACAGAATATGTGAAATTGGAGAGGAATGGTGCTGTCACAAGACGATTGGCGGACAAAGGTGTGAGCTGAGGCCAAGGTCCTTCAAGGGCTGTAGCCCCAGGATAATAATAATAATGCATTTTTTTACTCATCCTTGCTATCCTCACACTTTAATGCCAAGATTTTGGAACATTTTATTTCTTCATCAGGGTACAAACTCACAAATTATAGATATTTATCAAGGAAATTATTTGTTCTAAAGCCTTGGTTATTCAGTAATGCTTTCTTTTTATTTATTTTTATTGATCCACACTATTTTTTACATATATTTGATGCATACAATCAATATTCCTTACAGCTGTTGTAGAAGGTTCATAAATAATTTACTTAATTCTTGTAAATATTTACAACATGATTGAGGTGTAGACTCGTCTATGTATAGCACTGTTTATAAATCATTTTTAATTACAAATTAATGTTAGTTAGCAATGCTGGAAAAATCATCACAGACATTGATAAAACAGTACTGACATAAAATTAGTTATTTTATTGTAAATTTTCAGTATGGTTTCCTCCAATAATCATTCAAGCAAAAAGCCATACAATTTTGAGGCTGGATGGCAAATAAAAAGATAGCATGGCAGTGCTTTAGCGTTTATCTATGATTTTGATTATTATCAGGCTTGCACAAGTCCTTTTTTTATAAATATCACACATTTCATTTTTTTTAATCCAAATTCACCGCTTAATATCATTTCTTAATATCTTCTCTGAACTTGATAATAACACCTTAATGAATCGTCTAATGGAAATTCCAGGAACAGTGAACGGGGTCAATATGATAGGGTTGGCACTTCAGGGACCGTCCATTCCAGGTTTGGCACTACCATCACCTAGTTACGACACTGCTAATCCAGCCAAAAAAGGTGAAAAATAACAGAAAGAAAGTTGCCCTCACTTTTCTTAACAATTGTTCAGGCTTTTCTTTCGTATTATTGTATGTATTCAAATTTTAAAATCAAGTATTTATTAGAAACAGTATGGCTAATGAGATATGTTTAATGTTACAGCTGAAAGCACTGCTGAAGGCTGTGCTACTGGTCTAACAGTGTCTCTGGGAGGTAGGTGCATGGTTGCACCAGCACCTTTACAACCCAGGCCTCCAACCATTGGTGAAGCACTTCTACCTCTGCAGGTATTTTATTACTTTTCACTCATATTGCCAGGATTGCTACTTTAACTCTTTGGCTCCAACTAGAAAGAGATCACATTTTCTTGCTATATTGAGCACTTTACATGAAACAACTCAATAATGTCACTTACACTGACCAACACAAACAAGTAACACAATTTAAGTAACAAACATCTATAATTTTTACGTAGGAATTGGTTCAGTATAATTCACAATTCTTCTAATAGTGTGTAGCTAGAAAAGGATGAATAAGTCTCTCCAATTAAAAAATCAAACATTTATAAACGTTTATTGTTGTAAAAAACAAACAAGAAAGAACAGGATGGCTTGGATATCATGAGCTCTCAGCAGCTCAAAGGGTTAAGAGATTGTCTCAGAGCAATTAAGGAGCAAAGGGTTAAGAGATTGTCTCAGAGCAATTAGTATCAAAGGGTTAAGAGATTGTCTCAGAGCAATTAGTATCAAAGACGGACATTCGACACTTTTTCCAAATTTCAGTTATCGATTGTTTCTTATAGATTTTTGGCTGATGCATCAGATTCTGCTATCCATTTGCATCAAAAACGACCAGAAAAGGGGTAAAAATGCAATAATATTTGTAGTTTTGTTTCAAATACGGACAAGTCAACACAGGTCTTGCTTCAAAAGTGGACATAACCGAAACAGCCAATCAGGAGGCTACATTTTACTAACTTGTTCCTATGATGCACTGCGAACTTTAGCATCTGAATACCTACTCCTACCATTTTGTCATTCATGTTTAGAAAAATGATACCCCCTGGGGAAATCGAGAAATCAATTTTAGCTCTAAATTTGGGGGCACTACCCCCTAAGAACTCTGAAAACGTGAAAAAAAAATTATTTCTCCAATATTATTATTCTAACCATTATTTTCAACGTCATTGTGCTTCAAAAACGGACAAAACCTTGTTTTTGTTTCAAAAGCGGACAACTCCACTTTTTAACTCCATTTAGCAGCTAAAATATCAGAGAAATTCACGTTTTAAGTACTCCTAACTAGTTTTGAGTCTATTAAGAATCTACAGAAAAAAAATCATTGCTTTAGCACCTGTAGAATTTGAGCTACAGTTTTTTGGCTCTTCTGTAAAATTTTGAAATGTGCTCTTGTCCGTCTTTGATACTAAGCTCCTCAATTATCCTAATGTCTCAGAAATAGAGAATTTGAAATTAACAAAGCAAATTAAGAAGTCACAATGGTGCTTTTCTTTCTTCAATATAGTATACATTTATACAAATTTGGCTCTTACCACAACACCAGCCATATAAAAACTTTGTTTAACTACACAATCTACCTAGAAATATAATTGTTTATTTATTGTTTGTTTTATTTATTTTTAGCCAAGACTGTTAGGAGCAGGTGCTGATGAACTAAATAGAAGGACACTTCTTCAATCAGCATATCAGATTCCACTACCTCCACCATCATCAATCAACCCAGCATCGATTGACTAGGGAATACTTTCAGGTGCTCTGCTGATATCAGCACCATTACAGCCTTCAGCAAAGAACTCACCGTCTTAGTAATCTTTGGAATTACAATCCTCAACTAAATCGGCTTATTTTAAAGTCAAAACCTGATTAATTATAAAAAAAGAAAATATATATCTTCGTTACACCATCCTAAATCTTCTCAACAAATGACCAATATTCTCTAATTTATTCTACTTTTCTTCATGGAGGATACCTTTTAAAAATGACAGCTTTAATGGAAGAACTTTTTATTGGCCCCTATTTAGCCACGTTATTATTTTTCCTTTCTATTCTGTGGTTAAAGATTAATTTAAAACTATCTAAGAAATTGCCAATATTCTATTCTATAATAAAACACCAATTCATTAAAGATACTTTTAAAAAGTGACAGCCTTGATGGCAACACTTTTTATTATCCATGTTTCAGCCTTACTATTATTTCATCTCTCTTTTCTAAGGTTATAGATTATTGTACAGACCTTTTAATCGCATTTTACTTTTTCAATGCTTACTTGTATAAAAGCTTTCTTTTACTATTTCTCTTATCACTTCTAGGATAAATTAAATAAAGTCTTTATTAAATAAATCAAATTATAAATTGTCCCCATTGACCAAATAACTTGATAATGTTTATAAAACATAGTAGATACACTTTTTTGTACCTTTTAATCATATGTTGTGATGAAAATAAGTGTGATTTCATTATTAATATGTATTCTTGCGATATAACATTATAAAACAGGAAAAAAAACTCAGGTTAAATGCAGATTTCAAAATAATCAGTTTGGAGCCAGAAATATTCAACATTTCAACGTGAAAATAAAATTATTTTAATATTGTTTTGAAGATCTATATTTAATATTTTAAAATCAATACTCTAATTATAAGAGCGCAATCAATAATAGAAATTACCTCAAACTGATGACTTCCTCATTCTTTGATAAAACCGAAAATCTGAAAACCAGGATTAAGGCTCGAGTTCTTCAGTATGATCAAGGCACTGAAAAATTGCGCAAAGATTTATTAGTTTTAAAGCTGTGTTTATGCGCACAAATATAAATATTTCTATTGATCAAACAGTAAATATTATATTAAAAAAATGTTCATAAAATAAGTTTCCAATCAAACCCTGCCCTTATGTCTTACTTATTTCATATTCAGAAAAAAAAAAAATAAAAATAAAAAAAATAGACTTTTAAAAATAATTATACATAGAATATTTTTGTTTCATTAAAACAAAATTCTATTTGCTCAGAAGGAATTTTTTCTATAAAAAAAAAAAAAAAAAAAAAATTATCTAACTAAATTAATGAATACTTTAAGAAAGGAAAATAATTGAATATTAAAAGTCGATTGGTTTTTAACACACTATGGATATCAGTTGAAATTTACTTTAGTCACTTTTGAAATTGATCAAATAAAATAAAATAATGAAAAAACAAGTTTTAAAATATGTTCTAGTATTTAGAGCTTTAAAAATGTTGAAGTACTTATTTATTAATTTATTTAAAATTAAACCACACAATTTATCCACTGATTACAAAAGGAGGATTGATACCAGGAACAATTATCAAATTTATTTGGGTTTCAAACAGAGATTTTAACTATATTTGAATAACAAACATCGTCCCTCTCTAGTATCACGAGTAAACTATTATGTAATAGCATATCTTACTTTTGAGTAAATGTTTAACATATGTTTAAGTTACTGTTAACTATGAAAGGGGATACTGGTCTGCCCAGTCATGTAATGATTATCAGTGCCACCAACAGATCCAAAAGATTTTATAATGTTCAACTCCATGCAAATTAGATAAAAAAATTGGCTATGTGCAGTAACAGCCATATTCCTAGGCACTGATAACCATCCTTCTCAGGATAAACTAAGAATAGGGATGTGCCACAGCAAGGCGTAACCAGTTTATGGATCACTTGCTTCTCAAAGTCATTACCATATTATACAAATAATAATATTTTATTATAATTCATAATTTGTACTGAGATTTTGTTGTACTTACTCACAGTTAATAGTCTTAAAGAACAAATTTATCATCATATTGTTATATGTTAAAAAAATTCAATAGCTAATATAAACCGGAAGCTACTTAGATAAATAAACAAATATTATTTTATGTGGAGACAATGTCTTTGAATTGATTAAGATTATTATCAACGCTCTAACTTCTGAAGACAATAGCTAATGTTTAATACAAACCATTTTAGAACACTTAAATTGGTTATCATCATTGAACAGATCTATATCTTATGTGCACCTTACATGATCAATATGATTGGCACTCTGACTGAATCAGACTGGGGACCCAATACTACTCAATCAGTCAAAATGAGGTGGTTTCAGCTCAGTTGTCAGAAAATTACCATGAAGTGCAGATGTCGCTTAAGAAGAACAAGGCTTGTTTGGCCATTTTCTAGCAATGGCCATGTAGAAAACGTTAAACATGTATATTGGGTAAAAGAATGGTTACACATATGTTAAGTAAGAGCATTTAAACTTGCTTCGTGATATCTCAAAAAAAGTGCTGAAGACCTTAAACAGTTAATCTATTTTTTCGCATCGGCTCCTTTAACGTCAGGCTTTATTTCCTTATAAAATGCAAGTAGTTTTTACTTTACCTCTCCAATTTTGTATATTTGTTGGTATTCAGGGTTCCAACAATATTCCACAGATGTCGTAATGTTTTTAACTGACCCAGGATAGCAAGTGTTTACCAATGGTGGATAAGAGCTACCATAACATCGAGGGAGCCAGAGTAGCCGAGCGTCTTAAGGCACTCGCTCAGCTATCAATAAGTCGAGGCAACTCGAGGTCGTGGATTCGATCCCGTGCCATGATACTCTGAATGCATCAATGAATCGCGGACGGTGCAGGGCGAAGGACACCCTTTATGGGGACTCTTCCCCCACTCTTTGATGTGGGTCCGAGCCGTGTCATGATGATGTAATTTGTACCTAAGGTTCAAGATCGGAGCAGGGCGAGGGACACCCATTATGGGGACTCTTCCCCCACTCTTTGATGTGGGTCCGATCCGTGTCATGATGATGTAATTTGTATCTATCGTTCGAGGTCGGAGTAGGGTGAGGGACACCCTTTATGAGGACTCTTCCCCCCACGCTTTGACGCACGCTTATATAGCTTACTAATGACCACACCATACTCGCTTCGGCGGTACAATGTACAAATGTATGATGTGTGAAGTAGCTGGAATGGGGTACCTCGGAACTTTTCCTCACTTTGGAATACCACTTAAGTGGCCTCTCCTGCTGGAGGAAGCAGCATTGGGCATGGTCAGTACTTGGATATGACCGTTTTGAACAAATTTTTTTGATCACTTATAACTTTTAAACTAATTAATGGAATTTCATCAGGTTTTTTATATTTGTTCCTTATTTTTTACCGGTTCCTATGATATACTATATGTCAAAAACATATTTGTACTTTCAGTATTATTAACGGCCAAAGTTTCAAAATTCAAAAATCGATAACTTCAAAATGGCGGCCAATTTTAAAATTAAATTTTGAGGATTTGTTTGACATACAGAGAGGTACATTTGTGCCAAATTTGAATTCCATCGGACCACTTTTCGATTTTTTAAAATGTTTGCTAACTCAGCAAACTGGGTTCAAGATGGCGGAAAATGTTGATTTTAACTCTAAGTTAAATACCCTGAGTGCGCTACTATGATAACACACATACAGACGTCATGCTGAAAACCACTCAGGAGGTCTTAAAATCTCCCAAAACGGATAATTCAGTTGAAATCTCAAAAAAAAATAAAAAAAATAATGGGGGTGGAACCATTACTTTTTCCACCATAGGTGAGGAAAAGTAAAAAATATTATTGGTTGTTAGATTAATATAATTTAGGACTCTTTTTTTCAAATGTATGTTTATTGTAGAAAATATAAATAGTATAGACCAATTTTAACAATTTTAGTTGATAATAAAAATATGGGTAAATTAGAGTCCCTGATGCTATTCCGAAATTAACCAGCCTAAGGGTCTAATCATCTTCAACCACTTAATCAGTGACTGTAGATTAGACAAACGATAATGACCAAATAAAGCTGTAGAAACTGTCTGAAATATTACCTAATTATGTTTTTTTCTGAATAAAAATAAATGGTCAATGTTGTTCTTTGAGTTTTATTCACTGTGAGTAGAATCATCTTATTTTAATTCATAATTTAATTTATACCTTAGCTGATAGTAAATCATACTTGCATACTCCAATTTCACAATGTCATATAATTTCTGATTCACAAAGCTTAAAAGAGAATTATTCATCTGAAAAAAACAAAACAAAAATCCTTTCCACTTTAGAATAATTGATTGAATTTTACATCGATTTATAATAATATAAATATGTAATATCAATAGAAATCAAGAAAATACAAAGATAAAGAAAAGTTGCATATCAAGTAAATGTAAATAAAAATAATAGAATCAATAACTACTAAATGGTTTATGAAGTGACTGATCTTTGGGTAAAGCCTGTGATGGCACAACTATAGAGAAAAAATGTGGCTTTGGAACAATTAAAAAAAAAAAAAAAAAAAAATACTTAGGAGTTGCCACTAAAATGGAAACTTTAGGTCAAAGGGTGGCCTTTTCTTGGCACTCCCATTGAGACCATTAATAATTTTATCGTTACACTGAATACATCTCAAATAGTGAAGTAAAATTGATCAATTAATTGTTGAACAACACATACTTAAACAACTTCAACTGATAACTATCACTAAACTAGATGTGTAAGTTAAGTGGTAAAATTTTTGAGGGTTATTTAAAGAAAAAATCGGTCCGAGACAACTCAGACAAACTTTCTCATATATGAGTTCATAATTACTTAGCCCAGTGTTTCCATTTATTAGTTTTCAAATGTACATTTAAATATTATTGAACATTTCATCAAAATTTATCATAAAAATAACTTCTCCTGGGCGGGGAATCGAACCCGGGCTCTCTCCATCCGCGTTTTAAGCTAATATCTCAGGAACTAGATTTTTCCCGGGAAAACGGCTTATATCGTTGGATTCGTATTTAAATGGACTACATTTTAGAATTTTTTAATCAAAATCGTCGGAACCGTTTTCGAGAAATAATTTTTTTACAGGTTTTTTCAGAGTTTTTGGGGGGTAGCGCCCCCAAAATTAGAGCTAAAATTCATTTCTCGATTTCGCCTCGGGGTATGATTTTTCTGAACATGTATGCCAAATTTCGTCAAAATCGGCCCAGTAGTTTAGGCTCCAGGCGTCTGCACAGACGACAGACGACAGACGACAGACGACAGACGACAGACAGACAGACATTTTTTAAAAACCACTTTTTTGGACTCAGGGGACCTCAAAACGTGTAAATCCATCAAAATCTCAAAATCGAATTTTCGCGCCATCACAATACTTTCTCTTTATATGAGAAAGTAAAAAGGGGACAGATAAAAAAATCACTCATCACTGGAAATAGAACCAAGGATCCCCAGATTAAAACTCACTCTAAACTGTAGTTTTTTTATGTGCCTTCCAACTTCATCTTTTCTTTAATAATAACCTTTTTTAATTTAATAACAATTTTTAAATTGAAGTTTTTAAATATAAATTAAATACCATAGTTTTTACTTGAATATTTAATTTTAAAAGGGCCCATTTAACTAATAAACATAGTATAATAAAGACAGCTTAGTTTTCTGTGATTGGCATGATCACTTGATCACAACAATGACCATGCCTTGATGGATGTGGAGTCTCATGCTTTTCTTCCACCGTTGAAAACAGAGGTATCTTAAAAGGCCTTAGCATGTCAAAATGTTGATTCAAGAATAGTTTTGAGTCTTTAACACAACCCCTGAAGGACTTCCAGTAGTGGAAGCGAAATCACTATCTTCGAGACTTGAATAGTTACTTTTTTGACCACTTGGAGCATTTATCATAAGATTATGGGCTTTGAGACTTTTTGTGAAGATCCTTTCTGGACATTTGTGCCTTTAGAACTGCCGTGCTAGGCCTATAATAAGGTAAAGTTGTTGACAACTGTACCTCAAACTTACTGCCAAACGAGTTAAGTAACTCAACCGTAGAAGTGAAAAAGTTAATATTGTGGAGTGACAACAAACCAAGCAATTTTACACTTCCAGTTTTATTCACTATGAGTGTAAGTTCCTCAAAATCTCAGTCAAAATGACCAACTTAATAATTTACTTAACAAGCATTTCTTAAGTACATTTTCTTAATACTTTGTTTTCGTTAATTCTTTTCAGCATTTGAAACACCTTCAACTATTAACAAGGTATATTACAAAATGTAGTTTAATTTATTCATAATTTAAAATGGGAATCAAAAAGAGACTAATTAATGCACAGATCCTAAAGTGGAAATGCTCAAAAATCAGTTGGTCTTCATAACCAATTGCTTTACATTTAGGGGTTTCAGTTTATTAAAAAAAAAGGAAACAATATTTTATCATTATTTCTGAGATGTTAGTAGTAATTGTTATTGTAAATTAAAATATTTACTTAATTTAAATATATATATATATATATATATATATATATATATATATATATATATATATATATATATATATATATATATATATATATATATATATATATATATATATATATATATATATATATATATATATATATATATATATATTAAATGTATCTTTAGTTTTAATTTCTCAATGTGTAATATATAAATTTATGTTTGCCAAATAATTGAAACAAATATATCTGATGTAAATAAACGATTAATGTTAAAAGATTCTGTAAAATTCTATTTAATTAATATAGAGTTTAATAAAATATGTTATACATATTATTTTTAAAATACATGTTAAATAGAGAATTTAAAATTAATTTGGGTAAAAAAATTAAATTTCAGAACTATTATGTTAACGAGATTAACTGAATTGGATATAAAATACAAATACATTTTTAAAGTAAGATAATATAAAGTTTTTCCCCTGACTAACAACTTATTTGGTAAGTTAGGAGAGCATAACGTCCAGAGTTACTATAAATGTGATTTAACTATTAACAGTACCATAGAAAAAGTTAGCTATATTATTTTTTATGAAAGGTAAGTCCCTCCTTTTTTTAATACAGTAATAAAAAAATTGAATGCAGCAATCTACAAAGTAGCAATAATGTATATTATGTTCCAAGACTAGGCTGGACCCTTAAGACCCTATACCTAAATGTACTTTTTAACTTTAAGTAAGTACTCTTACTCTTTAAGTAAGTGCAGGCGCCATTTCAATACAACGATAAAACTCGTATTGAAATGGCGCCTGTACTATTTATCATAGAAAGTTGAAATAGGGCTCAAATTGTGCAGAATTAAAATTAGGAATGAAGCCTGTGATTAGATTTTTGATATCTTGCTTAGAACCAGTATAATTGTAATTTTACTGTTTTTCCTAACCTCAAAGAGCGGTAGAGCCTTAAGTAAGTCAAGGTTTTCAAGTCTAGACTTGTTCAAGGTCGACCCATTCCTGTAATAGAGTCACGTTATGGAGGTTGACATCTCAAAACGACTTGTTATAGAGGTGCTGAGTCACGTTGTGAATTGGAAAAAATCCGTCTTATTGAGGTTGTTTAAATAATAATAGTCATGTTATAGAGGTTAATTTAACATGATGTGCTGTAGCAATCTCAAGGGGATTTGAAAATTGCGCTTGTAATTGAGGTTGTCGTGTTATTGAGGGTCGTGTAAGCGAGGTTCTACTGTATATGGTTTACCAACCAACACTACACTCATGCGTGAAGGGTTTTGTTGTCTTGTTTAAGTCCTACCTGGGTTTGTTAAAAAGACCCACACATGTGGTCTATGTATTCAGCGTAAAAGCCCCCAGGAATTAAATAAAAAAAAAGCATTAGAGCTGCCACAGATATGAATGACATTAAAATTATTTATGATTATAAACATAAACTCATAGTAAAAATGTTTATATTAGTATTTCACTCTCATAATAGATATATTTTAAGATCTACAGAGGACAGCTGAAACTAAGATGATCCATGAAGGCTGATTCACACTACTCAATTCCCGGCCCAAGGGCACTGAGAGGCATCAGCTTGATATAGTAGAGGAAGTCATCAATAAACCCCTCTCTGTAACCCTTGGCTCAGCGTAGTAGTGAGAATCATCACCCGAGCCATATAATGATCCGGTAGAACTAGAGTATATGGGGCCCCTACTAGATATCGCAAGTCCGAACTATCTATTGTTGTGACATCATATATCGATAAATCCTAATAATGCATGATTGGCGAACCTTAATACGTTTTAACAAGAATGTGTTTGTTTTGAGTTTGAATTCAATTTTGATAACCTTAATTTTGTTTGCCCTAGAATTTCCGTGGTGCTCCACTCATTTTCTGAAGAAAACAACCCTCCTGCATATAGACCAGGTAGAGGTCCAAATCAAAGTACAAAAGAGTTTAACGGCCAAGATATATCGATATGTAAAGTCTCTAAAGAGGTCGAAAGTGAGACAACGTGTTATCAGGAGGGGTCATACTGTAGTTCAGCCAAAGATTCTTTTCCTAATAGTTCATTAGACAAAGGGAAATTGTCTCTCTAGAAGTACTCATTAATATGTAATATGTACCTATACCTTCTAACATCACTAACACAGTAAAGATTTATATATTTGACAAATATTTACCTGAATTCTTAGTAATGATGGGCCCAACTAAAGAAAATTAGTCTTAGAGCTTCCAATAAACTAAATTTAACCAATACCATAAAGAATTGAGCTAATAATCTCCAATCACAACCTTTTAAATTTCAACAATTATAGTTTCATTTCTTTTTATAACCAATAACTATAAAAAGGCAATAAATATTCCCATGTAGAAATAATTAATATAAATTACCTGAAATTAATTGCAGCAGCAATCAAAAAGACAAAAATTAATGGAATATTTAAACAATAAACTTAAATCATAACCAAAGACACAATTATAAGGCAAAAAACTGAATTCAAATCAGGTCATGGTAAATTTGAAGAAAAAAAAAAACACTAGTTATTTTCTATGCATTTTTTTAAATTTTTTAAAAATCTTTTTTCTTTACAGCACTTCCTAATTTATACATTATTTTAATTATTCATATTAATATAGAAATAAATTAAATTGGTTAAATTATTGTAAATAATTTAAAGATTAAATTGATAAAAAAAAAAAATCCAAGTGGCAACACTGCTTCTTCTATTTTTTAATTATTATTCAATTCAATTTCTTATTTTCTTTATCATTGGTGGTTATATATATATATTTATATATTTTTTATTTAAATTGGGGTTTTTATTATTTTTTAACAACCTCTTGGAATTGTAAATAAAATTTTTACCTACTAAAAAAAATAATTAAAACTAATTTAGTGGTAGAAAGATGGGTCTGATACAAACTTTCTTCAAATATTTTTTTTTTTATTCCTTATATTATATTTATTTTACTATAATGTAGAATTTTATTATTCTTTAAATTTATTGCTGATAAATTTCAAAGCATTGTGATAATCAATTAATACGAGATAGATCCATTTATACCTTGGTAAAGGTTGACACCAGTCATAGTCTCTCCTTGTCACACATTTTTACACGCTGCATTTAAGCTTTTTTAATTTTTTTTAATAAGTAGGGCCAACTTGGACTAACTATTTTTTTTAAATTTGCAACTTTTGCACTTTTATTTTTTCATATTATGTAGAATTCGCAAGAACTAGTCAAAATTATTGAATTCTTAGAGGCAGAGTAGCACTAGGGCCGCCACATGGGAGGGGCTGTTGGGGCCACTGCCCTGGGGCCCGAGGGGCCACACTCTGGCACTGATAAGATGATATAATTTTAAAAAATTAATTAATTTTAAAAATTAATGGTAGGGGATGAAATTCTACATTTGCACTTATCTCCAACTTACTTGTAGTCTTTACTCATCTATCATAATTTTAAATTGAAAGTAAAGATAAATGTCAAATCAAAAATGTAAGAGAAAAATCTAATGTGATTGCTTTAGAAGACGACTTTGTTTTATACAAGATTCATTACAGATTGATTTTCATTGCCTAGGAACTGTTATATTTTGATTAACGACATTATTGCCGTTAGATAAATAAAGTAAAGTAATAAGGTTAACGATTCCAATTCAAAGCTAATTAACATTCAAAATAAGTAGTACTTATTCAGGCAAGTAGTATACTTTATATAAGAGACATTGCAAAATTAAACTTATTATAATTATTTATTATTCATTTTTAAGATTTTGGAAGTATTCATACTACGGAAATTTTAATTTTAATTTAAATCAAATTATAATTATTATAAACAACGGGATAGGCCCGTGGTTCAAGTCCCGGAGCTGGAGTCTGTTTTTCTCTGTCTATCTTCCTGTTGTTAATAAAAATTATAATTTGATTTAAATTATTTATTATTTAACAGCGCATTTGGTATTTTGATAACTTCATTTATTGAATTTCATTTGAAAAAAATTGTATACTTTAAGGGCTGTAATATTTTACACTAAAATAGAAAACACATACTTCGTCACAAAGTTTGTCACTAACTAAATTCCTCACTTAATATAATATAAAGGCAGAATTAGTAGAACTAGAAAGGATTAGTATATTGAAAAAAATGATCATAGAAGACAAATGATCAAATTGAAGTTCTGACATATTATTAAATTTTAAAAATGCAAATTTTATCACATTCTCTGGTTATTTACCATTACAGGAGAACCCCAGAAATCCAAATAACTTCATAGTTCAGGTAGCGTGCAAAGAGTGTCTGACTAACATCAAGCTAGAATTTTGTGTATAAGTAAATGTTTTGGTGCCTTTTAAGTATATATGGTCGGCTAAGTTCGTCTGAGGGTCATAGCTTGGCATTAGGCATTTGAAAAAAACAAACCGGTGGAGAGCGGCCATGTCCCGCCTTCTTAGTGGACAGTATGATTTTCATGATCCTGAGTATGAACTTAGTTAGTAGACCAATAATCAAGTTGATGGTAGTTTGTCACTTAATAGGTTAGTTAATCAAATATTTACTCGAAATCAAAGTGTTCCCTTGTCAAGGGACAAACTACCATCAACATGATTTTTGGTCAACTAACTAAGTTCGTACTTAGGATCATAAAAATCTCATTGTCCACCAAAAAGGGCGGGACATGGCCGCTCTCCACCGGTTTGTTTTTTTCAAATGCCTATTGCCAAGCTATGTCCCGCAGACAAACTTAGCCGACCATATATACTTAAAAGGCACCAAACCATTTACTTATACACAAAATTCTAGCTTGATGTTAGTCAGACACTTTTTTGCACGCTATCTCCTGGACTATCAGGAGCAAAAAAATTATGCTGAGATGAAAAAATGTACGAGTAAGTAATGTAGTAATACAAAACAAGTTTGCATTTCTGTGATATGTTAATCCATGTTTGCTTATGAGTAAATAATTGTACATGTACATGTATTACATAAAGGTTCTGGTTCCTGTAGTGAAAAAAAAAAGAAAAAGGAAATTGTAGAAGATTTGGCGATGTTCTAACTTATTCATGCTTATTCTTGATCTCTTTTTTTAACATAAATACTGGGTATTCCTCATGACAAAATGCAGGAATATACCTTAAAACTATACCATTAAAAATGTTATACATTTTAATAGACAATAAATACTGAGACCCTGATAATCCAAACAATTCAGAAATCCGAACAGGCCCTGGTCCCACAATTAGTACGATTTTTTGGGGTTCTACTGTATTTTTGATTTTTTCACTAATTCTAGCACTTCATTAATGACTAGATGTTTAGAACAGATATTAATGTTTCCATGTACACCAATATATTATACTCTTATTTTTCCATTTTTAATTAAACTTCTGTTGTCAGTCTCTGGTGAGAGTATTAAAAATATTTCATACAAAAAAATAATAATAAATATTCGATCTCAACAAATAATCAAAATACAAAATTTGTAGAAAAATATTTATTTGATAAACAACAAGCAATTCGAATTTGAGAAACTAGGAAATTTGCCAGAGTAAACACCCTTGTAAAGAAACATACGGAGAATGCAATAATTAAAAATAATCTATGACATAATACAATATTATTATTATTTAAAAAGAAAATAGTCAGTAATCGCTGTCGATACTCTGTTGATACTCTAAAACTGTTAAAAATTGCAAATACCTGTTTACCTTCTATGAAGACATTTTTTACTGGTCTGGTATTCTAAAGTTTAATGATTTTTCTTCCACTAAAAGTTTACCATGACATAAAAATTAAATTTTGATAAGTCCAATAATGTTCTTGGTTGGCTAATAAGAAAATAGAGCCAATGTGATTATACATTATCATATCCACTCCAGCATAGAGCAGATAATCTCTTCAACTTGGCCAAATTAGTCCACCTATGCCAAAAATTTGACAAATTTTCTGATAAATAAATGAAGACTGGAATATTTACTAGTCAGAAAAATAAAATTTTATGAACTTTAAGAGGAGGTTAGAGAGCAATCAAGGATGTGTGGCTTTAGACACTTGCCACGTCTGCTCAACTATCAATGAATCGAGGGCAGAATGAGGTCGAGGGCTTGATCTTGCACCTCAGTTATCTGATTTAAATAGCTTACTAATGATCCAACCATACTCGCTTCAGTGGTAACATTGTAAAGTGGTATGATGTATGAAGTGGCACGGCATGATGTATGAAGTGGCACGGGGTTAGTAAAAAGGACCTCAATAAGGCCTAATTGCTAGGCTCAAACAAGCGTTTCATCCAACCCGTTTAGTACTAGTACTAGAAACTACTACTACTCCTTAGAGCAGCGGTTCTCAACCTTTTTCAACTCACGTACCCCTTATTTGTATAAATACTTTTTATATTAGGTGAAGTGTTGTTTAACAACTGCTAATATTGCTACATCATAGAAGCAGCTGTAAATAGGTAATATTAATTCCAAACAAGATTTTTTAATTGACATTTTACTAACAAGTTTTTATTTATTAGACAGAAAAGTAAACAAAATAACTTTTTTCAGTTCACCACGTACCCCTTACACATTTTCGCATACCCCCAAGGAGTACGCGTACCACAGGTTGAGAACCGCTGCCTTAGAGGATGTTACTTGAGAACCAAGAGATAGCTAATAAGTTGAACAGAAAATGTTATATATTGTATACAGTGGCCTGTTTTAATTACACTGTTCTGAAAAAAAAAAGCTTCAGAATGAAAATATCCTTTTCTAAAGTATTTTTGTGTGCTGAATCCAAATCTGAAGTCAAAATTTCTCCTATATGCACAGTTTTCTCGGAAAATGCGCCTAAAGTTTGGAAAAATTGTGTTTTTTGGGGGGTTTTCGATTCAATTTTTCACCCAAAACAAAATTTGTAAAAAAAAAAAATACATATTGGGCGGTTTAATATCTTCAAACCACGAAGAACAAGAATCTAAAGTCAAAAAAATCTGCTGACCTTAATTTTTTAAGAAAAAAAATCGATTTTTTTAATTTCTTATTTTTCAATTTTCTTAAAGAAAGTAAGGTCAGCAGTTTTTTTTTACTTTAGATTCGTGTTGTCGTGGTTTGAAGATGTTAAAACCACCAATAATTTTTTTGGGAGGCAAAAAATTGGGTAGAAAACCCTTCCAAAAAAACAATATTTCCGAACTTTAGGCGCATTTTCCGGGAAATCTGTACGAAATCTGTAAAAACATAAAATTCAGAAAAATTTTTCTTGGGGCCTGAAAGTTCATTAAATTTTGCAGAACAGAGTTATTTCCTAAATAAAATTAACAAAAAACTGATTTACTCTTTGTGTTTCCATTCCTGTAACAAACCCATAAACCACTGTATTAATATCACTTTCAAAGACTTACAGGCACTCCTCACTAAATGACCTTATGAACAACAGAATAATTGCACATACAAACATTCTTAGGAAACACGTAGGTGTACCAAGATCTATAACTACTTCAATCTAACTTAATTTTATTTTACATAATAATATTTTGCCATTTGTATTAGTAGTAATTATATTCTGCCAATTAATGTGGCACATATTGGCCTTCATGTGTCCAATCACGCACTTTAATGATGTTTTGCTTTTACGACCCATAATTTTCAATTTATTTAATTTCCCCCTTTTTTAAAATCTGTCACATGTAATAAAAGGATAAATTAAGCAATATTAAATTCACACAGACAGTTGAAATTAATATGGGACCACCTTTTTCATCTTTTGACTTGCTTGGCGAAATCCATCAAATGAGGAAGGATTTTTTTTTTTTTTTTTTTACGTTGGAACTTTAATTTTAATTGATATAAAAATATAATTTTTTCTTATATGAAATTTGTCAGCTCCTTGTGTATCAATCGCAGTTACCTCTTATAAGCAAGTCAGAATGGAACATGCCTTTAGTGAAGAATGCATGCAATAAAACCCAATGACCAAAATAATTATCAATAAATTAAGCTTTTCCAAGAGCATATGAGAAATTAATTAAAAGCATTACCAACCAAAAAATCTGAGCAAATAATGTTTCTGAAATCTTGTTCTAAGCAGATATTTCAGACGATAATGTTCAGTAAATTTTCGAAGCTCACTGACAAGCGTAAGGTTTCTAAATGCACCCTAAATGAAACAAACAAACACAAAATAGGATCCATATTAAATTGTATTTTTTTTTTAAATACATAAAGCATAGAAGTTAAGTACTGAAAGAAGTACTGTATTGCAACATTAAAACAAACTAAATTTTAAGCAATGGTAATGAAACATTAAATAAGTTATGAATTTTTGAGTGAATATCAAACCTCATTAAAAATGACTAGAGAACTATTTTATTATTATATTTTTTTATTTTTAATATATAAGTATTATTATGGAAGACATTCACCCTTTTGGAATAATAATTTTTATTCCATTATTGTTACTATTATTTTTTTTATTCTTACAATGGTAATAATTTGAGCATAAAGATCCATTACAAAACAGTAAATAATATTTTATTATGGTATTTTTAATATTTTCCCCCATTAAGTCTTACAAATCTTAAAATAATTATTGTCATAAATTGTTAATGAAATCTAAGCAAGCGTTTAATTCATTATTTTGTATATAATGAATTTACATAAATACTTAGGGTTGTAATTACTATAATTATTATTATTTTAAGAATACAAGATATGGTATTGGATATTAGAAATAATATTCTTCCCTATTATTTTATAAATAATAATATTAATTATACTTAAAAATAAAAGATTTTTGAACTTAGCAGAGGCAGGTTTATACTGATAGACAAACTTTATTAATAATTAGTGTTGATCAGATCAAAATAACATATTTTTAAGTTTTGAATAATCAGACATTTCTTCACAGGTCAAAAATGAAAGCCATTTTTAATGTACATAGTAAAATTATTGAACACATTTATTAAAAAGTTTGTAAGATACTGCTTCCTAAATAAATGACCACAGATGAACTAATTCCATCACTTTCTTGTGAATTATCCGATATCTTGAGTTTCTTTTTCGGCAAAAAAATCCAAATCAAAGAAAAGCTCTAAGATAGTATCTGTGAGTGTAAGTTTGTTGTAATCCGCCAACAACCATTAATAAGTACTACTAATTTATAATTTCAGTTTGTATTCAACATACTGAAACTATAAATTAATAGTAGCAAGTGTCAAATCTTACATTCCTGCTTCTTTATTAAACACACTTTAAACTTTTTAGTTCACTATCAAAAATCTCATTGTTTAAACATTTATACGTAACATTTTAAAATGTTATATCATAAATAGAAAGTATAGCTCAAGTTCAATTGTTGATTTTACAATAAAACATATTTAGAGTATAATTTTTAAGGTGAAATTAACATTAAAATTTTAAATTATAAAATAATGATTATTTTCCCCTGTCCGTAATTTTTAAATGAAGATACTATAAATGTATTGCTTTAAGTGGGTGAAATATTGAAAGCACCAAATTTAACAATTTTAGAAATGAAAATAATTAATAATAAATTAAAGGACCATTTCAATTTTAATATTAATAACATTTATATTTATTTTAAATATTAATTTATAAAAGTTCTTATTAGTAGTAATAATAAATTTATAAATTATTAAAAAAAAAAACATACACTCACTGTTGGAAATAAGTATAATAATTATTATTTTCCTCTCATTTATTGTCATGTTTTTAATAAATAATTTTCTTATTATTTATTTTTACTGAAATCATAAATTAAAAACTATTATAAGATCAAACGTGTGAAATCACCGATATTATAAAATAATTAATACATTTCTTAATAATTTGTATACTTACTAATATTTATTTAATCACAATTTTTTAAAAAATTGTAAAAATATCTACTTTTAAACATCAAAATTTCAAATGAAAGAAATTAAATAATAACAATTGAACTTATAGTTGATATAATCATACAATATTAAGTAAGTATACTTAGATTTAATTCTTGTAATGCCCATATAATAGACAAATACAATTTTTTTTAATCTAACACATAAATTATTCATTTAAAAATTAAAAATTTAATCTGTTTGAATTTTTTAAATAATTGAAAACTCTATATAGTATATATTTTCTTAGGGTCTGGTTAGGGTTATAAATAAACTCCTCCTTATCTTAAAAAACAGCTATATTTGAGTCTCTCCCTGGGAGTTATTAAGGGAGGATTCATTTAAGTAGCATATGTTTTTACAATTGTTTTTTCATGACAAAGTTTTTAAACTGCTAAAGATTATATCCTAAGAAATATTACTAGCCAGAGGAAGCCCTTAGTTAGGGCGAAATATAGCTGTTTTTTAAGAAAAGGAGGAGTTTATTTATAACCCTAACCAGACCCTAAGAAAATATATACTAAATATAGTTTTCAATTATTTAGCAATTTAAAAAAGGGTTCACTGTCAAGAGAAAAGAAAAAAATATTGAATTTTTTAGTTATTAATTTATGGTCCCAATTATTAATTATTATCAAATGATCCAAGATTAAAATGTATTGTATTTTTAACAAACTTACAGGAGCAAATCTAAGCTACAAACCAGGCATGTCAAACTCTCAGCCATTATAAGACCAATACTGGTGTAAGAGATAGTATGGGTATTTTGCTAAAAAAAAAGAAGTTATAATTTGCAGAGATGGTAGATTAAATCTAAGAGTTACATTTTCTAAGGTATCAGGTTTTCAAAGGTAAAATTTAACTGTAATAGAACATCCAAATAATTTTTTTTGTATAATTAAGGAGTCAATTTTGAACAAGAGTTGAGTCTAGACCTAGGAGGGACTGGATATGCAAAGCTGTCCTCAACATCCAGCCTCTATCTCAGTCAACTGAACAATTTCACCTCAATTGCTTTAATCACACGACAAGGTTATCACAAAGGCAGAACCTAGGCATAGCGACAGAGACTAAGAGAAAATCTTACAAGCAAATGAGAAGAAAATAGGGTCAGAAGGAAGGCAGGAGGCAGAAGTCAGGGGCACTCTTTCTGCAAACCCTGACACCTTTGAGGTATACAAGTTAGTTCTAGTGCGGTGTACGTTACCTTATCGTTAGACAATGTAAGTAAAGAATATTCAAATTTGATTATACTGAATGAAAGGGCATTTAGTACTTTTCCATCTTTACATTTTAAACATTGGTGTTTACTACATAGTAGGTACGGTATCCTTAGAATATAGTAGCAAACTTCTGATTTACATGATATGATTTGGTGGAGTGACCAAAAAATATATTAAGATTGACATGCCTGCTATAAACTATATTTTTACATCAAATTTATTTTAATTTAAAACTAAACTTATAAATATCAATTAATATACCTAATATTGATTAATTGTTCCTGATTACAATGATATTAATAAAATGATTATACTACCGAGAGCAATTAAAACCCCCCTAATAAGGTTTTTAAGTTACAATGAATCCCATTTCTAAACATTTAAATAAACATTACAATACAATAGTTTATAAATAATTGTTTGAGAAAAAACTCATACATATTTTTATCATAATTTAAGAACTAACATATTACAATGTTTTAAATACAATTTTATTGGAAAATAACTAAGAAACGACTTATCAAGGTATATTTTTTAATAAGAATTCTTCAGATCACATATAAGATAAAATAATAAATACAAAGCCATTTCACAATTTAAACGACATTAATTAAAATATAATAAAATAATGTTTAGTTCTTTTTGTTTTAAGAGCAAAACATCAAATAGGTTTATCTAACCCTGCATACAAATATTATTTAAAATCAGTATTAATATATTAGTTATACTTTATTGATTAATATTTTTTCATTAAATTATTATCTGATTAAATTTGACATTTAAGAGCAATGAAGTATTATTTTAACAATATTAAGTACTAAAAATAATAACTAATAAATGGGTGTTTGGAAAGAGTAATAATTACACAATTTCTCTTTTTTAATATTAAATAAATTCTATTTTAAAGTGATTACACCATTCCTAACCTCATTATTAAGTTTTAAAAAAAAATTCACCTATTCATTAAATTTTGATAATGATACTAAATAAATATTTCACGCCAAAGTTCAATAAAATAATTTCATGGTAACAATAAATAGGAAGAACATAGTTTTTATTTTAATAGTAATTTTAAGTTTATATAACTCATATCAGAGATGTAAAAATTAAATCTATTAATAATATATATAAGTAATACAAAACTTTAATCAGATATGTAGTTACTTAATTACTAATTAAATTAATGGAACTACAATAACTAAATAATCAACAATTAATAAAATAAATAGTAACTAAAAAAAAAACAATAAGTGTCCCATCTTGTCGCCTTCTCCTCTCGCTTTAAAGAATATGAATTAATTTTCTTTTCAAGTAATAAATCTTCTTCCATGTGGAAAGGAAGTTGTGATTTCAAATGGATTAAGATCACTTCCTTGGATGCTCTAATCTTTTAGGTATTAATTAATTAATTTTCCTGGTACATAATTCTCCCTCTTGGAAAGAGAAGATTAGATTTTTATAAATGAATGACAAAAATTTAAGTTACAAGTCAGTCAACATATTTAATTCTTGCCAACAAGAGTCAGTATCTATTGTTATAAATAACACAATCAGAATTCTTACATGGTGAAGATTATAAATTGTCAATGTAGCCAGATCAAAATGGAAAGTTCAAACAGTTTTAAGATAGAAATTTTATTTCAGGAGAATAAACAGTTTCTGAGTTCAAACCATTAATTTAAAATAAGAGGATAAGGGGGAAAAACAGACAAGATGGAAATAGTCAAAAAGCTTCTAAAAATGTTCAAAACCCTGTAAATTATTATAGATCAAATCAACCATACAGTCTTACTAACCAGGATATGTTTACTATTAGTCAAAATAGAATTAATCATTTAAAAACTATATGAAATGTACAAGCAAGCAGCTTTTGGTCTTCTATTAACTCATACTGGCAGTGAATAAACATTGAAAATGAGGTGTGGTGCAGTAATTTAAATAAGGCACAATGGATACTCCTCTTATAAGAACAAAATTGATGTTTAAACTTATTTGTATTGAAAAAGCTCAACAGGTAAAAAATATATATTTGTATATTTGTATATTGTAAACATAATCACTTTATTAAAACAGTTTATGTTTAATATAGATTTGTTTTGATCTTTTCTTTTAAGAAGATGAGTTTAATCTTGAAGCAGCTTGATCAGTTAATATCTCCTAATGAAGATTCATTAAAAGATATTAACTGAAAGCTAGGATTTTGTCCTTTCTCAGACAGAGGGGATTAGGATGAATAGTATATTATGTAACTAGGCTGTGAAGTGAGTTTTTTCTTTACCGCGGCAATTACATTTACTGTCTCGCTTCGCTCGACAGTAAATATTGCCAAGGTAAAGAAAAAACACTTCACAGTCGCGTAGCATATGCTATTTTTTCCGAGGTAGCAGACAATGAAAAAACATTAAATATTAATCACTAATCAATATATAATAATAACAAATATTAGTACATACTTAAGACTTAAAAAAAGAAACCTTAAAAAGAGGTTACACTATAAGAAAAGATAAATAAAACCCATTGACATCTAGCGGATTTTAATCGTACTAGAAGCATTTCTACAAAGACTGCAGCGGTACTAACGGAAGTTTTGACAACTACCCCCCGGAAAATAAAAATCTTTTAGTTCCTAGGACGTAAAAGATTTTTTCTTTACAGCTAGGAGTAACGAAAAGATTTTTAAGTCCACGTAATGAAAAAATGGATTTTAGCTATGTTTTTTAGGCTCTAAAGTTACTATTTCACAGCCTACCACGGAAAAAGTATATTTACCTTTTTATTTTTACTTTCTTATTTGCTGAGTGTGATGTAAGAAAGAAATTATTGTTGGTACAAAATTTTGGTTTCTTTATAGATCAGGACATTTCAAGAACCATGCATTAATTTTAAATGGTATCTAACAAATATGATAAGCCTGTTGTGTGACGAAAAAAAATATTTGTATGAAAAAAGTTGCCTGGAAATTTATTTTAAAAATTCTAGTTTTTTTAATTTATTTAATTTTTATTTTTAAAAATAAACCTATAAATCCCTGGTTCAAACCATCTTACTTTTTTTAACTGAAAGCTAAGTTGAGCTTATATTTAAATATAAAATTATTCTTGCTTAAAAAAAGTTTTTGCCTATATACCTACATACACCTCATAATCATTTTAAAGACATTTTGATTTTTTGTTTTACAAATAAATTTAAATGAGTAATATGATTTCTTTGTAACCTAAATTGCTGCATTTAAAAAAAAAAAAAAAAATACAAATTAAACAAAGAAATCCCAAATTTGAGAAAACGTAAAAATATTTATTAAAAAGGGAATTTAACAAAATATTATAACTAAATGGTACTTTTATAAGGCAAATACCCCCTGCCAAAAAAATAATTAAATAATAATAAAAGGGGATGCAATTACAGATGGCTGCACTAAATAATTTCATCATATAAAGCTACAAATTATAGTACAAAATACATTAAAATTATTAAATGTTTATAAAGCACTGATTACATCATAATAAACTACAAATACAATATTTATTTATTTCATATGATTTTGTTTTTACTGTACTATTAATGTGGAAAAATAAAATCCAAGGGGTTCCAATAAAAGCAAGAGTTCTTGCCACTAAAAACTAGTTTTATACTGAGATTTTGTGGGATGTACTCATAGATTATAAAATTAAAAGTAATAAATTATTGATCAGTTTATTGTCAAAAAACCACAACAGATAATGAAAGGCGAGGTCTCTTCTGATTGTAAGGACCAACACCAACTAAAAACATGGTTCACTTCATTTTGGCACCAACTTCAGATACCCACTAAGATATGCAAATAGCTAGCGTTCAATGACCACTTAAGTAGGCCCTTATTGGATAACTAAATCAGTTAAATAATTATGGATGGATACGTGGTGTTAAAGTGGTTTAAACCATTCAAAATTAAACACAATTGTTGTTTTTTCTTGACAATAAAATGATCAGTTTTTGCTTTTTAAGTCTTATTTACTGAGATTGCCACTGAACATAGTTTGCAACCTCTGGAAGATATCGGGTAATAATCCTGATAATGAGAGAGGACTTAGGTAATATTTACTGCTTGAAGCCTTTAATATAAACAGGTAACTTCATCTATTCATCTTCTCCTTTCTCTCAACTAATAGCCATATCAATTTTCTACATACTACTAAAGTCACAGACAAAATTAAATTAGAAGATTAGTACTGCCACCATAACTGAAAAACTAAAAAATACATAAATCAATTTTAAATTACAAAGAACAAACTTTTACATTTTCACCAAGATACTATATAAATATTCCTACAAAAATATAAAGCGTTATTTTCTAGCAAAAATACAAGATTTTTTTTTTTTAATAAATGTTAATTGCTTATAGTTAATGTATATATTTTTTAATAAAAGAGGAAGACTGACTATGAATTAATAAGGTAATTGAGACTAAACCTTAATTGCCGGTTTTTTGTATGTCCCGATCAATACAATATAAGGTTATCACTGGACGAGGGATTGGTAATTTTACACTATTACCTGATGTGGTTATTGGAGTGGAACATGTCTCACTTGAGGGATTTAAACCATCAGCACATACAATGGTGTTTAGACAACCCCTCGGCTATGCAGATCCCTGACTAAATAATTAAATACATTCTAAAACCCATCATAAGTCATATTAAATAAGTCTAATTCGATGGTTTTATCATGATTATAAATTTTAAAAAAGCATTAAGATTAGTTCAAACTTGTTAAAAAGCAATTTCGAAACTGTTTCTAAAGCTTACAAACAAATAATAACAATAAACAAGTTAAAATAACATAATTAAATAAATATCCTTTTGCTCTTTACAATAAAAAAAAAATATAATAATACTTAAAATTAATATTGTAATATACTATTTTTAAAACAAAAAAAAAATTCTATATTAAATATTGTTTCCAAAATACTTTAGTAATAATATTAATGAAAAAAAAAGTATATATTAACCCTAATAATCATGGTAATATTAACCCTTCTGCACTGATGAACACTATCTCTTCCCACAACCAGATTAGTACATTTTCACTGATATTGTTGGTGTATTTACTTTTAGAAATGCCATTCCCAGGAATTGTAGAATAAATGGTGAAAGAATAAAGGATGTAATGGCAACTGGCCTTGACCGCCCAAGTAATCGTGAGTTGAAGGATAGCACAATCATATGACCACTATGTGAGTCTATCGGTTAGAAAGGGTTTTCAATTTATATATGCTGAACATTTTTTAAATATATTTTGCAATGAATAGTTAATTTAGAAATAACATCCCCCCCCCCCCCATAAGGGTATTATTACAATAAAAAAAAAATATATATATATTTTAAGAAGGAATGTAAAAAGTTTTTAATATAATTTGCACCCCCCAGTTATCTGAATCAACTATATTCTGAATACACTTTTTTAGCACAGTTATTTATTTATGTTCTTATCTTTTGCAAATACATAAGAGACATGATTATAAGTTGAGTATAGAATATATATTTTTTCTAAAACTAATAAAAATTTGTCCATTTATGAACTTATTGTGAGATACACTGTTTTTTTTCCTTCTAAATTAGAAGAGAAAAATAAAATTTTTGGCAAATATGGTCAGAAGAAAAGCAAATATCCTACTTATCTGAAAGAGTCTATGCAATCATTAGTTTGGATTCCTGGGGTTGATTGAAAATTAAGTAAAGATAATATCTTCTATATATATTCATAGACTGGTAAATATTTTAAAAAGGTAAAAAATGAGAGTAAGTACAACGTAAGAAAGATTTTCACGTTGGGTCATATAATTATTATTGTCGTAACCCAATTCTTTGATAGATAAGAACAAAAAAAAGTAATAAATTTGAGACATTATAACAAATAATTTAACCAATTAACAACAAAACAAGTAAAAACCAATAAGTTAATTTTTTAAGTAAATCACAATACAATCACCAATATAGATATACAAATACAAAGCATTTTTTCTCTCTCTCCTAAAATAATGCTTACAAGAAACAAAAAACTGATAAAAAAATACCTAAAAAGACTTTGGTGAAGATCGCAAAAAAATAAAATTCAAGATGTTTATTGCTCTTTCCACTTGAGGAGTTCATCGAGAAGAGATTCCAAGAGAGGGTTACCACCGATTGCTGCTATTTCTTCTCTAGCCTCGGTATCAAGCTGTTCGAGAACTTCCTGAGTATAAGAAAATGAACCGAATTTCTCAAGAAGACCCACACAGTAGCGTTTGACTTCAACGTCTCTTGTTCTTTGACGAAGGATATCTGATGAGGTATGAGTTAAGAAATTTATTTTTTTTAATTTAAAAATTGTAAATTAAGAAATGTATTGCATCTTGTTTTGGATATTTCAATAAGTCTAGAGGCTAATACTTAATACCTAAAAATCAAATGTATCAATATGTTGTTTATGAAGTTCTAAAAGTGTTGTGAAAGAGAGGTGTAACTGAAAAGAAACGGACAATAGAATAATATAAAAATTGACACTAGAAAGTGATGACAACTTATGACACATTTATTCAGTGTCATTACATGTGTGGGACATGCTTACCTCTTGTGGAATCAGGCCAGAAACGCTGGTGTTTGGACAGTGGTTTCTGGGCATGTATGTAACTTTTCAGCGACACTATCCTTGACCTTAAATTTAATTTAAACTTAGCCCTTTAGAATAACATTTAAACACACTTTCTTATAACAGTTCAATTAGATAAAATGCTTATCTTCTAAGCTCCTGCCCAGAAGAAGCCTTAGAAGGCAAACTTGTTGGATTCCACCAGGTATCTGACATATAACTTGACGTCATATACAGTAGACTCAATAGTCCGAACACCGATAATCCATGTTTTTAATAATCAGAGTTACAAATAATCAATTGAGTCAAATGAGGGTACATGGAAAGAAGGAGAAGGAGCATCTTCCCTAAACTAAACACAATTAGTACAGGACAGTGTTAGTACTAGTAGAGATGGATCCATAAGATTTCATGGAATCCCTTTCCTATCTAAGGAGCTGTGTTTACATTCAAATTTAGGCAAGCCTACCAATTAATTTCTTCTTCTCCATTTCTAAGTCAGATCTTAAACAAAAAGCATCACGTAACATCATTATAATGAGTAAACAAAAACATTACGAACTTTTGTTAGCTATGAAAATAGATGCATTGTTGATAAACCTGCCAATGAAAACATTTGAGTTAGGAGTGTAACAGTGGGTCATCGGACACAGAAGAGGATAAAATTATTTTAAAACCTAATCAAAATAAAATATGAATGTAAGTATTATTTTTCAATAAATAGTTAAAAAATATAATTCCAAATTCACATTTTTATAAATTTTCAATAATCCGAGTTTATTGGTAATCTGAGTTAGTGCCAGTCCCATCCAACTCATCTGTACAATTTGTTATTTAGTCTTGTAAGAAATATTGTTGTTCATCGATATTGGTTATCATCTACTAGTGCATTTTTACTCAGATATAGAAAATGATAAATATTATATGATAAAGGATACGAATAATTTGTTTGTCATCAGGGTTGCTTTTAATAGCGTGGATTATAGGAAAGCTGAATTTTCCTTCAGTTAAATCCTCAGCAAAACTTTTGTTCTCGGAATACTGTAAAATAAGAAAATAGTTGATTTGATGCATTTTTAAGCCACGAAGGGTCATATATTATTACATAAAATAAGAAAATTGAATCAAAAGAAGCCAATGAAGGTGAATAAAACCCACTGTGAAATGCAAAGAACATATTTACACATTAATAGAACAGAAACCTCAAGGTACCAGGAGGAAAGAAAGTGCAAACTGCAGAGGCACAGTTATCAACTTTCAGGAAGTCTTGGGCAAAAATTAAACCTATAGCTCAGAATCATGTAGGACTGAGAATGATCTTGTAAAATTAGCAATGCATTTACTATCAGTGTTGCTCTACAGCTTTTACATCAAGACTGAGGCTAAACTTATACACCCTCACCAATGAGGGTGAAATTATAGTTCATTTGACAAAATATACTGTTAGGTAACAATGGGAGTAATACAATAACATGAAGCTGAGTACCTCAAAAATAAGAAAGACCTAAATAATCAATATGATAATAATAATAATAATTTAAAATTGTTACCTCCTGGGATTTCAAATTGCAGTAATCATCTCTTATTTGAAAATACAATCCAAATATTCCAGCGAGTTTTGAAAAATCAGTTTTGTTCTCGCTAAACAGCTGCATCAGCCTCAGGGCAAGCATAAAGAGACCTCCAGTTTCTAAAACAAAAAAATCAGAAAAATTTGAATTGGTCCTAAAAGACACATCTGATAAGGGTATTCAAATGGTTAGGTTGAGAAATAATAATTTAGTTAGGGAATGCATCAAAGTTATAATTAATTTTAAGTAAAAGAGGATGTTTAGCAACCATGTGTAAAATCTTTGATGCAATGAAATAATTCCTCTCAACAACTCAAATTTTTATTTCCAGCCTTATCTTCTGGATTAGATTGATAAGTCCATTAATACTCTTGAATTATAGGGATGTTTCCAATATCTTAAAATACTTTGAATGTGATTCCTAAGAATATAAACTAAACATAAGAGTTAATAAATCTAGATCTACCGGAGGCGACATTGTTAGATATTTTTTATTTTTTGAACTTATTAGAGGGATCTCAAGACAGTTGCACGTGATAAGAAGTAAATGACTTAAAGGAAATTACTAAAACTTCAGGATTGGCAAAATCTCTGATAAAGTCTCCTCCAGAAGATATAGAGTTATAAGACTCTGGCTACGGAGAGTTTCAGTGCTATAGAATTAACTTGTAGCTACTTCTCCATATTTATTGCCTGTAAAATATATACATCATAAACTTAAAACTAAAATAAATTAAACAAGAGACTAACTTCTCTTAGTCATTATCTTATATTCCTCTTCAGTCGGGCAGTCAAAATTATCCCTCCAATATATCTCCATACCTTGTCCTCGATGAAGCTCAAGAATCTGCTCTGTATATACTTTGGTTGCCTGGAAATGTTAAAAAAAAAATTAAGAATTAGAAGAGAACAAATTAGCTAAAAGCATAAACAGCCTATGATAAATTGATCATAATGTAATGATTTAATTCATTTATCAAAAAGCATAGGCTCTATTACTATATTGAAAGAAAACACAAGTACACATATGTGTACTTGTGTCTGACTGAATTAATATCAAATAAACAACCATATGCCTTTAAAAGTAGTAAAATATTAAGCCTTTCAAACAAACCTAGTGTGTTTCATACATTTTATCACTGAGGATGTTAATTATAAATTTATTTTATCTACGATTGATACGAAATGTAAACATTGTATCTCTGTTTAGATGCGTAGAAAGTGATTATTTACGTACTTGTATTCATTGCGCATGCGTGTCTCATAGTTCTGAATAATTCCTCTTCTTAACCACGCTAGCGTGGTAAAGAAGAGGAATTCTTCAGCTTTACGCACGATTAGCGAGTTTGTTTACATTTAACAAAACTAATTTGCTGTTCTTTTATTAAAGTAACTGTTTATATCGAGATTTTAGTGAAAAACAATGAGTGAATCAAGTGACTTTGACGAAAATGTGGAGAATAATACTCCTCCAGAAATAATTAATTCGGCAAAAAATATAACTCAAGAATTAATGCCATCTTTATCAAGAGAGAGATACGAACTTACATACAGCAAGTTTATTTTTTTTCTGTATTTATTATTTAAATCTAACAATCGTAGATAAAGTACAGTACGTAACTCGTGCGAAAACGGCATTTTGCATTGCTCATGTGGTTTTACTACCCTCGCTGCCGCTCGGGTGCAAACTCCACACTCACATGCAAAATGCTACTTTCCGCACTCGACGCGTAATCCACTATTACTTAGCAGTGTCTCAGTCTATTTAGCAGTAAAAAAACTAAACACTGAGATGATTTTCTTCAAGGTTTTGACAAGTACCTTAGCTGGGGCATGCCAACAGCCCTGTTTTTCAATAACATAACATAAAACAATTTAAGTACCAGTAGGCTAGCAAGTATACTTGTTGTCAATAACTACCTGGACAAAATATCAACTATAGAATAGAAGTGAAAGGTTTAGATTGCCAGATTATGAACCTGTTGGTGGTAATAATTTAGATCAATGTTGTCTTATTTTAATATTGCTGTATTCGGTCTTTTTGTTCACCATCTTTTATTTTTTTTAAAAAAAATATGAATATAAAGGATAGAAATAATATGTTCTAGTTAAAAAAAAGTGTCAATTAGTGAGGGACATAGCGTCCTCACATCCTATCACTGGAAAAATGATCACATTAGTATAAAATAAAGTATAATTAGATATATAAGTTGTTGTTTTTACCTTCATGTGTAGAATCATTTATTCACATGAGTAGTAAAACAAAGTATAATGAGATATATAAGTTGTTGTTTCTTTCTTTATGTGCAGAAGAATTTATTTACATACTGTTTTAAAAAAAGTCAGAATGCAAAACTAACATTGTTATCGTTATTTACACAGGCAAATAGATTACACATTCTCAAAGCAACTGATTTAAATTTATAACTTTCTGTCATTTATTCTATTAAAATAAAAACAGCAAGACCAAAAGCTGGTTAAATTAAATGTAATATTTAATTTATTTATAGTTAAAACTTATGTTAATTTCATATGGTGAAATTATGCAAAATGTTAACAACCTTCAACATAAATAGGAACTTACATAAATTTCTTTCTATTTTTCTAAAGATAATTAAAGGTGGTTTAGTGATGAATAATAAAAGTATAACAATAAGGCCTTTTGCAAACAAATTTGAAAATGTAAATTTAAACCCTTAGGAATTTTGCAAAGAAAATTGAAAACGTAAATTTAAGCCCATAGGGCTTAAAGGGTACAAGAAATATATGAGTGGCATGAAAATGCATCCTCAACAATAGATACAAAACTGTAAGCATAGCATTTCATCCAACGTTGCATCTGTCAAAAGTATCCATGTCAAATTTAAAGGCATTCTATCAAGAAATTGGTTCTGATCAGATTAAACCAGATGAATTGTAACAGGGGACCACAATCTAATAAGATGAATTGTCTGCTAAAAGGATATTTTGCTGGTATTGCAGAGAGCCATTATATATAATGAAAGGGAAATGAAAAAAATAAAATGTTTGAAATCATTATTTCAATGTTTAAGCTGAGATATTTCCAGACCCCGCATAAACCAGTGAATAAATGAATAACAAAAATAACTAAATCAATTAATATAAACCAGTGAATAAAGAAGTTACCTCAGCATGGTCCAAAGCTAAAACTTTTTCCAAAGCTATGAATAAAATATAATTGGCTGAATTGATAGTGCTGGCAACTCCATATATAGAATGAGCAACAGGTATTCCTCTTCTCAGTATTGAATTGTCTTGAATGTCGTCAATTCTGTAACATTAATACAATTCATATGATTTAAATTATACTTTTGTTTTTATATTGTTCTCATTTTGGTTTTATTTTGTTCCTTTGTTTTCATTTAGTATTCACCAGCTATTTTTGGCATTTGAGATATAAAATGAATGAGTATCCTTTTTTTTTACACATAACTTGAAATAATATAACCTGACTCAAATAATATTATTTATACAAAATAGCAAACCCTTAAGTGTTTATTTTGACCTAAATCATAGTGGGTGCAAGAACAGAATTTTGAAGTTAAAGAATAATTCCCATTTATAGTGTAATTTAACAGAAAAATAGAAACAAAAATCAGATGTGATTTTCTCACAATATCAGCTGATCAACTCACTCACTGGCATTTCCAAACAGGCAGCAACACACATTGAAAATAAAAATTGTTTTAAAAAATTCTAAAAAAAAAAAAACTGTAGAAGCCCACACACGATAAGTTAGTTTATGATAACTTTGGATTTAGAGTAGGACAATTAAATGGATTGGTTACTTTACAGGCAGATAAACTAGGCTAGTATTATTATAAAATTATAGAAATTTAATAAAAAAAAAAAAAAGTATCAGTGAAAAGAGTGAATGTTAAAAATTAGCTACCAAAGACTAGTTGGGATTGAGATCAGGGAGAGAAAGTGGAGATAAGATGGAAATAGAAATTATTAACATAAGGGTATCATGTTATGCTTAAGGTCATTGACAATATACACGGGCAAGCTATTGAGTGGAATCCATCCAGGCACTTACTATACAGTATTGTTACACTGTAAACAATCTCGTGATTCTAAGGCTCAGCAGTATATGGGGCAGTTGATATAAAATAACTAGCTATACTCAAAAATTAAACTTTTACAAATGGTACTTATTAATGTTAGTTAAGTAAAGCTCCAGCCACCAGATTAAAAAAACAAAACAAATACACCACTGTAAATCACAGTCAACCAAGATGTGTAAATTTAGTAACATAACAGTGCTTAAACTATGTAGACTTCCAGGTACAGTAAAGAAGCTTATAGAAATGTACTTATAGACTGTGTACATTAGGGTGGGCCTTCATCATAGGGGTGAAAAAAAAGTATTGACATTTTGTGCTACCAACCCCTAACTTTGTGCGAATACATGAAAAAATTATTTTTGAAAAGTTTCAGGTCAATCGGAAAATTTTAAATGGTGCCGCTTTTTATTTGAAAATTGGTATATAAAAAAATCAATAAAATGGAGATTTTTTCTAAAAAATTTCAAAATATCACATTTATAATGCAATATTATCCGTGTTTTTTTGTTATTTACATAAATAATATACTTTTATTAACTAATATAACTCAAAAGTATGTCAATAAGTAAAGAGATGAAATATTTAGAGATATACATACATAGCAAAATAGTGCAAATTAGGAAAAAAAAGTTGTTTTTCGTATGAATTTTGTAATTATTTTAATCATATGAACAATATTTAATGTTTAAACATACATTAAAAGGTACTACAGGTTATATGCTTCATATTAATGCGTATTAACAATGCATACCTATCATATTTTTTTTTAACGTAAGTAGTTAAAAAGGGGATTGTACAGGAGAGAGCACAAATTAAAAACCAAACCTTACCTGTATGAGTGAACTTACTTTGTTTATTAATTGTTTTAAACAATACCGTTTAATTAAATTCTCAACATTTTTATATGGCGTAGGTTTCCACAGAGTCTAATAAATCTAGATCTTCTGAAGGCGAACCCCTTTAGAGATTTTGTGAATCTCAGCATGTTGAACCCATTTATAGAAATTACTCATGGTGAGAAATCATTTGCTACTTAGTTGAAAATGGCAAGTGAAAATCCCTTGAGAATGATCCCTATAATAGGTTTAAAATGTAGGGATTCATCAGTCGCCTAAAGAAGATTAAAAATACCAAATTGAAAATAAATTAAATATTAGTTTTCTTAAAATAATTTATAAACAGCACGGAGAAATTTTAAAAGCAATTATGAACAAAACTTACCAAATTTCAGTTAGTTATGAGTGTACAATAAATTTAAAATGTTATTTCTTCCCCCCAATTATAAGTACCTTGTTGGTTTGCACCTACTTAAACACATGCTTTCAGGTAAAATGGTTCCTGCAATAATCCTCTTGAAAAACCTTCAAATCATATAAAAAGTGTGAGAACTTGCATTATCTTAAATAATAATAAATTACAAAGTAACTAGTTCTATTATTTTAATAACATACCAGTTTCTTACAATGCAGTTCAAATTAGACTCTTTCTGGGACAAGCTCAGGCCATGCAAAAGAAGCTCGGTAGGGGCATACTGAGGTATTATCTGCCACAGTGCAGCTATTGAATCCCAATAGACAATACCTCACCGTGCCCTGACTGAGCATTTTTCTTGGCCCCAGCACAGTGTAGTGTGAATCATCCCTTAGTATTGCTACCAAGTCTTTTACTATTTAGAGCATAAGTGCAAGCAGGGGTGCCCAGAAGAGGGTGAAATGACTCTTATAGCACCATTGGAACTATAAATAAATATGAAATATAAATTTTTGCAATTCAAATTTTCAAGTCCCGGTGCTGGGGTCTATTTTTCTCTGCATGTCTCCCGTAGTTAATGATAATTATAATTTGATTTAAAATATAAATTTTTGTATTAGTTGACATTATCTTTCTTACACTACTCATTGGGGATGGTTAGAGCCACACCAACCACCTCTAAACACATGCTGAGAGGTGATTTTTCTTAGGGGGGTTTTTGACAGACAAACAACATCTAGATTTTCAGACAAAAAACCCCTAGCAATTTTACAGGGGGGGGGGGGGTATTATTTTTAGCTGTCACACATTTTGCAGGGGAATGGTGGGCGTTAGTCACATTATTATCAGGGAGATGGTTAGAGGTGGTTGAGTCAACAACCCCCCCCCCCAAACAAGTTTTGTGTTTTGTAATTCTCACTAAGTCAAATTACAAAATAGAGAGTTTTAAAATTACACTTGTTGATATACATGTAACGGTACATAAATATTTCATAGTCATAGTATATACATGAGTATAATATACAACAAATAAGATGCTTACAAAAGACTGGCATTGTGAAGCATTTGAACAATGTCCCCAACGGCTTGAAGTTTATCTTCTGGAACATCAAGCCAGTAGTTGAAGGCATGAGCCAGTTTTGCCCGAATATTCTTTCCGGGAACTTGTAAGATGTATGTAAAAGGTTGAAGAAGAATCTAAACAATTATAAAAAAAACAAAAAAACAATTAATTATACAAATAATTCATGGCATAAAAGCCCAAAGGAATTTGGAAGGCTTAAGCCTGCCAAATATATACTTTAAATGTAATGGATGACATGGGGGTAGTCAGCTGTACTGCTGTTTATTTCTTATTCTACTTATTTTAATTACTTTAACATATTTTAAAATGAGTTCAAGCACTACATTATATTCTCCAGTTTTTATGTCCCACATAAGTATTATCGGGGAATGAAATATGATATGTACATCAAATGTTATATTCTTGTAGCTTTAAAATTATCAAATTACAAAAGAAGAGAGTATCCAGCACAAATTAAATTCTAACTGAATAAACTAGAAATAGCAAACAAAGAAACTAAATTTAAGAAATGAAATATTATTTTATCCTAATAGCATAAAACTAAACAAATTAGATTTAAAAAAAAAAAAAAAAAAAAATGAATTGAAGATGTAAATTTACCACAAACATTCAATAAAAACCATAATACCTAATATACAATTTAAATTAATAAACTTATAAATGCTATATATAAGGTTTAAAACCTCAAATATTTTTAAGAACACATAACTTAAAAAAAAATACTGCATAAATTAAATGAATCTCCCCTGTTTGACTGCTACAGAGAGACTACAAATAAATGTTATACAGTTTCACAGTTTCTAGAATTAAAAAGGTTAAACAACTAAAGAAAATTACAAAAATGAAAAAAAAACCAATTTTTTATGATTTGTTTCATGTTACACTTACATCATCAGTTTTCTTTTCACCAGACAAACTGTACATTTTGCCAAATTTCAATGTGACTTTTTTAGTAAACTAGAAGATACAATGTGTTTTAAAGAAAAAAGATCAGCTCCCTGTCTTATTCCTAATTTAAACCTGACAACAAAACAAAATTAAACAGATTAAAATAATTTATAACAAATTTAGATAATAAAACGCTAAAATTTATAACTAATTAAACGGATAAAACTCTGAGTAAAAAATTGTTTATTTGTTACAAGAAAAACATATTAGAAAGTGTTGGTATACTGACAGTAATCACATTAACTTAAACAAATTGATTTCATATTGCACTCTACAGAATTTGAACCAGGTGTTTCATTAATGATAGCTACCAATGTGAGTGTTTAAACTGAATTAAAACATTGGCTTCAGTGGTTGGAAAATTCCTAATCTTTAATAACTTTTATATAATAAATATCTTTAGTTAGATAAGTTATCAGTTTCACTTTTAAAAAAGTTCCAAAGAAATCTAAATGTATAGCATTCAGTTCTAAATGTTAAATATATTATTCATACATACAGTTTTTATCATATTGAATTCATACGTGTTTTTCAGTAGTTTAATTTACGTCAAAAACAAATAGATAGTGAGTATTTACGTAGATCATTATTGTTCATTAAAATAGTCTCCGAAATTCCAATTAGCTAAAATTATTAGCTTCGAATATACTTTACTTAATTTTACTGATACTGTAATATTTTACTTTACTCAATACTGTTATGTTTATCAATGAGTGATAAAATTTCATTTGTAAAATGTGGTGGTAGATAAAAGTTTTAATTACCTACAAATTTAAGCAAAAATCACTAATTTAAATAAAACAGGTCATAAAAATGTACAACAACCTCCTTGTAAGTTGAAAATTCATGTTTAAAAGAAATACTATTATTATAAATAATGAGATGCAATAATGTATGTTTAAAATGTATAATGTAAGCTTCAAATTAGGTTTGAATTAAGACTAACAGGTCACTCACCCATTAAGGAACACAATAAGGAAAGGAGATTAACTTTAAGGAAGGGGTAGGATTTGAAGGAATTACCAAAGAGAAAATAATAGAGACAAAAACCCCATTCCACTAAGGCCCCATTCACACTAGAGATTCCGGAATGCGATTCACGAATCGAAGAATCTAATGATACCAGGCGGCCTATGTATTTTGCTTATGTCCATTCAGACTTCGATTCCGGTATGCGATTCGTATGAGATTCTCAAATCGAGTATCCCGTCCCCGTGAGCCGCCTCGATTCTTTTTAGAATTCTTCTTAGAAAGCGGCTCATGATACATTGCGCTATATGGGCCCATTCAGACTAGGCGATTCTGAATCGCATTCTGCTTCAATCCCTCTTGCTATTTATTTTCTTTAAATAAAATATTTTTATTATAAATTCATAATAATTACTGTAATATCATTAATTATAATATTTTATTATAAATAATTGTATTTACGTTGCATAAAATATTTTAATTATATAAAAATAATAATAAATCAATGTAATATATTATTTAATTTTTTTTTTTTCAATTGTTTTATTTACTTTAAATAAAATAGGTTAATTATGAATATAATAATAAATATAATATAATTAATTATTTAAAAATTAAATACATATACCTATATGTTAGTGTATAATAAAAGTGGGATCAAAACTAGGAAAAGTGGGGGGAAGAAGCCGCCGAGATACTGAATCTTGATACTTTTTTGAATCTCATACACGAATCGCATTCGTGAATCGCATTCCGGAATCCCAGAGTGAATGAGCAACTGTTTAATAAAGCCTCCATGAAATTAGTGCACAGACCACAATAAAAAAAATAATCTAAAATACAGGCGATTATAAATTTAAAATTTTAATTCTGATAGAGGCTATGTCACAAAAGATTTGAAGTCTCAAGTTTCACACCCCCCCCTACTGGAAACTTCTTGACCAGCTATGTTGAGCATGACTCGTTGTATGTTCAATTTGAGTCAACATGCTCATCTTTTCAAGTTAGAAATTGAAACTCTTTTATTCTTAAGGTTTTGAAAAGAACACAAGGTCAGCACTTAAACACAAATAATATTTTTAAGCTGAGAAGTATACTATTTGATAAACTCTATCAAAATGTCTTGGTCATAGCTCCCCCAGTATATCAATGCCAAACGAGTTAACCTTGAAGAATTCTGTGTTCTATAATAATAAAACAAACTTCCCTCCATAAAAACAAATGTTGATTTCTAAAGTTAGCTTTCGGCTTCTCAGCCAACATCAAAGCCTGATCATTGTAACGGCTCATGGATGTTAGACAAAACATCTTTAGAAAAATCAGTGCACAAGTGGAGTTGATGTCAATAGTATAATCAAAATGAATACCCCTTCAAAAAAATAAATTTTATTTAACCAAAAAATATTATAGTTCATATTTTTGCAGAAATAAAAGTTTTAACCGTAGAAGAGAGGAGACACATTTATAGATAGACTAAAATATTAAATAATAGAAGAATAAAGCTTAAAAAAAACCACTAATATAAATTAATTTGAAGACATAATACATAATAACTAAGAAAAACAATTGTTCTACTCCCCCAAATCGAAAAAATTGTGCTTAGTCTAGTATCTTTATTTAATGTCCATTATTAGTTTAGGTTTGGTTTCAATATTATATTTATTAAGTATTTTAAATTGAAAATAATACTAGCCAAATCCTTTATATTTAAAAATATAAAGTATTTTAAGTATACATATTTAAAATCCATTATATTTTCGCATTTTGGTGGTGAGGGTAAATATTGGTATTAATTCATTTTGATTTTAAATAATTATTCAAAAATTAATTAATTAGTAAAATGTATTAATTAATTTGCTAGAATGATTTTGTATTGGTAGAGAGTCGATATGCCAAGTTTTATCTCGATTGGATGACTGGAAGAGGGTTAACTCACCCTCCAAAGATTTTATATAGGTACCCACCAATTAATTAATTAAATAATTCATTAATTAAACTTTTATTTTATTTTTATTACTTAAATTTAATTATTCCATTCATTTTTAAAAAGATAATTAAATAAATTTAAAAATTAATCAATAATTAAATCTGAAAGTTAATTAATTAATTAAATTTAATTAATTAATTCAATTTGTTAAAATGTTTTTGTATTTGTAGAGAATCTATGTACCAAATTTCAGCTCGATTGGATGACTGGAAGAGGGTTAACTCGCTCTCCAAAGATTTTATATCTACCAATTAATTAATTAATTAATTTTTTTATTTTATATTTATTACTTTTTTAAATTTAATTAATCCATTCATTTTTTTAAAAAAATATAATTAATTAATTAAATTCATTTAATTAATTAATTTGTAAGAATGTTTTTGTATTGGTAGAGAGTCGAAATGTAAAAAATTTTACAGCTCATAAAACTATGTTTTTTTAACAAAAGAAGACTAATGTTCACAGGGAATTTACAAGCCTGAAGAAGCCATAAAGTAATGGCGAAATATAGCAGTTTCTAAAAAGAGCAGAAGTTTTGATGTTTATTTATTATAATTAATATAATTTTATAAAAAGAAATAAAACCCTAAAAAAGGCCAATTTCAGACAAGAAATTAATCTACAAAAATTATAAAGAAGGGTGCAAAATAAAAGATAATTTTATTAAGGAAAAAAATGGTAGAGAGTCTATATGCCAAGTTTCAGCTCTATTGGATAACTGGAAGAGGGTTAACTAGCCTTACAAAGATTTGACGACAGGCACCCAGGACCCAGGCACAAAAGTAAAGTTAATATAAAGGATTTAAAAAAGAAGTAAAAGAGTAATATTAAATATAAATTTCATAATCAAAATGGATAAAGGTTCACTATATGAGGTAATGCAGGGAACTTACTCCGGAAAAATTTAAATAAATGTAAAATACTTAGGACCTCACAATCATTACTATTACCTCAATAGTAATGCTTGTGAATACTTTCAGATTGTAATTAATACTACCTAAACGTTTATAATGAATACCATAATACCATTACTATACCTAATATTATTTCATTTTAACCCTGCCTTACTAACACTGTCTAATAGTCCATTATTTCTAACATTACGCCTCTCAGACGTAAATTAAAATTAGACCAACTTATACACGTTTAAGATTTAAATGCTGATAAAATAATGAACTTGAAACATTTCTTTGTCTAATAAAATGGTTAAAAGGTGCTCTTTAGAGAGAAAATTATTACCAAACTGACCCTTTAACCTGAAAAGAGCAGGTCAAAATATACATTTTACATTTTTCCTCACTAGCACCTACTGCATTTAAATCTGAAATTATGTTATGATAATCTAATGAATTTTTGTAAATATTGCAATATAATATTTAATAATCAAGTTTTAAGAACAAAAAAAGCCAATTAAAGGCAAGAAGCTCGATAAGGTTAGGCTCGATAGGGTCCCTGAGGCACAGTAGACTAAAAGAAGTGGTAAATTACTAATATATTAAAGCTCAGCAAAGACCCGACTGTGACGCGATCTGAAGGTTAATTAAGCAGAGATAGCATACCTAGAAGGAATAATGGCTGGCACGCTTGCGCACCAAGAGCTATCAACTAAAGTCAGCATGTACGCCTCAGAGACGTAGTGTTAGAAGTGCAGGGTTAAGAAGTATGTAACTCAAGTTTTTTTCAATAATAGAAGGAATATCTATAATATTAAAAATGTGGAAGCAATAATTATTATTTTATTTATATGTTAAAATTTTTATTTCAAATTCTTATTAAAATGAAATAGAGTATAAGTAATATACATTGTATAACCTCCTTATCCTCGGCAAATGTCGATTTACCATGTATAAACTAATTAATACAGAAGACTGATAATTAATTTTATGTTGTACAATATTGGTAATAAAAAGGCTATTATTATTATTATTATTATTGCTATTATTATTTTTAAATTATTTAACTTAAGTTATTAACTTTTTATTAAATCTACAATATCCTACCTTATTAGAGAACGATGCAAAAATAAGAATGAATGTTGCACACAAGTGATCTAATTTTAGAACTAGACCCGTTCTTTTTCTGTTTTTGTTTGTTTGTTTATGTCTTCTTCGTTCTATGATTTTAAAATGAAAGCAAGGGGTTATTTCTTCTTAAAATATCTGATTAAAAATCTTTTCAATACAATATCATGTAGATATTACATAGATAATACTAAAGAGTTAACTTAGATTTCACAAATAGTAATTAAAATTAATTAAAACGAGTTTAAGAATGACAACAATAGAAGATTACAAACACTTGTTTAATTATTTCTGACCTTGAGATAAGTTATGAGTCAAGAATCAGAAAAAATGAATTAATATTTCTTGTGTTTTTTTTTTTACTTTCATATGCGTAGCATATATAAGAGAGAAAATTCACTTTGGATATAACATTTTAAAGAAATATAACATTATACATTTGGGGGCTTTAAAACGGTTCCAACAAATTTTATCAAAAAAATCTAAAATATATTCCAATTAAATATGAATCTAACCATACAAGTAGTTTTTCCGGGGAAAATCCAGTATTTCGAGATATTGATAAAAAATAAATCTTATTTTGCAGAAAATCGAAAAATAAAGTGTAAACATAAACTGTTAAACCCATTGATTATAAATGTTTATTAGTAAATTGATTAAATTATATATTAATGGATTTAAATTATATTTTATAATGGGAATGTTTGATTGTGTGGTAATCAAATTTATTTTTAAAGCAATTAAATATTTTACTCGGCTTTGAGTGAGATCATGAAGGTAGGAAAATAGATGAGAAAATATTTTTATTTATCCATGATCCGCTCTTTTTTAGCATTTTCAATGGAAAATAAAACTGTGAACTACCAATTTTTTACTTTCTCATATAAAGACAAAGTATTGGGATGGTGCAAAAATTTGATTTTGGTGAGGTCCCGTGAGTCCAAAAAAGTGGATTTTAAAAAATGTCTGTCTCTCACCAGTGCAGACCCTAAACTACTGGGCCAATTTTGTCAAAATGTGGCATACTTATATGTTCTGAGAAATTAAGAAATTAATTTTAGCTAAAAATTTGGGGGCACTACCCCTCAAAACTCTGAAAAAAAAATCATTTCTCAAATACAGTTATGACGAATTTGATTTTAAAAAAAATCTAAAATGTAGTCCATCTAAATATAAATTTAACGATGTAAATTGTTTTCCTGGGAAAAATCTAGTTTGATGAAAATAAATCTGATTTTTTAGAAAAGCGAAAACAAAAAGTAAACTAGCACCTGTTGAACACATTTTAAATAATATATTAACTAGGCATTACATGTCTTTTTGATTGTAGTGAGCTCAATCCAATAAATATTTAATATTAAGCAAATTAATAGTTATTCATGATCCATTTTTTTCTTTTGCTGTCCCCTTTACTACTAAACATGCTTTATTTCCATTAAATTTACAATATTAAATATTACAAAATATTCAATTAAACACCTCATGCTACATCATGGTACAAAGCCTTCTGACGGAGGTCGCCTACGGACTGAGGACAAAAATACGTATAATTGAAAGATAACTAAACAGGTATAACAAAAAATTAAGAAAGTTACATACATATTCATATGCACATGCATGCCTATATATTCCTAAAAAACAAATGTGACTTAAAATAAATAACAAGCAATTAATAAAATCTAGAATAAATTAATAACAATCACCTCATAACAATCTATAAAAATAAATAACAACCCTTATGACAATCTAATAAGTTAACTACCTATAATATAACATACAAAAAAACTTAATTATTCAAAATGTCTAACTACTTAATCTATTTAATATTTACCTATCTAATTATTGTTATCATCGTTATTTTTATTATTAAGACATTATTAAATACATAATAACATATTAAATTATTAAATAATAATACTTATTATTTCATCTATTTATTTATTTATTTTATTTGTGATATTTATCTTTACTTAAATCTAAATTTATTTAGTCTGTAAATAATTTAGTTAATATAGTAATATAATATGCTGTCCCCTTTATATTTATTAATATATTTTTACTTGGGTCTTCAGGGGTGATATTTCATCCCTAAATTGTGATATCTTCAAACCTGCAAAAAGTTTATTTTGTTAATCATGATGAGTTTATAGTTTAAAAGGATTATTGGAGTAGACGGAAGTGCCAGGTGGGACTCTCACTTCACTTGGAAGGTTCTATAGGAGAGTTCCTAAAGATGGGATCACAGTCACAGCTAGCAGATCGACACGCATATCCATCAATATAGTTAACAATATATTAATATTTACTGGGATCTGGGACCGAGATTATATAAGAGAAAGTTAGTCTGAGTTGTCTGGACCAATTTTTTCTAAATGGAATAAAATAGCATTTATCAAATAATTATAATAAATATAAGATAAAAAGAAAGGAAATTTATAAAAAAAAAGAAGGAAAATAAGAAAGATAATGTTACTTATCATACCTATAATAAGTAGGTAATCTAATTTAAAAACTGTCAAATGGTGCATATGTAAACCACTCAAAGTGCCACCAGCCTAGCATTCAATGACAAAAAGTGACTGGATATAGTTCAGAAATTTAGAAAAAATAATTTATAGAAAAACACACCTTTTAATGATAAAATCAAATATGGCAAACATAACATACAGTAATGTATTAAAAATTTTAGTGAAAAGAAACAGAAAATTAAATTAAGATTAAATTCATTGTAACGATTTGGAACAACACAGTAAATACTCTTGGTATTTTCTTTCCTGTAATTCAATTTAGATAATCGGGGATTTGGTTGATTGGGGTTCGAATAATTGAAGTTCTACCGTAAATCAATAAGAAATATTATATGATAGATTATAACAACAATTGTTACACACACACTCTTTCTCTCTCTCTCTCTCTAAATACAATAATTTAATTTTTAAGTTATTGGAAGTTTTCACACTACGGAAAGTTTAATTTTTAATTTAAATCAAATTATAATTATTATTAACTACGGGAAACAGACAGAGAAAAATACACTCCAGCGCCGGGATTTGAACCACGCGTCTCCTGTATTTCCAGTACAGACGCTCTTCCCAACTAAGCTACGCAGGAGAATGATTTTACTCTGCCGTAATCGATAACTAGTCCCGAATCCAAGCTTTCAATATTCATACACATTTAGAAAGTCAATATTTATGACATTAGAACTAAACCGAGAATTAACGCTTATAATTATAAAGTACTCCATTAGTACCTGTACCTTGTACAATCAATTCGAAATTCAATTTTTAAGTTATTGGAAGTTTTCATACTACGGAAAGTTTAATTTTTAATTTAAATCAAATTATAATTATTATTAACTACGGGAAACCAACATAGAAAAATACACTCCAGCGCCAGGATTTGAACCACGGGTCTCCTGTATCGAATTGATTGTACAAGGTACAGGTACTAATGGAGTACTTTATAATTATAAGCGTTAATTCTCGGTTTAGTTCTAATGTCATAAATATTGACTTTCTAAATGTGTATGAATATTGAAAGCTTGGATTCGGGACTAGTTATCGATTACGGCAGAGTAAAATCATTCTCCTGCATAGCTTAGTTAGTAAGAGCATCTGTACTGGAAATACAGGAGACCCGTGGTTCAAATACCGGCACTGGAGTGTAGTTAATAATAATTATAATTTGATTTAAATTACAATAATTTATTAATTTAAATTAATTATTATTTTATAAAAAGCACCAGATTATTTATTCTATTTTTAAATTTACCTTTCATTAAGATAACTCATTATTTTTGTAATATAAAATACCCAGCATACAGTATTCTCACAACTAGAATTAGTGCGTTGACAGCGCGGGAAATTGAGTGACACACAGATTGGCCAACCTTTTGGGGGGAAAAAATAAAGCCACTACGAAGCCTTCTTATACGGTTATCCAGAGGGCCTCTCCCCTCCACTAGAGATATTTATCATTGACTAGTTTGCCCGACCTTATGTCCGGGAAAATCTCAAGCTCTCATTGGCTTGTCACCCCATTTGTTAGTTTTTCCCGCGCTTTTAACGCACTAATTCTAGTTGTGAGAATACTGTAAATGAATGAAAGACTAATTGCAAAATTTCACAGAGGAAATAAACTATTAATATCCCCCAGCAAAAGTAATATATTTATTTGTCTAAATGCTTTACAGAGCTATTTTATCACATTATAATTTTACATAGAGGAAGTTTGTTATCCCACACTCTGCGACCATGTGTGAAAGGATTATTATAAACAAAACACTACTTTTAGTCCAGTAGATTTACCTGGAAAGTATTTTGAACTTAATGGAATTTTTACTAGTAAGTCAGAGGTCCTCTGGGATGACAATGCTAAGTTTTCGACCTCGTGGACCTTGTGCTAACTTGGGGAGGGGGGAAAAACCCCAATTTTTCCGCCAATTTTCCGGTTTTTCGCCTCTAGCTGGAAAACTACGCGTCAAACAAAAAACTTTACTAGTACAATGTCAAAGAGCATCAAATTTCCTATAAAAATCACTGGTCATACGACTATTTTCACCCATTAGGTACTGAGATACACCATTTTGAAAAAATGCCAAATTTTAAAAAAGGTGGATTTTAGCGGAAAAAGCGTGTTTTTGGGCTTATAAAATAGATTTATCATCATAAATTGAGTATTCAACATTTCTATGTATACCATAATAATATGTAACCCCCTTTAACTCCCCCCCCCCCCCCCTCCTCCCACAAACAAATTTGATGACGAATAATGTGCGTGACTTATTGATTACGTAGGTAAAGAAGTTCTATCCTTCCCTTAATTTTTCACACTTAGAAGCACTTTGGCTCGCAATTCTTTCGTCATACATCGAATTACTTGAAAATTTGACAGTAGGTAGAGAATAGTCCAAGCATCAAAACCTATATCATCATTGCTATTACCCTGGGGGTGGTTGCCACCCCATCTGGGGGGTTGAAATTTTTTATTTTATTTTAACCACAGGAATCGATGGAAAAGCTAATTCTAAGTCAAAAATGATCTATACATTTCTTTAAAAAAAATTATCATTTTCCGAGTTATTCGCGATTGAAAGTAAAAGTTGTTCGACCTTTATGATTGGTTTTTCGCGAATAACTCGAAAAATATGTATTTCATCAAACAAGCTGTAAGAACAAAATTGTAGCCTATAAAAAAAGAAAGAAAACCCTTATTTTATAAATCATGTACGACTAATACGGACCGACCTACGGTTTGTTTATTGTTGGCTTTTGTTCGTTAAATGCTAAATTTGAGAGATTCAGAGTCAAATAGCGATAAAACTGTGCATTTTACGAGGAAAACTTTTAGAAGTTTTTTTTAAGTAGACAAAAAGAACTTTCATTTTTTAAAAAATAGAAGTCAATAGCATCAAAATTAAGCGAGTTAAGATGAAAATAAAGTTAGTCCCTACATTTTTCTACGAAAAAATCAGTGAAAACAACTTCCTAATTCAAATTGATCGTCACCCTTCTACGGTGGATCACATGGATATGAGAACAGCTTAACTCCAACTTTTCGGGAATATCCAGACGGCGGAAGTATGGGGTACGGGGAACAAAAAAGTAGTATAAATCCTTTATGATGAATGTCGTTAGAATGCTCTTAAAGAGAGCAGTAATTGTTGTTATAAAATCACTTGTCATATTTTCATTTAAGAGGAGGAATAAAATGGAAAAACAGGAATAAATGGTTTTAGCTAAAAATTAGAAAATATTATTATTTTTTTGATCCGATATGAATGAAAATTGGTATACGTGCTTTATTTGATGTCAAAAAGAATATTAAATAATTTGTGTGCATTTAGTACTTTGGGTACAAATCGTTGTAAGGGGTGGTTTTTAAGGGTTGAAAACCCAAAAGAGATGCCGCCAAGTATCACTCCTTCAAGAAGTGCCTGCAAGTACAGATGTGGAACCAGGGGAGCTATCAACAACTGCCCTCAGCTTGGGGCTGGCAATTGAGCAAACAAGGTAGGTATTAGAATTCACATTCTGTAATAATAATATTGCAGTACATTTCCAATTTTCAATAACTGTCATTCAATATCACGTTCCTCCCATTCCTTCAGCTACTTCATAATTCATGTTTAGAGTAAGTGTTAATTTGTTTACAGGTATCCTACCCATAACGACTACCATGGACGCAGCTCCTGAAAGACTTTTGCGAACCATAAGTTGCAAGTGTGCAACTGGATGTGTCTCAGCAGGGTGCAGTTGCAAAAAGGCAGGGCTAAAATTATCTGCCTTGTGTAAGTACTGTGTGGGCACCGGGTGCGAAAATTTCGCCGAGCCCAACGTCAACGAGGATGACACTGATGACGACGGTACCGACGACCTGCTCGACAACCTATACCAGGAAGGCATGAACGAAGAAGGGGCTGACGAGTCGCTTATCGAAGAGACTCACAAAGATTTAATTTAATGTTCATTTTTTGTTTATTATTTTCAAATTATTTTTATATTACTTGCTTACCTACGTAATCAATAAGTTACGCACATTATTATCGCTTCTCAATATTGCTTTGGTTTTTCAATTTAAAAATAAAATTAAGGCCTCCGTTTGAACGGGGCCTGAAGTGGACCGCCCTCAGCCCCCCTGCCTTTGGTACGCTACTGATCAGTGGATCCTTTCCCCCTCCCCTCCACCCTAAAATAAGATTGATGATAGCACCATGTTGAATGTTTTAGGGAAGAAGAGGTTTTATTTAACTTATTTTTCAAATTTGGTTCTGGGGGAGGGGGAGAGGGCAGTGAGGGGGGGAGGGGGTTACATATTATTATGGTATACATAGAAATGTGATTACTCAATTTATGATGATAAATCTATTTTATAAGCCCAAAAACATGCTTTTTTCCACTAAAATCCACATACAGTAGAGTCTCGCTAATCCGGGTTTGACGGGACCGGACCCAGTCCGGATTACCGAAAGTCCGGATTAAACGGATCAGTTTTAAAATATAATATAAAACAAGTTTTAGTTGAGAAGAACTATTAAAATCGATGTTATTAATAGTAAGCGTTACTTCTACTAGTCTCAAAAATATACTTGTACAATGTATATGTTCACTATTTTAGGACTGTTCTGTCACCAGTCCAAATATCAAATGAATTAAAATAAAATAACAATCTACTATGCAGATGCAGGTATAGAAGGGACTTCCAGGGAAACAAGCTGTGTTCCGGTATGAAATTCGAGCAACGGCTAATCATTTCACAAAAAGTTGAGACATTATACACACGCGGCTTGGCGAAATTTCACGGAACTGCGTTGAGCCCCCCCTACGTGTTTCTTAAAACTCTCTCACCATCTTACTCGTATTTTATTGTATTTCCTGGAATACACTACCTTTATATCTTCCGCCCTACATTTCTATAGAACCAAAAGAGATTTGTCGATGTTCTTACATATTCTAAATATGTTTATTTTTAACAGAAATACCGGGTATTCCTCGTGTCGGAACGTTGGAATGAACACCTGTAAACTATTCTAGGAACAATTTTATATAAATTTTAATAGACAATAAAAGCAGAAACTTCGATAATCTTAACCATTCATAAATCTGAATTAGGCCTGGTTTCAATTGGTACATAGTTTTTAGCCTGTCCGGATTATACGGATGTCCGGACTAGCGGGATCCGGATAAGCGAGACTCTACTGTATTTTAAAATTTGGCATTTTTTCAAAATGCTGTATCACAGTACCTAATGGGTGAAAATAGTCGCATGACAAGTGATTTTTATAGGAAATTTGATGCTCTTTGACATTGTACTGGTAAAGTTTTTTTGTTTGATGCGTAGTTTCCGAGCTAGAGGCGAAAAAACAAAAAATTGGGGTTTTTCCTCCCTCCCCAAGTTAGCACGAGACAAGGTCGAAAACTCAGCATTGACATCCCAGAGGACCTCTGACTTACCTGTAAAAATTCCATTAAGTTCAAAATACTTTCCAGCTCAACCTGGTTTTTTCGACCTGGCTCCTGGACTATTTCTATCATTCTAAAAGTTGTATTATTAAATACCTATTTCACAACACAAAAAAATAAGTCTTATATAATATAAAGACATCAGACATCCATAAACTTAAAACAAAGTTTATACTTTTCACTTTCTCGAGTACATAGTATTTTAATATGCTTATTCTATTCTGGTCTATAGGGTATAAAAAAAAAAACCTCTCACATCATCTCTATTCGGCAATATTTCGCCTCCTTTGAGGCATCTTCAGGCCTTTAACAATTCCTCTTAACAAACATAACTTTATTTATTTTTCTTTATTAAAACTTCTCCAGGCCATCCACCTGTGTCTATTTCAATTTATTCTCTATATAAGTTCACTTTCACATTGTCAGTATTCATTAAAATCTATCAATAACTTATTTCATTTTAATTTAAAAAACTTTATTTTCTCGTAGAGAAAAACAGGTCGGTTGTATTTATGATAACACTGTTTTTTATACAATACCAAAATTGATGGCACAAAAATTCCTTATAGTGATTTAGATGGACTTAAAAATTTTAGGCTCCCCCTGAGTCCAAAGAAGTGGGTTTAAAAAATGGTTGTCTGTAGTCCATGCAGGCGCAGTCTAATTTGACACTTATGTTCAGAAAAATTAAACCTCAAGACAAAATTGAGTTTTTATTTATTTTGTTAATAAACTTCAAAGAAGAAGGGGGGAAATCTCTTCAATATGTCTAAATTTCGAAATGTAATCAAGTTTAAAAAGGGTGGTGTAGGCTTGGCAAACGTAGGTTAGCCGAAATTTCAATATTTTCAAATAATTAAATATATCATTAAGAGAACTACGTTAGAACGTTAGAAAAATGTGTATAAGCAATAATCTCGCAGCCAAATTGATTTAACATGGAACAATTAAGTTATAAAATGGTGTGATATATTTGATTAGGTAACTAAATTATAAAAAAAATATTAACTTTATGTACCAAAAATTAACTTTTATAACCCTACAGATTAATTTTCATGTAATTCCTTCAATGGCGGGATCAATCAATAGACAAAAACTAGGGAAATAAGTAATTATTTAAACTAATAAAAAAATAAAACTTCAAAATAGCTTTTAAAAGATTCATAGTTTATTTCCTCTTATAGATTATAATGTATATATTAAAATAAAAGGTACATTCCAAGCTAAAAAGGTAAGATGAAATAGGAAAAGGTATGTAAAAGAGGTATCCTACCTTCTAAAAGGTTTGACTAGAGTTGTCCACAGTAAAACTATTCAAAGTAATGGAAATATAATATTTTCCAATGTTAATAAGTACTGTCCAAGTGTATTCACCGAATATTAATTAAGTAAAATAAATGTATTGATTAGTTAACTTGAAGAAACCGGGTCTGTGTTATTGATCGAACTAAAAGTAAAAACTTTTTAAATTGAAAGGTTATGCTACGAATAGGGTTACACACAATGCTACCAACTGTCTGAGTGAATGTTATTCTATAATTTATTATTATTTGCAATACTCTTTATGTAAAATATAAATTATTAAAATAAATCATATTTACTATAAAACTTAAATATTACTAATTAGTTATCGTTTCGTAGTAAAGTTTTTTTCTGCTATCTAGGTGGATTAGTGGGGCGTCCACGTTTGTTTGTCGACGTTGCAAGTTGCGAGCATTTTTCGAGAAGAACCGCACAGCGCAGCGCCGCGCACCGCATCACTGGCCCGACCTGCTCCGCTGTTCGTTTTCTTGTTTTAGTAGGCGTCTGCGTGTCATTTGAGATGTTAACTCTGTAATTTTTTCGGTGTGTGTGCCATCAAATTATATAAGTCTTGAGATACTTATGGAATTAGTAAATTTATCGGGTTAGTGCTGTTTTCTTATAGTCGTCTAGTTTCTCGTCGTATCTGTTTTTTTCCTATCTTATCGAAGTTTCAGAGTTCAAAATGTTGCCCGATTCCGACATTCGTTTCACTCGTAATTTGTTTCTCAGGTGTATTTCCGTAATTTTCTTGTTCGCCTTCACTTCTCTTTATATTCAAATTCCAGGTTAGTACATTGGAACAGAAAACATCGGCTATTACATGAGTTATGTATCGTCGGAGTGGATGTTTAACTTGATGTTTTATGGTTTGTAGGTCTGTATGGAGATAACGGAATTCTGCCGGCCAGGACTCAGCTGTCCGACTCTTCCACGGATTATGTGGCCAAAATGCAGCAAAAGCCCACGTTACTTTGGTTCGCTCCCTATTTGGGACTGAACACAGAGTACATGATGGATGTGTTGGCACTCTGCGGAATGTTCCTCGCATTTTCTGGGTACACGAGTTAAATTATAACAATTTCTAAGTCTATTGTTAGATGTTGTCAACGTGATGACCCAACCGACCGAATTGTAAAAGGGCCACATAAGTGAAGACACGTCTAGCCCTTCACTGATGCTAATTAACTTAACTTACAGTAGTAATTAAAATATAGAATTTTCTTATCGATCTATAATAGATACAAAGTCAGATAGAGTGACAAAAGATAATTCCCCATTGAAGAAATCAGTACACCTGGGGTAATGGTTGTCATATGTCCTATTTTTTTTTGTTAGCTTTCAACCTTATGTAGGTACCTTATTGAATCAACATACTTTAAAACTTATTATTACCAGGTGCAACTTAAACTCAAACGTTTTACCAAAGTTGTGCCCATGCAGGTAAATTAGTATTCAATGATCTTCTCAATTATTTTAGTATAATGAAATTAAATACTGATTTACTTGGTTAACAAGCAAATGTGCCTAACATTTAATTTGATATCCACCACCATTGTTTACTGAATATAAGGTATTCCTTTGTTTAAAGAACTAAAGACAAAGGGGTATATATATATATAGTCCAAAGAATTTTGGGATGAAGGAACACCACTCTTCTGTATGATAAGGTGATAATATCCCTTACTCTAATAACCTATTAAGACAATGGAATATTTACACATTAACGTGATTTAAGGTGGGTAACCAAATGAATGATTGCAATAACGTTCACTTCTAAAGTACAAAATTCAATTTGGTTTCTTTTAAAGCCTCTTCAGTTTCAAAATAAACCCAATTTATTGCCCAACCAATTATTGCTCCCAATTTATTACCCATATCCAACTAGTTATTGTTTAGTAAGTTCTATGCAGAGTATATAATTAAAGACACAAATTTGATCACTATCGTAAAACTAACTATAGCTAATATTTTAATTGGACTTAGTACTATGCTTTATTTAGCCATTTTAGTATTTCCCCAATAAACTTTAAATATCTTTCTTGGCTAAGCTTTAGGATTTCAACACTTCAAAATTTAGATGAATAGAAGAGATTATGCCCATTCATCTTTAAAGTATATTAAGCAAAATATACTTATGAATCGTATTCTGAAGCTGTTCTATGAAAACTTCTTTTCTATGGTACTTGAATACATTGCTTAGAACTATCTAAGCAATTAGTAGATTCGAATCTAACAAAATGTTTACTTAAATATGTCGGAGATGGAGAATTTGCCACTTTAAGGCGAAATCTGTATTCCATTCCTTAACCTAACCTACATAAATTTTATTAAACTTTAATGAAATGGGTTCGACTTATCGGTCCATGTGGAAGTCTTCTCCCAGCTTCAGCGGACGTTCAAAGCTGTGTTGTCTTCAGGAATCTTGAGTCGCAGCCAACCTGCTCACATGTCGATAAGTTCAAACTTAAAAAGGAGGCTTCATGTCGGACTGGCCCCCGATCTCGAACGGAACATAAGTTGGCTAACATACTAAGTAAATGCCCTGGTACCTAGTGGATGGTCGTATGTAAATAAAATATTAGCTTGAAATTAATAATTCTCTAAGTTATACTTTCATTATTGTAAAAATTACCAATAAGTGCTATTATACGTGGGGAGAATGATTATTTCATTACTTAAAATTGTTGGTGTGTGGAAGTCTAATAAGAACAGATTATATAACTTATGAATATTTATATTCACATAACATTTTTTAAGAACAATTAAATTATTTCTTTTAAAACAAAAAAAACTTTCTGCCAAAAATAAATTATGATTTCATCTATCAAAATAATGTATTTTGATAGATGATGTCATTTCTGACAAACACCCCCATTTGGCTGAAAGGTTTTATCATTCAACCCCAGCCCGAGGGAAAATTTTGTTAGCTTTGTTTTTTCTACCGCTTTTGTTAAAATATCAGCGTACATGTCGCCAGTTGGTACATATACAAGATCGATGATTTTCTTTTCGACCAGTTCCCTGACATGGTGATATTTAATATCTATGTGCTTGCTCCTTTTGTGGAAGACCGGGTTCTTAGCGAGTTGTTTTGCGCTCTGATTGTCAACATATAACTTCGTAGGATTTTCAGCCATATGACCGAAACCGATTTCCTGAAGTAAGTACTTTAAGCTGACGATTTCTCGGCTAGCTTCGCTTAAAGCAATATATTCGGCTTCCATACTGGATAGGGAAACGAGTTTTTGTTTCTTGGATTCCCAAGATATTGCCCCCCCAGCCAGTATGAAGGCGAATCCAGTTCTAGATTTTCGGTCATCTACATCACCGCCCCAATCTGCATCGGAGTAGCCTACCAATTTTTCTCCAGTTTTCTTAAACACTAGAGCGTAATTGGTTTTTCCCTTGAGGTGACGTAGGAGTCTTTTGGCTGCGTCCCAGTGTTGCTTTCTTGGATCTTTATTAAATTGGCTTAGCTTGTTTACTGCATAAGCCAAATCTGGTCTAGTTCCTGTAGCTAGGTATAGTAATGATCCAATTAGACTCTGATATTGAGTCTTATCTACCTTTTCAGCTTGACTCTTATCAGTAGGTTCTTTTTCTAATTGACTGTTTGGGTCTAATGGTAAAGATATTGTTTTGCATTCTTCCATTCCAAATTTCTTTAATATTTCTTTCGCGTAGTTTTCTTGACTTAATCGAAGTTCTTCTCCTTCTTTTGTTATCGAAAGTCCTAGAAAGCTATTAAGATTTCCCAAATCCTTGATTTCAAATAATTTAGAAATTTTTTCTTTAGTTTTAGTTAATAATTTTTTATTATTTGATGCTAAAATGATATCATCGACGTATACAGCCATTAATACGTATGAACCTCCTTCTGTTAATTTATAAACACAAGGATCTTCTTTACTTTGTTTAAAATTTATTGTTTTTACTTGATCGTCGAATTTAATATTCCATTCTCTACCAGCTTGACGTAGACCGTAGAGAGATTTTTTCAGGAGACATACTTTTTCTCCTTGTTTATAGTACCCAGGTTGTTCCATGTAGATTTCTTCACTTAAATCTCCATTTAGATATGCAGTTTTTACATCAATTTGCTCGATGAGTAAGTTATTTTCTACTGCTAATGCAAGTATGAGTCTTATGGAATTAAATCTTACAACCGGTGAGTAGGTCTCCGTAAAATCTATTCCATATCTCTGTACATATCCTTTTACTACAAGGCGGGCTTTGAATTTGTCAAATTTTCCGTCTGCATTATATTTTTTCGTCAATATCCACTTACAACCTATTGCCTTTTTTCCAGGTGGTATGTCGACTAATTCCCAGGTTTTCTTTTTTATTAATGAATTGTATTCGTCATCCATTGCGGATTTCCATTCTTTGCTTTCACTTCCTGAAAGTGCTTCTTTAACATTTATTTGTGCAGGATCTTTTTTAATTATTTTAATATTTTTTATTTTTCTAGGTTTTCCCCTTTTTCCTGTTTTTATTTTCCTTGGTCGTCCAGGAGCAATTTTCAGACTGTATTCTTTTTCAGGTTCTTCTTCTTGATCAGAATTTTCATCACTACTTTCGTCTTCACTTTCTGATTTAGGTGTTTCTGTTTCCGTATCAGAATTTATTGACGTATATTGAGTTTCTTCATTCTCATTTTCATTATTGTATATTTCATTATTTACTTTATTATTTATTTCAATATTTTTAGTTTTAGTTGTTTTAGTATTATCATTAAATAATGTGCTGAAATCAAAAATATTTGTTTCATCTTCTTTTTCAGATTTAGTTTTACATCTATCTTTGTATGTTATATTTTCAATAATTTTTACGTCTCTACTTTTGAGAATTTTGTTAGTGTCTGGATCCCATAGTCGATATGCCCTTGCTTCTTCTGAATATCCTAATAGAATGAATTGTTTACTTTTAGGTTCAAATTTCTTTCTATTTGGTTTTTTGTTTAATACATATGCTATACTACCTATTATTCGTAAATGTGAAGCTGTAGGTTTTCTGTTTGACCATTCTTCTTGGGGAGTTTTTTCTATTGTTTTTGTTGCGCATCTATTTCTGAGGTATGTGGCTGTGTTGATCATTTCAGCCCACATATATTCTGGTAAACCTGATTGAAGTAGTAGACATCTTGCCATTTCTACCAGGGTTCTGTTTGCGCGTTCGGCTACCGGATTCATTTGGGGAGTATATTCGGCCGTTAGTTCATGTTTTATGCCATGTTTCTTTAAGTACGAGTTAAAAATTCGGCTGCAATATTCAGTAGCATTGTCCGATCTTACAGCTTTTATTCTTTTTCCAGTCTGGTTTTCAACAAAATGTTTAAATTCTTGAAATTTTTCAAAAATTTCACTTTTATTTTTTAGGAAATATATGAAAATTTTTCTTGACTTGTCATCTATGAAGGTCGCGAAGTATTTTGCACCGCTTCCTGATGGAGTGGGCATTGGTCCACATATATCAGTATGAATCAGATCAAGTAGATTTTCTTTTCTAGGTGGTTGTTTATTTTTTGGAAATGGTAATCTATGCATTTTTCCTTTGATACATGTTTCACAATTTTTGTTGAATTCTTCTAATTTTAATTTTGGTATTCCATGGATTAAATTTTTCTTAATCATGTTATCTATTTGGTTTCTATTGAGGTGTCCAAATCTTGAATGCCAAATATCGTTAAGTTCATTTGTTTTAGTTTTAACTTCGTTATGATTTATTTTAATTTTATTATTTTTGGTTTTGTTTTCATTTATTGTTTGGAAACTTTGATTTGCACATTTTCTTTTTTCTATTTTTGTTTTATTATTATTTAATCTCTCTACATAATATAAGTTTTTATTTTCTTTTGCTTTGATTAAGGTTCTATTATTTTGTATGATAAAGGCATTGTTTTTGTAAAATTTCACTAAAACATTTGGGTTTTTAGTGGCTTTACTTATAGATATTAGATTTGTTTTTATTTCAGGTATAAATAATGTTTCTTTCAATTCAATTGGTATGATTTTTTTGTTTATTATTGAGAGTATTTTTAAAGTACCTTTACCTTTAATATCGGCTTGGCTGCCATCTGCCATACGGACTTTTTCACTTACTTTTAATTCTTCATAATCAATAAATAGGTTTTTATTGTTACAAATATGTGAGCTAGAACCGGAATCCAAGATGAAGTCAGATATTATTCTGTTATTTGTTTCTATATTAAGTATGTTTTCATTAGCATTTGTTGAATCTTCTTCTATTATTAATGATGCATTGTTCTTATTTTTCTTAAAATAGCAATCTTCTGTCACATGATTGTATTTTTTGCATATTGCACATGTTGGAATTTTTTTGATTTTGTTAAGTTTTTCTGGTCTATTTTTAAATTTTGTTATCAATGAATAGTTATTATTTTCTAATGTTGAGGGATGTGATTTTTTCTTTTCTGCCTCTTCAAGAATTTTGATTTTTAATGTCTCTAATGAGGGAAGTTCATCTCTACATTCAATAGAGCATTTAAATATATCATATTCATCGGGTAAGGATGATAATAGTAATATAGTGTTAAAATCGTCACATGGTGCGCACTTTAAATCTTTTAGTTGTTCTAAAATGTCAAAAAATTGTTTTATGTGTTCTTCCATATCTTGATTATTTCTCTTGTTTAGGTTAATTAACTGTCTGGTTAACTGTACCTTTTTACTTGGTCCATTAGGTTTGTATGTTTTTTCTAATGTGTCCCATGCTTCATTGGATGTTTTACAGTTTTTTACATGATGGATGCAGGGTGGTGAAATTGCAAGAATTATTGTGGCCAAGGCTTTTTCATCCTTATTGATCCATTCTATGTCACCATTGTCTCCATTTGAATTTTCATTCTTTTTAATTTTGCCATTTGTGTAATTCCAAAGTTCACTATGTATTAATATCATTTTAATTTGGATTTTCCAAGTTTCATAATTTGTTTTATTTAATTTTTCAATTTGATAAATGTTTGACATTTTTGATTGATTTTAAATTTGATTTAAAATTGATTTTAATTTTTACCTTGAAAGTTTGATTTTATTCTTATGGTTGCTTGCCCATAACCTCTGTTGGTGTGTGGAAGTCTAATAAGAACAGATTATATAACTTATGAATATTTATATTCACATAACATTTTTTAAGAACAATTAAATTATTTCTTTTAAAACAAAAAAAACTTTCTGCCAAAAATAAATTATGATTTCATCTATCAAAATAATGTATTTTGATAGATGATGTCATTTCTGACAAAAATACCCATTGGTTATTTTATAAGATGACCTTTTAGAAGTACAATTAGTTTTAGTTTAATTAAGCCTTCTAACTTGCAGAGTGGGGTCCATTTGCTCAGATCTGCATTCTCTGATGCTGTTTAGAGTTGGTTTAAATTTTCATGGGACTATCTTTGACTTACCATCCAAAGTGCAAAAAAAAAAACGACAAAAACCTAATTACGACATAAAACACCGGACATATCTTGTAGCATTTCAAAAGATATTTTATTTGCCTTTATTCCATTTTAGGAGTTAATTCGATATGAATACTAATGCAGCAGAATTATAAAATCTAAGAAAATTGAGTTTTGAATGGATTTGCACTGTTTAGAACATTGTGTAATAATACCTATGGTTGTCAATTTTTTCCCCGCCACTTGCTTGTAGTGGGGAGATGTTTGTGAGGAAAGAACAATGAGTAGCACCAAAGTGCTCTCGATTTCATTGGAAATGCCCGCTGTCCAAATATGGTGTTTTCTTAAAACTCATAATAAATTCATAAAATTACTGTATCAGTTCTCATCTACCTCTAGTTACACACTGATGGGTTGCAATAATCACTGGAGACATGTGGAGGAAAACACTTTTATAATTTTGGCCAGTGACTATCGCTGGAGTCGCATCTAGGAAAACTTACGTTTAGCCATAGAACTCTATGGTTTTAGTCTTGTTTGATTAAAAGGCTTTATTCTTTCACTGAATAAATCTTCAAAGAGTTCAAATGTTTTTGGTTTTTTTATTTGTAAGGTTGTGCTTTTATTTTGAGTTTTATTAGATTTAAATTTAATTTTTGTCTTACATTTCTTTAAAACCATAACTGTAAAAAGATAAGGGTTATCTTTGTGTTTTTTGATATGCAGAAAACAATTGTTTTGATTCAAAGTCTTAACTTCATTGTTTGTTATCTTTTTATACCGAAACTCTTTTAATTTAAAATCTTTAGAGACTTATCGCTAAGCTATAGTGATGAGCATATAACGATCTATAATAACTCTTTAAAAAAAAAAAAAAAAAAAAAATGAAAAAAAGGATAGATTAACTATATTTCTTTTTGTTTAGTATAATAATTTTATATTTTCTTTTCCTTCCACTTGACCTGTGCATTAAGAATAGTAAGATACAAAATTTAATATATATATGTATAAATTAAATTTATAAATAGCTTGCATCCAAAATTATTCTATGCATTCAAAAGAAATAAATTAGGTGATAGCAGCATATATTTGAATGTTCTGTTATCATTAAAAAAATATATATCTTCATTTCTAATGGACCTAGATTAGATTATAAAATCTGTAGGATAAAATTATTTGGTTCTTTTTTTTAAAAGAAAAAAAAAAAATACCTATACCTAATATACATTTAGATTTTTGAAATAATTGAATATTTTAATTATAAGATACAATGTACATATATCTAACATTCTAAAGGAGTATTGTGTATTAGAGATGGATTTATTATGTTAAAAAGCTCTTTTACAATAAAGCTTCATCTCTACAATTAATAATTTTATTTGAAAACTATCCTACTGTTATTAGATCATTAAGTCGCTTAAATTACCCTTAATTAAATACATACAAACCTCAAAATAGTTGTCCCTAAAATTTATTTTTTAAATATTAATATTGATTTATTAACCCTTTTTAGATAAATGCAGTTAAATATGTGCTTATTTTGTTAATTACAATTAATTAGAATAAAATCAGAATCTTTTTGTTATTTTAAGCCCATATTATAAAAGAAAATGGGAAGAGAGGGTATGAATTTGACTTACGAATAAGTTACAGAAACAGTCTAAATTTGTAATTTGAGTTTTGTCAGTATCTATAATATAAATATTTTTAAATTTAAAGAGGAATAAAGATTATAAATGAAATCCTATACAATAGCATGCATATTAATTCACTCAAAGTATCAAATGACAACCAGTTCTAGGCTGGTCTCTAGATTGCATAACTTAAATGGGAAAATTCTCACAGATCTAATTAACAAATCAATACATTTATCAATTATGTTGTATCTATTTATGTATTTACTTAATGCAAATGAGTAAGTTAGCCAATCTTCACTGATAGTTAACATATTAATAAATGAATGCTACATGAACATAAAATTATAATTTTTAAAGTATTAAATATAGTAATATAAATACAGAAGCATAATAAAATATAAGTAAGCATTATTCGGATTGTATTACCCTTTAATCTAATTTATTCTTCAGTCTTCCTTAGGTCTATAGGGTATTAATAAATTTTATTGCTACTCCATGTCTGGCTATATTTCACCTCCTTTGAGGCATCCTCAGGCCTAAAAGAAGATTTTAAATTTATTTATCTACATCATCATTCACATTAACAAATAATTACATAAAAACTTTGTATTATTACTTCAATCCAACATAATTTAACATATAATTTTGTGACTTAACTTATACCATAATTATATGTATAACTATACACTAACCTTTATTAATCCTTCTATTATATTATAATATACATTTTTCTTTGAAAATACTATATTAGACATGGAGTAGCAATAAAATTTATTAATACCCTATAGACCTAAGGAAGACTGAAGAATAAGTAAGCATTATTATATAGTAATATTTAAACATAAGCAGTTTGACTTGATGCTAAATATGGATTAATTTATGTTGATTTATTTAGCTATTATGTTATTACTACATAATGACTACATTAAAAAATAAAATAAATATATATATATATATATACAAAATATCAAAACTTTTTAAGTGAAAAATATTGCTGGAGTAATTCCTATTCTGTAGCAAGATTTAATTGTAAAAAATGAAATAATAATCCCTGGGAAAAGCTTTTTTACTTTTTCAAATAAAGAGAAAATATTGTGATGGGTCAAACAATTTATTTTAAGATTTTTATTGATTTACACGTTTTGAGGTCCCCTGAGTCCAAAAAAGTGGTTTTTAAAAAATGTCTGTCTGGGCAGACAGAAAGTCCTGGGCCTATAGAAAGTTTGTCTGGGTTGTCTCGGGCCAATTTTTTCCATTATTTACATTGTTCTGGCTAATCTTGGTTTGATATGGCTTATCACTGATAACCATTTTTAATAAAACTTTTAAATATATTATTGTCATTCATTGGGCGAAAATAATAAATGAGCAAATCAAAAACAGTTATTTTAGGAGTGAAATTACTGAAGTGAAACATGTCCCACACCTCTAGAAGATAAGATTTGGTTTTCGTTAAAAATGAAAAACTATCTATAATGTATTTTTTTATGTATTTGTTCTAGGTTCATTTCTCAGAGGTTCTGTGTGAAGCCAACTTTTGCTGGCCTATGGTCTTTGTACTACTCTCTGTACCAAGTTGGCCAGACATTCATGTGGTTCCAATGGTAAGATAATTTTTGTCATGTCTATTCTAAATTAATCATATTATTATTATTCCACTACTTTAGAAGTTTTGAAATTAAATTGTACCAATATTAAATGATTGTTTAAAGCACTTGTTTGTTTAACTACGAGTATAACAGTTCCATTTGAAAATATATGTACTTTTATTTACCTATGTAGTTTTAACCACTGATGTATTTATTGAAACTATTGACTAAACTAATTGTCTTGATAATTGGTTAATTTCAGGGATATCCTTCTTCTAGAGACAGGGTTCCTTTGCATCCTTATCGCTCCATTCTGGCAGGGCAAAGTTCAAAGGAATAAGAAAGGTGCTGCCTCTACCCAAAGTGGTAGCACTGATTCTGTCAAAATGTGGTTAGTCAGGTGGCTCCTGTTCCGTCTTATGTTCTCTTCAGCCGTTGTAAAACTCACATCTGGCTGCCCTTCTTGGTGGGGACTTACTGGTAAGAATTTTTTTTCCTTAATGTTACTAATTAAATATATACATTGTTTTTCTTGTCCCTTCTTATCTTCTTAATTTATTTTTGTTGTTTGGTTGGGCCGATTCATGTGTTACAAAAACTTAGTCCTTCCTTATGAACTATTCATTGCACAATAATTAGTATTCAGTTGCAACAAGTTTGTATTAATATTGCCTCCTTTACATCTCCTCTACATTATTTCCGATCCTGCGAATATCTCCTTTAATGATTTTTTGGCAAGACCCTCATTTTTTTTATTTTATCCTGGCCATATTGTTCTATGCCTTTCTCTTTCACTCCTACCACAAAATGTACCATTCACTACTTTCTCCCATCCTAACCACATGCCAAGCCATCCATCTTACTTTCCTTTTTTACACAGCTGACCATATCTGACTGTTTATAAATCTCTCATTTCCTGGTCTGTGCCTATTCTCTAGGCACCCTTATTGATTGCTTTATGACTAACATTAATGTGATAATTTATTATATAGATAGCAAAATATCTTATTCCCAAGAATCTAGATTTGTACTTTATAAACCTAATAGTCCAGGAGATAACGTGGAATTAAGTACCTGACCAGCATCAAGCTAGAATTTTGTGTATAAGTTAATCTTTTAGTGCCTCTTAAAAATATGTGGTCAGTTAAGTTCGTCTGGGGGACATAGTATGGCGATAGGCATTTGAAAAAACAAATTGGTGGAGTGCGGCCATGTCTCGCCCATTTTGGTGGACAATGTGATTTTCATGATCCTGAGTAAAAAATTAGTAGGTAGACAAAAATTCAAGTTGATATTAGTTTGTCACTTGATAGGTTAGATATTGAAATATTAATCCAAATCAAAGTGGTAACCTATCACGTGACAAACTAACATCAAATTTTGGTCTATTAATTAATTTTGTACTTAGAATCATGAAAATTACATCCACCAAAGTGGGTGAGACATGGCCGTTCTCCACCTGTTTTTTTTTTTTTTTTTTTTTTTTTTTTTTTTTTTTTTTTTTTTCAAATGCCTATTACCAAGCTTGTCCCGCAGATATTCTTAAAAAGCACTAAAAGACTAACTTGTACACAAAATTTTAGCTTGATGTTGGTCACATACTTTTTTGCATGCTCTCCTGGATTATCAGTGATATTTCACGTATTTATCTTTCTCAATTTAAAAGAAGACTACCACTGGTATATCTTGAGACTGATATTTCACAGTCGGTACAGTATGATTTTTAGGATTTGACAGCGTGGGAAATTCAAAATGGGGTGGGGAGCAAAGTGGCTTTATTTTTTCCCCTCTTATAGATTTGCAATAGATTGCAATCTTATAAGTTTTATAGAGATTTTATTTGTAAATAATCACATACATATTAGATGAATCATGGGGACAAGGAGTATTTTTATCTGCCTTCAATTTTTTTTAACTTTCTTATTAAAATTTTATTTTTTATTTTTAATATAATTAAATTTAATAAAAAAAAGTATTGTATTATAAAATCAATTATTTTTGATACAATACTTACTCATTTAAAGTCTGTTTGGAATTATTGCATTTAAATTAAACTATACTCACTACTCACTTCACTTTGTAAACTTATCCTGAGTTTGTTTTGTTATGCCATTGAATACTTATACCTCAATACAGTTGAATGAATGTAGCCTTGCCCACTGTTTATATTTATTACATTGTGTCTTTGCATATTTAAGTGCCTATGACATTATATATGTAATAAAAGTAGTTATCTTTCAGTAACCACTAGATGTCTGGAATAAAACCATTGCACAATCAAGGTAACTTAAGAACTTACAAAACTTGTTTAATCTAATGTTACATCTATTGTGTAATGTTTTAATTTGATAAATGTATAATTACCAAAATGTTAATCTATGTAATATTCAATTACACTCACGCATTGAACTAATAATAATATTAGATATATACTATATTATATATTATTCTACTCAAGCGAGTAATTTATGTATATATTCATTATTTTATATTTAAATAATTTTTTTTGTTAGGAGATTGTTAAAATATTGTTTTTTTTTTTAGTCTAGGCAAAAGTAAGGACCCTTACAAATTCCTACACTTGTCTGTTTGTATAAAAAAAAAAAATTAAACTGCAGTTATGTTATGTGTAATAACTCAAATAAAGGAAAATTATCCTATGTGAAAGTTACTCCAATATTGTATTTAGTTCTTTCTCCAAAACAAAACAATGCAATTTTTACTTTCTCATATAAAGAGAAAGTATTGTGATGGCGCGAAAATTCGATTTTGAGATTTTGATGGATTTACACGTTTTGAGGTCCCCTGAGTCCAAATAAGTGGTTTTTAAAAAACGTCTGTCGTCTGTGCAGACGCCTGGAGCCTAAACTACTGGGCCGATTTTGATGAAATTTGGCATACATGTTCAGAAAAATCATACCCCGAATTTTAGCTCTAAATTTGGGGGCACTACCCCCCAAAAACTCTGAAAAAACATGAAAAAAAAATATTTCTCGAAAACGGTTCCGACGATTTTGATTAAAAAATTCTAAAATGTAGCCCATTTGAATACGAATCCAACGATATAAGCCGTTTTCCCGGGAATCTAGTTCCTGAGATATTAGCTTAAAACGCGGACGGAGAGAGCCCGGGTTCGATTCCCCGCCCAGGAGAAGTTATTTTTATGATACATTTTGATGAAATGTTCAATAATATTTAAATGTATATTTGAAAACTAATAAATGGAAACACTGGGCTAAGTAATTATAAACTCGTATATGAGAAAGTTTGTATGAGTTGTCTCGGACCGATTTTTAATTAATGAAGATGCCCAGGTATGAGCGAAATATAGCCAAAATTTTAAAGTAAAGTGAAAATATTTTTGTTTTCAAAATTTTTTCATCCCTAAAGACCACAAGGGAAATGGTAGGAAAGACCCCCCCCCCCCCCCCAAAAAAAAAATACATCTCTTATTAACATGTGGTTGAAATTATTTTAACGAAAATGCGTCGTTTAGGGTGTTAAATGTAAGAGGAAGGCTTGTTAAGGAAAAATATATATACATATTTGGGGTTTTTTTTTTTTTTTAATTTAACCAATTCATCTGAGCATTTTTCCTGTCCCCTCCCTATTTTTTTCTAACGAATCAACGTTTCCCCACCAAAATGTTAAATATGTATCTTGGGAACAGATTGGGCAAAATACTTCAGATTAGTTTTATTGTGTTTAGACACTAAAAATGATTATAATGGCGTTTGTTTTACTTCATTAATGGTTCAAAAGTTATTGTGTAAACAAACTTTTAAATGGCCGCCACCTTGATACAGCTGGGCTGATTATGCTGGTGCGAGTTCTTAGTGTGAGCTGAAAGCACATACTTGGTCAATTTTTAAAAAAGATATCTGCCAACAGAGCATCTTTCTTGTGGCTCTTAGTTAATTAGATATCGTTATTGCATTGATTATTTTGTTTGATTTTTAATTTATTTACTTAAAATCTACAAATAAAATAAAATCTGCAAAATATCTTCAATAAATGTAATGCATTTGTATTTGTTTTTTCAGCTCTTAAGATCCATTTTGAGTCAATGTGTATTCCTACACCTCTTGCTTGGTACAGTCATCATCTTCCAGCTTGGTTCCTCAAGGTGAACACAGCTGCAGCGATTGTAGCAGAGTTGGCTCTTCCACTTCTCTTCTTCATCCCTATCAAACCTGTTCGCAATCTCGCCTTCTTCATTCAGGTAACACTAGTCATTTTACTTCTGTTGAAATATTAACTTAGTTCATCCCCTGTTCTTTGCTAAGCATATTTAATTGGATCTAAAAGGAATTATAAAATAAAGACTTACTACAAGAAGGGTTTTCAAAATAGCAATTTTTGACATTTTTATGTTTAGGCTATGGAACATACCTCAAAAAGCGTTATGTTACCTAAAAACTCAGAAAAGTGTGACAGGGATTCAGAAACCTATAGGAGGTTTGCAATCCAGTCTACAGCTGTAGGACCTTCCCCTACCGCGGACTCGAATGTAACCGAGGTAGGGACGTGTAGGTTCGGCTGCCTTCGGTACTCCCCCACTCTATAGCCTGTAGCCCAGCGCTCTTCTACTCTACTACACTTAGTAAAGTCTAGTCTAGAGCAGCAGTTCTCAACCCACGTACCCCTTTTTGTGTAATTAACTGTGGGTATCCTGTAAAAACAACCCCTTATTTTTACAATACTATTTACATTAGATGAAGTGTTGTTACACTACTGCTAATATTGCAACATCGTAGAAACAGCTGAAAATAGGTCATTTACTGAAACGTATGCTCATAAACTCGAAAAACGACACCAAAGCGTTACATAAAAATGTCTCACTGTCTTGCAGACTCGTATGCAAACAATTTTTTTTTACTTATATCCCTGCAGGGCCTTAAGGGGAGGTCTGAGTTAATACTGTTCAACCTTATCACTTTAATGTTAAAATGTCGATATATCACAATGCAGAGCTCAGACTTCCCTGACTAAAGTGTATGAATTTTGGAAGGTAATTCAAATTAATAACCTTGATTTAATTTTTTTTTTTTTTTGTTTTGAAATGCTAGATAAATATTATATATAATTAACGAATTTTTATTATTTCAGGCATTCTTCCAAATAGCAATTATACTCACAGGAAATTTCAACTTCTTTAACTACTTGACATTTGCTCTCTGTTTATCTTTGGTCGATGATTCTCTTTTCGGAGGTAACTTCCTTGTTACTATTATTTTTACTATTATGATTAATTTGTTCCTTTTTCTTCTTATGTCTTCTTGAAATCTTGATTTCTTATGTCATTATTATTGTGTTTTAGGTCAAAAGAAAGATTGGCCTTCAAAATTAATAAGTGAACAAAAGAAGACAAATTGGTTCGCCAAATTTATAAGTTACTTGGTAACCTTATTGATATATGGTGGAATCGTTTATGCAACCGTTATTTTCTTCGGGTTTAAACTTCAACCTGGTGGCGTTATCGAATCAAAAATCAGTAAGTTTTATTTGATCTAAATTCAGCATTTGCAGTGCTTAAAAATTGAGTTTTATTTTAAATTTATCTATTATTTTACCTTATTTTATTAATTAAACATTGTTTGTTTTAGCATTCACTAATAAACAGTTTGACAAGGTGTTGGGAAAAGCACTACCTCTTATTTGTATTTATGGTGCCTCATCTCTCACAATGACAAGTTTCAAAGCCTTGTCTTCTGCCATGTCTCAGAAGGCTTCTCCTTTGAGAAATTTCTTGTCAACTATATCTACTATGTTTTACATCACCATAGCTGCTTTCATATTTGCTGATAGCTTGGTAAGGATTTTGTTGTGTCATTTATGTTTAATTTATTTGTGGAACATCTAAATAGATTTGATTTGATTACCAATTTCTCTTAAGACTCTTCTATGATGTGGTAATGTGTGATAAAAATATTTTGTGTTAAAGCTTTGAGGAGTTTAGGATGAATGGTAATAATTTAGTTTGTACACTATTGAAGCTGATGTTCGAGTAAACTTAAAGATCTTCCTATCCTTAAAAACTTGTTTTAACAGTTTAATACACCTCGGTTCCTACTATTGTTTTTAGTGTACTTGTCATTTAAAAAAATCTTGTTATTTCAATTACTGATAATAGTTGAAAGAACAGATGGTACATAGGCTTCCACTGCTAGAGTTAATATTTCATTCTAGGTTTTCGGATAAAGACTCACATTCCTCTCACATGATGGACTTTACATCCCTCAAAACCTAGAATATATAGTGAGTTATAGAACAGTTTACATCAGTGCCTCCTAATCCCAATACCAAGGCTTTTCATTAAATTTCACCGCATATTATTGTTCCACTGCACACTGACATTTGGTGGTTGGGAAACACTAGTTTACATAGTTTGAGATTATCTTCTTTAGGAAAAAGTTTAATTACCATCAATTAATACAGCTGGTTGTGACAGTGAACATGGTTGTACTCAAATAAAAAATCCATCACTAATAAATAATTATTCATTGTGGTTGATATTAAACTGATTCAGTTTTCTTATATGAATTTTCATCAAAAGCTGGATACTTACATCAATTTATATTAATGTGATTTTCGCGTTAATGTATATTGTAGGTGTGAAAACTATTTACAACATATTGTTTGGAACTATTTTGACCCTAACTAAGGTCATATTCAGTCTTTTATTAAATCTATAAAACAAACCATTTTATCTATTAACATTCCGATTAGTAACACGAAAATCACAATAATATATTAGTAAGTGTTCACAAACTTAATGTTTATAAATTAATTTATATTAATGTAGTTCTTTCTCTCTAAGGTGGTGACCGTGTCATAGGATGATTTTTCCTACGTTTCCCCTCTAGCACAAGAGGCGAAATGTCATCTACTGTGACACGACGTTGACCACCTCAATACCTAGAACTACATTATAAAACCAACTGCAGAAGCCTACGCATTAATCAATTTCAATTTTTATAATGTCTTTTTTTTTCCTTCAACATTTTTTAAATAATTTTGTATAATTATTACCTTTAGGTGCCGCTTAGCAGTTTACATCCCAATGGTAATGCTACAGTTCCTGCCAGCATCAAGGAATGGCATTCTAAACTCTCACATCTTCACTTAACGAATTCTTACGGATTATTCCGTAGGATCACTGGTGTCGGAGGTCGACCTGAAGTTATTATTGAAGGTTCAAACTCAATGGAGGGGCCTTGGCAAGAATATCATTTCCTTTACAAGCCGGGCAACGTTAACACCAGTCTCCCATTTGTTGGTAAATATTTTTTGCGTCTTCATTGACAACAATATTTTGTTTTTGAAAAATTAAGAAATCAGCCGTTACTTACATTTCACTGCAGTTATTACTCTGAGAATAAATTCAGATTCATGTATGGTTTTAAAACCTTGTTGAATATTAAGTGCTTCAAAGTGGATTTTGACAGGGGTCCCTTAAAATAACAAATACATTATTTTTCAAAATTATTATATGAGGAGAATCACTGGGTGTCAAATTAACGTTAGCTAATTCATACTAAATTATCTGTAAAAGATAAAAGGGCTTATAAATATGAAGGGTGGTGGGTCATCTTAATTACCCTGGGTTGTCTTTTAATTCTGTACTGCAGGGACCTGTAGGAGTCATTGCATACACAATGGAAATTAATGTATGCATGTGGTGTGATTAGGTTGTGCTCCTTGGAGTATGTAGTGTGATTTGTTAATGCTATTATTTGTTATATAGGCAGTGAAACTTGCTCTTTTCAAAGGTAAATAAACTATTCAAGATAAAATAGATGTATCTTCTTTCTAGTTGTAATGTAACATGGGAAGTTTGAAATTAAGTAGTTGTAAAAATAATATCTTTAAATGTTGATTCTGTGATTTACCCGATGTCTGAAGTTTCTTTTAACTCTCTCCAGCATACATCATATCCATAGCATACTACAAAATAAAATAAAACTCCATTCAGAAAATTACAATTATCACACAACCCTTAAATTTGTAGCTTTTGAAGAACACTATTTAGGTTGAAATAGCTCTCTTTCCGGTTTTTATGCTTGAGTTGACTGAAACTTCAAAAATTAGTTAAATTAATGCATCGACATCAACTGTTGTCACTTAAAATCTATCATTTTTTAAACCTCCTAATTCCTAACTCATGTTATATCACTACTACCAAAAACAACCAACATTTTATCTTGAACAGTCTTATTAATTTATCTTTGAAAAAAGCAAGTTTCTCTGCCGTAACTTGTATAAGGCTTCAGATTCTGTCTTATGCACTTGACTTAAAAGTTTTAAATCAAACTAAACATTATAATATGTAAGTTTAGACTTTTTTTTATTATTATTTTTTTGTTTTATAGCTCCTCATCAACCTAGACTAGATTGGCAGATGTGGTTTGCTGCCCTTGGAACTTATCATCAAAATCCTTGGATCATGTCTCTAACATACAGGCTATTAACTGGTCAGAAAGAAGTACTTAAGCTTATCGATCAGAATAACCTTCCTTTTAAGAAATCACCTCCCAAATTCATCAGAGCTTCCCTCTACCACTACCATTACACACCTTGGGCTCGCAAGTAAGAATTCAATGATCTACTTCTATTATATATCCTATTATAGTACAATTTATGAATCTTTATTTTTAAGGGTACTATCCTTAACTTTTACCTAAGTTAAAAAATTGTAGGAAAGAGGAATAAAATTATCTTTGTTATGTTTTAAAGGGACGCAACAGCAACATGGACCAGGCATAGAGTTGACGAATACTTCCCTATTTTCTCCAAGGATCATCAACCTCTCCTGGAATACCTGCAAAAACTTAACATTTTGAATGAAAGTAAGAAAAAGGAGAAACTCTCATCCTCTGTTGTCAACAGTGAGTATTTTTTTCTCTCTAGCAATAACACAAGTGTGTGGATATCCCACAACTGATTTAAATCTTAGATAATTACAGGCACTGAAGCTCCTCCAGGATCTAGGGTCTAAGTGCTTTGTCTGTAGCTATTTATAAGGAGTGTTAAATGCTGGTCCTGAAGATTCATATCATGTATGTAGGTAGTCAGGTTCATGGACATCTAGTGAGGGGGGGGGGGGGTAATGTTGCTCTTGTAGATTAATCTTAGCTTTTTGTGATTGATAGGTGTAAGTAACATATACCAGTGTGGGTAAATACTATAAGTACTATACTATAAGTTTTGCATTACTTCACCACATGTTTGTTAGTGTGTTGACAGCACAGGTAAAGTAAAAAAAAATGGGGGAGCCAATGAGAGTTCAGGATTTTGAAATCCTAAGCTCTCAGTGGCTTCCCCCCCCCCCCCCCCTGTTAACCCACTAAAATCATTTGGTACAAAATGTAAGGTGGGTGTCGTGTAAACTCAAGAGCAAAATGGCAATACTCCAGTTACCACGTTTAAAAGCAATTTATTTGTTTAGATATTGCTTTAGGGACCTTTTTCACCTTTGGCCTAGGTGTTTCCTTCTATTTAAAAAATTAATATATTTTTTTAGACTCTTAGAATACTTCTATATGTAGTTTACTTCTCTATGTAGTAATGTCTGCCATTGGTGACTCAAGAAATACTCAAAGAGCAAAGTTGATGTTTATTCTCAAAAAGACCAAGTGGTTTTATTGTTTTTTTTTACCATTTACTGATTCATTTTGCTGTTTTAGTTAAAAAAAAAAAAAAAAAAAAGTTAAAAAACTACGAGTTAATTTGACAAAATCTCATGTGGAAACAACCAATTCTATAACTTATATTGTATATTTCAGCTTTGGACTTTCTGCGAAAGACCTATGGAGATTTCGATCCAGCTATTCTGATGCTGTCATTATTCACCGCTGGATTAGCTGCGATCTTCATCAGTCGCTTTATTCCCTCTTCATCACCGGCTCAACAAAGGCAACAGCCTCCAACTGAGAAACTAGAGAAGAGGCGCAAGAAATAAATTAAAATCATACAAAAATGAAAACAACAGAACAAAAAAAAAAAAAACCTCCCCCCTCAAAGAAATAAAGAAAATAATTTAAAAGCAACACATTTTACTAATGACATTCTTTTTTTCTAAATAAAAAAAATAAAAATATTATATAAAATAAACTTTAAGAAAATTATGCAAGTGAAAAGAAATAAATCCAATGTTTAATTTTTTTTTTATTCAACTTTATTATTTTTTTAAGTTTCATCTTTGTCCTGATGTAACTAAATCTCTCTTTGTTAAGCTTTATCATTTCTTTTGTTTTTAAAGTCTGAAAAAAATAGTAAAATGTAAATTGTCATGTAAATATAACATATTTTCAGTTTGTTTGATTTCTTGTATATTTATAATTATTATTTAATCAATGTTTGTTTAGGTTTTTCTCTAATAATCCCGGGAAAATATCATTGCATTTAATATTAATGTATTACTTACTACGTATATCTTAACTGTACTAAGTAATCGTAAATATTTAAGTTACTTTTTTGTAGTAACAATTATTGTTATTAGCCTAATTATTCTCTTCTTTTTTTTATTAGCTAATGTTTTGTTGTTTTTAAAAATTGTGAAAACCAGATATTGTTTAATAAATGTTCTTTAGTGCCACGGCTTTAAGATCAGTAGTTAAAAATAAATCAAATTCTACACTATGAAACACTTGCGGATAATCCTATAAATGGAGGGGAATTAACAAAAGTACACTCAGGGTTATTTTATTTCTAGTTTTAAAAAATATCAGGGAATTCGGATGGTTTCTGCAACATTTTAATTTGTATTATTGATTTTAAGACTATATTAAATCTAGTTTATTTTATTCAACTAATTTTTGTTAAGCATTGCAAAGAGCTATCATATAGAAGTTTTTTTTTTAGTTTATGCCATAGAAATAGTGGGTTTTTGCCATGGAAATTCTTTAAACAAATTTTGTGGAAGAAAATCATACTTATAATAAATCCTTACTATGAGGCAAATTTTAATCTATGACCTTACAAAATTATATTAGGTGAATATGGCTCAAAGAGGGAATTCGATAAGATTATTCCTAAAGTTCTATGCAGACCAGTTTCAATTTCTTGAGTTAATTTAAAACGGTGGTTGAACTTTTCTTGTTATTTAACAATAAACTGACATGATTCACCACGTGTAAGTTCTAAAATATTTGGGGTTAAATCAACGAATTTTGTAAGATTGTATATAGAGGAAGTATGTATCACCTTAAATTACACTTGTACACTGCGTACTTTCTTCGTGGCACTAAAAAAAAAGAGGTTAACAAAATTTTGCCTATAAATTATTGAGACTTTTTTTTGTAAACGCAAAGATTTAAATATACAGCATGTATAATTACAAATTTAGCATTCCTCATTTTTTATTTTATAAAATTATGGTCATCACTGTGAAATTGAGAGTGAGATTATGATTTTATTTTTTTTTTTTAATTTATAAAATATGTTTGTTTTTTTTGTTACTTTGTGTTAAATTATTGGTCTGACATTATATATTTAAATATTAATAAATGAATATTGGAGGAGAAATATGAAATTATAAAAAATAAGTATAATTTTTTTTGAGAAAATGTTTAATCACTTGTGTGGTTTTTTCATCATTCGTGCACTTTATTTATTCCACTGATATTTCCGATTGTGTTTTTTTCAATCATTTATTTATCACCTTTTTGTGGAATTAATTTATATTTTCTCAAAAAATAATTATTAATGAATAAAATTAAAAAATACTTAGCACTTATTAAACTTTACTTTTTACATCTCATTCCTTTTTTTATGTAATTTTTAAAAAAAAAATTATTTATTTATAAAATTAATCTTAGAAATGTACCTTATAGTAAAAATTATTCTTACAAGTCTGTTTATGGTTATGCTGAATTAGATTGTTTAAGTTAATTAATAAAATAAAATAATAATCAAAATTATAATTTTATTTTGAATTTATTAACACGAAGGGAGATGGCTCATAAAATTAACATTTTTCTTGTGTGTACACTAACTATTATTTTAATATTAAATGTATTAGCTGTTGTAAACATTGTAGTCAATATCAGCTTCTCCCTTCTATGTAATTATTATTCATACTTATAAATTTTAAAATTTCAGCTAATCCATAATTTGACTTAATTAGTTGAATCTCTTTTAGTCCATTTTAATTTAGATGACCTAAGGACTGATTAAAAAATTGTTTGGATCTTAATTCCTTATTGCACCAATTTGTTTTCATTCAATATGAGGCTTAATGTTAAAATGTTCTCTACTTGAACTTCCGTTGTTGTTGTTTTTTTTAGTCAGAATCAGGTAAATAATATTTAAGAATTTAAATTTCACTGTTAATTTTTTAAATGTTGGTGCGATGGGATTGCCTTTAGTTTATTTTATAATCTTATTTACTTAAAAAAGTTGGAACCAAATATGCTTTCTAACAAAGACTATATTAAGCTATTAATTTAAAAATGGAAAAGAATATAATTATTATTGCTTTAATTTCTGAAAGAACATCTTGATCCTTGTTTATTAAATGATATTGATTTTTTTAATTTAATTTTTTTGTTTGTAATTTTTCTTTATTAAAAAAAACTCAATTCATTTTGGCTTTTTCTGTTGTTTTTTTTTATTTTCTATTTATTTTTTTAATGTAAATTCATAAGAAAATGTATTTTTTAGGTGTTTAAATTTAGAATGAACAAAAAAATGAAGGTCCTAATGCAACATTTGTGGGGCCAGCAGACCACGGAAAATTAATAAACGTTTTCACTTGTTTACACTTCTAGGCTGTTTTATGCCTTCTTTTATTATAATTTTTCCCTTTTGTCACTTGTTTTTTGATAAATAATATCTTAATTGTTAACCCCACAAAAGTGGAGTTGATTCAAGTCCTAGTGGGATGGAAACTAAAAGCAGAATGTAGCTTGGCCGTGGAAAAGAAGGAAGCTTGCTCCATAATGAAGCCCAACTAGAACCTGACTGGCCTAAATGACCAGATTCTATATGGCTGGTTCTGAATGGCGTTAGGCCATAATTTTGACCCTAGCGGAGTGTAGAGATATATCTCCACTTCTTGTTTTGTTTTTTTTAAATTATGGAATCCTATGGTATGGTGGGAAAAAGTATTAAGGCTAATTTATGTGACAATAAACAAGACAACCACATTTCCAAAGGAAAAGATGCTGCCACATAGGCCAAGATAGATGGCACCAGCAGTAATGTGAAAACAGTTCCGTGCTGGACTGTACCGAGGAATATGGTGTTTTTTTAGGGATCAGAGCTGATCAGTCTATATATTGAGAGGCTTTCTTAGTTTCTTTTTTTTTACACCTCATAATTATAATAATAAAAAAAAAAACATTCCAAAGGAATTTGTTGCAACTGTGTGATAAGCTGGATATGTTAAACTTATTCTTATTGTCATATTAATAAAGAGCCATCTAGTAGGCTTTGTTATACCATAGAGAGTAAGAATAAAGTAAACAACCATATGCAGATTAATGAGATACTGTCCAATAATTAATTACAATTAATTTACATTGTAATACCTCAAAACCCTTTCAATTTCTCCAACAGTCAACAGAGCTTCAGTTACATGATGGTAAGTATAACATACTTCCTTTTTTTTGTAATAATTCTATGTCAAAATGCTTAGTTATAAAATGTTGACAACTTCCCAACTTGGTTGTGAGGTTCAAATTCAAGAGAGGTGAGAAATGTTTCACACCAATGATCTCATCGGGTAGATAAGTAAAGGGACAGGATAATATCCCCGTCCTATAATGATCTAGGCTGTTGAACAAGACTAATTCCATTCTCTCCAATCTATCATGCCTGTTTTTCAAACACATTCAGGCACTTTTAAGTCTTATATTTTACCATGGATAATAAAAACTGCATATATCAAGAGATAACTTCACTTAAAATTTTTCTTACCTAAATTATTGTATAGACGTAAGAATGTTAAAAAAGCTAATATTATAGAGGCTTTATATCACTAACCAATGCTTCAGGCCTTACTCTCCATTGATAGAGTTGCTTCCTGTTTTTTCTTGATGCCAAAATGTCACGGTTTTCTTGTTATAAATAAATTGATGATTGCACTCAAAAGTTGCACTCACAAAGCCACCTGGTAATTCAAATAGCAGATTTGATTCACAACAGCTATCTATTACATAAAGATGTGACCGTGGTTTGGTTGAAAGATCATATAGGAATAACACCGAATGACATGGCGGATACTTTAGCGAGGGAGGGGGATCACTAAAGCAAAAACCTAAAGTACAAATTAACAATAATGGACTCAATAAATCAAGCTAAACATCGAGTTAAAAAAAAATGGATAGATGAATTCAAAGGTGATAACAGAACATGGAATTATAGAAAAATAGAGCCCACCCTGAGGTCCAAACCATGGTTCGCAGAGGTAAAAGGAAAGAACTTGGTGAGCGTGATAAATAGACTAAGATGCAACCACGGAATCTGCCCCAAGTACCTAAAGATGATCGGAAGAAGCTCCTCAGATATGTGTGACAGATGTAATGAAGTCGGAGATCTAGAGCATTTAATTATGAAGTGTACAAAGTACAGAGATAGTAGGGAGAGATTGCTCCATAGCATCTAAGATAAAATAAACCAACCAGTTCTTTATAGAAATATCCTTCAAAGCAATAATATCCATGTGTTTCGATACAATTTTCTAAATAGTGAACAAATAAAAATTTAAATTAATAGGAAAACAAGTAAATAAAAAACATTAATACTTGTATGGCTGTATAGTTGAAAAGCTAATGAATGCCAAAAGAAAAATAGACTGCCAATTAGTGTGGCACATAGCTTCCTCGCATCTTATCATGTACTATAACAATTATTGTTATATTACATTATTGTCATATTGTTTATTTTGTAAAAACTATTGATAGTTTTAGCGATCTTTAACACTTCATAGCGGTGTCGCAGTTGGTTTTACAAAAAAATTGTATTTGTAAAAAATGTTTGTCTCATTGAATAGATGAAGTTAGATTTATTCCCCAACCTTAAATTCCAATTTTAAATATAAAGTTCACGTTTACGCGAGCGTTGCTCGTGAACGCTTGGACGGATAACGTTGTCCAACGAACTCGTCCTGGGCATTGGTAAAATGAACATTTCTACCAAATTTCATCAATATCGGTCGACATTTACTCAAGTTATCGTCGCACGTTTCATAATTCGCGGACACACAGACAGACAGACACGAGACCAAAAATGTTCCCTGATGTCTGAAACGGATTTCTGTCTTGGAATTTTTGAAATCGGAGGCATAAAAGTTTTTCGTTCTCAAAAGTGAACACAATGCTTCCGTTACCTTCGGTAAGCTCGGAAGCAAAAAGATGATTGCACAGTTTTAGACTTAAGAGGTAGCAGAAAGTAGAGTAGAGGTATATAAAATAAAACTTATGTTTATAGATAGTATAATATTTTATATATTTTTTTCGGATGGGGGACAGAAGAAATTTCCATCAAGAAAAGTGACAAATTAAATGTAGTACTAGGAAGTTAGGATGTATCAGGAGGTTGCTAACATAATTTTCACTTTTGAGTATTATTTCGTCAGAAGCATTATAATATAGTACCGGGAAGTTAGAAGATAACAGGAGGTAGCTCAATTTTCACCTTTATAGTTCTATATTTCTCCTATAGGAGCGCTCAATGGCAACTGTCTTCAGAGGAAGGGTGTAAAAGTTGGCTACACTGCATTCAATGCCCCAAAACATCCATGATTCAATGTTTTTCATGAAGTGCATAAAATTTCAACACTGTCTTCCCTCTGATTTTATTTATATGAAAGGTTATATAAAAGACAAGTTATAAACATTGTAGTTTTTTCTTCATTTTTCACAATAATTAGCTTTAAATTGTACACACTTTACTGTTCTCTGTTTCTATCACACTTTCAATTAAAAGAATAAAAACAGTGGGAACATTATTTGTGATAACTGCATGGTGTAAAAATGCAGATTGAAAAAAAAAAATGTTTCTCAATGCCAATCTAACATAAAATTTTGTAAAGAATATGTTACTTGGAATATGGATACTTGGAGGTGGAGATTCTTTCTATTTTTGTTATTTATTTTAAATAACTATGCATACAGACTTGGAGGGGATACTCCTGATTCTATATTCTATATCAAAATTAATCTGAATCTAGGTTTAATTCCCTCAGAGTCCACATTAATGATAATAATGTACTGTAAAGTTGAGAGTGGTCCCTTAATCCTTTAATGAAAAACCCTTTTGCAAATAAGTTAAACCATACTTTTTTTTAAACTTAAGGCCTCATTTGCACTGAAGATTCCAAAATGCGATTCTCGAATGAAAGATTCTAAACCAAAAGGCTAATGGCCATACAGACTACGATTCCGGAAGGCGATTCATATGAGATTCTCAAATTCAGTCGCCAGGCACCATTGGCTGCCTCGATTCTTTTTAGAATCAAGCGGCTGATGTTACATTGTGCTATAAGGGCTCATACAGACTAGAGATTCCGAATCGCCTTACATTATAACCTGCTTGCTATTTATTAAGATTAAATAAAATATTTTATCTACGATTGATACGAAATATAAACATTATATCTCTGTTTAGATGCGTAGAAAGTGATTATTTACGTACTTGTATTCATTGCGCATGCGCATCTCATAGTTCTGAAGAATTCCTCTTCTTTACCACGCTAGCGTGGTAAAGAAGAGGAATTCTTCAGCTTTACGCACGATTAGCGAGTTTGTTTACATTTAACAAAACTAATTTGCTGTTCTTTTATTAAATTAACTGTTTATATCGAGTTTTTAGTGAAAAACAATGAGTGAATCAAGTGACTTTGACGAAAATGTGGAGAATAATACTCCTCCAGAAATAATTAATTCGGCAAAAAATACAACTCAAGAATGAATGCCATCTTTATCAAGAGAGAGATACAAACTTGCATTCAGCAAGTTTATTTGTCCTATATTTATTATTTAAATCTAACAATCGTAGATAAAGTACGGTACATACATTGCTCGTGTGGTTTTACTACCCTCGCTGTCGCTCGGGTGCAAACTCCACACTCGCATGCAAAATGCTGCTTTCTGTAAAAATGCAACTTTCCGTAAAAAATGCTTCAGTTAAAATCAGAAACAGATTATAAAGAGGTATTATTTGAAAATAAATTATTTAGAACATTCACAGAAAATTTGCTTTATTTCAAAATATTATCAAAACATTTGAAAATGACAACTAATAATTGAAAATTTCATTAAAATTGATATTTATTTTATTTAGTTCCAGTTTTTATCGACAATTCTAAACACAAATTATTATTTGCTCTAAAAAAAAATAACAACCGAGTTTTGTTTGAATAATTTTATATTATTATTGCCAATTGCAAACATTCAGAAAGTATCTTATTACTTTATACCAAACATTATAGAAGTTTGTTTTACTGCCATTTTGAAAACAGCCAAATATAAAAAATATTTATTTAAAAAAATATAAAACTTCCGTGAAGAACTAGAGAGAAACTATAAAAAAATAAATATAATGAAATAAGAGACGATAAATCTCATTACAAACTTTTTTGGAGAGGGGATAGAGTTTTTAGAAGTTTACTCTCTAGCTCTTCTTTCAACATTTATTTATTTAAAACCTACAATAGTAATACAACATTATTAATTTTGTTTCTTGTGCTCAAAGCATTTCAGATAAAATAAGATATATTTTTTAATAATTTTCTTTACAAGAAATTTATTATTAATTTGACAAAAACTTTCTTCTTTTTTTAATCCATTTATTGATGTGGAAAATTTAACCAAATTTGGTTAATGAAGTTCTGTGGAGGCTATAAAAGAGATATTTTATCTAGAAAAATCAGTCAGAGATCAAAGGAAGAAACAGCGAGGAAGGGGCTTTCTTACTCTGAAAATATAAAAGAAAAAATAAATAAATCAATTTACTTTTTCTGATATAATTTACTAGAGTTCAGGATATAATTACATTCTGAACTCTAGTGAAATTTCTAGTTACTTATGGTTCAGTAATCTGGACCTTATTATAAACTGAATATGACTTAAGGAAATAGGAAAGAAAAATATTTGAATCTTTTAATGAAAGTAATAACTAGAGGATTAGAAAAAAACTGAGAATTAATAGGAACTATACGGAAAGATTAAAACTTTATTAGTTCTCAAAAACAGAAAAGATCACCTAGGCCACCTCTTAACGTGTTCAAGACGGACGAACAAAAAGCTTGGCACAACTCAGTGCCTGGGGAATAAAACAAAAATAAATACAGGAGAGCGGAAAGTATATATAGAACCGTACAGATTTGCTCTACAGAGCTAACAGGTTAAATATTATCAGAACCATGGGCCTGGGCATTAGAAAATATGTGCCAGAGTGGACTACGATTGCATTGAAAACATATATAATACAAAATAAGTTGGTTGTGCGTGAAGTCTAACGTAAAAAGGGCTTCGTTGGTATTGTAAACAGAAAATTCGTTAGTACAAGGGGGAGACGCAAAATATTGATGTTTTTTTGACAAAATGGTATGAAAAAGTAAATACAATCAACAAGCGTTATATATTTTTGTAATCTTTAATACTAGAAATTTTCAATTTCCTATCTCGATATTGGAACCGAACAGAGTGACAGACAGACAAAGGAACAAAACTATAAGGGTTTCTTTTTTTGGTTTTACCAACGAAACCCTAAAAAGGCTCAAGCTCACATGCATTCCCAACATTAGCAATGAAAGGTTGAAGTAGTATAATTTTTAATAAATGCAATTTGAATTGGTTAAAGGAAAAACTAACATCAATGAACTAAGAATATTTTATCATAAATATTATATTGAAAACAATTGAAAGACAATTAAACATGAACCATGATAATAATAATAATATTAAAAAAAAAAAAAAAAATAACTAATACACATATAAAATAGAGTACAGTATAAAAATATTAATTTTGTTTATTGGACTTTCTTTTACTTATTATCACTTGTATAATTAATTCACTTCTAAGAGAGCAGAACCAAGGTCAATAAATGGAAGAGTACAGGCATCACAACCACAAGAATTTCTTTTCTTCTTCTTTTATGTATTTTACAATATTCCAAAAACAGAATTTATTATTTTAAAATTTGTAACATACCAAGATTTGTTCTAATATTATTTTATCTATACTGTATAACTTTAAATTTAAGCAACACCTTTTTATTAAAAATTTTAACGTCCAAAATTAGGTTGCGGCTTAAATTTGAACCTTATTTTTAAATAGACTTTTTTTTCAAATTTTAAAGTGCTAAGACTTCAGTGCGGCTTAAATTCAAAGTAATATGGCATTTATTCTAAAAACCAATAACAAAATATATATAACAATAGTAAAAGACAAGGAATGTTCTAAGTTCTACGATTTCTTAAAATAATGAACACAAAACTCTATATTATATACCAAGATTTTGATTACATTATTAATTTATTTAATTTTACTATTTAAACATTTTTTTTGTTTTTAATTTTATTAACTTAAATAAAGATTCTTTTTAGTTAATCTTAATCTAATATCTTCAATTTTTTGGGAAAAAAATAAATTAAACAACCAATTTTTTTTAACATTATCTCAGTGAATTAATTATCTGTACATAAAGCATTTTCATTAATATTTTGTTCCATTTATTCATTCCTTCTAATAAAAATAGCAGTATTTGATCAATATTTCCTTTCAATGACGATAAAAAATGAAATGTACAATTATTTTCTAAATTCTGACTTCAATAAAATCTAAAAATAATTTAATTATAAAAATAAAAGAGCACACATTAAACATTAATTAAAAACAAACTTAAAATACATTTGTTCATTTAACAAATAAGAGAATAATTAGTTTAATAAATGCAACATCCCCATTTTTTTTGTTGTTGTTTTTAGATTAACTTAAAATAAAAGTACGAACATATTTAATGAAAATACTACATAAATATACATGTCTTCTGTTAATACTGATCACTGAACAATTACAGAGAGAAAGTCATTAACTATAAAGTTTAGTTATCACAGATGTGTTCAGTAAACAAGAAGAAAGAAGACCCGCATCCAGAGGTAGAATGGAATTAAGAGCTTCCACTAGGTTTATTAGGATCAGCACTGGGAGCAGAAAGCTTAAACAATCTGGTCAACATAAAAGTAATACATGGTATTTGTTTTTTCGCATGCATTCTCTTATCACCTGGTACGTTTGATTCAAAATCAATTGCCACCCTCTGATTGACTATAGTGAGCAAAGTTAAAATATCAAATTCAAACGGGTACTCCTGAAGAACTGAACAGAGTGATTGAATGAACCATGAACCACGTGTTGTGTTCCTCCATGAATAATGACCTGAAAAAAAAATAGTAGACCATAAATTAAGTCCTATTGAAATTTTACAAAATTCAGGTGTTTGTTTAAATATAGAACGATGCCTCTACTATTGCACCTCACAAGCTTTGATGTTACAGTACCATTCAGGTAGTGGAAGTCTTTCATCCACACATCCTGTTTTAGCAATGGCACTGTAGCATATCTGCATAGAAGAAAAATTGCATTCCCATGTCTTTTTTCTATCAATTTAAAGTAAGTAGATTGACATGGATCAACCAACACAGCATTTAATAATGTCAATATTGGAGCCACATAAACAGAATTTTTTAAGTTGGATGCATGGATTTGGGATAAATTACACTCCAAGGATACTTTTATCTTGGGAATGTTTCAAATTCAAAGTACCGAGTTCTTCTCTAATTCTTCCCTCAAAAGCACTGTGTCAATATTATTAAACATGTTTAATAAATGTCTTTTATGCACTGAAAGAAAGCCATCGAAATGGGGAAGTCAAAGCAAAAGGAGTTTAGTTAAAAAATTTTATAGCACATCTATGTTAACCTGTATGAATATACCCACTTAGACCACCAACCTATGGTATGGTATCTTTAAGAATATATCATGTTGCGGTAAAAATAACTAGGTTGCACAATGGTCGATTCAAACCACAAATCATCATCATCAAAGCTGGCAAAAAGATGGAAGGCTAGAATTAGCATAAGTTTATGTACCTCTAGTACCCTCCAGAAGATGACTACTTTTGGTTTAAAGTTAACTTTAATAATGAGATTTATTTCTTTATAATTGTTTTGCATGTAAAACTAAGACTAATTGGATTAATCTAGCTAAGGATCTAAATAAAACTGAATACAATTTAAAGAGTAAACATGGCCAGCATATTTTAAAATTTCAATAAAAAAATATTTCAAAAATAATAAAGATCAAGATATACCAACTCTCATCAAGTTGTTTTTGGTCACAATCTGGAGAAGGTAAATTTTGATCTGAAAAAACAAAAACCATCTACACATTTCATTGAATTACTTTTATCTCCAGGTGGGAGAAAAAGTTATGATTTTGGATTAGTTTAGAGGGACTAAAGAAGTCTTTTCTTCCATGAACTCAAAAGTAGGGAGAAAAAGTAAACGTAGGGAGAAAAAGAAGGATTGCCAACTTGATTATTTTATAAATAGTAGAGAATGAATGGCTAATGTAATGAAGTTGTTGAAATCAGGTTGGTGACACTGCTTTTTCTACCTTGTTTATAACCTGCATCTAAATAACCTTCTATTTGAGTTTAATGCAATTCTTATTTGTTTTTAATATTGAATCTCTTACATCTGCTATTAAAAGTGCTAACAATTATAGTTATTTATTAAAATAATTAATTAAAACTGTGCAATGGATGCAGAAGTGTATTTTCTTCCTACTGGAGATAAAATATTGTATGTACCTCGGGACTAAAGTGCCATTATTCCCCTCACGATAATTATCGCTAAGTAGCGATATTCCCTCAGCTGCGCCTCGGGAATTAAAAAGTCTAATTCCCTCGTCTTTGCCTCAAGAACCAACTTTTTTGCTCAGGGAATAATGGCTTACTTTACTCCCTAGGTGCATAAATAACTATTAATCCATAGTTTTATGTATTACTTTTTAATTATGTAATGTTTAATTATGATTATGTTTATTACTTTTATTTTGCCGTAGTGTAAATTTATTAAAATAAAATAAAAACAAACCGATTTAATGTTTACCTGGCATTGTTGAATAAGCTATGAGGAAGTCAGCGTACACCGGTATCGTATAACTACCAGGAGCAGAATCAGCCCTTGTAACAGTCACACCTGAGTCAAGTCGGTCCCCTTGACAAGCCTGAAATCATAAATACATTGATCAAATATTTGTAAATAAAGCCTTAAATAATAATACAGGAACCTAAAATTAGCAAAACTCTAAAATGTTTCCATTTTTGTGGTTGTTCCTAATAAAAAAAAAAAAACAGGACCAGAAAAAAAACACAGGGAAGTACTTGCATCTAAGTACCTTTTAGGGTTTTGTAGGTTATATGGCATACACGTTATTATATTATATGCTGAAATAACATGTTATATTACCCTATCCCACCCTATATGAAGGTAAAAAATATAAACTAATTTAAATTTTGTTGTTCGTAGCGGGTCATTAGGGATGTAGGTACAAATTTAAATGGATGACCCCCAAAAAAACTCTGAACTTTTCCTCACTTCGAGGCCACTTTTACTTTTTTTTACTTTTACTCACCATAGGCGAGGAAAAGTAAAAAAAAAAAAAAAAAAAAAAAAAAAAAAAAAAAAAAAAAAAATAGTGTAGAATAAAGAGAGTAGAGTAGGGGTACCTGGTTCGATTCCCCGGGGGTCACAATGTTTAACATTATTAATAACAAAAAATAAAATTTTTTACTGTAAATTTTCATTGCCCCACCATAAGGTATTTGCATGATTTATTTCAAAATTTTAGCACTAGCTGTTATAGGGTGTTTGGGAGAGCGTAGACTTTTTTTGGGAGTAATTTTGGCTAAAACGAAATATTGGCAGTAAAAAGCAAAATACTCATAAGATGTAATACATGTAAGTAATCTACTCTCCAGTAGCTTTCATTTGACACTCTACTCGAAAATTTAAAAAAATGAAACATTTTGAGCTTAGCATCTGTTTGATGCCACTAAACTGATTTATAATTTGAGTTAATAAAAATAAATTCCCTTTATCTGTTAAAACGATTTTCTTTAGAGTCCTGACGTTGTGTCAGCTGAACAGCTGGCACACTGCTGGCTGTGGCTTGTTTAAAACTGTTGTAGCTGTTTCATTAATAATAATAATATTATTGATGGGGGATGCGCTTAGGCCTGCCAAAAAGTTTATTTATCTACATCTATAATGTATGACATGGGCCTGGTGCATCACTAGATCAGCTGTATAAACTGTAGTATTGGCTTCTGTAATTCTGGATTGACACCACTTCACTTACATCTATTTTATTATTGTCATAAATTAATTTTCATTTTAACTCAATTATTACACCTTATGTGGCGGACAGCCAATAAGATTTATTAGTATGGATTTAATTTCATAACTTCCATCCAATCTTCATTCTATTATAAATGAAAGCAAGACATAACTAACTACGCAGCAAGAATGAGTAGGGCGGGTGACAGTGACAACCCAGATCTGGGTTCATTACACGGACTAAGCCCTTGCAAGAATGAGTTAGAAACAAACCTGTATGAAGAAAAGCTTGGGTTTGCCTGCCAGACTCTTACACTGATCTGCAGTAAATCTGCTAAATATATCATCATGTTTATACATAGAATTTTTAGAATAGAGGCAACCATCATCACCATGAGTTAAAATACACATAACAAAACAGTCGTTGTTCGAATGATCCATATTTGAAACTGAAAACAAAAGAAAATGAATTATTATATTGAAGTGGAATTTTAGAAAACAAAGAGCAAACTATAAGACATATTTCCTATCATAAAAAAAAAATAAATTATATAAAAGTAAATACATAAAATTAAGTGTATAACTTACACTTGTCAATTTGATCAAATAGCTCAGCTGTAGTTAAATCCTTATAACTGAAAACATTAAAACCAAGATTGCCCAATGTGTTCCTAAGATTAATCTCATCTTCATTTGTTCCTAGACGTGGCTTAAACTGAGACATCAAGAAATTCTCATGGTTAAAAATTACAGCTACACCTCGATTCTTATGGTTTAAATTATAAAAGAGATCATTTTTTCCTGAGACCATTTTCACTGTATTTTTAGATTTAGGGCTAGAAAATAAAAGAAATTAGTAGTACAATAATACAAATCATTTTCAACCACATTAATAAATTATTTTTTTCTTAATTAATAATAATTTCCTTTTGAGGCCCAACATACCTTCGGAGTTAACCACTTGAAGTTAACAAACCTTCAGGTACAACTAATTATCAAGGGCTGAATGTGTTAAAGAACGGGAAGTTGTTTAGAAAACAAAGTTACTAAAAATAATTCAAGCTTCCACTACATTCAGCTTGTAAGTCTTGAAAATGCAGGGTCACAAATAGGGTAAACATCTAAGATATATAAAAAAAAAAAAACCAAAGGTAAAATAAAAAATGTTTAGTAAGTTTCATCATTTCTATATTATGATTTCCCAATTATAAACTAAATAGGGTTAGCAATTATATTATTAATAATTAAACGTTTAATAATTTTTATATGCATTAGCAAGATATGTCCACCTTCCTTTATTATATGGTTGTAATGAGTAGTAACCCTTTAATCAATGCTATTTTTAATCGCAAAATTTGTCTCTTATATTATCTCCTGCCTCAGAGAAGTGGGTTAAAGATAATCTATGACATGCCATTGACATCCTACCAGTTTATCTTAAAAATAAACATGTATTAAGTAAATGTACAATGCAAACAGTAAGTGTATCTAATGATAAAAAAAACAGGTTATAGCAAAGATTAAATATTAAGTGTAAATCAATTTTTTTTACGACATATTTAGGAACAAAAATAACACATTATACATGTAACACATAATTAACATATAATACAACAAATAAACAAGGCTTGTGCACGGATCCTATTGCTATAATAAAAGGCCCTATCCCTTCGTGGCTTTAAAATAAATAGGATGAAAAAAAAAACCACCATCGTAACTTTTCCTTATATCATTATTTACATTACTGCCAATTTTTATCCATTTACAAAGATTTTTATTATGTAATTAACAAGAACATAGGCAGTTGTTAGGAGTCAATTGGCACAAAAAATTAAATATCAAATAAAACGAAAAAGTTAACAAATAAAATGGGTTATAGGAAGTATAAGTAAATATGAAAATAAATAAATAGGAATATTTGTACCTTTTACTAAAGTTATTCGAACTCAATTGACTAACATTCAATTTCATAAATAATAATTTAAAATTAGAAAATAAATTTTTACAGAATATATTAAACATACCCCTATTAGTCTATCGCCCACTTTCAATAGTTAAAAAATAAAATAATAAGGGAAAACTCCATATTCTTCCCAATCAAACCGATGTTCTCAGAAGTTTCTTGCTTATTAATCACTCAAATAAATTCAAATTAAGTGTTATCATTGAATATTATTTTTGTTATTTACTAATATTTACAATAGAGTATTTTACAATTATTCTAGTTAATAGTTAATATTTAAAAGATAAAAAATAATAATAACCTAGTATATTTTTAATTTTAGAAAGTTATACTGAAATAAATATTTTAAAAAATGTTAAATATTATAGAACAATTTAAGATTAAAAAACAATTAATTATTTAATAATATTTCACTACCACCCTAATTACTTACGATGAAGTTTTAAAAGGCCAACACATATTTTTCAATCGGCTGAGCGCACTTACAAATAAAAACTTATTGGTGCTCTTCTTTTACATACTTCAAATACCTATACGTAAAAAAATAATAAAAGATTAAGATAAGAGTTATCTCATATATTTAAAGCTAATGAATCAGATTTTATAAATTGCACAATTGAAGTATATAAAGGTACTCAAGGAAAAAGTTAATTTCTAGACATTATACATCTGGGAAATACTGATAGATGAACAGGTGAAAGTGTGAAATCAAGAATATCCAAGGTTGCTGATGTAAGAGTCATTTGCTTTTATTTAATATTACAATTTGTTCAAATATGTACCTGTAAAAGGTAACCACCTGCCTAGGATGACCACTTTTAGTTGGTCCCCTCAGTGATTAAACTAATAGAATTGTATGAAAAAATGAAATAGTACACAGTACATTTAAAAAAAAACAAAAAAAAAACAACTTATAGTCCAGGAGATAGCGTGCAAAAAAGTGTCTGACTAACATCAAGCTAGAATTTTGTATACAAGTAAATCTTTTAGTGCCTTTTAAGAATATGTGGTCGGCTAAGTTCGTCTGCGGGACATAGCTTGGCAATAGGAGTTTGAAAAAAACAACCCGGTGGAGAGCGGCCATATCTCACCAATTATACCAAATCAAGTCGATGTTATTTTCACACTTGATAGGTTAGTTATTCAAATATTACTAAAAATCAACGCGGTCACCTGTCAACGGACAAACTAACATCAACTTGATTTTCGGTCTACTAACTAATTCTGTACTCAGGATCATGAAAATCACCTTGTCCACCATAATTGGTGAGATATGGCCGCTTTCCACCAGTTTGTTTTTTTCAAACACCTATTGCCAAGCTATGTCCCGCAGACGAACTTAGCCGACTACACATTCTTAAAAGACGCTAAAAGATTGACTTGTATACAAAATTCTAGCTTGATGTTAGTCAGACACTTTTTTGCACGCTATCTCCTGGACTATTAGATCATACTTGTTTTATCATCAAATATTGGTTTATTTTATTCTAGAGATATGTGACTATTTGAAGAGATATTGTGAAGTTCTTTCTTTGCATTTTCCACAACAGTTACAAGTTGTCATTTTATAATGAAGAATTTTTTTTTCTATTTTAAAGGTAAAAATAAAACTGGTGTTTTTTTCCTCTTACAAAACATTCTTTAAGGGACAAATCTTAACTCCTGTACTTCATGTTAAAGCTTCCTCCAAAGTACAAAAGTAGTAATTATATTCCAAACAGGAGGAATAATAATAAATATATTGGTAAGTTGTCAACTACAAAGATCATATTCAAAGCAATCCTTTACTTTCTCTTTGTAACATTATACATTTTTTTTAGGTATTTTGTAAAAAAAAAGGATTTTTAAGGTTTCAGATTTCATGGTTTTCTTAGGTTTAAGTTCTGAGGTAACTCATTATAATAATCGTATAGCTTTTGAACGATATCACAAAAAATCGAATGCAATAGAACTCCTATTAACCGGCCATCTTGGGAGCAATCCCATATTTGATTAACAAAATAGCTGTAAACTAGTTACATTTGTCACTCATTTCACACTAAACAATAACATATGTGCAGCAATATGTTAAAGATCAATTAACTACGACGGAAATGTGTCAACAGATATCTTCACAAACAGAAGTAAATAGACCTTTAGCATTATACCACGTCAGAAAGGTAGGTGACACTCCAGTGTGGATTCACCCCCAGCTGAGCAGCCATTTGAACCGAACCTGATAAGAGAGCTTCTACTGTGCTATCAACTTTACAGTAGTAAAACATTTCGCATATTACATGCCAAGCAATGCAAATTACCCTTGAATTTGAGTAGTATTTACACATTAAAGTAATTTGGGGTGGTAACAAAAATAAATAAGCGATGGTGGGTCTATTAGAAACACACCCTGTTTTAAAACAGGACATGAGTGGATCAGCCTCTTTACACATTCACTTGATATGATCATCAGTGTGGACATGGCTTACCTCCCTGGGATGTGATCAATCACCAGATATATCAGGTAAATAATGTTGGTCTCAAGCGAGAGGTTGCAAACTACTTAGCTACACCCCAGTCCCTCGCTAAAACTCTGACCACCACTATTATTTAAGTGGTTGTTTGGTCAATCAAAAACTATTTAGGATATAATTAAATCATCTTAGTTATCAACACATGATAGTTCTCCTCTATCAGCTCTACAGAACTCAACTTTCTCTATTTATTTATTTATTATTTTACGAGGGTGTTATCAATCTTCTAGTTTGGTGTTCCCCATGCATTCTTCTGTTAAACAAAATCTAATAACTACACCAAAAATATCCCTAATAGCAATTGTATAAAATGAATACCACAAATGCAACTATCATTAATCTTGAATAAAGTTCATTTTAAAACCTAAGCGTTGTAGAATTTCTTTTAAAAGTTAAGATCTGGTAAAAGTATGAGTTGATACTAATGATATTCTAGAATGAGGGATAGGTGATAAAATCCCCCATATTAAATAAAAAACCTAAATTTTGTGTACCCTTGAATTTTCAATAGCCGCTTCGCAGTGCTCCGCTCATTTCCTGAAGAAAAACAACCAGGTAGAGGTCCAACTCGAAGAAATTTCAATGGCACATACAATCCGAATTAGCCGGGCTTTCTAACAAACTACTTCTTTACTCACTCAACTTTTGTTTTAATATGATTTAAGGAGAAAATCCTGTGCATAAATCCAGACACATTTACCACACGTAATACAGCAAAAACAAAAATCTAATGTTATACAGCATAAATCTAATATATTAATTACAACTACTAAATAAGTCAGTGCACATCCATATCATACAATTTAAGTACTTTAGTAAAATTAACTACGAAGATTTGCTTACAAGATACAAGATCGCGCCAAAACCACAAAACAGGAAACAATCGAGATATGGCAAAATACCTGTAAATAATATTTATCCTGTATACCAAATGCACTATCTACTAAATTAACTACCAAATAAGGAAGCATTTAGCACTTCTAGAATGACGGTAAGACGAAATAATAATGGAAAATGTAATAGCAAATCGTTTCTATTCACTAATCCAGATTTTTCTAGTTAAAAAAACGACATATGCTACTAACTGCTTTTAAATCATAATACACTTATTAGGCTACAATCTAAAACTAAAATAAAAAGAAAAGAACAAAATAAATGTAAAAGAAAGCAGCAAACTAAAAAGATTTCTTACAAGCAAGAGAGGGCGAATCCGTCACTTTCATCAGAATGTTGTCCATCGGGATTTTCCATTGCAAAAATTATAAATAAAACTTAAATGTATTGTATTTAAAACTTACAGTAATGAACAAGGACAGGCGATTTTACTGTTCGTCAAACCGCACCAAGATTTAATACGAAATTAAAGCCAGAAAACACTTCAACAACAAAATCCAAGCTGAAGAGTGGTTTGTTTAGTTGGTTAAAAACTCAAAAAGATAGTGGAGGGGGAGGGGATTTCTTATGACTCATTCAATCGAGATGTCTCTCTTTAGTGTGTCAATGGACAAAATCATCTGACATAGAAATTAGGATAAAAATATGGAGTAATTTGTTATTTAATTAGTATCCTATATATTTTTAATTATTTAAGTCATTGCAAATATATTTTCAGTTATTTCATTGCTGCAACAAGGGGGCGGGGGGGGGGGGACGATAACGATTTCAAGGTCAATACAACTTCCGCGGGTTTTTTTAAGTGAGTCCAATATTCCCGCTTCTGGCTTCTAATAAATTTGAATTAAAATACTCTTCACAATTTTAATTAAAGGAACATTAAAATAAAAGAACATTTCAATTAATCGAATTAATTTAACGATATTATAAAATATTTTGGAGAAAATTATCTAATAAAGTTGGCTAAAAACCTTAATGATACATTTCAACAAAAAAAGAAAGATAATAACCCAAGGACGGTGCATAGACTATATACACCATCCATGATAATAACCCATGAAATAGTTACCTTTTAATGGTTTTTAAATTCACCTGTTTTGAAATCTATTATTAGAATTAGAACCAGGACTAATTCAGGAAGAAAAAAAAATACAAATTCCGCTCATAGATGCATTATTTTTAAATATTGGAGAGGGGAAAGCAATGGTCCAGAAGTAAATTCAGATTTACAGGCCCCCTAGGTTAGCTATTGAGGAAAATATTTTTTAAGGGTGAAACTGTGAGACTATAAACACCCTGAAATTATTTTAAAAAATATTCATTTTAGAGTTAATAAAACTATGTTTTTAAAAAGTTGTTTTAGTGTTGGTCTAATAGAATTTGCTAGTCAATGTGTTCAGTCTACATTATGGTAGTTCCTTGTCCGAAGTGAAATGGAAAAATACAGAGAAATGAACTTCCCTAATGATGCTAGACCCAACGCCTGGCTAACACAGGTAGTGTATTCAGGCGAGTAGAGTAACTCTAGCCGTAGAACCATGAAAATACACTCCGTAGAACACTATACTGCATGCAGTAAAGTGGACCCCCGCAACTGCTCCCACTCCACTAGCTTCCACCATGAGTGCCCATATGAATTTTTCCAGGGGGGGGGGGGGGGGGGGGGCACCGACACCAGGGAGGGGGTGGGGGTAGGTTTCTTGAAAGCAAAACACCTGACTTGTCGACGGAAATATATATTTTTCCTCTTTTCCTGGGCTAGGGGGGGCCACCCCCCTCATAGGTATGGGCGCCCATGACTCCCACGCTCTACCCATGTTAACATCTTCAATAGCAAGTAGTTTAGTTACAGCGTGCATGTTGTTGAGCAATCTTTTCTGCATGTTTTGTGAAAATGTTGATCAAGTTCACGGATGCTGAGACTGTATAACTTGTTGATCATGTGTGTCTGTTGAACTTAAGAAGTGCAAAGTATAGAAACAGAAACATGAGGCCTGCCGGAGAAAAATAAATTATTTTTAAATTAGAAAAAAGTGGCTTTGGTTTGTTAGGACCAAAACAAAAGATTAAAAATGTAAGGAGCACTTATAACGGAATGACTTAACCAACAGCTTTTACTCAGCTCACTATAATTACTTTGCTGTACTTACCAGCTTACGTGTAAACGCTCCAATATCAAAATTGGTAGAGTAGCGAGTAGAGTGAACTCTACTTATGTAAACCAGGCGTAAGATTGTATTGCTGTCTAACACCCTCTCCTCTAATTTAAAAAATTTCTCCTTCTGAAATTTAAAAAGTATCTTCCCATTCAAAACATTAAATATTTAAGTTTCTTGGCGTTACTGGAGAAAATTATGAAATTTACACACACTTTTATTAACACCACATCTTCTAAAGCATCTAACTAATACAACAATGTAAGCATCCAAGACATGCATGTCAAAAGAAGGATTCAACAACTGAGTTAAAAATCTAAAATTTCTTCCATAATACACTAGGGAAGTGTGACGTCACTTACGTAAAAAAAAGTGTGTGTTTTTATGTTGGCTAATCTGCGCTGGCTCATAACAAACAATTATACAAATGGGTTATATCAGTGCTATTTTATTTTTTAATCAATTTTATTAATTTAAGAATTAAAATGTCTCAATGCTTTGAATTTGGGTGCAACCATAGAGCCTTAAAAAATAAATGTCACTTTTACCCTAATACAAATCCATTTTCTGTGTGGCGCAACATCTGTAGGTAAATTATCTTTTATATCTTACTTGAGTTATTTGTAAGAATTATTTGTTTTATCATCTATAATGTATTCATTTATTGGCTTATTAATGATGCTACGATATATGATTAGATTATAATCAGTTAAAAAAGCTTTTAATAGAATAAAAAGAGGAAAAAACTATAAAATGCTTACAGAACAAAAGTAAACAATTGTTTGTTATGAGCCAAAAAAAGATACAATACAATCCTTTATTTGTACACTCTAATAGATGTTTTTGTCCATATACATGCAGTTATTGTACAAAATCAGCACTAGGCTGAGGATTATTGAGTTCGAATTTGTTGTTACTTATTTATATTATAATGGTAGGTTTATTATGTTCATTCATACATCCACACATTTTAATTTTGTTTTGCTCTTTAATTAATTTATTTTCTACTTTAAAGTTCACATGTACCTCTTATATTCCACACATACATACTTGATTTACTTTTTAGTTAGTATTATAATTAGAACACAAGTAAACAATTGTTTGTTATCAGCCAAAAAAAGATAACCTTACAAAAAATCGTGGAGGGCGCCTGACATCACAGCAACCTTCGTCACTTTATGTAACCTCCGCTCTTACGCGATAAAAAAAATAGTAAACAAATTATTTCCTCTTTTCCTCTCCTCTCTTCTCATTCCTCTTTTTGAATAGATACTTAACAGGAGATCTATGCATCCAAGGGCAATAATTGTGAATATATAAATATTTTTATTAATATAATTAGGAATACATATAAGGCACAAAACAAGACATAAAATTAGAATGTAACAATATTATAAAGAAATCCTAACAGTGCGTTTCAAAAGAAATATTAGTGAATAATTTGAATGAAATTCTTTGAATGTAACAAACAATATTAAATTCTTAGGGTGAAGTCTCATGGGTTTCCAAGTGTTATTGTTATCACAAGTATATTTCAGTACGGAGATTTTCAGAGGTCGCTCTTTGGGCGCTTGGCAACCCATTCTTTGATCTTAGGCAATTCCAAAACCTTATCTTTAAGCTGCTTCAGATTAGGATACTTTTCAGTGAAGTCCATGTCAAGCATATGGCATAGGTAGTCATAGATACCAACATAGTATAAATCTCCCCAGGACAGCTAAAAACAACAAATAATACAAAATATGTTAAAGAAAGAAAGTTCAAATTTAGGTCCAGCAATTCAAATAATTGATTATTATTAAAGAAATCTTTAATTTTTTATATATTTATAGATGAAGCGAAGAAGAAAGCTAAACCACAGAGAACCATGTATTCCAATGAAGCAAATCACAATATTTATCTCCTTTTCCAACTTCCTACGTTGAAGGACTGCATCTAAACGCTACAACTTTACCCTCCTAATGCTGTAAAATCACTCGTACTAAAGAATGGTTGTTACTGTGGAGTCCAATTTGGTCGCTTACTACTGACGACACTGAAGAGTGCTAGAAAAGTGGCTTATTAAATTGATTCTCAATATTTGGGTATCTTTTATCTTATCCCCAAATAGTCACTTACTTTTCCGTTAGCAAGGTATCCTCCATTATCTTTCACTAGTTGATCAAACTTAGGAAGAAAGACGGGCACAATATCCTTTAACACAGCTTCTTTCTTCTTGGCCTTAAGATCTTCATCAGCCTCGTACCAGGCTTTAGAGACCTCTAAAACATACACAATAAAATTGGAATTAGGCAACAATAGGGTTTAAGTGGCTAGTGAATTTATATTCATAGTTTGGGCAGAGCAGATATTTAAGAAAATCTTTTGGAGATTGGCATTTTTTCTCAAGTAAAACTCGGATTTCTAGTATTGGGCAACTAATGAGTAATACATAATATAATGAAACTGACATCAACTCAATCGGGATTTGCAGCTGCTTCGTCTGACTAAAAACCTATTGTGCAGAGTAGTGAGAGGAAGAGGATGTAGCCTTTAAGATGGTCTTTTTTAAGGAAAACCTTTAGTTTAACTACTTAACAAAGGTTGTATTCTCTAAGCAAGGATCTCACTTTCTATGAGTCTGTCAGCCTGCTTAGAAGACTAAAGCAATGTAAGAACTACAAAACTAGGTTTGCACCATGGAATGGCAAGTGATGTTTTAATTGTGAAAATAAATAGACTATTATAGGGCCAAAAAATGTACCTTGTCTGAAATCGTGGAGAGTATCAACAGCAATATCAATCTGAAGGTTCTCAAAGTCATCACTGCCAGCCAGTCCAGCCTTCTTACCTAGATAACGGCAGATGGCAGTACTCTGATGAAGCATTTTACCATCCATCTCCAATACTGGAACCTTACCAAATGGCATATCTGGAAAGAAAAGAAATCATTATATGTTAATATCCTGCCTTAATGCTACAAGTACTAATACAATCCAATAGTTTCTGTGCATTTGTGTAAATATTAAATACATTATGATTTTTCTATATATTCTAGTCATTTGAGGTCAAATAATTTATTTTTTTTTACCTCGAACGACCAGAATATACTGTTATGACAGTATTGAGAGATTAGCTTCTTAAAACATCTTCTCGTTGGACAGGAATGTCTCAATTCTTCGGGTTGTTAGTACTTGAACTTTTATTCCAAAGAAGATGGTCAGGAACCATTAGGACATACAAGAACCCTAAGAGATTTAAGTTAGCTGAGAAACTCACAATTAACTTTTAGTCCTAAACCCACATATTCTCAAGGCGGTATTAGGTCTTCTGTAGCTTCCGTTTTGAGGCAATAAATAAAATCTCAGGAAATTTTCATATTTTGACCAACTAAAAAAAAACAACAAAGATTTTCACAGCAGTGGATGACCAAACTTTTTCAGTGGAAATGTGCTTTGATGGCTCAAAACAAGATATTTTATTCAGGCAGTTAGAGCAGGCATGGTTAACAATGAGTATAGTATACTATCATATGTCTGTCTGCATGTGAATTATTATCAAACTACAGCAGAGAGAAAAGGGTTGCATTTTAATGTAGGCAACGAAACATAATTTTATGTTTTCTCACTTTGGAAAAATAAATTAAAGTTTTAAACTAAAGAAACTAACTAGGCTTGATTGAAGGCCATTGTTCACGTTCAAAGCGGTAATCTTCAAAATCCTCATCCATATAAGTAAGGAGGAACCTGATAGGTTCAGCAAGAGCCTTCACGGGGAAGTATGTCAGCTTAGTTTTGACCATCTGTAAACAAAAAATTAAGCTCACATTAACAACATGATATTTTAAAGGTCACCAGTGAACAAAAATACAGCGACTTTCTCCTGAAAATAGCTGGATTTTTGTTTATTAAACAACTGGAAAAGTTGTTTAAGAAAACACCTTTTCATTTTGATAATTATCTACCCTCTTGCTCTCAGACTGAAGCTGAGAATTAATTACTATGTTCACTCATCATTAAGAAAGCGTTTTGGATCCGAATCGTTTTTAAAATGGATATGTTCACACAAAAAAAAAATACAGGTGATCAAAATATTTGTTTTCAATATCTCATATCGGTGATATCACAAGTAAAATTTCACTATTCACACAGTGTTTTAAACATCGTTTCCCAAACTATGTGTGAATGTAGTAAATGCTGAAGCAGAGTGGGAAATGAAGAAATGACTTCAACTGTTTGTCAGCAGGCTACATCTAATGTAGTGAAGGCGATAGACAGACATACTGAGATAGGTGCTAATACCCCATATGGGCCGAAGCACCTTTATTTAAGATTTAAGGAGTTTGAAAAAAATAAATAAATAATAATAATAATCAACCATCTTTAGCTTTTCTTCAAACTCTATTATGATAAGGTTACAATGAAAATATTTTATCCACTAAGCATATTATGTTCGGTTTCCAGAATGTTCTCGCTATAATAAATAAATAAATGTTATCTGAATGCCTAACAGAACAAGTTGTTTCTGGAGTAAACAGCCACCTTCTTGAGAGATAGATACCCTGTTTAATTACTTGAAAAAAAAAAATGTAAATATCTTAACAAAAAATTATATTTGAAGTGTGATAAGATAAAAAAAAAAAGGTTTTATACATTTAATAATTGACTTCTCAAGTGAAGTAACCAAGATATTATAAATATTTACTAGAATATTCACAAATTATGAATAATTTAACATAATAAATGAAAAAGGTATTTAGTGTTTATTCTTCTCTCACAATAAACATTTATTTTTAAAAGAGGATAGCATAAATGCGTTTAAATGAAGGAAAAAAAATAGATAAGGAGTTTATCAAAACACCTTACATTCATTGTCTAACTATATAAAAATGTCTAATAAAAATGTCAACATTACATAACTTAATATAAGAATGTTAAAAATAGAACTGAAAACTGACTGTCAAATTAGTATGACTTTAAAATTATAATATCTCAGTTCAAATGTTAAAATATTTACTAATATCAATTGTCAGAAAAATGTTTGAGCTTATATTTATAGAATAATCTATTTCAGTAGATATAATTCAAAAAGATATTATTTTGTAATACTACTCAATCAAACCTTTAAATTTAAAAGCTTTATAAACTAACGTAACCAAAACATCGGACTGGACCATTTACGAATACAAACAAACATTCTAAAGACAATAAATAACTCTTGGACTTTAATCTTACTCAGTTTTATTCCATTATCTCTATACAAAGAGTGAACTTTTTACTGTAAATACAGTATATTATGTTTATATTATTTTAATAGATTTATTTCTTACTAGGAAAAAAAATCTATTTTAAGTAACAATTATTTTTATTGGGACAATTTATTTTTACATCATTAGACAAAGGGATACGTCCCAACTTTGCGTACTATTATAGCTCATGTAACCTTATTGTTTTTATAGGAAAAATATCACCGCATAAAAATGCATAAGACAAAGGAACACATCCCAACCAAATGCTTCATGTTTTAATCCCGTAAATCTCCTGTATCTGACCCAATTGTTTTTTTTTTATTATTATAAATAGTTCCTTTTTTTAATTGTTCCTTATTAGAAGAGTGATGTTCTGTCCAAAAGTTTTTAAGACAAAGGAATTTGATCTAACCAGTGAATAGAAGTGATAATAACCTAAAGTCTAATTAAACATTAAGACAAAGGGATATTGATACATCTATATAATTTTATTAGAATATTACAACCAAATTAGTATATTTTATACTTGCAATACAGTTTTATAAATAATGTTTACATAAGATCAGAAATTATCTATTAACAGTACTCATAATATTTAATGACATAAATATTATGATGTGATTGTTTAATTATAGCCGCCCGACGATCGCCTCTTAAAGAATAAGTAAGAGTTAAGTTCATTAGTCCAAAACCTATTTAAAAAAAAGGTAAAAACGAACAATTTCTAAAAAAAAAAAAAAAAAAAAAAAAAAAAAACTGATTAAAATTAGAAAAAAAATTTGGGTCGGACAGATATAATGACCATGATTCCAAATTGACAAAGGGCATGCCCCTTTGTCTTTCTTTCTCATAATTTTAGCCCATATAAAAAGGTTTAAAGCTTGAACTAAAAAAAAAAACAAGTTAATTTCTATTTTTACAATTCACTCATCCCCATTATACCACCCCATTCTTCTTCTAAGATACATTTATTATTGTGATAATCCCCATTCATCTGCATCCTTTCTCTAAAATACGGTTATTATTTAGATTTAGAGTCTAGTGGCAAGAGTTAAATAAATCTTGATCTTTTATGCGGAGACCGCGTCAAAATTTTTGACAGATCTTTGGAAGATCTAGACTTTCTATAACATTTCCCTAAAAAAGCAGTTATTAATTGAACTTCTTTTCCCTCTCATTACTTTTTCATCGTAATACTTAAAAAAATTTGTTTGGTAAATATGCACAATTTGGCCCAACTATTTCTAATACTCCGATATACTTGAATTTTGCTTCCGAGCTTACCAAAGGTAAAAGAAGCTATGTGATCGTTCAGAAGAACGGACATTTTTTGTCTCCGATATAAAAAATTTCAAAACAGAAATCTGTTTTAGAAATCGGGGGACATTTTTGGTTCTGTGTCTGTCTATCAGTCTATCGCTCAATTTTTGCGAACCAACATATAACCTATATTAACCTTTTGTTAGTCCCATATAAGTTTCAACCATCTGCGCCCATTTGTTAATCTCCATATGCACACAAACAGAAACTTATTTACACCTATCTTAGGTCAATAATAGGTTGTAACAGTATAAAATCATTTAAGTATGCAAAATAGAATGCGAGGAACCTATGTGCCATACTAATTGGCAGATATTTTTTATACTGTTCCTATTTACAACATTATTATAAAAACTATTCCGGTTTTAGCATCTCGATAAATTCAATTTTTTTTAACTATGTTGTTACTACCAAAGAAACATGAAGGAAGGTCATGGTTAGTTTAGGTTAAGGTTTGACCTAAACTAACGCTAAAAATTTTCTTAATTTCTTCATGATCCTTAGAAAGTGACACTTAACGTATTAAAAAAAAAAAAAAAAATACTAAATATATCAAGATACTATATACAACCGGAATCGTTTTTAAAATATAAAGAGGAACAGTTAAAAAAATATTGCAAATAAATAGGACAATTAGAAATAGGTTGGTAAAATCAGAGGTAAAATAGTGCAGATTAACCATTTAATATCTTTTTACAATACTATCGAAGGTGTATCTTTATTGGAAGTATCTACATAGCATGACTTTTCTTATACAATGAGCAGCATTTGCAATAGAGTAATAGACACCTATCCATTTATTATACTCAACAATAGAATACAGCAGAGGATTAGAGGATATTGTAATCATTTCGGCCTTGATAAATCATACCTACACTGCAGCACTAAAATACAAAAAAAAAAAAACTTGTTTCCTATACTGACTCCCCTCAAATACCACCGGCAAAATACGGCGTCACACAGTACTAATGTCTAATAACACTATTTACATATTCTAACCTTAGGGAAAGGATAAAAGAATATTATTAATATAAAAGGCATTAAATTATATAAATTATTATAAGGATGATGAGAATGGGTTATATATAATTTTTATTTAAATATTGCCCGACAGTTCGCATTTGGCATTAAAAGTAATTTAAGAAATGTTTATGGATGTGCTTTGTTTAATAAAACATAAAATTAAATACTACTTTACCTTAGATGAGTTTTAAAGACTGGCAGTTAAAAAAATGGAGCCGGCCGGCAATTTAAATGATCTTTTGACCTCAAGAACACTTCAGCGTCGTCGGATGAAAGATGAAATGGGAAGAGACAGGGGTTATTTACGAGTTGCGGGAACTGTGTCGACGTCAGCCAAGTAGGAGGAGGAGAATTGTTAAGTAGTGGGGATAATATGCGTTCTGAATTCTAAGTAAAAGAAAATGTTATTTATTTAGAATTTTTAATTACAATTTTGCACATTTTACACAGTATTTTATTAATTAAAATTAATTTTTCGATACAATTGAAATATAAATTTTTTTTTGAAATTAAATTTTTTTATTTTTATATCAACACTGATAATGTTCATAGTTATTTTTTTTATATATAGTTTTTAGTTTATATTCATCTATGGCTTTAGGTGTCAGGTTATGTTTTTATATCAAATTCGAAATTTAACTTTTATTTTCTTTTTACGTAAACCGCGCTTTGATCGTATTCCATTTACTTTATAATACATTATTGTCTATTCTAATAAGTTTTAAACATTACTAATGTACATGATTTAAGTTTACGATGCATTTTTATCAGTTTTAATTGTTGTTTACACGTTTATTTTATTCAGTCACTTCATTCAAGTTTACGGTTTTTAGATTTTTTTACATTCTAATTTTAAAATGGTAAGAACGACAGGGAATAGTACTGGAGAGAAATTGTTGTCCATAATCGATGATATTGAGCTCATTGCTAAGTACGTATTGTGTTTGTTCAACTTCATCATACAATTGTATATATGTCATTTCAAATCTAATTCTTTGTTTTCTCTTTTTAATGGTTACGTGGTTTTATTTATTTACAGAGAGATAATAGAGAACGGTATCGCTTCAAAACATCAGAAATTATTAGGCGTCGAACAAGTTCATCTGACTGAACTGCTTGTTCTTAAAGATAATGAACTTAAGGACACACTAAAACTGGCCGCAGAGCAAGCTAAAATTGAACACAAAATGGATGTGCTTCAGGGTGAAGTGGCCAAACTAGATCAGGATATTCAACAACTTCAGCGACAGCTTAAAGAAGCAGAACAAATTATGGTAAGATAATATAATGCAAACTTGTCAATAACAAATGGTAGATATATATGAAGAATATACTCTTCACATTTTATGCTGGGAACAGATTTCGTAATGATGCATGATCCAAAATTTGGTAATGGGGCTCTCTTAAGTCAAAGTAATAGGTTATATCTGTTTGAAGCTTAATAGCTTATCATTGATATTTCCATGTTACTCCGACTGTCAATCTATCGATACTTTGACCTGCACCATTTTTTACCTAACCAACCTATACCACTACTGGAATCGAATGGTGTAAATACATTTAATGTTGACAATAGAAGACCCCATGTAAGCTTTTTTTTTTCAGCAGCATGTTTACCATATATTTCAAACTTCTGTAGGAACTTCTTTAATATTATTAATTTTTTTAGGCAACTGCTATTTATCAAGCTAAACAAAAGTTGAAATCTATCCATAGAGCTAATAAACACCCTGTTGGTTCAGAAGATCTCATAAAATTTGCTCATAGGATAAGTTCTTCAAATGCTGTGTGCGCTCCGCTTACTTGGCAACCTGGGGATCCAAGAAGACCATACCCTACTGGTAAGTTAACCTTTTTTTTGAACATGCTCAGGTCAAAACATTTTAGCTTGCAAGAATCTAAGTTGCCTCATAACTTGTTAAAGTAATTATTGATATCTTCTTTATAGGCAATAATTAGGGATCTTATTTGTTCTACAATCAAATATTTCTGAACGAATACTGCTTACTTATGAATAGAATCACCTACCTATTAGATTAGATGCATATTCCAATCTCTTCCTCAACTCCTGCACTTATTATTCCTCTTTAGCCTTGTTCACATGGTGGCACTAATGTCGTGACATTCAATGCATTGAAACTGCTTGACACTCGCCGTCATGACACTGAATTACATGAGCTGTTCACATGCCCACTTCAGACTGTCGTTACAGTTCTTCAAAATTGCAATCCAGAACAAAGCAATAATAGTTTATGAAATGTAAATAATAATATTTTACTTACAATTTATTACTTTTTACTTTATTTACAAAGTTTTAAAATGGTAATTGTTAGTAGGTACAGCTCAATAAAACCAAAAATATCAAAGTTGGGCATACTTTTAATGTGAAAAAATGTAGTACTGAACCATTAAATTTGCAAAATTCTAAAAAAGCAAATAGTACAGAGAACAGTAACATAAAATAAACAGTATATGGGTTGCCCAAAAAAGGTTATTCTATGCGTTCAACAGGCTGTGCCGTGACACATATTAGATGTGACACCAGGTGAAACTAAGGTCGCGGTATTGAATGTCGTGGCATTAGTGCCTCCGTGTGAACGAGTCTTTACGCATTTTGACTTGTCTCTCCAGCACTTAAGATGACCATTAAAGGTTGACCAAAGAGTGATGACAATCTAAGGAATGCGCTATTATTGTTTGATTAATTGTCATATTATTTTGAGAATTAATTTAATTATGTAATTTTTTACAGATATTGAAATGAGAGTTGGATTCCTTGGTCGATTAAGTGACATGCCCCTTAACGGACACATGTTGCAACCTACTAATTCCATGGGTGAATTGCATCGTCCAACAATGCAAGGTATTTTTATATTTACATGTTTTTATTATTTTTAAATTAAACCAGACACAAACATTTGGCATTTTATATAAATGTTTTGAAGACGCAAAATACTGTAAGATTATATTCCAACCCACTCTGCTAAACTGTGTTCGAGCTTAATTTGTTTTCATATCTACTTACTTACGCATTCCTGGCCTTTTCTACTCTGCTTTGCAGAGGCGTGACAAAAAGACTTCCTGGCAACTCAGTTTCCAGTCACTGATGTAAGCCACGAAGCATTTTTGCCAGTTTAGAATGAGTTGATAGGCAGCTCCTGTGGTTCTCCTTTGTCCTTATGGATGTCTCTTCGTATTGGGCTTTTAGGGCCTGTCTAAAGAATGAAATTATATCAAATGTGAGCTCCTAATCCTTTTAATAAGGGGTTCCAAGTTAAAAAAAAAAAGAAATGTCTAAATAGTAGCGTATCTCTCTTGGACCCTTTCTGTTTTTCCAGCTAATTTATAAAGATACCTGTATTTCAGCAGCTTGGATATGGCTCTCATTATTGGGTGCCATTGTCCAAGTTTCACTCCTGTAAGCAAGGATACAAAAGTAAATAAACTTTATTCCATATATATGTTCTTCAAGATATTCTGTTTTTTTTTAGTTCCACTCATGGTTTGTTTGTGGAAGAAAATGTATGCCTATTATTTTATAAGAACAGTGTATACTTTACTAACCAGTTATTAAATAAACAAATGTGCATTTAATTTTTTTCTGCTTCAGAACCACCAGTTTCTCAACAGAATCAGTTTACATGGCATCCGTCTGGAGAGATGCATATGTCAGTTGGACAGGGAAGTGTTGCTATGGATACACGGAAGGATAATGAAGATGTTGAAGTTATGTCTTCCGATTCGAGTTCCTCCTCATCAAGTGATTCACAATAATCTTTTAAAGTTGTCTGATCATTTTTAATTACCTTTTGGCATTCGATATTGTATATAATTATTTTTTAATTTATGTTTTAAGTGTGTATATATTTAAAGTTTAAAATATGTCTGTTTATCCTTTTTTTTTTATTAATTTTGTAATATATAAATAAATAATTAATGATAAAAAACTAAAATAAGATTATTAATGCAGTTGTCCTTGTGTTAATTATTATTATTTCTCCTTCATTTTTAAGATATTCTTAATTTTAAAATAACCACATATTTACTTTTTGAAACCTTTATACTTAATATTCTTTTATCTTAATAGTTCATTATACTACTAAGAGATATTATCACATTTATACACACAAGTATGATATTCCTTTGTCCCAAGGTATATTGGAATAAATATCCCTTTGTCTTATTAGTAATTTAGACTAAAGAATACAAGTATAATTCTACTCTTTATATGCTCCTTAGTCAAAATAACCATTAAGACAAAGGGATATAGGGGGGTGCTTTAGTAAAAAAGTACCCATATTCTTGTAAATTATTAGTAACTGAAAGTAAAGGCCCGTTTACACTTTGATTAGTGCAAGTTTTTAGTAAATTTTACAAGTGTTTAGTAGTGTCCAATTGTGTCGAGTGCAAGTGATTAAGATTTATTTATATTTTGGGGAATTTTTTTTATTTTATTGAACAATATATATATATATTTTTTTTTTTTTTTTGGAGGGGTATTGATGATTTAAACAGTTCACTCGCAAAATTACTAAGCACTTACACTAAACACATGGTGTCCAATTGGGTTTTGTGTTTTTACTAAACACTTTCACTAATCAAAGTGTAAACGGGCCTTAAATGCATTCTACTGTAAAATACTATTTTCAAAACCTCAAAATTCAAAAGTTAATAAGGCCCTTACACACGATCTGAATTGGTCGGACGGTTGGGCCAATTTGGTCAGGTTGGGCGAGAAATTGGGTGGTGTGTAGTCGAGGAACTAGCCCGACTTGGTCGGTGCACTAAGTCCGCTGTCGGGTGGGCACTGCCACCCGACCGCCCTAGTCGAGCAGCCAACAGACAAGATCGGGCCGTGTGTAGTACTGTCGTCAGACAAGTTGATAATAATCAGCTGGTTATGACAGTTCATTATTTACGATTTGGTTTGTTTATATGTTATGTTTTTTTATGTCGGTGGCAACTGACAAAGTCGGGAACGTGTGTAGCCGAGTCTAATACCGACCAGATCGGGACCTGACTTGGTTGGGCCGACACGGTCAGCTCGTGTGTAGGGCCCTTTAATCCTAGATTCTCGACCAGAAGTTGAAAAGTTATCACCCAAGGTCACCAATTGACCATTTCATAAATTTTCGGTTTATTAATAAATAATTAGGAATTATAAATAAATTATTTTAAAATGTTCTCTGTTATTGTTTTTGACATGATGTAACATTTCTGTTTACATGATGTAACAAATGAGTGAAAAGAATATGATTTAAGAGAGGTCAGGTCTTTGATTAGAAAATAAAATTAATAAAAAAATTCTTATTCTGGCTAACCTGTAAGTTTCTGTTCTGTCTCTGTCTGTCTTCTCCTAAATTTTTGGGGAACGTGTTTTTGGAATTTGCATTTTTACACAGTTAAGTTACTTTATGTTATAAAATTAGTAGATCTATTCAAAAACAATGGCACAGAGTAAATTAAACGATCTTGCTGGCCGACTCAGCTCTAATCCTAAAGGTTTAGGATTAGGTTTAAAACTTCTTGTTGCTGCCGGCGCCGCAGCCTACGGAATAAGTCAATCAATGTACACAGGTTGGTTTTTATTATAGTTATTTCTAGTATATATTGCTTATTGTTTAATAATATTGTTCAGCTACTACTGTGGATTCATCAATTATAATGACAAATTTTACCTCCGTATTGTAGACTGATAACGTACTCTCTTTTCAGTTGATGGTGGTCACCGGGCTATCATTTTCAGCAGATTGAGCGGAGTTCAAAAAGACGTATTCCCCGAAGGATTGCATTTCAGGATCCCCTGGTTTCAATACCCCATAATATACGACATCAGGTAAACTTAAAAAGAGGTTTTTCGAGTGTGAACAGTATTGCATCAGATTTTTCAATATAATGTAAATGGGAGTATATCTGCAGTGGAGACAGTCCACACAGACAACTATCATTTGGCTTTAGGATTTACAAATTTCGTCTCAATAATCATTACTTAATAATACATTCAGTTCTAGGATTGATCACATACCTAAACATTCCAGTCTTTCCTAGCTTTTTTTTCATTTTTCAGTTATTTAAAGTATATTTTTTTAGTTTTATTCCCCAGGCACTGCACTGTGCCATGAAATTCTTCATCCTCTATGAACGTGTTAAAAAGAGACAAGTATGCTTATAAAGCACTTTTCATAGTTTTCATTGCACTTACCTGCATCAACAAATTATCTTATCCATAGCCACCTCAACACTTCACCGTTGATCCAGTTAACTAGAAAGAATTTATTTAATAACATTGTATTGCTCTTGGTGATTCAAGAATAACACTGTTAGAAAGATCGATATCTATTCCAATAATCAGGTAAGGTGATCAAAGTGTTGGTTGCACCAAGGTCTACATCTGAGCTGGTTGCATATCTCAACAAAGATGGACAACACAATATCACTAGTGTGGGCTCTTGGCCATTGTAGTATTGAGAGCAATGGAATTGTTGACTAGGTAGCCAAAGATTTTGGTGGGAAACCTTTCACCAAACCATTCTGCTGCCCTCCAAAGAACTTAGATTATATTTTACTAAAGCACAATTTTAAATCTTCCTCAAGAGAGGAGGGACTCTGAGTGACTTATCTATTGATTTTTATCCTCAGATGACACTAAAAAGCTTAAATTAAACACAATGTTAATCTGCATAATGAAGCTGATTATTTTTCTGTGTTCAATCTGTTTTATTATTATTCTTGTCTAATATTAACATTGCTTATTTTTTTAGATCGAGGCCCAGGAAAATTTCTTCCCCTACTGGAAGTAAAGATTTACAGATGGTGAACATTTCCTTGAGAGTTCTGTCCAGACCAGACTCAATACAACTTCCTACTATGTACAGACAGCTTGGAACAGATTACGATGAAAAAGTTCTTCCTTCTATTTGCAATGAAGTACTTAAATCCGTAGTGGCAAAATTCAATGCTTCACAACTCATTACACAGAGATCACAGGTGATAATATTAACTATGTTGGTTTCACATACGAGGTCTGATCAAAAATGATAAGTCCCTTAATATCAAAATATGTGCTGTGCTGGATCTTCCAGTCTCCACACTCGTGACACATTCTAAGGTCGTTACTTAAAAATCGCTTGCACAGAACCATGCGACAATCACACTTCATTTGCAATAGGTGCCTGTAATTGTTATCAATATTATATTCAATGATATTCTATCTCTATTACTAACCAGCAGCCTTTTTTCTACAGTTTCTTCATTTCTGCTGAGAAAGGCCTTCCAAAACGTTTGTTACTCTCAACTGATACGGCTCATTTTGGAAACATGATAACAATCCTTAAGCTGTGTAACAACTATAGTTTTATTACCCCTTTTAATTTTGTCATTGGTCTTATCTCATGTTTCATTTAGTTTCTATCAACATTTGATGCAGATTCTCTGGTTATTTTGTATCCAAACACGAACACAACTGAACTTTGACTATAGATGTTAATTTTTCAGTTGTCTGACTAAAGGGCCTAGCAGACTGGTAAAAATAGCAAGTGTTCTGTAGGGTCCTATAGTCCTATGTAACATGCAGTGCTAGCCCCACCACTGGATAATAACTGGCGTGAAAAATAAAAAAATAAATAACACATTTTTTCTCCATGTAAATTGAAATTGGTTTATTACATAAAGTAGCTTTCAGCCTTCACAAGGCCATCATCAGCTGTGTTCCCCTGACTCACCTCCTTACTAATTCTTTTTATTAATGGAACTCTATTTCTTTTGTTTGCAATCGGCCCTGATGATGGCTGAAAGCTGTTTTTTATGTAATAAACCAATTTTAATTTACATGACCTCCATAGACTCCTATGTCTAAAAAAAAAAATTTGAATACCTTTTAATGAGACCTCATATAAACTTTTATTTATGGAATAACATTTATTATTCCACTTACCATCATTTTTTATTCCTCTAGCCACCTCCATTGATGCTCCTATGTCCAACAAACAAAATGTATGAAATCCATGCGTTCAGTTGTCATTATGCTGGGATAAAAAACAACATTAACTCTTACTATGTTAGCACTTAACATTGAAGTTGATAAAATGTCAAAACTAAATAGTGGTAACAATATTGCTTTGTTACTTTCTATTGACCTCTCTAGTCGTAATTATGAAGTGGTTCCACAAAATCTCAGTCCAAACAACCAATCATTTATTAACTATTACATTATTAGAGATTGTATAAACATAATATACTTATTAATAAAACCCTAATTTTTCTGTAATGTAAATTCCTGTTTCAGGTATCACTTCTTGTTAGGAAAGAATTAATAGAGAGAGCCAGAGACTTTAATATTATATTAGATGATGTTTCTATCACTGAACTTAGTTTTGGAAAAGAATACACAGCTGCAGTTGAAGCTAAACAGGTAAAATTCTGCCATCATTTAATTGAATTTATTTGTTATTACAAGATCTCACAATTATTCCTTAAGTTTTCTTGTAGTGAAAATGAAACTTGAGTGCAAGTTTTGGTGTTTCGCTTTTCTTTCTAAGAGCATATTCACCACTTAAAAGCCTATACCTTATTAAGACACAGCAAACACTGCTGATTTAAAGGAAAATAATGCTATGTAAATAAAAGAAGAAACTAATGTGTATAATTTTAGTATCTTATCTTTAATAAATGGAAAGACTATTTAATTATAATCTGTGGCCCATGGTCTGCCAAAGAGTCACTTGAAATAAAATTTATTAATTCTGTTTTATTCTCCTTAGGTTGCTCAACAAGAAGCTCAAAGAGCTGTTTTCGTAGTCGAGAAGGCTAAACAAGAGAGGCAGCAGAAGATTTTGCAAGCTGAGGGTGAAGCTGAAGCAGCAAAAATGATATCCTTTTAACTAAACCGCTTGAATTTTATTTTTTTCTGTTTTTTACTTCCTAGTTCATACAGAAATAGGAGGATCTGCCACATGATGTAGTTATTATTACGATCCATGTATCATCTCTCTGGCAATTGAACTCAGAAATTTAAGTGCATGTGCACACACTTTTCCAGGAAGAGCACTTAACCCATTTAATGTGTTTGGATCACTGTGGTTCCATGCAGTGCTAAGGCTGGTGGTAGTTGGATCCCTGGTGGAGCAAAGCACACCCTTCTGGCACGTCTTTTCCGTGTGCCTCGTGCAGAACCTAGTCCAGGGTCCGCCAGGCCAATCCCAACAACAAATTTTTTAAAAGATTCACTTTTAAATCGTATAATCTCATTTGGTAATTAAAAAAAAAAAAAAAAAAAAAAAAAAAAACGAATTGAAAGATGCGTTAAATAGGTTGAAGTCTTGCCTCGTTGTCCCTGCTGAACTGATTTCATCTTCTCTGTTAGTAAGAGTTGTTTGGGACAATGTATACATTTAGGTGGGGGACCTCATGATAAAACCCCTAATATTAATGCTTTTGTAACCCTTTGACTCCAATGAAGAGTCAAGAGAAAGCATAGAACCTGGCCTGGTGGACTGTTCGAGACATTGTGGGTGCGTTCGGAAACACTAACCAGGTCGACCGAGAAGTAACCGGTGTGTCCGGAAACACCAACCTAAACAACCGACCGCGTTCGTAAAGCTCCGGTCGTTTTAGCGGTCGACCGCTTCGGTCGCGACCGCTTCGACCGAAATCGAAATACGGTGAGTCCGGTTAGTAACCATCATGTTACCTTTTTGGCGAAATGTTATTTTGTAAACATTTGAATACGTTTTTATTAAACATTGAATACATTGCCGTCTTTTTTTGCTAATTTTTAAAATTCTTTATTAATATTTAGTTTTTGTGATACATGGACCTTTTTCGGCACTCTTTTACTTTGTTATTCACCTTTTTTATTTTAAAACTGAAATGATTTTGGTGGGTAATTTTGTGACTAATAATAACAATATACCAAAACTGAAAGATGAAAAGTGTAATATTGCTTTGTACAACAGTTCATTATAGACTAAATATACCAACCTTTGTCCTAATCCTTATTTACTTTGTTGTTACTTGTTACCAATCCTACTTTTCAACAATTCATGGATGCGATATAGTTATTTTACGTGTTTTTTTTTTTGTTTGTCCCTTTTGTTTACCGTCCCACACCTAAACGAATTGTTATTTTACGTTATTTGTGGGTCGATTAAGGGTCTTACTATTTTTAAACTATCTAAAATAGAAATAGAATTGAAGGAGATTGTGCAGTCGAGGATCGCTTGGTGGCATAACTTTACTTGATTTATACATGCGAGATTATATTCATTTGTTAAACTGTTCATTTGCATATTTTATACATTTAAGAGATTATAAATGTATAATTTTTACACAGAAGAAGTTGATATTATCGATGTAAACAGTGCAGTGCAAGGTTTGAGGAGGAAGATGCTGCTGAACGTAAACGTCGTATAGAGTTTTTAGTTAAGGGGAAAAGGAAAGGGATGACAGCTATATTATTCACAGATTTAACCTAAAGGGGTGCCGCTGCAATAGTTTATTCACTTTTAAGGAATCATCACAGCTTCACTTCTATCTCACACAAGGGTCTTATAAAATATTTTATAAGATCCTTGATCTCACACCCACACCAAACAAAACGAATTCATATTTGTAACCTCTCTTTGTTTATAACCTTTTCGGTCAACCGCAGTTTTGAACCGGAGCCGTTCGGAAACATCCCACTAACCACGCCGCCATGACACTAACCACAACAAACCGCCGGTCGACCGAGAGAATGACCGGTTAGTGTTTCCGAACGCACCCTGTGTTTATGTCTTAAATCTTATGTTGTCTTTTTCCCCTTCATGTGTTGATTTTGATCTTTGTGATAAGAAACCAGCTTTCAGTACAATCAATTTATTGGTGGAGATGGGGACAACTTTCTTGATTCCTAACTTCCCTTGTTTGACAGCTCAATACTATTTATCTATTAATATGTGTTTTAGAAGTTTATTGTCATAAATTTATTTAATAGCCATGAAACTGTCTATTTTTTTTCTTCTATCATAACAATACATCTACCATTTTATTTTTTTATTTTATATCTTTATTGTATATGCCTACTTTAAATTATTTTTCCTTGACTGAGATACACTTGGGTTTAGCAGTTGGAGAGAATCCAGGTTACTTAAAACTGAGAAAAATTAGAGCGGCTCAGAGCATTTCTAGGACCGTAAGTTTACATTCTGATATAATTATTCTATAAATTCTTTATATGTAACAGAATTGACTATGATTGTTATCCTTGGTTGGTCTGAGTTATTGACGTGGTCTGTATTAAAATATTTTGCTGTATTTTAGCTAAAATTACCTTAGATAATTTTTGTTATTTTCCATTTTTTTCCTGAAAAATCTTGTTGGTATATGTGGTTGATGTGCAAGAACATTATTATTAAACTTCTTATATTATGATGTTATATAATTTTTTTGAATGGTCTCTGTTTATTCAATTCTAGTGGGGTTTGAAACTGTTGTCGCTACAAAAAAAAAAATTACCTCTAAGATCCTCTAGCTTTTTAATAATTATATTTTTTTCCCAAATTAAAATGAACCAATCTTAAAGAAACTTATTTTTGCATATAACTTCAGAATGGTTAAACATAAAACCATAGTCTATACCAAATTTTGATTTAGTTTTAGAGTGATGTCAGCTTTAATTTTGTTTATTATCATTCAAAACACCCATCATATCACATTGTCTGTAACTGCCAACAGCTCTTTAGTTCAAATTTTTTCAGGATATTGCTAAAATGTTACCTCATGCCAGAGATGGAACATACAGAAATAAACAACTACAGAAATAAACAAGTTTTTTATTCAGCAAATTATATTTTCAAATGCCTGAAGCAGTAAACTAATTAATGATCATAATTATAAACCAATAATTTTTGCTGCAGCTTTATTAATTTTTAAATATTTGATTTAACTAATTATATATATTTATTATTTTTGTTTTCCAGATTGCCAATTCTCAAAACAGAGTTTACTTGAGCGGAGCCAACCTCATGTTAAACATCAGTGATCATTCCTTTGATAATTTCAGCGAGAAATTGCTTGAAAGTAAGAAGGTTAAAAAATAACCTTTAGGATTATAAATCGTGAACTTTTCAATTTTGATTAATGGGAAGTGTATTGTATAAACTGGATAGTGAAGAAAAATGATTGTATTAGTTGCCGAATAAAAAAATCACTTAGTACTAAAACTGGAATGCAATGTAAGCAAAAAATAAGCTATGTACCATAATTGTTAAATACTACAAAAGAAATATTTGGAGAAAAACAAATAATATTTCATTACTGTTTAGTTGTCTAGTTTCTTATATTTTTTGTTTTGTTTTTTTCTTTAATAATATAAAAATATATATATAAATAAAAAGGACAAAAAAATAATTTATAGTTATAATTTTTTTTGTATATATGAAAAACCCTCTATCCTCCCTATCCTATATCGTTTTCCTTCACTTCCAGACAATCCAATTAAATTTATTTTTTTCCTTGATTTACTTGGTTATTTTATTTTGGAATGAATTCTTTGATAGATGGTGGTGCAGGTGGGGAAGGATTAGGTGTTAATCCACGACGGACTAGATCTAGTAAAGCAAGTGAAAACAACGGCATACAACAAGCAGCTTCTACTACCGCATCAAGAATTATTAATCCATAATCACATTAAAATTATTGTTTTATTTGTTGTTCGTGTCAATCCATAAAAGATATTCTGTACAAAAAAAATATCTGACTTGGTTTTATTTTTTCTTTTTGACTTAAAATATTTTCTTTTATTAGTTATGTTTTCAAATAGTAGTTTGTTTATTAAGTTAAAGAGTAATTAGTTTTGTTTAGACTATATTTAATTTAGGAACAAAATATATATTCAGTGGATTTACTGAAATTGTTAAGTTTTGTACTATTTTTTAAATTATATATATATTTTTACTAGTCAAAAACACTTTTGTCATTTGTATTGCTGTCTTCCTTAGTAAAAATCAAATTAATGATTTGAAATAAATTATGAAAAATTTGTGTTAGCATAAGGGTGAAATAATTGACTGAAGATGAAGATGATTATAAAACATTTGTTGCTTCGTAGATGATTTGTTGCCTTTAACTGGATATTTTATACTTTTTCTATTACTTTCTGTTTAATAACTTGTTGTTTACTTTATATAATTTAAAGTGTCTATTTTCAATTGTGACAAAAATTCAGTTTGTATGAACTGCAGGAATTTGCAAAAAATTGGGATTTCAAGATTCAAACAACTAGCCCATATTACCCTCAGGCTAATGGGTTAGCAGAGAAAGGTGTGGGGATAGCAAAGAAAATCATTAGAACATCTTTAGAATCCGGTGTAGATATAAATTTACGCCTTCTTAACTAAAGGAACAGCACTGTGGCAGGGCTGGAATTTTCATCAGCGCAACTATTGATGGGCCGGGTGCTACGGTCAAAACTTTCCTTCCCTGCTGGTAGGTTAACAGTGAGGACAGTTCCAAACACAGCTAGAAATGACTGAAAAAGGAACATTACAATAGGAATGCAAAAAGACACGAGACAAGTTTTTTACCGGGACAAAATGTTAGAAATAAGTACTGGGAACCTGGGGTTATACTTAATACAGTAGGGGCTCCAAGATCTTATCTTGTGAAGACTGACGTACATACGATTTCATCAGACCTAGGATAGTATGTGTCTAAAAGGGGAAGATGTTTAATAACTTGTTTACTTTATATAATTTAAAGTGTTCATTTTCAATTGTGACATTTGTACTTTTTATGAAATGTAAAAAGGAATACAGGGTGGAGTGCGGCAGACGTATGAATTTGAAAATGTAATAAAACAGAATGTTACAAAATAATTTTTTTTAAGAATGTTTTCCTGATTTATAATTGACCTAGATTTTAACAAAGTATCGGATAAGTGGTTCCTCTCACACTCCAAACACTGATCAAGCCTTTTTTCGAAGTTTTTGTGCACTCTTTCGAGCATTTCCACAGGAATTTTGGCTCGAATGTTGTTCTTGAGGGCTTCCAGGGTTCTGGGTCGATCGCTGTACACCAAGGAGTTAAGGTATCCCCACAGAAAAAAATCACAAGGAGCCAAATCAGGCGATCTTGCTGGGCAGTTTAAATCACCTCTTAAAGAGATGAGACGCCCGGGAAATCTGTCTTGCAAAAAGTTTATGCAAACCCTTGCTGTGTGGGCTTTGGCCCCGTCCTGCTGAAACGTGGAACATAAACTTCCCGTCCCCCTCTTTCAAACGACCCTACTCTCAACCGTCTAGGACCAATAGGAAGGGAGCAATCCCCTCTTCAAATTCATACGTCTGCCGCGCTCCACCCTGTATATAGATTGTTAATGTTCAAACTATACAGTATTTCCTATTTAAAACACTTTCTTGATACTATCAATTGTTTCTTATGTTAAATGTAACAATTTGTTATAGTTAACTTTTACTAAAAAATTGTTAAACTTTACTTTGAACTTGTAAATTGAAGAATTGTAAATTTTAGTTAAAATACCTATTTTAACTGCCTAAGAAGCCAAGTATAAAAACATCTAAAAAAGGAGTTTATCCAACCTTACACCCCTTAAAAATAAAAATAAGAGAAAAATTTATATAACAGCAATTAGTCTACTCTTTTAAAGATTCCAACACTATACATCCTGAAAGGTTCCATGTATTTTGACTCCTGTATCCCTGAGTACGATAAAACAAATTTAAAAAATAAGTCATTAATTTACGTAATGCAGGCAACAAAAAATTACTCAACCACTTTCTCGACCTGCAACAATCATACAACTCTTAGCAACAGTAAAAAATGCAACTTCAAATATGCTGCAATATAACACAGTTATCTTATTCAGGCCCCAATTCGAGGTACCTTGCTCCCTAGGCTAAGATATTTAGGCTTTTGGCCTGTAGTTTGGTGGTGTTGGTAGTTTTCAATATCCAAAGAAAAAATGTCGACAATATTTTTATTTTCTCTTCCTTACTTCCCTTCATCTGGGCCTGGTATTATTACAATTTGTATAATAAGTTGCTTTATGTTATTATTATTGTTTTTGTTTTTTTGCAAGATATTAGCATGGGGAGAAACTATGGATAGTTACTTTCAGGTATAGTTGAATAGACTAGAAGTGATAAACATATGTGTTGCTTTTATTCTTCATCATTGTGGATTCCAGAAGGTTCATATTACTGCAGATTCTGTAAAAAGGAATTCTAGAAATGCCTTCCTCTCATGTTTATCAGCCATGTAGGCTTCTACAGCTGGAATCATAAAAATCTAGGTTTGAAGAAGTGAAGCATTTTTAGGATAGTACAAGAATATAAATATAAGTTCAATTTTTTGTTGCATCAAATCAACATCTCAATGGTTAACACTCCTTAAGATTCTTCCAGTATGGTAAGGTTTGTGACTAGTTGATCGTCACATTTATATTTTGGACTTCTAGTGATTTTAGATCACTTTTAAGTTAAAATAAGGTCAAATAGTTTCAAGAGTCACCATGGAACTTATTGGTCTCATTCTGTACACCAAAAACTTCACTAGCCTGATGTTTAGTGCTTAATACAATTATATTGTTCATTTCTCTCATATTTTTTATTTTACTAGAAAAAGACTTCCCCACAGCCTATAAGTTTGATCCCCCCGGTGTCTTTAAGATATGTATTACAAAATTTTAATGTTACTCTGTAGGCCTGCATAGATCTTTTACTTTAACACACGTGCTGTCCCAATGTGAACCGAGAACTCTTTTGTGTTCATCAAAAAACCAGCAGGAGGCTGATTGCCACAAACGTTTTTTAACCCCTTCCCAATCATGAGAACTAAGATATTACATGACCAAGGAAGTTTTTAAACTTGTAGATTTAGACCAGTCAAATTATACTCGATGGTGTTGCGCCAAAAAGGCCAATCTGAATAAATCCACAAGGGCCAATCTGCAACTAATATCACTTTTTTTTATTTATAATTAATAAAATAAATTTGGTAGCCAAATATATTTTAAATGAATAAAATATAAATTAGGCATTCAAATATTAATAATTTGTCATTATAGCTTTTCAAGTGTTAGAATTCAAATACTAAATGCAGATGGGCCCTTTTGGGGCAACATCATCGACATGGTTGCTTGCAAAAGGTCAGGTATCTATAATTTTTGGATATGTTGTAGAGACCAAGGCAACTATAGTAAAAAAAACAAGTTTGCTGAATCAAAAGTCCTATGCAAGCAGAGTTATATTGAGCAAAGTCCAATTGTTTTGGCATTACTATCAATAATGTACGTGACAAAATTTTTTACTAATTATATATTGATGACTTTTTACTGTGTTCTTTTCTCTTTTGAAAAGTTTAGATTCAATTAAATACATTTCATTTGGCCATCTTTAACATTTCATAGCAATATGACTGTTGGTTTTACTTAACATAAAAATGTTTGTCTTAAAAAATAGAAAATAAATAATTATAGAATATTTTCCTCCTTAAAATTCCAATTTTAAGTTTACGTTTACTCAAGCGTTGGGCGTGAACATTTTGAAAGGTAAATGCTCAAACTATAAGTTCTTTAGGGAGCATTATCCGTCAAAACGTTCTTGAGCAAAAATGAGCTTGAAATTTCAAATTAGAATTTTAGGACAAGAAATTTTTTTTATTTATTTATTCTTTGAGACAACAATTTTTTCTAATAATTTTGTTTAGTAAAGCCAACTGCGACACTGCTACAAAGTTCTAAAAATATTTAATTGTATCTAAACATTTTAAAATGAGAAAATAATGTAGAAAAAAGTTATAAATGTTTAAGTCGTAGAACATTTTATCCTCTACCATTGTCCTACAATATTAATAATAACTACTTTTGCTCTCCGATACTTAGAAGCAGAGATATTAAATAATATTAGAAAAAAAAATTTGACGTTTTTCAATATAACTCTGCTTGCACAGGGCTTTTGTTTCTGCTAACTCGATTTTTTGCTAGCGGCATTGGTTTCTGCAACATATCAAAAACTTATAGATACCCGACCTTTTGCAAGGAAATCATCATAGCTAATTGTAGAACTTAATACACATTTCGGTATTTTGTGATATTGTTTGGTAATTATCTTTTCAAATACGATAACCGATTCTGACTGTAAAACTGCATATATTTAAAGCTTAGGTCAAACAAATTCAATGACAACTCGTTAAGTTTGTATGGTAAACGGTAATGTAATCGTAAATTATAAATCTGTTCTTATAAATTACTTTTCGAAAAAAAAAAATTAAATGGCGTAAAATAATATGTTATCTGTTAATATATATATTTAAAATAAATCAAATTTACTTTAAATACGTGAAAAAAAGATGAGATGTAAATAATACCACGTTAACATTTGATTCGTAATTGCCGCCATAATAAATGCATGTAAAAATGATTATAAAAACATTAGCAACTTCTTTTTATGCAGGCTATTTTTATAATTTTAGATACAAAAATACAAATGAAATAATTTATAACTTCTTATTAATCGAACAGGATAGTTTCATTTATGTATTACATAAAATTATCTACATAAAATTCCGTAGATTGACCAAGGATCTTATATAAAGGGGATAGAGGGTTGAGGCAAAAAAGTGACCCCATGAAGATATGTAAAATATTAGCTCCAATGGGACAAATTACCTTCCTCTTGGTTATAGGTTTCCAAGAATTTGTTTATAAGTGTCAGGTTATAACCTGTTAAAAAAGGTAATTTGTCCCAGTTCAAAGGTCGTGGAGCATGCGCAGTATGATTTTTTCTCCAATTTCTCTTACCTTCATGGGGTCACTTTTTTGCCTTAAACCCCTTCTTAACATTACATCCGCTTTATATAAGATCCTTGAGATTGACATGTTGGGTTTCATTACTGTTATCCTACTAGGTTTTGTTTTTAATGTGATCAAGTTTTTGTTTTTAAGAATTTTTATCGATCGGCTTTTATTTAAAGAAATAAGTTGTAAATGCTTCGCTAAAAGAATTACCTCGATTGCAGTTTTATCTGTTTTTAATATTATTTAAGTTAATTATTAAATATTTTATTTCTTGTTTCCTTTTTATATGCTCTTGTAACGAGCTTACTTGATAGGGAAGTAATTATTTAAAAAAAGGTTTTTATCACTGCTGTAAGTATTTACTTCAAATTTTCTTTTATTTACTTACATATTTCATATTAATTATTGTTTAATTTAAATTTAAGTTGTAAATTATAATGAAGTCGATTTACCGGTCTTTTACAAGTATCTACATGCTTACTTACGAGGACGGCCGATTTGGTTAACTTGGTTAATTTAATCGGAACGGCCGTTACGTTGAGGGTATAGTGTTATTTGACACAATGTTAAAATAAAGCCATTGATTCTATTTACAGCTTTTCAGTTTAATAAAGTTGAAAATTTTGTTTTGAACTTGAAAATTGTTTATAATTTAACTCTTCAATGCCGTAAGTTACAATACCTCTTGTGTCAATTTCTCAACATAACAGTTTGATTAACTATAATTAAATTGATCAATTTTATCCTCTAATGTATGTTTATAATTAAGGATATGTGTTTATTATTTATTTTATAGATCGTTTATTATGCCTAAAACAAAAGCGAAAAAGAAGAAGAAGGTCTCTTATGAAACTAGAGTGAAAAGGCTCAAACAACAAAGAGCTAATTTGTCAGAAGAACAAAAACAGAAAATTAAAGTGAGTATTTATTAAATTAAAATAAGAAATATACAAATTATCGGTAAAACTGAAGAATATGTGGCGGTCTATAGAAAAAAATAGCGGGGCCTCACTCCAACGTATTTTTTTGACAAAGGGATATCAACTATCTTACGAACAAATTCAGATCAGCCAAATTATCAAAATATAATTATTTGAAAACCGGTTATTAGAAGAAAGGTGCATTATGTAAGAGTTATGACTGCGCCAGAGCAAACATCAGACTTTTTATTTTTGGTCTATTCAGTACGATAATAATAAGCCTCTGATGTAAGAGTTGATTACAACAGGAATACTTATCAGTTGGTAAATTGATAAGGATTGCAATGTTTTTCTATTGCATTTGAGTATTTGAAATCTCTCTTGTAAGAGGTTCAATGTAGCTAATCGGTAAGCGTTCTTTCAACTCGCCTAAAACCAAGGTCAAAGCCAGTGATATTTTGAATCCCATAGAAGAGAGACATGTTTTACACTGATAATCACATCAACTGAATGTAAAAAGTGACTGCCTTCCCCCCTCCAATAAGTTAATTTTTCATAAGTATGTTGTATCTGACCTACTTTATACCATAATATAACCTAAATATAACTTTTTGATGTGATTTTTTGTGTTTATTATGTCTTTAAGTGCTTGTGCATCTATATCATAGGTTTTTAACTATCCCAGTTGTTTTCTCCCTCCCGTACATCCCCTCTTTAACATCAATACCTGTATGTTCGTGAGTGGAGATTTTATATATATCTTTAAAAAAAAAAAAAAAAAAAAAACAACAAAACTATTGACTTAACTCGTAAAACCAAAGATACCTTAGTTCTTAGAATTTCAATGGGAACACTTTAAAAAAAAAATCAAATTCTGAGTAAAAAAAATTAAGTAGGTCAGCTACGACATATTTACCTAATTTTTAAAAAGCTTAGCTGTGCAGCATGCTGAGTTCATGTCCATGTCAAATCTTTAGCAGTGAAAGTGTTTAATACCAATTTAGAATATGCTTGTGGTTAATGTTTTCAGGAGTATAATCGTGCTAGATCGTTGAGGGCACGAGCAAATGAGTCCCCAGGTGCTCGAGAACTACGACTGCAGAAAAGCAGGGAAACGGCTAGAGTACGCCGTGGTCAAAGAAAAGCTCAAGTGCAGAAGGAAATGAGAAAATTAGGTATCATTCCACCGACCAAGAGAGTTATTCCAAATCCTTTAGATCCAACCAATCCCTTAATACTTAATATTCATCCTGGCAACAACAACTTACCAAGGTTAGTTCTTTTTTTAAAATAAGAATGCTGATTATGTCACGATAGTCATAAGCTTCTAACGATATGAAAATTTCAATGAAAGAGGTAAAGTATTCCTCTTTGAGGAAACTAGATAAAAATAAGTAATAAAATAAAATAAATAACTATCTCTGTTGAAAAAAAACACTTTCAAGCTAAGCAAGCAACTCCTCAAAACCATTGTCGGCTAAGAACAGCATAGATGCCTTCAACTGATAGTGGCAGTAGATGAACAGGAGTTTTCTTCTTGTGTTTAGTAAAGCAACTGTTGACTCCTGTAAATACTTTAAGCTAAGGCCGCTCTGCTGGAGGCAAGTAGTGGAGGGTGGTTGGCTGATGGTAGTGGCTGGAAGTTTTTATTAGTATGGCCTCCAAACTTGAACCTCCATCCTTTAACTACCTTCAATCAGGGGTAAAAAGTGTGGAGGCATTAACAAACTCGACTTATAATATTGCTAATCGTGAGGGCAACTCTCAAGAGGGAGGAGGCACGATGGGGACCAGCGCTGCTGGTGGTTGTGCCCCCCTCTACTGCACTTCTAACCTCTGCAGTGAGTCCTTAGTTTTAGAGTTAAATCGAGTTTGGGTTTACCATTCCAACCACCAGGGAATGGTTCTTGTAACTATCAGGTTCAAGGACATCTAGTGAGGGAAGATTTGCCGCCACATGAAATACTTTAACCCTCCTGCCTGGTCTCAAAGTCTGTGCCAGATAGTTCATGAGATGGTACCGGCTTTTCTGGTGGTTCCACCATACTTTACTCATAGGGAATGCTTTGCTGCTATTTTGCCAGATTCATATTTCTCTTAATACTCAAAATCTTTTCATTGTCACTTTTGAATCACATTTGCCTCTTTGTAGATTGTCATTATTTGCTACCAGTATGGAAATTGACAAGGTTCATTAGCATGAAAATTATTTTATAGTTTTCGTTACTGTCAAAAATTCTATCTTTAAAAGTAATAGTTTAGTATAAGTCAGAATTTTCATTATTATTATTTTATTTTTATTTTTTTATTTTTCAGTAACTTATTGAATACGAAAGCGCATCCCAAAGATCGGAAGTTTTTAGGATCTAATCCAGTAAGTATATATAGTCTAAAACCATTTTATGATCAGATTTTTGAATTCATATGGGCATTACCATTGGAATTGGTTTTTTGTGTTGCCTTTTTATATCTTCATCCACATTCGTGAGGAGTATCAAGTTTTAAGTATTTCTGAACTTTTTACCGAGTCCATTCCTTAACCTTAACATATCTATCTTAAATACTTTGTCTCAAAGGGATATTAATGCTGTAAGAATTATCTGGATCTTTCTTTCCATTTGTTTAAGAGCATTCCTTTCTTGAAAAACCATTTTAAAAATGATAACTTTATTTTGGATGCCTAAAGAATAAATTTATTTTGGAACGTTCATAGTATATGCGCATGTCACAAAAGATAAAAAGTGTGAAGCGCTAACAACAGTTTTGTTAACTATTTTCTTCTTTTTAGTGCATTTGTAGGGTCCGTAGGCAAAACCAAGGACCCTTATATTTTTTTGTAAAATTTTGTTCTTTTTTTAAAAAAATATAATATTATTTTTACTACTTTTGCTGTATATGTATATCTTTAATGATTTTAGCTGTTTATTAATTGACTTGGTTTTGAGTTTAATTAGTTTATGTAAATAATAAAATATTGCCGTTAATATTGCAAGGGCGTTGGGGGGGGGGGGGGGGGCGTTTATGTTGCTATTTGTTTGTAGAATTAATCAATAATTTTTTTAAATATCAATTTTTTATATTATATATCAATAGATATTTTCCAATTGACCTGGAACTTTTCAAAAATAATTTTTTCATGGATTCGCACCAAGTTAGGGGTTGGGAGCAAAATATTTCAAAAATTTATTTTTCACCCCTATGTTAAAGGCCCACCTATCCCTAACCCTAAATAGCCCCTGATATACATAGTGTTCTGTCTCCATGTAGTATAGGTATTAATACTTTTATTATTGAACTCTTAATGACTTCTTATTGGAACCTTTGGTGCTTGGGAACCCTATTGCCTTGATTTTTTTTTTGTCCCTATTGTCTTGATAAATATATTAATCATTATAGGTTTCAAACTCCAATGTTTCAAACACATTGCAGGGAATACCTTTAAGGGACGTTTCTCCATTGAGAGTCATTATTAATAATCAGATGCTGATGAGCAACTCCCTTGAGTATGATCCCTAGAAAGGGTTTGAAACATGGAGATTCACAAAATCTCTTACATTGTCTCCTGTTAAAGATTTAGACATTAGAAGATAGACATTAAAAGATTAAAGATTAGACATTATTTATTTATTTTATAAAAAATCTCAATAGCTTTAATAGCCAAAAACAGGTATAAAGATATTAGATATTATATTCTGACAAAAATAAGCAACATAAACTAATGACAAATAGCAAGATAACTATAATTTAATATAAAAACAACTCACCCCATAACTAATAATAAGATGAACTCTTACTTACTATAATATAACAACATAATAACGATTTTCTAAAAAAAAAAAAAAAATCCAACAAATATTTCTATTATAGAAATTGATACTGTACTTAAAACCCTATAATAACATATTGGACTCCTGCTGTAGAAACTAGAATTGATAGATGTATATATCCTTTTTTAATTAAGTTATTATTATTACTTTATTATTAAATGAATCTATTTATTTTTCAGGGGAAGAATGACCGACACTTGCCTAAAAAGATACCTTTACCCTTTATTAACTATAAGCCAACTTTCCCTGTTCATATGTCTATGCCGCAAGTGAGTATGAGTGGGAGTTTTGATGATATGGCTACTGTGTGTCCTATCGAGTGTAATGTAGACATATCACATGAACCTGTTCAGAAATTTAAACAACCTACTAGATCCATGTGAGTCAAACCTACTATTATTTTAGACTTTTGAGAGATAAAATTAATTTTATAGATTGTGATGATTTATTAATATTATATACTTTCTTGTAAAACCGCTCATTATTTAATGTATAAGCCAAATTATAATTGTATATTGAGCTATAGGCATTCTCGTAAAAATAAGTGATTAGAAACAAAACATCTTTCCACAATAGTACATTACGCGTCTAGTGTGGAAAGTAGCAATTTGCATGTGAGTGTGGAGTTTGCACCCGAGCGACAGCGAGAATAGTAAAACTACAAGAGCAAAGCAAAATGCAGTTTTCGCACAAGTTGCGTACCGTACTTTATCTACGATTGTGGATTTTAATAATAAATGCAGAAAAAAATGAAATAAACTTCCTGTAAGTTCGTATTTCTCTTTTGATTAAGATGACATTAATTCATTAGTTGTAATTTGTGGTGAATTAATTATTTCAAGAGGTTAAAGTTTTCAAATATTAATTTATTATTATTTCAGGAGGCGTATAATTCTCCTAATGTTTGTCCTAATCACTTAAATCACTCATTGTTTTTCACTAAAAACTCGATATAAACAGTTAATTTAATTAAACAAACAGCAAATTAGTTTTATCTACGACTGATACAAAATATAAACATTTTATCTCTGTTTAGATGCGTAGAAAGTGATTTTTTAGGTACTTGTATTCATTGCGCATGCGCGTCTCATAGTTCTGAAGAATTCCTCTTCTTTACCACTCTAGTGCGGTAAAGAAGAGGAATTCTTCAGCTTTACGCACGATTAGCAAGTTTATTTACATTTAACAAAACTAATTTGCTGTTCTTTTATTAAAGTAACTGTTTATATCGAGTTTTTAGTAAAAAAACAATGAGTGAATCAAGTGACTTTGACAAAAATGTGGAGAATAATATTCCTCCAAAAATAATTAATTCGGCAAAAAATACAACTCAAGAATTATTGCCATCTTTATTTATCAAGAGAGAGATACGAACTTACATACAGCAAGTTTATTTTTTTCTCTATTTATTATTTAAATCTAACAATGGTAGATAAAGTACGGTACGCAACTTGTGCGAAAACGGCATTTTGCATTGCTCGTGTGGTTTTACTACCCTCGCTGTCGCTCGGGTGCAAACTCCACGCTCGCATAAAAAATGTTACTTTCCACACTCGACGCGTAATGTACTATTGTTAAATGTAAACAAACTCGCTAATCATGCGTTATGGTGAAAAAAGAGGAATTCTTCCCCTTATCGCACAATTATGAAACGCGCAATGAATACAGCTACGAAAAGAATCACTTTCTATGCATCTAAACAGAGATATATATAAAGTTTATATTTCGTATCAATCTTAGATAAAAGTAATTTTAATGTTTAGCTTGCTTTAAACCACTTTATCATCTTCCGTGTTAAGAGAAAATAATAAAGTGTAAAAAAGAAATAATCAGTGTTGAAGTTGAAACAGAGATTTTAATCAATCTTAAATCAGATAATGAAGACACGTCTTTCTTTAATCTTAAAAAAAGTGACTATGCTGCTCTTCTCTAAGACTTGTAAAGTGAATAAGTCTTATTCTAATATTTTTGTTTCAGATCTGATAATCATGATGAAATAGTAAAAAATATTGGTGCTCATGTTGTGGTAAGTAATTATGAATTTAATATACATATTAAATTAAAATATATTAGACCTTAAAGTGCTATCTTTTGGTGGTAACTTTGTTGTGGTAGGTTTAGGTAATATTTTGTCTCATGGGGGCACCTTTGGAAGTGTACTACACTGTACGTATATTTCTTTGATAACAGTGAGAAAATGGACTGCACATAACACCTGAGGACGCCTCATAGCCAAATGTAATATTTCAGAGATGTTCATCATTAATTTTTGGTCTACAAATTATTTTTTACTCAGGATCATGAAAATAACCTTGACCCCCAACATGGACGCTGTCTGTCGATCCATACATATCCACTTTTTTTTTTTTCTGATGAACATTTGTCTGATATCTGATAAGAAAATAAAATTTGTTACTAATATTAGCTATATTGTATACAATATACTAAATATTGGTTCCTATTGTTGTAATACAAATTTTGAGTGAATCTTTACAAAAAAGACCCTGTGTGCCAATATTCATTGAAATCGATTAACTTTGACTCAAGTTAAAGTTATCAGTTGATAGTTAACAAGTTATTGATATTAATCTGACAAAAAATATTTTAATTAGAAATGTTTAGGCCAGTGGAGAGTGGCCATGTCCCAACCATGTCGAGCAAAGAGATTTTCATGATCCTGAGTTAAAAATTAGATATGTAGTTGAGAAAAGTCAAGTTAATGCTTTCTTTTCAGTTATAGGTCATATAGGGTTAATTTTTTGTTCAAGAAAAAAATAGATTATCATCATAATTTGTTGGCTATATTTTGCTCCTTTCCAGAAAGCCTATATGACATGATAATTAACCCTATATGACTCAAAAAGAATATTATTTAATAAAAGGGGAAAAACTGCAATTTCAAAGTTGATTTTAGTTTTTCACTTCTTTGATAAAATTTCTCCAAATCAAAGTGGTGGACATGAGCCATCTCCTGTGTTTTTTTATGAATAGTTTGTTTTCTAAATTGTAATGTTATAAACAACTAATAAAATCTAAAATTGGCTTTATGTTAGTTACTCATAATTATGACTAGAGAGGTTAAAAAAGAAACACAACAATATTGTCACCACAATTTTTTTATCATTACAAGATGTGTTAAAGACTTACATGTCATCTTCAGTATGCGTGTTGACAACACGCATACTGAACAATATTGTTGTGTTTCTTTTTTAACCTCTCTAGTCATAATTATGAAGTGGTACCACAAAATCTCAGTCAAATCAACCAACGATTTGTTAGTTACTCAGTTTAACAGGGTAAATTTTAACCACTTTAATAGCGTATGGGCAAGCTATGTTACAGCTATTCTTAGGGGACAAGAAAAAAATGAACACTTATTACAAAATTCTAACTTGATGTTAGTTATTCGTTTACGTATGTGAGCTCCTAAACTATATTATGTATTCATCTAAAATAATAAACAATTAATACCATTAAAAATGATTTTCCATTATTTTTATGGGACAGTGCCCCCAATTTTAAAGTTAAAATTGATTTCTCTGTATCACTTTGCTGCATGACTCTATTTGGATGTGCCAAATTTTACAAACTGTTCAAGGGAAAGGCTTTTAAACTTTTGTTTGTTATTCAGAAACCCTTACCATTGCAGTATTTGCTCTATATTTTATGCTAAGTATGTGAAAAAGTTGATTGAAATAATGTTATTTCACAATTATTCTAAAAAAATGTTTATTTTTTAAAAAAATGTTAATCTTGCTAACCTTATTAAATTTATTAGAATTTCTTGTTTCTTTTTTCAATATTGCATCTTAAATCCACTAATTTTTGTTTTCAGATAAAGAAGAAAATAGTGAATAAATTACCCCTGCAAGAAGATGCTAGATTGCATACTGCCGGAGGACCAAGTGATTGGAACGGCACTGCATCTGTTTGTCCAATCGAATGCAATGTAGATATAACAGACCCATCTGAACCTGTAAATCAAATTCGTTCAACAGCTGATTCTAAAAACTCCACTTCAGCAATGTAATACTTCTCATTTAATAAATAATTTTATGCATTCTAACATTTTGGAAAATATATTTCCTTCTTCAAGATATTATACAAAACTGGTATAATGGTAGCACCATTATATTAAACCATAAATATATTTTATCAAACAAAATAACAAAATGTTTACTTAGAAACTTGGAACCTTTTGGAACACAATAAAAACACTCTTTCTCTTTCACTCTTTTCTGAAACCATTTCTATTTATTTACACAGAATTTTAGAATATTCAGATAATTGTTGCACTTCTGTATTTTATTTTATTTTTTCTTATCTACTACAGCAATATCAGATGAACCAATAATTTGCTTTACATTTGGAAGTTGTATCTTACTTTTTCTGAAATTTACATAAGATTTAAAGACTCTGGTTTTTAGGAGGTATCTTAGTTATTGTTATATTTTTATTATTTTCTTATTATATTTATTTTTTTATTTTTAGGAAAAGAAACTCTCTTCTGGATTCATTGAAACAGATGGGTACTCATGTTATTGTAAGTATTTTATTGATTATAATTTTAGAGATGTTCCCAGTTCCTTAATTATTTTGGAGTAAAATGATGTGGGATAGTGCTATTGATTAATTGTTAAATGAAAAACTAAATAAAATAAAAAAATCAATTTCAGTTCTACTTTGTGTGGACTTTATTCTGGAGGTTTCCTGGTCTTCCAAACCAAGCATGATATGATCCTTGATAATCTCCCCTAACTAATTATTATATTAAAGAAAAAATAAGGATATTAACTCTCAAAAATCAACACCCTTTTAAAACAAGTTATCATTTTTATGAGTTAGGTGTCGAAACTTCTCAAAGAAAGATGAATTAAACTGTTAATTTTATTCACACCTTAAATGCCCATCACTATGCAACTCATTAAATTATAACAATGTGTTCTTAAACTTTACGTTTATCAATTTTAACAATTAAAAATGTAAAAATTCCCCAATTAGTAGGAGGTACAGTAAAACCAGGGGCGGATCCAGGGGGAGTGACTGCCTAGGGCCCCACGCCATAGAAAATTAAAATAAATTACTTATAAGTTACAGACAAAATTATAGTTCATGAAGTTAAAGAACGTGAAATATTAGAATACACGCTATACAAAAGTCAAATAAATAAGTAATCAAATAAAGATCAATTTTTCATTTGTTGCTAACTTCCGGTATATATTAATTCCGGTATATATTAAACTGTACAAAGAATATCAAAACACTTCTGCTTAATGACAATTATACATAAAAATAAATAATCAAAGCGTTACTAAGGTAACTGCCGTGGAGCTCGGGACACATTCATGTTTATGATAGCCCGCGGGGCCCTGTTCCATGTAAAATGAAATGAGTTAACATCCGGTTCCAGCAGTAAGCTCTTATAAATCGGGGACATAGAGCAGACGAGCCACAATGACAGCAAGTGTGCATGCAAAAACTTTTTATGAAATGCTTTTTCATAACTTTTTATTCACCACTCTTCTGGCATCTTTTCTATGTGGCCAATCTATATAAATATTTCTTTACAGATTTCACTGACCAAATCTGGTCTAATATACATTTAACATATTTCGGCATTGCTCCGTCTTCTTCATCAATCCTCCTTCACACTGGACCATAAATACAACACCTGTGTCCATAAGTTAAGGTGTTCCACCATAAGTGCAACACCCTAATTTCCCAGCTGCATAACAATTCCTCATCTCCGCTGTTCAGTGTCCATGTCTATAACCCATGTAGGGGGCTACAGGCGGAGATACACATGCCTGTAGCTTGAACAAAAACATGCCAGCTACTTGCACGTGTATTTGTTAAATGGCATGCCAGTAGCTGGCAAGCAAGCAGATTGCACGAGATTTGATTTTTTGGCATTCAACGAGCAAGTGGTGGGGTGGGGGCTACATAAGGCATGCCAAAAGGAATGTGTAAACGCATGTGACAGCTACAAGGGCGGTCATTCCAGTTGCTGGTTGCCACCGATTGAGGACGTAAACATTGCGTTATTTATTTATTGTTTTGTTTTGTGTGTTAATAGAATTTATGGCAGTTCTTAAAGAAACATCTGAGTTTGTGTTAAATAATGCCATGAATCAGCTTGCATGCAATTTTACTTGCAAATGTATCTTCAGTTTGCCATTTAGGCATTACACAATGCAGGTTGCATGCAATTTTATTTGCTACTGAATAAATAAAAATCTTTAGCATGCAGTTACTGGCAAATTCCCTCTTTTGGCATGCAAGCTACTTCCCCAATTTGACGGCATGTGTATCTTCGCCTTACTAGTCGAATATTGATGATTTAAATCCGTACTTTGCTATCTTGGCTAATGATACTGCTATTCAACAATGTTTGGAGTGAAAATAATGTTTCGAATGTGTTTTGATGGTGACAAATGGGAAAACAAGCTGCAGGAATTTCATGCTTGACCATAAATATCTTATTGCATAAAATATAGAGTGACATTGCTTATTATTAGGTTTTTTTTTGTAAATTCCAGATTAAGAAGAAAGGAGAAGAGAAAAATTCAAGCTTGAAGTCTAGTTCAAGTAAAAATGATGTAACTAGGATTTTACCTGTTGAGTGCAACGTTGATATCAAGCCTGTAGAGTCCAGGCTTAAAAATTCAGAGCTCACTATGTATGTATACAATATTTAAAATAAATTATCCAACCGTTTAGCCTTGTATGACAAAATATGAATTTAAATTTAATTATTTACTGAGATTCAGTTATAAACAGGTTATTGAAAATGGATTTCAAACCAAAGATTTTAAACTGTTACATTGCTTAAAGTTAATTTGTCTGACAGTGACGTTCTGCAGGGCTAGAAATGATATTTGTTGTTTTTCAAGTTAGTGGCATGAATGATTATACTTATCTGATGCTTGTACTTCAAATTTTTAGAGCTGATTGCATCTTTGTCCCAATCTAGCAATTAATAATTAGATAATACTGGTATTTTATTTATTTATGCGTTTTTCACTGCAGTTTGCAACAAAAAAAAGAAACTTTTGGGTTGTAGCATAAAATTCTATTATTTATTTTTATCTTTCTTTATGCTTTATCAGTAAATTTATGTACAGTGAAAATCGTTTAACACGAAACTGAGGGGGCCAAAATATGTTTTCGTGTTAAAATGATGCGAACAAAAAAAAAAAAAAAAAAAAACAATATTTTTTATGTAATATTTTATAATATGATATGTGCATAAATATATGGGTATATGGATGTCTTTATTTAATACAAAAAAAAAACAGTTTATAAAAATGTAATAATCTTTAGTCATTTTAAATTTTTAATAAAAACAAATTTATTGATTTTTTGGAAGATAATCTGATATTTACACCGATTTCAACCCTAACTAACTATTTTCACACCCAACACCGAATTCGAAAACAAACTGATTAAATATTTCTATATAATTCTTAAAATATGCGAGCGATAATTCCAAGTAAGAAAAAAAAGTTGTGGAGAAATTCAAGTTAGAACGCGAAAAAACAGGACAGAAGGGGGTAGAGGAGGGTGACAAACCAGCAATCCACAAGCATTTCCCGTGATAACTTTCAAACGTTTTGAACTGGAGATTTCAAATTAAATTTAAACACCAAATTAAAACACCACCGACTTCGTTGGCCAGGGAAATTGGTCTAGTGAAAGTTGTTGAAATTTAAACTTGAAATCTTGAAAAAAATTGCGGTTTTCAAATAATAATGGAATTTGGTGTCACATTCTTTGGGTTTATTCATTCTGGATCGGTGTTATTAATGGTGTAAAAATGGTGGTGTAAATGGGTGGTGTTTAAATTTCAAACATTTCGTTTAGTGAAACCAATTTCCCTGCCCAACGAAGTCGGTGATGTTTTGGGCGTGTTTTTGTGTCAAATTTTAAATCTCCATTGGACCATTTTTGGGTCTTCTACGGACTCTAGGAGGGAATGACTATTTACGTGTCCTTCAAAATGAACTGCATGGACTCCTTGAGGCCTTACCATTAAAAGAAAGATGGTGATTGTTTTTTTATCATGATGGGGCACCACCTACTTTTAGTAGAGCAGTGAGAGATCATTTAAATGACACTTTCACTTCTTGGGTTGGTAAAGATGGAACTATTCCCTGTCCTCCAAGATCACCAGACCAAAATCCTTTGGATTTTTATGTGTGGAGATTTTCCAAGGAACAAGTCTACCGCCCAGTTTTATTTAAATGACCTATCACTGCTTACTAAAAGTAGGTGGTGCCCCAACATGATAGAAAATCAATTGCCGTCTTTCTTGTAATGGAATTAGTCCTCAAGGAGTCCATGCAGTTCATTTGAAGGAAATGTAAATAGTCATTCCCTCCTAGAGCCCGTGGAAGTCCCAAAAATGGTCCAATAATTACACCATTAAAAACACCACTAAACCAATTTCCCTGGCCAACGAAGTCGGTGGTTTTTTTAATCAAATTTGGAATCTCCAGTTCAAAACGTTCGAAAGTTATCGCGGGAAATGTGTGTGGATTGCTGGTTTGTCACCCTCCTCTACCCCTTCTGTCCTGTTTTTTGCGTTCTAACTTGACTTTCTCTACCAATTTTTAACGGAATCACTAAGTTGAGTATACAGTTGGAAAGCTTATTAAAAGGAGAAGTTTTTAAAGAAATTTGCCAGGCTAAGGCTAATGAATTGTTTTTGCGGCAGACACAAATAACATTTTCCGAATTTTAGTAACTTAAAATTTTTCCCATATGCGATTGCTTTGACATTGTTAGAAACTTTTAAGATTGTTATTCCTCATGGAAATTTAATGAGCTTTTCAATGGTTTTTTCAAATTTGCTTTAAGGACAACAGTTTGGGAGATTGACAATTTTTATGAAGAAAACTCATGCTTTACAAAAAAAGCAGAAAACCCAAAATATCTCCCTTATACTTGAGAATCAGACATGGGTCAAGAGGAAATTTTTTGTTGCTTTTGGGGTGTAGAATCACCTTCCGACGTTTGTAACATTTATCGTGAATCACCCTGTATATTTAAGATTTTTTTTTGTACATTCAAAGACAATTGTTTTTGGGAAATTTAAGATTTTTTCAAGAAAATGAATAACTAATTTTTAATTCCATTTTCAGAGTTAAACATAATGGAAGCAGTAATATGAAGAGACCTGGTTCTCAGATAATGGTGAGTTGTTATTTTTATTTATTGTAGGAAATACGAATTAATTACTTTATTAATCTACGGTGGAACCTCTATAACTCGAACCTTGATATCTCGAAATTACTCCTGAAACTTGCTGGATGTTAATAGTAAACTGTATGTACATAACAATTTGTAAAGAGCAATCTGACAGGTCCTGGACTCTCATGGGCTGTTGTGCCCTTGAGAATAGTTAATTTATAAAATATTACATTTATTCACAGTGAAATCTCGATAACTCGGACCTTGATATGGAAATTCGATGAGCTCAAAATTCTCTGTAATTTAAAGTAATTTCTGTTGCATAATTTGAGAATGCTAATCTAACCTTTATAACTTGAAAAGTGGATAACTCGAAGTTAAAATATGTTTCCTTGAGGTTCCACTGTATTTATTATGTTTCATTAGCCAGGAGTTAGTTTAATTTTCCCAGGAGTTGAACACAAATGAATTGTTCATTGGAAAAATGTCTTAACCCATAAAATGTTAGAACCAAGAAACTTGGTGTTATAAGTTAGTTTAAGACTATGGATGTAACATGGGTTAGACAATTTTCTCTAGAATATTTAGGGAAAAAGCTAACAACAACGTTTCCTTACTGACATTTATTTTTTTATTTTTTTATTTTTTTTTTATTGCACATTATTTCCAATGTTTAGAATTGAAGAAACGAAGGTCAGTTGTAAACAACTACAGTTCGGTTATTGCGGCTTCACGAGCATTATTTCCTCTTTGACGTTCTTAATTATCAGTAAATGAACTATTTTTTCTCCATAATCTAACCGACATATTTGTCTAAATACTTTAGTTTACATCATCCTTTGATTTTAAAAGATGGGGTTTCTTAGCTAGGGGACGAAAAGTGCTGAAACACTTAATTAATGTTGGTTAAATTTGACCTTTCTGATGAAAACCAGACAAAATAATGATCTTTGTATGCAAATGCTTGAAAATTACCATACAGGGTCAGAATATGGCAGTAATGACGGAATGAGATTGATTGTATGAAATTTTTTTTATCCCGATTGACCCGCAACCTCAGATAACAAAAGATTATTTCCAATTTTTTATTTCAGATGCAGAAGGTGCCGAAGCCAATGCCTGTGCAGCAGAGAAGCTATGAGTCGCATGAAGAAGCTTACGATGACTATGATATGTCGTGTCCTATTGAGTGCAATGTTGATATTAGTGAATCTAGTTAGAGTACATAGCAATAACACCCCTAGATAATAACCAATTAATTTCCCTTTTTAAGAAATTATTTTATTTGATATTTTTTTAATTTACTATAAACTTAAAATTAATAAAATCAACTCAGGGCCCAAATTTATGAAATATTTGATTCCAGAGTAAAATGTTAATAGTAAATTATTAATACAAACTGGATTATTTTTAGTTTCTGGAAAACTATTATGGATTATGCTGGCCTCGTGTATTATAGTTTTATTTAAGGCACTATTTTAAAATGCTTTTAGCCTTCTAGGTCTTTATCTAAAAAAAAAACATTGATGTCAGGAGTTAATTATTTTTGTTTTTTCAAACAAATCAAATTATTGTTCTACATTCTGTTCAACAAAATATTTTACTTGATAAATTGCAGCTTTTGGTCTGAGCTGTTTATCAGAAATGATAGGTGATGTGTTTATTAGAATAATAAGTTAATTTCTTCTACCTTGGTGCTACGTCTTTTGAAAAGTTCTGACCTCTGTCTTATTAGCTCAGTGCTTAACCTGCGTTACATCCAATTCTCATCCTCTGCACTACGTGGGTTAATAATATTACTTTTAAACTAAATTAATATATTGACAAAATTACCACAAATAAAAAAATACAGGCTTTGTTATCTCTGATGTTGGGAAAGATTAGTATTGTTGTGATTAGCCTGGTTGTTAAAAAAAAAATTGCTTTGGTAATTTAAATAATTTTTTTAATCAAGCAATTTCCTCATTATTATTATTATTATAATTGTGGAATACTATTTTCTATAAAAAAAAAATCATCATGGATAGACGGTACTATAACTGATAGTTTAAATAAATTGATTGTACATTTGTGATAATTTTGAAAATGTATTGAATTTGTTTATTAGTGTAATAGACAAGATTTTTTTTTTTAAAAAACATCGTGCTAAAAGGAAAAAAAGGAATAAATTATTAGAACAGAGGTTAACCTTTTGAGCTCAGAGCCTCAAAAAATGTTTTTTTTAAAAAAAACCCTAGCCTAACTCAGGAGCCGTGTCACATTTAGAAATATGCACAATTTTGTGATATTTGTAGATATAGTAAAAAATCAAATATTTATAAAATAATTCTTTACAGTAGTGACTTTTTTGTTGCTGAATTTCATTTGCTAAATCTTCAATTAAAGGTTGGATTTCGTACATGTCAAGCCCAACTAAACGCTCATAGCTTCATCTGTCAGTTGGTGATAAATTTCCAACTTCAGATGGTAATTTGTGGATGGTACTTAATAAGTCTGCCAGGTTTCAAGGACAGTAGTAAAACGGAGGGGCAAAGCTAAGCAATTAAAGATTAAGAGCTCAAGTGAAGGAGATATCAATAGAATAATGAAAAACTCGAAAGCCTCTCCACAGAATAGTGTTTATTTTACAAAACTAGCTTTCAGCCTCTCGGCCCTCATCAGTGCTGGTAAATGGTAAAGGAAAACCCCGACATTTGGTTTTTTCCAACATCGGATTTTTTTTCTTTACCTTTTACCGGCACTGATGATGGCCGAGAGGCCGAAAGCTAATTTCTTTAAGTAAACACTATTCTATGGAGAGGCTTTCCAGTTTTTCATTATTCTAAGCAATTAAACCTAATAGTGGGCCCTTTATTTTAAGGTTGCGAGTGTAGTATTCATGTATCTTTCTTAGTAAGGTTGCATCTGGACTACACTTGTCTCCTGCTAGGCTTTGCTAGAGGGAGGGGGTGGGATCTTGATATCATAAATAGGCTAAAGCCCACATCCATGAACTTTCCTATTTGTTTGCATATTTATGGTGCATTTGTGTCATTATTAGTTTGCAGTGAAATTAGTAAATATTGTATAGTATCTATTAATACACAAACATAGTGAACATTTCATTTTTTTATTTTCCACGTTAAATATTTGGTTCTCTCTCCGCTATTATTTCTTGTAAAATATATTTTTTTTAAGTCTTCCCCAAAATGTTTGATAAAAGTATAAAATATATTTCAAATCAGAAAAAATAAGAAAGCATTAATATTTTAGGATTTTTTTGGTTTTTAAAATGTTTACTTGATCATTTTAAGGGCAAACAAAGCATTTTAAATTATTTTTTCTGTTTTATTTTAGTCTTTCAAAGAATCACTTGTATTCTGTTTTCTAGTTAGTACTCTACCGTTAAATTTTGGTGTAATCTTTACCAAAATTATGGCTTAAAAACCAACTGAAAGAATACATAACTTCTTATCATTGGTTATAAAAATCAAAGATCATAATTAATTAGTTTCCTGTAAAAAACAAGCAGTCTCTAATATTTAATGAAGGCCAGATGATGATCAACTATGGAGGTTGAAACCGGTCTATATTAAATACTGACTGAAGTACCCGACATTTCACGGTGGATGTTTAGAGCTCAGAATAAAACTGTAGATTTTTACAAAAAAAAAAATAAACCTCGTCTTTATGTGGCAGGTACTATGGCATCTTGACATATCTCTTTCGGTTATACCTTGGATTGAGCTAGAAGCTTAGATTTAATTTAATTTTTGTACAGTTTTCATACGTTGAAAAACACTACTAGAATCATCATATTAGGCGCTTATGGCAGTCAAAATCTCAAGTATCCTTCCTTTTGTTTTTGAAGTCAAATTTCATCATCTTGGAATTAAACTGTAGATTTGTATAATGGACAAACAAAAAGACACACTTCTTTATATATAGAAAGCTTGTCAACAATAAGCTGATGAATTTTGCTCTTTGAGGTTTATTCTCTACATTTAAGTTAAAAAGAATCTCGGTAGAAACAACTAATTTTGTTTTTTCTTCCAATTAGGGGGACAATTATCTAAGTTTGTTTTATTCTGGCAGTAAGTCGATTATTTGTTAGGGTTTATGTTTAATTTTATTTTACCTGTTAAAAAATTTTATAATATTATTTTTGTTAGTTTACATTTTAATTATAGAAACAGCTTCATTTTGCATTAGATTTTGTTATCTCAGCCACTTAAAATTTGATTTAATATAGAAAACATTAAGTTAAGTTCCTATGTGTATCAGGTGTTAGTTTCAGTTAAAGTATAATATAATAAATATCAATCGACCAAATGACTTTAATTTAGAAATATGGTAAGAGGAAAAACAAGCATTTTATTGTTGTTGATAAAAATTTGTTTGTGGAATCATCATAATTGTGTTTTTCGTAGTTTTTAGGTCAATCTAAAGTTAATTTTAATCTTATTTTTGCTTTGTGTAAAGAAACCTTATAAGAATAAATTTTTATTATATTTCAATTTTATTGCCACTCCATAACTCCAAAGTCAAGATGTATGTAGTTGGTCTTTGGAGGTAGTGTTTGTGTACGTTTAAAATGTCTAATTAAAATCAGACAATGGAGATCTATATTAACCCTACGGTTCTGGTGAGGAGAGACCACCTGTGCCCTCTGTAAAGAATACTTTACGTGAAGTTGTACAATCTTTTTTCACAACCAGAAATACTTTCTATCCCAAGACCTCTGACATCTTGTAATCTGAAATCATCAATATGTAATTCCACGGGCAGGAGTATATTATAGGTTGTCAGGAGTTAAACAACAAATAAGAGAGATGGAACATCTCTCATATTTGATTGAGGTGGACGACTCCAGAAGTCTGTGCCGTGCTTTTCTCACTTGACTGCTTGTAATGCCTACTGAGTCAAAGGTATGATTGGCTGGAAACTTAGATGAAGAGGGCCTAGCTTTTACAACTTGACACTCTGCACTCATTGCTCCTTATTTATTCTTTCTGCCCAGGGTCCTTTTGGCTGATGGATTTTAGCCTTAGATTATTTATGTACTATACATCTTTTACTGAAAAAAAAATACTACCAACTTCATCAATCAAGGTTGTTTAAAATATAACCACATTATATTGATTTACGTTACCATCATACCTTTTGCAATGATGAGTGTATAATTATCAAAGTAACCTGTAACTAAGAGGATTTTTAATCGGTGTTATCAAAAAAAGCATAAAATAAAAGAATATTGATTGGTTATTTACTCTTGTTTCAATTATAGTTATTATTATAGAGTATCTGCTTATATTATATTTTCAACTAAATTGTCACAACTAATGTTTTTTTACAATTTAATTTTTTTTTTTTTTTTTAAGTGTGAAACTCCTAAAACAGTGGTTCTTAAATAAAGTATAGAAAGGGTCTGATGGTTCTTCCTCAAATGTAAAGTACAGGCTTTCTTATTAATGGAGACCTTTAAAATACATATATTTGGAAAAGATCTTCCTTCATAATTATTAAACAAATTATAGTAGGAAACAAAGAAAAATGTACATTAACATTTATCAATTGTTACTGGTTGGATTAATGTATTTAAAAAAAAGAAAGCAGGTATAAAACAAGAACTCTTCTGCACATAAGATTTATTTTTTATGACCGCTGGCCCTTATCAATACTCATATACTATCCAGGGTAAAAACAAAAAATCAATAAATAAATAAAATATTATATCAAATAATAATGTAAGAGCTACTGTCCTAAACAGAATATTGATGCTAAATAATAATAATAATTAGGTAACTTCTTATTATATTTTTGTATTCTATTTTATTATTATAATCTGTATTTTTTTTTTTTTTTTTGTATATAACTGTTAACGGATGTGATATGATTTTTAAATAATTTTGCTTTTTTTTAACAGTTGAAAATTTTATTTTTAATGTTGAATCTGTTTTTATTTTAAATGTGAGCATTTTTTTTTTTTTTTTCTTTCTTAAGTTGAATTTATAGAAAATGTATGAATTGGAAATTACAGTGGAATCTAAATACCTCAAAATTCAAGGGAATGTATTTTTGCTTTGAGCTATGCACTTATCGAGTTATCTAAGTTGGTTCACCAGCAATCTCAACTTAGCAGGGGCAACATAAATCACTTTGACTTACCTGGAATTTTGAGATATCAAGGTCCACTGTAAATAAATTTAATATATAATAATGTTAATATTTTATATTTAAACTTTACTCTAGGGTACAACAGCCCACGATATATACAGGGTGTTTCATGGACATACTGCAAGTTTCAGGTTTCGGTTATTCCTTGGGCTATTTTAAGATTTCTTTCATCCTTTAATGATTTTCGGAAAGATTTTGGGAGCCCTATACCCAGAAACAATAAAAAAATAATTATTTATCATAAAAGGTTTGGACAAATTTGATTACAAATTTTAAATTATGGTCCATTTAAATAAGAATATAATGAAAAGTCTAGTTTCTGAGATGTTAAAATATAATATTTAATTCAGCTGAAAATCTATAATAAATGTAAACAGTCACCTGTTAAATACTTAAAATAACAAATTAATCTCTAAGTATATGAGGAAGTTGGTAAAACTGCAGTTATCAAGCCACCTTAGGAAAAGAGGTTAGAAAATTGGGGGGGCCTCACTCGAAGTACTATTTAGACATAGGTATATAATTTCTAAAATGTATTAATTATATAGATATAAGCTTCCAAATGTATAAATCTTAAAAATAAACTGTTTTGACAAAGGGATATAATCTGTTAAGTGTATAAATAAAATGAAATTGTGCTGCCAAGCGAATCTCAACTGCATCGAGCACTGCAGAATAGCCAGAAAGTTTTATTTGCCATACATAATAATCTGCCAGCATCTTTCTGAAAATTATTTAATGATAAACAAATTCATAATAGCCCTAAGAATAACTCCCTGAATTTTTACCGCATGTTTAGTTAAGACCCTGTGTATATATTGTGTTTTTTATTTTGTTTTTTTAATTAAATGAAAATAAATATCATTTATGTTTCTTACATTTATATTTTTTATCTTATACAGTTTGTCAAATCCATGGTTTACTTGCCTCCTTATAAGAAAAGAGCATTAGCAATAAAACTAAGTACAATTATTATTTTAAATCTAGCCCAAATAGATTTGAACTGTAAAGAAAACAAATAATTTTAATAACCTGCTTTATAGTACATTTTAGCTGTTATAACATGTTTAACTTCTGTCATTTGTTTTCTCTTGTTTCATTTTCTGTTTTAGCATCAGTTTTATTGACCCTTTGGCAGGCTTAGGCTCTCCACAAGTTGTTGGACTATAAAGTTAGTTAGTTTTATTGACCATTATGATCATCTTTTATATAAATAAGAAATGCAGCTGATGTTGTATGTTTAACCCTACTAATTTTAAATCTTTTTTCGCATGTTGCTTTGGAGCTTACCAAAGGTAACGGAAGCATTGTGTTCATTTTTGAGAACAAAAAAATGTATGTCTCCGATTTTAAAAATTCCAAGACAGAAATCCGTTTCAGACATCAGGGAACATTTTTGGTCTTGTGCCTGTCTGTCTACGGTCTGTGTGTCCGCGAATCCTTGAAACGTATGACGATAACTTGAGTAAATGTCGACCGATTTTTATGAAATTTGTTAGACATGTTCATTTTACCAATGCCCAGGACGAGTTCGATGGACAATGTTATCTGTCCAAGCGCTTACGCGCAACGCTCACGTAAACATGAACTTAAAATTGGAATTTTAGGTCGAGAAAAAACTCTAACTTCATCAATTCAATGAAACAAACATTTTCTTCAAATTCAATTTTTTAGTATAACCAACAGCCACACCGCTATGAAGTGTTAAAGATCGCTAAAACTATTAATAGTTTTTACACAATATAACAATAAAGTAATATAACAATAATGTTAATGTTAATATAACAATAAAGTACATAATAGGATGCGAGGAAGCTATGTGCCACACTAATTGGCTATTTTTTGTTATCTGTTGATTATTAAATCAACATTATTGATTTTATATCTTGCCTTTATTGGATTAAAGAATTGCAACTATATGAATTATTTTTGTAAACAGAAAATTTGTGTGCTTACCAGGCCTTCTATTTTTCAATAATAAAAATAATTCAGGAAATATTTTCCTCCTTAAGTTCTCTAAGGAAGAAATTTTTTCTTTGTCTTAAGGCAGCTTTCACACCGAAAAAACAGGAAACAAGATTTTATGAGTTATTAAAAATAATGTAACAGATAGTTATAATAAAGTAAAGTCTTTCATGATGAGTTGCTATCACACATCGGAGAAAAACACAGTTGAGGATCTTAAGACCGTTATAATCAGTTCAGCCAAGAGACAATGTATTTTTGGTGTGAAAGCCACCTAAAAGTCTTATTTTTTTTGTGTTTTTAAAGTTAATTTGCAATAGTGAATTTCATAAAACTTTATAAAATATTAATAAATTTTAAGTGATTATTTTTTTAATTTTTTTTTTTTTTTAATTTCTATTATTGTTAAAGTATTTTTACGAGACTTGTTACTTAAAAGCATTAAGGGCCCTACACACGATCTGACCGTGTCGGCCTGACCAAGTCGGGTCCCGATCTGGTCGGTCGTAGACTCGGCTACACACGTTTTGTCAGTTGCCACTGTTCCTTTGTGTTAACAGATAAAACAAAACATTTAAACAAACCAAATCGTAAATAATGATAGGCTTGAACTGTCAAAACCAGCTGATTATTATCATCTTGCCCGACGACAGTGCTACACACGGCCCGATCTTGTCTGTTGGTTGCCTGACCTAGGGCGGTCGGGTGGCAGTCTCCACCCGTCAGCCAACTTAGTGCATCGACCAAGTCGGGCTAGTGCCTCAACTACACACCACCAGATTTCTCGCCCAACCTGACCAAATTGGCCCAACTGCCCGACCAAGTCAGATCGTGTGTAGGGGCCTTTATATCTTATATTTATATATCATTTAAGATTTAATTTGTTTTATAAAAAAAATATATATATATATATTATTTTTAGTGGGATGTTTTTATTTCTAAATTTATTTAATCAAAATTAAATCTTTTATTTAGCATAAGGTAAGGCTAAAAATTTAATTATGATCTTAATTTTTCCTCCCCAAAATAAATTATTAAATGAATTGTTCCTAATTAAATTCATTGTTCTTCAATATCTACGAATATGAAATGACTCTATTACAAAAATTAACAAAAGCGCAAAACGTGGCCTCACCTTATGTTAACTATAATCATAAAAACTAGGTTGCATTGTTCATGTAGACAATAAGATATATGTTACATTACAAGTACACTGTTTTATTTTTTTTTCAAAAATCACTTATTTTTTTATTTATATTTTTCCTTCCCTAAAGGGCTCAGCATTTTCTTACGAAACTATAAATATTTAATTGTAAAAATAATATTTCCAAACGGCTCTGAAATTTTACTGAAGGTTAATATGTATTTTTTTCCCAATTGTAAATATAACATGTGCAATGTCTATTGGATTTTTTTAATATTATTTTAATTGAGGACGATTGCCATTAGAGCATTGGAAGCTACCGCATAATTATTCTTAAAAATAATTCTGGTTCTAATAATTGAACAATTAATTGAATTAAGAAGGGTGACAAAATAGAGAAAAATAGTTCACATTATTATTCAAGAGTCCAGTAAACAATGAAGTGTGTTGTGATTGATCCTTCTTATTCTTCCTTGGAGGAGCCCCGTAAGATCTATCTTAAAAGTTGCAGATTACAGAAGGAGAAGAAATGTAACTAAAAAGGAGATTAGTGGCCTTAAGATGGATCCTCTTAAGTGAAGATCCTCCTTGGATCCATCTAAGGAATCTTAAGGCCACTAATCTCCTTTTTACTTCAATTTTAAGTTTTTGGTAGTTTTCATACTACGGAAAGTTTAAATAATTTAAATCAAATTATAATTATTATTTACTACGGGAAACAGACAGTGAAAAATACACTCACCGCGCCGGGATTTTTAGTTACATTTCCTCTCCTTCTGTAATCTGCAACTTCACAAGCTGTTACCTTACTTCTACTGGGACATTTACTGGCCTAGGTATTCTATATTGAAGTCACCATCATCTTTTTGATGGCCGGTGAGAAACCTTACAGCAGTATTTCCCAACATTTTTGACCTTCCAGCACACTAATCCATCTTAAGGCCACCAATCTCCTTTTTAGTTCCATTTCCTCTCCTTCTGTAATTTGCAAATTGACAAGCTGTATCGTTACTTCTACTGGGACATTAACTGGCCACGGGTATTCTGTATTGAAGTCACCATCATCTTCTTGATGGCCGGTGAATAAATCTTACAGCAGTATTTCCCAATCTTTTTGATCTCACAGCACACTAATCCCAACACATATTTAGTCATGTCACACTAATTGACAGATATTAGTATTTTTTCATATTAATACCATCGCAAATGTGTATCATGTGTACTAGTGATAGCTTAAAATTGTGTTTTTATATAGGTTAAGAAAAATCTTGGAAAATCATATTATTTTAATTTAATACAAATATTATATAATTGATTAAAGTGTATAAACAGAAACATGTTTGTATAACACTTTTTCAATTTCTGATCATTGTTATAACGAGGCTTTTTTGAAATTTCGCAGCACATCTATAAAGGCCTCACGGCACACCTGTTGGGAAACACTGTCGTATGGCTTCTACTGCTTGTAGACTCAATGTGCTGACCTTATATGTCATTCATAACTCAGGATAGCTCTAGAAGATGTTGGCAGACTGCAAAACTGTTTAACAACTACATTATTATTCTTAGTTTTGTCTCTGTAAATGGTCTTGGGCCATTCACATAATTTAATGGTCTTGTGGCAACTTGTGATCAGTGGTGGCGCTAGGCGGTGAGTGTAAAAAGAGCCTCCTCCAGACCCCCTGGTTTAGGGCCCCGCAATATCAGTTCGTACAAAGCCCCATAATAGCTAGCACCACCACTGCTTGTGATAACTGAATATTAATTAGATAAGGAAATCTTTGCTTTTCTGCTTCATTATCAGTCCTTTCTTTTTTTAACTATCTCTATTCTTTTATCACTTTCCTTCCCTTTAAAATCAAGACATCAACTTCAGCTTCAAGCTTTTCCTGAATCCTAATATGCTTTGCGTGTTAAAACATGATTAATTTTTATTTAATAAGAAATTAATAGTATATCATGGGTATAATATATTTGTGTACTGGATCCTCTATCATCTCTGGCATTTCTCACAAAATGTGCCTCATCCTTTTACGTTTGCCCTTAATTTGTGTAAAAGTTGAACAATTTAGTTACAAACCTTAATTGAGAAAGAAGAATATATAGCTTTTACTCTACTTCACAGTATAATTTTCCACGAGACCTGTCTGTTGGCTTGGAATGAAATGTCTAGGCATTTTATATCCTAGCTAGGGACATATTCATATTATATTATGTATACGAAATACGAAAGTAAATACATTATTTAAAAAAAAAAAAAAAAAAAAAAAAAAAACTACCTCCAAATGCAAATTAACGACATTTTAGATAGCCACGCCCCCTCTCTCAGATGTTAACATTATAACTTTATTTATTAATACTTTATCAGCGAGTAGGATACGAAAAAAAAAAAAACGACGCCGGCGGTGTATTTGTAATTTAATAAAGTAAACAATCCTAAAATTAATGTAAAAATATTTAAGTACAACTAACAAATGTTTCATATAAATTTAATGTTTTTATGTTGGCCACCCTTAAAACCATGTTCTCGTTCCCCACCTTTCATTTCTTTTTCTTTTCTCCAGTTTTCATTTCAGTTAGGTTTCGGTTAATTCGTGATGGTTCTTTCGCGTTCTCAATTTTAATTTATCAAATCAAATTATATAGGTACATTACTGTGTTTTCAGTGCAGCGATTTAGCATCTTTATTCAAGTGTAAATTAATCATATCCTAACTAATTTATTACTTATTTTAATGCTGTTAATGTTCAATTTAGGGATTTCCGGGACCGTAAATTTTTTGTTTCGGGGTCCATTTTCGATATCGAATTATAGATTCGTGGCTTATTTTCTTGGGTCAATTGATAAATCTAACATCAAATGATTCTATACGAAATTCTTTACAATATTTCAAGGTAAGCTTACACTTAAATAAACCCTTCTTAAAAAGTTTTAGTACTTAATTAGAGCAATTATTATGTTTATTATTAAAAAAAATAGTTTGGATCTAAGTCCAACTTTTGAATTCAAGAATTGATTTCATCACTGTTTGGATTCGTCTAATTCAATTTGTACAACCGAGAATTCTATTTCCAATCTAACTTCCAAATTATCAAACTGACATGTCCTCCAAACTGCCTTTGAATTTGAAATTTTAAGTGATTAATTCGCAAGTTCAAACTCATGCTATAGTAGGATTACAATTAGAGTTGCTTCTGATAGTTCAGGTTGGCCAACTTATGTGAGGGTAAAAATAAAGCCACGAAGCGGTTATCCTAAGGGCCACGCTCCTCCGCTAGTGGTATTTTTGTTTGCTTAGTTGGCCCGACCCAGACATTCTAGATGTCAAAATCTCGAACTCTCCCGCCCCCCTCGCCAATTTTTTTGATTTTCTCACGCTGTCAGAATTAACACATAAATTCTAATTCTCCTGCATGTTCAAATAGAATAGATCTTTGCATATTGGTACTTTTTAAGTTGAGTCTGGTACCTGCTAATTTTTCCTTTGTTTGTATTTGCCATCTTGGCAAATATGACATTAGTTTGAATTTAGGTAAATGCTACTAACTCCTCAGATCGGAAAACCCATGTCCTATTTATCCCTTTCTGCAACTAGTACCTGAACTATATTGCCACATATGTTAAGATATCCCAACCTACTCTGGTGTAATCTCTGTACCATGATCTTTCCCCATGGTTAGTTTAATGTCAATACCAGTTACCAGTTAAGTTATTAATAGCATTAAAGTAAAGAGATTTATATGCAACAGGTGCACATCTGACACTTGCATACTGATCCACAAAGATTATTATAAAGCATTGGTTATTCTTTTCCGTCCAAGGGATCAATATGTGTTATTGATTATTGATAACAAATGTGATTATTTGACTTGAAACAAAAAGATTATATTTTATTTTTCATGATGTCCTTTGTCTTTGTCTTACTAGTTAATGGGATATTATTACTTTTATGGTTTGGTAAGATGTTTTCCTTGTCTTACTAGAATGCATTAATGAACTATCACCGGTACATCACACCTATTAACTTAATTTTATCTTGATTTACCATTTAAACATTTAGCTCTAAACCTACTCCATTATACCTTTATAAGGACAGCTACAATTAATTACCAACTATTTCACAGTTTTGTATTGCCTTTGTTATAAGAGTATCTGTCAGGTATTTCCTATCTAGGTCCATACATGCAGAAGAAGCAAGGGAGATTACCCTAACACAGACTGATTATTCCAACCACTTTGCATAGAAGTAAACCTGATACCTTTTGATCTCTAGGTGGTAATTCCTACATCACAGTGGAGACATTCTCTAATTATTCTAGTTTATAGAATACCATACAGCAGTTCCTGACAACCAGCTCCAGCTTGATCTAGGGAAAGAGAGTCATGGGTAGATGTATTATAGTGTCACCAGGTTTTCTCTGTAGGTGTCAGGTAGTAATACATGTAAGGGTTAAGATATGATATAAATTATATCAGTTATCACTTAACTGACTATGAACGCTCTCTTATGAATTAACTTAATCTATATTGTGAAAAAGGGTTATGAGTATATGTATTATAGTCTCATCAAGTCTTCTCTGTAGGTGTCAGGTAGCAATACCTGTTAGGGTTCAGGATTAAGGTATAAATGTTAGTTATTACTTACCTGACTATGGCAGCTATCTCTATTAACCAACTTAATCTATATTGTGAAAAAGGGTTATGGGTACAGGTATATTAGTGTCATCAAGTGTTCTCTGTAGGTGTCAGGTAGCAATACCTGTTAGGGTTCAGGTATAAATGTCAGTTAATACTTACTTGACTATGACAGCTATCTCTATGAACCAACTTAATCTATATCGTGAAAAAGGGTTATGAGTATAGGTATTTTAGTGTCATCAAGTGTTGTCTGTAAGGGTCAGGTAGCAATACCTGTAAGGGTTTTTTCAGGTTTAAATGTTAGTTATTACATACCTGACTATGACAACAATCTCTATGAACGAACTTAATCTATATTGTGAAAAGGGGTTATGAGTACAGATATATAGTGTCATCAGGTGTTCTCTGTAGGTGTCAGGTAGCAATACCTGTAATGGTTCAGGTATAAATGTTAGTTATTACTTACCTGACTATGGCAGCTATCTCTATTAACCAACTTAATCTATATTGTGAAAAAGGGTTATGAGTACAGGTATTATCAGCGCCGGTGCTACACTTTTGGCCGCCACAGGCAAAACGGTTTTTGGCCGCCCCGTTGAAGTAGTAATTTTTTGACCGGGGGGAGCTTCCCTACATTTATCCTGTGTTTTGGTTATTACACAAAACATAACTGGAAAGTTTCACATTTTTTTGTTGGGTTCTTTCGGAAATAAAGATGCTTTAACGACCTTCAGGCACATTCAGACAAATCCTTGGTTTGGTTTCGCCTACCGACCCTAATAATGGATATACCTAGAGATTATGCTGAGTTATTATTATGAGGGGCGTTTTTTTTTGCGGGGCTAAATCGGCGCTGTTGCGATTCAGCCCCGTAACAAAGACACACAACATTGAGTCCCGGTGTCGACTGCTTTACTTAGTATGGACTAAAGTTAGCGCTAACAGTTTATATTAACACTTCTGGTGTATATTAACAAGTAGTGTTAAGTGTTATTAGTAGTTTAAAAGGTTTTTATAAGGTTTTAACTGTTACTACTGCTAATAAGCAGTAGTATCAGGTTCTTATATTATTAAATGAAGATTCCAGTTTTTCTAAGGTTACTAGTTTTGAAGGCTAATGATCAGCCATAGTTAAAAAGCACAGAAAAAGTTGTTATTGTGGCATATATCCGTTGTGCATCCGGCTACGTGTATTTTCATATTTGGATAAGGCTATTCTATAATTGCTAATTTTTTAAGGGGAATTTACTTGATACATTTGTAAGACTGATTGTTTCATCTTGGATTTTTTTATTTCTTGCTATACTCCTATTCTCTGTTAAGTGTGATCTTTTCGAGACTTAAAGGCGCCAAATGTTGCATTTTCTTCTTAAAGTTCAGTTCCAGTCTATAAGTTCTTACTTTGTTTTCTAAATCAACAAGTGCCTGAGGCAAGAAAACTAGCTACACCATTAAGTGCTTACTTATGTATTAGGGATGCCTACTTCTTTCCTTCTTTCGACTTTTTGTTTTAAGTATTTTGAACATAGTAAAAGCCTTATTTTTAAGAGTTGGGGGATCTGATATACCGTACTATGTAGCCTCGACTACACACGTACGTAAAAAGAGAGTCGATTTTATTATCAGAAAGAAAGTAGTTATGACTGGATTGATTTAACGATTGATTTTTTTATTTCGACTGGATTGACACTTAATCAACAAGTTCAGTTAAAAATTCTTAATTTGCGTTAGATGATACTAATTCAATGGCAACCCTTTAATTCCTTTTGCCTTTTATCATCGAAAAAATAGTAGTAAACAATCTTGCTTTTGTCTTGACATTTATTTTTAAAAATTAGTTGTATCTACCGAGATTTTAGGAAACTTATTCGTGGCAAAACTTAAACTGAAAACTTGTTCCTTTTATTGCCAAAAACACAGTAGCTGATGATATTATCATAAGTAAATTGATTATAAATTTGAGGGTCCGTAGGCAAATCCTTGGGCAAAACCAAGGATTTTTTTCTGAGTGTGCCTGTCTGTCCTTCCATCCGTCTGTCACCTCCTGTCACGGCTACACCTTTTGTCCGATCACTTTGAAATTTGGCATATATATGTATAGTGTATACTCGTAGTACCTACCACACATTTTAAAAATGTAGCTACTTAAAACAATTTTTTTTTAAAAAAAAAAGGGTAAAAAAACTTAAGGGTTAATATAGGGGCTAATACTTTTTTTTGGAGACCGTGTGGGGCAAATATATGAAAGGGTACGTCAAGCTGATTACAAAAATATGTAATTTTTTTATTATAAGCTTTGACAGGGCGAGCGTAGGCGAGTTTGAAGTTGGTGTGAAAAGTGTCCCCCCCCCCTTCCCCTCTATCTCGCTTATGTTAAGTGCAAAAAATCCCGAACACTTCGACCAAAAGTAAAAATACCACTTTTTGAAAATGTCTATTTTTTTTTTTTTGTTTTTTTAGAGGCAAAACCAAGGACCCTTATATTTTCCTGCGTGTGTCTGTCCGTCCGTCCGGTCGCCTGCTCTCACGGCTACACCCTTCGTCCGATCAATTTGAAATTTGGCATGTATGTGTCTTGTACCTACCCACATATTTTAAAAATATAGTGACTTAAAAAAAATATTAGGGTAAAAAAACTTAAGGGTTAAATTATTTTTATTTTTTTTTTGATACCGTGAGGGGTATCAAAAAAAAAAAAATAGTTAGTAAATATGAAAGGGTACGTCGAGCTGATTACAAAATATATAATTTTTTTGTTATAACTTTGATAGGGCGAGCGTAGGTGAGTTTGAAGCGGGTGTGAAACGTGTCCCCCCCCCCCTCCCCCCACTCTATCTCGCTTATGTGAAGTGTAAAAAATCTGAAAAAATTCCTGGACATTCTTCGACCAAAAGTAAAGATACCACTTTTTGGAAATTTTGAAAAAACTATTATTTTATTTTTTATTGACAAAATACGTTTTTTATCATTATGGTCTTTAGATGTATTTATATGGTAGTAGTCCGGTTCAGTGGCAACAAGAAGTTTGTTTATGTGTTTTGAGAATGTCAGACCCACAGGATAGTTCAAAGTAAGCTTTTTAGCATTTTAAAAAACACCATCAATAGGGTACTACTTAAACAATACAGTGTGGCCTACAGACCCTCGCTGTGTGCTGACTAGCACAAACTTGACCTGTTTATTTTGTTTTGTTTTAATACTTTTTTTTATAATTATGCTCTTTTCGATTTATCTATATGTTTATAGTCCGGTTCACTGGAAAAAAATACTTTACCAGAAGTTTGTGTAAGTGAGCACCATCAATAGGTACTACTTGAACTATACAGTGTTGCTTGCGAACCCTCGCTGTGTGCTGACTATAGCACACACTTGGCCTAAGTTTTATCCACTTCAGCTCATAAAAACTGACCTAGAATAAAAACTATTGAGATATAGAGAATGATTGCGAATGTTTGAGTCCTCTACTAGGCTCCCTCGGTGGTTACACAACCATAATATTAATTTTACATATAATTAATGCATGTATTAATATAATTACTACGTATTAATATTAATTAAGCAAATCGTGTTATCCTCAGTAAATGTATTATGCATTTGGCACAAATTACATTTATATAATACTTACTTCAAGTTAATACTTAGTTTACTTAGTAGTTACAACGTAGTTGCGACCACACTTCCATTTATAGTGCTCAAATGTGTCCGAGAGGCTTAAATTTAGCCATGAAACATTAGTAAATCATTGATTATGTCATGACAATTTTTAAGGATATGATGGGAAAATTTGAAAGGTAAATCGAATCGGTGTTAATTTTATAGTTCCTTATTTTAGATTCCTTGCTCAAATATCAAAACATACACAAACTTTATAAGAATTTATTGTAGAGTATTCCAGTTTGATTTGAGAAATGAAAGTTAAAGAAATGCTTAAAGTTGGTTTATGATTTGATTGGCTTAAAGATAATTTTGACTGTGTAGGATCTTTTAGCAATTAAGATAGGTGGGTGGTTTTTAATTTTTTCCAAAGGTATATTTCCAGGCAAGAAAATTAAAATAAATGTTACACTGCGTAGGAGTGTAAAAAGAAATAAATCCACGAAATGAAGGACTGGAAGTCGCAAACGAAATCTTGGCTTGGACGAGAAAGAAAAACCAAATACAATTTGTCCGAGCTAAAGAAGATATTGAATTATCGGGCTCCAGTGCCTGGTAGAGAAAAAAGGAATACGATGAAGATTCAATTCGAAATTGGTCCTTATTGATCGTGGCCGCGTCTGAAGGTTTCGTTTCGTAAAAACGAAAATGCTCAGTGTGCAGGAAATAAGAAGTGACAAAAAAATCATGGGAATTTCGAGGATGAAAAAAGCTTAGAAAAGAGTGAGAAATGAGGAGAAGAGAAAGTTTCTGTATAAAAATAATAAAAAATATTCAAATTTAATAAGTCGGCCTGGAGCTACTGGGGATATTGAAATTCAGTGGGATTGAGAAAGAGTGAGGAGGAAAGAGGAATCAGAAGATCCCAAAAGTATAATGAAGAATTATTGAAGCCCAGCAAAAAAGAAAAGAAGCACAAAAAATAAACGAGGAAAAATATCTCTGAGGAATTGTAAGAAGTTGAAAATAATGTATACTTTGTTGACAAGGACCTGAAACTTCTTAAAGTATTTGGATCTATAACCTGAGTCTCTATAGGACACGTAGGAATTTTTGGTTGTGTGTCCGGTCATTGGAATGATAAGGATATGACAGGTTTCAATTCATCCTTTTCGAAGTGGATCTACAATTCTGTGATGCAAATAAATTTGGAAGAGAATATATAACTAGTTTGATTATTGCCTTTACTTTTATGATAAAATAGTTTGTTTTTCACTCTGATCCTAAATTATCATTTAATCCATGTCATTATCGTCTTACTTAAAATATAATACTTGAATCTCGATTCATGGTTGACGTCAAATGATTGTGATTTGTTCCAGTTTTTCTTCTTCTTTTTTGTTGATTTGTTAAAAAAATAGAGGGTCGATACGAAAAATGCAATTTTAAAGTACACATAGCGCAAATATGAATTGGAACAAAAACAAAACTAAATATATATTTGAACTCATGGCGTCCTTCTCTTTCCTTTAACACCCCCACATGGCGCATTTCCGTTAAAAAAAAAAAAAAAAAAAAAAAAAAAAAAAATGTAATCCCCCTAGTTTTTGAGGGATGTTTTTTTGGAGCTACCCTATAATTTCCCCGTGTTTTGGGTTCAAATTAAAAACTCCAAGTGCAGGAATTTATTTCATTTTATTATTTTTTTTATATTGATCATTTTTTTAATGGTATTTTATATTAGGTGTGTGTTTGTTTTCTAAATTATATTCTCACTACATTTATATTTGAATTCAATGTTTGTAATGTTTTCCCGATTTTATTTGCCCTATTGCCTTTTTTTTTTAAAAAAAAAAAAATCAACCCCTCTCTACCGGGTTAAAGGTCTTTCAATTATTTAACAAAACAAAAAATGTTTGTTTACATTTGACGCCCACTCTTTCTTTTTAGATTTTACACTTTTATTCTTTAGTTAGGCAAATCTAGCTGGTTTGTTTAAATTGAATTTAAAATTCCTTAAATTGAAACGCCGATAAAAAAGATTAGGATTTAAAGGGGTTCGGAGGCATTAGATTGGAATGTTTACTTTTTTCCGTGGATTTTCCTCGAGAGCCGCAATTAAAAGGATTCGAAATGATTTCAGGGGCGGGATAAACTGTTCGATTTAATAGGGGAGGGAGCATAATAGGGTTTCTGAATTCCAATCGAGAGGGTAGCAAAGAGATCTTTTAAATGTTATCTGGGGAGAGGTTGTAATGACGAGCCAACCGCTGAATTAGAATTAAGACGGGATCTCGACCCAGCTCCCTACCTCAACCGAACTCTCATTAATACAGGGCTATTAAATACTCCTCTAAAAGGCCGTACAAAGGAATGTCCAATAAAGGATACCGACCTCCAGGGCTACAGGCAAGTTCACACCTGGTCAGAAAATGCTTTGAGAACACCAATTTCAGATTAAAGCCTCTCTAACCCCGGGCCATTGTCCAGAGTTCTTGGGTCGGGTTCTATATTCTATGCCAAATTTCCCCAGTAGGATTCTCTACCCTCAACCTCTTTGGTATTTGATTTTGATCGGAGGTTTATTGGGAATGGGTGCGGGGAAAAGTGATGAGTGTATTAGAATACCTATATACTACGTGATGTAATTCACTTCGTGACAGAATTCATGGCTGAATTGTGTAATTATTGAAGCCATTCGTTAGATGGTGTATGATGAATGGGATTCGATAACTTTTGCTCCCTATAAATGTTAATAGTTAAGAATGATCTCTCGGTCCAATAAATGTTCCCGACGATAAATTAGTATAATATTTATATTTTATTATATTATATTTATTTTTTTCTAATATAACTCTTATATAATATACATCATATATATTATAAGTTTTAAGCCTAGACAACTTCTATATGGATATACCCAATATTTGATTTTGGCGAATTTACAGGATAAGGTCACCTGACTCCTGTCTGAAAACTTTTTTTTTTATCAGCGATTTAGATATCAGTAAAACTATACTATAGTAGAGTTTTCCCACGGTGTCTCTAAGGAAAACAAGTAGAGTAGCTATGTTGTCAGATCTTTTATTGTTTACTTTTGTACCGCACATAATTGTTAAAATGTAATAGTACATTACGTGTCGAGTGCGGAAAGTAGAATTTTGCATGCGAGTGTGGAGTTTGCACCCGAGCGACAGCGAGGGTAGTAAAACCACACGAGCAATGCAAAATGCCGTTTTCGCACGAGTTGCGTACCGTACTTTATCTACGATTGTAAGATTTAAATAATAAATACAGGAAAAAATAAACTTGCTGTATGTAAGTTCGTACCTCTCTCTTGATATAGATGGCAGTAATTCTTGAGTTGTATTTTTTGCCGAATTATTTATTTCTGGAGGAGTATTATTCTCCACATTTTCGTCAACTTGATTCACTCATTGTTTTTCACTAAAAACTCTATATAAACAATTACTTTAATAAAAGAACAGAAAATTAGTTTTGTTAAATGTAAACAAACTCACTAATCGTGCGTAAAGCTGAAGAATTCCTCTTCTTTTCCGCCTTAGGGTGGTAAAGAAGAGGAATTCTTCAAAACTATGAAACGCGCATGCGCAATGAATACAATTACGTAAATAATCACTTTCCACGCATCTAAACAGAGATACAATGTTTATATTTCGTATCAATCGTAGACGTAGATAAAATATAATAATAATATCAGAACGACACCACTGGACATTTTCTATTGGCCAGTTTCCTTTTGTTTACTTCCCTCTTCCCTTCCCAATTTACTCAGCCATACCGTGAAAAAACTCAACTATAGTCTCTTTCTTAAATAAACAAAGTTAGTTTTTTTTTTTTTTTTTTTTTTTACAAAAAATCTAGTTTATCTACGACTGATACGAAATATAAACATTTTATCTCTGTTTAGATGAGTAGAAAGTGATTCTTTTCGTAGTTGTATGTATTCATTGCACATGCGTGTTTCATAATTCTTCTTTATTTCCGCACTAGTACGGAAATAAGAAGAATTCCTCACCATATTATACGATTAGCGTGTTAGTTTACATTTAACAAAACTCATTTGGGCTTAACTGAAGGAGATGATACGGTCGAGAATCGCTTGTCAGCACAACTTTACTTATTTTATTTACCTATGCTAATTTTGAATTTATATACACTTGAAAGATAATATTCCTTTGTCAAACAGTACATTTGTATGATTTAAACATTTGAGAAATTATATATTATGTATGATTTGTTCTTAGGAGAATTGATATCCCTTAGTCAAAAAAATGCATTGGAGTGAGGCCCGCCATTTTTTCTATAGACCGCCTTTTATTCTTCAGTTTTACCAAGTACGGTAAGCAAGTCGTGCGAAAACTGCATTTTGCTTTGCTCGTGTGGTTTTACTACCCTCGCTATAGTCGGGTGCTAACTCCACACTCGCATGCAAAATGCTACTTTCCGTACTAGACGTGTTATGTACTATTTCGTTATACATAATAGCACACAAACATATGATGAGAGAACGGGGTTATACTATTTGTAACTCATAAAATATGTTATGAGGGAGTTAGTCCGACTTGCCTCGTATCTATTTTTTACGAGATTGTAATTATTATAAATCCGTTGCATATACTATTACTGGTAGTGAAATAACTTCTAAAGGTAAATATTGAGGAGTAACTTACGAGGCCTTCACTAGTAAATATTCCTTATAACAGGGGCCTCTTTCTACAGTTATGGATCGTTCCAGATTGGGCTGTGCATTCACAGATTACACTAATGGATCGCGCAGATAAATCGACGCCTGACGTTTTTATGTGGCCGCATGGAATCCTTCTCTAGTATCGGGGAGTCATACTCTGGGGAAATAAATAAGCTTTTGTACCAATGCATTAAAATAGTAGGTTTTCCTCTTACTCTGTATACCTCCTTTCCATTGGGCTTATAACAGAAAAAAGTAAATGAACTTAAACAATTGTTACTTTATTCGTATATATATATATTTACTTTTCCTCACTACTAATTTTTTTTTTATAAACAATGTATAGATATTACATTTGGCCCAAAATATCAATTAAAATCTCTTGTGGGTTTATATAAATTTGATTCCTGACCATTCCTCTTATATACTCATATCATAACAAATATCTTTAATTTTTTAAAATTAATAAAGGAACCTATGCATTTAGATTAGCAATCTCGGTTACGAGGGTAAATAAATAATTATATTATAAGGGAAAATAAAGAACAAATTTCTCTTAAAATTTTAATATCCAAGATAATGATATTTTTTTTAGTGTCATTATACCAAAACAGAACGGCAAAATTATCTTTATTGTTTTTTGGAATTTGGTTCCAAAAAGTTTAAGCTTAAGTACTTAAGCTTCTCCGTCAAAATTATCGTCAAAATCCATATTTGCATTTGAATTAAATTTACTTAATTAGGGTAACTAAGAGGATCAAGCTATTCATAGAACCAAAATTCAACGTAAATTAGCACTAAATGTTTGAAGTTAATTAGAGAATTTCAACCATTTTTTTATTTTATCCTTCTTAGAACACCGCTAACAAAATAATCTTTTCATCTCGGTTCTTCTTGATTTCGTTCCTGGTACGTTGAAATACAGAGCTATAGCTGTAGCTCCTTCTATTTTCTGAACTCCCACAGTCCAGAAAATAGAGAGAGTTCGAGTACGTGGGACGTGGGGTCCAAGTAACCTTTAGTTTGTATTTAGTGGAAGGGCCTACCTCGCCTCTTTCCTAATCGGATCAAGGAGATTGTGCCCTTTTGGTCCATTAGACTTTGTAAAGCTCTTCTCCCAACTGAATCTACTTACATGAAAGCACAATCCTTTGCACTAAAAGGTTTACGAAAACCTCGCACTGTATATTTCTTAAAGGTGTCCTCTGTGTGAATTACTTATTCGGATTGATCGTTTGCTTATTGCTTATATCCTATCTTTAATTGTAATTATTATAATTAGGGAACTCGATAGATTCGATTTTTGGAACGAAGTTCATTATGGCACGTTGTGGAGCCCGGCAGTGAATCCGAAAAAAACGACCAAAATCACCGTCACGCAAAAACCGTCACGAAATCTACCGATGACGATAACTTGAGTAAAAGATCACCGAGTTAGTTGAAATTTGGTACACATGTTTATTTTACCAATGCCCAGGCTGAGTTCGATGGAAAACGTTATCCGCCCAAGCGTTCATGCGCAACGCTCGCGTAAACGTAATATTCAAAAAGACGGGAAAAAATGTTATTATGGAAGCCTGTTACTTGACTTGTTTATTTTTGTTATATGTCAAAATGTCACTTAGTTTTGTAAATATCGAAAATATAATCACGGTCTTGTTAAAAGTAAACTTGATCTGTGCTGACGCTTATTTCAATATATTAGGTATATTATTATAATATTGCGTATTTAATCCAAGAAAAAATTGTAACTTCATCATCTATTTAATGAGACAAACAACTTTTTCAAATATATTATTTAGTAAAACGAACACCGACACTGTTATGAAGTGATAAAGATCGCTAAATTTATTAAAGTGGACCCAAACGTTTAAAATAAAGAAAACAACGTTTTTACCGATATCTTCCGTTCGAACGTATAACGATTTTAATAAAACTTCTTACACACAAGTACAATTGAAACAGGCATGTAAAATTTCAAGCAAAAGCTTTAGAGTAGGGAAGAAATATATTTTATCAACGATTGATACGAAATATAAACATTATATCTCTGTTTAGATGCGTAGAAAGTGATTATTTTCGTACTTGTATTCATTGCGCATGCGCGTCTCATAGTTCTGAAGAATTCCTCTTCTTTACCACGCTAGCGCGGCAAAGAAGAGGAATTCTTCAGCTTTACGCACGATTAGCGAGTTTGTTTACATTTAACAAGACTAATTTGCTGTTTGTTTTAAAAGTAACTTTTATATAAAGTTTTTTGTGAAAATCAATGAGTGATTTAAATTATTATGACGAATATGAGGAGAAGGAGAATAATACGCCTCCCGAAATAATTCGGCATAAAATACTACTAATGAATTAATGTTATATCTTTATCAAAAGAGAAATACGAACTTGTATACTGGAAGTTTATTTTTTTCTGTATTTATTATTTAAATCTAACAATCGTAGATAAAGTACGGTACGCAACTCGTGCGAAAGCGGCATTTTGCATTGCTCGTGTGGTTTTACCACCCTCGCTGTCGCTCGGGTGCAAACCCCGCACACTGGCATGCAAAATGCTACTTTCCGCACTCGACGCGTAATGTACTATTATAATATTTTAAATTAATAGGCCGGGTAGGTAGAAAATAGTCCTATTTCAATCCAACATCCTTTAATAAACATACTCTTTAACTATAAACTCATCATGATCAACGTTTTTCTTATATTCAATATACATTTATAGTAAGACCCTTGCTTTAATGATACAAATAATGATTTTCTTTTAAGTTTTCCTTAACTCTTACTAGGTACAAACATTTCGTTACTTTTAATTATGTCTCTTTTCTAACTCCGCCATGTATAAGTAGTTAGCAATGTATAAGTACTTAGCAGTGTGATTTTATAATTTATATTTAATGAAAAATGTAAGGAACTTCGTTCCTACCGGGTGTCCCGCGACACCACACGTATTTTTTTAATTTAATAACAGTAAAATAAATAGCCTGCCAATTAGTATGGCACATAGCTTCCGCTTTCTATCGTGTACTTTTAATGACTTTTTGTTTTTATGATGATTGCGGGCTAATTTCGATAGACTATCAAAATTAAACTCCAATATAAACCATAAAAAACAACAACATAACATAACACAAACATCAACATATGTAACATAAAAAATCAACTCCAACATTTTTTATTCAAATCTTAGGGAGGTTATACAAACATATACTCCAACATTCTTGATTCAAATCTTAGGGAGGGGATACAAACATATACTCCAACATTCTTGATTCAAATCTTAGGGAGGGGATACAAACATATACTCCAACATTCTTGATTCAAATCTTAGGAAGGTGATACAAACTGTTAAGGATTAAGGTTTATTTTAATTTTATTTATTTTTTTATGTATGAATATTTATAATTTCTTATCTTTTATAAAAGAGGCACAGTAATTGTTTATTTTGATGTATATTGTTTTGTTGTTGTCTGGAGTGACTGGATTCAATAGTTTCAACTAGATCTGAGTTATGTACCTTGACCTCAGAGCCCATTAGAAACAAGGCTAGTATAAACAAGGCTCCTAGCCTAGCAGTTCAGTCTGTGTGTAACCTCCAAGGGCACTGGAGCCAGAGTACTCTAAGGCCTGTTAGCATATTCTAAGAGCAGGCAGCTCTTGGCATCCATCACTTTGGACCTGGACCAGACTCTTAACTTTGCGGACCTGGACCAGACTCTTAACTTCATTCTTCATTCTGGACTCAATTCTTCTCTCTTTATTCTACCTTCCAGGGATCTTCTTTTCACCACCTTCATATCAGTGGATCATCACCCCTCACCATCACCAAAACACTGTAAATACTCTACCATTATTGTTTCCGGCTGCTTTTGGCAGCAGCTGAATTATATGCATCTACTGTTGAAAATTAAAGGTAGTTTTATTAAGATTCTTCCCTTCTACTTCTTTATAGTTGGGGAAAGCAAGCGGTGCACCAGCATCGCCCTTGCTCCAACACATTTTTGGTGCCGTGACCAGGATCTTAATTTGACTCTTTTAATTTTTAATTATTTGTAGATAATTTTCTGTGCCTTTTTTATTATTATATTTTTTATCTTAAGATATATTTTTATGACATGCTATCTTTTTTATTTTATCTTATATAGTATATTTATAAGAAATAAAATAATAAATTTCTATATTATTTACTATGCAATTTTAATTTCTAACAAATAAATTATATCTAATTGACATAAATTATATATGTTTGATGGTTCCTTGTTTAATTAAATAATTAAATCAAAGCAACAGGAAGATTACAATTAATTCCATAATTTTATTTTTATTTTATTTTTGTGTACAATTAGTAAATGTAATTAAATTAAATTTTCTTTTCATTATTTTATTTGCTTCAGATTATATAAAACTAGTATTAATACTAGGAAGTATTTTATTTATTTCTATAAGAAGGTTTATTTGTTTTTTAAACAAAAGGTTTTAAATTATAATTTAATTATCTCCACTCTTTTGAAAATATTTTATACATTTTTAATCTGATAGAAATGTTATTCATACATTATGTTAATATTATTTCCTTATTTTTTAAAAAAACTTCAATAAAATACTAATAGATAATTTTCATTTAATTTTAATTAATAACCGATAATTTAATTTTACTGAATATTACTGAGACTTATATTTCTTTTTCTATTTAATTAAAATTAGATATTTAATAAAATCTTGAAATTTTTAAATCTTTAAAATCATTAATTTTAAATTAAATGTTTGTTTAGAGGAAGTTCTAAATCTACTTTCAATTAAGAGTTTTTCATTTATTGAGATATTTTCTTTTCTTTTTATTATTATTCCTATATGTATATTTATACTAAATATATTTTGGTAATATTAAAAATGTAAAATTAATTAGAGGCTTTTAATTTTGTATTTAAAATAATTGTTTCTAGACTGTTACAATTTTTTGTAGACTTGTGATTAATTAATTATTTTATTTTCTTACTACATCTTATTTTTCTAATTCAAAGGAACATTATAAAACTTTAATTTGGTAATTTAAAATAATCTATATAATAAATTATTAATTTATTTTTATTGTTTATTTCTTTAATTAGTGAGTTATCATTGATTGTTCATTAATTGTAATCTTCAGTTACTTAATATTCTATAATTATCTTTTTCCTTATCTTTTATTTTCTATTTTTATTATTATCATTTTGAATAATTTTATTTTCAAACTTAAAAAATGTCCGATAAAGAAGAAGAAACTCTTAAACAAAAAGCGGGTTCAAAAGGAACCTCGTCAAAGCCAGGAGGGGGTACAACAAAAACTGAAAAAAGTTCAGTTGTTGATTCTAAGACGTCTTCCGAGGCAACTGATAATGATGAATTCCACATTAAGGATTCTATTCTAAGGAAAAGAATTGTGTCTTTGGCAAAAGATTTACAAGGAATTGCAGTTCAGGGTCGTTCTGCGGCTGCTGACACTACTCAGCTGCCCATGTTTCTCGGTATGTTCAGGAGCATAGATACTCTTCTAGAAAGGCTAGATAGTACCTATGAAACTATGAGAGAACTTTATGAGTATGCAAGTAAAGTTTTCCCTCTTGAGAAAGACCTTTCTAACTATCAAACAGGTAGAAGGTATTACTATGAAGCTGCTGCATTCTACGAAGAAAATAAACAGAAAAAGATTGACTCTCAGAATAGATCTGGGCAGGTTCAATTTGACCCGTCGGGCAACGTTACTATTTTGGAGGCGAAACGTCGACCTCAATTACCAGTAATTGATTTACCAAAATTTGACGGTAAACAAATATCGACTTGGCCTAGGTTCAAGGATACATTTTTATCTCTAGTCCACAATGAGACATCTTTATCGAATCTAGAGAAATATCATTATCTTATTAGATCTTTAACTGATAGCGCTGCTTCAGTCATTAATAAGTTACCCGTTTTAGAAGATAACTATATGATTGCTTGGGAATCGTTACTCAAAGCATACGACAATAAACGGGTTCTAGCGACTACTTAACTAGACCAGCTCATTGATGAGAAAACTTTAGTCGGAAAACCTACTAAGGAAACCTTACGATCTTATCTGCAAGGGATATCTGATAATGTAGAAGCTTTTAAACTTCTAAAAATTCCTAAAGCAGACGAATTTATTCTATTTCATTTAGCTATCCGTAGTTTGGATAGTTATTCCCGGGAACATTTTGAACTCGAACATGCAGGTAAGGAATTTCCTACAATTAATATGTTAGTCGATTATTTAGAAAAAAGGTGTCTTGCTCTAGAAATCTCTTCTAAATCTAAAGTTCCGAATGATCTAATCGAAAAGGAGAAAATTAAATCTGAGAGTAGTTCTATTCATAAACCAAATAAATATAAAAATTTTAAATATTCTAAATCTACATTTTTTGCTAAGGAATCAAATAATAAGAATTCCAGTATCAAGCCTAAACCGAAAACCAAATTGTTGCCTTGTGTTGCTTGTAACTCACCCCATGGACTAATAAGTTGTGTCATTTTTAATAAAGCTTCTGTAGATCAAAGATTAAAACTTTTAAAGGATTGGAAAGGGTGCCGTAACTGTTTGTCAGGAAGCCATCAAACTAAGGACTGTTTATCAAAATGGAATTGCCGATTTTGTTTGAAGCGGCACCATGCTCTTCTACATAAACACGAGGATGGATCTCTGGAAAGAAATAATTCACAGTGCTCACCCTCTTCTTCATCAACTCAGAATGCTTCAAATTCTAGTGTGGTTTTAAGTTCTACTGCACCAATTACAAAAATTGATTCTACAAACGAATTTACTAATGTTCTTTTAGGCACAGCTTTGGCAGAGTTAAGAGATAAAGTAGATAATTTTAATTCTATTAGAATGGTTATAGACTCCGGAAGTCAGTTTTCCTTTATAACGAAACGGTGTGCTAAACAGTTTGGATTAGAAATTAAACCTTTTAAGAGCTCGATTTCTGGAATAGGTCAAACCAGTTTTGACGGAATAATAGGAAAAACTTTATGTACTTTGAGACCTCTGAATGGTCCGAAGAAACTTCTAACAACAGGTGCTATGGTGGTTAACGAGATAACTTCTTCGCTTCCCAGTGTTCCTGTTCCGAAATCTATTTGGGAGAAATATTTAAATCATCAACTAGCTGACCCCCAATTTTGGAAACCAGGACCAATTCAATTTTTGTTGGGAGCAGATTTATTTCCTGATATTTGTACTAATTCAGCTATTTGTGTCAGTCCAAATGAGCCACGTCTATTGCCTTCTCTCTTTGGGCATATAGTTACTGGAAGATATGAACCCAGTCATTCAAATAAAATCACCTGTCTTTTTTCTAGCTTTATAAATAGAGAAAAGGAATTAAATGACCAACTTAATAAATTTTGGGAAACTGAAGAACCATGTCCCACTCAGGTAATAGAGAGCCCTGAAGATGAGTGGTGTGAAACTCACTTTATGAATACTCATTCTCGCCTCTCTTCAGGAAGGTACGTAGTATCCTACCCGTTCAAGGAAGATGTTAATGAAGTTCTTCTTGATAATCGGCAGGTGGCAACAAAACGATTTATGAACTTAGAAAACAAACTTGTTAAATCACCAATTATCTATGAACAATATAAGATGTTTATGGAAGAGTACCTGCAATTAAATCATATGAACGAAACCGAGTCTCCAGGGAAATTCATTATTCCTCACCATGCTGTTTATAAAGAAGTCCGTGAAGGAGGTACTATGAAACTTAGGGTTGTATTCGACGCGTCTTGTCATGGATGTTTTAAATCTCTCAACGACAGTCTTTACATAGGACCGAAATTACAAACAGATGTGGGTGCCATACTATTAAATTTTCGTACTCACAAGGTAGCTTTAATTGCAGACATCGAGAAAATGTATCGGATGATACTTATTGAACCTTCACAAAGAAAATTCCAACACATCCTGTGGCGTGCTGGAATAGAGGAAGCTATAAAAGAATATGAGCTTAATACACTCACGTATGGAGTAAGTTCAGCTCCGTATTTAGCTCTCCGTACTATAAAACAGTTAGTAACTGATGTTGGCCCCAAGTTTCCCTTAGCTGCACAAGTGTTGCTTCGTGATATGTACATAGACGATTTAGTCAGTGGTCGTTCCACAATAAAGGAAGCCTTTGAACTGAAAACCCAAGCTATAGCTCTCATGACAGAAGGAGGATTCAACTTACATAAATGGTTGAGTAATGTTTCTGAACTGTGTGATGAAACAAAAGAAACAAATACGGAGCTTCACTGCTTCAGCCTGAAAGAAGATTTTATAAAAATCCTTGGTCTTCGCTGGGAACCGACTTCAGACTCATTCACCTATCACATCGAGGAGTTTAAACCAGTCTACACCAAGAGAGCCATTCTCTCCTCTGTTGCCAAACTTTTCGACCCTCTGGGATATCTATCTCCTTTAGTTTTCATGGCTAAGACATTCATTCAAGAACTTTGGAAGTTAGGGCTAGATTGGGACGAAGAGTGTCCAACAGTTGTCAAGGATAATTGGAATCGTTTTGTTAAAGAGCTTAAATTGTTATCTAATTTAAAAATTCCTCGTTTCATCAATCCTATTGAAGCTTACAATCATCAGATTTTGGGATTTTCAGATGCCAGTGAAAAGGGCTTTTCTGCTGCACTTTATCTACGTTTTTTCATTGAAGGGAAACCCCAAATATATCTAATAAAGGCTAAATCCAAATTGTCACCTGTTAAACCCACTACCATACCTAGACTTGAGTTATGCGGAGCATTTCTATTAGCAAAAACATTTAATTCCATTAAATCATTTATTGAAACTCTAAATAAACCATGTGAATACTTTTTCTTTACCGATTCGACTATTGTATTAGGATGGTTACGAACTCCTCCTCATCGACTTAAAACTTATGTTGTCAACCGAGTGATGGAGATCAATGAAACTATTGATGTGAAACTTTGGCATCATGTTAGAAGTGAGGACAACCCAAGCGACTATGGTTCGCGAGGACAATTTGCTGAGGAACTTTTGTCCAATGATACTTGGTGGCATGGTCCATCAATGCTTCACAATATTGATTGGAAACCTTCAACCGTTGATATTAATAAAAATTTACCTGAATTGAAAAACGATGCAGTTTCATTGCTGACATCAAAAGATGAGCATCCAATAATCTCTTGGATGTCACGATTCTCTTCTTTCTTGAAATTAACTCGTTCTATGGCCTATATTGTTCGTTTTATAGATTTCATAAGAAACAAAAGAATTAAAACTTGGAAACATCATTACTTAGATTTGCCAGAAATAGAGCGAGCTACAGAAGTTTGTGTAAAACTTGTTCAAGAACAATTTCTATTACACGGGTGCCATATTCCGGAACCTGAAAAGTGGCCTTCCAATATTCTAGGTCTTAGTCCATTTTTTGACGAACGAGGAGTACTCAGGGTGGGCGGACGTTTAAGACATTCAAAACTTCCTCATAACTCTAAGTATCCTATCATCTTGCCTAATAATTGTCTCTTCAGTCAGCTTATAGTAGATCACTACCATAAAGCCTACCTTCATCCTGGACCATCCTTATTATTAGCTTTAATTAGAAGCAAATATTGGATAGTAGCTGGTAGAGGACTAGTGAAAAAACGTACCTTGTTATGCACCTACTGTTACAAGCAGAGATCTAAAGTGCTCACCCCAGTTATGGCCGATTTACCGGCATACCGCTTTCGCATAGGAAGACCTTTCCAGCATGTTGGTGTTGACTATGCAGGTCCTTTTGGTCTACGTGAATCTTTGAGAAGGAAGGCACCAATAACAAAAGCTTACTTAGCTTTATTTGTATGTATGAGTACAAAAGCACTTCACTTAGAAGTTGTCACTGCCCTCACAACAGAAGCCTTTTTAGGTACTCTAGACAGATTTGTAGCACGAAGAGGGTTACCAGAAGAAATGTTCTCAGATTGTGGTACAAACTTCATTGGGGCAGCAAACAAATTAAAGGAATTTTCTCAGTGGATTGAACAATCAACGACAAAGGAACAGATAATTACACAAGCCACATCTAAAGGAATAAAATGGACCTTTATGGCTCCCCACAGCCCTCATCATGGTGGATTATGGGAAGCAGGCGTCAAATCTGCCAAGAAGCTTATGAAGAATGTTGCTGGGGACAATAATTTAACCTTAGAAGAGTATATGACTCTTTTTGCAAGAATTGAGGCCATCCTCAATTCAAGACCTATATGCTCTATGTCTACCAGTCCAGACGATTATGAATATCTCTCTCCTGGACATTTCCTGATAGGTTCTCCATTAATTGCTCCACCAGAACCATCCTACTCAGATTTACCTGAAAACCGATTAAGTCGTTGGCAATTAGTATCCCAGAAGATCCAACACTTTTGGAAGAGATGGAATATAGAGTATTTGAACACTCTCCAAGAGCGTCTGAAGTGGAAAACCCAAACAAAAAATATTGCTGAGGGAGACTTGGTAATTTTGAAAGAACCTAAATCAAGCCCATTAGAGTGGGTTACAGCACGAGTCTTAAAAATCCATCCAGGTAAAGATGGCGTCGTGCGAGTGGTTACTTTAAAGACCCCTACTACAATTCTAAAAAGACCAGTAGTGAAAATTGCCCCACTGTTCCATGACGATCCTGATGTTGACAGTAAAACCTAAGAGGGTTTTAGGTGGGCGGTATGTTAAGGATTAAGGTTTATTTTAATTTTATTTATTTTTTTATGTATGAATATTTATAATTTCTTATCTTTTATAAAAGAGGCACAGTAATTGTTTATTTTGATGTATATTGTTTTGTTGTTGTCTGGAGTGACTGGATTCAATAGTTTCAACTAGATCTGAGTTATGTACCTTGACCTCAGAGCCCATTAGAAACAAGGCTAGTATAAACAAGGCTCCTAGCCTAGCAGTTCAGTCTGTGTGTAACCTCCAAGGGCACTGGAGCCAGAGTACTCTAAGGCCTGTTAGCATATTCTAAGAGCAGGCAGCTCTTGGCATCCATCACTTTGGACCTGGACCAGACTCTTAACTTTGCGGACCTGGACCAGACTCTTAACTTCATTCTTCATTCTGGACTCAATTCTTCTCTCTTTATTCTACCTTCCAGGGATCTTCTTTTCACCACCTTCATATCAGTGGATCATCACCCCTCACCATCACCAAAACACTGTAAATACTCTACCATTATTGTTTCCGGCTGCTTTTGGCAGCAGCTGAATTATATGCATCTACTGTTGAAAATTAAAGGTAGTTTTATTAAGATTCTTCCCTTCTACTTCTTTATAGTTGGGGAAAGCAAGCGGTGCACCAGCATCGCCCTTGCTCCAACACAAACATATACTCCAACATTCTTGATTCAAATCCGAGGGAGGTGATACAAACATATACTTCAACATTCTTGATTCAAATCCTAGGGAGGTGATACAAACATATACTCCAACATTCTTGATTCAAATCTTAGGGAGGGGATACAAACATATACTCCAACATTCTTGATTCAAATCTTAGGGAGGTGATACAAACATATACTTCAACATTCTTGATTCAAATCCTAGGGAGGTGATACAAACATATACTCCAACATTCTTGATTCAAATCTTAGGGAGGTGATACAAACATATACTTCAACATTCTTGATTCAAATCCTAGGGAGGTGATACAAACATATATGTACTCCAACATTCTTGATTCAAATCTTAGGGAGGGGATACAAACATATACTCCAACATTCTTGATTCAAATCTTAGGGAGGTGATACAAACATATACTCCAACATTCTTGATTCAAATCCGAGGGAGGTGATACAAACATATACTCCAACATTCTTGATTCAAATCCTAGGGAGGTGATACAAACATATACTCCAACATTCTTGATTCAAATCCTAGGGAGGTGATACAAACATATACTCCAACATTCTTGATTCAAATCCTAGGGAGGTGATAAAAAGTCGACCCAATGATTCATCGATAGACAGGGAGATAGAGAAAGGCGATAAGATGTAAGTTCTCACCGGAACCAAAAAACTAAAATATCAGTAATTATAGCTTAGTTCAATTATTCGAAGGTGAGTATGCTGTTTAATGATAAAAGGTTTTGATGTAGTAATTAAGTGATCCTTCGGAGTTCAAACATTGCTCTAGCTTATTATTTTAATAAAATATACCTACATTATGTCATAAAATGCAAATATAATATATTCTTGCTCAATTGAAATTGTAAGAATGTCAGTTGTTTCCATTTTTGAATTAGGGTAATATCAATAATGATTATTAAGGGTAAGAATTCAAAGTTGATATTTATGTAAGACATTTTATTGATATAGGTAAAAGTATAATTATGTGAATAGTTTTTCTTTTTTTACGATAATATTAATGAAATATATGAGGTCCAATAACAAATACAAATATTCTTGTCTCAAAAGAATAAACTTTTTGAATAAATTTTCATTTTGCTTTTTTTAATACTACGGTTTTTTCCTTCCCCCCCCCCATTTTTTTGGGTAGTTTTATTTTTATTTGTTGAAGTTAAACAAAACTTCAATTACCATATCCCTGGAAAATGTTTGGGAGTTGAGAAGAAAGGTTATATTATAACTTCGTTTCCTCTAGTTTTTAACTACCCTGAATGCCCTCGGGATCTAAATTCCTGCCCCCTCCTCCACCCCTTCCTAACGATGTTACTCCCTCTCACAACGAAATCAGTTTCAGTGTAGTACTATTTCAGATTATTTCTATGTAGCAAGTTTTCAAGTATAAAACACGACTATTTCTTGTTCTATTTCTGAAGATCCTTTCTGAAGTTTCAAAAAGAGGGTTTTTAGCTGCAAGAAATAAGAAAGGCTGAAGTGGTGCTAAGGGAGTCAAGGAGGTTTCAGTTTAATGGTGAGTCGGATAGTAATTGAAAGTGAAGGATAAAACTCCACGAGGTGTCTGTGTGTTTGAACAAATGTCTTAAGTTTCTAGTCCAGATATAGGGTCAGCTACGTTACAACCTCAATCTACTCCAAATTAACAGTGAAACCCCTTCCATACCCCTATTTTGTGAAACCTTCTTTATTTATCTGAACAAAATAATTGAAGTAAAAACAATTTTCTTTCAAGCTTATTCTCCTTTTCAAGACGGGGAGAGTTTTGAAGGCATCAACTTCTTTCTATACCATGCTCACTTTTATTAATTGTATTTGATAGTTATTAAGCACGATAAACGAAAAGAAAAGTCTAGCGTATTGATGATGATCCAAGGTCTCAAGGGAGATTCGAGGGTAATTCTTAATGCCCTGTGATTTACTTTTATTAACACGGTAAGGTTTAGCACGACGAGATTTTCACATAATCCTCAGGGTTCATATTATGTTAATAAGGATTTATACACGTGTGCTGGTGCTTGAGCCTTTCTAACAGTACGCATGATTTATATTAGCCCTGGATTTTTCCCCCCTACACCCGACGCATTGTGGAGATTTTTTTTTTTTTTTATTAATATTAGAGCTTCATGTAAATGAGAGAAAAGGGTTGTACGTGTATAAGTGTGATTTTTTTTATGTAGAAGGGGTAGTTCCATATGGGTTAGGTAAGGATAAACTGTGGCTAAAGGTTTCTCTGGGTACCTCGCCCGCCCTTTACGGGTATTATCGCGGGGCCTAAAGGCTTAGGCAAAGGACCTGAATTAAACTCCTATAAACCAGCCTTCACGCTCGCCGAAAACCCTCCAAAATTTAAACCACTCTCTTAAGTTCTACTTTTTCCCTTTAACCGCCTTCCCTCCGATTTACTAGAAATAATGTCGGCACTATCGGCAACTGTGAAACCCCGCGTATTTTCGGATGAAAGCTTCCAAACTGTATTTTACACCTTTTAAGGTAGTTTCTTTTCTTTCTACTATTTTGTTTCCTCCTGAGACAATGAGCAAGTTATTGCCCTATCTGGGATTTCATTCTTTTTCTGCATTCACAATTTAGTTTGTTTTATATTACTTGGGCTTTTAAATAACAAAGAAACATTCTACATATTTGTAGATTTCCGCCGTCAGAGTTCTTCTTCTAAATCTAGATCTCCCGGAAGATACCACAGATTTAGTAAATCCTGACGTAATAGCACTGTAATACATATATTTAAAACAAACACTTAAAAACATGTAAACACTTTAAACCATTATACACACTTAAAAAAAGAATTAGCAGTGGTATTAGTAATGTGTGGCAGTAAAACCTGGTCTTATATCCTCAGTAGAAACCTGATACATTTGTCCAAACACATAGACATCTCGTGGAGTTTTATTTTTCACTTTCAATTACCGGGCCTCTCCGAAACTAATAGCCCAATTTGGGCCGCCAATTAGCTAATTAGAAGGGTCCTACAGTCGTTTCAATTGTGGGCTCACTAGAGCCTCGAGGGACAGCGTAACGTAACTCGTGGGTATTGTAGCTATCGATCACAGTGATAGAATCTGCTACTACTAATAAACAGCATTATATATTTTTCACAATTCTGGTTGTTTGTTGCTTCTGTAAATATATTTAATTCCGCGGGGTTACGAAAAGTAAAGGAAGTATTGTGATCATTCTGAAGAACAACTTTTTTTGTCTCTGATTTAAAAAGCTTTGGATAGCGTTTATTAACAAGAAGTTAATAATATTAACTACGACTGTGTTCTATGTTTGTGTTTAAACAAATGCTAAAGCAGGATTGTTGATTTTACTAACTAGTAGTGAATTAATTAAATTATTACTAATAATTCAATTAATCATCATCTCGTGCCTTTTCGTGTGATAATACGAATATAATTATGTTTCAGAGTTTGTACGTGGTATGGCGAACAGAAGGACGGACCCCTGGATCATACTTCAGGAAGAACAATTGGTCATATAAATATTTATGGATATAAATATTGGATACAAGTATTTATGGATATAAAGGTCAGTTAATTATTTTTACCTCCAGGCGGAAGAAAAAGTTAACTTAACTGCCTGATGTTTAGAGTTTAGGGTGTTTAGTGATTTATTTAACTGCCTGGCCGAGCCACAGGGAGTTATAGCAGGGAGCATAACTCCCTGTAAATTCAGTGCAGCCAACTTAATTCTAGTAAAAGAACTACTTTTACACGGATTTTACGAAGATTTAAGTTGGCAACACGGTTTATAACAAATTTGACTCTCAGTCAGCTGTTTTTAAATATTTCTTTGTTTTGTTTTAAAACGCTCCGTGTTTTTGAGTTAATGTTCTATTAATTGTGTTGCTTTTAGTTAAATTTATTAGTTCTTTTTTAAATTTTCTCGTTTTTAATTAAATATAAAGTTACGTGAAATAGATAAATAAGGAATAATCATGGAATATCTATTTTTTGTTGAATAAAATAATTTAAAATTAAAATCTTTCCATATTTTTTCTCCCTTCTGGAGGTAAAATCTTGTACGTACCTCGGGAATAAAAATCACTTGCACCCTCGCGATACTAAACTCCCGAGCCCTTGGCTCTTTCCCTCGGCTTTGTCTCAGGAACCAACTTCATCGCTTAGGGTGCAATCAATCACTTAATTTACTCCCTTGGTGTTTAAATAACTATTTCCTACAGTTGCTCGACAAAGTTGTTGTTCTTGCACTCAAAATAGATATCGCAAAACAGCAGATACCTGACTTACGAACATAAAATGTTTTTCTTCTTCTATTTGTATTTAAAGTAATGCAATTAATTACAGAGTTGTAGTTACTTGTTTTATGAACACTAATTGTTTTTAAAAAATATTTTATTAACAAATTAAACACTAATTGTAGGATAAATTTATTGTACAACTCGAGGTTAAAGTGTCTCTGCTTCACTTAAGAAACCATTCAGCTCTCTCTAGCTGCTCGTGCGTAAACATTTCTCTCGAGTGCAGCAAAGTGCCACTTTGAGCACTAGTTGTACAAATAACTATTAATAAATTTATATACTATCTAAAAACAACAGTTTTAAATTATTGGTTTCCCACATTATGGGTCAATATTATGTTTTAAAAAGAAATATATTTCTAAGTAACATTCTAATTTATATATAGTTACATTGATTATCTTTTACAATTATTATAGATTCAATGATAGCATTAATACTAATTTTAATTTTTGCAATTGCTGTTATGAACCATTTTTAAGCTATCTACTTCAACATTATTGTTTTTAAGGATAGTTGATATTTTCTTTTTCGTTTCATCGTCGATGTTATTAAGCCCTTCAACTCTTTTGTGGTAAAAGATCCAAACACCGTCCTTCCCATCTGAAATTTACAAAGAGTTATTTTAAATGTTTATTCATATTGTTTTAAATAAAATTTTAACATTGATAATATCAATTATCTCTCAGATTTTTTTTTATTTAAATGTGCTACTAGCTATTTATTAATCTGCTTTTTTCTTTATGTTATCCTGGAGTACCATTTGATTCAATATTAAAAAAAGAAATTATTCACATTTCTAAGTAATTTCTATAAATGCCATTCTAAATTTGTGAATTGATTACCTTAAAATTACAATTTTTCTATGACACCTCCCAACTCCCGTCAAGCCACGCCTGAATGGTGATAACAGTAATAGTTTGCTTTTTTTTATTTGGTTTGGTGATAATAGTACTTAGACTTAGTCTCCCTTTTGATATCGTTTCTAGTAACGTAGAGAACATGATTAGCACTAGGAAGTGATATAAGACTTGGCCTTAGTATTTTTAAATTGATACCCTTTTAATATCACTTCTTGTAGATGTGCTAGTTGTGATACTCTAATTCTAGTTACGGATTAGCTATAGTTTAATTAGTTTTTCTCTTAATTGTTACTTTTTTGATCTGTTGCTCTCAACTTTGTTAGTGGATATAGAAAACAACTTATCTATGATTGATCTGATACTTCTAGTTTCAACAACATTTTTTTTATGGAGATAGTGCCAAGAGTTTACTTGTCTTTAGTTGAACTTGTCCTTACATTGTTACTCTCTACAAGCTTGTTAATGGAGGTAGGGCTAATAGTTTAGCCAATGAACTTGGCTTAGGTTGGCTGGTTGACACACTTACCCTTTTGTTAAACTTTACTGCTAAAGGCAAATAACTATAATTTAATTTAAGGTATGAAATAATTTAAACCCTTAAAAGTAATATTTGTTTTGTTAGTAAATATTAAAAAATAAAATAATTAAAGTATATAATTACTCTTGAAATTGCAGCTGTAAGCAATGTGGAAGTTTCCGGCTTCCGCACCGATAACTGAGAAGATAACTATATTCCCCTCTGAAACCGTTAAAAAGTGTTAAACACTGGTAATACCTGAAGCTTTTCTCTTCTTCATATCCAACTGAAAGTGGCAAAGCTTTCTGTTCTTAAATTTACTTTGGTAAACAAGTTAAAAACTTGTTATCATGTAAGAAAGTGGTAGAAAAGAAGCAGGTAAGAGAAGTTGCTCTGAGTCTCGAAAAGGAACAATTTAACATGAGGTAAGAAAACCACAGGGGAAAATCTCACATTTCTGCATTTTATTTACATTTTATATAACTTTGCTTTTATTTTAGGAGGACATTCGGATTTAAACGGTTTATATCAATCAGTTTAATGTTAATTAAGATTTATAGCTTGTTTATTAATTTAATAACTTAATTAAAGTTATTAAAACTCTAGGAAATAATATTAAGTAGGTAGGTATATTGCCAAAACTATAGTATATAATATTTATACAGAACTGTTTTGACCACTTTAGTTAGTCATAGTCATGCGTAATCATACAATTAATAAACTAGACTACACACTAACTATTTTACAGATCGATACATCCAAGACTTTATGCGTATTGATGATGATCAAATGTGACGTAATGATAAATCTCTTTGAATGAATGAATCATTCTATATTATATAAATTTTGCAAAGAAACAAGTATTTACTAAGAAGTTGGAAAGTAGAAGAATATAGACCATTGAGGCCACATCGTAATATCGAATATTGTTTTTTTAGCAATAGTGTAGGGTGGTGTAATTTATAATTTATCAAAATAATACGGTAATGTATTTATTTCATAATAAATTCATTCATTAGCTCAATGTAATTGCCCTACACCTCAACATAGAGCGGTCCAGACACTGATGGGGAGGGGGCAAAACACCCAAACATTGACCAGTGAAGCCACTAGGTAGTGACCGCCTTTCATTGGGTTGACGTGCGAAGATAGAAGAGATAAGAGCCCCCTAATCCTAGTATGTATTATTCAACTAATTTTTATCTACAAATAATAATACTTACGGTTGGAGTTATATGCTGTGAATACGCCTGGTGGACTATTTTCAAATTTTAACGATCTGTAGCCTAGAGTTCCATTCCTAAGCATATTATATGACATTTATATTAGTTTTGAAGGCTTTATGGCTTCTGCTTCTTCTTTACCATGTGCTATGGTTCGTAATTGGAAGCCATCTCAATCTTGGCCTAAAATGGCTTGCTGTTGGCTAAAATGAAGCGTTGGACCACTTGTTCCATCACCTCTCGCAGCTCGCAGCTTGCCGTATTGAGTCCAAATGCCACCATTCTTTTCTTTGATTGATTTATATTAGATCCCAACAAAAACGTGTTAAATTAAACAAAACTAGTCGCAATTATAAATGGTATTTAGATATAGCTGGTGGTATAGGGGCAGCCAGCCTACGTCACTACCTCCCTAGAATGTGGGCGTGGCCAAATCAACTAGGTTCTCATTTTTAAAGCCTAATGAGCCCACTTGTGTTTCATTTCATCTTGCAGACTGACAAGATGCATATTTCGTTGAATGTAAGAAGCTCGCTTACGCTCGCTTCAATTAAATAAAAGTTACTATTTGTGTACTTATTCTGTATTACTAACACAACAAAAACACTTATGTAAAAAAATAAGTCACGTCTCGCGTAAAACGTTAATAAATCATTGGTTTAGCCAAGTCTCCTCCATCCAAGTAAGTTCTACTAGGTTTAATACATCCAGTACAAGTAAGGAATGTTGTTTGTCTGTTCCCCTCCCTCTCTATTCTTATCCCTCACAAACTCAAAATGTTCTTTCCCAAATCACTCAACACGTTTACATTTAAAAATATATTCTGAATTGGCAACTATCTAAGTATCTTTATTAAGATAATAGAAGGGGGTCCTAAATGCCTTGAGTTTTTTCCAGTAAGGGATGGGCTGTGGTCGACTTGCTGTGCCTCCAGATTAGTTTTATTTTATGATCATAATAATTGAATTAATGACTGATTGTGGTGGTTGCATGGATCAATGAGAAAAAATGTTAATGAACCAAATGGCAGGAGAAGTAATGGTCTCTTCACTCTCTGCAATACTATACTGGCAAGTTTGTCGGCTAGTGGTTTAAGACCCTTTTTACTGCATGAACCAAAGGTGTCATCCAAGCCATAATTTATGTACCAACGTTTAGAAGGGCCATTACATTATAATATAGCTTATACACTTCAAGTGTTTTAGCCTAACATATGCAAAATATGTCTAGTTACAGTATATTTCAATTTATAATTACAAGTTAATATAATTAAAGCATTCGATTTTTTGATCTATAAATAAATTAGGATATTTAAATTTCCTCTACATTATTATACGTACCTTAACTGATAGCTAATATCGAATTCCCACGTGTTTTTTCCTAGATATTTGCAATCGACAGCTCCACATATGGTTTCATCATATTGAATCATAAACGCATCGTTCTCAGCTATTAAGTATTTTGCTCCTGATATCTAAAAATTAACATCGTCGTTAACTTAATATTACTTAAAACTGAGGGTTGTCCGCTATTATGAAAGTCCGTTATATTAAAAATAATTATTTCAAATAACAATGCTTAATTATTAATAGTCAAATTATTAATGCTTGGGTATCAATGAAAGTACAGTAGATAGCTTTAAAAAGTGTTTATTACACAGTAAATAAAAGATAGCATAGTATTCGTCAAAACAGAATCTGATGCAGGGTCTGGGTAGGGCGGCAAATCGGAGACTTTCACAGAAAACTCTAATTTTTTGTCCGCTATAACATCGTCCGTTATAGAAGGGTACGTTATATCGAGGTTCTACTGTAATTATTACGCCCATTATTTTTACAAGCTTTTATTTAACTTGCAATGTTTGTATGTATGTATGTATATTTTTTATTAACTTGTATGTATGTATGTATGTTCGGGGTCAAATCTTGCAACTGAATTTTAAAGCAGTTATCCTCAATCGATTGAATTGAAATTTTGCATAAACGTTTAGTTTGGATGACAATACATAGTTAGCTGTGACGTCATTCTTAATCTAATCTAAATCTAAGGACAGCACAAGATGGTGGACTAGTTATTTTTTAAGCACGCCCATGATATGGGTATCAAATGAAAGGGTTTGCTCAGAAGAGTACGAATAAAAGCTTGGATTTAAAATTTTTTGTTTAATAAAATTATTTATCTTAATGATCAAGGCCTCAGAATCTATTTTAATTGAAGCTAAAAGTTAAATACATAATTATGTATGTAATAATGTTTTTTTTTTTTTTTTTTTTAAATTTTTGCTTTGCACTATTTGATATTATAAAAATTGTCTAGGTTATGGACTATTGGTGTAATACCTAGGACATAGAGTACCTTTAACTAATTAAAAAGAAACTAAGAAAATTTAAATTATGATTTTGATTTAACATGTTTTAAATCATGTAGTTCAATTTCAATACCTAATCATAATAAGTCTTTTTCTGGTAAATTGGGACGTTCTCAAAAATTAAACGGTCTTAAGAATAAATATCGTATTATAGGAGGCAAAAATAGCACAATTTTTTATATTGTTATACCAAATGGAGTGGTTGAACTCTAAACTTAAATTTTAATTACTCAAAGTTTTATTCTATGTAATGCATTTTCGTTCTTCGCAGTTCATATTACGTAAAAGTTTTCTTTTTAACAAAAACTTTATCTAAACTATTTTAATTGTCTTTAGATGTTTGTTAATTTAATTTAGTGTGCTTTATTAGTTGTTTTTTATATTAAGATAAAAAAAACTCTCTCTCAGTATTTTACAATTAAATGATTCTCTTATTATTTAATTTAAAATGTATTAGAAGTCTAGAAAGGAAAGCTGCAAAAAGCAGGAAATGAACAAATCTCTGTCGTTTTAAAACGACTGAGTTCACTAATACATTAAATTAATGTCTAATCTATTTACTTCAATTTAAATTACTTAAAAAAAAGATAATGTCGAATTTAAAATGATGTTTGTTTGAGAACAGACCTTTTAAGATAATGCTTTTAAAATTAACTTATTTTTCTTTTATTCAATTTATCACTTGTTAATATTTTAAATAAATTATCATGTACACATATAACATTTATTCTTAGCTTAATTTAAAGGGAAAAATCTTATTTTTTAAGCACAAGCACAGTTATCATTTATTGAGCTCCCCCATATAAAAATGAGGTTTTAAATTATATTCAACGTTTTAAATGCAAGACAATTGTTTCAGTTTCATAATTATGAATGCTTAATAACCTTAAATGGCTAAAAATAACTGTAATATACCGGGAAATTAGAATCAAAAGTAAATTACCGTAAAAGTAAATTAAGCTTAAGTTTAGGATGGTTTAATTGAACGATCATAGTGAATTTTTCATTTTAGAAACTTATTTTAAAAGTTTGTGTGTTTATTTGTTTGTGTATTTGTCTTGTGATAACTGGCGTAAAACTGTGTCCGATTTAATTGAAATTAGGCACACAGGTGCATTTCAGCATCTATGACAACTGTGTGGGTTTTTAAAATTTCGCACTTCATATTTTCAAGTGGCGGTCAATATGGTTGACGACTAAACAAAAAGTCAGCAAGACATGTTATACGTCGTTTTAATGGTCTTAAAAAGTAGGAAAAGAATGTGCAATTGGTTACAAAAAATTTACTTTTTTGCCGTAATTTTAAAAATATGGCTGACATGTGGGTGTTTAAAAAAGTTACACATATCATTTTAAAGCTCTTTTCAAATACATTAAGAATATGTGAATATTTACTTATAAATATTTTCGTTGGTAGCCATACTAAAAACAATATGACCAATATAAGAGCAGAATGAAAATTGTTCTACGCGAGTTCATTATAGCATGAAGGAGGCTCAGCCAGACAGCTCTCAACAACAGTTTTAGTGGTGGTTAACATAGGTCAGAGAGTCAATTCCAGTCAGTCGTTTTTTCCGTGGCGTAACAGCCTATGCTCTTGGGTACTAATGTACTGTTACACACAGTAGTAGTTACGAACACATAGTCTGTTATGGCACAGAAAATATGACTGATATGAGTCGACACACTGATCCGTGTCGACTCCCATCAGTCATATTTTTTGTGGCATAACATAACAGAGCATGCTCTTTGCTACTACTGTAGTGTTGCACGGTTTAGTGTGTCGACTCCTGTCAGCTGTATTTAATAGCTCTCGAGACTGATTGGCCCAACTTCTATCAAGTAGATTATTTTACCGTAGAATGTCGGATGAAAACCGAACACGGGTCAATTAATAAGGTAACCGTTTTGAGTATATTAGCAAAATAGATCAGAATCTACTATAAAAAACCATAATAGCTATATTTATACAGACTAGTTTTGACATACTACCGCATGGTAAAAGTTTTCTTAGATCAACAGTATTACAGTAAAGCCTCGATAATCAGGATTAATTGGTACTATTCCCGTTCCGGAATCAAATTAAATCTATAAAATTATCCGGATTTTCGAAATAAACCAATAAAATGGGCGGTACAGACACTCTCAATTGCACATAATTCATTCCAAATTATTACGCATTTTAATTACAGAAAAAATATTGTATGTACAGTATTGCATGCACCGACTGTCTTAATCTTTATCCCTAGAATCGAATCCGGATTATAGACGGTTTTTGACGTCCGAATTACTGAAGATCCACTGTAGTTGGATCCCTCGAACATTTGCTTGCTATCTGACTCTAGACAAGACTCCTGCAATCTTCCAGTTTCTGACACTAACAGTTTGTGAATCCTTCTTAACTTTATTTAATCGCTTGTATTAGATCTTCTTCTTCTCGAAATGATTTTGCATTTCTTTTATCTTATATTCGCATCACATGCCTCGGGTCTATGCTCTTTATAAATTTAACTACCTCTTCATTATCCAAGATTTCATACATTTTTCTTTTATTGGGTAATCTCCATCTTTGCTCCTAAAGTATGATTTCTTTTTCGTAATTATCCTTCTTTTTACCACTCTAAAATATTTGATCGAAACGATGGATTACTTCGCTTATTAGACCTTTCAAGGCTCTTCTAAAACTAATCTAATATCTAATGGCTTATGTAAAAGCGTACCTTAAATTTAATTGATGGATTATTAGTATTTTAAAACTTAATCTTAAAAAAAAAAATAAAATAAAATAAAATAAACTTACAAGATCATTTGTAAAATTTCCCATTGGGTATTTAAAAGAGCACACTGTCGAATTGTCATCAGCATAACATTTCAGGAAGTAGAAAATGTTTACGATTAAACAAAACCACTGAAAATAAGTATACATACTGTAATTAAATTGAAAGAAAAAAATTGATCACCTTGATGTAATATTGTTACTTATTATAATACTTATAATTATTATATACTTATTATAATTTGTTTGAATACAGACCAGGTTCATTAAAGTTCATTTTATTAGTTCATTATCAGTTGATAATCTAAATTATCATGAAAGAGGTGTAGTTCAATAACTAAACAACGTCTTCTCACAAACAATTGTAATAAACAATTGACCGGTTTTGGCTGTTCTAAAGCAGCCTTCTTCGGATTATCTAGAGGTTACTGAATAGACTTCGAAAGTACATGTTTATCCAGCAACCTCTAGATTATCTGAAGAAGGCTGCTCTAGAAAAGCCGAAGCCGGTCAATTGTTTATTACAATTTTTGTGTGAAGACGTTGTTTGGTTATTGAACTACACCTCTTTAATGATGAGTCGCTATCACACATTGGAGAAAAACACATTCGAGAATCTAAAGTAGTTGAAACTTATCTATATTCATATTAGTTCTTTTTTGTAATAAACTGATCAATTTCGCTAATTAATAAATATTAATTTAAAGCACGTATTATATTACCATATTTCCCATTTTGTGTAGCTGCTACAAAACTTAATAATTTTAAAATAATTGAAAACTTAATGATAGACAAATATTTTTAAAGTTGTTCACCTTTTATACCCCTTGTTAAAGCTATAATTTTAAAGATAATTTTTGGTATATTTTATACTGATTATCTTAACCTATTTTAACTAAATTTACGACACTTATTACAATGAATTATTAGTTTATATTTAACTATAAGTATCACAAATTACTTTTTCTTTAATCTTGACTAATTTAATTATTAAAACCACTGAGGAAATTAATTAAGTCCATAAATATTAGATAGGCTGTTTAATGCTTATGAAATAATTATATTTTAATTAAATTTATTCTATATCAAAACAATTAATGCCTAATTTAAATTCTTTTGACATAGATATACATGTATACTAAAACTTCTTTTTATCGGACACCTGCGCGAAATAAAATTGTATCCGCTATTTAGCTTCATATTTTATTAAAGTTATCGTAATTATTAAGGGGTATTCCTAGTACTCAGTGCCAAACTACAAGTTGAAACTCGTACTCCAGTAAACAGTTTTATTTTTTAAGTTTTGAGTATTAGTTTAGAAAGATTACGACAATAATTGTATTATAAAAACTGTGCGGTCTCGAACCGAAGTACTCACTGACATGTCGTAGTATTGCAGGTGTTATTACAATAATTTTTTATTCCATTCTGTTCCTTGACGAGTCTCATAAACCTTCGACTTTAGATATTGAATTTGAGAAAAAGTCTTTCATAAGGTTATGAATTGTGAATAATGAATATTCCGGATGATCTTTTTACGAACCACCTAATCAGTAGGATGATCGCCAGACTGAGCTCTTATGATTATATTTTATGGTGCGATATACCTCAAGTCAAAAGGTTTTTCAGACACGCCCAGCAACAATAAAGGACTTGAAAGTGCAAATGCAACAGGAAATTCGTTCAAATATTTTAGTTTTTGGTAGTATTCATACTACGGAAATCAAATTATATCAATAACTACGGGAGACATACAGAGAAAAATAGAAAAATCATTTTCAAAAAGAATATTATTTTCCCGTGACAGGTATCAGCCGCCATTTTGGATTTCCAGTTAATCAGATCCAAATTGGTATTCTTATTTTATTTTGAGTGGGGTATCAAATGAAAGGTATTGAAGAGTAGATTACAAAAATGTAATTAATAATTAATTCTGCGCTATTTTGTCAAAAAACATCAAAACTTTGCGACTTTCAACGCTGCTGCCGCCATTTTCTCCTTTGCTTGGAAAAGGCAGCAGTGGTTTTTCTTAAGCAAAAATTGATGATCTTTCAGATAAGCTTTGGTTTTTTCGGGAGACTTATCATGACAGAAACCTACTTTTTTTTTTTTTCTTTTTTTTTTAGCGGTTGTCCGGTCCCAGACATGACATGACGAATTATATGTATGAAATTTGGGAGACCTATCATGACAGGTTTAGTGTCGTGGGTTCCTAGACTATCATAACAAAATTGTGTTTAGACGGGTGAATGCTGAAAATTTGTCATTCTTTTTTTCTCAGAATGTTTAATACAAAGCTAAGCCGTTTATATCCGCCATATAGGCCGTAATTGAGTTAGTAGTTTATACAGTTCTGAACTGGTACATTATTACTGTTTGTAATCAATTTAATATTGTACTAAATTATTCTCGTGACCCGTATTTAAATTTCTAAAATAATAGCAGAGGAAAACTTGCATTTATTTATATTTATGAATATGCATTTAAATATTTATGAAGACCATAGGTGTATAATGCAAATGATTAATAAATTAACTTAATTAATTAAATCAATTTAAAAGATTGAATAAAAATTACAAAAATGTAATTAATTAAACACTTGTGTAAATTGTTTAATTTTTCACGCCATTTTGTCAAAAAGCATCTTCATTTTGCGTGCCCCTCCCCCCTTATTTCAACTAATTTCATTTTTACAATACCAACGAAACCCTTTTTATGTAGACTTCACGCGTAACCATTTTTTTTTATTTTGGTACTGCGATTGCGAATTTTATGATATTATGTAGTCTCTTTAAGCAGAGCCTACCTTTTCGCCTTATAACAGTTGTCTTCATCCACTGGTAAGATTATGGTGACGAGGCCTTTGATTCGATTGTGTGAGCACACTCTTTTTTTTCCGAATAGATCTTGCTTAAGATTGGATACGGTTAGTGAGGCCTCACTATCTCAGATCTCAGACGTTTAACCTTACCCAACTCCCCGGTTAACGTTACTTTCTAGCATTCATATGATGATGCTCCTACCAAATAGGTGTGAAACGTCGGGATGTTTATCTATTGAGTCGTGGTCAACACCGAAAGTCAAAGGGTTTTATAGTTTTATTTGCAATTTAATTATTATCAATACATATTTAGTTAGTAAGATACTACCTCGACATCGGTATCTAATTAAAACTTTGTTGTATTTATGTTGGAACTTGATTAAGCTTTAGTTAAACGGAAAAGTTATACCATTGACTTTCTTAGCTCCCATCTCAATGGTATTTTTGTCCCTTAAAAAAATATATTGAGTATTTTTTGTCGAAGTGATAAATCGGCGGTGCGAATAAAAACCGATAAAAAAGGGGAAAAGTTGAAAAATATATAAAAACTAAATACGGGTGAGGGAGTTGTTAACTTACTTATTTAACTTGTATCTTTTAGACGAGGGGGGTTTAACTTCATCAAAGTAGAAGTCGCTTTAAATTACTCGAGATGAGGATGAGCCAGGCTGTGGAGAGGTTACTTGAGCAGGTAAACTCAAAGAAATGTTTCATAAGAATTCTCTCCCTTCCAGTTGCTTCCTTGAAAACTTTCATAACTTTTAGGGAGAACGAAGGCCTTCTAAGTTTTAAGTAATGAGGAAGCAAAGCACGCTTCTCGACTCTAAACCCTTGAACCTCTCCCTGTTTTCTTGATATCATACTTATTCGGAGGGTGAGAAAAGTGTACTAACAAGCATGCTCGTTTCCTATTTACCGATAGACACTCCAACTTTATATCTTATATACAGCTACATATATTTTTTAAAAGGATATTGAACTGGGTAAGAAAGTGAGATAAGATTGTAGGTATCAAGTGAAGTTATCAACACAAGTACTCATAGTTATAAAAGGTCGCTTTTTGCTTCTCTTCAACCCTTCTTGTATGTAAGTAAAGGGATAGCTTTGGCTTTAGTTTATGCTTGCATCTTAAATACTTTAAATAACAGTATGTATAATCAATGTATACTTGGAAAAACTAATAATTTATTTCACATGATAATTTAGTACTAGCACAGAAAATAGTAAACTATAGCTTTTAGAGGAAAATAATCAGTTCTTTGTAAAAAAAAAAAAAATAAATAAGAATACCCCGTGGTGTAAGATCCTGTGATCAAAGCACAATAGCAAATGTTTTTTTTTTTTTTTTTTTTTTTTTTTTTTTTTTTTTTTTTTTTTTGGCATTGGCTTGTGGAACCATACAGCCATAATTCTATTACAACCATTTAATAGGTTCTTAATTTAATTACTTAAATTAATTATATTTCTATTTTTGACGATACAAGGAATTGAAATAAATGCTTGTAAATGGAAATCGACCGAGATGATAATAAAGATAAATAACAGAAGGGCTGTGTTATATTGCTTGTGTGTAATATTCTAAAAAATATTTCTCTTTGCGTTGAAAACTTTACACAACACATTATGATATGCTCTAAATCTTCTTCCTCATTACAATAGGTACAAATAGCAGAGTTTTCTTTTCCAATCTTATGTAAATATGCCTTACAAATGCCGTGATTAGCTCTGAGACGGTTAATTGTTGTTATCATCCTCCTATGTTCATCAATTCCTTTAAACCAGGGATAAGATCCTACTTCACCTTGTATTAATTTGTAAAAAGAGCCTGCAGTGGTGGATTTGTACCACCTATTCCACTGCTGCAGTGCCAAGCAGTTTATTTCCCTATAAAGATCATTTGCAGGTACTGGATACTGGTTTCCATACAACATGGCAAGCTCCTCATCTATACTGCTCTCTTTAGCTAAAGCATCGACTCTCTCGTTGAATTCTATGCCTATGTGACCTTTAATCCATGCGATAACAACTTTCTTTCCACTTTTATTCAAGTGATAACATAAACAAACAATACGGCACAATACATAATTATTGAGGATATGATAATTTTTATTTTTTATTGCTTCTACTGCACTCAAGTTGTCAGTAAATATCACGTAATTAGAGTGGGTCATCCCCTCTATGCATCTAAGAGCTTCTAAAATAGCAATCAACTCGGTTGTATAATTAGACAAATATCTGTTGAGTTTGAGACCATGAGACTTTTGGGATGTATAACAAATGAAAGCACTTCCTGTTTTGTCGTTTGTTTTTGAGCCGTCGGTGAAAATAAATTCGCTGTCAGGCCAATATTTTTTAATGTCATCCAAAAAGACGGTATTCCTTACACTTAACGGATACTTGGAGTAGTCATCAAGCTGCCTTGTGGAAATCGGGAACATTATTGCATCGTAATCTATAAGTGAATATGGGGTTTTCCTATGAATGTAAATATCCTGGCGAAAATCGGAGGTTTCGATGAAGCTTTTAGCGAAAAGGGGTGACCTCTTTTTTCTCCAATATGGGGACGTAAGAACTGAAATTGCCAGCTCGGATATTTTTTTTGAAACCAAATTGTTTTGAGCGCAATTTTTTAGTAAAAATCTACCGGATAAAATTTCTCTTCTAATAAAGAGAGGTGGTTCTCTCGATTCTGAATAAAGCATAGGTAACGGAGTGGATGGAAGAACACCGAGGCAAATTCTCAAACATGAATTTTGGAGCTTTTGAATGGGGGACAACTGACCTTCACAAGCTTGACCGTAGAATATTGAGCCAAAATCTAATACAGACCTCACAGTAGCTCGATAGTACATAAGTGCAACGTTAGGATCGGCTCCCCACTTAGCATGATTTACAGCCTTCAGGATGTTTATATATTGTTGAGCCCGACCTTTGATAATATTGATTTGAGGTGTCCAAGTAAGTTTCGTATTAAGAAGCAAGCCAAGGAATTTTATTTCTTTTGTCACGGGGTAAGTCACACCTCCCAAATTAATAGAATTATTTAGGGGGATTATTTTTTTACGTGTAAATGGGCAAACTACTGATTTACTTGTAGAAATAGTTAACCCGATATTCGATGCCCAATCATTAAGCGCAATGGCCACTTGATTCAATTCGGTCGAGGCTTCCTCTATGCTATTAGCGATGACATACAAAGATATATCGTCAGCATATTGTAATATGTTAATATTTCTAACAAAATAGGACTCTAGATCAGAGACTAACGCTGCATACAAAAGAGCTGATAGAATCCCACCTTGTGGAAGGCCAATAAGCGCCTGTCTTGATCCGACTGTTCGGCCATTGATTCGGAGCATAATATTGCGGCCAGTCAATAATTTTAGAATATTTCGAGCCAATCGTGGGGGTAGACCCAGCGATACCAATTTTGTGTACAATTTTACTAAATTAATATTATCATATGCACCTGAAACATCAACAAATAATCCCAACACACATTTACCCATAGAGAATGCATTATAAATATCTGAAATTAAAATTGCTTGAGGTTGATTGATTGAGTGAAACTTTCGAAAACCAAACTGTGATTTGGGTAATAACCCCTGTCTTTCGAGCCAAAATTCAAGTCTGTTTTTAATTAACCGCTCATAAGTTTTTTTGACACATGATGTTAGAGTGATCGGTCTATACGACTCAGGATCTTTAGGGTTTTTACCAGGTTTTAGTATGGGAACTACTCTGTCTGTGAACCACTGGTCTGGTAATTCTGCTTGCTCTAAATAAAAGGTGTTAAATATATTAAGAAGTCTTAATTTACTGTTAACTGGTAAATTGTGAAGCATTGGATAATGAATTTGGTCTAAACCAGGCGAAGAGTTATTACTACTTTTTATTGCGATGTCTAATTCATGTTCGCTAAATGGTTTTAATAGCCAATAGGAATCTCGGTCCCACCCGGCACCAACTACTTCTGGATAATATGTTTCTTCATTAACATAGTCAGGGCATAATTTCTTCAAGAACAAGTATCCTCCTAATTCATCAAGTTGTATATTATTCGGAACTACCTTATTTTTTAACTTTTTGAACGTATTCCAAATTTTGCCAACCGGTGTCTGACAGTTTAATTGTGAACAAAATGTTTTCCATGATATTCTTTTAACTATTTTTATCTCTTTTTTGGCTTGAGCGTCGTAGTTTTTGTAGATAAGAAAGTTGTTTAATGTAGGATGACCTTTATACGCTAGAATAGCTTGTTGCCTTTTCTCTACAGCCTTTGAACATTCATCTGTCCACCAGAATTTTGTATTATTGTGAAAACTTCTACCTTTAGCTTTTGGGATAGCTAACTCACAAGCCTCATTAATATCCCTTATAAAAACCTTGTAATTATCATGCTCATGACTCTTATGTTGCATTTCTCGGCTAAATATTTCCCAATCAGCTCTTTTAATTTTCCACCTTGGCTCGAAATAAATTTTATCTAGTTTTGAATTTAAGAAAGTGATAAGTAATGGATAATGGTTTGAACCGAGGGGGTCTGGCCAGACTGTCCAATTAAGAGAACCTACTAATTCCGGGGAACATATTGTTAAATCTACAGCGGAAAACCTACGGTGCATTATTTCTTTTACTAACGTTGGCGACCCATCATTTATATAAACCAGGTTTGCTGAATCTAAAGCTGAACAAAGTTCTCTACCATAATAGTCTGTAAATTCACACCCCCAAGCCATGTGGTGACTATTAAAATCGCCGCCTATTAAGACAGGACTAGGTGCGGCTTGGAACAATCGTACCCATCTTGCCTCGACGACTTTGTTACAAGGTTCAGAATAAACTGATAAAATACTAATATTTTTATTGTTGTCAATGCATACTTGAATTCCAACACACATGACACCATCGATGTCCGGTAAATCTGACAACTCGACGAAACGAAAATCCTTCTTAATCAAGATAGCAACGCCGGCACGGCCGTCTCGGCGATCCTTCCTAATCAAGTTATAACCAGAAAAAGATACTACATGACCTGGTCTGAACCAGGTTTCTGATAAGAGTGAGATATCAACGCTGTTTGAATACAAAAAATTTTCCAAACTCCCCTTATTTGAAATTGCTGAACGAGAGTTCCATTGCATGATGTTAATGCCGTTTAAACGATTCATCAGTGGAGACTGTTAAACCTGTCTGAAACAAGATTTTTAATTTCTTCTTCTGTAAGAGAGTATGACTTTTCTGTAATTATTTGATTAACCAAAGATACTACAGTTTCAATGATATTTAGTTTAGATACTTGGGATTGGGTACTTCTAGTTGAATCTGTTAAGTGTGAGATGTTATTACTAGGTTTAGGTGGTTGGACAAGACCACCAGTTCTGTTTGGCGGCATATTGTCAGATTTGTATAATAAGTGATTATGGTCGGGAGGGGTTTCAGGTGAGATATGAGAACGGAGTCTTTTTACCTGCCCTGTAACTGTCCTTTTATAACTATTTAGGGGTAGAGGGTGAGGGATTTCATAATTACATTGTTTATTGTTAATAGGGGGAAACAGCGACATATCGTCCGTATTAGGGCAAGAAGCAATGGAAGAATACGTATTTCCAACTTTATTGCTAGCTTCGTTAAAGGAAATATTTTCTGTAGCCATAATATTTCGAATAGATTTTTGTTTTCCAAACTCTTCACACTTCAAAAAGTCAGTAGCGAGATGATCTTTCCCACAAAACAAACACTTGTTCTGACTATCAGGACATTTATCAATGACATGAGACGAATCACCACATCGAGCACAACGAGCCCTACTCTTACATTGATCTTTATAATGACCATATCGCAAACACAGCTTACATTGTACTACTCTCTGTACAAAAACTTCGACAGGACATTTCACACTATATATCACAACATAAGGAGGCAACTGTTGGCCTCTGACTGTGAAACGAACGGAGCTAGTCGGTTTAAATAAGGGTCCCTCATTTCCACCCTCAGGGATAACATGACGATTAAATCTTTTAACTGAAATCAGTTCATACTGCTTATTAAAATATTTATTTAAAAGTGTCTTAATCTCATCATCCGGAATATTTACATCTACATTACGTATAATGCCTGTCCTGTATAACAAAAAATTTGGAATGTAGGCTTTTAAATCGTTCTCCCGTAAGGACTGTGAGTGCAATATTATGTTTGCGGCACGTAAGGTTCTAAAAGAAATTTTAACTCTATTTCTTCCCATTTTATCAATGTGGATGATATCGTCCCCAACGTCAGGATGATTAGAATGCAGCAATCTTCCCAACGCCATAGGATGCATTCTGCTAATTCCTTTTTTTTCACTGTCTTTACTTAAACTTTCGACAAAAATATAATAAGGGGGCAGGTCACAGGCCAAAAATTCAGTAATAGTAGTTTTATTATTTTCTATTTGGGGTGTTAGATCCATAACTATGTCGTTATTGCCTACATTTTTATTATTGCTATTATTAATTAAAATTGGTTTTGATAAATCAATCCCCCCCCTATCAGGGGGGTCACCTGGTTTTTTGTCCATATAAGTAGAGTTGTAAAAAGCTGTTTCAAAAGGAGTTCACTATATTTTAAAATAGAACGATTGAAATAGAATAAAAAGTATGTTTTAAGAAATCGCGATCAAAGGTTAATACACCGGAGACAAACGATACGCACACTCCAGAGGTTAAATCACGACTGTTTTTACCACAAACCTTTTCCGGACTGAACATGTGTAAAAACGTAGAAACGTTTCAGCCTGCTCACGTTCTAGGGCGAGTGGTTTGTTAAATACTTATATAAAATTATGACTTGAGATGATAATAGAAAACAACAAAACAATATTGTTACATTTTATAGTTTTGTTTGTATAATATATTTTTTCTTTGTCTACTTTGTAGTCACCGTCACCACAAAATATATAATTTTGGTGACGATATTGTTGTGTTACTTTCTATTAACCTTTCTACACGTATGCTTTTATACTTTGCAAATCTGACAGCTCAGATTGACCAAAAAAGCTTCCATATTGAGAACTTTAAAGTGATTTTGAGAACGTTCTTTGAGGTTGATTTGACAGTATTGATTTACAGTTATCTTAAAGTGCAAACATATTTACTCCAGATAATATTATTTAGTTAGTTCAATTTGAACACCCACCGACAACCGACATTTAACACCCCGGAACAAGAACAAAGAAAGAAAAAAGGCCCAATAACAATAAAACAAGAACAAAGAAATAGAAACGAAAAATAGTTTGGGGCAATGGAAAATTACTTACAAAAAGAAGTGAAATCCCAACAAAAATAAGCCAAGTCTCGCGTAAAATGTTGTGAGATCATAGGTTTAGCCAAGTCTCCCACTGTTTGAGTGGGTTGTTGTCTACTAGGTCTAATTTATCCAGTGCAAGTACATAATGTTTGTCTGTCCTTCTCTATTCTCTTTCTCAAATCACTCTACACGTTTAAATTTAAAAACATTTTCTGACTTGGCAAATTCACACTACAAAAGGCTAAAATTAAATGCAGTGTCGTATACAAATTAGTATTCTTGTGCGCTGCGACGCTCAAATGAAAAAATAATATTTATTATTTGATTTGATTTTGTAGTGTATATTTGCCAAGTTAGAAAATGTTTTTAAATTTAAACGTGTAGAGAGATTTGGGAAAGAGAATAGAGAGGGACAGACAAACATCATTGTACTACTCGAACAGTGGGAGACTTGGCTAAACCTATGATCTCACAACATTTGACGCGAGACTTGGCTTATTTTTTTTACACTAGTGTTTTTGTTGTGATAAATCTTAGTTAAAACACGTTATTTATCTTATATCCGTGTTACTTATTTAAACAACCTTGCACCTGACCCCTGATGACCTCAGAGAACACCAGCTTTAATTTATCTCCTAATCTAACAAGAATTGACCTTACTACTGTTCTTCTTTTTACATAGTATTGTACCTACCTGTGAATGTTAAGAGTTAAATCTTATTTTATTTTTGGAACGAAGTTCCTTATGGCACGTTCTGGAGCCCGAGAGTAAATTCGAAAAAACGACCAAAATCACCTTCACAAAATAACCGTCACGCAAAATCCGTCACGAAATCTACCGATGTGCTTCCAGTTCGTCTTAGCTTTTGCTCACTACTCTGTTGTTGGATGACCAGTAGTACTCAGTAGTGTGTCTTTAATAATAAATAATATAAGATTTTTTTTGAACTGGGTGGATGTAGAAGATCTATTGATTTTTTAATTCTGACCCGTCACAACAGACCATCTGCTTTAGGAAATCGGATGGTTTTTTTTTACCTCAAACCATCCGAAAATCCGGACAAACGGATCCCCTTTTATTTAGGGTTTTTTCGGATCGTCCCTTAATCCTCTAATGTAACCTTAAGAATCAGAGGAGGAGTTGGGAAAGGAGTTCTCGCCTCAGATTTCATTGAAAGGAACGGATCTTACATCTTATTCAACTTCTGCACTGACTCTATCTTTATCACATTTCCCCTTGTTTGAAATGTAGGTAATTATGATTTGAATATGACCTTTGGTTGAAAACCTGCAAAGTTTTGTACGAAATAAGAAGCCAACTAATTTCTCTAGACTCTAGAGCAGTGGTTCCCAACCTTTTGTGTCTGGGAATTTTGGTGGTTAAAATATTTCGCGACCCACCGTACAATAAATAGCATTACATTCCTTAAAATTGGGGGTACGAATGACGCAACATAGCAGTCAAATAAGGAACTTTTACTGTAAGCCTATATGTGTACAAAATTACACTATAAAAGATTTAAGCTTGCATTAACCCTAAGGGAAGCATGTTTACAATTTACCCTTGACTTGATCGTTTACTTTCTGTCGCGATTCACCAAAAATCCTTCGTGACTCACCGATTGGGAACCTCTGCTCTAGAGTGTCCTTTGAAATTCTAGGGTGCCCTCTCATTGGCTTCTCACCCGGGTTTTTCGACTTTCCCGCGATGTCAACGCACTAAAACTCATTTGGTGATTACTGACTGTAATCGCGACATTCCACTGCTCATCTTAATAATTAAAATAATTTTATTTTTAATATTAATTATCTCCGAAATATTTCTTGCTTTAGCTTTTAAATTTCACTGTATCCAATAATATGAGGTTGAATTAAATAAACAACGATTATTTACACACTTAGGTAATAATAAATAATAATGTACATAAAAAAAAACCAAGTTTATTCCATCTATGTACTTCTACAAAAATAAATAAAACATATAATTTCAAATATTACTATTTTTCAATTTTAAATTCCATTTTTTGTATTTTCAATCGCTTATTCAGAGATTTCCTCTCTAACAGCCAATATTAATTTTTACAATTAGTATTCTTAACCGGAGTTAAGTCTTCTTTACTGATATTGTTGTCTTTAAGTATGCTTAATATTTTCGTTTTGGTTTCATCGTCAATACTGTCAAATCCTTGAACTCTTTTATTGTAGAATACCCAAATTCCGTCTTTTCCCGCTGAAAATGAAAAAAGAACTAATTTAAACTGAAATTATGGATTAATAAATTTATTTATTTTTATTAAAATTAATATAAGAAGAGCGAGAAAAAGAATGGAACATTTTTTTATATCGTTGGGCCATAAACCGTGAGTAAAATTCAAGTCGGATCCCTGTGGTGGAACACATTTTAATCTATCATTCATCTAAGATAAAAATAAGGTTTATTGTCTTCTTTTCTAGAGAGTGATGTTATTGAACGAGCGTAGTGTGTTCTTAATTTTGGAGACTCGGGCTTTGAAAAATGTGTGTGTTTATTTGTCCAACGATAACTGGCGTAAAAATTGATCGATTTGATCAAAATTCGGGCATCAGGTGCATCTCTTGTTTGACAACTGTATAGTTTTTTAAAACACCACACTTCATATTTTTCAAGATGGTTGGGCTAATATGGCGGAGTACTAAAAGAAAAGTATTTAATCAACATGATATGGTATACATAGTTTTAAGATTTAAAAATAATTTCAGACTCTCTACGCTCGCCTATCTAGACAGCATTCAGAAATAGTTTTTATTTAATTAATTTATAGCAGGCTCGCTGTACGCTCGCCTGTTTATACAGCTTTTATAGAAAATATTTATTTAAGAGTTGTTGCAGCTTTGCTATGTTCGCCTTTTTATTCAGCATTTTTAAGATAATAGCGAGCCTGCAATATCTTTTTAAATAAAGATTAGCTATAACTGGTGTATAAAACGTCCACTGAATAGCAAGGCAGCATTAACTTAACTAAATAACAATTATTCTACAATTGCTGGTATAAACAGGCGAGTGCATCGAGTCTGCAATAACTTTTCTAAAAAAAAGATTATCTAGAAATGCTATAGAAACAGGCGAGCGTAGCTAGCCTGCAATAACTTTATTTATTAAATATTATGTGCAGATGCAAGGAAAATAGTTTTTTCTACCAAGAACTTGCGTCTGTGAACGAAATTCGGCTCACAGTATATTTTCCAATAGCGGCCTTTACACATGCTTTCTTTCCTGCGGGCTTGAATCATGAAGGATTTTGCGCGAGTAAAACCGTGTGGGAAAGATTTGGTAGCTATAAAAGTGATTACGCGCTTTCCCAGAGGGAAGCGTGGCCTGAGTTGGCTCGACGGAAAGAACGCATGTGTAAAGATGAATCCCGCATGCAATCCTCGGTTTTAGGGGGCCCAATGTGGGGGTAAATTTAAAGAACACGGCAGGCCTGTGGGAAAGCTCGCTGTCGCCTTTAGACAAAGGAGACTAACACGCGGTAAAGCGTGCGTCTCTGTGCACGCGTAATCCCTCACTCCAGTGCAGCCTTTAAGTTTTTTTTTTTTTTAAATTTCATACAATAAATTAAAATATTTTTAACATAAAAATTGTTTGTTTATTGTGAATCTAGTGCATATACATATTGTTTGAATAGTTTTCTTTCTCATGCTGATTACCCCTGCTGATACAGATCTGCTGAATTTCCACTGCCTCCTCTTGCAACACATATCATAGTTTTAACGCTTTTACGGTTTTTCCCTTTTGAAGAAAGTCAATTAAGGATTAGCCCTTTTTTGTCTAATGGAAGTGTGTTTGCTTTTAATTAAGTTCTTTGTGCGAGTATAAATAAATATATCTTACTTTGGAAGTCACAGCTATAACCAATTTTAAATTTTTTAGGCTCCGCGCCTATGATTGAGAATAAAAATACATTGCCACCTAAAAAGAAAGAAAGAAAAATAAATAATAAAAATTCATTCGTAACTAATAATTTCCATTTATAAATGGATATAATAAAGTACATTATCATGAAGAAATAGGATGGATTGAAGAAAATCGGTCGGTCCTTATAAACTCGGAATGTTCCTCAAAAATACTTAAGTTGATTGTCCTTTCTCCGTCTTTGGGTGTCATCATCACAGAAGATATTATTAACTCTTATCTAACAACATGTATAAAAACAATTCCTAATACACTATGTTTAGTCTCCCCCTGATTGTCAAACATAGGAGATTCAAGTATTTTATCATTTTAAGGAGTATTTTATACGTAGAGTGACGAGTTTTATGTAGATAAAATTAAAACCATTTTATTAACCATTGACTGAGGATTAAAAAATAAAGTAGGTATTCATCAAATTTAATGTTTTATTGTTTTTTTTTTTAATGCAATGCTTAAGTTACATTTCCTCTTAAAAATATGTTTAAGTAATTAGAAAACAAGTTTCAACTCTCTAAAAACTGTGGGAGTTATGCGTGACACAAACAGACACACAGACAGAACTGACATCCAGCTAAAATCCACTCGAATCGTCTTAAAAGCAACCACAACGGATAATTCCGTTGAAATCTCGGTTTCGGATTTTTTTGGGTGGAAAAATGTTTGTTAATTTGTAGCCTGAAGAAGCCCAAGGTTTTAAGGCGAAATATAGCAAGAATTTAAGAGTAAAAGAAGATGGAAATGTCTTAAATTATTTATCAACCAAAACCAAACCAAATAAAACTGAAGGATATTTATAATAAAACATATTAATGTAATTTTATTTAATTAGAATTACAAAACAAAGGGTTCAAAAATAATTTTTTTATTTTATCTCGGGGTATGATTTAAATTACAAATTACATATCGAATTAAGTTCACCCCCCCCCCCCCAGATGACAGATAGATATTATAAAAAACAAACCTTTTTCGACTTCGGGAGACATTTAAAGATACTTAAATCTTTTCAAATTTTTGGGTCATCATATTATGTTCTCTCTTTATGTACTTCGTACATGAGAAAACAAAAATATTGTTTCACTCAAGGAGCTTAAAAGCTTCGTCTATTTTTATTTATTTATTTTTAATCCTAGAAATCTTACAAGTTATTTATCTACATTAAAGCAAAATATATGATACATAAATAATTAATAGGTATTATTATTATTAAAAATAATACTTACGATTTGAGTCAAATGCAGTGAAAACGCCGGGTGGACTATTCAGAAATGCATACTCTATAAATTGCAGGGATCCATTTCTAGTAAACATAGAGCATATTATGTTATGTCGAATTAATTAATTCATCGCATTGAAAATAGTTGTATATTCTTTGAGAGTATGAGAGTTATAACTTTTAATTATAAATATGTTTAGCTCATAAATTTAATCATAATTGACAATATGTATAATTAATAAATTATTGCATAGTTTGAAACAAGAGCCAATTACTACAACAAAATTAAGATATTCTCCCAATTTTCAATGTAGTTAACATTGTTGCAACCATTGAAATTGGAATTGTCTCTGGAACACCAAAAATATGGAACGCATCCGCGGCTGGTATCATCACAATAACTAGCCGTGGATGCGTTCGAAATAGTGTAATCTCAAAATCGTCAATATTGTTATACATCTAGAAAAGGGTCGCTCATTTCTATCGCTATTCAGTAGGTCCGCGTTCGATTTCAGACTCGGGCAAGGGACCCCAAGCTCGGAGTTCACCCTTCGTCGTATAAATAGGTAGCTGCTTTTGTAAAGTAGCATGTGTCTGGTCGCATATATTTATTATAAGGTTAAAACTTTACAATTGACATTCATCTGATGGAACGGCACAATCCTACTTGTTTGGCGACAATCCATTTATTTGTATGAGTCATTCGGTCTGGATAAGATGTTCCATAGTGGACCGGATGAAGTAAGCAACTTAAAGCTGTCGGACTTTACAATGGCAGAGAAAATAGATAATAAAGCTCATTAACCATATCCATTAACGGGGGCCGTAATTTATTTTATTAACTAACACCCCTGGATTAAACAAATAGGGGAATGATAAAAATCAGTTAATTTTGTCACAGATGTCAAAATGATACACAAGAGAACAATAGATTAAACAAATAGGGAATTAATAACAATTAATATACATATATTTTTTAAAGATTAAAATGATTGACAAGATAACAATAGATTAAAAAGATAGGGAATTAATAAAAAAAATCATTATCTTTACATGTGTCAAAATGATTGACAAGAGAACAATAGACTAATATGATTTCAATCATTTTCTTTTACAGGTATCAAAGTGATTTTCACAATGGTAGGGAATATGGATAATACGCTCATAAACCATATCTATTTCGGTCAAAAAACTTATATAAAACTCGTGGTGAAATTTTTAATGTTTGAAATGGCATTTGATTATGAAGAACTTATAACTTTGCATTGTGTAGGTTGTTCATTTGTTAAGGTCTTTTGTGGCGTTGCGGGCCGAATGAAAACGTCTCACGGGCCGTAGTTTTGAGCCCCTGCTCTAGACTCTTGGGGCTACCGTGGCACTGAGTTAGTATGTTAAAGTACAAGAATATTGTTCCAGCAGTAATTCCAAAAAATTACCAATTAATTGCTCATGGACTTGAACCTAAGTAGAAGTAAAATAGTGAATTTCATTCGCATTTTTTCATTGATTAATACTTACGGTAATTGATTGCTGAGGTTGAAATGCCATGTATCATTTCCTAAATAAATACTAACGCAAATACCACAGATGTCCTGTTCAGTTTGAAGGAAAAATGCTTTCTTTTCGGCAATAAGATACATTGAATCAATCATCTGGGGAGAAAAATACAAGCTTATATATTGTATAAAATTATAATAATTACGAAGGATATTAAATTTGACTATATACTCTACTATTTAAAGCATCATCAGGGGTGCTGAGCGCCGTTATTTTTTTAACACAACTAAGTAAATACTGTCATGCTTAGCACCTCTCCATATCAACCACTTACCACTTATATAGCTTAAAACTTCTTAGATTTAGTAGAATTTTCTTTAGTTCATTGGTGATATTTAAATGACAAAAGTAGTCTTTATTAATATTAGCTAGTTTAATTATTTTTGAAAATATGCTGCATTTTATATAATATATCATATCATTTTTGTTTTTAGATTTATTAAGTATTATAAAATCCCCCCAAAATCTCTAATTTTCTTAAAAAGTCATTAATTATGTCTCCACGTAAATCAAAACTGGTTTATTAAATAAAGCAGCTTCCTAAGGCCATTAGTACCGATTGAGGAAGAAATGAGTTACACTAAAAAATTGATTCGTGAGAGGTGAGTCTATTTCATGTCGGAGATCGACATAAGACTCAATCGGCACTGATGATGGCCTTATGAAGGCTGAAAGCTGCTTTGTTTAATAAACTGTAGTTTTGATTTACGTGGAGAGACAATTAATTTTATTCCTTTAAGATGAACTCCATAGACGCTCGACGCTCCTATATGTAACGTTCACTTTTAGTTTAGGTAATAGATATTATAATTTTGTTTATTCTAGTTAACTAGTTATAAGTTGTAAAATTGCAATGTTTGTTCAAGAATAAAATATCAAGTGAATACTTTTTAAATTGTTAAATTTCTCAAATCATTTATTGAACTAAAATACTTGGAATATACAATGACAAATTTAAAAAAAAAAAAAAAAAAAAAAAACACGAAGCAATCTCAATTTATCTGAAATTGATTCCTGAGATAATTTTGGTTTTTCTAATGATGTTTCATTTGAATTTCAACTGATTTTGCTTTAGTTCTTAAAATATCCTTCATTGTTATTCTCCCTTATCTTTTACTTTCTTATAGAAGTTTATAATTTAATTGTTCAACCTTAAGAAATTTTAAATCAATTTAACATTAAATACAAGTGTTCTACATTACTTTTGTATTTTATTTTAGTAGATAGGTACTTGATTTCAAAATTCTTGATAATTTCCAATTTCTTAACCAATAAAGTTAAAGTATACTTAAAATTAAAGCACTAAATATCTCAATCTTTTTAAGATATGAGTATCTCTGAAGAGTTTATTTTTTACTAGAAACTGTAAATATACTTAGGTGAAACACTTAAGTAATCAGATGAAGACTGAAATATATTTTAAGATCATCGATTTAGGGTCATTTGAAAAACAATTTTACAGTTTAAAATAAGTAAACTTACATCGTCATTCTTAAATTTTTGCTTAGGAAGTTTGAAAGCACACGCTGTAGAATTTCCATCAGACTCTGCATAACTTGGCAGAAAATTAACGATGCTGAGGACAAAATACAACCACTGAAACAACAATTATACATTTGAATTTTAAAACAGCATATTAACTTTGTATTCATAAAATACCATATAGAAATACCCCGACTTACGTATATTCGGTGTTACGTAATACCCGAAACTGCTGCTAAAAGTGATAAAAGGGGGTCGATTCTGTACCTTGAAACCTCCCGCTTCATGTGAATATAAATCAAAATTTGATAAGAAGATGCGCGCCCAGCCTTTCAATGTAAATCTACGACTTAATTTGTTGTTAAATAACAAAATAGTTGATATGGTAGTGAGTGTCTAAGTGTATCTAATTGCATACCCCGACTTGCGTAATTTTCGACTTACTTTATACTTCGCGGTCCCACCTATTACGTAAGTCCGGGGTATATATTATGTCCATAAATAGTAATTTTTCAAAAAATAATTTAAATGTGTGTAAAAATTGCTCATATACCTATAATAGTTTAAAGTTTAAATGAAAAATGCGGATGAAAGCCAAATAGTTTTTTTCACCGGTATTTTGTAAAAATATTTAGAAGAAAAAGTGTTTGTTAAAAAACACAGCCAGAAATTTTAGCTTCTTTTTAACATATTTAATTAGAACAGCTTCTGCCGCTTTAGTTCATAATCATCAATTGACTAAAAGTAAGTCCACCAAAAATGCTTAGTAAAAAAATATTGTTGTTTAAAACAACAATACAATTGATTTTAAGTTTTCTTTTCTGGGTATCTTCAGGGGTATAATTATAATAAAAAAATCAACTACGTTTTTTGCGATATTTCGTCCCTACTTTGGGACGTTATGAAGCAATATACTTATTCATCTTTGTTCATTAATTAAAATTTTATGTGTCAACTTATCTTTTAAAACAAAACCCACTTCTTAATCTCGTCAAATTGGAAAATCCATAATATAAATTAGAAATATATATAATGGAAATATTACACATTTAAATACATGAGTCAGGTACAGAGAAACATGACAATGATGGTCAGGAGATTGAAACATGACTTGAGAGTCATGTTTAACATGAGTGTTGAACATGACTTGAGAGTCATGTTTCAATCTCTGTACCTGACTCATGTATTTAATTATGTGATATTTACACATACATTTCTAATTATATCATGCATTTTCCAATTTGACGAGATTAAGAAGTGGGTTTTGTTTTAAAATATCACTTTTTAATTGACGAGCTAACACAAAAATTTTTAATTAATAAACAAAGATAAATAAGTATATTACTTGATAATCTCCCAAAGTAGGGACGAAAAATCGCAAAAAACGTACTTGGTTTTGTATTATACCCCTGAAGACCCAGAAAAGAAAATTTAATTAAAAATTAAAGGGGGGTGCAACAAAAATAGGTATTGTTGTTTGCTTAAACCGCCTGAATATGTTTCCTGTAGTAAGCATATCTAGTCATGACTAAAATCGAATTTCATACCCTTTAAAACCCGGTCTTTATTTAGATAGAATATATTGTAAAGCAACCCTTACTAACCATTAGAATTATTATATCCATTCGGACGGATGAAACTCATTTAGATGGTAAACCTCAGTGGACATATAGCATTTGCAAGTGAAGTAGAATTTTGATTTTCTACATAGAGATCATGTTGTGGGTTAATCGCCTTAAGGTGTGGGCAGGTTTGTATTTATGCACCCAGTAAAATACTCACCACTCACCCAGTACGATTTAGTACGTTCAAGAGGCTTAAAGCCTCTTGAACCGTGGAAGGTCTGATATATCAAATATACTTAATGCTCGATTCCTAGAAGAGACAGACATAAATAACCCTGAGACATGAAAATTAACTGCGAAATAGTTGCTGCTAACGCATGAATATTCCCGGTTGTGTTTTGTAGAATACTTTATTGTTATACTCTTTCCACGGCACCAGACTTACTCTTTATTTGTTGAATGATGTTAAGAATATTTTATTTTAGGCGCAAGTAATTCAAAAATGCTACAATTTATAAGCTGAAAAGAAGAACAACTCATTTAAACATTCGATTCAATTAGCTATCATTAACTTTGGATCTTTTTTTTTTGTCCTTTGTTTTTTTGGTCCACCATAAATGTATGTATTCAAAATATTGGTTAAAACACTTAACGTTTCAATTGATTGAAAAATTAATTTTCTCTTGCTAATAATATTATTCTTTCTTCATTTATATGTTAAAAGTTAATAAAGTTTCCTAAATTTGAGTTTTTTAAAACAATAACTAAATTATTTGCTAATGGAGCTTGACGGTAATTTAGATTCATCGTATTTTGTCGTAGGATTTATGGTAGGTCAAGTTAATGTACTTAAATCTCTGCCGAAACAGATTGAGTTTAGATTTTACTTATACTATGAAAATTTTCTTTGATCCACATGTTATTGCATTACATATAATTACTCACAGAAAAGGGAACTACTTATTCAACAAAGCAGCTGCCCCCCACACAAAAAAAAAAAAAAAAAATGTACACAACTAATATAAACAAAAAAAATGTTTGCCCTCATTATAATGTGTCTCCAAAAACTAGAATATAAAGGTATGTATAACCAAAGGTGCACTGCCTTCGGTATAATTCGAGGAAAAGTTATATTAACCGGGCTGACATAATTCTAGAAATTATTGTATTCGTTCGGAGTTCGTAATAAACTTTTAATTCGGTCGAGAATCGTTCTATTTTATAATGTAGCGAGTTTTTTAAAGGGAATTTGATTCTGAAAAGAGTTTTTGATATAACCGCATTAACCTTAGTGAGGATTTACTTTACATAATCCTCTATTTACTTGGAAATCATTCAAATTCTTTGAAAAAAAAACAAACAAATCTTGAAGATTTAATTGCGTCAACAAAGCCAAAATTATTCTAAAAATTCTCAGACCACAACCACTCGAACTACTCATTATTATGTAGGAAATTCATCTGTTAACTCAATTAATAATTTCCTCGAAAAATACGTATATTTAGCGAATTTGAAACTTTAATATAGCAAGGGTAAACATTCAGACTTAATTAAGAGAGTAAGTTGATAACCTCTGCACCATATCCATTGGAATAATATAATATGAATCTAAAATATTGGTTGTAAATATTAAGATTTTGAACAACATATTCCTAGAGAATGAGAAACTCAAAAAGTATAATTTATCGACTTTTTTTTATTATAATTGTCAAAAAATAAGAAATTATAACTTGCGATGATTGACCTTAGTGTTATATATATAATTTTTACCATGCAAATGGTATGATAATAATAATTATGATATATGGAAAATGAAAATAATATAGTATTACCATTCTTTCCATAATTTTAGCAGCACTAATACTTCTCAACACACTGGACAAAAAGTTCAAACAAAATATAAATAGTATATAATTTACTTCTTTCTTTTATATAACTTTATCCCTAATAATTATTGATTTCTGTCTTAACACATAGTAATTTTTAATTTTTAATTAATACATTTTAATTTAAAGAAGAGGAAATATTTTATCATAATTTATTACTCTTTTTATAAATTAATTAAAATAAAGTTGATTAAATAAACAATATAATTAAAATAATTGTTAGGTCCTCTTAATAGTTTCATCATATCATTATTTTCTATCAACAAATAAATTTAATGGTAATTAATATTTAATAATTACATAGTAATTAAGTTTACTTTAAAATTAGGTTAAGTAATTGAAAATTAGATAAAATTTTTATATGTTAAATATTTAAATTAAAAAATTATTTTATTTGACATTGTCGTAAAATTTCTTAGATCATTTTTAATTTATTTATTTATAGTTTACGATTATAAACTAATTATAAATTGATTTTAATTGTGAAGATAATGATATTTCCTATAATTTATTTCTTTTATTTACACCGAATGTATAGAGAGCAGAAATTATTGTAATTTAGCTTATCAATTGGTTATATTGGATTTACGCATTAAAAAGTTTTCTTGATCTCCTGGTTGAGGTTTTTATAAAATTATCTACTTTTCTGTTGCCTTTGTCAATAAATGGTGATTATTCGTGATTGAAGAAATTAATTTGTTCAGTTCTCCTTTTAACGTTTTTCTAATTTTAGAGTTAATATTCATTTCTCTATTTCGCCCCGGTATATGATTTTTCTGAACATGATTATTCTGTATATGATTCTTTCTGTTTGTCAAATGTCATCGAAATTGGCCCAGTGCACATTTTTTTTTTAAAGAACCAAAATAGAATTTTTTTGCCTTCTAAACTTTTTTACGTAGTTGTATGTGTATAATACACATACCTCTACATGATATTGAATGAATGATTAAGTAAAATATATATTGTTATGTAATCAGTATTATTATATTTTGATAAATATTTAATTAGCAATGCTACAATTCTATAGGCATGTTCCCAGGATATACATTTAATTGATTAAAAGTGTTAAAAATACAGCATATGGGGACGTTGCCATTAAAAACATTTTGAACAAGTTTATCAAAGTTGTTTTAGAATTATTGTATTCTCTGTAGTAAATTAATTAGGTAAAGGTGATTTTCCTCTACCTCAATTCCCAATTTTATTCACCTACAATGCGTTTAATTTCTACGGTACTAAATATACTCTATCTGGGCAAAGACGATCTTTTTTGAAATTGCAATTTTAGACTTCCATTCCTGTATTATAGCCCAACCAAAGGATATCACCTCGCCGTAGGATTTACTGCTTCAATTTTATTTCTCCCTGGTTGGTTTGATTTATACTCTGATTGGTATCTGAATCGATCGTTGGCATCATTACTTGGTTTCCTTAGTAAGTCCTCAGCCCTTTCTTCGATGTGACAAATTTATACTACATTGTATATCAATTCTTGTATTTGTCAATCAGCAATTCTCCGTTCTTAATTTAACCCGCTGCCGCTTGAACTCACTTTCATCAACAATAAGGTTGGGTGGTAAAAATATGGCTGAAATTTGTAAAAGGAGTGAAACCTTTACAAATGTTCGTCATATTTTTTTGGAAAAATTTCATTTTAATAAATAAAAACTAAAAAATACATGTAAACCAATAATATAATATACCTTCATCTTTTATAACCATGTTTTTTATGATGTATTTTGACAGATGTGACTAGTTTCTACACAAATATGCTTGGTGCGGTCACACCCACTCTCTGCGTATGTCAGGATCGAGTTCAGGTGTTTCCATGCAACTCGATCTAGATACGATCCCAGAATGTAGTGTATCGTATCGGGATCGGTATCGTATTTAATCCGTATTGAATCTAGGTTTCCATGGACGCTTTGGATCCAAAAACTGTATTTAACCCGTATTTAAACATCATTGAAACTTAGTATGTTTTTAGAGCCCTTGTCCAAAAATATATAACATTTCTGCTCGCATTCTTTTAAAATACGTTGAAAGTTATATGCAAAATGTTTTTTTACTTTTTAAATGCAAAAATAAGGTTAATCTCAAATTTGATAAATCTAGTATAACCTATTATATTATACCAAGGTATGGTTCTTCCACCCGATCAAAAAAGCAATAGAACTCACATAGTATGGACTTAATAGTGTACAATTAACGAAGAACTAAAACAAAGGGTACTGACTTTAATGGCTAGATCAAGGCGTTGTACCCAATCCCTTATCATGGACACTCGGGTGGAATTCCACCCCCTGAGGGCAGCGGGTTCTTAAAAAGAAGTCCCAATAATGCTTTCTAGACAGCTGCTTAAATATGTGTAGTAAATTATGCATTATCTTGTTTTGGCTCTCTCTCTCTCAATATTATATTTTTTAAATAAGAAATTTCCTCTAAATATTTTAGTAGTTGGATTTTTTTCAGGGACAAACTTCTCTGGATTTTTTATTACAGATATATTTAAATACAAATCCATCCTTTTTAAGGCGTGACATTTCTATATGTTTACGTTACTTCTTGTTGGATTGATTCTAACAACCTCGGTCATACTGATACTGACTTTGAATTCCAAAATATCTCTCTAATTCATTAATTATTAAAAATATTTTACACATACATATTCTACAAAAATATAATGCGACAACGCTGGGCCGCAGTGTTGGGCTGACCTGACACACGTGCCGAAAGGAAGCCCTTGACCTTAGGGTGCCCGGAATAAAATAATATATTGAAGGGAATTAAATAATATATAAAAAATAGTCTGACAAAAGTGTGGCGCATAGCTTCCTAGCATCCTATCACGTTCTTTATAATGTTATGCTTTTATAAATGTTATATGCATTATTGTCTAATTCATTTAACTGTTTCCCCCGTTTTTTAAAAATCTTTCAAAATTATTTTGATTTTTTACATGTAAAAATGTATCAATTTAGCAAAATTAAATAAGCAGAGGCGGTTTAAATTAATGTGGGGCTACCATCTATATTTAATAAACATATGAGTACTTTTGAAGGTATAGGTTTAAATGTATGTTTGTGCGCGTGGAAGAGAAACAAATGGGCACAGAAGGTTGATACTTAAATACGACCAAAATGGTGTAATTATTACCTGCCACCTAAATTTTTTACATTCTTTACACATAACATATCATTTTTTTTTTGTTCGGTACTTTCTGAGTTAAGCGGACCTCACACGGTCAATATAATTAAAAGGTTTGTTTTGGAAAAAGTGTTCACGAGTTGCCACTGACAGTGCTACAATACGACCAAATATTGACGGAGCTTCAATAAAAATTAAATAAGTTTGATTTTTATTGAAGGTCCGTCAATATATTGACAACGACAAATATTTCTTCAATAAACCCCTCACACGGTCAATATATTGACAGAAATCAAATATTGAGTCAATATATTGACCGTGTGAGGTCCGCTAAGATTGTAAATACTATGGGACATATAAAAAAAAAACAAATAAAATAACTTGCTAATTTTTTCCGAACTAACTTTCATACAGCAAAATTTGCTGAAAAATAATTAAATTCTGCTGAAAGATGGCTAAAAGTATTAAAATAATGCATTGTCATCGTGTTTTGAGCTATTCTAAAAGTTTCAAATGTTTAGCTACTCGGGAAGTTATAGTTTAAAATCGATTGCAAGATTTGTACTGGACAAACAAACAAACTTAACATTTGGATAAAACTTAACATTTAACTGATATTAAATAATTAATTCGTTTAAGAAATAACTGATAAATCAATTGATTAATGACCTTATACTGCACATTGAATATTATTCTAACTACAATGTAGAATTTTTAACTATTGACGACTTAGTATCTTTTAAAATGGATAAAATATGTATAAATGCATTAGAATGATTGTAATTTATATTTATTACTAATTACCTTGTAAGAACTCTTAGTTCAATTCTATTCCTTTAACACTTCTTATTTAATTATATGCATAAATATATGTAATATTAAATACTTTATTTTATTGCGACATCAAATTGATGATCGGGTGACAAGTATTATGTCAGGATATGAAATGCGTTAGTTATCTATGTATATAGTTAGAAATCATTGTGGTATAATTTTTATCTTATTTTAATTATGTTTAATTTTAATCCAACTTACAAAGGAATCTTCTTCTAATTTCTAATTACTTTTGGAAAGAAGCACTTCACTTCTTTTTCTTCTTTATGCAGCCTTGTTTTTATTCTGGTTTTTCTCAAACTTACCTCTTTCTCTTCTTCTACGTAGAAACTATGAGGTCTTTTTTCTTTTACATTTCAGCCCTACCTTCTCTTTTGTATAGACCAACAGACAGTGGATGTTAAGGTATTTTCAGGCCTTTTTATTTACATTGATTTGAAATTTACATACCCTTCCCCCCTCTTAACTTTTGAACAGTTTTTAGATAATAAGTGAACTGGGGGGATCCGTACTCGGTACCATGTAAAGGGAAGTTTGTTTTCATGCAATCGCAAACTGGGGGTAACCACCCACTTTTCCCCCAGGCCACCCTACTTCAAAATTTCAAATTGGAGTGTATATTTGTGATAGCATATTTGGATTCTACGGTGAAAAATAATACAATTTAACTTTTGTATTTTTTTATGGGGGGGGGGGGGGACCACCCATTTGCCCCCAGGCGCTGAAATCTTTCATTTTTACACTTTGGCCCATATAGAGGGGAAAATATTTTAGACTTTTGGACCACCCTGTATATTACATTTATGTATTTTGATGGCATCCAAAAAAGTGTTTTTTTATCAAATATATCTGCCTCTCATCTATTGTCTGTGTAGACAATAGATAGAGCCGAAACTGCTCTGCCAGTTTTTATGAAACTTGGCAAAAATGTTTAAAAAATCATACTTGAGGTGGCATTGTTAAATGAAATTAGCTGTTAAATTTGGAGGCGCTGCCTCCTCAAAAACTCTATAACGGATCTGGCAATTTTGATGTAGAAATTCTAAAATTAAGTCCATTTAAATACCAATTGACCTAACCATATAAGTCGTATTCCTGTGTGTAGCATGTTTTCATTCAAAGTTAAATAAAGATAAATTTCTAACAATAGGTTTTCCTGTTTCTTTGTTTGAGAATTAGTTTTCTTTTGAGAAAAACAACTTCTTAAGCCTTGAAGGATACTGTATTAGAGCCTAACGATACTCAAGCTCATCAGATTCCCATTAGAATCGACTATTGGTGGTAATTCTGTTATATACCAATTACAATTAATACCAGTAGTAACAGCTGATTATAATTTAATCTTCATTGATTCGAGTACTTCCATAGCTTCTTATATTTTGCTTTATTATTACAGTACTCATGCGATTAAACCAGATATTAATTACATATTTTGTTTCCGTCACGAGATTTTCTAAAGGTAACTAAAGCATCTTAATCGTCTCCGAATTCAAATTATCCATCAAGACAAATCAGTTTTAGACATGTGGAAATTTTCGGTCTGTCGTCCGACATACCTTAAAAACAAATTCGTCCGATAATAAAATTTGGATGGTAGGTAATTAATTAGCCCATTGTAGATCCTATTTAATTTTTTCAACCTTGTCACTTGACAAGTAGTCTTTAAGATATCGTGGTTCGCAAAAACAACAAGGCATAACCAAAAATGTTCCCTGACGTCGAAAACGGATTTCTGTCTTGGAAGTTTTCAATAGGGAGCCATCAAAAAATCGTACTTGAGAATTATCAAAATGCTTTCTTTACCTTCGGCAAGCTTGAAAGCAAAAATTAAATAAATGAGACAATAATGGGTCGTAAAGAAAAGCATCATTAGTTCTTGATAGGATGCGAGGAAGCTTCACTAATTGGCAGATTTTTTTATATCATTTTCCCGTGGATGTCTCCAAAATAATAATAAGAATATATCTGTGATATTATTCTATTATTTGTCTCTCATCGATTTCTTTATTTTTACTTTTAGTACTTACTGAGTCGGAAGCAACTAGTTAGAAAATAACCTTATTTATTAGTTTTCTGTAGTTAAACTGAGACTATTAGGGGAAAATAAATTTAACTTATTTGATTACAGCCGTTAAATTTAATGAGATTATAGATTTTACAAACATACATAAAAAATATTAAAATTAAACTATTTTAAGGTAATTATTTATTTATTACTTGTTAACCTAATGTTATTTGTTTTAAATTTTAAATTAAATATGAACAATAAGAATTTAATAACATTGCTGTTTGATAAACTTTTAATATTTATTTTTAATTACGCTGAATATAACTTATTTGATAATATTATATTCTCAGAATAAAGAAAGACGGCTCTCCACTAAAATAAATTTATTTTACAAACCTGGCATTCAACCACTAGTGGCCATCGTCAGTGCCTGAGAAGAAATCGGTCCTTCACAAAACTATAAGTTAAAAGTTAAAGTTCAGTTTAAAATACGTCATTAATAAAAGTTTATTAAAATATTCATAATACTATTATGTTTTAAAATAGTCGGTCAATTACTGTGGCACATAGCTCCCCCCCCCCCCCCCCCCCCCCCCCCCGGTTTGAACTAAAGTATCAATTTAGCAAAATTTAAAGTGCGCATAGACAATTGAAATTAGTCTGGAGCTAACTGTGGGCTAGTTTCGACAACTTATCCAAATTTCATGAAAATCAGGGGAGTTCTTTTGAAGATGTAAGTGTAAATAATAAATGTATGTTAGTGCGCATGTAGAAGAGACACTAATGGGCCTCATTGGAAGGGGGGGGGGAGTTAAAACTTATATTGGACCAACAATAGGCTAATTATGACCTACCACTTAAATTTCATTAAAATCGAACGTGTAGTTTTTAAGGTATGTTGGTTCGCAAAAAATTGAGTCACAGACAGTTTTTTTAAGGCCTCCGATTTCAAAAATTTCTAGACAGAAATCCGTTTCAGACATCAGGGAACATTTTTGGATCCGTGTTTGTCTGTCTCTCTATCTGTCGGTCTGTCTGTCAGTCGGTCTATCTGTCCCTCAATTTTTTCGAACGAACATATCTTAAAAAATATTTATCTGATTTTATGGAACATTGGATGGTAGGACATAACTAGGCATCGCATGGCTCTATCATTGAAGCGAGCGTAATACAATAAATATTATATATTAAGAAAATAGTTAAGCATGATGAGTTGATATAGTTAATGTGGATGATTGTCAATTTCAACTTGATTATCAACTTTTACTCATGTTATCTTAAAAAATATTTATCTGATTTTATGGAACATTGGATGGTAGGACATAACTAGGCATCGCATGGCTCTATCATTGAAGCGAGCGTAATACAATAAATATTATATATTAAGAAAATAGTTAATCATGATGAGTTGATATAGTTAATGTGGGTGATTGTCAATTTCAACTTGATTATCAACTTTTACTCATGTTATCGCCGGACACGTAAACATTACTGACAAACAGACAGACAGGATGCATAGTTTGTTGAATGTAAGAAGCTCGCTTCAATAAAGAAAATGCATAAATTATTGTGTTTTATTTTATACATAGCTATAGTCTTTATCAGTCTAGCCGTTTGGAGTTTAAGTGTGGATCAAAGGATAAATACATTAATTATATTTTTTGATTCGTAAAACTATTGGACAGACGAACACACATGAGACTAAAAATGTTCCCTTTTGCCTGGAAACGGAGATTGATCACAATGCTATCGGTACCTTCGGTAAGCTTGGAAACAAGAAAGTGGAAAACAAAAAAAATAATAATAAGACAATAATGTGGCAGACTATTTTAATTTTTGTGCAAAGACCTTGATGAGAGACATTCTTCAAAAAATACAAATATCATGTGATAAGCTTTTCAAGTTCTTTTGGTTATATTTCGTTAAAACACCTCTTATTATCTTTCACTTTAGTAATTCTATTATACTCTAAATATAATTATACATTGTAGTGACATGTGATTAAAATTTAATCGCTTTCACTTAACACTCTTAAATACCTCCAGGTGTGTTTCTTCTACATACATATTTTATTTTATAATTAATTATTTATTTGAGACAATTAAAGGATTATTTAATTGGAACTTCTTATATTATCACTATTATAGTTATATTATAACTTTTACGTTTTCTTTTAATTAAATTCAATTCCAATAATTTTATTGTGTTATTAGATATGGTTGACACTAATTAATTTTTATTTCCTTTTCTTAATGCATGATTTACTTTTGATAAGCTTCCAATAATTAATTGACATGCAATAAAGTTTGTGTCTATATTGCACAATTTTTTACTCACCATATTTAACCCATTTAACGTGATCTTAACGGAAGTAATTACCTTCCGTTAAGATCCAGTCAAATGGGTTCAAATATGGTGAGAAAAAATTGTGCAATAGACACAAAATGTATTTAATATTTTTTTAAAAGAAGTGCTAGATTTTTTAAAACTTTATTATATTAAAAAAACAGAAACCTGTGTTTACATATTCTTTAAATACGTAAAATTTACCTTATTTTAGAGATATTATTAAAACTTATTAATTTTCAAGTAGGTAATAAGAAAGTTTGTGTTTCTTTAAGTTTGTTAAAGTTTTAATATTTCTTTGAAAGCATTTCATATTGAGCCAACTCCTTGATAAATACTTATTTACCTCCTTATAAGAAAGTAATTTTGTTAATTTTGTCAAACCGAACCTTTCGGAGGAAAAAATCATAAGAACTAATATACACATATGGGTATATATGTAAATTTACTTATTTAACTTGTATCGTTTTAGATAGGAGGAAGAAGAAGAACTTTATTAAAGTAGAACTCTTTTTAAATTATTCGGGATGATTATGATTTAGGATGTGAAAAGGTTAAAGGACTTGAGTAAGTAAAAATTTAAAGATATAACATTTCATAGGATTCTGTATCTACCTTGAGAAAGTTTGACAACTTTTAGGGAGAACGAAGTCTCTATAAGTTTAAAGTAATGAGAAAGCAGAGCACGCTTCTGGCTTCTAAGCTCTTAAAGTCCATCCTTGTTTTTCTGGTATATACTTATAAAGAGGGTTGAAGACTACCATATTGGGAAGCTTGCTTTCTGTATACATAAGCGAAAGATAAATCGTTGGTATCACTAGAAGTACCTTTTTTAGGGTTTCGTTGGTAAAACCAAAAAAAGAAACCCTTATAGTTTCGTTCCTTTGTCTGTCTGTTTGTCCGTCCGTCTGTCACTCTGTACGGTTCCAATAACTTTTGAATCAAAAGACATAGAAACATGAAACTTTCCAGTATTAAAGAACGCTTTGACGCGCACACAGGAAAAATATAGCGTACTCAAAATTATCGCCTATTCATATTCAAAATGGCGAGAATTTTTTTTTTTTTTTTTAATTTTAAGTGAGGTATCAAATGAAAGGTATTGAAGAGTAGATTTCAAAAATATATAACACTTGTGGAAAGCGTTTAATTTTCCACGCCATTTTATCAAAAAACATCAAAATTTTGCGTTTCCCTCCCCCCCTAAAACTATATTTCTACTGTTTCTAAAAATATGAAAAAATATGCAATATGCGCGTTCTGCTGGGCCATAGAAAAAATAAGAATAGCAATTCGATCTGATTAACTGGGTATCCAAGATAGCGGCTACTTCCTGTCACGAGAAAAAAAAATATTTTTTTAAAATTTTGAGTGAGGTATCAAATGAAAGGTATTGAAGAGTAAATTACAAAAATATATAACACTTGTAGAAAGCTTTTAATTTTTCCCAACATTTTGTCAACAACATCAACATTCCCCCCCCCCCCCCCCTTTACTAATTTCAATTTACAACACCAACGAAACCCTTCAGTATTGTTCAAAAGTATTGTTTTCACCAAAAATGTTATAGTTATTGCTTCCAAACTTACCAAAGTTACGGAAGATATGTGATCGTTCTGGAGAACGAACATTTTTATGTCTCCAAATTAAAAAAATCCAAAATTTATAAATAAAACATAAATAAAAAAAATGTTGTTCTTTAAAAATTATCACTATAGCAACAATGCATCCGTTCGGTAAGCTCGGAAGCAAAAATGGGACAAGTATAGTAATGAAAATATGGCGTTCTCAAAAATATAAACAAGCTATGAAGCAAAAAAGATATGTTATTCTTTTTCTTCTTGGGCTACAAGGAATGATCAGTCAAAAACTTGGCTATTATTCACATAATTTTTATATTTGATGCAAATTTTTGCCCATACCTGGGCATCATCAGGCCTTTATCTAAGTATTAAAAGTGGTAATACATTTCCAATCTCCTATTTAAAAAATATGTGTTCTCATAAAGACCAGTTACTCATACTGAGTAACTGGTGAATACTTGTAATAGAATGTTACTCCCTTTCTTTATGAAAACATATATTTGTTAAATAGGAGATTGGAAATGTATTAGGTACCACCTTTAATACTCAGATAAAGGGCTGACGATGCCTCTAGGTATGGGCGAAAATTTGCATAAAATATAAAACTATTTAAAAAATAGTCTTGTTTTTTAATGATCATCCCTTGTAGCCCAAGAAGAAAAAGAATAATTAGAAAATTAAGGGATTAACCGAAGAATAATTAAAGAAGATGTAGAGTTAACTAATAAACAAGTAAACGGCAAACAATAAACATAGTAACAAGTAAATAAGCTAACAATAAACAAGACAACAATGTAATAATATAACAAATTAACTAGTCAACATGCTAAAAATAAGAAGAAAACCACTCAGCTGATATACAAGCCAACAATACATCCAAGTAAAACCAAATAACTAACGAGTAATATAAAGTGTTTTCCATGTACTATAATTATAATTTCTTATTATAACCACTAAGCTTTTAAACCTACACTTAATGATAAATAAAATTTAGTTGAAAACAGTAAATAATCATAGTTTGTTATTTTCCTATTAATTATTGTTTGTCTTGATAATTAAATGTATAAATAAATTAGAAATGCAGAATAAGTACACAAATATTAACTTTTATTTAATATTTGTTAGGTCGAGTTAACTAAATGAAGTTATCTTTAATAAATGTATTCTATATTAATTTTCACTTTTTTATTTTATATAATATCATATAAGTCAAAATAAAACATTATAGTTGTATAATAGTTCTCAGAGTTCATATTTCTACTCCGTGAGTCCATATCTCTATTTGTAAGACAAAGTTTTTCTCCGGTTCTAGATGTGTCATTTACTATTCCGTAACTGTTATAAATGAATGTTTTCTAGCAAGTTTGTCTCGCTAAATCCAAACCAGACTGGATTTGTTCAAGTAGAAATGTACTATCTGTCGTCTCCCTTGCTCTTCTTGATTTTAAAACATCTATTTCTTTTTGTTACCGAGCTCTTTTTTTCTACTTTTTACCATAGCAAGGTGTTGTAATTCTCCCGTGTCGTGTAATTCTCACTCTTCTTAGGATGTGGAGAGATAAGAGGGAAGAAGTAGAGGGAATTGATATTCACTAGGGTTCTTTGCAGAGACGTTCACTACCGTGGTCTTCATGAATATACGACTTCTAAGGGTTTTTACTTCCATTATCCTCTGTTTCTAAGCTTCCGTTAGGATTGCTAGTCTCTCCTTTTTATTTGTTATTTACTTAGCTTAGCGCCAAAGTCTTTCATTTTCTACTTTAAGATAACGAAGGTCGGTATTGTTTTTAAGTCCTTTCTTTTTTCCAACTAAGGCAATCTTTGATATTATTATGCTAATTTGGTTCATTCGATTTAAAAAATTATTTATACTAATAAATCTATAATATTTTTTTGTTATAATTTATTCCGATGTCTTGAATTATCATATTTCGTAAATGTAGTGAATCTTTTGTTTTATGATGATTTTTTGTACATCCTGGGGTTGAACTCGTAGTTTGGGAGTGCGAATTTGTCTACTCCAGAAGATTTCGATTTTTCAAACTCAGGAATGATCAGACGTAGGATTTACAAAATCTTAGAAGTTTTCTTCACCTGGCGATCCAGATTTATCAGACGGAGGAAAGATCAGACTCCAAGGAAGAATGTCGTTACATAATCTCATTCTTGATCCCCTCCTGATGATCTAGAAGTAAGATAGGATATTGATCGTTAGAGGGGATCATCATCTATAAGTAGGTGTAAATCATCATTTACCCTTAGGCTGAGGGTAGATAAGAAGTAAAAGATTTATTCAAACTCAGATAAGGTCTCCTCTTAAAGACTCAAACGCAGAAGTTATGTTAGGGATGATGTAACGGGGCATTTATATTTTACTTCAGAGGTTACCCAAGTTAGCGGAAGTAATGTGATCATTCTAAAGAACGATTTGTTTTAAGTCTCCGAATAAAACAAATTCTAGACAAAAATCTGATCGAGACAAGGGAAATTGATCTCTTGTATATCTGTCGTTCAACATTGTTGCGAACCATCATAAATTAAAATCCAATTAATATTCAATAAAAATAAGTATAATCCCACTGGGAATCGAATCAGGTCTAGACAACCACACTTTCAACTTTCACAAATTTGCAGACTATTCTACTTAGTTATGGAATTACTTAAGTTCTTAAGTTGTCAATCCACTTTTTTTAATTTACAAAGCAGCTTTCAGCCTTCATAAGACCATTATCAGTGCCAATTGTAAAATAAAGTTAACGTGAGACTAACGATGATCTTAAACATGATTCACCTCTTAGTTTTCGTTTTACTTAACGTAACTATCTTTTCCGCAATCGGCACTGATGATGGCCTTATAAAAGCTTAAAGCAGATTTGATAATAATTAAACAAATTTCAATTTACGTAAAGAGATGATAATTTATGTTATTCCTTTAAGATTAGCTCCATCCTAGACGCCTCCATATTTTAATCATTTTACTTCGTGGTTTAGAAAGTATCTTCATTTTGTAAAAGAAAGGCAAGCCCAGTGAAATATTCTCTCATTACAAAAATAGGCTTTTATTAGATAATTTGACAATTAATCAAATGGATGGGCCCGTTTCGTTCCTTATCATCTATAGCAGGTCATTGATTTTTTTCTCTTCCCTTCCTTTTTTTGCCATAATTATCGCCCGCTCCTCTGGTTACTAATCATAGCTGTGTGTAATATCACTTTGTTTTAGTGACCTCATTTCGATTTAATGAGATCAATATATCGAACGATCCGTCTTTAAAAGGTGATTAATTTATTAGATAGATAAAATGTTAAGACAAATCGTTGTAGACATTACATATTGTGACGTGATATATTTCCTAGATATTCATCCGTACGTAAATTAAAATTATAATTTAATAGTAAGACTAATCAAACAATTTGTATTTAATAGTTTAATAACCGAATTGTTTTATAATTGTCTGCAATATAGCTTTTACAGTAACGATTATTTTTTTTTTAATTTACGAATTACCAATAGTCCAGTCATTAGGTGAAAAAAGAGACCTATCCAGGAAACAAATGCAGTTGTAATTTTCTTTTTTGTTCTTTATATTTTTTGGGGATGCAAATTCCGATATTCAACTTTGCCACTTCGTAAAAGATATGCGTTCTGAGAAAAATGCAATAAACTGCGAAAGAAATTCCATTTTTACAGTTTTTTCTTACAGTTTGAAAAATTCGCACTCTTAGAGAAAAGTGTACCTATAAAAAAGTAAACTACTTAAATTGCCTACGATTTATGTGTCTTAGCTGTTTTTTTTTTTTTTGTTTGTTTTTTTCTAGAGCCTAAACCGTTTGTCTGAGGAAAAAACTTAAGAGACATTAATCATAGGCAATTTATATCTTTGCCAAGGGCTACTTTTTTTTTAAAAAAAAGTTTGTATATTCAGTTCTAAGCGAAAATCTAAAATAAAAACAGTTCTTTAGCCGATTTTAAAACGTTTGTCGAATTTTAAATATACTTTATTTTTGAATATTGTATCTTTCATTAAAGAGGGGTATGCTCTTAAGCCTGGTTTATACGATCCAAGTATACTTGGTCCAAGTCACTTTGATCAAATCCACTTGGTCCAAGTGTTTGTGGAACTTTGAAGTAAGGTTCACACGATCAAAGTATACTTGGTCCAAGTAAGGTAGTGGAATTTTGATACACTAAAAAGTAGAGGTTAAGATAGATTGTGTGAAATGGTTTTCCCTGTGGAATTTTCTAGTTAAATTGTGCTTATTAAGTTTTAAAACAGTGGTGGTATATCACCTGGTTAACAAAAACCAGCTCAACCTCACGTCTGTCATATTTTGACAGCTCGTTCACATAATTTGTCAGGTTTTTGTTTTTATCAAAGTCTACTTAGATGAAACCCATCCAACTCAACTTGGATGTTCAAGTTGACTTTGACACACTGTTTACACGATCAAAATAGCGTCCAAGTAGAGTCAAAACTGACTTGGTCCAAGTATACTTGGATCGTGTAAACCCTAACGATGAACCGTAAAAATCTATGTTTTATCGATTTAACTTAATAGTATAACATTTGAGCTTTAATTTCAACAAACAAAATATTGTAAACCTTCGATAAAACTGTTGTTTATTTTCTAAATCTCAGAAATAAGATATCTAACGAATATCACCATAAATTTTATAAAATGACAGTAGAACATGATTGTTTCAATCAAGTATACCTATTGTAACGAATGGATAGGGTATCATGTTTATTGTTAGTATTATGGGATAGTAAATCATTACATCTTGCTTACTATTTATGGTCTAAACGGTCAATTATGTTTTATAAAATAACCTCTTTACCGATGTCACTTTTTTATTTAGAGAAACAATTTAGACGTTTTTGCTTTTTCTAGGCTCTGTCATTTATGTGATTAATTTGAGATAAAACCTTAAATATTATTATCTATCTAGATTAGTTCAGGAGGTAAAAAAAAAAAATGAACAGAAGTGTGTCGCAGGCTAGTAAAGAAGTTTTGTCTGTTTACGATGAATACGATAACTTAATGGATTCCGTTCTGGAAGAAGATGAAGTCCAAACATCAAATAGTACTTGTATGGATTACCTGAAAACAAACATAGAATCTATTAAAGAACGATTGTACGAAAACGAACTACTGTTGCGAGTTACTAAGAAATCCCTTGCGGCGTTCCCGACAGGTAAAAATCTTAAATTCGACGAGATAGAAGGGTCAAAACCTTTTCAGTCTCGAATATCTGATTTGGTCGAAACAATGTCGAAATCTTATAAAGACAAATCGACGGACAAGAACCTGCAAAAAAATTTCAACAAGTTCAAAGAGCTGTTGAATGATACGGTGAACGATCTGCAGAAGATGGCCCAGTTAAAAAGTACAGACTCTCAACCGGTGAACGACGCCAGCGAATATGGTAAGATATTAAATTCCATGAGATCTGAAAGAAGAGGATTAGAACTGAAAGATCAACATGTCGCTAGAATTATAAAACGTTTGGAATCCCAACAAATTAAACGTCAGATGCAAGCAGTCGAATCTGCAGTACATCCTCGAACCTAATACTGAATAAACTTATTAAAAGTTTATTGTTTAAGATTTGTTTAATAGTCTATTACCTTAAAAAAAGACAAAATCTCACTTTACGCTTTCAATATATTAGGTTGTTATAAGTAACAAAAAGGCGTAAGATGACATGCGTCAAATTTAGGTATATAGGACGGACGAAGTACATTATTTATGTAATTATGGACCCTACTTACATTTCGTTTATTGATCATTTTTGTTCTTAGTTCACTGCGACAATTATGAACATGAACAACCTGGGAAACAGAATTTATTTTTTTGTTTCCTTGGTTTTTCATAATTGTGTTAGTTAGACAAATATAATATTGTAACAAAAAAGATCTTTTTGAAAGAAGATATAAAGAAAAAAAGTTAAAAAATGAATTAGTTTTTCACATGGACTAAATTGGCATATGATTATAGGACGGACCATCATACATAGCCTAAATATATAGAAGTGTGTAAAGGGCAGGTTCGGTCCGATTTTTTTTTTTTTTTTTTGGTTCAAGACTGTGTGTGAAGGGGTATCAGGAAATGCCCTTCACAGTCCAATCGTAAAAGCATGTGACAGTTTTTGACTTATTCCTTATCAGTAAACGCCATTTTTTGTTTATCACAGGTTAAAATCCACATAGTACATAGCACCAAATTTTTACGGTCTGTAGTATAATTTGAACTATGCAAAGTATATATTGTAAATATTTATGTCGATAAACACACTACCGTAATCTTGGTATTTTCGCATTTTAAAGGAATTTGTATGCCACCAGACTAGTTGATCGGCTTCACTCTAAAGTTAGTAGAACACTTTATTCAGTTTTATTCAGGAAATATCTAGTTCATTTAAAAAAATATATGGGGAATTTGTTCTTCTGTTATTCTCACTTCCTCTGTAGTAATAAAAAAGAAGAAATGTATTAGTTTGCAAATAACTGCAGTCACTGGTCGAGGGACTAAAAAGAGATGTAGAGGCTCCTATTGTATTTTCCCTTACCTACATGGTGGCATCCTGACGTGTCAGAGGAATGAATTGGCTTGTAAAGGTGGGGGACTCGATTGTTTTGAATGCCTTACTTTTGACATGTGATGCTATTGACAGCTTCAAGAACTGATGGTCACATCAATTTTTGCATCATAGCTTGTTATCTAAGGTTGTACTCCTCGACGCATTTAATTCAACTTTGTGGATAATTTTACTCAGCATACTGATTTTTTAATCGATATAAATATATTTTGTAAAAATAGCATATACCTCTAAAGGTTAATTATCTTTACTTTTGCTAATTATATACTGTATATCTTGGCGAGGAGTTTGAAATAGAACATTGAAATAATGATTGAGTTTTATCTAGGCAAGTTGATAGTTGAGTTGAAATCTATAATTAGTTAAAGTTAGAGACTCCCTTGTAACTCTAGTTAAAGATTCTCCTAGTTGATGTTTGCGGCATCCCAAGTTCAGACCAAGTTTATTAAGTGCTCTGATAAATGCTCGAGCAAGGGTCGCTAGGTAACGAGCAACGGTTTCCAACGGTTATAACCCTTTTGCACTTTATATCCTTCAACATCCTAATTGCCTTTTGAATTAGACGTCGTTAAACGCACGCCTGTTCGTTGCATACGTCAATTTGTAGTCTGCCTCGTCTTTTAGGTGTCGAGACAATTTTCTTTCGAGCCCCTTTCTTTTGAGAATGCAAATTTTCGTTGACGCTTTTTAGTCTTTTGTTAAGGTTTAAAGATTGGGTCTTTTCACTCCCTTGAATCGTCAAAAATATGCTGAATAGACTTAAAATACGTAGAAATCTTAATGTAAAGAAGTGAAATATTAATTTAGGTAAAATGAGAGGCTGGCATATCGATTCTTATCATGTCCTCCGTTTTTAAAGAACGTCGCCTGAACCCAATAAGTATGTTTATTTAATTATCATGGTTAATTGTGTACATTGTGGTTTCTAGTTAATATTTTTCCATTTCCTTTCTATTAAATTCTTTACACACAGCATCACATGTTTAGAGGATATTTTTTAAGTTCAAATAAATAGTATTTTTCCGTGGTGAAATTGTAACTTTAGAGCCTAAAAAACATAGCTAAAATCCATTTTTTTATTACGCGGACTTAAAAAAAAATTTTATTACTCCTAGCTGTAAAGAAAAAAATTTTTACGTCCTAGGACGAAAAAAGTTTTTATTGTACTGCTGGCAGTTGTCAAAACTTCCGTTAGTAGCGCTGCAGTCTTTGTAGAAATGCTTAGTACGATTTAATTCCGCTGGATGCCAATGCGTTTTATTTATCTTTTCTTATAGTGTAACCTCTTTTTAAGGTTTCTTTTTTTAAATCTTAAGTATGTACTAATATTTGTTATTGTTATATTGAATATTTATTAATATTTAATGTTTTTTCATTATCTGCTACCTCGCAAAAAATAACATATGCTACGCGACTATGTGAAGTGTTTTTTCTTTACCTTGGCAATATTTACTATCTCACTTCGCTTGACAGTAAATGTAATTGCCGCATAAAGAAAAAACTCACTTCACAGCCTAGTAACATAATATACTATTACTGGTTTACTTCTTGCTAAAGTGAATCACATTTCATCCAAAACTACTTTTAATTGAAATTTATATTTTTATTGAAAATTCAAAAGGAATGAAGAATTGCTTATCTTATTATTCTGTATTAAATTAATATTCGAAAATTCAAATTAATATCTATCCAATGCTCTTTCTGAGATTCTAGCCATACTGCGTTGTGTTACTATTAGTTTTGTTAAAAGTATATCAGCACTATATTAAAATATAGTCTATTTGAATTCTTATCGTGTTATTCAGTTTACATGTACTAGAACCGCATACACATACGTGAACTGAACATTAACCGTGTTGAAATTGTTGTAGAGTATAATTTTTTTTGTTTTATATAATATACATATGTAATAATGTTGGCTAGCCCTTGTAAATAAAAATAACCCAGCTTTTAATTATTATTATTATTATTATTATTATTTTTTTTTTTTTATAAATAAAGCAGCTGAATATTAGTTTTATTTATACAACGAGTTTATAAATTGTTTTGTTGATTAATTAAAACCCTGGTTCAGAGCCTTTATTATATATTCTTCTAAGCAATAACAGTGAGTTTTCATCAGTGATATTTTTTTATTAGGTACTTTTAAAATTCCTTTTTATAATATGGTTTAACCACATCTCCGTGTCATTAAATAATATAACTAATTTTGAATTAGGTTTATTTTAATTTAATGTTTGCCATACTATAATAATTTAATGAATTTAGCTTCAGTTTTTATTAACTTAATTTTATATTGTGGAAAAATATAATTATATTTAATGTAATAGAATGATTTTATTTTCTACTATTGAATATTTAATTTCATATTAACACTATTATTTGGACATATTATAAACACAAAAATCTGAAATTACCCTTTTTATTTTTTTCCACTACGTATTTTGAATACTCGCTAGAATATATTAAATTAGTTTATAGATTATATATAAATAATTCTATCTAGCAGAGGTTTAAAACATTTTGCTTCGTCTCCTTTTTCTCTGTGGTTTGCTCAGCCTTGTGTAAAGTTCAATTCTCTATTTTCGGGGTTTTCCTTCTCCAATATTAAACTTCCTTCTCTCTACATCCCCTATTTCCTTTCGTGAGTTCAAATTGAATTCAATATCTTGTATTAATAAATCAAATAGGGCTAAACTAGTGTTTCTAGTTGTCCTTTTGTCGTCTTCGACCTAAAAAAAAAATAATGAAGTTTAATAATTAATTAAAACGAATCATTATAGCATTTCCGGATGACTTTAAATTAATAATTACTATTGGTGGATTGTTTTTTTTTTTTAATGACATTTAGTTTCATTGTGGCCATTTCATTAAAATTAATTAATATAGAAAAAATGATTAGTAATAAAAACATATTTTATCAAATCAATCAACCAATCAGCCATTTATTGTATGTTAAATGTGTATTACATAGTTAATGATAATCTATACTACATATTTATATTTTTTATAGGGTGGCGCAGCCGGATGACCACATTTTAAATGGTCACCATGTGCTTAATACTAGAGGTAGGAGATTGATATAAAGCAAATTATCAAACAAAAATGTAGAAGTTTACTGGACATAAGTCAAATTTTTACGTGTGGAAGATAGTCCGATAAATGACGCCTTGTCAATTTACACATTCTTAGAGGCGCTGGGCGAAGTTGCGCATCACATTCTCTAACATCTCGTCAGGGAATCAAATGTTTCATCCCTTATTCAAAGGATAACGAAATGGATACTGTCCACATTTGGTTCCAACAAGATGGAGCCACTGCATACACAAGTGTTCATGGATCGCGTGCGTCAAATGTTTCTCGGTCATGTGAATAATGTGAATATGGAAATCTACTAGGACGTTATTTATCGGATATTATCTTCCACACTTAAAAATTTGACTAAGGTCCAGTAAACTTCAACATTTTTGCTTGAAAATTTGCTTTATTTCAATCTTCTGGCTCTAGTATTAAGCAAATTTAAAATGTGGTCATCCGCGCTGCGCCACCCTTACATTAATGTAAACAATTTTCCGTTGTGGCACCTCAGTTGTGCTATGCCATGAGATATGGGAAATGGGCATCTGGGGCTTTTTTATATACATATGTTCTTTAGTCGTTTTCATTCCTACCAAAATCGTATGCATTCCTTTTCCATTCCTCTTTGTCCCCATGTATACCGTCCGCTGCTAATCTTTTTTCTGTTGTTCTTCAAATGTATCTAGTCATCGTTGACAAATTTATATCGTCCAATATCCAGCCAGTGCTCTATCTGTCTTTTCTGTCGACTTTAAGGAGATTTCTTGCCATATTGCGTTGTGTTACTATTAGTTTTGTTAATATATCAGCACTGTATTAATATATAGTATTCGCCATAAAGTAAGACAGGTATACTTTAATATATACCTATAGTATTCGCCATAAAGTAAGACAGGTATACTGCTCATATGCCACAATTATTTTTTATTTTTGCTTCTAATTCTGACTTATTTTTTAGGGTCTGTAGGCAAAACCAAGGACCCTTATATTTTCCTGCGTGTGTCTCTCTGTCCGTCCTTCTGTCGCCTGCTCTCTCGGCGACATCTTTTGTCCGATCACTTTGAAATTTGGCATATATGTGTAAAGTACTTACCCACTCATTTTAAAAATATAGCGACTTAAATTAAAAAAAAATTCAAAAAAATGAGGGTAAAAAAACTTAAGGGATAATTGGTTATTTTGAAGACTGTTTGGGGTATCGTGTGAAAGGTTACGTCGAGGTAATTACAAAAATATATCATTTTTTGGTTATAAGATTGATAGGGCGAGCGTAGTCGAGTTTGAAGTTGGTGTGAAAAGTGTCCCTTCCCCCTTCTCATCTCGCTTATGTAAAGTGCAAAAATTCTAAAAAAAAATCCGAACATTCTTCGACCAAAAGTAAAGATACCACTTTTTGGAAATTTCGGAAAAAAAATATTTTTGATTTTATTGACAAAATACTTTTTTTTTTTATAATTATGCTCTTTTGGATGCATTTATATAGTTTATAGTCCGGCTCACTGGCAAAAAAATATCAGAAGTTTGTTTATGTGTTTTGAGAATATCAGACCCATAGGATAGTTAAAGTAAGCTTTTTAGCATTTTAAAAAGCACTATCAATAGGTACTACTTATAATTTGTTGCCTATACGGACCCTCACTGTGTGCTGTCTAGCACACACTTGATTTGTTTATTTTTCTTTAGTATTTGTTGTTCGTAGCAAGCTTTATTCTACTTTTGACCTCTTTCTCTTCTTTTCCATCCGATAATATCATATGACTTTGCTTAAGTAAGTCATTTCCTCTACTTTTTTTATGATAATTTCGTCCAATTATGGTGAATAACTATGTTTTTCATATTTTTTTTTTTTTGTTTTCTTTAAGTTTGTTGCTAAACCAATTTATTTTATGTTTGTTCTAAAAGTATTACTAACATGCGTCTTTTTTAAGCTTTTAGCTATAATAACAGCATCTTCCAATTTGTTCGTGCAATTTTGTAATAATAGCTACTAATCTTTCCCTACTCCACAAGATCTTTAATACTATGTATAACATGCCATGGTGACTAAAACTTTATTTTTAGTCGTCCGCCGCTAATATATTTAAAATATTGAGTTTGAAATTTCCAAACATTTTACAGTTGTCACAAATGCTGAGATGCACCTGTGTGGCGAATTTCATTCAAATAGATACATTTTTACGTCAGTTATCGTTGGACAAATAAGTGTTCAAACAAACTTATAAAATAAGTTTGTGAAATAAAGAACTCACTAAGCTCGTTCAACAAATTATCGCAAGCTAGTAAGGGTTGCCAAAATTATGTTAAATATAACGATGGGAATTGCTGTTGTATTTTTAGTTAACATTTTAAGTCACATTGAAACCTTTTTCATGTATAAAGATTTTACATGAATTGAAGATGTCAGGGATACTGGATATGTAAAGACCTTATTTTTACTGTACAAGGTTTGTTAAAAGTTATTTTTTCTTTTAAATCTTTACTAAAAAAAAGCTATTTCTGTCCTTGCAGCAAACGCTTTAATTTAGCAAAGCTACATAAAATCTGGAAGGGATTAAGTTTTTGTCTCGATTCTTGAGAGCCGAGGGTTGGTTCTAAATCTATTAATGGTTCTACGCCGGGTATTTTTTTCCTCTTCATCCGAAAACGACGATTTTCACAATCTAACCCAGTCACTCGGGAGGGTCTATTTTAACGAAAAAACATTTCCTTTTCGAGTATAATCTCGGGGAAACTATAGAAAACCCCGGTCGACTCTCCTTTTCATTGTGGAAATTAATCGAGCAAAACATTAAGGGTGGAAACTTTACTCGTGGTCCGACCTGGTCTCACGAGTTGAGGTTCGAGGCCCTCTGGAATTGTTTAATTTTAATTAAACTTTTACATGGAGTACCGCAATATGAGAGGAAAGGTTCGCTAATAAAATTAATAAACTAACAATCCAACTGAGTAAATTTCATCCCACCTTTGTACCCTTCTAAAATCCTAAATGGCGGCTGAAGTTAATAAAACCATATATAACGAGCTTTCAATTGATTACCGTTGTCTTATTGAGTCGTTTTTTGTCACACCAGCATTTTTTTTTTTGTTTGTTTGACTCTTGTGGCTATTACTTTATGTAGAAGTTTTTTTCGAAACAATTATATATTCATGAATCAATGATAAGTGGATTTTTCTTTTATTTTTTGAAAATATATAGTACAATAACCTCTTAAGTGCTTTGTTTCCCCTAAAAAACCTTATTCTTGTAAAAATAGGTCGGAGCCGGATAGCACCAGAATGGCGAATAGAATTAATAACAGCTGTAAGATAAAACAAAGAGCCTTTTTACATTAATGCAGCCTACTTTCGGGCTCTCAGTCATCATTAGTGCTGGAAAAGAAAATTAGAGAGGGAAATGCTCGTCGAGAAGTTACTAAGATGAAGACATTAATCATGGAATGGACAGTCCGATTGGGCTTTTTGCTAACTTCCTTTTCGAGAACTTCCTCAATTTTTCCGTAGCATTGATGTCTTAAGCCAGATCTAAATATAATATTGATAAGCACTCAAGAAAGAAAAAATTATAGAAGCGATAATTGTGGTTTTTCTGATCTTTTAAGCTATGTTGTCAAGGAGTGGTTAATTGTAATAGCTGAGAATGATAATTATGACTAGAGAAATTAATAGAAAGTAACACAACAATATTGTCACCACAATTTTATATTAATTATTAACAAACGCGTTTCGACATTTTATACCATCTTCAGTGATGAGTGTTAGCATAGTAAGCGTGAAGGTTCTACTAGCTACATATTTACAAGCTTTTATGACCTAAAATAACAGTTCAAAGGGGGGCTAGATGAGGGTTATAGAAGGATTAAGGAACCAAAGGTAAGGGATATGAAGTGAAAATCCAAGGCAGAACCCGGCAGTGGCGTACCCAGGGGGGCCCAAGGGCCCCCCCCCCGAAATGATTACATAACTTGGACCCGCCATATATTTAAAACCAAACAAACATAGTAATGACAACAAGCGCAAAAGCAATGAGCGGCGCCGCGGTCACTTCTCAACATATTATATCACCCGCCCGACGGATTTTAGCCGATGGAGTAGAAAACGTTAAACATTATACCGGCCCGATTATCGGCTGGGTCTGGATTGTTGCCGATGAAACTAAAACACTAACCCGGTTTTCGACTGGGCCAATATTTTTGCCGATGGAATTAGATTCATTGAATTAAATTAGGATCCATGAATTAAATCGGCTCAATGGCCGGGTCGGCCAGATTTTTTTCGATGGGACTAAAAATTAAACTTTATCGACCCGATTGCCGGCTGGACCCGGATATTTGCCGATGGAAAATAAATGCATTAAATTAAATTTGGATTCCTAAACTGAATCAGTCTAATTGCTTTCCGTGCCCGGAAAGGTAGTTTGGACCATGCTTTTGTTTCCAAGTTTACCAAAGAGAACAGAAGATATGTGATAGCTCTGAAGAACGTACAATTTTTATGTCTCAGATTTTAAAAAATCCAAGACAGAAATCCGTTTACGACCTCTGTCTGCCACTCAATTTTTGTGGAACATAATTTTTCAATTCTTACCGTCAATTCCAAATTTTCAATTCTTCCCCGTTATGTTAGGTCATATTTAGCCAGGTTATAACATTGCTGGTCCCAAATAAGTTTCAATCTTTTGTATTAATTTATTTCTCTTCCACATGCGCACAAACATACATTTATTTACCCCTATATCTTCAAAAGTAATTAACAGATTTTTATGAAATTTTTGATTGTTTGTTTAAAATAAACCGCAGATAGCACCAGATTAATTTCAAGCGCTGCTTTCTGCGCTCTTTTTTTTATTTCTGCGCTCTTAAATGTTGCTAAATTTATTTTTATTTATTTATTTATTAATTTTTCAGTGCTCTCAACAGCTAAACACAGGCCACAAGTGAGAGGCATAAAACAAAAATACATGAGTAATATACCTAAACGAAATAAAATATAATATAAATATAAAGTACTTATCGAATATAAAAGACAACAATTTAGGGTAGAAGGAGAGATTAGGACAAGGACTAAATTGATACGTTAATTCATGCATACAGCTTCCTCACGTCCTATTTCGTATTATTTATTGATTTTATGCTTTCACATCCTTTTATTTTCATATTTATTTAATTTTCCCTTCGTTTTTAAATGTGTCAAAATTGATCAATTTAGCAAAATTTGAAGAGCGCAGATGGTTGAAATTAATCTGGGGATCTGTTAGCTACTTTCGATCAGCCAAAATTTACCTATAATAATCATTTGAGTACTTTTGAAGATATAGGTGTGTAAATAAATGTATGTGTGTGCACATGTGGAAGAGAAACAAAGGGGTGCTCAGGGATGATGGAACTTATATGGGACCAAAAGTGGGCTAATTATGACCATCGCTAAAGTATATGAAATTGTATGAGAGGAAGCTATGTGCCACACTATTTCCTTAGGTGACATTGGTTTTGAATTTAAACAAGTAATTTAAAACCCAATACAATGAGTTTTTATAAAGTTTACAACCTCTATGTAATTTTTATAAGTGTGACAATTTGATAGGTGTTATCTTATAGGCTTTTAATTTTATTGAATATAAGGTGCGAAATTAAAATTGTTGAGTTGAAAGGGGGGGGGGGATTACAATTATAATAAATTGTGGGGTATGCTAAAGCCGCATATCGTCACTCAAGGAAGTTGCCCCCCCCCCCCCATAAAATTTTCTGCGTTCGCTACTGGAACCCGGTATAAGGTTAAATCAGGTATAACATTATTTTATCTACTCACGGCACCAAAATTTAGCATTTTAACTGTTTTTAGGCTGGAAAGTAATCTATTTCGCTGAGTCATTAAAATAGTAAAAACAGGCAGGATAGTAATTGGAACTGTCTAGGAAATATTTCCCTGCCTAGGTAGGTAAAGTATAGTGTTTACCTTTGTGTCATAACATCTGCTTTTGTTTGTGTTTAGTTTTATTTTAATTTATGTTATTTTAATTTTGTTTCATACTTGTTTTATTATAAAGCAATGTTATATTGTTACTGTTTTAATATGTTTACCTAAGCTTCTATTAATGTCTACCTAAGCAACTATTTTTTTATCTAATTAGTGTGAGTAGATAAAATATTGTTTGCAAAGAAGCAGCAAAGGAAACATTTCTGTCTCGTGTATATTGCCTGCAGAGGTAGAGCCGGGGGTTATAGTTAACATACAACGTATGGTGTCAATTATAAATTAAACATATCATTAATATGATTCCATAAATATAGTCTACTAGATTTATTTACACCTAAAATATCCATCAATTGCTTATATCTCAAATAAGAAGAGTGTACAATTAACTTTTTTAAATAAACTTTTTATTTGTTTATGGTACCTACTTTTTTTTATTATAGATCTGATATTTTGTATTTCTTGTTTTACAGGATGAAGAAGATGGTGGATGCTTATTTCCTGTTATTGAAAGTCTAAGGTAGCCTTGAAAAAAGTAACAGAGTGTTGCCGTATGAATTTTAAATATGCAATGATGAAGAGAATTTCCAACATCTGTAAGATGACGTTCTATTATATATGTTTAAAGGCAAGCAATATGTAATTATTATTATTAATAAGTAACACATTATTGCTCATAAAATGGCATAATATATATATTTTGGCTCTGTAGAGGTCTGGATGAGAGAGTCTGATCATATTAGATAGACCAATATTAATGACATATAAAATTAATAAGATAATTTAATAATACGAGAATCTTTTGCCAAAATGTTTTTAGGGTAATGCTTTTGTTTGCTTTAGACCTGGTAATTCTTATTGGATCATAAGACCAATTAGTTTGCCTCTGTCGCTCTTAATTTGTCTTCTTCTTTTTTTACATCCGGCCTCTTTTTCTTTACTTTCTTCTTAGGGGTTGTTTAGGCGCCTCTGTTTCTCGTCTGCAGCGTGTCCCATCTAGTTTTAATTTCTCGTCACGATAACCTATAGTTTCTTACTAAGCTTTATGTGCTTCAAATACTTACTTATTTGATGTTAGTTGATAGTTTAGTTCTTGCTATGAATGAAGAATAACTGCAAAAATGTTCTCTATGGAAATCCGTTTTAGACCATTCTTAATCGATTCCTGAAATGTAACACTTTTTTGTTGTATGTATATATTTATGTGTCACTCCTGACGATATCTCACCCTAGGATGCACGTAAAAAATCCAAACAAATTTTAAAATGTCAATTATATCAAAAGAAAGGATGAGTCCATTTAGGGATCAAATTTTGACAATTTAGGATCAAAAATAGCATAGAAACGTGTTTATTCCATTTTACCCCTCTCTTATATTGAACATATGACAAAAGTGTACATAACAACAATTACTGTACTCTTAAAGAGCTTTCCAACGACATGCATCTTGAAGGGTTAATACTATTTTGATTTTTGTACCCCGTACCTGTGTACCAATTATTTTTTTTCACCCATCCAAATTCTAAACCAAAATTTTCCTATATGTATTATCATAAGCCAATAATAAGCAGATTTCTTTGAAAATTCATTAAGTCATGGTGTATGTCGGGTCTTTCTTTTTTCATTTTTTACAAAATCAGAATTAATATAGGTGGTACGCTTTACTTTAACTATAAGATAAAACAACATACTAAAAAGAGCTCTCCGATTGACATTTAAAGTGACAAAACAAAATTAATTTTTATACAATTATGGGTTTACTATAAACTAATTTTATTCATTGTAATAGGTATGACAAATATTTTAAACACGGAAAGACAATGCGTTAAATTATAAATGTTGCTTTAGGTTTAAATTATTATTTGAATAGAAAGTGTAGGCGTAGGATATTGGCTGTCTCTGCTATGATTTTTGTTCTGTCAGGTAGCAAGGGAAAACGTAATCAATCACGTGCAGGTTCCACGTCAGACCTGATTGTACGAGATTCCAAGCCAAGAGAAAACATCCCCTGCAAATATCCCACAGAAAATAACACGTAGAGCTGATGCTGAATGAATTTCCTTCCAGTCAAGACACAAATTCTACCGCAACAACCACTGTTCTATTCTTCATACTAGTTCATTTCACAAACTATTAAACCTCTAGTCAAAAACATCCAAATATATTTAAAAGAATCATTGAATGGACATAATAATTATAGACATTTTTTTTTTGTTTTATAAAAAAATGTGAATGCATAAAATCACACAATAAGATGCTTGTATCATTGTATAAATTCGATCCAATAATGATCTTTTAACATAACTATATATCTTCTGCAAAGAACACATCGCTTTACACCACATATATCTCATATATGTGGAACTAATATTATCAATATCAATATTGATAATATTACTTCGTATAATATTAAAATATATTATAAATAGTATGTACACAAAGTTATAAGAAGAGTTAAATTTAAAGACTAAACTTAAAATCAGTGTGCAACGCCAAGTTCCAGTAAGCATGCAGTGTATCCAATCCTTGTTCACCCACTCACCCGAACACACCAATTCACCCGGTTTTTCTCACCCCTCATATCACTGCTTCCCCTCACGATGGGCTTTTGAAATTTGAAACATAGATCAATCTTAAGTAGCTTAGGACACTGTTAAAAATTGAGCCCTTAATATTCAGTCTCTTCACAACTGGGGAAAGTTTCAAGGTTTGCATTTTTGTTACTGACTCACTCACTCATTATCAAAATTATAAGTGACTTCCAGAATAGCTATAAACTTGAAATGTGGCACACTTGTAGAACATAAATGGTTGACTTAACGTTATTGTTTTTTTTTATCGAAGTCGTATCGAAAACTGATTACACAAACAGCTAGCTACTGATTTTGAAAGATCTACTATTTTTTGTACCTTAGTTGGAGCTAGAGAGATTAATGCCTTTTAATTTTTGACTTTGATCTCTCATAACCATAAAATCCGCAATTATTGACCGATTTTTTTTTATCGAAGTCGTCTTGAAAACTGATTACACAAACAACTAGCTACTGATTTTGAAAGATCTACAAGTATGATTCCATGACTATTTTTTGTACCTAAGTTGGAGCTAGAGAGATTAATTCCTTTTAAGTTTTGACTTTGATCTCTCATAACCATAAAATTCGCAATTACTGACCGATTTTATGACTGAAATCTCACACTAATGCTCTTTAAATCTAGTAAGCATTTATTATTCTTTTAATCGTCATGGAAGTAGGAGGGAAGTGAGGTTGTGGACTAAAGAAAGAGCAGACTTGGCCACAATGTAATAAATAGTTGCATTTTGGCTCCAGATTAAAGATTTGGAATAGAATAATATCGGTTTTAGAAATTTTACAAACTGATTGCTCCTTAAACAATTAATTGATTTTTTTTAAACTATTAGAGCATTTTTTTTTTCTTCTGTTATGCGATATTAGTAAGTTTAAGGGGAAGGAAGTACCTACTATTTCTCTCTTAAAGCTTTTAATTTCCTTTCTATAATGTTTCTTACATATATCATCGTATTGTTGGAGGATATTTTTAAGTCCGAATAAGTATTGATTTTTTTTCTTAAGGTATGAATAATCCGGGCAACAAATTTTAGCATGGCAACTATTGTCAACTTATATCTAGATCTAGATACATGTTACATGTTGCCAACATGGTTCTTAAAAAAAGTAGGCAACTTCGGCAACTTGCTGCCTACAGTTGTAAACTTGTATTGGTCATTAACGTTGGGTTCTATACATAAATAATTGGCACAGTTGCAAGTTGAAAAGAAACATGGCGGCATTGTTGCCGACAAAAGTGCCGGCGTTTGTTGACCAGTCTGCAATGGACTTAATGCTTTAGTTTTTGCTAATTTCCTTTTTTGTATACATAATATTATAAAGTAATAATGATTACTGAACGGTAAATGCTCTATTTATTAAAATAGTCTACCAATTAGTGTTGCACAGCTTCCTCGCGTCCAATTTTGTATAAGTCAATGATTTTATAGTATTACAAGCAAACTTTAACCCTAGAACGCTAACCATATTTTTTAACCTCTTAAGACTAACCTTGAGTCATATTGACTCCCAAATCTATTATACCCAGTTTTATTAAAATATAAAGGCCTAATATGTACAATATTTTTTTAACACGTTTTAGTTCTAGTTGAAGGGACACTTGGGTGCTTTGTTTCCCATAAAAAACAATTTTTTCCTTTTAATTCCGGTTTTTCAATCTGGACTACTATTACATATCCGGTATTGTTATCTACCGGAGTGGTTTTATTTACTTTTTTTATGTAACTTTTTTCTTTCCTTTCCTTTGGTTTTTCTATTTCGTAAATTGTTTCAATTAATTTATCATTTTCCTCATCATCGCTGATGGGATCAAAAAAGGCATTTTCTATTTTCAAATCAGGGTCCAAATCACAATCGTCACCATTATTGTCGAATACGCTCTTTTTCTTAATCGGTATCTGAATCGGTCATTTCCTTCATCAAGTGATAAATGTCGTTTAGATCATTGTATTTTTTCTCCATTATTTGACTATATTCATATTCTATTAACTTTATATAATTTAGACATATAACGACAAGAAAATTATAACAATTTATACTTATAAATGAATAAATTACAATTATATTACCTTTAATTTGAAATATTTATTGAATTAAAAGTTATATAATATTTAATTTATAAGATTTAAAATGCCAAAATAAACAATAACACGACATACTATTCTAAAAAATACTATTCTGCATCAAAATGACCTACAAAAAATTTACGTGTAAGACTAAACAGGAGTCAAAATGACTCCGTGACTGCAGAAAAACAAACGATATATCCTCTTTAGAATCTGAATGTGAAACTGATAGAAGTGTGGAAGGGTCATTCAAGGGTGGGAGATAGCATAGCTAAGAGGTGGGAGTTCTGTGTTTTACAGACACCGTGCATTCGTAGTTGAAAAAAAAATGGGAGTCATTTTGACTCCAGGTTAGCTTTCTAGGGTTAAAGAACGCAGAAGGGTGAAATTGATCTTGGGCTATCCGCTGGATACTTCCGGAAAACCATCCAAATTTCATAAAAATCAGGTAAATACTTATGAAGATAAAACAAATGTATGATTGTGCGCATGTGGAAGAGAAACAATGGGCACAAAAGGTTGAAACTTATATGCGGGACCAACATTGGTCTAATGACCTACCATACATTTTAATTTAATTAAATTCGGGCGTGTAGTGTTTAAGATATGTTGGTTCGCAAAAATTGAGCGACAGACTGACGTGGAACAAAAAGAATTCCCTAATGTCAGAAACAGGTTTCTGTCTTGGAATTTTTAAAATCGGAGATATAAAAAATGTTTGTTGTTTAGAACGATCACATAACTTCCGTTACCTTCGTAAACATAAACATTTCTTAATTAACCATTCAATTTTAAATACAATAATTTAATAACTAACTAAATGTATTTCTAAAGCAATGTAACAGTTTCTTCAACATTCACAACTAGGATCTTTCATTTGATTTTATCCACTCAATTCTGCATTACAGATAAGTTATTATATTCATAAAGGTGTTAAAGGTATTGTTGTAAGTTTTATCTTTTTTTTATCAGGAATATATTCGTTGATATAAAATAACTTTATATTTTATCGAAGAGTGTTGACTTTTCATAAAATATTATGGGAAGGATGACTTTTACGATGTAAATATACTTTCACCTCTTAAGTTATAACTGCAGAGCATAAATTATTATAACTAATGGGGAAAACCACCAAAGTTATTTTAAAAAACTTAGTTTTGAAGTGACATAATTTATGTAATGTAAGTGTTGGTTGGCTTGGTTTGGGCTGGCGGTAGAATTTTCTCGCACGTGAACGTTAATTCAAAACTCTCGAAAACTAACTTTTCACTTGGGCTAATGTTTCCAGCTATAACCAGTAAAATTCGTTAGTTTTGTTCCGAGGCTGAAGGGATGAGGGGGGGGGGGGGATTGACGCTAAAAGAATAAAATTGTGTGAAAAGGAGATAGAGCAAATACTAATAGAAGTAGTTAAAGTGACTTGGAGTAGGAATGAATAATAGTAAGTGTGGTTATATTCCGACAAATGAATAAAAATTAAGTGAAAAAAATACTAATAAAAGCTATGAGTTTAATGACATATGAATGAATAATTGTATAAGTGAGAGTTTATGTAAATTTGAGAGTCGATTGTCAATAAAAACGTGAATGCAAAAGATATAAATATGTCATAAAAGTTATTAGTATGACGAAAAATCAGTGAAAAATAGTAAAACTTAAAATTGAAAATCATATATGTGATGAAAATAGACCCGTCAGAATTGAATATAATATGTTCTAAGACTCATCTCTCTTACTCAACTTCATTACTCTATAACGAAGAACCAAATAAAGGCTATATTATTATTATATTATTATAAGACTCATCTATCTGACAAAAATATCATCTAAAAATTTATATAGAAACAGACTGTCCTGCGATGAGGATGATTTGCGTTTAAAATTTAACCCCATCACGCCAGACAATGTTAGTTTGAGCCAACTACTGCAAGTACATCCATCCCATTAACCTGCCTAACCAAATAACATACCACATTGGTGCAATTAAAATTTTTAAATGCTATTGCATTTAAAAAAAATGGGATATGCCTACCCTTTTTGTATTAGTGAGTAGCCCTACGTTTTTAAACCTTTAAAACTCAAAATTTGAAACCTTTAAAATTTTAACTTTCTGTAAAAGTTGTAGAAAGAAACCAGCTTTTAGTCTAAACTTCAATATTAAATTCACAAAGATTGTAAATAGAGCGGATTAAGAAACTGGACCCTTATTTCTAACGTCTTGTCGTCTTGTCTTATAGATAACTGAATTTAAGTTTAGATTCCATCACGTCTACTTCCTTTAGCTTTTGAACCTCATTCTATACAAGCCTATTTAGCTATAATATCCCTCTTTGAGTGAGATATTGCATTAGTGAAGCCAAGAAGGAGAAAGTACATTATTCCTCACTTTCCTTGTTACTTTCTTCCTAGTTATCTTCTAAACACTTTGTAGTTTGATAGCGTAATAAAAACATGATGAAAGTCAACATCTTTCACCTAAATAAATGTGTTTTATCTTAAATGACAAAATTCTTCTCGCATAAATTAGGCTTTGTTGCCTAACAATTAGTAGCCACCAATTACCCTTTTAACGCAAATTATATATACATATAATGACACATCGTCTAAAACGATTAACAATGTTTAAAATATCACACACATTGAAGATTGATGTATCTAACTTTTATAGGACTATGTATATCTGTATTCGTATTATTTTGTTTTGGTAGTATTTTTGATTTTACAAAAAAGAAAACAATAGAAAAATAGAAAAAACGAAATGAATTTGAAAACATATCTGTACATATAAGTTCTGGAGCTGTTCATCGGAAAAAAAAAAGTTTTTTGTAATTCGAGTAAAAAAAAGAAAAATGTTAAAAGCGGGTCCCAGAATTCGGGTAAAACTTGTACGGTGCGTCGAAAAGGGGAAGAGAGTTTTTAATCAGGGGAATCGGCGGTGGCTTACAAGCAAAAGGTTCTACGATTCCGAAATACTGACGTTTGTAACTCGCCGAGTTCTATGGAGGCTTGTATCCAATTGTCGGATCCGAATCTATTTTTAACACTTCCCAAAGGGCACCGGAAGGTTTTAAATCGACAATATGTTTTTGCATGTTTTGTTTCCTCAGTGAGCTGTGATTCGTTGTTCTCTATTTCCTGCAAAAATGACATGAATCTCAAACCGTACGTACAATAAACTTATTTTCTCTCATACGCTCTGAGATAAGCTCATATTCCATTTGCAAGAAAGAAAAGAAGTTTTTCAATAATTTAATTTGATGAAAACTTTAGCGACATATTTTCCTTTGTCTATTATGTTGTTATCATAATCTGAGTATAAAAATATATTTGTTAAATAATATTTTTCTTAAAATTGTCCGTTGTTTGTCTTTTTCCAAAAAATAATTAAATGAAGGAATAGAGTATACCAATTAGTGTGGCTCATAGCTTCCTTGTGTCCTTTTTGAAGAATTGGCAAATGAGATTTGGATTTTTTTCGATTCCCAATGGAATCACTATTATTTTTAAGCAATATTATGGGACCAAACAGACCAAGTTTCTTTGAACTTGGAAGAGTAATGCTTTTAAAAAATTTAATCGTTAATAAAAACGTGTTTGTGCACACGCGGTAGGAAAAAATGGATGCAGAAGGCTAATAAATATAATAGACCAGACCTACGAGGGGCTAATTGTAACCTATTATCTAAAAAACTGTCGAAATTTGATGAAGTTTTTAAGATATTTTAGTTCACAAAAATGCTTAACGATAGCCAAAAAGGAGACTTAAAATGTTCCCTGAAGTCTAAACGGATTTTCTGACTTGGAAATTTTGAATACGGAGAAAAAAAATCGGTCAAATGAAATCAATCTTAAAAATGAAATCAATGTTTCCATAATCTCGGAAACAAAATTGGCTCATTGTCATTATTTTTTACATTCTCATATACGAAGAAGTATTGTGATTGTATTTTTATTTTATTTTGTGAACTAAACAAATTCAACAAATAACTAGATATTGCTTCCGAGCTTACGAAGGTAACGGAAGCATTGTGTTCACTTTTAAGAACAAAAAAATGTTATGTCTCCGTTTTTAAAAATTCCAAGACAGAAATCCGTTTCAGACATCAGGGAACATTTTTGTCTCATGTCTGTCTGCCTGTCTGTCGGTCTTTGTGTCCGCGAATCCTGAAACGTGTGATGATAACTTGAGTAAATGTCGACCGATTTTGATGAAATGTGGCAGAAATGTTTATTTTATCAATGCTCAGGACGAGTTCGTTTGACAACGCTATCCGTCCAAGCATTCACGCACAACGCTCGCGTTAACGTGAACTTCAAATTTAAAATAGGAATTTTAGGTCGGGGAAAAAATAAAACCATTCATCTATTCAATGAGGCAAACATTTTTTTCAAATACAATTTTTTAATAAAACTAACAGCGACACCGCTATAAAGTGTTAAAGATCGCTAAAACTATTTTAATAGTTTTTACACAATAAACAATATAACAATAATGTTAATGTTAATATAACAATAAAGGACCATGATAGGATGCGAGGAAGCTATGTACCACACTAATTGACAGTCTATTTTTTTCTTTTACTTCCCTTGCTCCAAATATTAAGACTTCTGAACAGTATTACAGTATAAAATCAACTTTAACCCGCTCTCTATTTAACCGAATGATTTTTTCCAGAAGATCTTTAGGGTATTCAATTAGCATATTCTGCCGGTCTAGTTAACTCTCAAATTCCAAAATCTTTTACTTAAAAGTTTATTTTTATTTTTAGCTCACTCTTGTTTTTTAAAAAATGGCTATAAAAGGACCCTCTGGCCCATTTACAATAGCCTATTTAAAAACAACCTTTCAGCACTCAAGTCAAAAATATGAGGTATAACAACCTATTGTTGCCTTACAAGTCACATGTATCCTTTTTGTATTGTAAAAACTAAGCGAAAAGTGTAGCCCAACTTGAGTGTGTGTTATTGAATTTTTTAGTTTGCCTTTTGTTATTGTTTTAAGTGCTGTCCATAGGGATTGTTTATTTTTTTTTGTTTTTTCCGTATCCTACGTATGGAAAGTAGAGAACGAATGTGCAAGATAGGAAAAATAAAAATTTAACAAAAGCCAAACTTAAACAAAAAGCGTGTTAGCTGTTATATGTTTAAATATCTGTATATCAATTATTTTATGTATCTATACGTTCTTGGTATTTAATTATCTTTACTTCTATCCTTCCTACTTCTATACTTTATCTATTACTAGCTGTACGGCTGCACCTGTTCCTAGATTATATGTTTTTCTTTTTAGCTAGTTTGCTTTGTTAGATATATTAGTTTTGCGCTCCGATCATCACCGAAATGCCTACGTGTTTGTTTATTTTTTACTATTGTATTTGTATTACCATCAACACATTATTAAGTTATAACAGGACCGCTTTGCGCATTTACTCAATATGATTATCAATCACTTAGAAATACATCTAATTTCTCTGGGATTTGAATCAGATAAGTCAGTGTTTGAATTGGATATGTCGGTGTTGTTGAAACAAAAATGATTTCCTTTGAAGAGGGGCAGGAACTGGAATTATACGAGTTTAAAAATTAATTTTCCTTTGCAAGAGTAATATTTTCTCTTTATTTTAATCCATTTCAACTATACGCGTCATGTTAAGAACGACGCTGTTTTTTTATTCTTGAAAGACTCCACGTAATGAACTAGCTCCCGCTTTGAATTCGTTCAATTCAAAAATTGTAGATATATTACAGTGACACGTTTCTATCTGTACGTCTGTCTGTCTGTCACTCTGTACGGTTCCAATAACTTTTGAATAAAAAGATATAGAAACATGAAACTTTCCAATATTAAAGATGGTTTTGACGCGCACACAGGAAAAATATAGCGAACTCAAAATTATCAGCTGTTCAAATCCAAAATGGCGGATGACTCACGTCATTCGAATTTTTTTTTTTTAAATTTTGAGTGGGGTATCAAATGAAAGGTACTGAAGAGTAGATTACAAAAATATATAACACTTGAGTAATGCGTTTAATTTTCTACGCCATTTTGTCAAAAAACATCAAAATATTGCCCCCCCCCCCCCCCCCCCCTCGTACTAATTTCATGTTTACAACACCAACGAAACCCTTTTTTCGTGAGACTTCACGCACTACCTATTTTAGACATTTTGAAATCTCTACCAAACTATATTAAGTTTTTCTTTTTTAGATGTAATTATCAGATTAAAGTAAACATTTATAGTTGAAGTTTTGAAGTTCATCTTTCGATCTCTTTTGTTGTTTCCATTAGTAGATGTTGAGATGCGTTGCGGTCTCTACCTCTATTACTTATTCACTCAGTTTGTCCCTCCCCTCACAGTTCTGAGCAAAGCATTTGCATTTTAAATGTCGACATGATTTCAACGTTTCATGAGGTGTCCGCATTCGCTTTAATGCTTGCACCACAAAAAGCCTCCTTAATGTAATGGAGCGAGAGCGTTGCATACCCTTGTAACATCTTTCTTTAATATACGTTCTTTAAAATTCTATAGTTTTGTCTTATGTATTTTAAAATCTTGGTATTTTTCATGCATCTTCCCCCTTTTTTTCCTTCTTACCACACACCTGCAGTAAGTAAGAAAGTATTAAAGATTTATAATATTAAGTTCTCAATGCATTTTCACATTTCTGGAATCCCTGTTTATGAATTTTTATCTTTCTGCTCTATTTATGTATTTTACAAGTATATAATAACTAGTTAATGAATTAATAAAAGTCATTACATTAGGTCTAATTAAAGTCTATGGAAAGGCTCGAATAAAATTTTACATAATTTTTTAGGGGTCAGCGAGCGATTAGTGTTTTTGCAACGTAATAATCCATATATACCTGGATACAATATATCATATTAGTTACATAAGGCATATGGGCCTAAAGTTTAAATATCTGGTTCTTTGCCCTTCTCAAGGCTAATAGATACACCTCCTATTCATATACACACACACACACACACATATATATATATATATATATATATATGTGTGTGTGTGTGTGTGTGTGTATATATGTATGTATATATACAGGGTGTTCCAGCTCAACAGGGACACAGAGCAGGGTATGATTCTATATCAAATTTGCTACCAAAAATGTTATATTATCACATGTCCTATCGACCTTCGTTTTCGAGATATATCGATATATATATAGTTTCGATATATTTGTGTATTTTGCAATAAAATGCTCTGTAACTCAAAAACTAAAATTGCTAAAAAGATGCGGTCTTCACCGTTGGAAAGTGCTTTAAATTCCCTATAAAAAACTCCAAACATTTACTCGTGTAGCTCCATTTGAAGTGAGAATACAACCATTAAAAACTAATAAAATATTTGATTAAAAATGACAACAAAAATATGAACCTCCATAACTTTGTTGTTTGCATAGTCAACATATATTTCTGAATAGCTAAAAAACTACGCCAACTCATAAGCTTTCTAACGACGTAACATGTTCTGTACTCTACTGAAAAGTTGGAACAGAAAAGCAAAAATATTGCGAATAATTTGCTAAAAAGTTGAATATTTTTTGTAGAATAAAAAATTAATTCATTGATATAATTTTTAATATCGTTTTTACTTAAAAAAACAATTAATTGTACTAATTGCAACTGTTTTGAGATTTTTTTTTAATGATACAGACTAGTAAGAAAATGAGGCTATAAATCTTATTTACAAGAAATAGTGGTTTTTTAGTGGTCATTAAGATGAGTTATAATATTTTGTATTATATCATACATTCTTTTGCTTGTTTCTCTCCCCCATTCACTATATTTTTACTTTTCTCTTCTATACTTTTCAGTAAAGTACAGCATATGTTACGTCGTCGCACTTCTGGACTTCAACCGCATGTCCTGCCTTCATATTTTAAATCTTAATAAAAATGAAGTACCTATCAGACATAATATGACATATACCACTGAATCGGCATAGGACGTAAAACATAAGAAGGGGGAAGGGAGAGAAACAAGCAAACGAATATATGATATAATAAAAAATATTTTAGTGAGCAACTCATCTTAATAACCACAAAAACTGACCACTAAAAACCAATATTTCTTGTAAATAAGATTTATAGCCTCATTTTCTTACTAGTCTATATCTTTAAAATAATTGTTCAAAACAGTTGCAATCAGTACAATTATATTTTTTGTAAAGTAGAAACGATATTTAAAATTATATCAATGAATTAATTTTTTATTCAACTTTTTAGCAAATTATTCGCAATATTTTTGCTTTTCTGCTCCATACTTTTCAGTAGAGTACAGAATATGTTACGTCGTTAGAAAGCTTATGAGTTGGCGTAGTTTTTATGCTATTCAGAAATATATGTTGACTATGCAAACAACAAAGTTATGGAGGGTCATATTTTTGTTGTCATTTTTAATCAAATATTTTATTAGCTTTTAATGGTTGTATTCTCACTTCAAATGGAGCTACACAAGTAAATGTTTGGAGTTTTTTATAGGGAATTTAAAGCACTTTCCAACGGTGAAGACCGCATCTTTTTAGCAATTTTAGTTTTTGAGTTACAGAGCATTTTATTGCAAAATTCACAAATATATCGAAACTATATATATATCGATATATCTCGAAAACGAAGGTCAATAGGATATGTGATAATATAACATTTTTGGTAGCAAATTTGATATAGAATCACACCCTGCTCTGTGTCCCTGTTGAGCTGGAACACCCTGTATATATATATATATATATATATATATATATATATATATATATATATATATATATATATATATATATATATATATATATATATATATATATATATATATATGTGTGTGTATATATGTATATATATATAGAGCTGGCTAGTAGAGAGTGCCTGTCCGAGTAAGTTCTATTATAATAATCCAATCCAGTACAGGTAAATGATTTTGTTTGTCTGTCCTCTATTCTCTGTCCATCAAAAACTCAAACATTTTCTTTTCCGCATCACTATACGTTCATTTATTAAGTTTTTGGTAGTATTCATACTACGGAAAGTTTAAATTTTAATTTAAATAAAATTATAATTATTATTAACAACGGGAGATAGACAGAGAAAAATAAACTTCAGTGCCGGGACTCAAACCACGGGCCTCTATATTTAGAGTATGTGCACACCAGGTATATAGGCCCGTGGTTCGAGTCCCGGCGCTGGAGTCTATTTTTCTCTGTCTATCTCCCGTTATTACTAATAATTATAATTTTATTTAAAACATTTACTTACTTGGCAACTACGCAGTACGATGGTACAAAGTTGTATGCGAGACTGCATGACATTTTAGTAAAAAAAGAACTAAAAATAAGCCATTGGGAAAATATGTATATATGGAATACCAACTGCCATATATATATATGAATGCCAACTGTTTAACGTCTTTGTCAAGTATTGTCAAGTATTGCCAAGTCAGAAAATGTTTTTAAATTTAAACGCATAGTGTTTGGGAAAGAAAATTATTGATTTTGTGAGGGACAGAGTAGAGAGAGAGGATACAGACAAACAACATAATTTATTTCAACTGGATGGATTAGGCCTAGTAGAATTTACTCGGACTGGGGGAGGGTTGGCTAAACCTATGATAGAATGATCTCATAACGTTTTACGCGAGACTTGTATTTTGCTTTTTTGTAACACAAGAGCTATTGTTAGGAGCCGTATTTTCTCATTTAGCATATTAAATTCTTAAATCAAAATTAGAGTAATGATATGAAAATATTAAGAGGTATACACAAGGAAATACACTTGTTTCTCAGATAAATGCGATAATTGAAGAATAAGTCCATATAGGTTTAATCTGGGTCTCGAAGAGATATTATATATTTTATTAATGCTCGTACGTGTTGAGGGTTTAGTACGAAAACAGATTCATACCGTCGAGTTGGCTTAACCTTCCTGCCCAGTTTCCAATTCGTCCGAACCTTTCCTAACGACCCCTCTCCGGTCCGCTACGAGTCGCTAATATGTTTTATAATTCTATCCATTTCGAGAGGGTCATATCTCATTGTCGAAGGGCCCACAGGCCCTCCAATCCCCTTGCCTGATTACAACCTCCATTAAACCCTCTTTCCACTGTCTAATACCTTTAATTTCTCTCTGATTCCTCGGGGGCTCCGAGACCTTATTCCACCGCTCGAAACCACTCAAACCACTCACCCTTGATATTACAAAATGAATCGATCATGCATTGAACTCTCGAATGGTTAAACCCCTTTCTGAGCTCTTTATTTCCTCTTGTCTGAAGGCATTAATTTCAAATATTACATCACGGTCTTTTATCCCTATACCACCTATCTTTTTAGCTGTCATTTACGCGATCTTTATTCTATTTTTAAAATATAATTTATTATTTTTATTTCAGGTTCAATTTCTTTTTTTATAGACAATTCGGGAAAAAACCTTCAAATTAAACCCTCATTTATTTTAATTGGAACTTTATACTTATGGAATTCCATGAATCACTTGAGACGTCAAAGCTTAAAGTACAGTTAAATATTTGTTCTCTAAATATGATTTAAATTATAAATATAAATAATTATGGCAGTATAATAATTATAATTTCTCTAAATCACGCATTAATTTGTGAGGATAGATTTAATATCCATTATAATTCTTATTATATTTATTTAAATAAATCAGCAAACCCGCACAAGAATTTAGATAAATATCACTATATAAAAAAATTGGTGTCTTAGATTCAAGTCTCTTAGTAAAATAAGTTTTCTTAATTTAATCCCGCAAGTTTCGCTTCCATTTTCAGTTTTGATTTGAAAGTACTCTGAACCGATATACTAATCTTCTATTTGGAGCTGTCTCTCAAAATATTGTTTTTTTAAAACTTAATTTTCTTTTCTTCAAATCACTTAAGAGCTCGTGATGGTTCCAATCCTTTTTATCTTTCTTTTCTTTATCTTCTCGTTGTTTTTGACTGAGCTATTTATTAGAAGAGGAAGACCGAAGAGAAGGTTTCGTCTGTTGGAATATATTTGAATTGATGATCCTCTGAAAGAAAATAAATAAATTGGCAAAATAAATAAATTCAAGAGAGGGAAAGGAAAGAATAGCGCAAGATAGAACGAGATGCCCAAAGGGTAGGAAAACCATCAATCCAACCCTTGTCTTGCCAGCCCCTACACTTCATCTGCTCTGATTCAGGATTTAAACCAAATTTCCATGCCTTAAATAGTCAGCAAAACATATTTCCTTTTATAATCCATAGATTTATTCAACTTTTTGCAGTGTTAAAAATGTATTTTTTCCTCTTCAGATAGAAAGAAAAAATCTAATACATTTTTCTCTTTGTATTCTAACATTTGAGTCTCTGGATGTCTTTAATTAATCTAGTTATATTAATTAGGACAATGATGCGGTTACTACCTGACTCTTCAAGGTAATATGGTATTTTGTAGTATTTATAGGCTTTGAAAACATCTACCACCTATGGGTGTCACATAAGTTGCCAAAATAATACATATTTAAAATATTGTTTGGAATTAAAGAGTTACCTGTAAAGTAGTTTCATGTTTCTACCAAAACACATATTCTTTGGATTGTTTGGATCCACTGATTCCTGTATTCGTTACAAATTTAGAATAAATAACTTAAGTCCTTAAAAATGTTAATTGCATTATGTCAAGATATTAAAGTTTACTGTATATGTTTGCTTCCGAGCAAATTGAAGGTAGAAAACGCATTATGATTTATGATCATTTTGAAGGACATCATAGTTAAAGTTGCCCACAGATGGTCTCCTATATACATTTCAACCTTCTGCAGACATTTAATATTGAATAGAAGTGTGGAATCGAAACAAAAACTTAATTTTAATTATACCTATATCTTTAACAGTACTGAACGGTAAAACTTTGGATAGTTTTCCGTGAGTAGCCACATATGGTCCCCTGTTAATTTCAACCGTCCTTCCAAATTAAATTTTGCTTAAAAATAATTGTGACCCTACTGGGAATCGAAAAGGATCCAAATCTCATATGACCATTCGTCCAATAATAGGACGCGAAGAAGCCATGTGGCACACTAATTGGCAGATTATTTTATTTATTTATTATTTCTGAGGTTGAAAAGTGTTTAATTTAAAATTAGACTCATTTGACCTTAAAACGTGTAAATCCATGGAATTTTCTGTATCGAAATCTATCCGATTCCCAATAACTACTCGAGAATTAGAATTATGGGATCGTTATAACAATGGTAGAATAACTTATATTATTATTATTTTATTTGTTTTCCACTAAAACTATAGCTTAACATACATGCACACATGCATGTTTTATCACTGTTATTAATATTTATATATGTATACCATGTATTATTAATATATTGTTGGTAATACCTTGGATTTCATGCTGATTGAACATGTATTATTTGCACATAAGTACAAGTGTGTGTGTTAACTATTATTATGTTGTTAATATGTGGAAGAGAAAAGGTGATAATTATATGGGGCCAACAATAGACTAATTATGACCCAACATTTAAATTTCATTAATATCAGATAAATAATTTTTTTAAAAATGCTGAACTACAGACAGAAAGGAGTCTAAAAATATTCTCTGATCTCTGAAATGGATTTTTGTAATCAGAGACATAAAAAAAAGTTCGTTCTTCAGAATGATCACATTGCTTTCGTTAACCAGAATTCAATAGGCATATTTAGAAAATTGCTCTTGAGTAAATAATAAGAATTCCGACATTAACTGTACTACAAAAAAATATTTTATAAATATATTTGTATTTGCAGTTATGAAAATGATAATGGAATAATTTAAATAGATTATTGAATTATACGCCCTTAAAACTTTTTTTTTATATATTACTGTGAGTGAAGGAATTGTGAGTCAAAACAAGGCTTGAAACTTGTAACTCGTCAAAATAAGAAAAAAAGAAGAAAAGGAACAAGTTAACGAGTTCCACCAACTCAATTATTTCCTGTCAGGGATTTTTGACCTCGAATCTCCCCCGAAACTTTTCCTTGTCTGTGCTTGAAGTTCGAAATAAGAAAAAAAAGAAGGAAATCTGTGGCAAAGAGAAAGAAAAAAGGAAGAGATTAAGAGAATCAAAGAAGAAAAAGATTTCTAGCTAGAGTTAAAAGGATAAAAAGGAAAAAAAATAAAGAAGACGAAATCTCAGTTAATATCAAAACAGTTTGTGTTAAGAACCCCTATTTTCAAGAATGTGAAGAGAAAAAGGTACGGAAATCCAATCTGAACAAATGTCTTAACAGCAAATGGATTTTTCAAAATTCAAACACCTTCCTACTGTTTGAAAATTTCCACTTTGAAACTAACGGTTTTAAATAATTGATTCTGTCATACGGTTGGGACAAGGTTTCCGAGTCTCGGCAAGGAGCTGGTGTATCCCATCCCTGGCCGCTACTACTGAATAATAGAATCAAGCTTAAGAAAACCTAGGGAGGTGTGCGAAAGGGGCGGTTTAAACGTCTAGGTGAAGCATTGAATTAAACATACGGCTGCTATCTGTAAATGGGAAACAGGGTAAACACTGGATTGGGAACTATTACTTCGAAATAACTCCAACCTACAGATTTAATTGGTTGTAAACTCATCTTGTTGATTGTTTCTCGCTGTTTCAGACTGGCTTCTACTTTTCCCCGATTTAGAAAGGCCTTAATGTGATAGCATTACCTTATTTTTAAAAAGAGAAAACTCATCGATTACTTAAGTAATATTTATGAAAAAGAAGAATATTTTAAAAGAATTTCTCTACTTCATGGAAAAACATTTAATCGTGGATATGTTCAAAATATCCACTAGGAGCTCTGATATAATTTTATATGGATTTTAAAGGTGGAAGCGAATACAGTAAGAGAGTGCTTCGGCGACGTAAATATTTGCAGTGGGTGCATCGTAGAATAAAGGGGATGATCCATAGAAGCAGCTTGCAGTTGGGGGACGTTGTTCGTTGCGAGAAGAAAAATGAACTTAGAGTCTACTGATCCCTGCCAAGATTGGTACACGCTTCTTCAGACGAAGATGACTTAGTAAGGTGTGGCTTCGGCTTCCCTTCCATCGATCCACTTTTTACCTTGTACAAACGTAGTTCATATTATAGTTTTATACACCCATAAATTTAGAAAGTACGGGAAAGTCTCGAAGGTGGGAGTGTGGCTGTCGTAATTAACGTCACAAGTCATTTATTATTGTCACCATAGCTACGAGTTTTGTTATTATTATTCTATATAGTTTTTTTTTTTTCTTTTCTTCTTCTTTCATCAGTTCGGTTTTATAGTATAGTTTATAAGAGAAGTCGAGAAACTTATTTTGGCTCTCTCTCTTTCTAGAAAAAAAAGAAGTATGGAAGGAGAGTTTATAGTTACATAAAGTTTATAGTTGTTAAATTGTGAGCGAAAATTAAGTTAAGTAAAACGTTTTTTTGCTTCAGTTATTTTCTGCCGTTACAATCTATATACATATTATATAAAACTATTTTGTCTGACCATTGATAAAAATTGGAAAATTTTTGGATAATTTTTCATTTCATACATTCTAAAAACCGAATCTGGCACAACTTTTTTCGTGGGTTTATGTGTTTTTGTGCATCTGTCGCCACCAGTCCGACGTATTAGGTGCAAAACTGGCAAAACGAAATGGATTAATTTTTTTTCGCAGAGGTGCGCAAACATGTGGGGTATGTTGTAGACTTAGTTTTATCGAAAAATATTGAGTAGTACTAACGTTATTAACAATTTTATAATAAACAATTTTCATTTCTTGGATGATCGCCCGTTCAGCGTCGTTCTGTCTCGCTCAGACTCGCGCACATTGTGAATACACACTCGCTAGGCTCAGTCACGCATTGCTTAGCCTCGCACAAAAATTGCAATTTTCATTATGCTCGAAATAAATATTTAATGTTTAAAATCACATTTAAGTGTTTAAAACTGACTTCACGATTTAATATTTTTAATGTTTGAAATCACAATTAAGTGTATAAAACTGACTTCACGATTGGTCTAAAGAATTGATTAATGTGTAGTCGAATAATAAGTAGCATTATTGTTGAACCCGAATATAAGTTCCGGATGCATGCGTTAAATGTAGCCCTAATTTAAAAGAAAAAAATAATAACTTCATATGAGAGTATAAATAATGACTTTAAAGCTCTCAATTCTTGTACTCGTTCATAAATTAAAAATACATAAAAAGTATATACATAGCGCTGATACTATAAAACAATACGATTGAATTGGCTTTAATAACATTTTATTGTTCATTCTTTTTTTTAGAGTCATATTCTTTCTTATAAAATAGTGAACTGGGGGAAAAAAATCTGCTTTTTATAAATATTCTTTTCTAAGTCTGAAAAAATGTTCCATTTGTGGAATTCAAGTTCCTAATTCATATTGAGTGCTTTAAGATGGTAGTCCTCTTCCCTTTTTTATTCACCCTATTGCCGAAAAGTCGATTAGAACGAGCAATTACCGGACTGTAGCTCTGAAACGACCTGCCTAAGTACGCTATAGAAATCCCTATAGAATCGAGGCAATACCAACCTCTTTTTTTCGTTTCTTTCTTTTATCTCAGTATCTGTTATATTTATAGATCTTCTACTTCTGAATTAACATTTTTTTTTTCTTTCGTACGATAAAATTGTTGTAAGGTAATATTAAGGTAAAGTAGATGGGAATAGTTAAAAGAAGAAAATGGCTTTATAATTATATTGCTTACCTGATTACTAGGCTGGAAGCTTATTGTTGTTTAAAAGCTCCATACTAAAGAAAAAGAACAATCTAAATGTCAGTACAATACATTTAGATTTCTTAGCCCAAACTGTCAAGATTATTAAATCTTTTTAATTTACTTGATACAAAAAAATGTATCCTAATTGATTTTTTTTTTTAATTCTTATCAAATTATAATTTTTTTCATTGAACAATTTTCGGTAGTTAGATTAAAATTAATTGTTTAATTTTAATTTAATGCTTAAATAAAATTTTCTTTTGAGGAAGGGTTCCTCTTAGAAGATTCCCTTTATATAAGATAATTTTGTAGGAAGATTTAGGAAATTTTCTTAATTATTTTACTTACCCTGAAACAAGAAGAAAACTTATTCATTAAGGAAATATAACATTTTGTTTTGTTATTTCTTGTAAACTTATTGATTTTTTTTCTTTTTATACAGATTTGTTTACTAAAGGATAATAATAATTTATGGCTTTGTTCAGTCGATTTTATCGCTAATTAGCTTTGATACAATCTTAGATTGATGAAATTGTTTACTCAACTGTGGCGTTTTTCTTCTAACTATTTCTGCCGACAATGCAAGATTTCTTGATACGAGGATATATAATATATATTCTAAAAAATTTCTTTTGTTTAAAAGTTAATAACATTAAGATGAATTACTCTTTTTCCCTAAAAGATCATTTAAGAAGTTTTATATCCTTTTTAAATTATTTTTTCCCCGCTTTACTTATTAAGCTTTTAATAAGTAAAGATTAAAAGCACTCTCCAGCAGATGTGCTGTACCCGTATTGTGAAAGGACATACCCTTCTTTTGTTAGTCAAAAGTGAAAATGGTCGACGGTCAGCAAAAAAGATTTTTTTTTTACTTTCTCATATAAAGAAAAAGTATTGTGACGGAGCGAAAATTCGTTTTTGAGATTTTGATGGGTTTACACGTTTTGAGCTCCCCTGAGACCAGAAAAGTGGTTTTAAAAAGGTCTGTCGGTCGTCTGTGCAAACGCGTGCAAAACGAGCCTAAACTACTGAACCGATTTTGACGAAATTTTACATACATGTTCAGACAAGTCATACCCCAAGGCGAAATCGAGAAATTAATTTTAGCTCAAATTTGGGGGCGCCACCCCTAAAAAACATTGAAAAAAATGATTTCTCGAAAAAACGGTTCCGACGATTTTGATTGAAATATTCTAAAATGTAATCCATTTAAATATGAATCTAACGATATCAGCCGTTTTTCCGGGAAAAATCTATTTCCTGAGAAAATAGCTTTAATCGCGGACGGAGAGGCCGGGTTCGATTTAAGACCGTGGAGAAGTTATTTTTATGATAAATGTTCAATAATAATTAAATCTACCTACGAAAACTCGAAAACTAATTAATGTAATACACTGGGCCGACTGGGCTAAGTAATAATGAATTCCTATATGATAAAGTTTGTCTTAATTGTCTTGGACCGATTTTTTTTTTTTCATAACAAAAATAACTTGCCAAAGGAGAAACATTATATCGCATTCGTCGGTTTCTTGAGAGACATTTTACTCTAATTACCACATTGAGTAGAAGTGTTTACTGGCTCATTTCTTCATCATATATCATACTTTACAAAGAGTAAGTTAGCTCAAAATTCTTTACTATAGAATTCCAGTTTCCGTTACTAATGACTTATGATAGAAATTTAGCAATTAATTAAGCCTTTTAACTCTCTTAACAACTTTTTTGATTGTAATTTTTTATGTATATATTTTTTATTTTCGCAAGTTATGTGGTTTATATTACATAACATGGTTAACCTCAATCTCTTTTATACCAATAAAGAAAAAAAAATCTATATATTGCTAGAGGTATATGGTAAGGGAGGAAAAACCACTGATTGTACAACAGGCGGGGTTATACAACGATGTAATTTCACACAGAGGGGGAGAGCTTGAAACATTGTGTTTACTGCGAATCTGCGAGATTCGGCTGGGTGAGGTAAAATTTGTTGATATGCTTTTTACAATTTCATAACTCAATCCTTCCCCCCTCATAACAGAGACTATATTATAAACCAGGAGCAGTTTTTCCTCCCGTTTATTTAGGGATGGAGAGGGAGATGGGTTACAGAATGAAGGGGGGTGTGTTTTCGGTTATAGTGGACCTCGACCTCAGTGCAAAAATTGGAAAGCGGTCTCTGGGAACGATACATTCCCAGTTAATTGATTGAGCTTCCCATACCCTTAGTTCTCTGTAAATGGTCCCTTTATATTTTATGAGAATTGTAGAAAAAAGGGTGCGAGAGAGGAGAAAAATATATACATGACCTTTTTTTGTAACCTTCCCCTCTCTTTCAGTTTTTATTTACTGACTATTTTTAATCGTTGTTACGATACATTCGGTTTGGGGTTTGAACAGGAAATCAGATGGTGGCCGTCAATTAGAAATAGAGGTTATGTTGTGTTATTTCCCCCACTTCTATTCTAAGATTAATACGTGTGGTGTCGCGGGACACCCGGTAGGAACGAAGTTCCTTACATTTTTCATTAAATATAAATAATAAAATCACACTGCTTAGCACATATACATTGCTAACTACTTATACATGGCGGAGTTAGAAAAGAGTCAAAATTAAAAGTAACGAACTGTTTGTACCTGGCAGAGTTAAGGCAAAATTGATAGAAAATCATTATTTGTATCATTAAAGCAAGATTCTTACTATAAATATATATTAAATATAAGAAAAAAGTTGATCATGATGAGTTTATAGTGAAAGAGTATGTTTGTTAAAGGAGTTTGGATTGAAATAGGACTGTTCTACCTACCCGGCCAATTAATTTAAAATATTATAAAATATATCTCTTCCCTACTCTACAGCGTCTGCTTATATCAGGGTAAAATTTAACATGATTATATTTTATTTATTTACAAAACAAAGTAACATTTTTGACATATATAACAAAATTAATCAATAACAAGTCAAGTAACACGCTTCCTTAATAACACTTTTCCCGTCTTTTAAAGCTTACGTTTACGCGAGCGTTGCGCGTGAACGCTTGGGCGGATAACGTTTTCCGACGAACTCAGCCTGGGCATTGGTAAAATGAACATGTGTACCAAATTTCATCTAACTCGGTGAGCTTTTACTCAAGTTATCGTTATCTGTAGATTTCGTGACGGATTTTGCGTGACGGTGACTTTGTGACGGTTATTTTGTGACGGTGATTTTGGTAGTTTTTTTCGGATTCTCTCCCGGGCTCCAGAACGTGCCATAAGGAACTTCGTTCCAAAAATGAACTTAATGTCATGTCAGTGGAAATAAAAATAGTTTTTCTTGTCTCATCTTCAAATATTTAAAGAATTGTAAAATCGTTTAATAGATTTTTTTTTTTTTTTATCTAAAGTTATTTTTATACTATAATTACTTTGTTACTTTTTTTAAAAAAAAGTAAGATACTCACTTTAACCTTTTTAGTTAAATATATACCTTTTTAGTTGGGGTACTACAGTACATTCGCAAATATTCTTTTTATAAAAATGGGACAAATATCTTTTTTCCGTGGTAGGCTGTGAAATAGTAACTTTAGAGCCTAAAAAAACAAAGCTAAAATCCATTTTTTCATTACGTGGACTTAAAAAATCTTTTCATTACTCCTAGCTGTAAAGAAATAGTTATTTATGTAACTAGGCAGCAAAATGGAATTTTTCTGACGAATGATTAAAAGTTAGCCTCCGAGCCGGAGGCGAGGACAGGCTATGGAAATTAAGGTAATTTATTCGATTGACTGCCGAGGCGAAGCCGAGGAAAGCAATATATCAATGAGCAATATACAATATTTTTCCTACTGGCGGCAGAAAAATGTTTCCTATAAATAATATTTATTTCATAATACTTACTTACCTACTTATCAAATACTATTATTGAACTTTTTAAATTTAAAATAAAAACAAGCTACAATATCAAATGTTACAATTATAAATAATGAATTGACAGAAGTATAGTAAAAACAAAACAAAATGATGATAATGGACAAGCTGCAGTGTTTCCACTAATTGAATTTTTTATGATTATTTTAAGACCTACTATTTTCTGAAATATTTTAATTTCGTTTTTATCTTTTTACTCCATTCTTTTTTATAAATATAATCTATTATAAGTATTTATAAACCTTTGTTTATAAATTCATAATATTTTTAAGGTAAATTGTTCAAATAATTTAGGTTAAAGATTACATAATACAAAAGTTTGTTTGTTTATTTATTTGTAGCGGGGAATGTGGGCGTGGCTTAGCCTAAAAAAAAATCCTCAGCAAAATACGATTTTGCCGCCTAGGCAGCAAAATCAAATTTTGCTGCGTATTGTAAAGTTTTCTTGAAACCTTAGAGAAATTAAATTTTCATGCCTAAAAACAGTTCAATAATGCGTAATTTTCTTGCCGCTAGTAGGAAAAAATCGTTTACGTCCTAGGAAGAAAAAAAATCGTGCTGGTAGTTATCAAAAATGCTTCTTAGTACGATTAAAATCCGCTAGATGTCAATGCGTTTTATTTATCTTTTGTTATAGTGTAACCTCTTTTTAAGGTTTCTTTTTTTAAATATTAAGTATGTACTATAATATTTGTTATTATTATATTGATTATTGATTAATATTTAATGTTTTTTCATTGTCTACCACGGAAAAAATAGCATCTGCTACACGACTGTGAAGTGTTTTTTCTTTACCTTGGCAATATTTACTGTCGAGCGAAGCGAGACAGTAAATGTAATTGCCGCGGTAAAGAAAAAACACACTTCACAGCCTAGTAACATAATATACTATTTCAACCACTAGAACAACTGTTTCTTATGGCACACTCTGAAGTGATTGTGTGTATTAAAAACATGAATATAGAGTCTCGGTTGATACTTCTTTGAGAAATAAATTAAATTTATAAAAGCAATATTAGAGTTTGTAATTTAGGATTTAGTAAAGCAACTGTATGTACCTTCTTTCGAAGGTTTTTTTTCTTTTTGAAAACATCAGTAAAGCTTTATTTTTATTATAAAGATTCCTTGCTTATTCTTATTCAGGTCCTTTCCCTTCAGGTGCTTATTCTTATTTTACCTCCTTTAGGTATCTTCAGGCCTAAAAGAAGATTTTAAAAATTTATTTCATATCTACAAACTTACACCTTTATATTATAACATGTTGACAAAACATTATAGTCCGGGAACATACAAAAAAGTGTCTGACTAACATCAAGCTAGAATTTTGTGAATAAGTAAATGTTTTGGTGCCTTTTAAGAATATATGGTCGGCTAAGTTCGTCTGCGGGGCATAGCTTGGCAATAGGCATTCGAAAAAACACAAAACGGTGGAGAGCGGCCATGTCCCACCTGTTTTGGTGGAAATGTGATTTTTATAATCCTGTGTACAAAATTAGTTAGTAGACACAAAATCAAGTTGATGATAGTTCGTCAATTGATAGGTGACCTATTTGATTTGGAGTAATATTTGACTAACTAACTTATTAAGTGACAAACTACCATCAACTTGATTTTTGGTCTGCTAACTAATTCGTACTTAGGATCATGAAAATCATATTGTCCACCAGAAAGGGCGGGACATGGCCGCTCTCCACCGGTTTGTTTTTTTTCAAATTCCTATTGCCAAGCTATGTCCCGCAGACGAACTTAGCCGACTATATATTCTTAAAAGGCACCAATACATTTACTTATACACAAAATTCTAGCTTGATGCTAGTCAGACACTTTTTTGCACGCTATCTCCTGGACTAAAACATTAATTAATAAATATAAAAAAATATATATAAATAATAACATAATAAAAATACCCTATCTTGAACAATGTCTCCTAAAACATAACTTTATTTATTTTCCTAGTTATTTTCTTTCCTGGCAATTCACCTGCGCGACTATCTATAATTATATCATAATCAATATTATATCTTATCTATATTATTTTATTGTATGTACGTGTATGCAACTTTATGTACCGTCTTTCGAAGGTTTTTATTCTTTATGAAAACATCAGTAAAGCTTTTTTTTTATTATAAAGATTCCGGTTCTAAAGATATACTGATATTTGTATCACACTTCTAAACGTACTTTCTAAGGCGGAGATTCCGGCGATTCCTTTCTGCCTTGCATTTCTAAGTTAGTTTTAGAAGTCCTTTTTGGTTAAATGACCTATTAAGAATAACGATTGTTAGTACAGGCTTGACTATTAGTAAAAGGCCCTTTAAACCCTTACGAGGACGTAAGTATATAGAATCCATTTTAAAAGCCCTTTGACTTCAGTTAAACTCGTATTAGACTGAAACCTCTATTACATTTGTTGTAAATAGATGTCTTTGATTTTCTCTTGTTTGAATTTGAGTCTCGAACATATCGAGAGGTATCGATTTCATCAGTTGCTTTCCTTATATAGGTTATTATTAAATATAATGTAGTTCGTAAAATTGCTAACTGTGCTTAATTGAGAAAGTCTATTCAGTGTAATGTAATTTTTATTATTTTAGATGTGTTGTTTAAAAGCCTCTTAATTTCCCTTATCTAAAGGGAAGTTGATAAAAGTAATGTTAGTATAGTTAATTTTACGTTTACACATTTTTAAGACCGCCATACATTTTTATAACTCCCATTATTCTCCTTCTTAACTTTCAATTTGTAAGCAATTGATATTAAGTCAACAATCATTTTTCATATGTTTCAAAAAGATGAGTGTGGGGCGTAATAGTACATTACGCGTCGAGTGCGGAAAGTAGCATTTTGCAAACGAGTGTGGAGTTTGCACCCGAGCGACAGCGAGGGTAGTAAAACCACACGAGCAATGCAAAATGCCGTTTTCGCACGAGTTGCTTACCGTACTTTATCTACGATTGTTAGATTTAAATAATAAACAGAACAAAATAAACTTGCTGTATGTAAGTTCGTATCTCGCTCTTGATGAAGATGGCATTAATTCTTGAGTTGTATTTTTTGCCGAATTAATTATTTCTGGAGGAGTATTATTCTCCACATTTTCGTCAAAGTCACTGTCCAGTGACTGGATCACTAGAGTTCTCCAGGTCTTGCAAGCTACATTTCTTAAATACCGCAATTTTGTTGGATGGATCTTACCTTTAATTCAATAATTTTATTTTTAGGTTCTATTAAGCACAGTTAGCTTGTATAATACTAGGCATCGCGTGGCTATTCCATTGAAACGAGCGTAAAACAATAAATATTTAATATTAAGAATATAGGTAATCGTAATGAGTTGATAGTTAAAGAGGATGATTGTAGTAAAGGGCCGTGTAGCGAGGAATTGGACTACTCCTTAAACCTCATACTCAGGCCTTCTCCGTTTAAACTATTATAAAATGTATCCCTTCACTATGTATCACTTGTATGAGGTTGAAATTTTACATGGATGTTTCAATAGTACATTAGATGATTTAAGTGAAGTTTTATTAAAATCAATAAGTTAGAACGTAAGATATTGGTGAAAATGTTTCTTTCTCTATTTTAAAAGTTTAGGTCCGCTCTAATAGATTCAGTGAAAAAAAGTGTAGTTGGAAAAAATGTTAGTCTCATCGAATATATATGATGTTCGAATTTTATCCCGTTTTTAAATTCCAATTTCAAATGTTAGAGCGAGCGCTTGGGTGGATAACGTTGACCAACGAACTCGTCCTGGGCATTGGTAAAATGAATATGTGTACAAAATTTCACAAAAATTGGTGTACTTTTACTCAAGTTATCGTTACACGTTTCCGACACACACACAGACATTGTGTATATTTCGTAGAAAGTAGAAAGCTCGCTACACTGGCTTCAACCAAAAACACTTTCAGTGCCTAAAAAGGTTTAACAACGTCTATTTTAAATGTATGTTTTTTTTGTAAAATGTATACTTACTGGATAGAAAGCTCAAAGATATTAACAGGTTGTGATATTCTGGTGGAAACAGTGATGATCTTGTAGCTTACCTCATTCAACAGTTTAGTATTAAATTAAAACAGTTAATCCTCTCCTGCGCCTTACAGTTTTCCTTTAAGTGTCCAAGGGGGTAAAATAATCGTAAAACAGGTTTTATTTTCGCCTCTAGAATTACGGGTAAGTTAAAACTTTAGTTAGAGGCCTGGAATTTAGTTGAAGGTTAAGCCTAGACATTTAACAGTGTGCTCTTACCCAAGCCTATTTCCTGCTATATTTTTTTTAGAGTCTTTGAAAATAAACATTTTTACTATTGTCGCAAGATAAACTTTTTTTTTACGTGCAATATACTTGCTTGAGAACAAACATTTAAATTGTTTACAAAAGAGCAGATAATTTAAATAAAATTTATTTCAATTAATAAAAATTAAATTACATATTATTAAAAAAAAATACGTGTGGTGTCGTGAGGCACACGGTAGGAACGAAGTTCCTTACATTTTTCATTAAATATAAATAATAAAATCACAGTGCTAAGTACGTATACATTGCTAACTACTTATATATGGCGGAGTTAGAAAAGAGACAAAATTAAAAGTAACGAACTGTTTGCACCTAGCAGAGTTAAGGCAAAATTAATAGAAAATCATTATTTGTATAATTAAAGCAAGCGTCTTACTATAAATATATATTGAATACAAGAAAAAAGTTGAGCATGGTGAGTTTGAAAGAGTATGTTTGTTAAAGGAGTTTGGATTGAAATAGGACTGTTTTCTACCTACCCGGCCAATTAATTTAAAATATTATAAAATAATATCTCTTCCCTACTCTACAGCTTATGCTTGTATCAGGGTGAAATTTTACATGATCATATTTTATTTATTTACATAACAAAGTGACATTTTTGACATATATAACAAAAATAATCAAAACAAGTCAAGTAACAGGCTTCCTTAATAACACTTTTTCCCGTCTTTTGAAGCTTACGTTTACGCGAGCGTTGCGCGTGAACGCTTGGGCGGATAACTTTTTCCGACGAACTCATTCTGGGCATGTGTAAAATGAACATGTGTACCAAATTTCATCTAACTCGGTGATCTTTTACTCAAGTAATCGTCATCTGTAGATTTCGTGACGGATTTTGCGTGACGGTTATTTTGGTCGTTTTTTTCGGATTCACTCCCGGGCTCCAGAACGTGCCATAAGGAACTTCGTTCCAAAAATATATTATATGTTTAACAAAGAAAAAATATAATATTTGAAATGGATACGATTTTTGTTAAGAATAGTTTAAAGTATTAGTTTGCCTCTTATATTATAATATAAACTTCAACAGTTTTACTCGTATATCGTCCCTTCTTTTATCCCACCATGAAAGATCGTTACATTTTTAGTTGAAATAATGACTACCTAAATGAAATGAAGATATATTCTATGATTCTGTTTGCCCTGAAAACTAGAGATAATACAGTTTATTATATTTGCTTAAAAGCTTATACAGTCTCATAGAAGAGAAAAAATGTTGAGCTAGTAAATAGTTTATATTTAGTGTTCACTGTAAAATTACTAATTTAACTTAGAAGGGTGATTTTTTTTAGAAACATATTTCATTATGCAAAAGTTTTTTCGCCTTTATCCAAAATAAAATTATAAATTAAAGAAAACGTATGTAGAAAGTAATATATAGCCGAAAAATAAGAGTATTTACACTGATATGGTTCGAGACGAAGGCAGGATATGCTTCACTATGATGATTATATCGAGCTCGAGTAAATGTATGTCAAATAGTGGCAAATGAGTCAAACAAAGGGATCTGCCGTGTAATTACCTAATTCAGTATTGATTTGTACTTATCATCTGTGAACTCTGATGGTGGCCAACTGTAATAGACCATGGCTATTGTTGTCTTTGACTACAAACATCAATTTTGCTCTTGGAATTTGACTAAATCAAAAATACATGCATAGTTTGGTCCGCTATTGGATTTATATTTCAAAATGACGTTATATCCTTTATTCAAATTTTATATGCTGAGAAATTGTGTTTCTACTTTTCGAAATTATTTTCATTTCTCTTACTATAAGAAAGAAAGGTTTGGACTTTATTTCCAAGTCTACTTGTACAGAAAGTATAAAGTTCTGTTATTAAATATTTATTCAAGACTAGACGATGCAAATTATAAGACATTTCGTAATTTCATTTCTAATTGTTTCATCCTAAGTCTCGTTTCATTTTATATCGTTAAATAAAAACTCATATACTCGACTGGCTGGTATGTTTTACGTACTGGTATATTCTCATATGTATATAAGGAGACAGTTTTCTAATTACCCCGAGACTTGTAGGATGCTATCTCTCCGCCTTGTTTCCTTAAAGTTAAAAGCAGGAGGGTGCGTTATGACTCAATGTAATTAGGAAGGAAAATTAAACACAGGCATCACGCCTCGAGTTGCCTTTACTTTGCAGCAGACACGGCTCTCCTCGCTCTAATCAGGCTGAGGTGGAGACTCAACTTGAGCAACTTAAAACCTAAAACCCTATCCCCCCCTTACACGCGAATTATATCTACCAGCCTAAAAGACTGTATTCTCGTGGGAAAACAAGTCTGTTGGTATCTGGCTTCTTGTCTAAAGAAACTAGTACTCTCTCTCTATCGTGCTAACGTAGAAAGTGGTATAGATTTGAAATGTTGAAATGAGATAATACCCAGCAATAATTTAATTTTTAGCTGTTACGTGTTCCGTTATCTTGATAGTTGTAGAAATTACTTCTTTTATTCTTGTTTTCACTTTTGACTTTTGGCACTGACAGGATTTCAGTTCTACAATAGATCCTGGGGTAAGCGTTAGCAACCTTCGTAGAAATACTATACTAATGCTACAAGACAGGCAGACACTATTAGTACTTCTAAGAATAACAATTAACGTTTTCAGAGATAGCATTTGCCAAAGGATTTCAAGAGATAAAATTCATTCTTATATAATTTAATTATTTTTATAACAGGAACAGGACCCTCTTTTATTCAGACTGCCTGACTAAATTACGCAGCCAAAGGGTACGTCTAGAGTGCACGCTGGATCCGAAGCAGGTTTAGACACTGAAAACAGACTTGTGATTATGTCAACTTGAGGAAAGCAGGTAATGGCCGCAGCGGAGGCATACTGAAACAGCCGTAACGTAAACACAAACAGGTAATGTTTGTTATAGCGTATGCTTGTTTATGGCCACAAAGAGATTCATTTAAAATTAAAATGTGAAAGAATTGTTGTTTAAACAGTTTAAAAACAGTAGTTTGTAGTTACAGTACAGTCCGTGCGCGCGCAATCAGTTGCCTGCTTCCACTATGGCCGCCTTGCTTTAACTACACATAAATTCTCGCGCTTGTTTTCTGAGTCTGAACCTGATTCGGAACCAGTGTGCCTTACTGTTGCCGTACTCAATGTCTTAATTTTTAATCTTGCACTTTTAATATTTTAAATAGGTTAAGGGAAATTGTCTCTCATTTCCTCGGAAATGTTTGATATCCTGGCGTCTACACCGGAACTTAGATGATAAAATTCTCCAAAATGATGTAGTAACAACGGTGCACTGCGACAGCTTGATTGTTGCCTTATTATTGACTATGTTTTTGTCAATGTAAATCTGCTTTCACCCCGATTTCCTAAGTTATCAACTCCGATTTCCTAAGTTATCAACTCCGATTTCCTAAGTTATCAACTCCGATTTCCTAAGTTATCAAACCCGATTTCCTAAGATCAAATCGCTAAATTAGAATGATTTTCACCTGTTCTCTTTACTACTTCTTCTTTTCGCTCGAAATGTTCAGCCCAACAGATAGTGTAGAAAAAAATTCGCTAATTATTTTTAAAAAAGTGGCTAAATTATTTTTTTTATTTTTATTTTTTATTTTTTTTTTGTCTGCTTGAATTTTACTTGATCAAGCGTAGTTCTTTATTTCAGAGACTTGGGGTATGTAAAGTTTTGTTTGTTTGTCTAACGATTATTGGCGTAAAAATGTATCAAATTCAACAAAATTCGGCCCACAGATGCATCTCAGCATTTGTGACAACTTACTAGTTTTTGGAAATTTCACACTCAATATTTTTAAGATGGTGGACGATTAAACAGAAACGTTTTAGTAAGTATGGCATATTGTTCACCGTTTTAAATGTTTTGAGAGGTAGGAAAAGAATATGTAACTATTATTACAAAATTTTCATTATTTGCCGGCATTTGGAAAACAAATATGGCCGAAATATGTGTTAGGTAAAATTAATGCTTATTGTACATACCTACTTTAAAAATCTTTTCAGGTAAATTAAGAATATAATGTTAGCTTTTTCTACTTAAGAATGTTTCCTAGTAGCCATATTGAAAAAGGATGGCGGACATAAGAGCAAAATGAATGTTTTTTTTTCTATGCGAGTTCTTTACGCGCCGGATCACTAGTAAGATTTTATTTTTAGTTAAGAATTTATACCAAAACATTAAAGTATAAAACACTAGTTAGTTAGTCTCTCTTTTTATTTTACTGCGGATTACAGGACCAAGGCATCAGTAATTTGTCAGTTTGCAGTAATAGTGTTACAATAATAGATATTTTCATTATGCTGATGAAATTGTCTATAATTTCAAATTTTTTACAAATTTTAAATTGACATATATAAAAAATATTTAAATTATTTTCTAGTCCACTTCATTTGTGATGACTTAGTTTCAATTCTATTAAATATTGTTTTTTCTTTTCGAATAATTTTTCAAAGTCTTAAAACAACTCTAAATCAGTCACTCAAACAAATTTTATTTACTTAAAATTAAGATGGAATTAGGAAGAATCTTTGGTGGTAAAAACTTTTATTAATTCCAAAAAAAGAACAACCTTTACTAAAAGATATAATTGCTGCTTTAATTTTCTTTTTTCTGTAACTTTAATGTAAAGTTGTTGTAACTTTGGTAAACTAGTTAATTATTAAAGAGCCCCCCCCCCCCCCCCATTTTTTTCTTTTACTTTATTATTTCCTATAATGGAGGAGAAAATGGATGTAGTACTAAATAATATAAAAAGAACAAAATCACATAAAAAGAAACTTTTTATATTTTTTAATCAGAAACTTTTTCTTTTAATCATTTCTATGTTAATCTTGTACCTTTTTCTCTTCGGCTTTTATTCTTGTTGATAACCATTTATCGAGATAAAAAAGAACTGTTATCACATAATTTATTAATTAAAAAATAGGTATCGTTAATTTTTAAAAAAGGAAAATAAATATTAATTAACATTTTTTAAAAATAATTTATGAAATTTACTATTTCTATTATTAAGATTAAGATCTTAAACTTATTAAGATTGAATGTGATGGAAATGGAAAACCATACTTATGATTGCAAATCTTTAAGTGCAAGTTACTATTTTTATTTCAGATCCATTTAGACCACCTTAGGCTTAGGATACTAAATTTACTATTTATTATAATATTTTTATTTACCAGGTGGAATTTCGAGTATTTAATATGCGGCTACGCCGGTCTCAAAAAAAACTATTGTTTTGAAGAACGAACATTTTTTATGTCTTTGATTTGAAAAATTCCTCCAAGACAGAAATCCGTTTCAGACGTGAAGGAATATTTTTGGTTTGGATCGGTTTGTCGGTCCCCCTGTCTGTCGCTTAATTTTTGCGTACCAACATATATTAATAAACAGGTCAAGTGTGTGCTAGTCAGCACGCAGCGAGGGTCCGTAGGCCACACTATATAGTGTTTAACTGTAAAGTGTGTAAACAGTGTTTTTTTAAAATGCTAAAAAGCTTACTTTGAACCATTCTAAGGGTCTGATATTCTCAAAACACACTCTGATAAAGTATTTTTTTTGCCACTGAACCGGACTACAACCATATAAATACACCGAAAGGACCTTAATTATAAAAAAACGTATTTTTGTCAATAAAAAATAAAATAATATTTTTTTCGAAATTTCCAAAAAGTGGTATCTTTACTTTTGGTCGAAGAATGTTAAGGAATTTTTTCAGATTTTTTGCACTTCACATAAGCGAGATAGAGGGGGGGACACGTTTCAAACCCACTTCAAACTTCCCTACGCTCGCCCTATCAAAGTTATATCCAAAGAATTATATATTTTTGTAATCAGCTCGACGTACCCTTTCATATGATACCCCTCACGGTGTCGAAAAAAAATAAAAACATTTTAAACCTTAAGTTGTTTTACCCTAATTTTTTTGAATAATATTTTTTTTAAGTCGCTATATTTTTAAAGTATGTGGGCAGGTACAAGACACATACATGCCAAATTTCAAAGTGATCGGACGAAAGGTGTAGCCGTGAGAGCATGCGAGAGGACGGACGGACAGACACACGCAGGAAAATATAAGGGTCCTTGGTTTTGCCTATACGGACCCTAAAAACTACACGTTCGATTTTTATGGAATTTGGATGGTAGGTCTTAATTAGACCATTGTTGGTCCCATATAAGTTTCAACCTTCAGCGCCCATTTATTTCTCTTCAACATGCGCACAAACATACATTTATTTACCCCTATATATTCTAAAGTGCTCCTCTGATTTTTTATGAAATTTGGATGGTTTGTCGAAAGTAGCCACAGATAACCCCAGATTGATCTCAACCGCGTCTGCGCTCTTTAAACTTCTCTTAATAAATACTTTAATTCATGTAAAATAGTCTGCCAATTAGAGTGACGCATAGTTTTCTCGCGTCTTTTTCCATGTACTTTAATGATTTAAAACCAATTATTGACACATATATAGTTTCTCGGAACGATTTTATTTTAATGGAAAGAAATACAAACTCCCAATACTTAAAATAATTGCTTTTTCTTTTACTTAATTATGTATTCCAAATTATATCGTAAAAAAATCCAAAAACGCATCCGGCCGGTCAGTCCGGATTTCCATATTTGTTCTGAATACCCCTCGACCATGATTTCAGTTAATCTTTTGTTTCGCTCGCTACACTGTGAAACAATGTGCGCTGCAGTACTTCGTAGAGTGCCTTTAATAATAAATTTTATTTCAATGTTTTGAACCGATTGGATTAGGAAAACATATTAACCTTTCCTGCAGACTTCCTACTTTAGAAAAATGAACAATTTTTCACCTCAAAATATCCGGAAATACCAACAGACCGGCCGGTTCCGTTTTTTCTTTTAGTGTTCACGGGTCATCTTTAGAAGCATTAATTCTTTCTCGTGGATTATCAAACATTAAGTTTCTAAATTAATTTGCCGATATTAAATTTGATTTAAATAATTTATTTATATATTTTAAATTAAATTTAGTCACATCAAAGTCTATTGTTCCATAATTATCTCATCATGGTCATAATAATTAATTAGGTAATTGCTTCAAATAATTAGCACTAACCATGCATTAGCCTAAAAGCTTTGATTAAAGATCTATTAGACCATGAATATCGACTAAATCCATTCAATTTGTTCTTCGGTCTCTTAAGAATGAACAGATTGCTAAACATTATATAAAATATATTATGTGAATTAAATTAAATTTAATTAATAAATAAAGTGTTCCTTTTTTTTAAAAAAATGTCTTGAGGTATAAAGTAAAGATTTTTTTTTAAGATGTACAAAACAGTTAAACAGTTAAATTCTTATTAAAGCAAGTAGTTTGCCAAAAGAAAATAAATAAATATTTCATTAGTTTACAGAATTATTGTCTTCTGGCATTTCGATTGTGGTTATCTTTTAGGAAGGCCCTGTTTTTTCATGTAAAAATATGAGTTTACTTTTAGCAAAGCAGCTTTCGACCTTTATAAGGTCATCATCAATGGCTATTAATTAAGAATTTAGGTTGCATTGTTAAAAAGTAGTATATATTGTGTTGAAGAAGAACGTTATACTCTATTACTCTATTGAGTTGAAAGTCGGTTTAGTTAAATTAAATTACTTTGTTAAAATTAGAGTTTTTTTTTCTTTTTTACCGCACTAGGGCGGAAAAAAAGAGGAATTATGAAACGCGCATGCGTGTATTCAAATAGTAAAGAATCACTTTCTACGCATCTAAACAGAGATACAATGTTTATATTTCATATCAATCGTAAATAAAAATAGTTAATCTATTCACTGATAATACAATATTGGTTAAAACAGGATGTCAAATGAGGTTTTGATAAAACCAGGTAATAGATGCAATGAACAATTTTTAAAAACCTTCTTTGTGAACTATTCTTATTCTATAATATTATCAATCTACTCTTTAGGTTGAAAAAGTTTATATCCCAATTAAGTTAAATAAAAACTAAATTAATAATTCTACTTTAAATAGCTGATCACAGTTCTTTTAATACCTTTTATTCTTCTCTTTCTCTCTTTCTAAGCTCAATAAAGAAAATATTATCGTTAATACCCTCTGGAAGACCCGTATGCTTTTAATACCTCTTGAGTTGAACGATTAAGAGGGAAAAAAAACTTCAATACTTGAATAGGCGCCTCGGAGTCGTGTTTAATTTTGATTTTTAATGAGGCCTAAAGACTACTACACATATGTCGTAGCCACAGTGAATAGGGACCACCCCTTAAAAAGCCTAAAAAACCACTTACCCTTAGCCCTATTCTACGAGTTTATTAGGAGGGGGGTCGTATGTAGCTTCGTCAAGGGATTATATTAAGGTCTCCAGTAAATATCAATGGTCAGGTCACTTCAGCTTAGAGGCACCCCTCAATATTTTTCCATCTTTAATTTTGACCGTTGAACCGTAAATAATTGTTAACCTTAGACTTTTATTTATTTATTTATTTATGTTATTATAGAGTCTAGTTCAAGATTTTTCTTTAAATGAATTATTAATAATATAGAATATACATTTATTTATTGAGATAAAGTTTCTATTACAATAATTAGATCGTTTTCTACCTGTCATAAAATTATTTATAATTTGTAGAATATGAAAAAGGAATTATTTTCTTTTTACAATATGGAAATAGCTTATAAAAAAGTTGGATCGAAAGAAAAAGAAGACATTAGGCAATAAAATATTAGCTTCATGAAAACAAAGAAAAGTGAGGTCTCAATTTTTGCAGTGTTAATCATAGATGTTTAAAATGTTGTAAATATTATGGTATCTGGTGTTTATTTGGTGTTTTAAACATGTAAGCAGATAGTAGTTTAGATACAAAGTTGGGAGTACTACGAGGAAAATATCCGTAAAAGAGATTCTTAGTTTGCTCAGTAATCAGTTACGTCGAGGTGTTTAGGTATTTGAGATCAGTTTTTCTGTTAGTATTTAAATATTTCTGTATGCCCAATGTTATTATTATGGACCCATGTACCGTCTTCTTTTCCATTAAATCCTAAATTGGCCTTGGAATTATCTAAATCAACATCATAAATGGTGAAAACTAAATGACAGTCTTCTAGCGTGATTCTTATTAGCTTTAAAGCCTGATATTTCCTTCTTATGTAGTATCGTTTTTACTTTCTCATATAAAGAGAAAGTATTGTGATGGCGCGAAAATTCGATTTTGAGATTTTGATGGATTTACACGTTTTGAGGTCCCCTGAGTCCAAAAAAAGTGGTTTTTAAAAAATGTCTGTCTGTCGTCTGTCGTCTGTGCAGACACCTGGAGCCTAAACTACTGGGCCGATTTTGACGAAATTTGGCATACATGTTCAGAAAAATCATACCCCGAGGCGAAATCGAGAAATGAATTTTAGCTCTAAATTTGGGGGCGCTACCCCCCAAAAACTCTGAAAAAACCGGAAAAAAATTATTTCTCGAAAACGGTTCCGACGATTTTGATTAAAAAAATCTAAAATGTAGTCCATTGGAATACGAATCCAACGATATAAGCCGTTTTCCCGGGAAAAATCTAGTTCCTGAGAAAATAGCTTAAAACGCGGACGGAGAGAGCCCGGGTTCGATTCCCCGCCCAGGAGAAGTTATTTTTATGATAAATTTTGATGAAATGTTCAATAATAATTAAATGTACATACGAAAACTAATTAATGGAAAACACTGGGCTATGTAATTATGAACTCGTATATGAGAAAGTTTGTCTGAGTTGTCTCAGACCGATTTTTTATATAAAGATATATAGTATATTCCCATATAAATAAAAAGTATTGTGATGGCGCGAAAATTCAATTTTGATGGATTTACACGTTTTGAGGTCCCCTAAGTCCAAAAAGTGGTTTTTAAAAAATGTCTCTCTGTCGTTTGTGCAACCTCAAACTACTGTGCCGATTTAAACGAAATTTTGCATACGCATGTTCAGAAAAATCATACCCCGAGGCGAAATCGAGAAATGAATTTTAGCTCCAAATTTGGGGGCGCTACCCCCCAGAAACTATTTTTTTTTACTGAAAAACATTTTTAAAAAATTCTCGTAAACGGTTCCGAAGATTTTGATTCAACATTATTAATACAATACATTTAAATACAAATCTACCTATATAAGGCAGTTTTTCCGGGAAAAATCTAGTTCCTAGAAAATAGCTGAGAAAATAGCTTTAAACGCGAACGACGGAAAGAGGTTTGATACCCCGCAGAGGTGAAGTAATTTTTATGATTAAATGTTCAATAACTAGGCATCGCGTGGCTCTTTCATTGAAGCGAGCGTATTGCAATAAACTACTGAATATTGAAATTTGTTAATCATGACGAATGTCATGATTAACACGCTTAAATAATTAAATGTACCTATGAAAACTCAAAACTAATAAATTGAAAACACTGGGGCAAGTAATTATGAACTCGTATATGAGAAAGTTTGTCTGAGTTATCTTGGACCGATTTTTCATACATTGTGTTGATACATATTAATATTTCTTGATTTATTTTTAATTTAAACACGGAGAAATTCCTTGAAAAACTTAAAGGAAATTCTTAGATATTGTTCTGTTTATAGTATGCTTAGTGAAATATATCTACTTCCTTTTAGTATATATCATAACTTGCCTTATTTAAAAAAGTTAAAATAGCATTTTGAATACAGTAGTGATATTTTCTCTGTTTCTTGATAAGGGTTAGGAAGAGAAAGAAGCAAGGATTTGTTGTATGTAACTGATGTAATGCTATTGTTTCCCGTTGTAAAATATGTTGTTGGTTAAAGGAAAAACTCTTTAGATTTCTTGGCTCTGTTGTTTCTTTTTAAAACTAAGGACGTGGCATTTTTCTTGTGGAAAAACTCCGCCGTCTAAGGTCGCTTCTTATTCAAGGGAAATTTCAAATAGGTATTACCTTGGAGTTTGTGTGAAAAGCTTGAGGAGCTGGGGGGACAAGGCTCTAACTCATAACTGCTATAAATCTCTCGGAATTTTGTAAAAACATTGCCCGGAGGTTGCCTTAACTTGAGCTAAAGCTTGACTAAACTCGATTATCGCTTAGCCTCGGCTACATGAGCCAGAAAACTGAATTAGGCAATGTTAGACGATTAACAGATAAGGCTTTTCCTTTTTCTCCCTTGATGGTAACTTCTGACGATTTATTTTATTTATTGTTGATTGTAATATTTTTAATTTTTTTTCATATACTAAACCCTCATTATAACGAATATGAAGGGGCTCAAATATTGGATGTCCTTTATAGATAAGTTTAACCGAGCTATCAAAGTACAAACAGTATGTGTATAATACTATTGACACAGCTGCATTTCTGTAGTCAAGAAATAAATCTGCCTTTATAATAATTATACATATATTTATAAAACAAATATTTTTTTTTTCTTTTTAAATAATTCTAAATTGCTTTTTACGAGTAAAAATATAAAAGCACGGTCGAGGTATGTATTAGGCTCACATCTCTCCTTGACATTATTTTACTGTTATGATGATGGTTCCTACCCCATTATACATATTCGAGGTATTATCGCAGTAAAGCAGTCTACTGGTAATGATATTTTGTAGAACTGGATAATGTTGAACAATTTTTGAAAATTCTTATCTTTACTGTTATTTACATGGACATATTGTGGGGTCAGTTGCTGGAGGGGACACTCACCCTAATATTTTATGGACGAGGGGTGAACTTATATGTGCCTCCTTAATGTTTGACTCGGCGTAATAAAGATAAACTTTATTTTTATTTAGACTCGAGGGTGAAAGTTATCGTAAAGGTATAATTAATGAATACAGCTGGACAACAATGCACCTCACCACTAAAATTCGAACAACTGACTCCACTACTCTAGACCAGCTTTTTTTCCAATTAAGCTAATGAATGATGATAAGTTCGAATAAAAATTATATTTAATATAAAAACCAATAAAGGTAATACAAATATAATTTAAAAAGTTACTAAAACATTTTTAGCGATATAAGTTTGAACAATATGTAGTGGACCGAAGATTTCGAGTACAGTTAACTAGATAAACGAATTTAGCTAAAATAGTAGGTACACATTGTCGGTTGAAGTGCCCTTAAGAAAGAATTAATTCCTTAGGCATAGATTTAGATCCATTATGAAATTTCATATACTAAAGTAAGTCTTTAATAAAGTTCCCAGTGATGTTTTTCAGTTCAAACAAAAGATCTGCTGGCAATTTAACGAATCGGACGTTTTTTGTCAATCAGCATAATCGGCCCAGCCGTTTTATGATGGTGGCTATTTAAAAGTTTATTTTCGCTGTATAATTTTTTAACTGAATTATAATTTAGTGAAACGATCTCCTTAAAATGCATTAGTGTTGTCCAAACGCAAAGAACTACTCCAAATTTTCTTGCGAACAGTTTGAGCTAAATTTTGAAGATTATTTTTTTTACTGGGGAACATATTGTACTTAAAAAAATATATGCGACGTATAAAAAATGCCAAAAAACGTATTTTGTTGTTGTTTTTATTTACAAAGGATAACTGATATTTTTCGTTGGTTAGTTAAAAAAATGGGGGGGGGGGGGGCATTTTTTAATATCTATTTGTATTCAGGGCATTCTCCGCTTTCATTTAACACCCCATATGAAGCATTTACGGTAAAAAAAAATCCAACTCTTGTTTTTGAAGTATGGTTTTTTGGGCCTCCCTACATTTTTCCTGGGTCTGGGTTATTCCATTCCACATGGCATAACTGCAAAGTTCCTTATTGTTGTGTTGGCAGTAGTAATATTTCCTCGGTTTTACCTATAGACCCTTTAAAAGGTTCTCTCTGTTGGCCATACTTCAAAAACTAGAAAATAATTTTGTATTCTAGTAGTAATGCTTATTGTTTGTTTATACTCTCTAACCTTCAAGCATAAGATTTTTTTTTATTTATTTATTGTAATATTTTAAGATATAGTAAGATGTGCTAAAACGCTTAAATATTTATTCACAAAAACTTTATTTAGAGGTTTTGGTAATTTCCCTCGGATGTTTCTTTGACTTTCTCGTTGTTGTCTCGAATGTATTATTTATTTCATTTAGTTAATTTTGCAAAAGATTCGGCAGAAAATGGTTGTCTTGCACATGGTTTAAAAAAAACTAAAATGCTATTCTCTTTAGCAAACCTATATATTTGCAAGTAAATCGCTTGATTCTAACAAGAAAAAATCCTTATCGCAAATAAATTATTTTTATAAATATTAATGATAAAACCGAGTCGTGTTAGATATTTTACCTTACTCTAATCTAATATTCCTTTCTACAATTTTAACTAAGGGGAAAAAAGTGCCTATTTTATCGTACGAAGTATGAATGGACCCTACGAGTTATGAATTGTAAATGGACTTTTGAATAATAATTTTCGGAGTGAGGGGGTGCAGTTGTTATCGAGTGAGCGACGCTCCTGACTAGCTCTCCATTATAATTTAAGATGTCGGTCGTGTGCGAACGCCACCCAGTCGGGCGAAATCTTCTTTATGAACGAAACGTTTTCACATTTCAACTTGTATCGACATACAAGTTTTTTTTTTTTTTAGAAAAAAGGTTGTTTAAGGCTTGTTATAAATGCTATGCTTACGCTTGTACTCATTTAGTATGCTTTCTGGTTAGCCTCCGCCAATGACTACAGTATTTTTATTTTAACACTTGTACTATGGGTTTTTCTTTTTTTTCTTTTTTTTTTGGAATTGGAAATTTTCACAGTTTCTACTGTTTAAAAATACAAATCTTGCATAAATTTGTACCATGTAGGGATAACATTATCTTCCCCAAACTTTTTCATCTAATCTAAGGCTGTGCTTTTTATAATATACGAGACATATATTTTTATTGGAATAAATGTGGTTGCCTTACCTTGGCAATAAAAAATTATTTCGAGGTGCGTCGTCGAGACACTATTTGATTATATAAAAGATAAAAGATAAGGTCATGGCAACGGGCTTAATTTTAAATTTAGAAAAAAAGTAAAACTAAGTAAATTAATTATGATAACTTATTATGTCTATTTAAAGACCAACAAATAAAACAAACATTTTATTGGAATACATTTGGCTGCTTTAGCTTGGCAATAACAAATCATTTCAAGGTGTGTCGTCGGGACACTACTCGATTATATAAAGGATAGAGGTAGTTGTTATTTTATCTCCAGTAGGGAGAAAAAGTTATAATTTTGGATTAGTTGAAGCGAGCGTAAGCGAGCTTCTTACATTCAACGAAATATGCATCTTGTCTGTCTGTCTGTCTGTCTGTCTGTCTGTGTGTAACGTTTACGTGTCCGACGATAACTTGAGTAAAAGTTGGCCGATTTAGTTGAAATTTGGTATACATGTTCCTCTTACTAATACTCAGGCTAAGTTCGTTGGACAGCGTGATCCGCCCAAGAGTTCGCGCGCAATGCTCGCGTAAACGTGAGCTTCAAATTTAAAATTGGAATTTCAGGACGGGAAAAAATTCTATCATCACCTATTCGATGAGACGAACATTTTTTACAAATAACATTTTTTATTAAAACCAACAGCGACACCGCTATGAATTAATAAAGATCGCTAAAACTATTAAAGCGGACCTAAACGTTTATAATAGAGAAAACAACCTTTTTACCGATATCTTATGTTCTAACGTAACGATTTTAATAAAACTTCATATACACCATCTAATGCACAATTGAAACAAGCATGCAAAATTTCAATTTGATACATGCAGTAGTTTTTTTGTAGCAGAGAAATACAATTTATAATAATTGAAAAAGAGATGTGTGGTTAGAGGAATAGTAGGAATACGGGGTGGTTCCCTTACTACTAGCCGCTGTACTACTACCAGACCCACTATCTATTAACTCATCATGATTCATGATTATCTATTTTTTCAATATTCAATCCATATTACCATACCGTTATTACCATACGCTCGCTTCAATGATAGAGCCACGCGATGCCTAGTTTAGAGTTAGAGGGACTAAAGTAAGTCTTTTCTTCCCTGAACTCAAAATGTAGGGAGAAAAAGGAAGATTGCCAACTTAATTATTTCATAAATAGTAGAGAATGAATAGCTAATGAACGAATGAAGTGAAGTTGTTGAAATCAGGTTGGCAACACTGATTTTTTGACCATATTTGTAATTTGCGCTTATCATTGTTAAAACCGTCATCTAAATAACCTTTTATTTAAGTTTAATTGCAATTCTAAATTGTTTTTAATATTGAATCTCTTATATCTGCTATTAAAAGTGCTAAAAATGATTGTTATTTATTAAAATATTAAATAAATACTGTGCAATGGATGAAGAAGCGTTTGTCAATGATGTTGAAGAACTGTTTCAAAATACGCCACCCGATATATTGGCTGAAGCAAATGAAGTGTAAGCAAATTTGTTACCAAATAAATAAAATAAAATAATATATAATAAAGCTTACGACAGTTTTAAGAAATGGTAATGGGGCTTAGAAAATAATCTCAATTACTGCTCAAATTACTGAAAATTCTATGTTAGTGTTCTGCCTAGAGGAGATAAAATATTGTATGTACCCTTGGAGTAAAGTACTATAATTCCCCTCGCGATAATTATCTCCCTCGGCTTCGCGTCGGGATTTAGGGATCATGGTTCTTGAGGCGAAGCCGAAGGAACCGCATGATCCCTAAACTTATTCGCTCAGGGAATAATGGCTTACATTACACCCTAGGTGCATGAATAACTATTGCTGCTAGTTTCTGTAGCGCAGAACATGTCGCTGTAATTCTTCCTTACCACTTAGTGCCCTTGGATAATTATACAAAATAGGATCGTAATTTATTTACAATTCACATTTGGTAATTAATTTCATCGACAATTAGTAGCTTATATTTTAATTTCCACCATGGAAACTAAGCTTCCTAAGGCAGTCAATAGTCTATAAAGTATTATTACTAAATCAGTAACTAAAGCATTATATAAAGGCGTGAGCCTTAATTTGTAAACAATTCCGACTCTTTTAACTATATATTCTTCTCGAAAATGCATTATTATATAATTTTTAATTACATAAAAATATAGATTGTCTGTCCAATTTTGATTGTTATTAACTATTACCAGACTTCCAAGAAATATAACTTGTAGCCAATCAAAGTAAGGTAAACTCACTAAACTACAGAGGTTAGTTCTCTACAAGTATTTTAAATCTGCTGTATTAAGTATAAGTAGAGTCGGAAACTGCACAGATGTTTGTGGCAATACATTCTTTAAAATTTATTTATTTATTCGACATTGCTGAGGTTTTTGCGCTAGTTATTTTCTAATTATGTTTAAATATTATAATTATTAATTACTTCTGATTAGGGTCTGGGTAGCTCGTATGGGAGAGTGGTTGGCTCTCAATCAATCAGGTTAAGGAGCATCGGGCGTGGTCAGTAGTTAAATAAATGGGAAACTAATCGTGAGAGTTAGTGCTACCAGGTTACGGCCCAGAAAACCATGGTCGACACTTGGTTTTATAAAAAGTCAATATGTGAGACATGGTTCACCGACCAACCAATCATTTGTCCTAGTTATTAATAAATTAAACACTCTATGTAGAAAAAAAAATCAAGCAAATAATATAATTTCTAGTTGTTTAAGGAGGATTTTTCTCAAAAATCCTTAAATAAACAAATTTTGCCTCTTTATTATTTTATCTTGGGATCCACTATGAAATAATAAATGAATAACTTTTTGTAAAATTGTCACTTCTCTGAAGATTTGTATAAAATTTAATTGATGTTTTAAGCATGAATTCACCCCTAAGAGAGGCGAGTAAAATGTAGCCAAATGAAAGATGGAAAATACTATGTCTAAATTTATGAATCCCCTTAACGACTCCAAAAAGAAGCTTAATTCTCAAGTTTGATCGACTAAATTCACAGATCCTGAAGTTATTCGAACGCAAGTCAAGGTTTTCATCGCTTTAAGTGCTGTCGAATTAGATGAGGGATAAAGATTTACCTCTGAAATTGCCGTTGGTTTTCTCGGAATCAGAATGCAGTCAAATCCTTTTACACAAAGTACAGAAGTTTCAGAGTGATATATTTATTTTTTTCGCGACGGCGACTTCATTTTTTAGACGCTTGTCACCTGTCGATGTATGAAAAACGGGAAAATAAATATGTAGGATCCATAAGATTAATTGTGTAAAATTCTAAGATGGAATAAAATAAATAGACATATTCTTATACACAAATCTAAAACTACTAGAACTTAAAAAGGGTTACTTCAATATCGAGCTAAAAGTTTATTTAACTGTTTTGATGGTTGAAACACTACCATTTTAATAGAGAACATTTTTTATTAGAGAGATAATTGTTATTTTGATGCAGATTGAGATATTCTAAAGCTGAACTGTAAGACGCGTCCTTCGAGTTTATTCTTCATGAGTTAGGTTCAAAAAATCTTGGTAGATACAACCAGGTTAGTTAGTCGAATAGTTCTAGTTAGTTAGAAGTGATACTCAATGTAAAAAGTTGCTTAGGTTTTAATGTAATTTCCTTTTTACCCAACCTGGATTAAACTTTTAAAACACTCTATGAACATATTACAAAGAATGAACTTAAAACATTTACTTACTAAATTAAACAAACTTCATGAAATATTATGTTTCATATTTGGCTAAATACATTTACCTACTAATCTAGAACATTCAAAGTCAAATACCAGAGTCTGTACACAATTGTGACAACTGTTTGCTAAAACTCCTTGTAAAGCTAACATAGTTTTTTTGTCTTAGCCGAAAGTAAGCGAGTTTGAAAGAATAGCACAATGTGTATGTACATGGAATAAAATACATAATACACAATACAATCCAGGTTTGTTTAAGAGTACTGAGTTTTTCATCCACTTTAATTCTATTTTCAAACTACTTCTGATACGAATATATATGAAATTCGAAAGGTTTTTTCTTGTAGAGCTTTCATTTTTAATGGAAATTATTGCTTTTTATATTACTTCAAAGTGCAAATGAGATCGAAAATGCCATTTGATGTCCTTTTTTATGTCCAATAATTTTTTTTTTTTTTTCTAAACCAGATAAGAAACTTAAACTTATGAGCATTTTATAATACACTAAAATATATATTTTAATTTAAATCAAATTATTATTATTATTAACTATTCCCGTAGTTAATAATAATTATAATTTGATTTAAATTAAAACTTAATCTTTCCGTAGTATGAATACTACCAAAATCGTAAAATATGAATTTAAAATATATATTGTAATTAATTACTCTCCTCAGATTTTGTCTGCTACAATGATTGATTATATTTTATTTATGTATTTTTTTTTTTTTTTTTTTTTTTTACGGAAATTACAAATAAAATACTGAAGGTTTTTTTAAAACTTTTTCAAAATTGGTTGGAGGTGGTTCCGAGGTGTTTCGAGGTGGTTGGAGGTGTTTCGAGGTGGTTAGAGCCAACCACCATGAACTAATTTTTTTTAAAAAATCCAAATACTATTACAAAAAAAAAAAAAATTATAATAATCCCATGTGTATTATTTTATTTCCAAAAAAAAAAAAAAAAAAAATTAGCTGGATCGAGGAGGTTGTAGATGGTTTTTAGGTGGTTCGTGGTGGTTTGAGGTGGTTCGTTGTGGTTCGACGAAGTTGGAGGTGTTTGGAAGTAGTTCGAGGTGGTTGGTTTGGCCACCTCAAACCAACATAATTTTTTTTTTTTTTAATTCAAATACTTAAAAAAAAAAAAAAATCCAGATATTTTTAAAAAAAAAAGAAATACAATTTTTTCCAAAAATAAAATAATCCAAATATATATATATATATTTTTAAAAATATAAAATAATTCAAATATGAAATTAAAAAATATAAAATAATTCAAATAAAATATAAAATAATCCAAATATTAAACAAATATATATATATATATATAAATTAAAAAGTGCTTTCCAAAAACCATCATTTATATAATCAAGTATAGTGTCCCGACGACTAAGCACTTAAGCACCTCAAAATGATTTGTTATTACTAAGCTAAGGCAACCACTTTTATTCCAATAAAAATAGATGTTTATTTGATTTGTTGGTCTTTAAATAGATATAATAAGTTATCTAAATTAATTAATATTACTTTTATCCTAAATATAAAATTAAGCCCTTTGACATGGGCTTAACGGCTTGTTATATATAAATAAGTTCAATGGAATTAATATATATAAATTCAATTTAATAAAGTAAAAAATAATAAAATTATAACGATAAATACATAAGAATAAAGGAATGTTATGTATTAGGAAAATATAAAACGAATACTTCAAAGGTTATTGTTAAGGGGTACTGCAACGAGGAGTAATAAAACTTCCTGGAAGCTTATTTGTTTTTTTTTAAGAAGGTCGACAAAGGATATGAGCCCGCCATCTAAATATGTGAAAACCCCTCTTTAGCGGACATCGACGGGACAGCCAATTTTGTCCGTTATACAAGGGTGTCCGTTGGGGAGGGGTTAGTTGTTACTAAAATATTTTTAGTAAAAAGTATATAGTTTGCATATGCAGAATTCGGGACCAGAACTAATGATTGATATGCTAAAACATATTTACTGACGTTTTACTGGTTAATGAGAAAGATTCAAAGCTTGAAAATAATAAATAAAAAATAAATAAATCAAAAGATGTAGTGTTTTAATCACATTTTTTTATTGTATAATGTGGTAATTTATTAAAAAATAGTTCATAATATTTTCTTTTGTAAATGTACATCGCTTAAAGTAAATAATTAAAAGTTATGAACTTAAAATGATAAAACTTAATACCTATAGTTAGTATGTATTGCGAGAAAGAATAACCTACAAAACAAAAATATAAAAGAAAGAGCATTGCATTGTATAAATACATCGCTAATGAAGTGAATAAATTGACTTTTTTTGGAGTAAAGAAAGAAGTTACATATTTTAGTTTGCTTTGCATATTTTGATTTTGTTAATTCATTTTCGTTGCTTTAATTCTTATGAAAAAAGTAAAACAGGAAACAGGATGTAATAAAAATCACATTAAGAATCAAAATTAACTTCTATGAATCTTACTGGATAATAATGTAGAAGGCGATATTTCTAAGAAGAGTTCTAATGCATTTAGACAAGGAAACATGAGTTTATAAAATAGAACTTCAAGCCTTTTATAATTTTCCAAGAAAACACTCTTCTTTCTACTTCATATCAAGAAAATTTGATCAAGAAATTCAAACTAACTTATTTTATTTTTTTAAGAAATGTATAAAGGATTCTTCATTATAAATAACATTTTTCACTCAATTTTAATCACTTTCTAAATTGTTTTAGTGTCCGTTATAAGGGGGTTTTAGGGTCCATGGGACCTAATTAAACTGTCCGTGTCCGGTCTAGAGGGGTGTCCTTAATAGAGGGGGTTCTATTACATGGATTTGGTCTACAATTTGGCCGGTGCCTGTAAAAAATGTCCGTAAACAGGGGTGTCCTTAATAGAGGGGTGTCCGTTAAGAGGGGTTTCACTGAAAAACTGAATAATTCAAAAGAGATACCATAAAATAATGAACATATCAATCAATGCCAGTAACTGTATTAAGATGATCAGTGTCCTCAGGATTTTTTTTTTTTTCAATAAATCAGCCTGCAGTCTCACCTTCCTAATCCAGTAATGATTTTAGTAGAATTCAGGCTCTTGGGGCCATGTATATTGTATATCCCTGAAATCCTTATGGTATGCAATGTGCCAAACACTATATTCTCGGTAGGTTTTCTATTATAAATGTTAAGGTCCGCTTTATTAGTTTTAGCGATCTTTAACACTTCATAGCGGTGTCGCTGTTGGATGTACTAAAAAATTGAATGAAAAAAAAATTGTCTCATCGAATGGATGAAGTTAGAATTTTTCCTGTCCTAAAATTCCATTTTAAAATTTTCGCGAACGGCGGATAACGTTGTCCAAAGAACTCGTCCTGGGCATTGGTAAAATGAACATGTGTACCAAATTCCACCAAAATCTGTCATCATTTACATAAATTATTGTCGTATATTTCCAACACAAACACCGACAGGATGCATAGAGTGTAAAGGCGGAAACACGTGATATCACGTGAAAAAAGTGTGCGGTGTTGATTTAGTAAGGTTTGTAAACATTGCAGCCACACTATTATCGTGATATCACGTGACGTGATGTTAGTGTGTTTCCGCCTTAAGAAGCTCGCTCACGCTCGCTTTAAATACAATGTTTTGATAAAACCATCAGCAACACCGCTATGAAGTGTTAAAGCTTGCTAAAACTATTAAAGTGGAAATAATTTTGAATAATAAAATAATCCAATAATTTACTTTGTAACGAATCGATGTTAATAAAACTAAACTTAAATCATCTAATGTAATATTGAAACATGCATGTACAATTTGAACCTGATATGAGCAGAAGATTTAGTGTAGAAAAGTGACACATTTTATAATAGTTTAAGTGGATAGCTGGGGATATATGGAGGGTTAAGAAATACCTAGTTTTGTTATCTCACTACACGACTCCTTACTACAATCATCCTCTTGAACTATCAACTCATCATGATTAACTATTTTCTTAATTTTCAATTATTTATTGTATTATAAGCTCCTTTCGATGAAAGGAGCCACGCGATGCCTAGTGAATATATAAATTAAACAAAAAAAACCGTTTTTAGTAAAAATCTCCCCCCCCCCCTCTCCCTAAAGCTCAAAAATTTGTTCTTAAGTAAAGCTAGTTTCATTGCGTTTGGACCATAATACTGCAGAAGCTGCTTTAATTACTGGCTTTAGTTTCACTTCGTTATAATAAAAGGTTTAAAAGTTATAGCTCAATCAAACTTGTAAAAAAATGACTGCACTGTTGAAACGGCTTGGCCAATTATGCTGGTTAAAGAAAAGTTCAGTTTGTTAACTTACTACGGACCTTTTGAATGTTGGTAATTTTATTTTAAATTTGTATATAGTAATAATAATATTAATGTAGTAAATGAAAAAATTAGAGCTCAATATTTCTTATACATTTCAATTATATATAAAATAAAATCTAAATCTAAGGAACAACAATATAAAATTATAAATAATTAGACGTAAAAATCAAGATTTTATTTATTTAAAAAACTGTTATTTTGGAGGTTGGTAGTATTGTATTTGAAACGAGTAAACACTGACTCATAGTCTAGGTTCAGTCCGGTTCTGTATCGGCCATCTTTTAATTTCTTAGAAACAATTCACAATTTCTACGTCTCGGTTCTTTTAGTTTAGTTTTTTTATTATTTCTTTTCTTAAAATCTTTTGTTTTTAGTTTACTACAGTGTGATATGCTTACAACCGTGTGTTTAATTTCATTATGTGTGTGTTTTAAAGTGATAATTTATAAATAAAAATAAATGCGTTGTTTTTAAACTTTTAAAATGTATAGTTAGCCTAATTTTAATTCAATTTCTTCCTTTAAAGTTTAATTTAGTTTACCCGTAAAGTTATCGCGATGTTTTAACTTTGTATAATTTTATACAAACTTTGTTTTGCTTACAAAATTTAATTATCTAATCGTTTTCATTTCGAGTTTCGAGTGATCATTTTCTGAATTGTTTTTTCGAGGTTATATTTTGAACCGAAATCGTCTTCTTATAATTGGGACTTCAATTAAATATTATGGTGATTTTTGAAGGTAATATTATTTCTTTATTGCTTATATATAATCTTTTAATGTTATTTTTGGATTTTACTATGTAATATATCGTTATAAATTATCTTCTAGCTGGGAGTAATTAATAAATTCTTACTTTCTACGCTACATTTTACCAAAATCGTTTTGTTTCCAAGTTAAGATGACTCCTCTGCTTTTCAGTCATAATTGTTTTAAGTCCTTTTTTGACTCTACTAGTTTATAACATTGTTGTACACATATACAGTATACGAGCATATTTTAAAAATATATGTGATTGTATCGGCTATCAATTTAACCTTTATTTTGTTATATTGTACCTGCTATTTTGTTAAATTACCTAACTACCTATAAAATTGTTTATAATTCTTATTACATTTTCTAGATTACACTATCGTTATGTATTATTATTCTGCAGAAAGCTTATTGATAAAGAACTATGCTAGACTTCTCTTCACTATAGTAACTTTATTATAAATCGATCGATTACAAAAATATATAAGTTAAAATAAATAAAAGTTAAAACATGTTAATGATAATAGCATCGAGTAGGTGAGTAAAGTGGCCATATCCCCGTCTCGTTATAACCTAATCATGCGGTATTCAGGACGTTACATTTCCGTGTATTCATACAATCTAGAAGAATTATGGGTGCACCATTTCCATCATGGTGGAATACATACAACTTCGTGGTCTGCAGGGTGTTTTTAAAGCGCCATATGTTTGAAAAACGTACTGTCCAAGCTTTCGTGTGTTCTTTTATACGAGTTTTGAAATTGTGCCTCGTCTGTCCAGCGTAGCAATTGCCACACGTTCCGCATTTGCCTGGATTCCGTTTTATTTAGTCCTGTAGAAACCCTGACCTTAAATCTAACAGATTGTGACGTAGAAAATACACATTTAGATACCGTATTTTGAATCCATCCCTTTTTTGGGTTTTACTTATGCAATCAGAAACGACTTCTAAATAAGATATGGAACACCAATGTCAATTCTCTATTATCTGATAAGGATAACAGGTAGAATATATATATTTTTTTACTAAATTGTAACGAAGCACTAGTTCTGGAATTTGTTTTGAAGTATTGCCTTTTGAAGTATTTTTGGAACCAGAAAAGTATTTCTTATTAAACATTTCATAATTACGACTGCTTAGTATCGCGTAGATTATAAAACAGATTTAAAACGTGTTGATATGTTTCCTTACTCCGAGAAACTTGTTTTTTCTGACTGTGTTTAGACTTTCAAAACCTTTTCCCTTAAATTAAAATATTCAATGAATGATTTCTAAGAAAATCCTATAAATGAAAGTAGACTAAAGTGATTTGTCAGATGGGCATTCGCCTCTTCTTTGAATTTATATCGTTTTAGAGTTTTTGTCTTTTAACTGTCATTATTTGTATTTAGTTTTATTATTTTTGTATTTAGTTAGATCTAACGCCTGAGCTATTTAAATATGTTTGCAAATTATATAACTAAAAAAAAGTAAAGAAAAAAAACAGTAACAGTCCTAGATTTTTTGAGATGGCTTAAAAGTATGGTTTAGAAATTTATTTATACGTAGAGCTTATAATCATTATCGTCATAAAATCCAAAAAAAAATCAAAATGGATTCATTAACTTCATAAGATGGGTCTTTATTTGGCTTAATTTAAACTATCTACTAAGTTAACCAAAAGTGAACCTTCTTTAATGTCAAATACTCTAATTTATAATAAATCGAGTTCGTGACGGCGACGACGACTCACCTCGAAATAATTTTTTATTGCTTAGCAACCACTTTTATTCCGATAAAAATAAATGTTTTATTTGTAGTTCTTCAAATAGATATATATCTAAATAATTTTACTTTTTTCTAATTATAAAATTAAGGCCGTTGCCACGGGCTTAAAGGCTCGTTAAAGTATTAAGCAGTACAGACCAAGTTTGTATCAGGAGAACTTTTTGGACCAAGAGCTACTAAGAAATGGTGGGTGTATACACGCTCAACCACAACTAACCACACAAAAGACTGCAGACTAACCCAGATTTTTTTTCTATGCCCATTCCTGTTATAATAAACAATACTCTCTCTGGTTCATCGATCACGTTTCTCATATAGTTTGACCTATGGCAATTTCTTTTCTCTTGCTGGTTTATGAACTTTCATTACTACACTATTTTTCTGTAAATCACCTGATTTGTGATTATTAGTTCCATTTTATTTTGTACATTTTTAAGTATTTTTGAATTATTGAGTATGTAGCAATAAATAATTAATATTAAAGGGAAGAATATAAACGCATTTAAATCTATAACCCATTTTCTTCCCCCATTTTTCTCCTTTCTCAGACAACCCCCTTCGTCGCCTGAAGAAGCAGTGTCCCAGAGATTTACCTAACGTTAAAACTGTTATCTTATTTATTACTATAAATTTTTTTTATTTTACTACGTTTCTATTAGCTTGCTTTCTTGTTTGTTTGTTTGTCCGGTACAAATCTGGCAATCGATTTCTAACTAACTTCCCGAATAGCTAGACTTTTGAAACTTTTAGCCATAGCTTAGAACACGATGACAATGCATTATTTTAATACTTTTAGCCATCTTTCAGCAGAATTTAAGTAGTTTTCAGCAAATTTTAGTGTGTGGAAAGTTAGTTCGGAAAAAATCCGCAAGTTATTTTATTTGTTTTAACATATCCAATAGTATTCACAATCTTCATTTTGACGGATTTCAAATTTTTGATTTTTTATTAGAGGTAAAGATTGAATGACAGCAAAACAGGAAATTATATTATTATATTATTAATATTATTTCAAATCTATCGATGGCACGATTTAGATTTGGTGTTGGGGAGATCCGTAGTACAAAGATTTGTCCTTTATAGGTTTAAGATCCGCTCTCTAGATGGTTGTCATTATTATGTGAAGTAAATAAAATCGGAACTATGTATTTTTTTTTTCACTAACATTATATATAGCAATGACAATTATATCATCAATATTACAAATAATTCAACAGAAAATTTAAAAACGTAGTATATAAAAAGTTCTTTTTATCTTGTAGTTATTTATTTATAGATAGGTATTATATCTCTTATACTGTTAATTGGTGTAAACGTTCAGTTTTGAGAGGTTATACGTATAAGTATAAATATGTCCTTAATAGACAAGTTAAGGCGTAAAGAAAACAATGGAAAAAAAATGTATTACTCGGGCTGCCTCTTATAGTTTTTATTACATATATATTAATATTTACGTTTAAAATGATACATGTTGTTATAGGAAGTCTCATCTCGTATTTTTTTCTTTTGTCGTTCGTCTGTTCTCATTTTGAAACGAAGTTTGATTAAAATTAACTTTCTTTAGGTTTCAAAAATATTAATTTTTAACTTTTTATAAAAGAGGCTTCTTCTTCTTCAATTTTTTATTTTCTCTTTTCTTATATTTTTCGTGGGAACTCTCGTATTCTCGTTATTTTCTTGGAATGCTACAGGTATAATGTTAGTCTCCTAAGTCAACATTCCAAGTGCTTATCAAACATTTACCGAACGTATGCAGTTTTCACATGTGTCTCGGAAACGAGCCGCTGTCGAAGAGTGCAAGGGGCAAGAGTTTCCGAACAGGGGACTTAACGAGGCCGCCCAGGCTATGCAACTTTTTTAAGTGGTCTTTAGTTTCTCGGTGTCGAGTTAGAAAGGGAAGGAATAAGGGCCGAGATGCAAACCGTACACTGCAAAAAGGGATAGGGCCCCGGCGGTGACGGAAAAGGGCGAAGGTTGTCGATGGTTGCCGAGCCCTGCGGACCGCTCCCCAGTCGTTCTCAAGCAGCGGTTGAGTTCGCACGTGATTCCATCGCCCCGTGAACTATTCTGATTTTCCGAATATGCGGATACGCCCTACGGCCCGTCCGTCCGTCATACGAACCGGATACCTCCGCCATCTTTGACTGATAATTCCGGATTTTTTTAATTTTTTTTAAAATCAAGTGAATTAATTGTGTCATTAAATATACATATAACTAGACAGTGCTAAGTGTTTCAAGTCGTTAAGGACTTAAATATTTTCATTTTTTAAAGGAGGACCTTTAACTTATCGACGGCTACCAATAAAAACCAATAATATCTTCGTTTAAGGTAAATTTTTTTAAACTGTCCTCACTTTAAATTAGTAGAAGTGTAGTTAAAGGATACACTGGAGGGAACTAGTAGAGACCTACCGGTAGAGTGAAGGTAACAGTACTAGTGACCCATTGACCATGTTTTTGCCTTTCCAAGGTTAAATGATCTATGAATATTTATTTATAATTTTTAATGGCATCCCTTTAAATTTCTCTACAATATACAATATCCTTATATTTCTCTACACGTATATATTGTACATATACCTATATTTCTGGTTTAGTCCTGTATTTAGTTTATAATACTTAAATTCTTATCATATCAAGGTTTATATTATTTTGACTAAATTTCTTAAAGTAGTCAAATAATCACCCAAATATGTTTAATATTGGTATTTCATTATTTTATTTTTCCTGGGAAAATAATTATATATATATATATATATATATATATATATATATATATATATATATATATATATATATATATATATATATAATAATAATAATAATAATATAATAGTTCAAACAATTAATTAATTTTTATACATATATACTATATATTTTAATCGTGTCGCATATATTCTTGTGTTTATTTATATACATATATATATTTATTAATAGTTTTTCATTAATTTTATATAATTAATTAAAATTTAAGTCAGTTTAGTTTGGTAACATGACCTTATCTAAGTGTTAAACTTCACTGCCTTTTTTTAAGTATTTATGTTCCTATTTATAAAAAACTCATAATAATTTGTAGATACGTTAACTACATGTTGGGAGGGTTTAAAAAAAATCGTACATGTTTATATCACCCTCTTTTCAAATGATTTATAACCCTCCTATATTACTTACTGTAAACCATAATTTTTCAGTATATCTGAGAGAAGAAAAACTTAGAAGTATGAGATGAATACAAATTATTCTTCATTTTTTCTAAGTTACTTCAAAAATTATTTAAAAACTATAAATTTTAGTTTAAAAACTTGGATACTCTATTTAATTAATCTTAGTTGGTTCTGCTGTTATGGGATTTATATTATTATTTTGATTAGAGTGAATATTTTTCTTTATTTTGTTTTTCGTCATATACTGATTTAGGAGGACAACGTAAGCTATAACTATAACTAACGTAAAGAATTTAATTTTTCTTCCGAGCTTTCGAAGGTAACGGAAGCTTTGTGATGGATCTGAAGAACGAAAATTTTTTATGTCTCCAATCTCATAAATTCAAAGACAAAAATCCGTTTCAGGCATATGAGAACATTTTTGGGTCCGTACCTGGCGTACCTGTCTGTCTGTCGTTTAATTTCTGCGAACCAATATATATCTTAAAAACTATATATTCGATTTTAATACAATTTAGATATTATGTCATAATTATCCCATTGTTAGTCCCATATAATATGTTTAAACCTTCTGCGCCCAATTGTTTGTCTTCCACATGCGCACAAACATACATTTATTTACACCTATATCTTTCAAGGTACTTCTTTAGATTGTTACTCCCCTATGTTGTTTTAGAATATAAATGACTTTGACTAAATAACTATAAAGAAAAAGGGATGTTTAGTCCAATGTACTTTTGGACAAAGGAATATCACACTTCTGTTTGTATAAGGGGAGTAACAGTCTAAAGAAGAACATACCGTACACCTTCTTTAGATTGTTACTCCCCTCTGTTATTTTTATAAGAGGAGTAACAATCTAAATAAGTGCCTCTTTCAAAGTATACTCATATGATTTTAATGAAATTTAAATGGTCTGTCGAAAGTAGCCCACAGATAGCCCCAGATTAATTTTAACCGTCTCCACTAATTAAATTGGGCTATATTAATACTTGCGTTCATGTAAAATATCAAATAAATTTTAACATATTTAAATAAAGGGGAAAATTAAATAAATTGGACAATATATGGATTGCAAACGCATAAAAGCATTTAAGTATACTTAATAATGCGTGAGGAAGCTATGTGCCACAGTAATTGGCAGATTATTTTTTTAAATAACTGATTAATTTTTTAAACTAATCAACTCTGTGGCACAACAGTCCTTAATGGGCCTAGTCCTGCCAAAGATCTTATACTACTATATTTGCGTTTCATTCACCATTAGTAAGTTCCACAAAGTAAACCAAAATCTTTCTACACATAATATATTTTATGCATCGAATAATCATTTATTATGTAGACTAACTTATAAGTAGATGAAGTATTTCTTATCTCCATTATTTCTTTGAGTTTGATAAACGGTAGAGGATTTTGTGGTGATTCAGTTCCCTCAACTACTATACCGTTGCGCTAGGTCAACCGTTTGCTATTAAAACTTTAGCCTTCTGAGATATTACTTTAGTTTTATGTTTGGATTCTTCATCAAGTTTTAACTTTCTCTTCTACCTCGTGATGTATGTTCTTTACTGCTGAATTTTAATTTATTTTATATTTTTACATTTTAAGAACACCCACAACCCACACTCATACATACATATATATAAAAATATATATATATGTGGGTGTGTATATTTAAACTTTTTTAAGAAGAATATTTAAAAAAAGTTATTGAACCGTAAACATTGTTTTTCTCCCTTTGTTAAATGTTTAATACCACTGTTCATAAAGAGATAAAGAGAATAAAAAAAGTTAAAGCATTTTTTTATATATTTTTTTTTTTTACGAATATCACGTATGAAAATATTAAAATAGAATTAATAAGTTTCTTTACAATGAAAATTACAAAATATAACTACATTATTTCTTTACTTAATTTCAATTTGTTTCGAGTTCTTTTAATATCAAAATTAACTGTAATTCTATTAGCTTACATTCCTGGTAAAAGCAAGCATCATAGAAATATTTGATAAGGATGTATACAATGAGTTTGTGTAATGCTGATTAGTATTTTGCCTGATTTGGAAATTAGGCATTTTTATTATCTTATCATTACAGTAGAGTCTCGCTTATCCGGACCCCGCTAGTCCAGACATCCGTTTAATCCGGACGGGCCAAAAACTATGTACAAATTGGAACCAGGGCCTGTTCAGATTTATGAATAATTAAGATAATTGGAGTTTCTACTTTTATTGTCTATTAAAAATTTAAAAAATTGTTCCTAGTATAGTTTACAGGTGTATATTCCAACGTTCTAACACGAGGCATACCCGGTATTTTTGTTAAAAATAAACAGATTTAGAATAATTAGGAATAAGTAAGAACATCGATAAATCTGTTTCGGTTCCATAGAAATGTAAGGGGCGGAAGATATAAAGGTAGTGTATTCTAATAAATACAATTTTATGTGACTGAGATGGGGAGAGGGTTTTAAGAAACATATAGCGGCGGCTCAACGCAACAATTTCGCCAAACCGCCAATGTCTAATATCTCAACTTTTTGTGAAATGATTATCGTTCCTCGAATTTCATATCGGAACACAGGAAGTTCTTCTCAGGAAGTCCCTTCTATACCTGCCACCTGCGTAATAGATTGTCGTTTTATTTTAATTCATTTGATATTCGGACTGGTGACAGAACAGCTCTTAACTTAAATAGTGGACCTACGTTGTATAAGCATGTTTTGGAGACTAATAAAAGTAATTTTTATGATAAAAACATCGATTTTAATAGTTTTACCCTACTAAAACTTGTTTTACAGACATTTTAAAACTGATTCCGTTTAATCCGGACTGGGTCCGGTCCCGTCAAACCCGGATTAGCGAGACTCTACTGTATTTAGTACATATAATAATTTTAGTGTGATTACTTATTCTATTTTATTTTTATATTGTAGAAAGATCATTTTGAGTCTTTTTAAATCCTTTATATTAACTTTGCTTTTGTTTATTTGAGCGTATCGTGTGTGACGCCAAAATCTTTGTAGAGCTAATTAACCGTTTTCCAGTTATCACCTAATTGAGCTGAAACTTGGCACACAGACATAGACTCTGTACCAATACATAAACATTCCTTCAAATTAATTAATTAAATTAAAAATCATTCAATACTAACATACAAACATTCTATTAATTAATTAAGAAATTGACTTATAGATAACTATTAAAACCGAAATGCATAAATATAAATGATCTATGATAAAAACTTAGTTTTTTATGGGCTTGTTGTTTTATAATTAATAAAATTATAAAAATGATTATTTGAAATCATTATACTATTATTTTTTTTTAATAAATATTCAATCCATTTTAATTTTTATGTTTGTTATAATTATGTTAGATATATTTAAATTTTTGGTATTTTTTCGCTTTGGAAGTTTATTAGCAATATCAGTGAACTGTTTCTAGTGTCAAATATTCTAGTAAAAGCAAGCTTGAAAACGTTTATTTGTAAAGTTTTTCTACAATGCATTCGTGTAAAGAGGGCTAGTATCACACTTACTAATTAGGCGTTTTTAAATTATTTTGTTATATTTTTATTTTCGTACATTATTATATAAATTATAACATATTCTATTTTGCTTCCGAGCTTACCGAAGGTAACGGAAGCATTGTGTTCACTTTTGAGAATGAAGAATTTTTATACCTCCGATTTTAAAAATTCCAAGACAGAAATCCGTTTCAGATATCAGGGAACATTTTTGGTCTCCTGTCTGTCTGTCGGTTTGGGTGTCCGCGAATTTTGAAACGTGCGACGATAACTTGAGTAAATGTCAACCGATTTTGATGAAATTTGGTAGACATGTTCATTTTACCAATTTGTTAGTTGGACAACATTATCCGTCCAAGCGTTCACGAGCAACGCTCGCGTAAACGTGATCTTCAAATGTAAAATTGGAATTTTAGGTCGGGAAAAAAATTCATCTATTCAATGAGGCAAGCATTTGTTACAAATACATTTTTTCAGTAAAACCAACAGCGACACCGCTATGAAGTGTTTAAGATCGCTATAACTATTAATAGTTTTTACACAATAAACATTATAACAATAAAGTATATGATAGGATGCGAGGAAGCTATGTGCTACACTAATTGGCAGTCTATTTTTATTCCTAATCCAGTGTCAGATCATTTAAAAAAAATATACTTCCAATTTGTGAGGCACATACCTTCCTCGCATCCTTTGACGTAATTTATTGGTTTTATGCTTTTAAAAGCCATTAGTGTCTAATTTATTTAATTATTTCCCCCGCTTTTTTAATGTAAAAAATGTTTATTTGTTTAAGATAAATATATCCATTCAAATTTCGTAAGTCCACAAGTGCTTTTGCAAATTTATATATTTTTGTATACCTATTTTTACATATCTTCCCCATACTATCGGTTAATATTTTGTTGACATTTATCAGATAGAAAAATAAACGATTCAGCAGATTTTTCCAATATTATTAGGAAAACTGATTTAGCATATAGGTAGGTTCTCGGTGTTATTTCCCTAAGATCAAGATTTGATTTCTGTTAGTTATTGGGATACCAAGCATTTGTTTTAGTAACATAGCAAAAGAATATTTGTTTTTTTTAGGAGCTGATTTTGTTTTATTGGCAATCTGTTTTCATTTAGTAAGCTTTTATACAATTGTTTTTGCGCTTAGCTTTTGGAGCATTTCATTTTAGATCTCTGGTAATGCCATTTCACACAATTTGTTTAAATTAAAATAATATTAAAACTAACTTTTGTTTTCTAAACTCATATATTTTTATATTTTCAAGCTCAAACCATAACCTACGTAAATGGAATGTTTGATATTGTCCCTTTTTTTTAAACCAGTAAAAAATCTAAAACAACTTTTCGAATTTTTTTTCTTTTTTGTTTTTGACTCGGTACAGACTCTAGACCTTTTTTTGTTTCCTCTGACTTTTACATGCTTCGTATCAACCCTTATGATTTAACAGCATATACAATGTCTGTAACAATAACAATTTGCACAAATGAATAAATGTGATCATTCTAAAGAACAGAATTTTTTTTATGTGTCCAAATTCAAAGACAATAATCATTTTAAGACCTTAGGGAAACATTTTAGTCTCTTGTCTGTCAGTCGGTCTTTATTGTTAAACATTTTTGCCAACCAACATATCTTAAAAAACTACTTTTCTGATTTTAATGAAATTTTGATTTTCGGTCATATTTAACCAATTGTTAGTCCCATATATATTTAACCTTTTGCGCCCATTGTTTTCTCTTTCACATGCGCACAATCTTTTGTCTTAACACCTATATCTTTAAAGGTTACTCATCTAATTTTTTTAAAAATAGGATGATTTGTTGATAGAATAAGGGTTACTATTAACAGATGGTGCCATATTTATTATTTTAACGGTTTACCATAATTTGATATCGAATAAAAATAAATGTCATGAGGCTGGGATTCGAAAAAGGTCCTAAAAACTAAATTTTTAATTCCCTGTGGGAAGTCACAAAAAAAAAAAAATAATAATTTACCCTCTTATGCAGAATGTATAGAAGAACAATGGATAAATAGATATCAAATCTAGATAGGTTGAAAATCATTTTTAATACTATGAACTTTTAGTATATACATTATTTCTCATATAATAATTTTATATGGGGTATTATTATTTTCTCTATAATCACTTGCTTGATAAATATTAGTATTCTCTTTAATTAGTAATTTTTAAATTATTAATTTTCTCGATTTGTGATCAGCATTGAATTAATTATTTCTTACTCAGGTTTTAAACAAACCTATAGCTATAGATCATTTGCATAAATCTAAAAACTGTACTAGATCCTAGACATGTATTTTAATTCGATGCAAATTAATTTATGAATTCAAAAAATCTAAATTTACATATTTGAATGAGAGTTAATTACACGAATGTGATGTAATTGGAAATATATTGTAAATAACTGCCACACGGTTATTAAAGCAAAACTTTTAGTTTGTTATTGATAGCTTTTCTTAGCGTTTGCTGTCATTTCAAATGTATTTTTCTTTTTAAGACAGTTTTCTCCCTTAGTAATAAAATGCCTTCTTCCTAAAGAAATTTGTAGAACTTAACAATTTCATAAAGAATTTATAATTAGAAAATCCTATGAATATTATATTTTCAGGAACAATATTTATTCTAGTTACTGGTATTCACTCGATTACTATACTTTACGTAGATCATTTTATGAGTATAATTGTAATTAAAAAAATATAATGAATTTCTTTTTTAATTCTAAAATGTATCTTTTTTTACTATGCAAATTTCAATTTTATAATTTATTTTAAAATAAAATAAATCTAATTTTGACTTATGGTTTATTATCATCAGCTAAAAGTAAGAACCATATAGACTCCATTAGAAGCCTAAGATTTTTTTCTTATATTAAGAAATTGCATCCAATAATTTCAAATTGTATCTTCATTCAACTTCTATCGTTAAATTCTATTTATTATTTATTGATATATAGCCCTATTTTTTAATTTTCAGTACTGTACTACCATGCAATATTAATGTATAGAAGTAATGCTATCCTTTATTATCTTCAATGGATTTTAACAATTTTGAAAAGGTAGACGTTGAACCAATATTTATTTTGCTTCCGAGCTTACCGAAGGTAACGGAAGCATTGTGTTCACTTTTGAGAACGAAAAACTTTTATGCCTCCGATTTTAAAAATTCCAAGACATCAGGGAACATTTTTGGTTTCGTGTCTGTCTGTCTGTCGGTCTGTGTGTCCGCGAAACGTGCGACGATAACTTGAGTAAATGTCGACCGATTTCGATGAAATTTGGTAGACATGTTCATTTTACCAATGCCCAGGCCGAGTTTGTTGGACAACGTTATCCGTCCAAGCGTTCACGAGCAACGCTCGCGTAAACGTGAACTTAAAATTTAAAATTGGCATTTTAGGTCGGAAACAAAAATCTAACTTTATCTATTCAATGAGACATTTTTTTTTTTTAAATACAATTTTTTAGTACAACCAACAGCGACACCGGTATGAGGTGTTAAAGATCGCTACAACTATTAATAGTTTTAACACAATAAACAATATAACAATAAAGTAATATAACAATAAAGTACATGATAGGATGCGAGGAAGCTATGTGCCACACTAATTGGTAGTCTATTTTGCTTTTGAGCTTATCGGAGCATTGTGATCATTCTGTAGAACGATAGACAGAAATCCATTTCAGACATCCAAACTCTTTTTTATAACCCAGTAGAATCACATCATTTAATTAGATTCATCCAAAATTGGACTACTTGGAAGCTATATGTGGTACACTAATTGGCAGACATGTTTTGTAATTTAGTTCTATTTATTGCTTCCGAGCTTACCGAAGGTAACGGAAGCATTGTGTTCACTTTTGAGAACAAAAAAGTTTTATGCCTCCGTTTTAAAAATTCCAAGACAGAAATCCGTTTCAGACGTCAGGGAACATTTTTGGTTCCATGTCTGTCTGTCTTTCGGTCTGTGTGTCCGCGAATCGTGCGACAATAACTTGAGTAAATGTTGCCCGATTTTGATGAAATTTGGTAGACATGTTTATTTTACCAATGCTCAGGTCGAGTTCGTTGGACAACGTTATCCGTTCAAGCGTTCACGCGCAACGCTCGCCTAAACGTGGACTTCAAATTTAAAATTGGACTTTTCGGTCGGGAAAAAAATCAAACCTTATCTATTCAATGAGACGAACATTTTTTTCAAATAATTTTTTTAGTAAAACCTACAGCGACACCGCTATAAAGTGTTAAAGATCGCTAAAATGTTAATTGTTCTTACACAATAAAGAATATAACAATAAAGTATTAAAACTTTAATGTTAATATAACAATAAAGTACATGATACGATGCGAGGAAGCTATGTGCCACACTAATTGGCAGTGTATTTTTTATTTTTAATATTGATTTCTTCGGCTGTTTTGTTTTAAAATATTTATATTTGTTTTTGCTGAAGGCTTGATACGTCTTGTAAAGGAGTTAGGCTTAGTCAAATCAACCCTATTTTTTCATCTTATCACCTTAATAAAAGATCGTTCAGTTAACTAGTTGCTTTTATCCTACTTTGTTTTGACAAAATGATTAAATAATATTCTCTACACAAATTGTGAATAAAACACCTCAATTTTGGTACTTAAGAGAACTTTCTATTCGATGTATGTTATATATAACAAAAAAATCAATAGAAATGACCTAAATTGAGGTGTTTTATTCACAATATGTGTAGGGAATATTTTTTTAAGCAATTTGTCAAAACAAAGTATGTTTTAACAAGTTAGTTTACTAGGATAAAATCAATTAATTTACTGAACGTTCTTTATTTGTTAATAAACATTTATGTTTATTTGTTTATGTGGAAACATTTCTCTTGAATATTAGATTTATACTTAATTATACGAAAATATCTATACAATGTTGAAAATGTTGAAGCTGTTAAATGATTTGTAATTAAATGTAACAAATGTTAGCTTATGCTAATCAATTGACAAATGTGTGAAATAGTTATGTTTTGTTGTTAAATAGTTAGTGAAAATTATTTTAGCTATTATTTTTAAGATGCATTATTAGGTTTTGGTTGGGTTAATTTCTGTTAATTGTGACGTGAGCTTCATGTTGGAACTCATGCTTATGGTTTAATTGTAATTACCATTCCCTTTGTTCTCCGTTGTCACTTCGACTGATTACAATTAGCATAGAATCTAATTTCAACATACCTAGACATAGGGCTTCTATCTGACGGCTGCTTACTAATTAGTCATCTTCAGTATTTCCACGTCTAGTTGTAATTCTGACAGTGAAAAGAATGAGACATTCAGGTTTTGTAATTAGCGCTTTTAAACCTAGTATCTCGAAGTAATGATGAGTCTACTATCTAGCTGAATGTAAGATTTAATATGAGTTGGGTACTCGCTTGCAATGGTGGTGCAATCTGCAATGTTTGACACTTATTTACTTTAGAACTCCCCTTGGCTTCAAACAATAGTCTGCCCTACAATAGTCTACCCTAGTGTCAAAGGTTTGTGTGTTTGTCTCCCTCTGACATCGAGACTCCTGGGGCAGTTTTATATTGAATATTCATTTATCTTAATAGTTAATTGGACTAAGGGATATTATCATATTTAAATACACGTGTGATATTCCTTTGTCCCAAAGTACATTGAATTAAATATCCCATTGTCTTAATAATAATTTAGACTAAGGAATATATACTACTCTGTATATATTAAAATATGAAGCGTTAGTGGAGGTCATCATTAAATGTAGAAAGAAATAGTCACTCCACGTGAAATAAGTTTATTATTTTCAGAGCAGCTTTCAGCCACTATAGGGCCATCATCAGTGCCGCAAAAGCGAAGAAAGTTAAATAAAAAGATAAAATATGGGAGAATGGTGAGTCATGTTAAACCAGCAACTGGTACAAGACACTAAAGTCCACACTACTTTAGTCTACTTTGAGTCTTGTACCAGTTGCTGGTTTAACATGACTCACCATTCTCCCATGTTTCATCTTTTTATTTGCCTTTCTTCGCTTTTGCGGCACTGATGATGGCTCTATAGTGGCTGAAAGCTCCTCTGAAAATAATAAACTTATTTCACGTGGAGTGACTATTTCTTTCTACATTTACTCTGTATATGTTCCTTTGTCTAAGTAACCATCAAGACAAAGAGATATAGGGAGATGCTTAAGTAAAAAATTACCTAATTTTGAATGTTTTTTTTTATCTTAATCCTTTTACATTACATACATTAACACAGGAAGGCTTACCTGATATGCTCCGTTTGAATCTTTTCTGCATTCTATAAAGTAAAATTCAATTTTATAGTGAGTGTATTTTTATTGGGACAAGTGTCTCTTGTTATACATTGTCTTCAAATCAGCTCAAACCAAAAAGAACTGAAGGCTTTGTTAAGAATACCCAAAGTCTGTGTTTCCTTACCCCATGCTAAGGACTCATCTGACACAACGTTAATTCTGGACCGATTTCACTTCTTCTATAAGATATCAATCTCATCTTAATGCCTATGACGATAAATCTATATAAATAAAATTAAAGTTTTGCCTGTACATTGCTGAGAATTTTAAAAAATTTGGATACTTTTTCATTTCATATATTATGAAAACCAAACCATCCTTAACTTTTTTCATGTTTGTATGTATGTATGTATTACTACGTTTCCATGATGTTTAATTACGGATTGAATGCTAATTTGAGATTTAACAAGTTAGGTGTTTCCATAAGTAATAGTGAATCCGTATTCAATACGAAATATAAAAACAAACTTTTTCTTGGTTACTTTTGTTAAAGGTTATAAATCGTTTTGTAACCTTCACCTTTTATAACCATGCTTTTTATTACGTATTTTGACAGATTTGACTACAGTTTCTACAGAAATACGCTAAGTTCGCTCACAACACCGTTCTGCGCATGTCAGGATCGAGTTAAGTGTTTCCATGCAACTAGATCCAGATACGATCCCAGAATTTAGTGGATTGTATCGGGATCGGGATCGTACTTAATCCGTTTTGAATCTAGGTTTCCATGGACACTTAGGATCCAAAAACTGTATTCTACCCGTATTCAATCTGTATTTAAACATCATGGAAACGTAGTATATATCTGTCGCTAAACAGAGCTTAATGAAATACATTTATTTTTATGCAGTGATATGCACTAACATGTGGTGGCCTGGGTTTCATTCCAATTGTGCCAGAACAGGTGGTAAAGCCGGCAATAGGATAAAAATTTAGACGATGTCCAAATACAATTATTTGTCTGTGAAAACATCATTATTTTGCAATTTTTCGTTTAGATTTTTAGATATTCATTTTGCATGTACACCTGATTGGGCTTAGAAATATAAATGTTCTTTATAGCTGAACAGCGACTCTTTAGAATTTAGATAACATTTTCAGGTATTTTTTTCTTCTGGCATTGTATGATTTAATGCAAGTTGGTTTGTTTAAAATCATAATCAGTTTGATTTTTTCAAATACATATTACATTTATAAAACTTACTTGGGGCCAAACACATCTGTTATTACTACATTTTAAGTCGCACGACATACAGGTACATTTTAACAGGGAACATTTAAACTTATGCACGTAACCTTCTCTTCACTTCAGTAAATTTATTTAAATAAAATTTATTAATGCCTCTTCATTCCTACTTCGCCATTTTATTGATTTTATCCTCGTGCTTTCTATGACTAAGCTGCGATTAGTTTCGCTTTGTTCAAACAAATTGTCCCTCGTATATATGATTAGTGGATGGATTTACTTGTTTTCCGAAGACATTTGAAAAGTTTTATTTTAAATCTATTGTGAATTAAATTGTACGATACATTAAGCTCTTACCCGTGTCCAAAATATTAATTATTAGGTGTACTTTTTTTTTACAATAATACATTTTTCTTCATGCTTATCATTTTTCAATTTTTTTTAAAGGGGTCTGTGTTGTAAATTCACTCCGATTGAAATATAAAGACATAAATACATTGGCTGTACATTTGTCCGGGTGCAGTAGTATAAATTCTTCCCCTCTCCAACCTCTAGTTGTAAAACCGGCTCATTAATTCCGGGATCTATCACTTACAGTTATACCCATAGGTGGAACTAGGAACACGTATAAATTCAAGGGAAGAATTATAGGGGCTTTCTGTCGGTGATTTACTTCCCTAGTTAGACCCGGCGAGATGCACGGTTCAAAGGAGATGTAATCGAATCAATGGTAGCTGTCGTGAATTAAGAGCTTGTCTCTTTAAAATTTCTGTCTTTTACTTCATGTCAAATAAGTTGATAATGCCATTCATCATTAAGTTTAAGCTTTGCTTTGTTTAAAAGTTAGACTTGGGTAAACAAATCTCGGAGAACAAAATTAGTTTCTCAAGATTCATTTATTAGATTCAGGTAGAACGATGTTTCTACAATTTAAAATGTTGTGGTAACTTTGAATAGATAAATGCATCTGATAACCTTAAGATGTGCTCTTATGATCCTAACCACTAACATTAAAAAGAATCTGAGTTCGATTCCCAGAATGATGAGACATGATCCACACAAATGCCCAAGTGGATAACAATATTTTGTGTAAAGTAAATGGCCCCATACAGTAATCCCATTTCGGTCCCTCTACACTTTTGCTATTCAAAATATAATAAAACAATTAATAAATGTTTAAATGGAAATATCTATAGAGACAGTGGCTAATGCCTCTGACCTAATACTGTTTTCAATCTGGCACTTCTTTAGACTGTTACTCTCCTTATAAAAAAAACTGAGGGGAGTAACAATCTAAAGAAGATGTACGGTATGTTCTTCTTTAGACTGTTACTCTCTTATAATAACAGAAGTGTGATATTCCTTTGTCCCAAAGTACATTAGACAAAACATCCCTTTGTCTTAATAGTTTTTTAGCCAGTCATTTATATTCTAAAAAAAATATAGGGGAGTAACAATCTAAAGAAGTACCTTCAATCTTTGTAAAGGAACAAAATAGTTAAACACTATAGGGCACCACCAGACTATTATATTTTTCTCCTCATCAGTATAAAATTCTTCTTCTCAATATAAAATGAAAGAATAAAAACTTTAGCATTTTTTTAGCAGCCCTCAGAGCTTTCACTAATTGAAAATGTATTGTGAGTCCATTTTATTTTGTTATAGAACTACTAGAAACTAAAACCAGGAAATATTATTAAAATAAAATAGTTAGAATATCCTTATTTTGCTTCCGAGGTTAAGTTGCACGAAATGTTTTTATGTCTTTAAAAGCAAAAATTCCTTGCCTAAAATCTGTTTCAGACATCATGGAACATTATTAATATCATGTCTGTCTGTCGGTCTGTAATTCAACATTTTAAACCACCATATTTTAGCTCCTAATTTGGTGGCGCTACCAAAAAAACTAATGATATATGTGAAAAAATTATTTCTCGAAAACAGTTCCGACGATTTTAATTTTAAAAAATTCTATAATTTAGACCATTTAAGTACGAATCTAACGATATAAGCCGTTTTCCCGTGGAAAATATCTAGTTCCTGAGAAAATAGCTTTACACGCGGACGGAGAGAGGCTGGGTTCGAATCCCCGCCAAGGAGAAGTTATTTTTATGATAAAATGTTCAATAATAAATAAATATACCTACAGAAACTCAAAAACTAATAAATGGAAAACACTGGGCTAAGTAATTATGAACTCGCATATGAGAAAGTTAGTCTGAGTTCTCGGAACGAATGTTTTGTTTTTTAACCCTATAATATGTTTGAATTTACTCGAGTGGACTTCTTATCATCAACAGTACTTATCACTATTACTATAATATTATGACAAAATAAGTAGTCAATCTAAAAACAAAGCGTAAATTGTTAAACAAATATTAGTTCCTGTAGTTTCGGATTTAGTTCAACTTCATTTTTCCTTTAAAATATATTGTTCTTACTCAACTAAAGTATATTCAGTCTAGAAGAATATTATTAACATTCTTAGTTGTTCGTAAAGTAGTTTTGTAAACATAATAACGGAACTGGGTGCTTTTAAAGCAGCTGGATACACATATGGGATAAAATAAACATAAATAGATAAAAGTTAAGCAGTTTAGTAAAAATATATAAATATTAAAGAATAAAAAACAATTTTTATGATTTGGTTATACACTTTTGCAATGAATGGTTTAAAATTAAAATAAGTCGTATAAAGAAAAGTGAAAAAATGAAGTGATTATCTAAAACATCTTATATGATTATTTGATGCAAAAATGGAAAAGCTCACATATATTAAAAAGTTATGACTTTAGATTAGTTCAGAGGGACTAAAGTAAGTCTTTTCTTCCCTGAACTCAAAAAGTAGGAAGAAAAAGTAAAAGTAGGGCGAAAAAGTAAAGTAGGGAGAAAAAAAAGGATTGCCAACTTAATTATTTTATAAATAGTAGAGAATCAATGACTAATATAGTAAGGTTGTAGAAATCAGGTTGGCGACCCTGCTTTTTTGATCTTGTTTATCATTGTTTTTAAACATCATCTAGTTTATCATTGTTTTTGATCTATCTAACCTTCTATTTGAGTTTTACTGCAATTCTTATTTGTTTTTTATATTGAATCTCTTATATCTGCTTGCTATTAAAAGTGCTACTATTATTCTTATTTAATAAAATAATAAATAAAATCAGTGCAATGGATGAAAATGTGTATTTTCTCCCATAATGTATGTACCTCGAGAGTAAAGTGCTATAATTCCCCTCGTGATAATTATCTTCCTCGGCTGCGCCTCGGAAATTAAAAATCTAATTCCTCGGCTTCGCCTCGGGATGTTGGGACCATGGTTCCTTCGACTTCGCCTCAAGAACCAACTTATTTGCTCAGGGAATAATGTCTTATTTTACTCCCTAGGTGCATAAATAACTATTGTTACATAATTGTTATATTTTGTATTATTTATTTTAGTTGACTATAAATCCATAGATTCTTGTATTAGAATTTTGAATTAATTCTATTAGGTTGTATGTATATGATATATCTGAAACTATTAAACTTTTTATATTTTTTTGTTGTTATAAAATTTCGCCTATAGTTTTATTCAATCTTTCTCGTTCAATGTTTCACTCCAGAATTGAAAGTAAAGATTTTTTTTTTCATTTCAATGTTATTTGTTTTGGTTGACCTCTCGTTTCCAGCGTAGTAGCTCTGGTGCCTCTACGGTAGAAGCTAACGCTTATCCGATTAGCGGTTGGCCCGGTATCTCGATTAGATATCGATTTCTGATGTCGAACGGGTCCTGCCCATACACACCATCCTTGTCCTTTACAGACACAATGGCTTGAGGGCATCAAAGGGATTTGGTCTCATCCAATCATTCTAGAATCCACACCCGACTCGTGGATTCATTCTCCTTTCAATCCATTGCAGAGGGGCTCAAAAGTGTGAAAAATACACAAAGCTATTATTGTTTGATACGGGATTTTCAAATCTTGCCGAGAGGAAAAGTGTTTGATAGAGTATGCATTTTTGATTTTAAAAATAGATTTTAATAGCTTTTTCCTAGTGATCGCTCTTGGTTTAGTCCACGGCAGTAAACTCTTTTCATAATACCTGAAGTTATTACTAGACCAGATAACCTTTATTTCTTCTCAGTGTTGCCATAATTACAATTTATATTCATCAGCTTATATTTACTACAAACCGGTTTCGATTACATCGGTCGGTTTTGTTTTTCTTTTCTGTCTATTTCTAACCTATCAACAAACTCTGTTTATTAAATATACCTTACTCGTTTTTACTTCCTCTCGACTACCCATCAATGCTGATCACATATAATACAGTGTAAGATGGTTTCTTACTCTATCCTTTAATAACTTAACGTTGTGTTGATCGAGATGTAAATAAAACAGAAAGGAGGGAAAAACATTATAATAAAAAAAATGATCCACTTGAGAGAGCTCTGTGTATTACACAAATTCCTCATGTATCTCATCACTTTCTTCTTAATTTAATTATATTAACCACTTATAATATAAATAAATTATTTAAATCCGCATAATGATTTATGTATCTATTTAAGAAAAATATTTCTGTAGTTCACTTAATTATAGTGATGTTGATGTGTTGTTATTATTCCTTTAAGAATTACCTTTAGGGTCTGTTTTCACAAGCGTGGTATGCAGTGGTACATTTGCGTGGTAAATTTTATTTGAAATAAAATATAGTTCTGCAATAAACTTAAATTTATTATAAGATGGTTTGTTGATGTTCTTTTGAATAAGCGTACTCGTCTTCATCTTAATGTGTCTACTTGAATCAAGGGGGGTTGACCTTTATTTATAGCTCACTATTTTACCAGTTAAAGTTAATGACCGGAATTTAAGCTCTTTTAAGTTGTTACTTTATTTCCTTTTAACTTTGTTTAACTCGGTGGGTTTGCATTTTAATTTAGTTTTTGGTTTTAACTTGTTTATGATTTTGTTTGCAGTGTAATATATTCTACGTTAAGATACAATGAAAAACAGTTTATTTCAACCGTTTATCAACAAGTTTTAATCGGCCTGAAATATCATTATTATTAGAGGAATAATACGTTTGTTTTTCAAAGTAGCCTTCACAAGGCCCCAATCAGTGCCTGATCTGCATCGGGTTTATCGCATCTACCCTAACTATTAAAGGTTGGTTATGCCCTATCACATAAAATGAATATTTGACGTCCGTTATTTTTTATTGTTTCTTTATATGGCCCAGTGAAACTTTTTCTTTTCATCTGGTGTGTTTATTAAATTACTTGTAAAATGAATTTATTATAAATAGCGTTTAATCAAAATCGATTAGCAATTCTTAATTTAATGCAAATTACGGGACTAAACATGGGTGGATAAGTTTGATCTCATTATTTGTACTTTTGTACGAACTGAACGAATATTATACGTATTTCAAATACATTCATATTAAAATGTGAAACTTATATGGGACCAACAATAGGCTAATTTTGACCATCCAAAAAATATTATTGAAAGTACCTATTACTATTTTATAATACCACATATAACTCAATATAGTACATATAACTGTATTCATAAAAGTTTGTTTTTAATTTATGTTAAAATGTTAATATTATATTTATTTTAAGTGTTTATAAATTCAAACAACTATAAAATATTAACTAGAATTACAACTTGTTTGCAGAATTTGTTGTAATTCGGATTCATCCCCTTAAGATCGTTCATCCCTCGGATTTATAAGGAGTGCAAGTAATTAATTTTTTTAACTCGCGGACAGTGAAAGTGTCACCTTTTTTTTTTAATGACCCTTGTATCATAATATGTATTTAAAATAGGGGAAAAAGATTTAACTACATAAAAACTTTTTTTTTTAAATAAATAGTTTACTTACAAAGAAAGAAGTAGTATATTATGTTACTTGATTATGTTGACCTTGGCATATAATTGCCGCGGTAAAGAAAAAACTCACTTCACAGTCGTGTAGCATATGCTATTTTTTCGGAGGTAGCAGACAATGAATAACTAACTTTTTTTAAAAAATAAAAACAGCGCCCACAAGGAAAAATACACTGCCAATTAGTCTGGCACATAGCTTCCTCGCATCCTATCATGAACTTTATTGTTATATTAACATTAAAGTTGTATTACTTTATTGTTATATTGTTTATCGTGTAAGAACAATTAACATTTTTTAGCGATCTTTAACACTTTATAGGGGTGTCGCTGTAGGTTTTACTAAAAAAATTGTATTTAAAAAAATGTTCGTCTCATTGAATAGATAAGGTTTAATTTTTTCCGACCGAAAATTCCAATTTTAAATTTGAAGTTCACGTTTACGCGAGCATTGCACGTGAACGCTTGAGCGTTGCACGGATAACGTTGTCCAACGAACTCGTCCTGAGCATTGGTAAAATAAACATGTCTACCAAATTCCATCAAAATCGGGCAACATTTACTCAAGTTATCGTCGCACGTTTCACGATTCGCGGACACACAGACAGACAGACAAACAGACAGGCAGACAGACAGACACGGAACCAAAAATGTTCCCTGATGTCTGAAACGGATTTCTGTCTTGGAATTTTTAAAATCGGAGGCATAAAAAACCTTTTTGTTCTCAAAAGTGAACACAATACTTCCGTTACCTTCGGTAAGCTCGGAAGTAATAAATATTTTGATAGCAAACAAAAAGACAAGTTAAAAAAGAACCCTAAAACTATATAAAGTTTATATATAACTAATATAAAACGTATTATAAAACTTTGTATAAAGTTTATATATAACTAATATAAAACATATATAAAACTTTATATAAACTTCTATTTTCATTGTCATTTAACTTAATCCACCAGTGTTTTTATTGTGTGTACTAATTGCCATTGATTGCGTTAGTAGTTGAATTACTAGCGAGTTCCGGCGAACCACGAGGCGAGGTACGAGCGCGAATGTGTAAATGCGGTATAAAAGAGGTTGCAATATAAAAAGAGATAATCAGTGATATCTAGTGGATTTTAATCGTACTAAGAAGCATGTACCCGAGGATGTAAAAAAATTCAATACAGTTTAAAATTTCAGGAGTAATAAAAAGATTTTTTAAGTCCACGTAATGAAACAATGGATTTAAGCTATGTTTTTTAGTTGAAGTTTTTCTTTTGTGGACTTGGTTTTTTTATATAAGTAGTTGGTTGTTTCTTTGGAATGTAAGTCCTTATTATATTTGATTAAAACAAGCTTTCGCCTAGGGAACCTAGGCTTCTTCAGGTTTTTGAAATACTGTAAATTTAGAGAAACAAATGATCAAAATGAAAACGAATTTTGGAAAAGAAAGTCTTACCAAAGTTAATTTTGATTGTTTTAATGTTTTTTTGAAAAGAATTAATTTTATTTTTTTAAATGACATTCCTAATCAAAAATTTTGAATTATTTATTTTTATTTGTATTAAATATAATATTTGTGTAAATGTTGCTTAATTTATTGGTGTCTTGTTTCAAGTTTATGTTGTTAGTATTTGATTTTATGTATAACATTTCAAGTGTAAGTCGTTTTTGGTGGTGTTTTTCAGTGTGTAGAATATAATATTTATCTGTGTCTAATGTGTGTTTAGTGTTGTGTGCGTGTTCTAAATTTTCTTTTCCAAAATTCGTTTTCATTTTGATCATTTGTTTCTCTAAATTTACAGTATTTCAAAAACCTGAAGAAGCCTAGGTTCCCTAGGCGAAAGCTTGTTTTAATCAAATATAATAAGGACTTACATTCCAAAGAAACAACCAACTACTTATATAAAAAAACCAAGTCCACAAAAGAAAAACTTCAATTAGAATTCTACCTATGGATCAGAAGATGACACTTCACCAAAGACTACAAAACATTTCACCATCACTTCGAACAGACTACAATAACTTACTTGAATCCAACAAAAAACTTGAAAAAATTAAACAAGACATCACCTTCCTTACAAAATGTAAACATAATAATATTTTTCCATCCTTTATTTCCAACATTCTCGTAAATATATCTTCGTTAAAATTAGAAAATGCCCCTCACAATAAAAAATTAGACCATATAACAACTAAAACTAGTATTGCTTTGCTAAACACATCTTTGGAACTTAAACACTGGAAATTGAAACACAATAAAGATCACATAATTAATATTACAAATAATTTCTTTTCTAAAATATTAACCAACAAGGACCTGACTGAAAAATGTAAATCTCACATAAAAATAACTACTGAAAAATACATTAAATCTATCAAAGAAACACAAAAATCTAAATTCGACAATCTTTTGAAAAAACAAAACACTGCAATATCTAATACTATTAAAATTAATGATAATTGGATTAGAAATCTTACCAATGTTACTCTTCCTCCAGAGGTAAAATATATATTGTCTCTTGGACCCAAATTTTGCTATACTAACAACATTAACAAAAAACAAATTTTCGATTTAATAAAAGACACCGAACACATAATAGAAAACACTAACGAAAACATTGACCAAAAAAACGAACTACGTGGCAAATTTACAAACATAGTAACTAATTCATTACACAACACACATAAAAAGAATAAGCACACAAAACATGATTCCTACATAAACTCATCCATTAAAAAAACGAAACAATTCATAAAAAATAACCCAGATATTTTAATACTTAAAGCGGATAAAGGTAACACAACAGTCATTATGAACAAATCAGAGTACACAGACAAATTCAATCAACTAATACAAGACCCAAACACTTACACAATTATTCCTAAATACAAAAACAAAGATAAACAAAGAGACCCCACACTTAAAAGACAAACCCAACAAAACAAATTAATTAATCGTTTACACGAAGAAAAAATCATTAATTTCCCAACTAAAAAATCTTTGACAAATTATACAGCAGTTCCCCCTAGAATTTATGCTCTTCCCAAAATCCACAAAAATCCTGTTTCTCTCAGACCCATAGTATCATGTATAAACTCCCCTTCTTACAACCTTTCTAAATTTCTCTCAAACATGTTATCTCCTTTTAGGAATAGCTATAATTTTAATATCTCCAACGCATATCAACTGATTGATCTAATCAAAGATATTCCCGACCTAGATCCAAATGATTCCCTTATCTCACTTGATGTCCAATCTCTTTTTACATCGATTCCCCTGGACCTAGCTAAAGACCTCACTAAGTCCCTTTGGCCCAAAATTTTTACCCACACCCAAATTTCTAAACCACTTTTTTATGACATAGTAGATTTTTGCCTTGACTACACTTATTTCTCCCACAACAACGTCCTTTACTTACAAAAAGAAGGCCTCCCTATGGGTGACCCTTTATCACCTGTTATTGCCGATATTGTCCTAGACAAATTATTCTTTGATGTCATACCCCAATTTAATTCCCACATTAAACTCTTCAAAAAATACGTTGATGATAGCTTTTTCATAATTAACAAAAACCACATACCCTCCCTTCTTAACAACTTCAATAACTACCACCCCAACCTCAAATTCACCATAGAATCTGAAGAAAACAGTGCCCTTCCTTTTCTCAACATAAAAATAATAAAAACTAACGATAACAAACTAACATATAAACACTACACAAAACCCACTTATTCAGGCAGACTCCTCCATTTCTATTCACACCAACCATATTCTTACAAAATTAACTGTGCTAATAACTTCATTAATCAAATCCTTACCCTCTCTGATAAACAATTTCATAACGAAAACATATCATTTATAAAAGATACACTTAATAAAAATAATTACCCTAACAGAATAATTAATAAACTACTCCAAAAACACAATAACAACATTAACAATACCTCACAAAATACGACACCTCCCGTTTTAGCTAAATACTACACCCTGCCCTACATAAAACACACTACTGAACAAATTAAAAAATTGTTTCGACCTTATAATAATATCAAAATAGCTCAAAAAAATTCCACCACCCTAAAATCAATTTTATACTCCAAACTCAAAGATTCTATCCCTCCTCTGCAACAAAGTAACATCGTATACCAAATTAACTGTAAACAATGCCCTGCAACATACATAGGAGAAACTTCACAACAATTCAAAAACAGATTTCATCAACATATTAAAGACATCTCAAATAACAACACTAACACAGCTATATCAGAACACGCACACAACACTAAACACACATTAGACACAGATAAATATTATATTCTACACACTGAAAAACACCACCAAAAACGACTTACACTTGAAATGTTATACATAAAATCAAATACTAACAACATAAACTTGAAACAAGACACCAATAAATTAAGCAACATTTACAAAAATATTATATTTAATACAAATAAAAATAAATAATTCAAAATTTTTGATTAGGTATGTCATTTAAAAAAATAAAATTAATTCTTTTCAAAAAAACATTAAAACAATCAAAATTAACTTTGGTAAGACTTTCTTTTCCAAAATTCGTTTTCATTTTGATCATTTGTTTCTCTAAATTTACAGTATTTCAAAAACCTGAAGAAGCCTAGGTTCCCTAGGCGAAAGCTTGTTTTAATCAAATATAATAAGGACTTACATTCCAAAGAAACAACCAACTACTTATATGTTTTTTAGGCTCTAAAGTTACTATTTCACAGCCTACCACGGAAAAAAAATTTTTTGTTGTAGATAATGATTCGTGGAACTGATTCGTCAACCCACACCTGCACTCGGATAATTATAAAAACAACATTATTTAAATCTATTCCTTCTGTTTTTTTCTCGTTAATCCTTTTTGTGTGAATCTTATTTTATCGTCGACATTGAATTCTGAGAAATTAAAAGACTTGGGTTTAAGAAAGTCAAATAATGTAACGTTTGAAAGCAACGGAAAAAAAAAAACAAAAAAAAACTCATTCTTCTCATCATAATATATTATCATCCTGTCTAAACCAAAATTATAATGAAGAATACAGCAATTTCCGGAAATCATTTAATTATATCTAACATAATTAAAGTATGTATATAACATGTTAAAATAGATGAAAAGACTATAAAAACTATCTTGTATATTCTACGGTATTATCAGTCTCTACCAGTCTACTAAACTAATTAGTTTTTCACTAAAAATTTAATAAAATGTTATAATTATTCAATTATTTAAAATCCTATAACTTCCAAACATAAATCACTTGTTTTCTTTTATTTTTATAATAATAATTTTCGTTATAACGAAAATTATTCCGTTAGTAAGAATTTTTGTAAGTAGAGAAGTAGTGTTTTTTTGAAGTAGAGATTTGTCTATGTTTGTAAGTTTTAGTTTGAATTTTTGAATAATCTTATTTGTGATGTATTCAATGCTTGATCCAAAATAACCATTGGTTAATAGATAGTTGGGTCGTTTTCAATAAATTGGGCATTTAGCTTTTTCTAAATGCTGAAAAATAAAAAAATTATAGTTAGAAAATTTAAATTATTAAAGTTAGACATTTTTGATACTCCCTGGTCCCTTTACTATCCTAATTATGTTTTCGGGCAATTATACGCGAGTTCTATGCATCCTGATTTTTTAAAGTTTTTTATTTAATATCGTAATTTTTATGTCACAAACGTTACCATTGAAAACTGCACTATTTAATACTCTCCTCAGTTTTCCTGCAGTGATAATCGTTCTAAATGAGAATTTTAATCACTTAACGTGTAAGAGACCCTCATTTATTTAACTTTATTCGTAAATGTAAAACAATTACCAACGTGTGTCACATACGTTACCTACAATATTAGATAAGTTCCAATATTTTTAGTTTCAAAGCTGATAATTTTAAAGTAATGAGCTGTAATTGTTATAACAACATATTTTAAACAAAACAATATACTTCCTTGCATAAATTATTAGCAAAAGTAATTTTCAGAAAAAAAAAAGAAATTCATATATTTGAGTAACGTACGTGACATAGGACAATAAGTTGCATTGGGAAAATAAAAATGTAAAATATACACCAATGAAAAAAAAATATTTTTTTAAATATTATATATCTATATATATGTCTTAAATATATTTTTAAGAAAAATCATTGCACTTTAATCATTGCAAAAAGAAACGATTTTACACAAAATAATAGAAATTACAATAAAAAAATATTAAGTAAAAAAAAAAGATCGTATAACATGAGTAACAATTATTTGTATCACAATTAATTCCCAATTTTTCATCCAAACATTTTTCTTAGTGAAATGTTGATAATTCGTGACAAGAAACTCATTTGAAAATATAATTATAAATTGGTCACATACTACGGTACCAAAACAATTCTAAAAAGTAATGTCCGTGACAAGTAACGTACGGGACAATCAAAATCTATTTTAAAATATATCTATGAAAAAATATTATAAGCTACAATAATTAAATAAAATAATTAACTCGTTAAGATAAGAATCTAAAAACCTATCACGTAACAACAATTAAATTTTAATATTAATAGCATTTCATAGTGAGAAGGTGGTAACGTATGTGACATTGCTTTTGTAGTTGACGTTATGTAGCGTCGCTCCTGATGAAAGGACAGCAACATGCCAACTTAAGGTAAAACTGTATACATCAATGGGTCTAAAAAACGTCATCCATAAGTTCCAACCCCCTTGTTCCCTCCCCACCATATGCAGTTTATTCGGTACGTAGTTTTTCACACCAAAGTTAGGGACAGCTATATTCTGACTTATAGCAATACCTTCGTTTAAAATAGAAGGATCTCTGTTATAGACTCTCGTAGCCAAGGCTACCATAAAAAATTGAACCAAGTATCATTTTAATCTAACAACTATAACATAAATATAGTTACATCTTTGTGAACATTAGAAAATATACCCGGGGACAGTAACGTACGTGACATTTTATTTTTTTTTAAATTTTGTTGATTGTTGTATTTAAAATTTAAAAGCAGAAAAATGTTCCTTTCATTCTCCTTAAAAGAACGCATTAATTAAAATAATTACAATATACTTTTTGAATTACACCTCTTCAAAGGTCGGAGACATAAAATGCCCAATTTATTTTAAATCGACTCAGTTCACATAAAAAAGTCTTTTACATTAATTAAGTCTAAGTTATCGGACATTTAAATCAGGCGTCGGCAACCTTTTTCCACTCGCGTACTCACGGGCTCATAATCATAATTTTACCTATAATTGGTCGGGTTAACCAGTTTCTAAATTATGATACCCGGGATTCCTAATCTACTAAAGGTTATTTTTGTACCCATTGTTTTGAAAAATAATTCTGTATATTACTCACATTAAGTTCGAAGGAAGTGACATAGTTATTAGCTAACTCAAGGAAGCAAACATATAAATAAAAGTGCTGGAACCAATAAAAACATCAAACACTATGTGTCTCCAATACCCATGAAACTAAATATATTATATTTCGAAATATGGTTTATATTTAGACATTATTAAGGTTGGACAAACATTGAGATGCAGGGCAGGGTAGCACAGTTTTAACAACAGCAGAAATATACGAGACCGCGCGAATTGAGGCGTCAGAGAATAATGTTTTAAATTATGTTTTTGGCCGCCGGATTCACTAGCGTCGCGTCGGGTAGGCTTCATGAAGTGTATTACTGCCAGGGCAGTGAACATGCCTATCTTCAGTGAACATGCCTATGAGTAGGGCAGGCCCTACTCTGTGTCTCAATTAGGTTTCGTATATTTTTGCGGTTGAAGAAAACGGTGCTACCCTGGCCAGCGCCGCTTGTATGAGGTTAATACAAGAATAATTTTTATTACGTACTCGTATTTTCGCTGAAATCATAACTTGAAATAATAAAATATTTAACCCAAAATAAATATTTTTAAAGCTACCGAGAAGATGCTGCTCAAAAGAGTTAGGGCACAGTTTTAAGCAACAGAGCACAATAGAGTTAGGTATTTAAAAATATGTATTATTTTTACATATTATAATACACGTCGAATACGGCGCTTCTCATATAAACTTAAATTCTATCTAATCTGTTTTATCTATAAACTGTCATTTGAAATTCTTATCAACTTTTAAATATCAACTTAGTCTGCACTCTTTATTTTGTTTTTTAAATATTGATAATCTGAGACGGGCCAAAGAAAATGGCTCCACATGAATAGTTTTGTTTCGATCGTCCTGATTCAATACTGCCCAACATCTTAATAGTATTAGGGCAAGGCTCACCATCATAATATTAGTAGGGCTCATCATTGGTAGAAAAAAACTAGAATTAGACACAGCTTAGTTGAACAAGACTCAACATTAGTTGAACAAATTAGTTTAGGAGAGCAGAGAAAATTTGCGCTTAGAAGGGGGTAAGATTAATCCGCGAGATACATCAGACAGTGTAATATGGCTTTCGATGAAATTGAGTTGAAAACCCCTGTTCTATTAGTTTATAATAGTTAAATCGTTTGATTCTTTGTTTGTTTATAATTCCTGTTAGACAATTAGCTGGTTAAGTTTATTCTTTGAGATTTATTTAGCATGTTTTTGTACATTTTCACGGTTATATACGCTACAAGTTAGTAGGTTATACATATTCAAGGTCTGTATAACGTTATAGTAGTTAACTACTGTTGAAATGTGTTTATAGTTGTTCTAATTAAACGTTGTTTTCTAGTTGTAGGTAGAAGTTAAACTTTAATATGTATGCTCATGAAGAAATAATTTCCAACTGTAATTAGCGTCACTCAAATTAAGATATTATTGGATAATTATACCTTAAGTACTCGAGGATTTTTTTTACGGAAAACTACTTAAAGGAGGCAGTGTTGTCATTTATTTAATAGTAGTGTTTTTGCTCTCAAATAAACAATTTGTTGTCACAGTTTTATTTTCCATTGTAATTAATGGCATGCTTCGGTCTGAAGTTTCGAGCTAAACTGAAAAGTTTAGAAGATACACGCGATCCTTGCGTTAGAATGCCTGATTCATGGAGATTGGAACAGACAAATCTCTTGTGGATAAATTGCCTGTGATCTTTTAACTTGTAAAACATCCAATAAAGTTTCTCAAGACATCTCTCTTAACCCTTTTTCTTGAGTTCATAGGCCCTTAAGTGTAACATAACGGTCTTTATAATGCCCTTTGACTCCCGTAACATTTTACTTGAATATTTATAGATCAGATTAATCTTATTAGTAACATTTGGTATTCTTATCTTATAGTGATTAAAGCACAAAGAACTAAATTGATTACTTGAGGGTAAGTGCGAAGTGAAGGATTCGCAATCTATAGTATGAATGAGCCCGTACAGCACAATGTAAGGTCAATAGCTTGATTCTTAATAGAATCGAGGCGGCCTTAACTTGGATATTTGGTGTCAACATGAAACTATACCTCAAAATGTTCACAACCTGAAATCTAGAGTTTCGGGTACTCCCAACTTGCATGAAATCCTCCAACCACTGCAAAGACCGACTTATCTGCGGATATTTCGAATCCCAGAGAAGATAGGCATGTTTCACAATCATTCTCAGATCGAGTAGATGTGTAAAGTAGATACTTAATAACCTAATTGTGTGTTGATAAGGGCGAAAAAGAAATGGTTTATAATATATTATGTACTTTATTTATAGAACCCTGCTTTTATAAATTTTAAATCCATTTTTTATTTTACGGTTTATTGTTCAGAGCCTTTAGATTAGACGACTATAAGGACGGTAAGTTAGTAATCTAGGTTTATTAGTATTGATTTTAAGACCGCAGCAAAAGAACAATATCTAATTAAGGGGTTAAAGGTCAACATTATTATTTAATTTACTCCAAATTAATTTTTTATTCTTCGTCCAAATGTCCGGCGATCTAAACGAAGACCTAAAGAATGTATGACCTCATACATATTGATTTCAAAGCCTCATAAGCAAAACATTTCCTATTTAAGGTTCAAGGCTAAAAATATTTTAATATTTTTTTTCATTTTTATTATGAAATATGCATTGTAATAATGCTAATGACGTAGTATATATAGTACGTAATATACGATTAAATTACGAACTTTAAAAATAGAAATACGTTGCATATTAATTAACATTTTATTCTGAGCTTATAAAATATGTATCAGAATACGATAAAAGCAGTGTAACTTAACCAAGCTTTAGGTTTAATGTGTTTCCGGGTAATAAATATTATTCTTTCGATAAAAGCAAATGTTAGGTAAAATAAACTACGATAGGAATAGGATTTTAAACTCTAGTAATAATTCTAAGAAACATCTACTGCTATCTACATGAATACCTTGAATTGTCACCTTTAGAAAAAGACCACACCTTTTCTAAAAATTCAAGAAAGGAATAAAAATAACTATTTCTAGAAAGATAGCCTTTCTTATATTTAACTTGCTTTATTTTTATCTCCAAATCTTTTAAACTAAATTTGAACCAGTTCTCGAGTACCTAGATAACTGAAACATGCTGTTATATAATATGTATATCCGATGACAATGCAATAATCAGTCATTAGTTTTACAAAAAATTAAATTTTACAATATTACAAAATTTATGCATGTCATCACAGTTTATTTTTGAATTATTATTTTACAATTTCTATGTAATAAACGTTTACTTCATATGATAACGGGTTTACACGTGGTCAGTAGCTAATGAAGGTTAATAAATCTTGCTAAAAATAAGTTGCTAATAAAAAAAAATTATTTTTAATTAGGTTTCAAATCAAGTGGTGAATTATCAGACGTAACAAAATAAACGACGTTGGATAAGGAACTAGGAACTGATTGTCTTGCACGGGGAACTTTTGTATTTTGTTCTTAATTTCAACCTCTCCAAAGCCGTCGATTTTCATACAAGCTGCTTCCCGAGCTTGTTCATTCTTTTAAATTTTAGAATAAACAGCTCTTTTAACCTGTAAGCATTGGCGTTGTCGATACTGCACAATTTAATGTTATTTCAGCGAGACAACGTAAATAAGCAAATAAGCAACACGTAAATCAACCACACACGTAATTCAAACGTAAATAAGCAAAAAAGAATCATGAAAATCGAACAAAATACATAAAAAGAAACCATTTTGACTTTTGCAAACCAATTTTGGAAAAAATTGGTTACACAGATGACTGTAATCTTAGTCTACAGTCTACATACAGTAATGAACTTCTCTAAATTGACCTGTCCACACTTGTTCAGTTTATGTCAAGCAGTATGAAGTACCCACTTGCTTAAGTAAATAGAGAAGCGTTCTATTTACTTAAGTAAACAATTTACTAAATCAAACACTAGCTCAAGTTCTAACTCAAGTTGTTTACATGATGCAAGAAACTAAATTTAACTACTTGTGTTAGCAACTTGCTTTAGCTACTAAACACGTCTAAACATGGCTTACATTTTCTGTTTCCTTTTGAAATTACGAAATTAGTGAATTTTTTTACAGGAAAAAAGAATCGTAGTTTTAATTCTCAGTCCAAACTAAATTTTCACTTGAAGAAATGTTGCGCTTTTAATCGATAAAATATAAAATCGATTTAATGTCGCTCTTTTTTTTTTGAAAAAAAAAAAAAAAAAAAAAATTGAGTGAACAAGTTTTGTAAAACAATAATATTAAAGGAAAATTCGATTATTTTTAAGCTAGATAAAGAATAAATAATTTCAAGATAAAAATAACTTTTTATATACTACGTTTTTAAATTTTCTGTTGAATCGTATGTTAGTGAAAAAAAAAAAAATAGTTCCGAATTTATTTACTTCACACAAATGACAACCATCGACCATTTAGAGAGCTGATCTTAAACCTATAAAAGGACAAATCTTTGTACAACGGATCTTCCCAACACCAAATCTAAACCGTGTCATCGATATATTTGAAATAATATAATCGATATATTTCCTGTTTTACTGTCATTGAATGTTTATCTCTTTTATAAAAATCACAAATTTGAAACCCGTCAAAATGAAGATTGCGTAAATATGGGATATGGCAAAACAAATAAAATAACTTGTAGATTTTTTCCGAACTAACTTTCCATACAGCTGAAAACCAATTAAATTCTGCTGAAAGGTGGCTAAAAGTATTAAAATAATGCATTGTCATCGTGTTCTGCGCTATACTAAAAGTTTCGAATGTCTAGCTATTCGGGAAGTTAGTTAGAAATCGATTGCCAGATTTGTACCGGACAATCAAACAAACAAACAAGAAAGCAAGCTAATAAAAACGTAGTAAAAAAAGCAAGCTAATAAAAACCTAGTAAAATAATGACGCTTTATAGATTTTGTTAATTTAAAAATTTCAACATAATTAAATAATTAAGTAATGATTGATTATGGTATTGTCATTTTGTTTATGTAATAAACAATTTCACGCAAATTTCCGCTTTTTAGGCAGTCGTGAAGTGAGTCAAATTTTGATAACAAGATTTGGAGACAAATTAATTAATAATTACGTAATGACTGATTATTGCATTGTCGGGATTACATAATCTGGGCAAGTTTCAGCCTTCTAGTCGGGAAGTGGGTCAAATTTAGGTTACACGATTTTAAGACAAACAAATTAATTAATTAATTAAAAAATAGTAAACTAATTAATTATATAATGACAAAGTACTGAATTGTCATTAGGATTACATAATCTATGAAAGTTTCAGCTTTCTAGGTAGTCGGGAAGTGGGTTATATTTAGTTTATAAGATTTGGAAAAAAGTGAAGTTAGTTAAATAAAGTGAAAAAGCATACGACAATTAGGTGGATTTTAACTTTATTTCTGTATACTTATTCTTCTAGGTGTTTGATTAACAAGTTGGCAGTTTATCACCGAGTTTTCAACCCGGTACTAACTTAATATCTGAACATGAAACCAAGTAATAGAGTAGTCGATTAACTAAAAGATTAAAACGAGGAGGGATTTTAATAGTTAGTTGAGATTTTCTTTCTAGTCATATTATTAATTGACATTCATTTTGGTGCAATTAACTTATCACATTCGCTCTTTGAATTTTTTCACGAAGTCCCACGAAATTGTTAAAAACTTGTTTTAATCTATTGTAATTTCTAAGTATGTATTGGAGAAAAAATAATGACTTAGCTTTTACTTCCTTCGAAAAAAACAAAAATATAAACAAACAAAGTAAATAACAATAAAAAGTAGGTAGAGACCCGGGCAATATTCCCTCTATTAGTAATAGCCTCCTCGGTTATTATAAGAGAGTTCTTTGGGTTTTAGTTCATTCCCTAGGGAACTTAAAATTGTTAAAAGGCACATGCTTACCTAACTTATTACCAACTCGGGGCAATAATTTTCTCTTTCGAACCACTAACTTTAACCGAACTTTTCTTATCTTTTATTTCTTTACTTTGGTGTTCTTTCCTTTTCTAACTTATTAAAAATCCTTAACAAAGTGCTCTCTTTTCTGTATAACTATACTTCTAATATAAAACCGTATCCTTTTTTTCCGTATTTACCCTCTATTCCATTTTTTAAAAAAGTATTTTTTAATATAAACTCTCTTTTTTTTTTTAAAAAAAGGAGTCTAAAATAAATATGGAATTGAGAATATGTGTAATAAAAATTCTGATCTTATAAAAATTTTGGTATAAAGTATAATATTTTGGACCTCTTTTTTTCCAAACCACACAAAAAAAGTGTGTATATATACATATATATAAATAACAAAAATTCACATATTATTTATGCTTTTATTATTATTTTATACTTCAATGAAGATGGTCCTTTTTCTAAACCCCTTCTTTTTATCTAAGCATGGTTTCAAAATTAAATTTAAATGTAATACATTTTCTGGAAAGTAGACACAAAAATAAAATAATTCTCAGATATTTCACTCGAGTATAACCTCATAAAATGTACAAATATCTAATGTGTATTTTTCTTTTTAGGGAATGATCAAAGATATTAAGTTTTCTAGTTTAATTAAATTATACCTTAGAATACTTATTAATTTAAATTAATTTTTCTATTAATGGATAAAAACTTTTCAAATTACTTCATTTTACAATTAAACGAATGCTTTATCTTGTAAGCGATGTCATGATTAATACTTGGGCGAAATCTATCGTTATTTCTCCCTCTTGGGCTTTTGTTTGAGTCTTTTTGCGTGTTATTTTGGAGTTTTAGTTATCAAAAATAGTATTATCAATTAAAATACGAGTTTAAGAAATCAAGATGTAAAAGATGAAATATTCTAATCTAAAATTTGGACTTTTAAGAATTTCCAACTCCAAAATGTAATTTTACTCTACTTAAATGCTCAATTTTACTAACGCTTAACTAATGAATTTTTGAGTTCCTTCAACCTCAGACAGTCCAATTCAAACTTTACTTCATTTTTTTTTTCAAGTGTATTTGATTTCTTTTTCTTACAGTGTAGTATATATAAAAAAGTACAGTCATGCACTGCGAAGAAATCTGCGTATTATTGGCTTATGATAATATAGGAAAATTTTGGTTTAGAATTTGGATGGGTGGAAAAAAATTGGTGCACAAGGGTAAGGGGTACAAAAGTCAAAATAGTATATACCCTTCAAGATGCATGTCGCTGGAAAGCTCTTTAAGAGTACAGTAATTGTTGTTAAGTACAATTTGGTCATATTTTCATATAAGAGGGGGGTAAAATGGAAAAAACGCATTTTTATGCTATTTTTGACCTTAAATTGTCAACATTTAACCCCTAAATGGACTCCAGAAATTCTGGCCAACAAACTCGTCCTTTCTTTTGATATTATTGTCATTTTAAAATTTGTTTGGATTTTTTAAGTGTATTCTAAGCAGTGGCGTAGCTAGACCATTAGGGGCCCTCCCGCAATAAATTTTTGGGGGCCCCTCACCAAAGAAAATCAATGAGCAAAAAAAACAAAAATACTCTAGCGTTTCAATTGGGGGCCCCCTCGACGTTGGTACAAGGATAGTAATTCCAGTTATTTCTGGATTTGGGGGCCCCCCCGCAATGCGGGCCCGCGCGGGCCCATAGTTACGCCACTGATTCTAAGGTGAGATATCGTCTGGAGTGACACATACATATATACATACATAAATAAGTGTTAAATTTCAGGAATCGATTAAGAATAGTCTGAAACGGATTTCCATGGAGAAAATTTTCAAAATTTCGCATTACAAAAATTTTGAAGCCATTGCAATAGCTTAATTTTCTTCGAAAATTCGCTAAAAGAAAAGGAAAATCATATGCTTGATAATGAACTGTAAAAGCGCAATATCTATTTTGATCTAATTGGTCTTTTGAAACTTCATAATCGAACATTTCCATTGTAGTATTTCCAATGTAGTAAACTTTACTTTCTAATACGTCTAGTTTCACAAAATATGATTAATTATCTACGATTTCTAACTGCCTGTGCATCACAAAACACTTAGGACTTTAAATGTATCGTATTAACTGTTTACATATTTTCTCTCTATCTGGTGTAACATAATTGTTTTGTAGAGTTTTAGGACTGGGTTGTATTCCCTGCGGGCCTGTTGGAGTGTCTCGCGAGTTAGCGCCTGCTTTTCAGCCCTTTGCAGCTTCTAACTTTGCCATTAGTTTAGGTGCTTTGCGGTATCTCTTCGGATCCTTGTCTTTCTTCAACTTACTTCCTTAGGGTTGGAACTTTGGCCTTGTTTCATTGAACAGCCTACTTGAAATTTGACAAAGTTCATCTTTATTAGCTGAAGCTTTGTAATTATCTCTAACTTAAAAAAAATAGAGTAATATTTATACTATTAAATACTTAAAAACTAAAGAAGTAACAGCTTTGATGTTCTTAAGACATCTTTAGACAAAATTGAATGTTTTATAATTAATGCCGAACAAATGGCTTTCATTAAATTATAAGTTACTAAGATATGCATAACAAGTGCGAGTAGTAGAGTATGTTGGTTAATAGATTAGCTGTATTTGATTGCGTGCCTCATATTTAATTAGCGACCTCCCGATTTTATGATTTGAGGGTCTGATACCCTGGATGACAATTTCAACGGAGGGTGTGCTATCGATTATAAATCAATATGTGTCACTTTGCATCCTTATTCATGACTTCTTTTAAAACATAAGTTCTGCTGAAAGAATTAATTTTCTCGGCTCTTTGGTAAGTATTAATAATGTAAGCTCTAATGATAATAATCTGGGGGCAAGGCAGTGCCCCGCCAAGTCAAGCAGCCGCACCATCCTTTATAATAGAACCAACTCAAGGCACTTTGGACTGACCCCTTCTATTATCCTATTAAAAATACTAATTAAATTAAAGTAAAAAAATTCACACCTCCACCTATATTAGTTACCTAATATATAATATGAGCCTATAGTTTTTGTTTCATTGACACTGACAAACTGACTCATCATAATTTATTCTAAGACACTTCTAGCAATCCTAGAAACTTGAAATTATGTATATATAAGTAGAGTTTAACAGACACAAGGGTACTAAGTGATATACGACACTCCATAACATTTTATTTTAAAAAAGATCTTAATATAAAGCTTAGGGTAAATATTCATTAAATAACAGCAAACTGTTTCACCTCTTTGTGTTGCGTAATTGACAAGTCAGAAAATTATTTAAGTAGGCACTTTTTTACTTTAGCATCCCCCTTGGTTCTAAACAATAGTCTGCCCTACAAATGACTACTTGATTAGACTAAGGGATATGATCACAATTATATACACAAGTGTGATATTCCTTTGTTCCATGGTACATTGGAATAAATATCCCTTCGTCTTAATAGTAAATTAGACTAAGAAATATATATGCTACTCTGTATATGTTCCTTTGTCTAAATAACTTCTATATAGGGGGGATATAGGGGGGTGCTAAAGTAAAAAAGTACCTTTAACGTAAATTTAAGTAAATTTAAACGTGTTGTGATTTGGGAAAGAAAAAAGGTTGCTTTTAATTAAAATATTGTATTTGTGTTGTCCTTTTGTCGTATTGAGCAGCACTTATATTTGTTAAATAAAATTATAATCTCTATTAAATTTTAAGAGGCCGGTCTGTATTTGCATTAGCAATTCGCTATAAGTAAGCACGGATTGTCTTGTCGGTAGGAACCAATCATATTTAACAAATTTACGACTCTTTCATCGCTTAATTTCTTAGTTTTCTCATCTCACTTAATTATTAAATTAATGAGCTTTAATTTTTATAAAAGTTGCTTAGGAAATATAAGTCGCAAAAGTCAACTTATAATGATTGAATTTATTATAAATAAATAGAGAAAAAACATAATGTAACTATAATATATCGGAGTAAACAAATAGTTATAATAAAATAAAAAAGATATCTTAATTTTTTTAAGCATAAAATTTTTTTTTTTTACGCGCCTTCCTTTTTCGCATTCAAAATATATATTGCTCTGTTGTGAAGTAAACTATTTGTTTTATGACTTCTGACGCGACTTGCTCTTGCTGTGTATACAACTTTATTGCTTGTATACAATCTCATGCATGTATACAATTTTATTACTGTTGTCAGCTACAGTACCTTGAGAAAAGAATACTTTAGAAAAAAAAAAAAAAAAAAATCTTTTTCAAATAATGTTTCTCGAATATTATAGGAGGCATCTGTGTTGAAAATATTTTTTGCTAGGAGAAAAAAAAATACAAAATAAGAGAATCTATAAAGGATAACAGCAGAAGTTGTATAAGTGAAACAGATATATATAAAAAAGGAGGTAGTAAATGTTAGAGTTTATTGGACAGTAAATGTTGGTACACCTGTGCGCCTTTAGATTTTCAGTTTTCTAAAGGAAGTGTAGAGAATCCTTGCTTGAACTAAGGGCCTAGGGATTCCTCACTTCCTCGACTATCCCTTTCAATTAAGGGAACGGGCCCTTTATTTACTGACAAACGCAACAGTGACATTTATCATTATGAAATGACCGCAAAGCTTCCTCGTCCCTGCCCCTTATTAGATCCGGGATCCTGACCCTTTTGTCTCAGAAAATAACCGAGCCTCAAACTTCATTAGCGGCTAGAAAACAATACAAATGAGAGTTCTCTCCACTGAGCTTTTTCAAATTTTGGAATTAAAGTTTCAAAGATAAAGAGTAGATTGATTTCAAAAAGTTCTATGTGGTTTGTTTCATCTTTATTATAAGTTTTTAATGGTGAAATTTTATCTCGTTAATTATTTTCAGAATTCACGTTTCACCATGAAGCTATTCTATCAATTTCCCCACGAAATACTGTAAAAGATTTTTTCTATTTAATTTAATTTATTCCTTCATTTTTGTTTTTATTATTATTGAGTTCTTATAAATTGATTAATGTTTGAATTATATGAATTTATTTTTCAAACATGCGATAACCCCTATCAATGCCTAATATTTGGCGAGGATCATATTTGTTTAATGCCTACATCCTTCAAGTTGTATGCATCATTTTCAGTTCACCAACATCTTGTGGGGTTGCACTAAACGTTCTAATTCCTACCGCATCCAATCCTTACAATCAAAGATCCTCAGAACCATAGTAAATGCACCCTACTACGTCTCCAACTAAACCTCACACAACGACCTCAACATCCCATTCGTCCGAGACTTAGCCATTTCCCGCTACAGATCCTTTTACCAGTCAGTTTCCTTCCACACAAATCCCCTTATCCGAAACCTGTCATCCAAAACCATTCCTGATAACCCTCCCAGGCGCCTGAATGCTAAGCAAAAAACACCTAAGCTATGTAAATTAATTAATTATAATCACAGCCAATAAGCTCTATCACTAGATAGCTGTCTTATATCTGCCAATATCAAGCCACTACTATAATCTGATCATTATTGCTTATAACAGTAAATTGTAGTTGCAATAGTCAATAAATGTTAAAAAAGAAAAACCAACATCTAAGGAACGTTTACCCGTCTTTCCAGGACCGATTTTCATAGAGGGTTAAAATAGAAAGCTAAGAAGGTAGTTAAAAAGCCTCTTTATTTAGGCTAAAAGCTTACTTATCTTTTCTCTTCTCCATTATCTTTAATCCATTATCAAGGTTTACTAATCCATTATGATATATAATAATCCATTATCTAAGGTTTAATGTTGTTGAATTCCTAGTTCACAAATAAAGAATAATTTCATGTTTACTAATTATATAATATATTGCTACCTTCAGGAAGGAGATTTACCAATTTTATGTATTGCTACTATTTTTATACATCCTATTATAGAAAGATAAATTTAAATGTTTTTTTTATGTATATAGGGTGGCCACGATAAACTGGCTCACCCTATTATCTCTTTTATTTTTGAAGATAGAGAAAAAGTGTAAATTAATGGTAACTCACTCTCCTTGGATTTTCACATAGTTTAATTGATTTCAAAAATATTTTTTCTCATAGTTTCGGTGGTATCTCTCTCAACTTTGTAATCTTAAATGGTAACCTATATTTTTTATATTTTTTTTTTCTAAAATTAGATTGCTTTTGAAGAAAAATGAGCCTTGAAACAACAAAATCGGTTGAGAATTGACAGAGATATTCAGTTTTCAATATAACAAAAATGCTAAGGTTAAATTAGCAATCAATTTGTCACAAATCGAGCCCTTGCCCATGTATTAGTTTTTTATCGAAGAAAAATGTAGAAAAAGTTGATATTGAAATATGTACTTTTGTCTCTACTGCAAGTGTAGTGTACATTCACGAACTCAGATGAATATCAATATTTAATTCTCTTTAAAGGACTATTTAATTGCTAATTAGGACACCATCCTACCTTTTTTTTAATTCAGGAAAAAGTAATTTTCTCAAATTGTCAATCATAATAAAGTTAAATTATCTAAAATTGAATTTCTTTATTGCTGAATATAAATTTCTTTGAAACTCATTTATAATTTATCTGTCTCTTTTCATTTAACATTTCGTTTTGTAACTTTTCCTCTTCTATAGAGGAAAAGTTCTTACATAATTAAATTTTGTTAGAAATATAGTTTCTGTATTATTGTTTTATTTCTACAGAATTGTAGAAAAATATAGTTGAATTGTTAGAGGTAAAGGGTCGCGTTGTCATTTGTCTGCGAAGCGAGGGGTTGGTTGTTATTGGTCACGTACAAAGACATCCCCCCTTTTCAACTGCTTCTTCTCTTGGATGCCCTTGTGTCAGAACCACTACCTCTTCATTGCACTCTGAAACAAATTAAAAATGACTTTGCAAACTATTTTCTTACCAGTTTCATAATAGTTAACACCCCGAGGTAAATTGATTTCCAAACGTGACTTGTTTATTTTTTTTTCTTTTATAACTGGGTGATAAAATCCACCAGGTTCCTGTCGTTGCCATCTCCGAGAGATTGTAAAGTTGTTTGTGTATTACGTCTCCTTGTTCACGTTTTGTACGTTTTCTCTGGCTGTATATCTTGAATTTATCTACGACTAAGAACCACACTTTTTAACTTTTTTAACCACAATATTTTCCATTAAAATCCCTCCTTCTCCCAATGCTCAATCTTTTACCGTTGCTCTTTGGCTCTTTGGCTTCAATGTCTGAAACAGTTCTATATTTTCCTACTTTCTTTTCGTATAAATTAATTAATCTGGTTTTATTATTAACTTTGTATAAGTTGTATTTACCGAGATTTTGTGGTACGTTTAGTGAATTAATCAAAGCGCAATGGATCAGTCAATTGTTAAGAAACCACTATTGCTGTTTGCTACCACAATTTATTGCTCAAAGCAGTCTGACTACTTTAGTAGGTCATAATTAATTACACCAAACGTTTGACAATGGGAACCATAAGGCCTATTCTATATCTTTTTACACACTTTTAACTAACTTCACAAGTTTGTTGACAAATCTTGTTACCTAAATCGGACTTACTTTCCGACTACCTAGAGTGCTGAAACACAGAGTTATGAATTTTCGATTACAATACAATAATAAGTCATTAGTTTTACCCAGCGATCATAGAATCCTCAAACGGAAAGATTTCCACCTCTCCTCTTTATCTACCTAAGTTAGACTACTACCGCTGATCGAGGTATTTTGCGGTTAAAATTGTAACTAAATCTTTTACACCGTTCAAAAGATTTTGAACTTCTTAATTCAAAGAAATAAATTAATAAAATAATATGTCAGTCTGCTAGATTCGAACTCGAGATCTCTTGCACTCGAAGCAATCGCGCATCTCTTACAGCCACCGAGGCTCGGTTTTTTTTTCTTTTCTTTATTTACAAAATAGTACAAAATCTGACTAGTATTTGTTTATATCTTAGAATTCGAGGAATGTCAAAAGATCATAAGTAGTTTACAATTTTAACCGCCAAACAGCTCGACCAGCGCTTAGTGATCTTACACCTCTAGAATACTGGAGTTGGATACCCCTGGTTTTACCTAATTATTAGTATTAGTCGATAAATCGATAAATTTCCGATTCATTTTGGCAGTAAAATTAAAAATAATGTTAACAAACACGACCAGTGACAGTTAAAGTTGGACATTTCTTTTAAAATCATTTAATTTAAAACATGATTTAATTATTTAAAATAAGAAAGTTTGGAAGCCTGGTCCACTTACCTTGGGGCACCTCTAGCTCCTTTGAGACAACTCTTTCCGCTTATAGGCTCCCTCTCCGCCTCAACGCTTACGCATTAACTCCGGTTCTACTAGACCGATTTTCCTTTAAAAACTTTTATTATAATTATAAGTTTTATTATAATTATAAGTTTCCTTAGGACAAATCTTTCAATCTATATTTGACCCTCATTAAAATCAGTAATCGCTCTGAAATTTGGCAGAGAGACTGTTTGTAGTAGACAATATATCAATACATTCCTGTGGAGAAATGTCTGTAAAATTCAAGAATACAGCAATGATGACCACTAACACATAAGAGAGGTTAGAATAGATTACAAGGTTTAAAGTTTGTTTCAAGGTTTTAACAGCCCACAGTACTATACGAGCTTTAACAGTAGGTATATGTAAAGTATATATATATATATATATATATATATATATATATATATATATATATATATATATATATATATATATATATATATATATATTGATGTGCTATCAATATTTTTTGTCAATTGTTGAAAGTGCCCCTATTTTTTATCTTAAGTGATGCTTTAACTGTCATCACTCGCAGTGCTGTGGCTGTTAAAAGAAGTATCCTTTTTTTTAGCATGTTTTATAAAATCGTGTTTTTATTTTTTTAAATATATAATATTATTTTTTTACAAATTTATATCCAAACTTTGAAGTATATCAATATTAAGATATTTATCAAATTATAATCATAGTGAGTCTGTAATGTGATACCAGGGTTGTTTGTGGCCAATTACCAAACTATACTGAGGAAGCGTCTTATCTTAGTTTTTGCTATTTTGTTTTTAGTGATCAGAACTAAACTTTTTTCAACTCTTTTTTATTTATTTTTTTCTTCAACTATCGTTTAGGTTTTAGAATACTTATAATGTAAATGTTATAAAACTTGTATAATGTAGTTTATTAGTGCATATAAAATAAAACATGGTGATTAAAGTATAAATTAAAAGTATTTTAATTAGAGTATTTATTTTACAAAAGGAGATAGTCCAAATAGAGATATATTAAGCGACAAAACACCCTCACCAACGATAATGTCCAATAAAAGTTATTTCAGTGGTCTTAGTCTTTTTACAATTACAGTGACAATTTGTTTGGATTTTGACTTCTACTTTCGATATAGTAACATGACGGATACAATATCAATTTTGGAGTTTAACTTTTTGAAACTTAAACTTTTTATAGTTTTAAATTAAATAAATTTTCAGATTTACATTGAAAGGCTGCGCACACATCTTAATAACATATTGTTGGTTTATAAAACACTTGGCATGGGAGGTTTTAAAGTTACTTAATCGGCCCCAATATACTCTCCCCGGATTATCTTTAATATGAATTGTAAAACACCTTCTGATTACTCTATAAAAGTTTGACTACCATAAAAAGTTTTAAAAACCCTCACAATATAATTCGTATGATCACCTTTATCATTCTCCTTTAGTAAATTATTGGTATTTTTAAGTCTGTATAAACTATTAGATATTGTACATTGATTAATTTTAATTTTTTGTTCCAACCCCCCTATTTGTACCGTCTTTTGTATCGTCCCGCAGATCGTTTGGGAATCGTTTTAGACTGGTTTTATTCGCATAAAACAATGAACCGAATTTTTTGGATGCGGGTGGCGCTATAGGCTTAGTTCTTACCGATGAAAGATGTACAATGCTTCCCCTAACATCCCCCTGTTTTTATCAACATCGGCGTTTATAGACATTGAGTGTAACCAAGTGCTGTTAGGATAATGCTCATTTTACAAATTTATGGGCAGCAGTTTTTTCCCTTTTTGTAATGCTGCAACAGAACCCCTCCTTAAAACTCCCCTTCCTTGATGTTATTAAAGTAATATGCAGCAAGTTTTATTCCCCCTATTTGCCTTATTGCTAAATATCCTTTTTCTTCGCGATCCTTGGTAGAAAAACAGATCCATTTTTAAACCTCCCCTTCTTACTGAAGTGTATAAAATAATATGCAGTATATTATAATATTCCTTTTTCTGATCTGAAAATAAAATAATAGAAGTTAATACGCCAGAATTCTCCTGTTATTGTAACAGAGAATATCCCAAAAGTTCATAAATAATTTCATATTGAGGAGAATCGAATAAAGGCAGATAAATAACCAGTCCCTGAGATCCGAACTGGGTATTCTTTTTGGCTTAGTTTAGTGGTTATGCCATTGCAGCGTGAACTTAAGGATCGTGGTTCAAAGACTTGTGGCGGGGAATATTTTAATCTGTTTTATCATTATTATTTTAATATTAAAGATTTTGTATTGTAGAAATGGGTTCTATTAATATCAACTTTCGTACTTTAACAAGAAGTTAAGCAAATTTATGTGCTTCCTACTTTACTTTATCTGAAACTGTTACTTTAATTGAATGCTTTGCTTACTCCTGAATTATCATTATTTAGTGTTTCTTCTTAATAAAATACTTCACTCATCTATACAATCTATGAAAGAGAGCTTAATTACAATTCACCTACGAACAATTTAATTTAATTTTGATAAAGCATTTGAATTTGCCCTGTCCTACTCTTATAAACTAATCCTCTTAGTACGAACAAGTTTATTTTATTTCGTTCTGAATGACTCGGAAAAGTTGTAATTTGATTTGAGCTTACAATTATCACAGCTTGGTTATATAATTATCATTTTAGATTTGGACTAGTTTTAGTGTGAGATTGAGTTTAATTACAGCCACTTCTGCTGATAATGATCTGTCAGAATGATTATGGTTGACATTAAAGCTATTATCAACGTTTTGGGGATTTCAATTTCATCCCTTTCACTGCTTACATTTCCCCTAATTTTATCATTATGGTTTTTTTTATCTCAGTTTTTCGCCACTATCTAATATTTGTTCATTACTAGCTAGCTGACAACGTTATCTAATTCTTAGAACAGGCTGTTGCATTATGATTCTTGGACCTTGGGAGTTAGTTTCCTCATGGGCGCTCGATATTATTGCACGGGATTTGAGGTTATGCAATAATACCCAACGTACATTTAGATGTGTTTTTGTATTTTTTACTAAAAACTAAAAAACATCATAATAGCAATCAATTAAACATAAATGTATGCAAGTTTTTACTTTTAGCACAGAAATTTTTCTATTCCCAGTGTAATGAAGAATATTTAACGTAGTTTATTCTAATAGAGAAACTCTAACCACTAATAAAGAGAAGTAAATTACTAGAAGTAATACGTTTTTCTTGTTTTTATCAATCCTCATTATAATCTACTTTAATACCTAATGAGTTCTTGTTTTTTATGTTTCAGGTATGAAAAATACTACATTGAAATCAGAATACAATTCATTCATTCAGCATTTTTGTATGTATTATTATTTTTTTTTTTAACACTACATATACTTTTTATGATTCTATGGATGGTCCTACCTTTTCATAGGTTTTTAAATATGACAACTTAATTACTTATAACAAGGTTTAAAAAGTGAATCTAAAATATTTTGTGCTAACACAGAGCTTAAAGAGAAATAGTAGAAGATATTTCATAAACATAGATTATACTATGGAGTTATAAATTATATGAATGCTTTAAACGACAATAAAATTGACTAGTGCGAGGGTTTTTCGATTAATAAAATTAAAAATAATGAAGATGGCGGTTAGGGACGCTGAGGTAACAGACGCAATAATTGGTCAGTTTGCAATCCTAGACAGTCTCGGGAGAGCAACTAAATACTAAGTCAGAGTCTTGAGTCACTCCCGCAATCAGCGTAAGCCAAACCAACAAAATACAGCCACTGATTACAAATGATGAAGATAGCTTATAGAGTTAGGAAAAATGATAGAGCTGGTGCAAACACATATTTTTGTAATTTGTAGAAATCAAAGCCCTTTTGACTATCGAATCTTGTGGTCCATGATTCAAAAACTGAAACTATCTAAAGTTTATTAAGACTTATCGACTTATTCTGGTCTCATCTCTACGTATGTTCACCAAATATCTTCTTTTTTTTATAATATATTTGTTATTTATTTGCATCGGCATTTATTGTTTCCTTGTTTTCCTTCCGACCTCACAGACGGTTACGGAAGCTATGTGATCGTTCTGAAGAACAAAAATATTTTGTCTCCGATTTCAAAAATTCAAATACATAAATCCGAATACATAAATTTTTAGTCTTTTTATTATAGCAATTTGAGAACTCAAGTGTTTTCTACTTTATTGTATATTTTAACTCACTTTAAAACTACAGTTCGGTCCGTTATATTCGTCGCTTATTTGACCAGTTAGTCATTTTTACATACTTGATAAAGTGCTGTTATATTCGTTAGTAAGATTTATGGTGATGAATCTATCGCTGCTATTGTTTATATAAGGTAAAAGAGGGTATACGGCTATGAAGTGGTGTTTTAGGAACGAGTTGCTTTAGGGGTCCACGTGTGTCATCAGTATAGTCCCATTTCCCAGCCTGTAGGATTGGTAATTTCCTCTATTTCCTTTTCAACACAGAGTCTGGAGGGGGGTTTGGATTGCTCATCCTACTTCCTGGTCTTTCCCCTTCTCAATCCCAAAATTTAATTCTTGACTTGTCCGAAAACGAATTTTCGCCAAAACCAATTCCACGCTGTAACGGACATCGGCCCTTCATCGGTCAACCCTCTGGATACTGAAATATAAAAAATCTTTTTTCTTTCTCTACCTTTACAAACTTTCTAATCTCTTTCTTTTTTTTTATTATCTTTCCTCTACAACTCTCTCGAATTTCTTCATTTCAATTTTATTGATAATTTTATGTCATTGGAACTGGTTTTAGACAAGTTTCCTGGTGGGACAAATTTCACGATAGAGTCGGGTTAACATTTTGACACCGTGAGTAAGACGACTTGCGTCTGAATTGTGTTAAGTGTAAATGTATCTGTGTAATGAGAAATTGGATACATTTAAAGATATTAGGATATATAGGTCGATATTATTCTTTATTCTTTGGAATTATATTTAGCACAAATATCATTTTTAATTAGATATTTATTATTAAATTTAATTCTATGAGCGATAGTAATGGTAGTAGTTTATTGTCCACAATTACTACTGTTTAATATAGAGAGTAGTCAGTATCTCAAAATTTCAGGTACGCACAATTAAATTGTTTGAAATTAATTATAATGTCTAATAGCAATTTTGATGCAAACAATGCAGCTTTTGATGCTAAAATTGGACCTCTCTTTGCAATTCCTACACAAATTCAATACTCTTTTTCTATATATCAATTTGATAATCCTATAATTTGAAAAAAAATTAAATTGTAAATTTATTTCTTTTGTAATTTTCTTTCTGACCTAGAGAAAATGTAGGTCTCATTATTTATTAATAATATAATCTTACGTCAGGAAAGACCTTAGCACACTTTAGGTATATAAATAATAAATTAAAAAACCATAATATTTAATTACGTCTGAGATTGTTGAACGCAAAAGCACAATATAATTATCTTTCTGAATTTTTAATAGATTTAAATTGTATTTTATACATACAATTAATTTAGGGTTTATATATGTGTGTTTTATTTATATGTTTCTCTTAAACGTTTCAATAAGTTGTTTTTAACAATTTTAGAGCTATTTATCTTTTAAGAGAAGACTTAGTATCAATCCATCTTACTGAATAGTTTATCGATAAACCCACTAAGCTATATTCGAATACAAATAAATTTTAAGATATCTGTGTAAAACAGATTTTCAACTTTCCCACAGTAAATTTTAAGAGTGAATAATGTACCCATTATACGGTGATACATTTTTTCTCCTGCTTATTTTAAACGTATATAGTTTGGTTTTCTTATAAACATCTATTTATTATCTTAAACTATATTGATTATATTTGCTACTCAAATACCATGATATATAAATCCGTACATTTCATAGAGAACGGAAAATAAAAACCCGGTAGGGATTGTTATTTTTTTGTTTGTTTTTTTTTTTTTCCTTTCCCATTCTACCATTACACATTTCTATCGTCTCTAAATTTCCAACCCTTCTATCCTGGGGATTCGAAACATGTGGGATTTAGAATGGTTAAAGTAGATGGTAAAAGATTGTTTTAAAACTCCCTTATATTCTTAGGGTTAAAAAAAGAGGCTTGGGAATAGACTAATGTGAAATTGATGCGCTCTAAGAAACAGGAGGCCTCCCAAAAAAAAAAATGTTTTTTTTTGCTGTCCAACTTCTATTTCCTCCAAAAACTTAAAATCAACACTGTATATATACATAATATATACAATATATATATATATATATATATATATATATATATATATATATATATATATATATATATATATATATATATATATATATATATATATATATATATATGCCTTTTTTTTTCTTTTTTTTTGCAAATCTTTCCCCCTAGGTTTTATTTTAGTAGTTGCCTTTAGTTTGGCAACAATATAAGTACTTCTCTTTTGTCTTTCAGTTCTGCCTTATTTGTTTAGTTCAAACAAATTAGGAACTACCGTTTCCCCCCTCTCCCTCTTCTACCATTTGTAAAGAGCTGGTTAAAATATTCTACATTTATAATTTAGTGTATATACTTATTTTTTTCATGGAGATAACATTTTACTATAGGTGAAGTACATTGCCTTGTCCGGGCTTTACGCTGAGTGAAGAGGCTTTTTTCTTTTTTTTTTTTTTCACAATTACCTTGTGTTTTCAGAGTTTTGTTGGTAAAACCAAAAAATGAAACCCTTATAGTTTTACGTTCCTGTGTCTGTCTGTCTGTCACTCTTTACAGTTCCAATAACTTTGGAATCAAAAGAGATAAAGACATGAAACTTTCCAGTATTAAAGATCGCTTTGACGCGCACACAGGAAAAATATAGCCAACTCAAAATTATCAGCTGTTCAAATTCAAAATGGCGGATAATTAACGGCACGTGATTTTTTTTTTTTTAATTTTGAGTGGGGTATCTAATGAAAGGTATTGAAGAGTAGATTACAAAAATATATATAACTTGGGGAACATGTTTAATTTTTCATGTCATTTTGTGATAAAACATACAAATTTTGCGTCCCCCCCCCCCCCTTACTTATACTAATTTCATGGTCACGATACTAACGAAACCCTTTTTACGTGAGACTTCACGCCTAAACAATTTATTTCACAATTAACTTGGACTAATTTTATGGATCTATAAATTTGAAGTCTACATCGTTAAGTTAATCTATAAAGCCATGGTTTTTTAACGGGACTGTGTCATATTTTTAAACCTCTTCATTTTCGGCTGCAAAACCAGACCTGAAATAGACTGATTTTATTGTTGCGGGTTTAACAGTTTCACCCCTTTCTATACATGTGGTCTCCCAAGTGCTGTACATCGTAGTAGCTCTTACAAGAAGCTATCATACCTTTATTGGAGTGTCAGAAACATAATTGCCACGATGACAAATGTTGGATATGGATAAAAAATGTATACCCACCTGTATAATTTTAATTAAATATTATCTTATAATAATGAGGGAAAGAACTTAGCAGAAGGATGCCAACCTTTAATTTGTATTTTATTTATTGCTCGATGTATTTAAGAAGCCCTAATATTTAAAATCTATACTATACCTGATTAACTTATGGTTATTTACTTAGTCAATCTTCTTGTAATAAAAGATGTTGTATTTTGTCGAGAGCTCGCCAATTAGCTTTAGGTCTTTAGCTTATCCCTTAAGAGATTCCCTACTCATGTTTTCTTCCCATATGGCTGACTACCAGAGCATATTAATTGTTCACCATTTTAGAATATCGGTTATCATGGATTATACATTGATTTTAGATTTTTTTTTTTTTTTTTTTTTCTAACTAACTAAGGTAGTTAGGTTTTTTCAACTATTTATCTAACAACATATTTCTTGCATAATCTAAAATGATTTATAGTAAGTAGAGTAGTTGGTTCCTTGTATTGTTTGATTTAATTGCTGTTTGGTCTTAAGGAAAAATAAATCGCTCCCTTTAGCGATATTTCGCCCCCTCCTTGGGTCATTCTCATTGTTTCTATCTTTGTATTAAAATCCATTTTTTTTTAAATTTTATTGAATCGTCTGATTCTCGACAATTTCTCTGCTTTTAGATAATGATTATTACACTTACTATTTTATTTCCCGTTTACTTCCTACATTCTTTCATCTATAATTTTACTTGCTGTTCCACAGTCCACTACACTATTCCTTTTGTTGATACAAAAGCATTTTGTTCTTAAGAACTTAAGATAATAATTCAGTTTGTTAGATAATAATTCATGAGGTATTCATTATACGTTAGTAAATTTACTTAAAATGACAAATTATTTTTTATAGTTTAATAAGGGTAGATTTTGTGAACAAGACCGCGTTAGATTTTGTGGTTGCCAACGTATTACAGGAATCATTCTCAATGGAGTTGCTTATACTAAAAGATAATTTGCAATTGATCAAAGTCAGTGCAAATGACTTAAAAATTATTCGATACGTCGAGATTCCTAAAATGTCTGACGTGTTTACTTAATTATTGTCCATTTATTATTTTTCATTCTAGATTCAAATTAGTGTAGAAGGATTTTAAATCCATTAATATTTAAGAGTTGGTAAGTGGAATGTATATCATATTTAGTAGCTTCGTTACATTATAGAACTGGAAACGAGTGAAACATTCGAGAAATCGTTACAAATTACAACCCAGTGAAGGAGACTTATTACTTCGTTGCCAAGTTAATTTCCATACACTCGTCCGAAGTAAATTTCCAAGAATGCAAATACACCAGTACCATCCCTCTTCCTCTAATTTGAAACCATCATTTATCATTTTCCGATGAAACTTTACACAAAGTCAGTCATTACTGAAAGACAAAGTTAGGAGGGCCTTAAAAATTTTCGTAAATCGTTAAGCCTTAAATAAACGTAGACGGGTGCAATTATCTAAGAGGATCAGGTATTGCTTTAGTTTAGATCAAAATAACAAGATTAAAACTTCAGTTACCTTATTCAATTGATTTAGTTTCTTGGAAAACTACGTCCGAATGCGGCTGACCAGAAACTCTCTTTTTTGCAATGTACGAGATAAAATTTAATATTTTAAACTAGCTTTAAAGAAATCTATAATGGCAAGCTTCATGCAGCTTTCTACGTAGTTTGGATGTACCTGAGCAGCTTTATCAGCGTGATAGGTTCACGTATATTTCATCTGAGCGCACGGCAGTGCGCAAGGCTAAGTCCCAGTAAGCATACAGTGTAAAGATACATTGAGTGATACAAAGATACATTGAGTGTAAAGATGCATACAAGTAAAGATACTTGAACTAATTCGCCCAGTTCTTCTCACCCTCACGGCTTTTGAAATTTGAAACATAGATTAAGCTTAAGTAGCTTAGAATACTGTAAGAAATTGAGTCCTAAATTCAGCCTTTTCAAGGGGAGAGTTTCAAAGTTTGACATTTCTGTTTCTGACTCAATATCAAAATTATAAGTGACTCTCAGAATATTTAGCTAGCACACTTGCTGATATAGCCGTGTAACTGACAGGAAAATTTCGGAAGTTGATCCCCCCCCCTCCAAAAAAAATACGTGTGGTGTCGTGGGACACCCGGTAGGAACAAAGTTCCTTAGGCTTTTCATTAAATATAAATTATAAAATCGCTGTAATAACTACGTATACATGGTGGAGTTAGAAAAGAGACAACATTAAAAGTAACTAACTATTTGTACTAGCGGAGTTAAGGCAAAATTAAATGAAAATCTTTTTATTATCTTTGAAGCGAGCGTCTTTCGATAAATAATGTATTGTATATTGAGAAAAAAGGTAATGATAAATTTATAGTTAAAGCAGATGGTTGTAGAACGAAAAAGAACTGTCCTCCCAGGCCCCGTCGGCGTATTACTCCAATAAAATATTAAAATAAAAAATATAAATCATTAACTCACGAAAACTTCTGCTTGTATCGGGTTGAAATGTTACATGCTTGTTTCAATTGTACTGTAGGTGATGTATACAAAGTTTCATTTAAATCTTTACGTTAGAATGTAAGATATCGGTGAAAACGTTTTCTTTATTTTAATCGGTTTGGTCCGCTTTAATAAATTTAGCGAACTTTATCACTTCATAGTAGTGTCGGTGTTCGTTTTACTAAAAAAAAAGTATTTAAAAAAGTTGTTTGTCTCATTAAATAGATGAAGTTAGAATTTTTTCCTTTCCAAAAATTCCAATTTTAAATTCGAAGCTTACGTTTACGTGAGCGTTGCGCGTGAACACTTAGGCGGATAACGTTGTCCAACGAACTTGTCCCTGACATTGGTAAAATAAACATGTGTACCAAATTTCAACTAAGTCGGTCAACTTTTACACAAGTTATCGCCATCGGTAGATTTCGTGACGGATTTTGCGTGACTGTGATTTTGTGACGGTTATTTTGTGACGGTGATTTTGGTCGTTTTTTTCGGATTCACTCCCGGGCTCCAGAACGAGCCATAAGGAACTTCGTTCCAAAAAAAAAATTAAATTGGCGGACGCAACTTTTTTTATGAATTAACGGTAGGTCGTATCGAAATACTGATCACGCAAACAGGTACTGCTTTGAAAGATATTCAAGATTGATTCTATGACTTTTTTCGTGCCTCCATCGGTTGTTGCTTAGTTGGAGCCAGATTTGATTATTTTTTTTAATTTATGGCTTTGATCTCTCTTAGTCTCTCCAATTATTGACCGATTTTATTTCGGATTGGTTGGCTCAAATCTCACACCAATGCTCTATAAATTGAGTATTTATTCATTTATGAATTCGTCTTTTTTGCTGAGAACACGAGAGATAACGTTTTTACGAATTCCGTGTTACGTGACCACTTTTTTTTGTGTTGCTGACCTTACTCTTTTTGAGAAATATAAATAATTCGTTTCCGAGGGAATGGGCAATTACTAAAAAAACTTAGGAAAAATCACATTTTTATGTAGTATATTATTTTGTTTAGGCGCATTTTTTAGAAATTTTGACTTCAGATTCAGATTTAGCAACCTCGAAGGCATGTAATTGAAACATAATTTTCAAACGAAATAGTTTGTCAAAAGTAGCCCGCAGATTGCCCCGGATTAATTTGAACTGTCTGCGCTCTTTAAATTTTGCTAAATTGATTCTTTTAATTCATGTTAATAAATCAAAACAATTTTGACAGATATAAAAAACGAGGGAAAATGAAATAAATTTGACAATAATAGCTTGTAAAGGCATAAAGTCATTAAAGATTACGAAATAAAACGAGGAAGCTATGCGCCACACTAATTGACAGAATATTTTCTATTATTTTTATCGATCAATATCTTGCGATGGCTCTTGTAATCATACTATTATTGTAATTGTAATTATACTATTTTTAGGGCTGGCTTGGTTATAATAAACCAACAAGAGAAATAAATATTTATAAACATTCATTTAAAATTTAAAAATTAAATTATTATTAGAATTTATAAATTGGCTTTTCTAATCTATTGCAGTTGAAACTGTAGAGTAGCCTTTAAGGTTGGATTTAGCACGGATAGTTCTATCTGCAACGGATATCCTGTAATACACCTGCAGGGAATGTTGATAAGGCAGTGGTTTTGCTTCCTATAGGTCCCATTATGATTCTCCAGTGTAGAATTTCATTTTAAATGTTAAATTATCCTATAAGTGAAACTGTTGTGTATATCGTCGTACTAAAACAGGTTTCAATTTTAACTTTATTAATATTCGATATTAGCCTCCTTCGAGTTAGACTAATAATGTGCACTGTGCGCTTCTATTTTATTTAAAATCTTATTACTTTATTTGAAATTCAGATTGTCTGTTTGTCCTATCAACGTGATTCTAGAAGAACGAAGTAGCTGTTGGTGAATTGTATAGATTTGGTTGACAATGGCTTGTGAGTTTTCCCAGCTTTGTTAACGTTAGCGTGTCACGTCTGCTAGGATTTGCGACGGATTTAGCACACAATACACTGAAGCTTCATCAAGCATGCTGGCTCGCTTCGATTCAGATCAAGTCAAAGATTTCCTTTTCTCAAGACAGAACCCCTAGGGCTCCTTTGATCTCGATAACAGACTTTGAGCTATCAGACTCTACCCCACTTCTCGTCCTTTGTAAAGGAATATTCTTTCTACCTAAACACCATGAAGAGTCAATCAAATCATAACCTCACCAGAGTTTTTAAGCTTTTGCAATTTTAACTTCAAAGAATATCGCTTTAAATAAAATCTCGTTTGCAGGATTACATGACTTCTTTTATTCGCAAGGCTTTTAAAACCGGGGAATCTAAAATGAGCTTTTATTGAATAATCTCGGCAAATGTAAGAGAAATGGCTGAAACGACTATTATAGCTAAGGGTGTTTTAATCAAAACTAACCTCCGTTAATAAGACTTGTTTTCGCTTCGAAATAGGAATTGTATTTTTTGTTTAGAATCCTATAAATGCATTTAGTCTGCCAAGTTGTGTGTCACATAGCTTCCTTACGCACTATCGCTACTTTAATGATGTTATGCTATTATTATAACATCATGTTATGCTATTATTATAACATCATGTTATGCTATTATTATAACATCATGTTATGCTATTATTATAAAATGCTATTATTGCTAACTATTATTGTGTAATTTATTTAGTTTTCCCTCCTTTTTTAAAATCTTTATATCATTGTTTTTACTTTCTCGTGTTAACGTAAGTAGAAACTATTGTGATGGCGCGAAAATTCCATTTTGAAATTTTGACGAATTTACACGTGTTGAGGTCCCCTGAGTCCAAAAATATGGTTTTTAAAAAAAATGAATGTCTGTCATCTGTGCAAACTCGTGGAACCTGAACTACAGGGCCGATTTTGACGAAATTTAGCATAAATGTTCAGAAAAATCATACCCCAAGGTGAAATCGAGAAATGAACTTAAGCCTCAAATTTGGGTGTGCTACCGCCCCAAAATTCGGTGTCCTACCCCTAAAACTCTGAAAAAAACATGGAAAAAAATGTTTCTCGAAATCGGCTCCGACGATTTTGATTAAAAAATTGTAAAATGTAGTTCATTTAAATACGAATCTGTATAAACCGTTTTCCTGAGAAAAATCTAGTACCTAAGAAAATAGCTTTAAACGCGCCGAGAAGTTATTTTTATGATAAATTTTAATAAAATGTTCAATAATAATTTAACGTAACTAAGAAAACTCAAATTAATGAAAAGCACTGGGCTCTGTAATTATGAACTCGTATAGGAGAAATTTTATCTGTTGTCGCGGACCGATTTTTTTACATGAATGAAAGCATACATTTTTCAAAAATGTAATGGGCGCAGTGAGTTGAAATTATTATGACCATCTTATTATGACCATCTGTGTGCAAGATTTGACTGATCATTCAAATTGATTAAAAATCAGATAACTACTTTTAATGATATAGGTGTTCTGTTTAGTCCTATCGTGAATGCACAAAACCTGATTTATTGGCAGCCAATATTTTGAAATAATCTAATTCTACTTTATATTCATGTGACTATTTTACCAGCGATAGGACGCGAGGAAATATGTGCCACACTTATAACTGATACACATATTTTCCCCTTCCATTAGAACTAAGTTGTTTGTTTTTAGTTAATCCAATTTTGTTTAGCAGGGAAACCGCTGATTTTTCTGATAAATAGCAGTCCCTTGTCGACGGTTCCCTTGGCTACACTTTCAGGATTAACCCTTGATTGTAACCTAAAAATAACAATCATGTAAATAGTGTTATAAAAATTTAATTCTGCCTACTATTTGATGAGAAAACTAAGGGGGGGACACACTTCGCCACCCAGGTAGCGCCACCTGGGTGGCGCTACCCGGTCGTCTATGAGAATAGACGGAACCTGTCACACGAGGTGGCGCCACCTGCCGGGTTGCACTATACGGTCGACTGTCCGACGGTCTAGCCGCCACCCACAGGTGGCGCCACCCGGTCAACCCATTGTTTTCAATTGAACCTGTCACACGTCGCCACCCAAGTCACGCCACTCAGCCCCTACTCCTTCAATCAAATATTGGGGAAATCAAATCTGGGGCTGACTGCATCCCTCATATAAGTGTGTGGTGCTAGTCAGGTGGCGGGAGCAAGTGGCATCAACCAGGTGGGCGCCACCCAGGTGGCGCTACCCGAGTGGCGAAGTGTGTCACCCCCTAAGAAGTTTGAATTCGGAAGGAGTAATTATTATGCATTACTGTGGTTTAGCTTACTCTTAAATCTAAAGTCAAATTCTTGCTTGTCGCACCAGTGTGCAGGCCAAATGAGTATTTATTATTCTGAAAAGAATAATTAGTATAATATTCATCTCGTAAGGATCATCTTTCTTCTCGTGACTCAGTCATACCTGCTTTTATTCAACATAACATCCTAACGCTCTACTCAATTGTAACTCAAGAATCCTGCTTACATCCTGCCAATTATCCCAAGAAATTTATAAAATATAGTGACACACATAACATGAGCACAAGACACAAATACTATATTTACCCATTTGAGTGTAGGACAACTCTGTACTTATTATCTCCCTACAACTTTGTTGTGGCCTATTTCAACAGATTACCTTATTGTTAAAACAATTTTCTATTAAAAAATAGTTTAAAAAAATATCTTATAACAAAGGTACAGTGTTCAAAAACATATGCAGGGAGATGAAAAATATGTTTTATTTATTTTTTTACTTTTTAATTTTTTATATAGTTGATTGTCTGTTGTTGTCTATATACGAGTATTAAGTTAGTTAGTATTTTATATTTTGTTTATTCATTGTATTTATATTTAATATTATTATATGATCTACTGCATCCAAGCATACTGGTTGGCATTGCAGCTAATATAAATAATGTTCTCTTGACAGACACCCGAAGTATTCGCCCCTGGAGGGATACGATATGTATCTCTTCTCTGATTACTCTCTTTGTTGTCGTTGCCTTCTCTAATATTAACCTTTTTTCTTTACATTTTTTTTTTTCTTATGAGGCCTACAATGGTCTTCCTTTGCAGCAAAGAGGGAGATTCTCCTTAAGCGTGAAATAGCAAGTCTACATACAGCAGTTATTTTACTATTTTATTAGTGCGGTGAAGCGAGCAATGTTATGTTGAATACAAGACTGGGAGTCTCAAGAAACTTACCAGACCCTACTTTATTGTGCTATAACCTGAAATACCTAGTAACTTCTCCGCCTTGAGGAATACCCTCGATAAAGTCGGTGGGTTATTGTTTATATCTATTTTACGACTAGGTAGAACACAAACTATGATTCAATCTTACTCTGATCGAAAGTGCAGTGATACAGACGATACATTCACACAACTGAAAAGCAAAAATTAAGATTTTGATCATTTACTCTCCTTATTTATAATTTTATCCAATCCTCTCTGCACGTAATTAGTCTTTTAAGAGAATTTCATGATAATTTATTTATTTATTAAAATGTAAATAAATATGAACATTTTAGAAATGTGAATGAGTTAACGCTTTACGAAGTAAAATATGACTTATGACTTATATGGCTTATGACAAATGTGGATTTCTTTACTTGGATTTCACTTTGAGTTTTTCACTAGTACCACCAAATCTCGATTGAAACAACGAACTTGTCAAACAGATTATTTTATTGATTCATAATTATTTCGAAAGTACACAGTATCATATAATAATTATGATAATAGAAGGCAACTTAGTTTTAAGTTATCTATGCTTTTTTCCCAATTATGTAAGTTGTATGTCTTTAATTTCAATATTATAAATAGTTGGTTGTTTTGTTTTCAATATTATAGTTTTCCGTTTGTGATTTGATTAAATGAGTACGGGCAGTAAAATAAACATCGTATTGAAAATAGTTTAGAAATATCTGAAATGTGGAATTGTTGTTTTTGTCCCTAAACCGTGTTATATGTTGCTTCCGAGCTTACCGAAGGTAGTGAGCATTGTGATCATTCTGAAGAACGAAGTTATTTGTCTCCGAATTAAAAAAATGTCTAGAAAGTCCGTTTCAGACATCGGGGAATGTATTTGGGCTCGTGTCTGTCATTTGTTCATAATTGTTGTGAACCACAATGTTTTAAAAACTCCACATGCACACAATAATTTTTTTATAATCACCAATATCTTCAAAAGTACGTATCTGATCTTATAGAAATTTTGATGGTTTGTTGAGTAGAGTTGTTGCCAAGAGTAGATTACAAAAATATAAATCACTCGTGGAATGTGTTTAATTTTCCGTGCCATTTTGTCAAAAAACATCAAAATTTTGTGTGTCCCCCCCCCCCACCCTCTAAAACTATATTTCTGCTGTTACTAAAAATATAATAAATGTGCGGTCTGATGGGCCAAAGAAAAAATAAGAATAGGAACTTGATCGGATTTAATGGGAATCTAAAATGGCGGCTAATTTCTGTCACGGGGGAAAAAATATATTTTTTTTAAATTTGAGTGGGGTATAAAATGAAAGGTATTGAAGAGTAGATTACAAAAATATAACACTTGTGGAAAGTGTTTAATTTTGCATGCCATTTTGTCAAAAATCATCAACATTTGGCGTCCCCCCCCCCTTTTATACTAATTTCATGTTGACAATACCAACGAAACCCTTTATTACGTGAGACTTCACGTAAAAATATAAAAAATACCAATTTTTTCAAATTGGTAAAGCTGGTTGGCTATAGCCTACTTTCAACTCGCTGAAAACCAAAGTTACAAAACCGACATATTTGGCAAGGGTTTGAGAGAGCAGGCAGGCATGGATGTGTGAATTAAATTACTTACCACGTCTGCTGAGGTCGTAGGTTCGATCCCTCTCCGTGATGTTCTGATATATTTGACTCACTAATGATCACACCATACTCGCTTCGGTACAACGGCGGCATGAGGTCGTAGGTTCGATCCCTCTCCGTGATGTTCTGATGTATTTGACTCACTAATGATCACACCATACTCGCTTCGGGGGTACAATGTACAGAGGTATAATGTTTATGTTGGAAGTGGCTGGAACTCTCATCCACTCAGCTAGTAAAATGGGCGTAATTGCTAGGATCGAACATGTGGTCCGTCCTACCTGTCTAGTACTTGGACAAGGACCTTACTTCTACAATTACTGGTACGGGTTCGAATCCCAGAGAGCTAGGACATATTTATCTCTGATGATGACATTGAATAAATGTGTACAGTGGCCAGTCCTCCGTTCTATAATAACCTAATATTGAGCTGGACGTACCAAACTAAACAATTATAATAAACCTCATTCTAAAACGTATCATTTCCTAAAATGTATAGTTTTTAGTTTTAATTGTCGTTTTTCCTTTTATCTATCTGTCGTCAAGTCATAAAATAGCGCAAAAAAGTTTAATTTTATTGAAAAAAGAAACTTATTAAAAAAGGGAATTCTTTAGATATTTCTTGGATATGGATTAAATTAAATTATGATTTGGTCCATCTAGACGTTAATAGTATCAAGATAGAAGTCTGAGTTGAAAGTAAGTGTAAGTAAAGATTATTAATTTAGTAATAGCATTTAGAGAATGCTGATTTCACGCTATTATCTTTCATTTTCCAGAAAGTATAAAAGTGTAAGTTATAACTTACAGCTTTTGTAGTTATCGCAGTTTTAGTTCTTTTTTTTAATCTTTTATGTTTTATAGTTCTATAATATTTACAGTCTATAATAGAAAGAAACCAAGTTATCTAATCAACTAAAAATTGTTAAAATTAAAAAAAAGTATATGGTTGTAAAGAAAAGTAACCTTCAAGAGAAGTATAACATAGTTTTAATGATGTATCTATTTAATTGTTGAACTATCAAAAAGTTTTTGTCCCACTTATCTAAATGGATATAAAAAAAATACGCTGCCAATTAGTGTGGCACATAGCTTCCTCGCATCCTATCATGTACTTTATTGTTATATTAACATTAAAGTTTTATTACTTTATTGTTAGAACAATTAACATTTTTTAGCGATCTTTAATACTTTATCTTTTGTCGGTGTAGGTTTTACTAAAAAATTGTATAAGAAAAAAATGTTCGTGTCATTGAATTGATAAGGTTTGATTTTTTCCCGACCGAAAATTTCAATTTGAACGGATAACGTTGTCCAACGAACTCGACCTGAGCATTGATGAAATAAACATGTCTACCAAATTTCATCAAAATCGGGCAACATTTATTCAAGTTATCGTCGCACGTTTCACAATTCGCGGACACACAGACCGACAGACAGACAGACACGGAACCAAAAATGTTCCCTGATGTCTGAAACGGATTTCTGTCTTGGAATTTTTAAAATCGGAGGCATAAAACTTTTTTGTTCTCAAAAGTGAACACAATGCTTCCGTTACCTTCGGTAAGCTCGGAAGCAAAACTATAAAGTACTTTTTATTTCACATTTTCTATAATTATTTGCCAGAGAGCAAAAGGTTATTCAAATCGAATTAAACACGCACTTTGTTCGACTTTATAAATATTTATTTAAATTTATTCGAAATAATAGTTTAATAAAAACTCAATGATTAAAATTAGTCAATTTAAAAGTATATCTAAAAGAAAGGAAAAACATAGGGTTTTACTTTCGCTATTTTATTAAGTTATCCATTTAATGAGTTGTGGTTATGTTAAATTAACGACAACAGTATGAATACTTAAGTTAACTTTGACTCACATGTGTCAAATCTAAAATAATTTAAATTTGTTAAATTAATTTTTAAAAAAATACCATTTACAAACTTCACAGTAGAAAAAATTTGGTTAACCCATAAGAATCCCAAAAATTATATTGGACACGGCTTACATCAGATAATCAGAAATATAGGGCATAAACGACATACATTTGTGCTTCTACATATGTACAATGTACATATGTGTACAAGTGTATACGTATACTTAGAGATACGTACGTAGAGATGTAAAAAAACTGTATTTTCCGTGGTAAGCTGTGAAATAGAAACTTTAGAGCCTAAAAACATAGCTAAAATCCATTTTTTCATTACGTGGACTTAAAAAATCTTTTCATTGCTCCTAAACTGTAAAGAAACATGAACGAAACTATAAGATAAGGGATTCTTTTTTGGTTTTACCAACGAAACCCTAAAAAATGTTTACCTCCTAGGAGGTAAAAAATATTTTTACCTCCAGCGGGGAGAAAAAGTGAACTTTCCTCCCTAGTTTACAGGGAGGGAAGTTACTCATTGCACCCGGTCGGGTTAAACAGGGAGTAATGAAAAATAAGGGAATCATGAACTCTCATGATTCCCTCCAGTGTTGCCCTAGATAAAGCACAAGTAAATAAGGTTGGTGCTAATACACATTTCATTTACTAACTTTTGTTTAATGTCGAAATCTATAATGTCATCTTCACACATGTCATGTAACCTCCACAACGGTTACCATAGTGATTTCATAATTAACTCCCTCGGCTCCGCCTCGGGAGTGAACATTATCTTCATGAATGTTAACTTCATCGCTCAGGGTGCAATCACTTACTTTCCCCCTTTGGTGCGTAAATAACTATTACGTCCTACGGGTAGTTTTTAGCGCTGCAATCTTCGTAGAAATGCTTCTTAGTACGATTAAAATCCACTATATGTCAATGCGTTTAATTTATCTATTTTTATAGTGTAACCTCTTTAAGGTTTCTTTATCTCAAAATCTTAAGCATGTACTAATATTTGTTATACTTATATTGATTAATATTTAATATTTTTTCATTGTCTGCTACCTCGGAAATATTGCATACTAGCTGGGTACCCGTGCTTCGCTACGGATTGTTATTATAATTAGATAAGTTTATAAGCAACCATAATGAAACATATAAATTATTTTACTATGCAAGAATATCTAGATTCTATCTCTCCCACCTATTTCTATACCCCCTCCTCTCCTCTTTGATAAGCTAATTACAAATATCCTAAATTCGCCCCCCCCCCCTAAATTAAAATATTACTAAACTGTACATAAAAACTATTACTGTACTCTTAAAGAGCTTTTGCATCATGAAGGGTATTTATTACATTGACCCCGTATTCATTACTTGTACTATACCTCTGTGTACCAAACTTAAATTTCAAAAATTCATGTAGGCTGTAATTTTCCCCTTGCTTTGAAAGACAAGTGGGCAAATTTTTATTGACATCGAACTAAAACTGTAGATTTGTATAAAGAACATACTCACACATACGTTGATTTATATATATATAGCTATTAATTTCCATTTTACCCCCTCCTAAATAAAATTGTACATAACAACAATTACTTTTCTCTTAAAGTGCTTTTCAACGATATGCATCATATGAAGGGAATCCATTACTTTGACACTTTTACACCGTACCCCTTTGTACCAAAATTTAAATTACGAAAATTCATGTAGACGACCTCCCCCTTGCTTTGAAGGGAAAGTGAGTAAATATTCATCAAATTGGGATAGAACTGTAGTATTGTATAAAAGACATACCCTCATACAGACACTCTTCTTTTTATATAAGATATAGCTATATTTTTTCATTTTACCCCCTCCTAAATGAAAACACATATGACAAAACTGTACATAATAACAATTAATGTAATCTTAAAGAGCTTTTCAACGATATCCATCATAAAGGGTATTCAGTCCTTTGACCCCGTATTCATTATTGTACCCTGTTTCCTGTGTACCGAAATTTAAATTTCGAAAATTCATGTAGACACTGATTTTTTCTTCCTTTGAAGGTCAAGTGTGCATTTTTTGATCGAGATCGGACTAAAACTATGGATTTGTATAAAGAACATACACACATACGTTGACTTTTAGATATATTTTTCCATTTACCCCCTAAATGCACGTAAAAACAATTATTGTACTCTTAAAGAGCTTTTCAACACTATGCATCATGAAGGGATTTCAACTTTGACATTTGTACCCCGTACCCCTGTGTACCAAAACTTAAATTTCGAACATTTATGTCGACAGAGATCTTCCCCTTGCTTTGAAGGTCAGGTGAGCAAATTTTCATCGAGATCGAATTAAAACTGTTGATTTGTATAAAGAACATAAACACACTCACACATACGTTGACTTTAATAGATATAGATATACATTTCCATTTTACCCCCCTCCTAAATAAAAATATGACAAAAAACGTACTTTACAACAATTACTGTACTCTTAAAAAGCTTTTCAACGATATGCATCATGAAGGGTATCCATTACTTTGACATTTGTACCCCGTACCTCTGTGTAACAAAATTTTAATTTCGGAAAATGATGTTGGCAGTGACCTTCACCTTGTTTGGAAGAAAAAGAGTGTAAATATTCATCAAATTGGGATAAAACTGTAGATTTGTATAAAAGACATTCTCTAATATAGATACTTTTCCTTCTATGTATAGATGTAGTTATATTTTCCATTTTGCCCCCCCCCCCCCCCCTAAATGAAAATATGACAAAACTATACATAACAACAATTACTGTACCCTTAAAGAGCTTTTCAACGATATGCATCACGAAGGGTATTCATTATTTTGATCCCGTATTCATTACTTGTACCACGTACCCCTGTGTACCAAAATTGAAATTTCGAAAATTCATGTAGACCTTGATTTTCCCCTTGCTTTGAAGGTCAAGTGTGCAAATTTTCATCGAGATCGGACTAAAACTGTAGATTTGTATAAAGAACAAATAAGATATAGCTATATTTTTCTATTTTACCCCCCTCCTAAATGAAAATATGACAAAAGTGTACATAACAACAATTACTGTACCCTTAAAGAGCTTTTCAACGATATGCATCATGAAGGGAATTCATTACTTTGACCCCGTATTGATTACTTGTACCCCGTACCCCTGTGTACCAAAATTGAAATTTCGAAAATTCATGTAGACCTTGATTGTTTCCTTGCTTTGAAGGTCAAGTGTGCAAATTTTCATCGAGATCGGACTTAAACTGTAGATTTGTATAAAGAACAAACACACACACACACACACACACACACACATACGTTGACTTTTATATATATAGATAGATGCTTCACGACTGTGAAGTGTATTTTCTTTACCTTGGCAATATTTCTTTACAATTGCCGCGGTAAAGAAAATACACTTCACAGCGTAGTAACATAATATACTATTTTTTCTGGTGACGCTTTTTTCTAACATAAAATGTGATTTTTTTAATGCTTTTTTCACCGATATTAAAGAAGGTATGTTTTTAACATAAAAGGCAGATCACAAATATTTTTGATGAAAAAAAAAAAAATATATATATATATATTTACTTGTCATAATAATCTCCACCACTAACATATCGAATAAAATAACTGATTTTTATTGCCAACTTTTTGATTTTGTAGGTACTATAAAAATTTACTCAAATTTTATTAATAAATCAATAATACACAGGGTGGGCCAAAAATAACCGCACTTTTTTGAACACTTATAGCTCAGCATCTGTAATAGATAGAGATATGGGGTTCGCGGGGTCTGAAAACTACATTATTTTACTTTAAATTTCATATCTATAAGTATTAAATATATAAGTTATTAAATATATGGCCAATTAAACGTAAGCAGGTAGTTCTTGCCTTTCCCCAAGCTAGAACTGATTTTTATAAGACATAACTAGTGGTAAATTGAATGCAAACGAAATTGTTCTGAAAAAGTTATAGAAGATTTATAAAACAATGTTGAAGCTGCTATTAATTATATTAAACTTTAAATTTGGAATAATTATGACTCCCTCCCCCCCCCCCCCCCTCCATACACTATTACCCTATCTTATTTATTATCTTAATTTCTAAAACTTTTATTTAAAATACAGTAACTTTTGTTTGTTTGGAACTAAGCTCAACTCAGTAAATTCTTTTTGTTTACTGCTACTTAATGTTTTATAAAAGTATTTAATCATGTTAAAATATAATATATGCATTTAAAATGTATTTTCTAAAACTAAACTAAATAAAATGTATGTAATTTATAAGTTTAAAACAAAAAAAAAAAAAAAAAAAAAAATTAATGAGATAAGTTTTTCTGGAAACAAAGCCATAAGTTGTTTTAGCCTTTAAGATATAGCTGAGGTGTACGTTTCTTTGCAACCCTAATTAGGTCGGTTCTGTATATTCATGTTTTTACGTTTTTTAAACGTTTATCTCAGGTCTAAAAGTACCAAAGAAAAAAAAAGTTATTCTCAATTCTTTTACGGATGTGTTATCGTCGTCAGAAACTTTTTTTTGTTAAATCCCTCTTTATTACAGTTCTTTACAGTTGTGAGTCGGGAGTCATAAAAAAAAGGTGCAAAAACTGTGTTAATCTAGCATTGTAGAGCGTGTAAAAAAATGCACGGAATGTAAAGTAAAAAAAGAAAAAAATCTCAAAGGTAAAAAAAATAGCGTCATACCTTTTCCTGTTAGGAGCTCTGTGGAAATGAAAGGAAAAAAATTAACGGCACCTCAAAAAAAAATAGCCCTCTCTTAAATAAGAATAGGTTATCTACGTTTTTCCGCCGGACGGTTTTTTTTAAAGAGAAGGGAATGGTAGAGAAACTACACACAAAAAAAATGTGAAAACTCTTTGGTAGGTAAATAATTTATTCAACTAACGCGAGGGAGAGAAGCTTTTGTCGGGGAGAGTGTGGAAGTACGAAAACGAAGCATAAATCTAACTCCTGGTTTGCAGGGGGGAGCCCCGCGGGGTGAGAACCCTGATGAAAAACATTCCATTATTTAGACCGAGAAGACTCAAGTCGAAACGTTTCAGGCCCAACAAGGCTAGAAACGTTTTCCACGCAAGGATCCAAGGGATTTCTGAACAATTTGTACTTTATGTTTAGTAGGCGGGTTGAAGTTAGCCTTGTTCCCAGAGCTTGAAAACAACGCCCTGTTGAAAGATGTGTGCTAAAAACAAATTATCAGACTGTACCTGTAAAACTTTGTTATGAATTAGGCTTCTTTTTTTTTACAAAGAAAAAACTTGGTTACTAATGTACGAGTAACTTAAGTATGTCGAGTTAATTCTACCCTATTGTTCTTTTCATTTACCTTCTTGTCAATATGTTTATTTTTTTTACCTTGCCTTTCATTCCTAACAAAATATAAATCTCATGTAATTATTTAATAGTCTAAAATCTACTAACTAAGGTGCTTCACTACTTAACTATTCCTTTTAGAGTTCAACACTTTTCTCAAGTACATTTGTCTTAAGACGAGCTTTCAAAGATAGGTTAATTTGTATGCGTAAGATATTTTTTTATTTTCTCTCTCTCTTTTCATTGTATAACACAACCACATCATTTTATAATATGTTGTAAGTGTTAATGATCTATGATTGGCAGCGAGTTACATGAGAAAGGAAATAGTGCAGTGACTTTCGGCTGGGTTAATTATATAGGATTAAACATTTTTATAAAATGGTATATAGATAAATATATTAATAGATTTATTAATGAAAAAAAAAAAATAATTAAAAATATAAATAATAAATTAAATTAAGATAGTTAATTAAAGATATAAATAATAAATTTATGTAAAAAGTAGACCTCTAGACCACTGCCTCTTTAGGCGACGAGGTTGTGTCTGGATTGATTTGAGAGCTAGGTGTTCTACTAGAGGAAGTTTATATAAAACTTAAAATCAACTCTGTAATATTTATGTATGTATATATACACACACACACACACACACACACACACACACACACACACACACATATATATATATATATATATATATATATATATATATATATATATATATATATATATATATATATATATATATTTGTATATAATGTATATATATCTTTTTAATTGGTAAACAAATTAAAATAAGTAGGAGATTATATTAATAATAACTATATAAAATGTTAAATAAAGAAGGAAAATGTTTCCAACCAATTAATGTAATTGGTAATTGCCTTATGTATAAATATTTTTCCTTATTTTCTTTAAAAAAAAATTGTTTGGTAACCTTCTTTTAAATTTATGTAGATAATTTTTTTTTTTTTTAAATTGGCCTTTTTAGAGATAATATATATTTTTTTTATATGTCAAAAAAAGAAAAAAATAAATTTTTATAATAAAACTATATTTCGCCATTCTCATTATGGCTTATTTTTGTTTGTAACTTCCCTTTCACTCAATTTAGTCTTTAGTCTTTCCCTGGATTTCAAATAGGGAAGATTCAAGGAAAATTGTTAAATATATGTTTATGGCGGTGTTTAAATATATATATATATATATATATATATATATATATAGAAAAATCTATTTAAAAAAAATATATATATGTAAATTCAATTTCTTTAAGTGAATAATAATAATCACAACAGATACAAAAAATAGACAAAACCGCTAAGTAAAAGCGGTATCATTTAAAAAATATGTGTTATAATTTATAATATACATTTTTGGTATTGTTGTTTGGTTATAAATTATATTATTTATAATGACATTTAGAATCCAGGTTTACTTAATACAATAAAAAGGTAGATTTAAATTTATGAAATTGTTAATAGTTTTGAAATGGAATTTATTTCCTTAATTAGTTGGGTATTTTAAGGAACTCCTTTCAACTCCTTGGATTATTCTCAAGCTAAAATCATAGTTTAAAACTTACACTTCACCAAATATAATCAAAGTACAATGCAAAATGACAATTTAATTTTAAATATTGACAATGGTAACTTGAATCCTTACTAATTTGACTAACTAGCTGACTACATTGTCAAGTTATTTTTTTTTTTATAAAGTTTTTTGAAAGAGTTTAATTAAAATCGGACAGATTCTCGTCAATTTACCCTAAAATATTGAAAATGAATTAATAATGATTGATGATACCCCACATGTTATGTAGGTTTTAAACATGATTATCTAAAGATCAATGCTTATAATTTGATTTGTACTTACTGAAATCAGGTACTGACAATTACATTATTATTTAACAATATCTCAGACATCGACATATTACATAAAAATAACCACTAAAAACAACACATTTCTACTACATACTTCAACTTAACTTCTGTACATTTTGACTTTAACAACTCAGGTTTTGGTTTATTGATTCATGTTAGGCTCTTACAATAATCCAGATTAGTTTAGCTGGTCTTTGTGTGTTGTTTGGTTTATACTTATACTATCAACATAATAAAACCAAAATAATAATTTAATTTCCTAACAATTATAAATAAATAACTTAATAAAATGTATATAATTCAACAATACAGGACATAATAAAAATGAATTTCCAACATGAAATAATAAATAATACAACATAGGTCTTTCTTTATGAAGAGATAATTAATTAAATGGTAACTCCATACCTCCAGTTATAAATAATTACTGACACTATTATACTATGTTATGATTCTATATTATTATTAATTATTTAATTTGGTGTAGTATTCCTGCGTTTGAAGTTGATATTTCGTTCCTTCTTTGATATTTGCAGAGCCTCTAGCAGTAATCGTTTTTTGTCATTATTTTCTGCAATTAGTATTTTGGTTTCATCGAAATTAAATTGTTGGCTCAATTGTTTGGCATGGACTTCAAGTGCTAAGACCTATGTTGTATTATTTATTATTTCATGTTGGAAATTTATTTTTATTATGTCCTGTATTGTTGAATTTTATTCATTCATTTTCAATATTTAAGGGTGAATTGACGAGAATCTGTCCGATTTTAATTAAACTCTTTAAAAAAACTTTATAGAAAACAATAACTTGACAATGTAGTCAGGTTAGTAAGGATTCAAGTTACCATTGTTAATATTTAAAATTAAATTGTCATTTTGCAATGTACGTTGATTATATTTGGTGTAGTATAATTTTTAAATAAACTTTGATTTTAGCTTGAGAATGATCCAAGGAGGGAGAGTTAATCATATAGGGAGGATTCATTTTATTTAATTAAACTGTTTTAGTGTTTAAAAGTTATGTTTTTCACTTTTAAATAATGTTTTTGACTAAGTTTATTTTGGTTCTCTTACAAAGACCAAAGACTAAAATAAGAAATAACGGATATGTTTCTAACAATAATAACCAGCCTGAAGAAGCCTTTAGTTAAGACGAAATATAGCTGACCTATAGAAAAGAAAGGAGAGTTTTATTATTTAAAAAAAAAACCCTAAAAGACGAAAAAGAAAAAATATAGTTTTTTCATTTTTATAAAATAATTAAACAGACGGAAAAAAGGGTTCACAGTCAACAAAATATTTTAAAATTTTCCTTTGGTTTATCATAAATACACTCGAGACGTATTTTCTCTATGAGAAAAATATATATTTTTTTTAATTAAAAGTAGTATTAAATGAGAACAGTGAATCATTAAAAGAGACTATGTGTAGACGCACGACGCACAGGTAGAAGTACCGGTAATAGGACAATTAAAGAAAAATCTGTACTGTAATATAGTAGAAGCAATAAATAAAGGCCTGAAGACGCCTCAAATGAGGTGAAATATAGCCAAACACGGATAAGAAACAAGATTTATTAATACCCTATAGACCTGGGAAAGACTTGAGAATAAATTAGATTAAAGGGTAATACACTACGAATAAGAATAATTTTCCTTTGATTCAGTTATTGCAATAACAGATGTGATTTTATTTTTTTATTTTTTTTTTTAAATTTTTAAAATTTTATTTTATTTTTTTTTATTGGGGTATTTTATGAGATTAGGTGCGTTACAGATGGACAGACCAGTTTAAGAATATATAAGGGTCCTTGTTTTTGCCGACGGACCCAAAAAACTGAATTACTAAAACTCAGGAAATAGTCCATTAACTAATAAAATTCTCAATAACTTTATTTTACATTGCCTCCCATTTTCTTATGAACAATTGATTTCTTAATATTTTATACCAATGGATATATGATAGATATTTATTACACGATAGATATAATATTATGTACATACATATTTATATATTTCTTGAAGTTATATGAAATAAAATTATTCTGCATCGGCCGGGAATCGAACCCGGGTCGCCCGCGTGGCAGGCGAGCATTCTACCACTGAACCACCGATGCTTCCGTTAGAGAATTTCTGTTTATATGTATATATTTTTATTCCCCTTACATTAGATAATTTTAAATTTAGTCCTTATACATTTTAAATTGTTTAGTCTATCAACCCTTAAATAATATTTTTCGACATCTTCAAGGACATTATTTATATCCGTAGTAGTGTAGTTGCGTGTTACCCTTTTATTTTATAAATATTATGTATCAAACAGTAGAATAATTCTACGAACAATTATATAGCTAACTGTAGAATAATTCTGCGAACAATTATTACTCCAAATTTACGTAGGAGATACCTTTGGATGTTCTATAATCTATAAGAACAATTATTAAGGTTAGTTGACTTCATATTTTATGTATAAAATTTGATAAAAGAATATTATTTTACTCTTATAAAAAAATTCTAACATGCTTTTATTTATTTTTATTTAACTCTGAGTTAAAAACAACTATGTTGATAACAATTTTTTTTTTTTTTTTTTTTTTTTTTTTTTTTTTTTTTTTTTTTTTTTACTTTTCCTCACCTACGGTAGGAAAAGTATTGTTTTCAACCCAATTTTTTTTTCAACATTTCAACTGAATTATCCGTTTTGGGTGTTTTTAAGACCTCCTGCGCTGTTTTCAGCATGACGTCTGTATGTGTGTTATCATCGTAGCGCCCAGGGTATTTAACCTAGAGAGTTAAAACTTAGCAGAAAAATCAGTCCTTACTTCTAGTTGTGCCACCCGAAAAATTAACATTTCCCGCCATCTTGAAACCAGTTTGCCGAGTCAGCAAACATTTAAAAAAATCGAAAGCCGTCCGTTCGAGTTGAAATTTGGCACGAATGTACCTCTATGTATGACAAACAAATTAACCAAATTTAATTTTGATATAGGCCGCCATTTTGAAGTTATCGATTTTTTAATTTTGAAACTTAAGCGGTTAATAATACCGAATGTATAAAGTATAAATACGTTTTTGACATATATAGCATATCGTTTGAACCGGAAAAAAATAAGGAACAAATACAAAAAAAAAACAACGATGAAATTCCATTAATTAGTTTAAAAGTTAAGAGCAACATAATTATTAATTAGTTTGATACATTTGTTTGTTTACATTTGTCAAAATATCGCCATATATATAAAAACGTGTGATAAAACCGTCATATTTGGATTCTACGGTGAAAAATAATACAATTTTACTGGAAACTTTTTTATCTATCTCCAATATTTTTCCCCCTATAGGGGGGCAAAATAGACTTTACCACACTGCATAGTAGTTATATCTTTGGACACGCTGTATATTGTTATATTGGGTTTTTTTTTTATTATTATTCAATATTATATTGTTTTTACTCTTAATACAGTCTCTGAGTTATAATATTTAAGTGAAATAATTAAAAATACATCAAAAGGAATATTATATTACTTTACTTGAGATCTCCAAAAGAATATTATGAGTGAAAAATATATATCTTAAAAACCGGGGGAAAAAATATTGAAAATATCGGTGGTGATGTATTTATCCGATATCTTGTAAATAAATAAAAAAATGTGAGAATACGGAAAATTCCTCTTTCTCGTACATACATCTGGATTAGAATTCATAGATTTATCCGTTTTTCCATTACAAAATATACATATGGTTTTTTTTTATATATGCTTATGTATATTTTGGGTGAATGGATAAGGGCTAGAGGTTTGCAAAAGAGGTAAGATAAGAATATTGAGGTTAAGGTCAGGTATTAGAGGTAGATGTAAGGTATATTTGGTAAAGAAGACAGGAGCAAGGGCTTTATGAGGCCAACTGGAAAATCCTACCTAGAAAAATCCTGAAAAGAAGGACATGACGGTAAAAACAAAAAAAAAGAGGGAAAAAAATCTAAAATTCTCTGTTAGTAACTCCCACAGAAAATTCTACTTATTTCCTTATAAATATATTTATATTATAAATTATTTAAATTCTAGTCTTACATTTATATTTTCTTTGCTTTATCTTTGCTTATAAATCCTAATATCAATGAATTAATCATGTTTTGTGGAACCATATGGAGAATAGTTAAATATTTATGGTGTTCTTGGATTTATGCAGTGATGGCGACTATATCTCTTAAGTCTAGTCTATAATGTAGGTAACTGTGTATTGTTCATAGTCAAAGTGCCTCCTGGATTACCCCCTTTCTGATTTCGTCTATTACTTTGTGTTTTCCTGTAAAAGCTTGGTTTTTTTTTATGAGTAAAAAATCTATTGTTATGTCAATTATTTAGACATGCCTGTGTGTTAGTCTTTAGTTAATTCCCTTTTCTTTTTCCCTATTTTTGTCAATTATCTTGACATGTGAGTTTAATATATATATTTTTATATTTATTAATTCTCTTATAGGTTTTTTCCTCTTCCTTTTTTTTTATAATACATAAAGAAAACCTGGTTCTCTTGTCCACCATTTTGACATAAGTGTACATAATATTTTTTTTTAAATATATATATATATATCTATTTTTTTTTTTTTTTTTTTTCATCTCTTTCTTTTGTCAAAATTTTAACATTTATTGTTTCTATTATATTTTATTCTGTTTACTTTCTCATATACTTAGTATATATAAAAAGAAAGTATTATGATGACGCAAATATTCTATTTAGAGATTTCTGACAGATTTCCACGTTATGTGAATCTCAGTTTAAAAGGGGTTTTATTTTTTTTTTTAACAAAATAGTTATTTATGTAATTAGGCAGCAAAATGGAATTTTACTGACTGAGAGTGTTTAAGTTAGCCTCCGAGCCGGACAGGCAATGAGAATTAACTTAATTAAGGCAAGGTAATTTACCTAATTGACTGCCTTGCCAGGCAATGAATACACGAGGCAGAAATGTTTCCTTTGCTGCCTTGTTGCATACAATATTTTATCTACTCACGCTATTTAGGTGGAATCTTTAAGATTTAAATGGAAGCTTAGGTAAACATATTGCATTAATAATATAACATTGCTTTGTAATAAAACTAAATTAAAATAAAACGAAACACTAACAATAACAGATGTTATGACACGCACTAGTAAACACTGTACATTCTCTGACTGTTTCAACTACTTTCCTGCCTGTTAATAATATTTCAATGACAAATTAGCAGAATAGTACTTTCCAGCCTAAAAGCAGTTAAGAAATGCTTAATTTTGCGTGAATAGATAAAAGTATTTTTGTTTTTATTGTCATTTTTATCTGTCATGTGTTCGTAGGGGTTAATTTCTTCTATTTTTACACACTTTTAATTAACTTCACATGTTTGTCAGGGACAAATATTGTATAAAGTTGAACTGAAACTTGCACAGATTATGTATTTCTGATGACCACACAATTATCATTCTTTAGTTTTACATGAACCTTTAAATTAGCCGATAAATCGCTTAATGTTTGATAAATTTGGCGGTAAAATTTAAACAAAATTGTAAACAAATAAGACCAGTCACAGGTAAGTTTTTTTAAACGTCAAATATTTCGTAGGGTAGAGTAAGCACGGTTGGAACTCTGATCCTCCTCTTGTCATCTTGTGGCTGTGACTACCTCTCTCTAGTCGTAACTCTGCCGCGGGCTTACACGGTAAACTTCATTCTAGGCTAGAGCAACCTCCCCCCCCCCTTCCGGGGTCTTGTATCTACGATACGGTTTATCTCCAGTTCTATTGGACCGATTTTCCTCTAAGAATTTTCATTATGAATATATTATACGTTTCTATACGACGTTATCAAGGCTATTATCCATTTGCATCAATATTACATGCTTTTATTTAATTGCCTATGAGAGACAAATATTGTTATCTATTTTTGACCCACTTCAAAATCAGCAATAACTCTATAATTTGGCAGAGAGACTCGTTTCGGATGACCTTATAATAATCAGTCTTTAGTTTAACAAAATACTTTATTTTAGCCGCTAAATAAATAAATTTCCATATTTATATGGAGACATTTTAGCTGTAAAATTCGAAAAGAACATTCAATTTCATAACTTTAACAACGAACACCACTGACAGCCAAGTTAAGTTAGAATAGATTACAAGATTTAATGTGACTAATAAGAAGTATAAAATGTTATATTTAAAAAAAATAGAAATAAATAAGTAAACAAGCACTAAAAAGGAAAATTTGTTTCCAGTATATGCGTGTTACTAAAGATAAAAGTGTGCGGCGCTATCAACAATTTTGTGTAATTTGTTGATAGCGCCCTACGCTTTTATGTTTAGTGACTTACGCATATACTGTGATCGCTCTTATTAGTACTGTGTCTTTTAAAAAAATATTTTCTCATTATTTTTTTTTAATAGATTTTTTATTATTTACATTAAAGCTGTTTCCACGTATTCTATTAATCAGTCACACTATCACTTCCAGTTTAAAGGGTACAGTACGTAGTATCTATTTCTCCATGACTATTACTAACGTTAGGCGCAAGTTTAGGCTTTGGTTTAGACGACTGTTCCTCTGCAAATGTTATGTAGTCTGGACGAGAATCCTCAATATAATATTACGACCCTATAGGAAGTCGACTGAATTTTATGAGAGTAATTATACTTAACCAATTTTATTTGGACAAGGTTTGGGGTTTAAATCTAGTCCGTGGTCTGAGGAAATAACTGTTGTTTTTTGCATCAGCCTTGTGTACCTGTATATGGCCGTATCCGAGGGTGGGTGTTGACCCTTGTCTGCGGTCAGTGTGGGAGATTAAGGGTTTCCACGTCTGGGACAGCTGGAAACCATCTTCCCTGTTAAAGTTGTTTGGGTGCTTTTCTATTTGTATGGCTTCCCTGGCCATCCTTTTGTGATAGCCGGACTCCGTAGCTAGGACTTTGGTGTCCTCAAACTTGATGAGGTGGCCCGACTCCTCTGAGTGCACTGAGACTAGCGTCTTCCAGTCGTTGTTCTTGATTGCTCTGATATGCTTTAGAGTTAGGTCGGTATGAGTCTGGCCAATGTAGGATTTTCCACAGCAACTGGGGATCACAGGGAACATTGGATTAAGAGACAACTGGTCCTTAACTGTGCCCCGGAGGCGTTCTGTGGTTTTCCCTGTGGTTAAAGTGGTCCGTATATCGTGTCTCCTCAAGAAATGATGGAACAACCAACAGCTGTTTCCTTAAACCACTGACTAGATTTAAACCCCAGAGCCTGTCCAAACCTCCAGTCAACGTTGTTTCTTCACTAGGATAACACGTACTTCCTTGAAGATGCTCTAAACACTGGGTGCGAAGCATCGGAACCAAAACCCTACATGACGCGGTCACCCCCGGAAGACCTAGAACTTTATAGTAATTAATATGTTTGAGTAAAATTAATTATAGTTTTGTTTTGGTCAAAGATCCGGGAAAGGTTGGAAGAGCAAGAGGTGACTGTCTTATTGGTTTTAATAAAAATAATTAGGGGAAAAAATATATAGATTTTCTGGGATTTGAAACTATTGAAAATTTAATTGTTGTCCGTATCACTTGTAAGAATAAAAAAGTTATATATTTTACCGCTATATTTAAATTGTAGTTCATGGAAACATGATTTTAGTAGGCTTTGCAACTTGTATGCTAATAGCAACATCGCTAACTGTATTTCTATAGGTGACTGTAACTGTAGAGTATCATATATGCAGGCACTACCAGAATGCATTAAGGGCGAAAAATATATTGAATTCTGTGATGATGATGATTTCTGTAACTTAAATGGTCGAATTAAAGGTGACCTAGGAAGACTTCACACATACATTAGTCATCAAGGATCTTCTGTCATCGGTCTATATTGTATTCTCTTCGGTAGTTTAATTATTATTATATATATTATATACATGACTTCAAAATTACACCACAAATACACTCAGATCATATACCAGTGGAATTGTCGTTCATGGTTCTAAGCTCGCTGTCATAAAAAATAAAATGGCTAAAGACTTATTACTGAAACTAAAATTTACAAAAAGAAGATCCTAAATAAAATTAATAATCCTACTTTAAAATTAATCTTGAAAATCAAATTAAAGGTATAAGGGATCTGCCTCAGGACGCTCAGAAAGGAGTTAATTTAATTAAACAGTCCAATCAATGTTTAGTTAAGATTACCTTAATTATTATTTTAATTATATTATTTTAATTTCATCATAGAAATGTATGATACTCTGTACTGTTGCAATAGACAGTCAAATGTAGTGATTATTTTCTATAGTTATTTCCTTGAAGTATAACTTTTGTATTATACTTGTTTGTATTATTTGAGTGTAATTATTTTTTAATTTAATTTAATTTATTTATTATCATTTACGGTTTATATATAACATGGCACTTATTTTTGTTATGATTTTCCATTTCTATCAATTTAAAAGGGTAAATATACAAAATTTATTATTAATTAGAACATTGCAATTTAAACTTTGAAATAAACAATTATTAATACCTTGAATCTATTAGAAATAAATTACGGTTTATTTACTTTATCAGTAAAACTAAAAAAATAGTCACTACATCATTGAGATATCTCGATACCATCCTTGAACAGAGAGCGCTCAGATATTTTAAGAATAAGGTCTATAACGAGAAAAGGATAGGTCCCTCGAGACACATAGTTCTAAACTCTTGACTGGGTATGTCCCCTCTATTTGCGGTTTAGTAAATAGAATAGCTGCTTCTATTCATTAATTCCTGATCTCCTTTATTAATATGAAAGAATGTATCCTGAGAATTATTTTACCAGCTATACAGGGTTTATTTGATATATGTACCCGCAGAAAAAAAGGCCCGCCTTTTTTTTTTTTTGTAATAATATGTACCTAGTATTTCTTCAGGTAAATCAGTTTCGGTAAAGGATAGAAACAACTAGATAGTGACACCTGTTGATTCAAAATAAAAAAGTTAGAACGGCACAATTCTAAATTGTCACACATCTGTTAGCCTAGAGGAAAAACATGAAAATTTAACTATTTCTTTAAAATCTTCCTTTTCTATCTACCCTTTTCGAATCCAGTTTTAAATTTTTGATGTTATTAATGCCCATGATATTTATCTTGGTCAACCTTTATTCATTTTTGTGACAGAGGCTTGTGTACATATTAATACTCTATTCACAAAAGCTATGTGCTGGAGTTTTTACTATGTAATAGTACATTACGCGTCTAGTGCGGAAAGTAGCATTTTGGATGCGAGTGTGGAGTTTGCCCCCGAGCGACAGCGAGGTTAGTAAAACCACACGAGCAAAGCAAAATGCAGTTTTCGAGTTGCGTACCATAATTTATCTACGATTGTGGATTTTAATAATAAATACAGAAAAAAAATTTAATTAACTTCCTGTACGTAAGTACGTATTTCTCTTTTGATTAAGATGATATTAATTCATTAGTTTTATTTTGTGCCGAATTAATTATTTCGGAAGGCGTATAATTCTCATTTTCTTCATAATCACTTAAATCACTCATTGTTTCTCTAAAAACTCGAGATAAACAGTTACTTTGATTAAACAAACAGCAAATTAGAATGTAAACAAACTCGCCAATCGTGCGTTAAGGTGAAGAATTCCTCTTTTTTCTGACCTATGGCGGAAAAAAGAGGAATTCTTCACCTCATTATGAACGCGCATGCGCAATGAATGCAGCTACGAAAAGAATAACTTTATATTCATCTAAACAGATATATAATGTTTATATTTCGTATCAATCGTAGATAAAATAATTTTTTTCTCAATATTTTGAAGTACAATAGCAAATCCTTTTTTTTTAAAGGCTTTTCTTTAAAGTTAGGGTTCAATCTAGTTAGGCACTATAAACCCTCTGAGACAGCAATCACGAAAGGTAGAATAATTAGATTAGTCAAAATAGTTGTGAAGGACCTTTAGAAAGACAACACAAGAAAAGAGATAAGTTAAAATCCCCTGAGAGATGAGATGTTTCACTGTACTAGCGTTGGCTGTGGTTTTATTTAAGGTGTGTAAAGATTAATCCATCTTAAACCTGTCGATAGGAAAAATAAAGGAGGAAAAAAAGATTTGTCAATCTTTTAAAAGAAAGGTCACTTTTCATTCTTCGCTTTAAACTCTAAGATTGATGACGGCATAGAGTAGTTGAAGTGGACATAGATCGGTTTGTACGGAATAAATCGTGAAAGAATTTATTTTTGTACATCGGTCTCAAAGCGATTTAGGCTAATACAGGGTTAGGTTTCTGAAATATAACTTCTAGGTAAATTTAAAAAAAAATTAAATAATGTAATGAAGACCAACATACATGTATGAATTTTATATTATTTATCTCCATGTTTGATTGCGATTTAAAAGGTAGTATCAGTTGATTTTATATTTTAATTTTTTATACTTAATGTTATACTTTTTCCTTGGCATTGACGATAAGAACACCAGAGAGGCAGAAAGCTGGTTTTAAAATGTGAAATATTTTTTTCGGAGAGACTTAATGACCTACTGGCGCTCGAATTTCTGTGATATTTATAAATTTTTTCAAGAAATTAGGTTATTAAACTTTGTTTTTCACATTTTCTAAAAAAAACTTCCGAAGTTGCTTACCGTAATAACGAAACAGGTTACACGTTTTTAACCTAGAAGACGAGACATCGAACTTAAGGCTCCTATACACGGTCAAAATGTTTGCGCAAACACGATGTTTGACGTGTATAGCCTAAATTTGCCCGACATCAGGTTTGCGCAAACATTTTTGATCGTGTATGGGGACCTTTAAGTGTATTGTACTTTTAAAAATTTGTTAATTTTTTTTTAATGAGCAGTGAAATATCATAATGTTTTATCCACCATAAAATTAGAGAATAGTCAACAGTTCAAAATATCATGGTAATTAAATGTAATGTCCAGATAAAAAGAATTAATTTAAAGTCTATAATTTATTTTATTTAAACTTTATTTTGGCTATCTAATTAAGGGTTAAAATAAAGAAAAGAGTACATTATCGGCATAATCTTTTTTATTAAGACATTAATTATACTGTTCTACCATTAATCTTAACAGAAAGGTGATCACCGATGTATCACATTGGGTTCGTGTAGTGCTTTCATGGTTTCTCACGGCACGGAAATACGATCACGATGTTCGTGTTTCCATAAATTAACTTAATTGTGCCTGAGGGAGTTGGAAGGTGTGTGAGATCGCACCATTTGTTTATAGATTTTTAATAAATATTATATTTTAAAATTAATTAAAATGATAATTTATAATTATTAGTAAAATTAACCTACACATTTTACCTTTCAAAAGGTCTGGTAGTTCTGATTTTTTTTTTTTTTTTGTATTGTATAGGTGTAGGTATACAGTTATGAGAAGTTTTCGTCCTCGACGGAGCGCCACCGGCCGGCATCGCTAGCGTCGAAAAAAAACAAAATTTTCTACTTTCTTTCAGTTTTAGCCGATTTTAACCTTGAAGGAGTGATTTAATCGAAATAATTGAATCTGAATTTTTATCTAATACAGCATATTTTTTTAATAATTATGAAAACAACCATCTTTCTAACGCTAATATACCACCCATGTTGCAGTTCCAAAAATCGAGTAATTTTTAAAAAATTCCAAAAGTGCTTGTTTTAAGTTGGTTTTGTGGATTTTTTCCCTGAAGCCTTGATTATCCAGCATAGTAGAATTCTTGTCCTATTTGCAACCAAGTTGAGATTTCTATTGTAAACAGCTTCCGAGTTATACTGCTGCTTGATGTTCTAATGGTTTTTGAGACATTACATAAAATGTTTTTAGATCAAAATAGTTTATCAGACGCTACCTATAAACGATAGCAACGATAGCTTAAGTTACCTAAGACATTTTTTTAGCAACCGAACGCAACAAATTTCGTTTAAATTATATGATAAAGAAATATTTGGAAATTGCTAATATATTAGTGCAACACCCAAAAGAGGATATGTGTGTTATAATTGTCGCCGCTGCCATGTCCATGTCCCCTCTGTATGATGCTATTACGCTTATGTATGAGTAAGGACATAGATATTCTGGTCCTTCTAACAGGATTGGTGAAATGCAAAAGTAATATATTTTTTCCCAGATAAGCAGAAGATGTAAATCACAGGATGATTTTTTAGGCACTTCTGTAGATTGTTACTCTCCTTATAAAAGAAAACAGAGGGGAGTAACAATCTAAAGAAGGTGTTCGAAATGTTCTTCTTAAGACTGTTCCTCCCCTTATAAAAACAGAAGTGTTATATTCCTTTGACCCAAAGTACATTGGTCTAAACATCCCTTTGTATTAATAGCTATTTATTCAGTCATTCATATTCTAAAAAAAACATTGGGGAGTAACAATCTAAAGAAGTACTGCTTTTTATTCATCAGCCTTGCACAAGTTTTCGCTGCCTGAAATAATTCTATTCGTGCACGACGTATTTACTGGCTGTGACACCACATCATGTCTTTTCAGCCATGGAAATAAAAAAATCGGTTCATTTCTTGCAGAATATTTCTGGAATCTGATTACACACCTGAGCAGGTTGCTGCAGGTGCTACGCTTGAGAGACTCCCTCCATCTCTAGATGCTTTTCACGTGATTTCTCGAAAAAGCTACCCCAACATCAAACAGCCGCGCCATCATGGCGCCGTATCTTGGAAGATATTTACTATAGAAATCTCATTCTAGTCGCTAATTATTATAGGATATAATTATAATTCTACTTCGAAGTGGAACCTTACAAATTAGGCTAATAATCCAAGGCTTCGGGATAAAAAATTACGACACTTTTGGATTTTTTTTCTAAATTCACTCGATTTTGAAGGCTTTGGGGGGTGGGGGACAATTAGAAATATTAGCATGATATGCTTGTTTTATTAAATAGTATAACATTTACTCTATTTTATAAAAATGTAGAATAATTGTTTAGATAAACCACTCTTTTAAGGTGAAAACTGGCTAAAACTAAAGACAATCGAAAATATTGCAGGTATCCAGCGCCAGCAATGACGGCAGCGCTCCGTCGAGGTCGAAAACTTTTTTATTAGTGTAGCCCTCAACAAATTAAAAGGACAGAACTGCTTCTGTCGTCTTTTTGACGACTGATTGACTAAACTAGATATATAAATTACAGAAATAAATATTTTGTATTGTTGTGAAATAATGTTGAATTAGTTGCTTGATAGGCAAAAAAATTGTAATTTAAGATTTAAATAATCATATATTTTTTGCTTATTAAGGCCAAAGCGTCATAGACATTTGTTCTATATTTTGAGATTCATCTTTCTCCCTCATTAACATAATTTATATACATCTATTTCACAATAGAGAAGAAGTATTGTGATGACGCTTAAAGTTTAATATATTCAATAAAAATTAAATTTACCTTCAATAACTCAAAAGCTAATAAATGGAAAACACTAGGCTAAGTAATTTATGAACTCGTATATGAGAAATTTTGAGTAAACAAACGTATAAATTTATAAAAATCTAATTTTTGCGTGTATTACATTTTTCTATTTTGACCTTGAATATCATTTTTCATATAATATATACTACGTATATGAAACAGTAAAAATATGTCTACCTACGCTGTTTCGTAAATTTTCTTATTTTTTTATTAAAAAAATAAATTATTTAAGTAAATAGTAATAATTATGATTTTAATTGCACGAATGATTTTAGTTTAAATACTTTAAATTTTATTAATATTAGTTTAGAATGTCGGATATTTATATTAATTCAAGTATTTAAGCATTTCCCCCAAGATTTAATGTTTGTGAAAATGAGAACAAATTAGAAGTTTCTTCTCATTCGCAGTTTTAATTTTCTCAACAATTAAGTTAAGGCGTCTCCAACTCGAATTTTACATAATATCACCTCTTTCTATTTTATCCGCACGTTACAGTAAAATGTTATGAAAGAAAACCTTACATAATATGCCATTACTTTTACCTTTGCATCTTTATACAATTTTTAATAAAACAGAGACTGATAAAAAAAAAAATATGAATTCAACTTTTTAACATATTTACTCGATCACGCATCCCTTAACGCTTTAACGTATTTAAGGATGCATAAAACTATAAGTTAACTATGTTAAAAACTCTTTGCAGTTCATTAATTACGAACTATTTCTCCGACTGAAATTATTTTTATTTAAGGAAACAATTTGAAAAAGAAACACAAAAATTAACGAGATGATTTATTAGTGCCAGACAGATTTATTAAACAATTTTTTTTTGAGAAGAGATTACCCAATCTCTGTATCTCTCCCAATATCAAGGTTTCGTTGTTGGGCTAAGATATAGGAAAATGCCTAACTGCACAAAACCCGTATATTGGCGGTTTTATTTCTAGCCGAAAATTAACTGGTTTAAAAATGTGACACCAATATAAACTTGACCCACTATTTACAGGGTGTAAAAAAACAATTTATAAACTTCGGGAATACATATTTTAGCCATTTTAAATTTTGTTATTGAAATAGCGAAAAAAAAGTAAAGTTTTCAGAACAATATCAATAATAAACTATTTTTAGAAAATTTAATTTCTGATGTAACAAAACCTCAATTTTAGAAATCCTTTGAAAAAAACTAAACCGAGATACGCCAAAAAAACATGGCTAGAAGTAGCAAAAATACAATTCTAAATGGCCGTCATTTTTAAACCAAAAATTAGATCTAGCTATTTTTTTCTTTTATGTGTCTTTACTGGATAAAGAAATATTCTGAGTTTCAAAAGAAATCGATTGAAGGGATTCAGATAAATTTTTTTTTATAAAAAATACAAAAGTTGGATATCTGAGTAAATATACATTTTAGGGTACACCTTTATTTTTACATTTTTCTCTTTATTTTTATGTGTTTAACCATATCCCGAAGTTTTGTAATAGAATTTTTTTACACACTTTATACACACTCACTCACTATATATTATATATACCTGATACGCCTATAACAACCTGACACACCTATATAAATTCTATGACAATTTAATGAAGTTTTAGGTCTTCCGGTGGTATATACATATAAATTCTATGACAATTTAATGAAGTTCTAGGCCTTATGGTGGAATATTTGTATGAAAATTCTATGACAATTTAATGAAATTCTAGGTCTTCCGGTGGTATTTATATAAAAATTCGATGAAAATTTAATGAAGTTTTAGGTCTTCCGGTGGTATATACATATAAATTCTATGACAATTTAATGAAGTTTTAGGTCTTCGGGGGGTATATACATAAAAATTCTATGACAATTTTATGATGTTTTAGGTCTTCCGGTGTTATATATATTATGCTTGTTTGACTATAAGATATATAATTTGTTTTAGGTTTATATTATTCGGTTGTTTACATTTATTTATTTGTGTGTTTAGGAATGATGGTGAAGAGGTGAAGCTGGTTTTGGAGCGATGCGAAAGGTCGGCTCTTGCCTGGTGGCCCTCGCCTCTCTACTAGCGGCCTCACACTCCTTGGCATCCCCCTCACCTACACTAACAACAGGTAATCTTTATTATGTCAATTTAAAACAATAATTTTTCCTTGCAAACTTTAATTTTATTGAGACGCATTCAAACAAAACTAAAGATTTCTTTCGAGATGTATTGTGTATGTATACAGATCTAATTTTGCGGAATCTTCTTTCGTAATTGCTCTTTTATAATAATGATGATGATAATAATAATGACTTTATTTAGGTAAATAATACAATGGCAGAAACTTAAATTTTACTTCAAGACGATAAAATCATCATTTATATATTCAATAGTAGTGTCCCGACGGCTAGGACTCACCTCATTTATCACATATTATTTCCAATAAAAATAAATATTTGGTTTGATTTGTTGGTCTTAAAATAGATATAATAACTTATCAAAATTGATATCTAAATTGATTTACTTAATTCTATTTTTTTTCTAAATATAAAATTAACGGCTCGTAATATATAGTGTAATTATAATTATTATTAATCGTTATACCGTTAAAAAATAATTTTATAGTTTTAGAAATAACTTTATATTTATTTTAACTATTTTATAGTCAGTTTATATTACTAAAAAAACCTCAAGAAGAGGTTTTACGAGTTAAATAATAATTTACCTTTGATTTAAAGAAATAAAATGTTTCCTAAACCAACATTTAATTTGAATAATTGCTGGTTAAATATGATTACGTTTGTAAATAAAATTTACAACGTTATAAAAACTTTTTATTTATGAAAAATATTTTTACAAAATCTATGATTTTGTTATCACTTCTTTAAAACGTATGAATATTTTATTATAATTAAATTTTTTTAAGTTTGTCCTCAGATTTAATTAATAAACGGTATCATAAAAAAATATATTGATCCAATTAAAGTCTTATAAATGCCTTATAATATCAAACTTAAAACATTCAAAATTGTTTATTTTATGCAAAAGTTATTTTGATATGTGCAAGCCTGAACATATCAATAATTTAGAATAGTTGGTATTACCTACTGGTTTTATTAATCCCTTTCAGTATCATTTCTCCACGGCTTAGGCCGATTTACCTGCAGGTAAATTAATGAAATGTATTTAAGTTTATATGTATTTATGATTTAATAATAAATGGATGTATCTCTCTTCAGTATAATTAAATTAAATTTTTACTTTAAATCAAATAATAATTATCAATAACTACGGGAGACATACAGAGAAAAATAGACCCCCGCACTGAAACGGATTAATTGGAGGACCCGTGGATCGAGTCCCGGTGCGGGTGTCTATTTTTCTCTGTATGTCTCCCGTAGTTATTGATATAACTATAATTTGATTTAAAGTAAAATTTAATCTTTCCGTAGTATGAAAACTACCAAAATCTTAAAAATTTGAATTAAATTTAATTCAAAGTATTATTTTTTTTTTTACACTTCTTATAACATTAGCATCTATTTCTTTAAAAATGAGTCTTCATAATATAACCCTATTATATTCCATACCCTGTTGCTATATTTTCTTTTGTTGAGAATAGTAGTTTCAAAATATATTGTTGTTTCAAAATATATTTAATACAAGATTTTCACCTTGTTATTTACCAATAACTAAATTGTGTGGATTTGTTCGAGGTTATTTAATTGGTATTTAACGTTATTCTCGTTTAAGTTATGGAGTTAACACTTTTAATTGCCCACTTGTTAGTAAACAGTCGATTATTCCTGGTCCTAGGAAAAAAAGTTTTTTTAAATACTGGATTTTTTTTCTGATAAATGCGGGTTAGTTACGATAAATTTACTAGGTTTTTTTTCTTCTAACACATTTTTTAATAGCGGCATGTTTAAGATATTGTGCGATAATAATAATTGTGATTTCTATTAAACACGTACAAAAAAAGGGAAGCTTGGAACCACGCATGCTACCGTTTAGACAGCTCCGAAGGTTGTCGTGAGATGTAGCCCATCATTGAACTAGTAATGATTTTTATTATTTACTGCCTTTACTTGTTTAAATTTATTATTCATAATTACTATGAAATCTCAATCCATACTATTAACTGTAATAACAATTATTATTATCCGCAGTGCAATAGCCTACGAGCGGTATTTTACTGCTGTATCATGACGTCATTATTGTAACGCAGCATACTTACCTAGTTCTTAGATGACCCAGTAGAGGTCCTGCTTTAACTCGACCATTTGTTTGTTACGCCGTCTCGACCAAACGCATTGTTCGACTATCTTCAAATTTGGTGTAGATGTTCCTTGAAGTCAATAAAAACGATGGATAGGTTTTTTTTTGTATGCGTGGCTACTACTCACAGAACTACTAGTTAAGTTAACCAATCGAATATTGAGCAATGACAATATCTTTTTGCTTCCGAGCTTACCGAAGGAAACGGAAGCTATTTGATCGTTCTGAAGAACGAAAATATTTTATGTATTCGATTTCAAAAATTCCACGATAGAAATCCTTTCAGACACCAGGGTACATTTTTGGTTCCGTGTCTGCTCAATTTTTGCGAACCAACATATCTTAAAAACTGCACGTGAAATTTATATGGTAGGTCATAATTAGCCCATTGTTGGGTCCCATATATAAGTTTCTACCTTCTGCGCCTATTTGTTTCTCTTCAACATGCGCACAAACATACATTTAATCTTCAAAATACTCATCTGATTTTTATGAAATTTGGATGGTTTGTCGAAAGTGACCGCAGATATACTTAGTATATCTGCAGTATACCGGAATACCGGAGGTATACTTTTTGCCATCATTTGCTTCCAGTTTTTTGCTCTAGTATAAATAAAAAATACAACTTATGGTACAATTTCCTATGTGAGACATGCTAATGCGGGAATTGATAAATTCCTCACTGTAGTATGTTTATACCTCACTGTAATGTATATATTTTGGTCAGTTTATATATAAGAACTGCGCTTCGTTTAGCTCAACAATACCTATTGAAAAAACGGTGCTTAATTTAAATAAATAATTCTAGTATAACTATAACTACACTTTAATAAAAAACCTCTATGAAGTCATTATATCAATACAATAAACATTGTTAATATATAGATATTTCCACCACAATGCTTTGGATGATATGGTGAAAGATTTATCCAGATCATTTGACTTTTATAGTCATTAGATTCATTAGACTCCGAAGGACCGTAATCAGTGAACAGATAACGAATTGTTTAAACTAGTGTTAATTAACAAGTATTAAATTAATAATTATTTTTTTAAAAAAAATAATAAATACCCTTAAATCTAAAGATCACGAACTATTCGTGCGGATGAATAAGTTTTGAAGTCAATTTGTGATTTGTAATTCTTGGAAAAATGATATCTAAAAAATATAGATTTTTTGTTTTGTATTTTCATGTTGTATCCCCAGTATTTTTTTGTCTTTTGTCTAATTTATTTTTAACTTTGAAGATATTTTCTTTTTCTCCATATTTTCATGGAAAATCAAATCGTGATATTTTCAAAGTTGTATGTATTCTTTATTTTACATTGCTTAACTTGTTTCAGAGATGATTTTATGTATACAGAATGTCCCACGATAAAATGCTGAAGAGGATTTTTTTTTTTTAGTTTTCCAGATTTTTTTTTTTTTATTTTTTTTTTTTAAACACTAAAAATGATATTATTTCTTTGGTTTTTTGTACAGGGTGTTTCAATTTATTGGAAACATTAAAAACTTGACATTGAGTAAACTACCATTAAAAAGGTGACGCTATCAAAAAATATTTTTTTTAAAAGTGGTTTACAATTGCCAGAAAAAGTAATTATTAAATTTCAGTTTATTTTCGGAAAATTAAAAAAAAAAAATTACAAATCAAATAATAAGCTGACATGGTGCAAAAGAAATCTTCGTTATATTCTTAAGTAATTAATAATTCAAATATTTTCACATAATTCGAAAACTCGAATCAATATTCAATTTCAAATCGATCATTCAAATTTATCGCGATCTACTGCTGCACTTATTGCGATTCTATAATATAGAATCAAAATATAAATTCTATATTATAATATAGAAATGAATATAAAAATTCTTAAGCATATCCACGCTATTATCCTATTTGCATATTATTAGAATTCAGTGTGAACTAAACCATAAATAGTAGTATTAAAATTATATTAGCATCATTTTACTTGCTACAGTAGAATAGGGTATTTAAGAGAAATATTGACCAGTTCATTGAAAATAAATAACACTGCAGCTCATTTTTATTAAACATTAGAAATTATTACTACAATGCAATAGACAGGTTTCAACCACCCGGTTGAACAAGTAGTTGGCTCTCATTGGTGGATTAATTTTCAGTTATCAATTCATTATGTATCACTGGGATAAGTAACAACTGCCTGTTTGTATGTTGTTAGGATTTTTAAACTTGTCGTTTATCTAATTTTGTTAAAACCATATACCCAGGTATATTAAGATGCGGGGCAGAGCAATACTTTTTTTTCTTTAAACTGTGCTGCCCTGCCCCGTGTCGCCTGCGTCTCAACGTGGGAACGGCCAAATGCTTTTTTAGAAGACGAAAATATTGCTAATAAAATTAGCACAGTTGCCACTCTTATAGCTTGTCGGCATTCCTAGAATCTTTTGAGATTTTAATATTTAGTGTTTTAGAATTGGGAATAACCGCGCGAACTGAGACGCCAGATCTACTAGCGTCGGGTAGCCACATGTGGTGTAGTACTTCGTTGCCCTGCTATGCGTCTTAATTCGAGCGGTTTCTTATATATCTGCGGATGAATAAAACTGTGATGCATTGCTCTATGTCTCTATGTGCGCCCGGGCTAAGCATTGGCATCGATACGTAACCGATAAACACGAATTAAAAGTTAACATCTTGTATAAAAATTGTATGACCCCGACGTGATTTGAACACGCAACCTTCTGATCTGGAGTCAGACGCGCTACCGTTGCGCCACGAGGCCTTAATGTAGGAAAATGCAATTTGTTATTACATTTCATACCGTAATTACGGTTGACATTCTAATGCTTTAGTGCGATATTGTTTTCATAACCTCCCCTCTGTAATATCCCGAGCTCTAATTTATAACTAAGCTTTGTCCCCCCGTCTTCTCTCTCCCTCCCGTCACCCTTTATTCTATTTAATTTTCCATAACTTTTCTCTGTAATTTTCCCTCCCCCCCCCCTTTCTAAAGTAATGGAGAGAAAAAGAGATAAAACGGTTTAAATAATTTGCATGAAAAAAAGTTCTAATGATATTGTCTTAAATCTGAACCAGAATACACGGTAACTGCAAAATTATAAAATGTTGCTATGAGAAAATTGTACTGTTAGAACCTCACCTTTGAGATATGAAGTATTAAAAAAAAGATTTTCAGTATCAATATGCCTAATTTGAACACCTTTTGTTGTGGAGGATCAAATTGTTTTCCTCTTATACGAAGGATAATCAGCCATGATTATTTGCAATGTTTACAGATCCAACTGCATTGAGTCGTTTACTTAGGCCGTGCACAGCGCTCACATGTTTACTCTACTTCTACTATGTTCCTATGGTTATATACTTTTCATCTAACAATCGAGAAACATTTGTTTTAATTCGATATTTTTTTAAAAAATTATTATTGATCAATACAAGGAGATGAGCTAATTAAAGACATTGCTACTACGGTATTCATTGTCTATCATAGATATTTTTAATGAAATACGCCAATATAATTGTTGAACTATCAGACGGCGGGGGGATTGATATAGATTTGGAAGATAAGAGATGCTCTGGAAAATTCAAGGATTCATGGAATGCTTGACTTCATACAATATTTTTTGCCTTCTGTCTACAGGAGAAAAACATTCTTTATAATTTGCTAAGTAGCAGTACTTAATGATTAATTATTTGACGTATATTAAACTCTCTAGGTATATCTTATTTTACTGTCTGCCAACATTATCAAATTAGTTAGAATACTACTAATTATGCTAATGTAACAAGAGTTAACATCTTGGCACGGTTTCAGTTTACATTGCAGCAAAAATGATTGTTAATATTTTCAATTTTCTAGTTTCTAGATACTTCACGATAAAACTTTTGACTTAGTTTAGTTTAGTAACTAGATATTAGAAAATACAACTTTAGAATCTAGAATAAACTTATTTTTATAACATTCCTCTAATTTAGGAAGGAATTTAGAAATGAAAGTTTTTTAAAAAATTATCTTTAATATCGTAAAGTAATTTTACTGTAGTTCATTCATTGATTTTTTTTTTTCTCTGAATTTACAGAATATTCACTACTTCAACCTTAATATATTATAAAACTTTCATTTTCTTTTTTAATTATTGAAACATTACATTCTATTTTATACTTAAAAACAATTGCATTTGAAAACTCTTTCCTAACATCAGTCTGTATAAATAATGAAAATTATGACATAATATTTTAGAGAGATTATTTAAAGTAAATATTGCAAATACTTTTTGTAATACCTTAACTGTAATTTATTTGTAAATTACAAACGGTTTATTTTACAATCTAGATGGTGTTTCTCAAATTTAGGGTCGTAAAATGAAAGGACCACGACTTATAATGAGTTCCCGTTCAAAATGAAATTGCTCAGATTTCGTGACTGTAATTCATAAAATAAGTCCTAGGTTAGGTAGCAAAAAAAAGACAACGGCTCTGAAAAATTCCGAAATTGGGTCATTTCTATGAGAAGGGTTTCGTTATAGTTGTTCTAAGTCTGAATATCGACTTTTCTTTGACCCAATTACTCCCTTTTTTCCAATCTAATTATTCTATTGGCTTTGCTCTATTACCTATTGTAACTTCTTTTTTAAGCTATTCATTCGAATTGAAACGATTTGTAAAAAATGAATTAGGTTAGTAAGGGTAATTTGTTTGTTTAAGAGATTTTCATTTTATTTTATTTGTGCAATTGAGGACGGATAAAACTGATCTTGGTAATATGTTCTTTATAAAGAAAACAGGATTTAATACCAAGGACACGATCTCTTGCTTAAAGGCAATTTATCCAGATTTTGTAAAAAGGAGACGGAATTCAGATATAATTGGAGGATAGAGGTTGGATATTCTTTTATTCGTTGGGTCTTGCTTTTATTCCTTATTCTCGTACGTAGAGAATTAAATTACCATTCAGGTCTTTTCAAATTTGCTTCATCTCTAGAGTAAAGGGGAAACTGTTAGCATTCCACGATCTTCCGAAGCCTCCTTGTTGAGCGTCCCCTCCTTGGCTTTCTAGTTAAGAGATCTTTTTACATGGTGATATTCGAAAAAAAGAGTGGGAGTATTAAAACCCGGGTAATTTTAAATGTAAATTTTATTGGGGAGAACCGGAGTCTTGCGAAAGCACCCCCTTCACTTTCTGCCATAATCCAAGAAATAACACTTGGCTATTGTTAAGTTATATAAAGCCGACTTCCGCTCGAGCCGCATAATCCTCCCGGTCTGGGAGCCTGCGTTCTGATGAAAACCCTTTTAAATATAACTCTGCCTTGAATAAACCTAACCGCTCTATTTTAATAATTTATCTTCCATTAAAAATGTTGATTTGAATAAAAATGTGGTGTAATTATTTTCTTTTTCTATTATTGTTTGTACGTTTTGTAATTAATTATTGTATTTTCTCATTTTTAATAGATTTTTATGTTTAAATATTGCTTCCGAGCTTACCGAAGGTAACGGAAGCATTGTGTTCACTTTTGGGAACAAAAAACTTTTATGCCTCCGATTTCAAAAATTCCAAGACAGAAATCCGTTTCAGACATCAGGGAACATTTTTGGTCTCGTGTCTGTCTGTCTGTCTGTCTGTCTGTCTGTCTGTCTGTCGGTCTGTGTGTCCGCAAATTATGAAACGTGCGACGATAACTTGAGTAAATGTCGACCGATTTTGATGAAATTTGGTAGACATGTTCATTTTAGCAATGCTCAGGACGAGTTCGTTGGACAACGTTATCCGTCCAAGCGTTCACGAGCAATGCTCCCGTAAACGTGAACTTTAAATTTAAAATTGGAATTTTAGGTCGGGGTTAAAATCTAACTTCATCTATTCAATGAGACAAACATTTTTTTCAAATACAATTTTTTAGTAAAACCAACAGCGACACCGCTATGAAGTGTTAAAGATCGTTAAAACTATTAATAGTTTTTACAAAATAAACAATATTACACTAAAGTAATATAACAATAATTGTTATAGTATATGATAGGATGCGAGGAAGCTATGTGCCACACTAATTGGCAGTCTATTTTTATTGTTTTCTGAATTTAACTATTTACAGTAAAGGGGTTTATTTTTGGTTGTTTTATGAATGAGGATCTGCTTTATTTTATCTAATTATTTATTTCAAATTCAAAATAAAATATATTCAACCTTAATACAATACAATATTTATACTTATTTTACTTTAAATCAAATTATAATTATCAATAACTACGGGAGACATACAGAGAAAAATAGACCCCCGCACCGGGACTTGGTGCGGGGGTCAATTTTTCTCTGTATGTCTCCCGTAGTTATTGATTATTATAATTTTATTTAAAGTAAAATTTAATCTTTCCGTAGTACAAATACATACTACCATAAACTTTAAAATTTGAAATACTTATTTTTAAAATATTATTAAAAAAAAAAAATAATAATAAGTAATATATAGTATTTGACCTAATTATTCTATTGGTTTTGTTTATTATTTATATCTTAAAATTGTACTCAGAGTTTGTGGAACTACTCATGGTCAATAAAACTCAAAGACCTTATATCAGTGTATTCATTGTATCAGTATATATTCAAAAACCAAAATAATAATATTAAAACATAAAAATTCCATATAATATATATGCTGAATAACTGAAAGGGTAAAATAATGTCTGAATTATACATTTGATAATCTGTGTGTTTGTGTGTTTTTCAGGGTCCGTAGGCAAAACCAAGGACCCTTATATTTTCCTGCGTGTGTCTGTCCGTCCGTCCTCTCACGGCTACACCTTTCGTTCGATCACTTTGAAATTTAGCATGTATGTGTCTTGTACCTGCCCACATATTTTAAAAATATAGCGACTTAAAAAAAATATTTTTTTAATTATTAATTAGGGTAAAAAAACTTAAGGTTTAAATTTTTTTTATTTTTTTTTGACACCGTGAGGGTTATCATATGAAAGGGTACGTCGAGCTGATTACAAAAATATATAATTCTTTGGTTATAACTTTGATAGCGCGAGCGTAGGCGAGTTTGAAGCGGGTTTGAAACGTGCCCCCCCCCCTCTATCTCGCGTATGTGAAGTACAAAAAATCTGAAAAAATTCCTGAACATTCTTCGACTAAAAGTAAAGATCCCACTTTTTGGAAATTTTGAAAAAAAATATTATTTTATTTTTTATTGACAAAATACGTTTTTTTATAATTATGGTCTTTTCGATGTATTTATATGATTGTAGTCCGGTTCAGTGGCAAAAAAATACTTTATCAGAGTGTGTTTTGAGAAAATCAGACCCTTAGAATGGTTTAAAGTAATCTTTTTAGCATTTTAAAAAACACTGTTTATACACTTTACAGTTAAACACTATATAGTGTGGCCTACGGACCCTCGCTGTGTGCTGACTAGCACACACTTTGACCTGTTTATTACTTTATTATATTAAGAGAAAGTATTGTGATGGCGCGAATATTCGATTTTGAGATTTTAATGGATTTCTACGTTTTAAGGTCCCCTGAGTATTAAAAAAGGGGTTTCAAAATATTTCTGTCGACTGTCGTCTGTGCGTAGACGCGTGGAGCCTAAACTTTTCAAAAATAAAAATTTGGCATACATGTTCAGAAAAGCCTTAAACGAGGCGAAATCGAGACATGACTTTTAGCTCCAATATTGGGGGCGCTACCCTCACAAACTCTGAAAACAACATAAAAACAAAAATTCTCGAAGACGGTTCCGACGATTTTTATTAATAAATTCTAAATGGTAGTCCATTTTAGTACGAATCTAACGATATAAGCCGTATTTCCGGGGAAAAAAACTATTTCCCTAGAAAATAGCTTTAAATGCATTCGGAGAGTTATTTTTATGATAAATTTTGATTAAATATTCAATAATAATTAAATGTACCCACGAAAAATCAAATAAATGGAAAACTGAAAAAAATAATGAATCTTCTTTTAAATTTATTTCTATTTTTTTTTTTTTTTTTTTTTTTAATCTTATTAAAATTATTCAGTTGAATTAACGTTACGATTGTAATGTAGAGTTTGAAATTTCCTTTCGTGTGTAGGATTATATACGAACAGATCTCAAGTTTAACATTGCAACTAGTTGTTTAATTATTATTTTTTCATTTTATTTAAGTTTCTTCCTGATTTGATGAGTGGGATATCAAAATGAATAAAACGCCTCTAAAAAACGTTTACAATACTTTCACTACTTTTAGCTCGATATAGTTAAGTATCCAACATACAATTATTTATTTTATTAATAAATAAATAACAAAATGAAGGTAAACAAGTGAAGGTAGTAAATAAAAACTCTACTGAGTAGTCGAAACCTGTTTGTTTTTAATTTCTCATATAAAGAGAAAGTATTGTGATGGCGCGAAAATTCGATTTTGATGGTTTACACGTTTTGAGGTCCCCTGAGTCCAAAAAAGTGGTTTTTAAAAAATGTCTGTCTGTCTGTCGTCTGTGCAGACGCCTGGAGCCTAAACTACTGGGCCGATTTTGACGAAATTTGGCATACATGTTCAGAAAAATCATACCCCGAGGCGAAATCGAGAAATTAATTTTAGCTCTAATTTTGGGGGCGCTACCCTCCAAAAACTCTGAAAAAACCTGAAAAAAAATTATTTCTTGAAAACGGTTCCGACGATTTTGATTAAAAAATTCTAAAATGTAGTCCATTTGAATACGAATCCAACGATATAAGCCGTTTTCCCGGGAAAAATCTAGTTCCTGAGAAATTAGCTTAAAACGCGGATGGAGAGAGCCCGGGTTCGATTCCCCGCCGAGGAGAAGTTATTTTTATGATAAATTTTGATGAAATGTTCAATAATATTTAAATGTACATTTGAAAACTAATAAGTGGAAACACTGGGCTAAGTAATTATGAACTCATATATGAGAAAGTTTGTCTGAGTTGTCTCGGACCGATTTTTTTATTAATGATTATGGCAATGATTAATTAAACTAGTAATAGTGTTTGTTATTTACTACTTTTACTATTTTCTAATTTCATTATGATAAAAAAACTCCCAATCAATAGTATTAACTGAAATAATAAAATAGTTAATTAAAAAAAAAAAAAAAAAATTGAAAATAATACTAATAATAACAATCATAAGAAATAATAGAATGTAAAGTTATCAGGAAACTAGTGTCAGGGATTTTATTCCAAGTCAGATTACTTTTAATTTAATTAATATTATTTGAGGTTTTTTTTTTTTTTACTTTACTTTCCTAATCAATAAATAGCCATTACAGAGGGGATCGGAATCCTTCTCTAGGGTTCTTCATTGTCTAAGGGAGATTAAATTATTAACCACAAAGATATTATTGTTCTTGTTGAATAAGGTTTCATCCAATTTATCATCGTAAGCCTTAGCTGTATTGTATTAAAGATAAGACTTGCTCATTGTTTTATGAGTAATTATTTACTAACAATGCGACTTTCTCAACCATCAACTAGGCCCTGCTTCAGGTTTTCTGCTGCGGTAAAATTCCATTCGTTCGTGGTTTCTTCTAAATCTGGTTAATATTTATTCTTCTAATGCCTATTTTATATTAGTTCCACGAATATTTATTCTCAGTTTAGATGAATTTGTTCGCTGACTATTTTATGGTATCAGGGGTTCCAACACTTTTTTGGTGACGTGCCACTATATATGTCTTTACATTTGAATGTACCACGGATGTTTATACAGGATCACCCATGGCGATTTTACAGAAGAAAGGGTGTCCGGGGGCCTTTCCCAGGAAATATTTTGATAATAAACAATGTGGTTACCCAGGTTAATGGAATTGATGTGCTTACAATAATTGGCTCAAATTAACAGTGCCTGGCGTGATGGGGTTGAGTTTTAAACGCAAATCATCCTCAACGCAGGACAGTCTGTTTTTACTTTCTCATATAAAGAGAAAGTATTGTGATGGCGCGAAAATTCGATTTTGATGGTTTACACGTTTTGAGGTCCCCTGAGTCCAAAAAAGTGGTTTTTAAAAAATGTCTGTCTGTCTGTCGTCTGTGCAGACGCCTGGAGCCTAAACTACTGGGCCGATTTTGACGAAATTTGGCATACATGTTCAGAAAAATCATACCCCGAGGCGAAATCGAGAAATTAATTTTAGCTCTAATTTTGGGAGCGCTACCCCCCAAAAACTCTGAAAAAACCTGAAAAAAAAATATTTCTCGAAAACGGTTCCGACGATTTTGATTAAAAAATTCAAAAATGTAGTCCATTTGAATACGAATCCAACGATATAAGCCGTTTTCCCGGGAAAAATCTAGTTCCTGAGAAATTAGCTTAAAACGCGGATGGAGAGAGCCCGGGTTCGTACCCCGCCCAGGAGAAGTTATTTTTATGATAAATTTTGATGAAATGTTCAATAATATTTAAATGTACATTTGAAAACTAATAAGTGGAAACACTGGGCTAAGTAATTATGAACTCATATATGAGAAAGTTTGTCTGAGTTGTCTCGGACCGATTTTTATACTTGGTTTTGATGTATATAAGGGACGAATACACTCATAACAACCGCAAATATTTATGCGGCGCGTACCACTGGTCTAGGTAATACTGCTTATCTTGAAAATCAACATTTATGTTCGCAGTTCATAATCACATTATGTTAGAAAATGAAATCCTTGGCAAAAAACCTAACCTTAAAAAATAGGATCAAGTTCCAGGCCCCCACTAAAAAATTCAGCCTATCAAAGTAGTGATATTTACTTTGTGGCCAAAACTACTTTTTCTCTAGTCCTCTAGTCCATAACCTCACTTCACTTCTTCTATCATGAGCAAGACTACTCTTTTATTGCATTACACTTGGCCCGTTTCTGAGTGATAATATGCTGATTTTCTTGGGATGAGATCTGGAATTTTTTCTTTTCTTCTGAGTTCTCTTCCTCATTGCCCTTGTAACTCCTATGTAACTACACATAATATTGGTGTTTTTTGGGTCTCATTCAGAAAGTGGCTAAATGTTAAGAAATAACACTAAAAGAGTAGTCTTGCTCTTGATAGTAGAAGTGTAGTGAGGTTATTGACTAAAGAATGATTAGACTTGGCCACTAAGTAGATATCACTACTTTGTTTGGCTGACTTTTTTGGTGGGGAAGTTAGCACTTTTTTACGGTTAGGTTTTTTTTGAGGACAACATTTCTTCTTGCTGGCTTTCAGCATCGTTGGTGTCGACTTGATTTTTAATAGGCTTTAAAAATCAGTAGCTGCATGTGTAATCAGTTTTTCGATACGACTTACCGTTGATTCATAAAACATCTTTAACTTTGAGTCCGCCATTTTGAATTTTTTTTTCTGAATGTAGATATTAGATGTGTCCGGTTCCTCCATCCTGCAATGACCATATGTTGTGCTGATAAGGACGTAAAATATGCAGCATAAACAAAAAGATTATTTAAAAATAGAAAGTAATTTAATATTATTTTAATAAGTTAGTTGCTTAGTGATTATGTGGAAAAGATGACAGTTTTCCAGGTGGTAGAGTTTTAGTACGTGGTAAGAAAGCTCGTTGCTCTGGCATGGTTCGCCTCGGGGAGGGTCTAATCTAAGTTCAAACAGTGTCATCACACCCACAGCCACTCGTCTAATACTCCTCTCAAAACCCAAGCAAAACTTTTCCTAGCCCAACTTCAGATTCAGCGACCTCTTTCCTCCACTCTCCACTCACTCCACGACGTCAAACTTAATACAAGAATTAAATCTTAACCAAAAGCAAGGATTAAATCTTGCCAATCCCAGGATTTCCTGCTTTGTGTCTTTCCCAAAACTTTTTTTTCTCTCATCTTCTTTCAAGATTGTTTTCATCCCTATTTAAAGTTTTTTTTTTCGCCATAAAACTTTTGATATAAGTAGTTCTACTAAACTTTTTTTTGGAACTTCTCTAAATCTTCCATTTCATACTTTTTTATGTCTTTATTTTTTTGTTCATGATTTGTCATTTTGGTTGAAGTTTACTAGATTTTTAAACTTAACTACTTGAGAACAAAGCCAATTTTTTTTTCTTCTTCTACAATCTCACTACTGAAAAACTGAAATAAAACATAACTAATGATAACACTTTTCCACACCATGCATTTATTCTTTTATTTATTTATATATATATATATATATATATATATATATATATATATATATATATATATATATATATAATTTTATTAACATATATATATATATATATATATTTATATATATATATATATATATATTTATATATATATTATTTTATTAACAGATATATATATATATATTATATATATATATATATATTATATATATATATATATATATATATATATATATATATATTATTAACATTGAGGCATACACCTCCCATTGTTTAAATAATAATAAATTATGATTGAAGATTTGAATTTTAATGAAACCATATCTTTGCATATTATACAATATTTTGATGATTTTGATGCCCCCTTCAATTTCAACGTTATAGGTTAATATATTTCTGTTAGTTTATCATAAAGTAATTCTTTTTTTTTCTTTTTTACTTCATGGTTTGATACTGTCTTTCAGTATAGTCACGCAATAGATATTCGATTTTTTTTCTAATCTTCCCTTTGTATTGTAAGAACTGAATAAAATACTTTTTTCAGTTAGCACGATTCACTTTACATCAATAAAGCTTGGTATACTGACGAAGTGTTATGAGATAAAACACGCTAAAACTAGGTTACACAAAAATCGTTTTCTAAAATTAATACTCATAGATATAATCATAATTTCATGATTTATAGCAGCTGTTTTGTTCAAGGTTGTATCCTATGAATAATCTTCGTAAGATTAAATAGTGGTAATGGGAATTTTGCATTATCATTACCGGAAAGTTACTATCTGATGATTACTTATAATTGTTTTGGTATTAAAAGATATCTTTCAATGTTGTATTTCGGAGATACAATTTATACACAGTTATCAAAGGTGATATATATACAGGGTGACAGGCGATAAAGTTTAGAAAAGTTATAGGGCGTTAGTAAACCTCATATGGAACAAAAAACACCTTATATACCATAGGTCAATTCTTAACCGTTCTGCCACTAGGTCAAAATAGCGAATTTTCGAGAGGTGTCGTCCTTGCCTCATAAAACGAATTGTTGCTCCTAAAGTATGAATGCTATAATAATGATTTTAGTATCGTTGGAAAGCTTAGAAAATTTCCTAAATGAAAAGTACTCTCAAGTTCTTTTGTTCAGATTAGCATTTGATGAGTACTCAATTTTATCGAAATTATTAAGCTTTTTTTTGGTGGCGGCCGAACTTAATAACCAGTGTAGTTGCATCGAGTGCACTTTCAGGAAAACTTCCTCTTTTACGTACCTTTCAAAAATTACTCACAGCTTTACCATTTATTTGACCATATCTTGAGTAATAACTGACAGAAGTTAGAAAAATCATTGTAAATTCCAGTAAAACACGTACCATACAGCAATCTATAATTACATACAATAACGATAAATTAAACATTCTTGTGAAAAGTGTTTTTCTGCACCAATTTTACGTGGTTACAAGAACACCTGAATAATTTTTTTTAATTTACGTCAAAGCATAATAGCTTAGTCATTTAAAACACATTTTAACAAGAAATAATGTTTAATTTATCATTATTGTATTTATCTCATAATTTAGTATCACGTGTCACATAATACTAAATTATCTGTAAAAATTGAATGCTTGAGCAATGACGTATTTTTTTGAAATTTGTTTTTGATTCACTGCAGTTAAGAATGTAGCTATCTTTTTCTTAAGTCTCGACTTCTTTTTTTTATTCTGTTCATTGTAGTTTTTGAATATTGCATTTTATTTCCTCAATTAATTTACTCCTTTATTATTTTATTCCTTTCTGAATTTATTATAACTTCTGAATACTAGTTCCGCCGTCATTTATTTTATACCTTTTTATCATTATGTAAAATATAATTTTAACCTGACTTCTTATTAGAATTTTAATTTTAATAATAATTATAATTTAATTTAAAGGGAGTATGAAGAAAATAAGGCGATTTTAGTGCTAAAGGTGTAGGAAAATAATTATTTGTAGCTTTACTGAAGATTAAAGGGCCTTATGATAAATGTCCCATTTCTGGCTCTGGAATCAAACGTTAAATCTCACCGCAAAGGCCTTGGTTTCTGACAAACGTAAGCTTCCAGAGAAACTCACATTAATTTAACCATTATTATTAAACGCTCACTAGATTCTCAACGTTCGCTTACACAATTTTGAGAGAATTACTGAGAACCACAAGTTAACTTAGATGTCACTCTTAACGCTTATCGCTACCTACTCGTGAGCCTTCTATAAAATTGGCTTTAGGTTGTCACTATAAGAAAAGTTATAATCTAAGAAAAGTTTAATTATGAAATACCACATTTCACACACTTCACTAACAGATTAAATTCTTAAAAGATATCAAAGTTGTCACTGCCTCTTTAACTTCAAGTTTAGTAATTTAAAAAAAATAAAAAAATGATGACATGAGAATAGAGCTACATGTACACCTATCAATCTACCTCGATAAGTATTATCATGTAAAGTTATTTACAAACAAACATTTAAACGCTCATTACAGAACATACCTACACTTTAGGATAGCGAGGATCATTTAAAATTAAAGAAAGAATAAATATGCCAAGTATGTGCTAACAGCACTTCCAAAGGTTCCATAGCCAATTAACAAATTAGAAAAGTTCACCATATTGACCTAGACGTACCAAGATGGCGGCCATTTAAAAGTTTGTTTCAGCTATAACTTTTAAACCATTTACCTTTTGACCCCTGTATGGTGACCGAAAACTTTACCTTATGGTGAAAGAAAACCGCCTTTACATGCATTTTTATTGTCCAAACGAAATGAAAGTGTCTAGCCCAATCTGTTCCTAAGATCAAAAATCGGCCCGAGACAACTCAGAAAAACTTTCTTATATATACGAGTTCATAATTACTTAGCCCAGTGTTTTCTATTTTTTATTAGTTTTCGTCGGTACATTTAATTATTATTGAACATTTTATCAAAATGTGTCGTATTAATAATTTTTCCTCGGCAGGAAATCGACCCCGGTCTCTCGCCGCGCCGTCCGCGTTTAAAGCAATTTTCTCAGGAACTTGATTTTTTCCGGGAAAACGACTTATATCGTTAGATTTATTTTTATATGGACTTCTACTATTTCTCGATTTCACCTCGGTTTATGATTTGTCTGAACAATAATATATAAAATATCGGCTCAGTTGTTTGGCTCCAGGCGTCTAGACAGACAGACCTTTTTCAACAGACATTTTTTTAAAAACCACTTTTTTTTACTCAGGGGACCTCAAAACGTGTAAATCCATCAAAATCTCATATTCGAATCTTCGCTCTATCACAATACTTTCTTTTTATATAAGAAAGTAAAGGAAGAGTTTGGGGAAAACTTTTTTTTCTCATAAAATATGCGATGCATAAAAAATTCCTTAAAAACTGTTTTTTTTTGTTTTGTTGGGGTAGAATAACTGATTTTAATCGATGATTTGAGGGGGGGGGGGGGGGGGGGGGGAGGACACGAAAATTGCATTTTCAAGGGACGCAGGGGAAAGATGATTTTGGTAAAAATAGGAAACCAAATATGATAAGTCCGGATTCTCCATATTATATATTTATTTGTTATATCAATACAACTCACATTGAAATCTTATGTCAAACATAATAATTGAATACAGGTATATATATCAGGTTTCCCCCCCAAATGTTGAACCCCTTATTTGATTTAGGTGTCTTCGGCAAACAGTCCCATTCCTTAGCTTCACTAGATACATAACTCTTCCTTCCCTTTTGATAATTTCTCCTGCCTCCCACTTGGGTCCTGTCCGTTGGTAGTTCCTTGCCATTACTGTGTCTCCTATATTGAATGTCTTTAACTTCTGCCGAATTGTTTCCTCGCCAGCAACTGTTCTGTCCCTTGAATTTCCTTCACACATTAAGTCCAACCGCGTCCTCACTTTTCTACCAAACATCAGGGTATACGCTGAGGTTCCATCGGTTTCTTCAATATTCCGTAACTGCATCAAAAGTCGTGCTAACTGTTCTTGTTTATCCCCCTGTTCTTTGGTCATAGCCTTAAGATGTTTTTTTATTGTTTGTACTGCCCTTTCTGCCAAGCCATTGGATTGTGGGTGGAAAGGAGCCGATGTCATATGTTTTACACCATTATTTTGAAGAAACTGTTTAAAGGTGTACCCCGTGAATTGTGGTCCGTTGTCCGTAACCACAGTTGCAGGTAGGCCAAAAGTTATAAATAGTCTCGTTAACACTTTTACACACCAGTGTGCCGTTGTATTTTTAGTAGGTATAACCTCAATCCATTTGGAATAAGCATCCACTGCAATGAGATAGTAAATACCTTGCATTGGTCCTGCGAAGTCCAAGTGGATTCTTTCCCAAGGTGCTCCAGCTGTGGTCCATGGTGACGGTGTCGCTTTAGGTGGGTTATTTTGCTTTTCTTTGCATGGTACACAGTCTCTAACCAAATCTTCAATATCCTTATCTATATTTTTCCAATAACAATATGCTCTGGCCAATTGCTTCATTTTTGTCATTCCTAGGTGTCCGTAATGTAATTCCGCCAGAATTGTTCGTCTTAATTTTTTTGGAATGAATACTCTCGAGCCTTTAAAAATACATCCGTCCTGTAATGTCATTTCATGGTCATTATAGCCAAACTTTTTTAAAGATCCACCCCGTTTTAATTCATCTATTATTAATTTTGTTTCGTCGTCACTATTTGTTTCGTCTTCAATTGTCTTTTTGTGTACGGGCAAGGAATTAATTTGACTTATTTGGTAGAGTTCACTTTCGTCTTTGCTCCATTCCGATGCTGGTTTTTCTGTAGGAAACCTTGACAGGAAGTCCGCATTTGCATGGAGTTTAGTATTTCTGTATTGAATTTCATAGTCAAAACCAGATAAGAAAAGGCTGTAGTGAAGTAAGCGTGTGGCTGATAAGGTCGGTGAGGCTGATGTTGGATTAAATATGGATACCAAAGGCTTGTGGTCCGTGACTAGTTTAAATTTTCGGCCATAACAGTAAGGAAAAAACTTTTTTACACCCCAAAAAATAGCGAGTGCTTCTTTATCAATTTGACTGTAATGTCTTTCACTTTTGGTTAGGGATCTTGACGCAAATGCTATGGGTTTTTCTTCCCCTCCCGGCAATCTATGGGATAACACTGCTCCCAGCCCAACTGGACTAGCATCCGTTGCTAGCACTAGTTCTTTATCTGGATCATAATGCGTAAGTACATTGTCACTTGTAATTTCTTTCTTTACACGTTGGAAACTTTGCTCACACTCAGCCGTCCATTCATACTTGGTGTTCTTCTGTAGTAGTCGATTAAGCGGATTTAGCTGCGTCGCAAGGTGTGGAATGAATCGATTGTAATAATTTGCAAGGCCTAAAAATGTTCTTAACTCCTTTACATTCTCTGGTCTGGTCGCATTTACGAGGCTCTTGGTCTTCTCTTTCGATGTTTGTATGCCATTTTCATCAATTACGTGTCCTAAATATGTTACACTTTTTTGGAAAAAATTACACTTGTCTCTATTTAGACGCAAGTTAAATAGTTGTAATTGTTTAAATACTATTTCAAGTCTTTCAAGCACTTCGTTGTCCGTTTTTCCGTGTACTATGACATCATCAAAAAAATAACTGATCCCTTCCAATCCTTGAAACATTTTTTCCATGAATTTGTTCCATATTTGAGGAGCAGTCTTCACCCCAAACATGAGTCGATGTACTCTGTATAGGCCCTTGTGAGTGCTGATGGTTTGCATTTCAGCACTCTCATCGTCAAGCTTCATATGAAGGTACGCATTGGATATATCTAGGGTACAAAAGTACTTAGATCCGTTTAAAGAAGCGTAGATATCTTCTATTCTAGGGATTGGGAATGATTCGTCTTTAATTACCTTATTTAGTGTGACTTTATAATCAGCGCACAACCTTAAGCTACCATTTGGCTTTATTACTGGTACTACAGGTGTGCCCCACTCACAAAAATCAACTTTTGAAATTATGTTTTCACTTACTAATCTTTCTAATTCCTTTTCAATTTTGATTCTCAAGGCAAAAGGTATTGGCCTTGGTTTAAAAAAAATTGGCTTTACCCCTTCCTGTAAATGAAAATGCCCCTTAAAATTTGGAATTTCTCCAATGCCCTTAATAAAAATACTTTCGTAAGTTTCAAACAATTTATTTAATTTTAACGTAACGTTTGAATGAACCTGTCTAATATTTGAAAAATTAAGATTTGCTTGACGTATCCACTCTCTGCCGAATATTGGGTCTACGTTGGCATCTATTACGTAAAGCTTCCCCAAGAAACGTGTCACGTTGTGGTTAACTCTTACATAAGCCACACCTATTGGTTTAATCAATTCCCCAGTGTATGTTTTCATTATTACCTCCGTTGGCTGAATTTCTGATGAAATGTTTAATGTTTTGAAATCCTGTTTTGAAATTGAGCTCAACGCGGCTCCCGTGTCAATTTCCATGATGCATTTTTTGTTTTCTATTTTAATATTTATGATGAATTTGTCAGATGTCCGTGACTTTAGCGAATACATCTCATACAGATTTTTATTATCATCTTCATTGTTTTCATCTTCGTTGTTTATATCTATGCTCTTGATTTCGGCTTTCTTCTTGCAGCAAGCTCGTTCAATATGGCCTTCAATTTTGCAAAAGTTACAAATTTTTGTTTTCATTGGGCAATCGTGGGCCTTGTGACAGGTGCTCGTGCATCGGAAACATTTACCTCGTAGTTGCTGAAATTGCTGTGTTATTGTTGTCTTTCTGTTTTTGTTTATAGGTGTTAATGACGCATTTCCAGCGTTCGTTCTGTTTTTTATTTGTAACACTGACTTGCTAGAACCCCTACTCGTTTCAATCACACCACTATCAATTTTTGCTAATTCAATTGTTGCTGCCATGTTCACTAAACTATCAAAGGTCACATTTTCTTCTTTTTCTTGTAGGAGCCTAGTTCGAATGTCTGCATCCTTGAGGCCTCTGATAAATTGCATTTTTAGTAAGAGTCCCGTTACTGGCTTTTTACACGAACACTCAAACTTGCAGTTGACTGTCGCTTTCCTTAGCTCTGTTGCAAACTCCGTCACTGACTCGTGCTCTTTTTGTTCTCGCGTTATGAATCTGTGTTGCAGCATCCATGTGTTTGGTTGAGGATCTAAATTTTCTCGCAGAATATTAACCAGCTCTAAGTAAGTTTTAGTTGTAGGTATGTCCGGGGTACATAAGTCGTAAAGTTTTTGGTGTAACTTCGGTGTCAATGTATGAAGAAAGATATCCCGTGAAGCTTCCGGTAAAAGATTTCGTAATTTCAAATAATGTTCAAATCTGTGTATGAAGTTGTTAAATGTTTCCTCTTCTTGATATGGTGTAAATGTGATGTTTGGTGGCATGGTTCTTATTCTGGATTGGTTCTGCTGTTCTATCCCGATACTCGAATTTGGTTGTAGTGGTATCAGTAATGAATAAATTAGTGATTTTAAGTTAAAATAATTTTCTTCTATTTCTTCATTCTTTGCCAGATCTTCTCCAAGCACTTTGTCTTCCTCAAATAGCCCCTCCATTTCATCTTGAACGCTGAGGAACTTCTGCCACTGTTGTTCTAAGGCCATGTCCCTCACTTTGATGTCATTCTCTGAAAAAGTCTTGGTCTGTTTAAAGTAGTTAGTAAGTCTTGTAATGTATGATTTAAATGATGTACGTGTGCGCTTGAGGTATTTGTATCGCTCGTTCCAGCCCACATGACTTCCACTACCTTCTTGCGTTGGTTCTTTTTCTTTACTCGTCGCCATTGATAAGTCCGGATTCTCCATATTATATATTTATTTGTTATATCAATACAACTCACATTGAAATCTTATGTCAAACATAATAATTGAATACAGGTATATATATCAAAATATATATTTGAACTTAAGGAATCCTTCACTTTCATTTAACACCACTTTTGATGATGCCGTTCCTTTTCCTTCAACCCCTAGTTTTTAGGAATAATTCCCGCCGGTTCTGAAGATGACTACTAGCGGCTGAAAGCTAGCTTTAAACAAGAAAGTTACTTATGGAGGATTTATTTATTTCAAATCATATGTACCCTCTGCTCCGATTAACAAAACTATAAAATAACAAGTTAAAATTAATTTCTTTACTGTTGTGTGAAAATAAGCCGAAAAAAATCAATCTCCAAATTAAATTTGTAGAAGATGTATACATTTGGTTTTGTCCAATGAACTTATCTTCAAGAAACGGAGATAAATAACAAGTCAGGCTTACACAGATAAGGGTATAATCACCCATTTGTGGTCCTACCACAATTGTTTTTATTAAGTTGTTACGTGACTAAGGAAATCATGGGCTATTCCCGCTCAAGACGCCGCTTAGGATTACTTGGGATGTTTAGAGGATAGGTTCCCAACAAAAGGGTTAGGATGGGGTGCAATCTTACGAGTGGTAACTTCTATATCTGCTGGGAAGCAAGTCTTGGATGAATGGAACGTTAAGGTCGTTATGGACTATACGGTTCTAGATAAGCGTTGGCTTTACAAAGTGTGGTAGATTATTAAAGTTGTAAGATTTTATAGGTATCAATCAAATTGACTCTTAACTTTGTATTCTATTTTGTTTTATAGATCATTTTATAACTTACCGATTCACATTTGTTAATAAGTTACAGAAGTAGCAAAGAAAAATAATCTGTCAAATAGTGTGGCACATGGCTTCCTCATGACGTCAAATTAATTTAATTTTCCCCCTGTTTTTAAAATCTGTCAAAATTATTTTCATTTTTTACACGATTTAAAGTATCAGCTTATCAAAATTTAAAGAGCGCAGACGGTTGAAAATAATCTGGGCCTATCTGCGGGCTACTTTAAAAAATCCATCCAAATGTAATTAAAATCAGATGAGTACTTTTTAAGATATAGGTGTAAATAAATGTATGTTTGTGCGCATGTGGAAAATAAATATATGGGCGCAGATGGTTGAAACTTATTTGGGTTTAACAAGGGGGGGGGGCTAATTATGACCTAACATGAAAATTTCATTAAATTCGGTAAGATATTGAGTGACAGACCGACACACAAACAGGAAAACAAAAATGTTCTTTGATGTCAGAAACGGATTTCTGTCTTGAAATTTTTGAAATCGGAGACATAAAAATTGTTTGTTCTTTAGACCGATCACAATGCTTTCGTTACCTTCGGTAAGCTTGGAAGAAAATAAAAATTGTTAATAATTATTTATGCGTAATAAAAGACCATAAGTCCAGACAGTAATGATGATTCGGGTTAGAGTCCTAGACAGGATACTTTTTCTACACTTAAAGATATTTGAGGGTTTAAAGTATCTTTAGGTAATAGTATAATATATAAGTATCTTTATGTTCTTTAGGTAATAACTTAAAACATTCTTCAAGACTAAGTTAGTACTCCTATATCTTAGTGAGTTTGCGTTGATATTACAGGTATTGGATAAAACTAGAAAACCGATCAATATTAAAAATAATTGTTATTTGACAATAAATTAGTGTATTATAACTTTTATATTGAATTTTATGTATACATTATGTAATGGTTGTTTCGTCTGAAAAATAAATAAAAAGTTATTGCAGGTAGAGAGGTTAGATTATTACACTGTATATTGTTCTTATTTAACTAATGTACCATCCTGTTGTCTTCTATTGTGCTAAAATAGTCTCTTATGTCTTTATTTTTTTAAGTTAGTTTTATATGTTTTTCTGTGCTTTAGTTTTTTAGTCTTTTATGTTTTAAGATTTATTGAATTATAAATAATTTCAATACTTATTGATTGATTAAATTAAATTTATAAATGATTGGATAAAACTATAAGATTCTATGTAACAATAATGAGTAATAATTTTTTCTACATTTCGAAAGGAATCACAATTAAATAAGAGTAGATAAAAATTCAAACGAAATTGAAATGACGTAGATTTATCGCAATATGGTAAAAGTATGAGGGCTCTAAATAAACAAAAATATGTACAAGACAAGATATAGCTTAGAGGGTTTTTATAATAAGGCTTGAGCATGATAATAAGAACGAAGACGAAATTTTTAATAAGAAACCCCAAGAGAATACACTGAATACAGAATTAGGGCAAAGAAGACGACGTGACGACACCAGTAATGAGCGAGCTTGCAGAATAACAAGGCAGAATCGTACCATACAATAAGCAATACATTTATTATCACGTATGAATTGAGGAAACCCATCAAATAGTCCATATTATACTTTTGTGATAGAATTTCAAATCGTATTGAAAATAAACAAAAAATGTAACTGTTTTCATTCAGCTAAAATATTATTACTGTAGTTATATAGTTAAACTTATAAATTATTTTTCAAACCATGGGGTTAAAGCAGCCGTGTTGCCAGTGTAGTCACAACTATCTTGGTTCGAATCTTAGAGAGGTGAGACAATTTGAGGTTTCTGTATGAAAATAAACCTTATATAACGGCACTGTCAGTCTGTCTGTCTGTCCGTTGGCATGTTTCAATTCATTAACTACTGTAGCTAGGAACATAAAATTCGGCACACAGGTGCATCTCGACATTTGTGACAACTGTACACTTTTTGGGTATCACACTTAATATTTCCAAGATGGCGGCCAATATGGTGGGCGACTAAAAAAAAGATTTTAGTCACCATGACATGTTATACATCAATTTAAAAGAATGTGCAACTATTAACATTTTACACTTAATAATTTTAACTTAATCGTACAGAAACCGGCGATTATCGCCTTACGTACTTACGTGAAGCGTGCCTTACTTGTTTATTTTGATATCTACATCGAGTAGATTTGCGAAGTGGCCCTCCTCCATCCTGTAATTACCTAAGGCTGTGTTGAATTTCAACAAACCACAAAATAATAAGGACCAGTTTTATGACCAATTAAACTACATTAAATTGTTAGTTTTTAATAGTAGGTATGGTTTATTAGAAAATTAGTAACTTATATCAACAGTAGATTTATCTTTTAGAGACCATGTTAGTACATTATGTGCTATTATATTAGTTCATAATATTTTTCCTCGGATGAAATATGGGAGTCTCGTCAGAGTAGTGGGTGGTTGGAGGGGGGTCTCTAATACAAATATAATTATTCTGTGTGAACAGTGTAACCGAGACCCAATATTTGTCCAAGAAATAAAACAGGTGTGCTGAGACACGCTTGGCAAACTAAACGAAGCTGTGCACAAGGGTTGGTTACCTGGAGCGCGTCGCAAAACTCCCGCTCCACAACTATGTAATAACCTACAGGCTTGTTCTCTTAAACTAATGCCTTATAACCCTTTTAACGCTAACCATGTTAGTACAGATTACTTTAGAACAAAGTCCGCTCCAACCTTATTCTAAAAGCGCCTTCCTCCAATAACGATTAAAAGGGGAAGAACTTCAGCAAAGACTATTTGAAATTAAATTCCACGACTTAATTTTATGCAAATTGCTTAATTCATATTCCTTTTAATATTCATAAGGAGTAGTAGTTTTATTTTGAATAAACCCAACTAAAATCCCCTTTATAATTATTTATTTAAGCTATTTGTGTAAAATTTTCGGGTATAGTGTTTACATGATGTGCTTAATATTATCAATTTAAGCTTAAATTATTTGAATGCATCTGAGAATTGTATTCTAATGAATAAAAATTATAAAAGAAAATGGTTTTTTAAAAATTAATTAGAAATATTTTTAAAAAAAATATTGCCTATAGACGTTGCTTCAATATCTTTTTTTTTAAAAAATGCATCACTAATCAAGTGTAAATAATAAAAGATGGATATCACAAACAGTTAAATATATTCACTCCAAACTATTGACCAAATAATATAAATTATGAAAAATTAAGTTATGTATTTGTAATCTTTGCATAGAGTTTAAAACCGTTTATATTATTTAAGAGGAGGTTAAGGAAGACTAATAAAAATAGTATTATCAAATCAGCAGTAATCAATCAAATAGTACTAGGGAATAGTACTATAGGGAATGTGTTTAGTGTTTCTAAGCACTTTAGTTTGTCTAAAATGTAAATTCGTTATTTAGGATCTAGACCTCAAACATTTTACAACTGATTATAGATGGCTTCAGCTGCGATAAGTTAAAATTTAGACTGTTGATCATACTTTAAATTATATGTGAAAAGTACTCGTGTTTTCAGTCCCTCGGAGTTGTATAGTAATCTTTTATGTAATCTTTTATGTAATCTTTTATTTTATCCCTTATTATTAATATTATTAAAAACTTTTACCACCGAGTTAACCTTTTATCTAGAGGATTATAATATTTAATCATTATCCTCACATCATCACGTTAACAAGTATTCCCAACAAATGGGAATACTTGTTAACGTGATGATGTGAGGATAATGATTAAATATTATAATCCTCTAGATAAAAGGTAAACTCGGTGGTAAAAGTTTTTAATAATATTAATAATAAGGGATAAAATAAAAGATTAATTGATCTTTGCAGTCATACTCTTTTTGTAAAAAAAACATTTTTTCGGATTTTTTTTATACATTTGTCTTACTAGCTTGGTTTTTTTTATTTTTTATTCCGAAGTGATTTTATAAAAGCATTAGACAATATGTCCGTATTGTTTAAGGATTGGCTACACCTCTTGAATTAAGAGGTCTAATAGTGAGGGAGGTATAATGATAATATCAAGTTTTAAGCGTGACTTGTTGAAAGGTTACGTCTCTCCTCCTATTTGTTCCGGATCTCTACTGCCTCGTCTCACAAGTCTTTCTTTTTTTTCCTATCATGTCTCTTATATCGACGAGAAATACGTGTAGAGAGTTTCCAAGGGATATTACGAACGTGCTTGAAAAGCGATCCTCTAGAAAATCCCGCCCGTAGAAGGGGAGGAAAATACCCCCGGTTCAATAATGAACGTGGGGTATTACCCCCTATCTTCTAGTCCCCTAACATCCCCTCCAATTCCATCCAGGACCTCCCCTTGTATTTAAGTGCGTTTGGAGATCGATAACTAGCTGAAAGATGTAGGTCGGGGTATACTTAGTCGTTCGTCAGGGCTAACTGCTCAAAAAATTCGAGAAACTGCTACGAGTGGCTATCGGAATTGCTACAGAGACTATGTCGCAGAACGGGATTCGGAGGAGCAAGGAATGCCATATAAAACAGGGGGGCCGGACGAACTGGCGAAATAACATCGAAATGCTCCGGATGATGCCTCTTCTACTTTCGGCCGAAATTCCGCTCCCTTTGCAATCCCGGGCCATTAGGAACCCTCTCCCCGTTTGATATTGGGCTATCAAAGCGCCATTTATTAGAGAGGACCGACCGCACCCGACGCCGGAACGACCCACTAACCGGGAATTTCAGTTTTCCCGCTCAGGAATCCGGCATGACATTTACACAAAAAAGTCCTGGTCCTATAGGGCGAAAAAAAAATCAAAAATCGAAAGGAAAAAATAAATTAAATTTCTGATGGACAAGTCTAAAATTGCAGTTTCAATCAGAAAGGTTAAGCCCATAAATCATACGACAAGATATGGCGGATTCATTTCATAAATCAAACTTGTTTCATCGCATTGCACAAAATTAATGGAGCGGTACATTGAGATAATCAATGTTCGGTTTCCCTTGCCAAAGGATTATAAGTTCGATTTAAAACAAAAAATACCTTAGAAAGGTTAAATGATACCTCACTAGTTTTTCGAAAAAAGGGAACGAAAAAAATTACTTTATAGATCTCTTTTATTATCTGTAGACTGGGAAAAGATCACGCGCCATTTCTATTGGGTGAGCATTATGAGGTTAAATTTCATTTTTTCCCAGCAAAAAAATGATAGATGAGGTGGGTTTAGAAGAAATAGTTTAAATTGAATTCATGTGGTTTTCCCCAATTAGTGCCATTTGTTGGAAAGATTTTGTTCTTAATAGATTCGGATTGAGTTGGTGCATGAGGTCAGAGAGGTCTTTTTTCTCTTCTCACTACTTTTTTTTGTAACATATGAAGTTCAGTGAGTATAAATGAACAGTTAATTACACCACAATACTAGGTGGTTTTGAACTATTTTTGATGGTGACCAATTACAATTATATAAAAGGTTCTCCATTTGATTTTCTATTCGACAAAATGCCTTACTATTTTTACACTTTGAGATTTGTCAAAGATCATTTTATTATAGAACCAAGATGCACAAAATATTGATTGGGGCCACCAACTTTGTTTAAGGGTAGTCATTTTTTTTTTTTGTAATTTATTGTAAATTAATTTCCTTTAGCAAATTTACAACCGAAATAATATTGAGAAATCAATCTATTATTTTTTAATTTATCTAATTTTTTTCTCAACAATTCCTTGACAGGTTCTTTCTATTAAAGGCAAAAAAATTGTATTGAAATTAAAATGTAATTAAAGAAGAGGTTTTAATTTTTAGATTACCATTAACATTAACTCCGCTTGCGCGCCAATTACACATTTAAAATCAATTTAACTATTATTATTATCATGTAATGATATTGCATACGTATTTGTAATGTATCATGTAACCCTTTAAACATTTAAGACACAATATGCATATTATATCAAATTTATCAGACTTAAGTCATTTAAACAATATAACCTTTTTCCAGATCTTGTTTTATTGTTTTAGTACAAATATTTCCTTTAGCTGTAATCTTACTAATGATGTACTTTTTCAAATAAAGTCAGTGGCACATCTTGGGGAACAATTTATAATATTACTATGTACACTTCGCTTACTCATATCGTGAAGCTAATGTGCTATTTGATTATCATTATTTGCTTTCTTGAAGTTCTTCATATTGATTGTTGAAATTTCAAAGAAAACTGTTAAATAAATATGAATAGAGGTGGAAAAGTACACTCTAAGGGAAGAACAAAAGAAATCATTTGAAGATGGAAGCATTTTCATGTGTACAAGGTGTTTCCGTTTTCAAGATCGTTTCTCATATAATAAGAGATAATGCTTTGAAAATCCACGGTACTTATTAACCTTAACCTGTTGATTCCCAATGTAAGACAAGCATCATCACTACCTTCATCGATCGACTAGATATGTCGGTGGTACCTGTTGATAAACGTTAATATCGACAACTTTGAAAATAAATTGACACTCGGGAGATATATACTCGAATCTAATGGTTCACTAAGTTATAACGGAGATTCGTCTGCTGATAATGTTAAATTATCTCGGTAATGTGATCTGGTAACGACCAGATACAGAAGTCGACTTAATGTCTAGGATAAATCGGTTTTAGATTAATGATACTGCACTAATTATTTCCCAGGTGCTGCATCTTCCAAAGGTTATAATCATTTTGAAAGTTTAATTAGATTTAAAACGAAGTTAGTTTTGTCAACTACTAACTATGAAAGTCGTGGAAGTCACTAATGGATAATTCCAATAGCCAATTTGATCAGTAAATTGTCAAACCGCAAATAGCAATAGCGATTTAAGATTAGTAGTTTCTACAGAATTGTTGAATAAAGGGCAGAATTATTTTGAGTCGTGCTTGTATGACTTTATAATGTATACTTTATTACTCCTTCTTATAAAATGGTTTTGTGTTTACTTAATATTTAAAATGTTTAAATTACCAGTTCACTGATTTTAACCAACTGATAACCAGGTCTTTATTAAACATAGTGGTTTTTCTACAATAACCAATCTGGCTTTTAGAGTTTTATGCAAAACAGTTTTCATTATTGGATACAATTTTCTTTAGTTATAATAATATTATTTTCATGTTTTTAATTCTATATGCAATTTTGCTTGTGATAAAAAAATATAATACGTTAATTTTGTATTATAAATTTCTATTTGTAATAGTATAGATAAAGAAGGGTTAAAATGTATTTTAAGTTAGGTATAACCATTAACAATAGACTCGCTTATTTGTTTTGAAAATTCCTTTATAATCGAAAATTAACTTTGATAATATCATTATGGCAGAGAGGAGAGTAACAATAGCTTGAAGAAATATCACGAAAATTTGGTGTATTTTCGATCTCACTATTATTGTAGCTTCTTTTATGTTCGACATAATCATGGTTTGGGGGAAATAAACCCCTTTACACATTTTCAGGCAAAAAAGTACGTGTTTCACTTCTATGATTCGAAATATTTATGTGTGTCTTGTGATTTATAGATTAATAAGGGCCTTTGTAATAAAAACCGCACGTTGATAAGTATAAGTGATATACATAGCATTTTTTTTGTAGTACTCCTGATCTCTCTTTGCTTTACCCTAATTCAATCAATGGAAGTTGTGCACGCTAGTTCTGAATGTTTGTTAGTAATTCATATTTCTAATTTTTTAATAATATTTTTTTATCTATATATATAAAATCCAAATACCACTCACTGACTGACACATCACGATATCTCTGAAACCACTGGACCTATGACCATGACATTTTGTAGGTGTCTTCCTCTTACCTCCTAGGTGCTCGCTAAGACATGTTTTTAAAATTCACCTTCTTGATTCAAGATGGCGGCCATTTATATAAAAAATTCGACAAGACGATATCTCCGGAACCAATTGCACTAGAACCTTGAAATTTAGAAGTTAGCTTCCTTTTATGAAAGTAGAAACTTTTGTTAAATGGTTTACCAATCGGGCGTCTTGATTCAAGATGGCGGCCATGTATAAATAAATATGTGTATGTTCTTTATACAAATCTACAGTTTTAGTCCGATCTCGATGAAAATTTGAATACTTAACCTTCAAAGCAAGGGGAAAATCACTGTCTACATGAATTTTTAAAATTTAAATATTGGTACAAAGGGGTACAGGGTACAATTATTGAATACGGGGTCAAAGTAATTAATACCCTTTATGATATCGTTGAAAAGCTCTTTAAGAGTACAGTAATTGTTGTTATGTACAGTTTTGTAATATTTTCATTTAGGAGGGGGGTAAATTTAGGATATCTGCAAATTATCTTATCAAAGAGAAGGGGGTATAGAAATAAGTGGGAGGGAGATAATCTAGATATTCTCGCATAGTAAAATAATTCAAATGTTTTTTGATGGTAGTTTATAAACTTATCAAATTAATATAACACTCCGTAGCGAAGCACGGGTATCCAGCTAGTATATTATAATTGCCAACTTGAAATGTCAACAGTTATAGATGAGTCTTCTTAAGTTTATTTATAAGGAAATAAGAAAGAATTCATTTAATTCATCTTCTAAATTTAAAGTTCCTGAAAACTAAACTATTTAGGCTGGCACACATTGAGACGCAGGCGCTGCAGGGCAGCACAGCTTTATTCAATTACAAAAAAATACAAACGAGACTGCGTGAATTGAGACGTCGGATCCACTTGCGTCAGGTAGGCCACGAGTGGCGTAATATTGTCCTACCCTGCGTCCTAATATGTGCAGTTTCTTATATTTCTGCGTAGACAAAAACTATGCTGTGCTCAGTGGCGATCCTGGCTCAAAAGTTCAGGGGGGGCTAAAGCCCCCCATGTTTTGCGGGTGTAGTATACATTTTAATATACCAGGAAGGACTCATTTGTATGTTATATGTTGTTGCAGTCCTTCCCAGAGGCAATTCTATGTAATTTTTTCGTGAGGCTAAACAATTAAATTTATTCAAGAATGTTATACTTGCCATTGAACTGGGACTGGGAAGTTTTACTTTAAGTATAGAGTATAGTTGGGGGCTTATTTAAAGTCTCCTATGACACTTACCATATCATCACAGAAGAAAGTAATGGTCTTTAAATAAAAATAATTTTAACATGAGGATAACAAAAGGGTTGGTTTAAAAACTGTATAGGTTAATTAAAAATGTGTAAATTGTCAGAAACAATATCATATTTATAGATAACAAAAATGTTAAAATTAACATGGACGTCGACAGCAGTGCATTATTGGAAGGAAAATTTATGAAAGATGACCTCTCAAAACAGCGTTTTTATGCTTCTTTGAGGTGAAATTTGATTTTAATTCTTTTTCATAAAATAAATTAAACTACTTTCGCTGGCACAAAAGTATGCACAAGTAATTTTAAAAGAATTTTAATTTTTAAATTAAATCAAATTATAATTATTATTAACAATGGGAAATAGACAGAGAAAAATAGACCCCTGCAGCGGGACTCGAACCATATATATTATATATATTATACCTTTCCGTTACAGTGCTCTGACCAACGAAGACATTTTAATACAATCTTAAAAATAGTAATTGTAAAATAATAAAAGGTGTGCACCTAATCATGGCAGATTAAATAGACCAGGTAATAGCAATTATGCAATATTACTTCACATCTATAATAAACTGTGTCATTTTTTCAATAGTTGTGAAAAACATGTTTTCTTAGGGTGGTCATAATATAAAGTTTAGTCCAAAATGGGACATTGAATTTTGGGAAGGTGGTCGAGCTATTGTAGCCCCCCGACGAAAGTGGGGCCCTAGCAAAAATTTGATAAAGAAAAACTTTAGATTAGGTTTTCGGACATTATTGGTAAAACTGCAACTGCACTATTTGGCCCACCTATTTCGTACTGTCCGATTTACTTCATTTTTTTTTAACTGTTCCTTTTTACAGAATTTGTATTTTTTACAGTATCTCTGTGCAAAAACGATTCCGGTTGTAGCATCTCGATAAAATCAGAATTATATTTTATTTATTTATTTTATATACGCAAAGTGTCACGTTTAATGTGGCAATGATAGAAGGTCAAAAAAATGTAAACTTAACCTAAACTAACCAAAACCTTCCATAATTTTCCCTAAAATAAAAAATTAAGTTAAAAAATCACGGGGAAGTACTTGCGTCCAAGTACTTTTTAGGGTTTTGTAGATGATTAAGCATATCCCGTTATATGTATAATTAATTTTTACCGTTGTATATTTTTTTCTCTGACCTCAAGGGTCCCTGGTTCGATCCCCCGGGGGGTCACAATGTTTTTTATCGGTAATAACTACAAGATAAATTACATTTTTTCGGAAATTTTCATCGCCCCACCATAAGGTATGACCATGAATTATTTTGAAATTTTGTGGTTGGGGGATATCTTTGGGTATATTTTGACTTATTTAAAAAATAAGAAATGCAAAATTTAAAAAAGTGTACATACATACATTTGTATCTTACTCCTCAGCAGCTTTCATTTGATACCCAACTCAAAATTTAAAAAAAATGGGCGCACTTCACATTTTCATGCACAAAATTGCCAATTTTTGAAAATTGGGGATGCACTCCCGGAATTTTCATTGCCCCACAATAAGGTATAACCATGAATTATTTCAAAATTTTAGGACTAGCCGTTATACCAGTGGTTGGGGGGGGGGGGGGATTTTGTTTGGGTATATTATGATTTATTTAACCAATAAGGAATGCAAAATTTAAAAAAAGCAAATATATATTTGTAACTTACGATTCAGCAGCTTTCATTTGATACCTACTCGAAACTTTAAAAAAATATAAATTTTTGAGTTTACCACATTTTTGCGACTTGCACATATTTAATTTTTAACTTCGTCCCGTGAAAATATAAACTTAAAACTACAAAATCATCATTAAATAATTTTATCTACTTGCGGCAGCAAAATGAGGCAATATTGAACTGATTTCGGGCAGAGAAATGTGCCCGATTTTATGTGCCTCATTTTACTGCCTAGGCGGTAAAATGAGGAAACATTTTAATGGCTAGGCAGCAAAATTTTTACTTTTATAATGTTGGCAATGACAGTTTATACTATTATCTCTATCTTATAACATTATATAGTATGTATATTATAGTTTAATAAGTAATATTTAATAAATTAACGTTTTTAAAATAAAATAATTTGTTTATATTTGTTAATTCTGTTAAATAAGTTCAATGAATAGTAGATCTTTAATTAAAAAAAAATGCGGTCACTGGCCACACTGCAGCTTCATGTAAACATCCAACATCCATATTTTTGTTGAAGTCATTCTAAATTAGACTAGCTACTTTTCTTGGTTTATCCTAGTTACTTCTTTTCTTTAAGCAGAAGAATATATCTTTAATACTTTTATTAATTTGTTAGTAAAAATATAAATAAATATTTTATATTGCGTGCATTATTCATTCAGAAGTTATGTATGTTATGAACGGGTGTTTTGTATTTTGTTGTTATAGCATCACTTTGTTATTCCCAATTTTTATTATTCCCAAGCTTCATATTTGATTTCTTTATCAACATTAATTATAGTTAATACTTATGTTATCTTATTAATATGACACATAGTAATTAACTATGTTATATTAATAAAGATAGTATTTTAGCAGTTTAATTTTTCTGCCGCCCGTAGATAAAATATTGTATGCAACAGCAACAAGGCAGCAAAGGAAACATTTCTGCCTCGTTTATTCATAGCCTGTCCTCGCCTTCGGCTCGGAGGCTAATCAGTACTTCGGATACTACTTCGGACGCTAAAAATAATAATAATAAAAAAAATATATTTTTTAAAAAAAATTTTAAAGGTGGGCTAATTTCCTTTCGGAGCCTCGGGGGGTCTAATTTTCCTCCAGGGGGGGCTAATTTTCTCCCAGGGGGGGCTATAGCCCCCCCTGCCCCCCCCTAGGATCGCCACTGGCTGTGCTCTGCCTGCGTGTCAATGTGCGCCAAGTTTATTAGAAGAGAATAGGTTATAGTTTTTTAGAAGAGAATGATCACTGGAAATTAATTAAAAATTTAGTTACTGAAATGTGTTAACAATTTTACTGCTTTTAGTTGCAACTTAAATTAAAGTAAACAATTTTACTGCTTTTAGTTGCAACTTAAATTAAAGTAAACAATTTTACTGCTTTTAGTTGCAACTCAAATTAAAGTAAACAATTTTACTGCTTTTAGTTGCAACTTAAATTAAAGTAATGAGTCGCTTATAATTGCTCTCCCTTGGAAAGTAATCGAACTTCTGGAGGACTTACAATTCTGTAGTCAAAACCAAAAAGGCGTTAAGTCAAAAAATGCAACTTTTCAGAAGAGCAAAAACAAACTTTGAACAAATCTCTAAAAAAATTGTGAATACTTACAGATTATATAATGCAATCTTCATCCTCTTCAAAATACTGTGTAGGATCTACAAGCTTAGATCATTATTCCTTCAACACACAGCTACGTATTATCAAAAGTTGATAAAAAAAAACCCAGACTTAACAACATTGTTGACTGACTTAATTCCTTTGGACCAAAATTCGTAAAATTTTAGATGGTTTGTAATAATTTGTATGTTGTTCGTTAATAGTGTATTATCAGTATTAATAAGCTAGAATAACTGTTAGTTCAATTCTATATTAAGTATATTTTAATAACCAACCACCCTAGTTTAATCATATTACAATAGGATGAAGGTGTTGCATGACATATATACTTACGTGTAAGCTGACTTATACTCTTTACACTAAAACTTTTTAGTTTACACTCAGATTTCTCATCAGATAATGTACAAAGGTTTTAAATTTACTTAAACCCTTTATACTTGGCTCTGCAACTTCTTACAAACTTAACCCTTATGTATTAAGTTCGATATTTCATTAACAAAACAGGCTAGAATTACCTCCTTTATACCATTCTATAGATAATTTTTCGCTGATTTCAAAAAGTGAATAAAATAAAATTGACCTTTTTACTTTTGACTACATAATTGTTTTAGGAACTCAGTTTCATGCGAGCTGTGATTGCCTTATTATTATTTTTATTTTTTTATTTTACTAGTATGTATATATTTTGTTATTGTCTCTTTGTAACTTTTTGCTATGTGAGAGAAGCATAATTATTCTATATTTATCATTCCATTTTTAACGTCCTACGAATAAGTTCGATTATAATACGATTGTTCTTCGCCAATTCATTCTTGGACGTCTCTTTTTCGCACTCAATGAAGAATTCATCTTAAGACCATTTTGCAGATATTCTTATTCTTTACACTTCGTGTGTTAGCTAGCCTAGGCTAATCCACTGCCATTCGCGCTTAAATATTCTGTAACTTTGATTCTATTTGTTTTTTTTTGTCCTTGATTTGCTGAGAGGTGCTCTGCTATAAAGCAGTACTATACGTTTTAACAAAAGCTGTTTGTAAGCCCTATTAACAAAATTATCCGAATCAAAGGGCTTTATTACTTCTTTCTCACGTTAAGTGTAGTTTAGCGCAATTTTAGTTGACTTCCGTTTTATGATTATATTTTATACACGAGTGCAAATGTGCGGTGGTATTTTGTATATTTTTAGCATAAAATATTATGACCTGGTTGATGTTCCGTCTAGTTACTTCAGTTATTTTAAGGAGCATAAGCTTACCCTTTCAAGTAATGTTAATTTTGCAATAATATTATATTTAAGCTTAATTTAACTTTTTCCACTTAGTCTTTATATGAAAATTGAATGGCTATTATTTCTCAGAATGGCGTTTTATTTATTACCTTCATAGTAATTGCCTTATTTTTAAGAATAAACTTGTGGAAGAATATTCGGTGTATGTAAACCCTACGTATAAGCGAACCATTATAGACTATTATGGTTGTAAAAGCTGTTACAACTTAGCTTTGAACTCGCTTTTATGCTTAAAAACCTAGTGGCTTATGTAGCGATTTCAGACATTTTCCATATAATTTCAAGCTGAAACAGTCTTTCAACTTGTTCTTTTCACCCGGCAGGAACTTAACCATATTCCCTAGAACCTTATGTTTTCCCAGACATTAGGGAACTCTACGAGTTCATGTTTTCTCTAGTAAAAATCTACTTCTCTCTCCCTTCGGCTTTTTATAGCGTCGTAAAAACGTTTTGTGTATTTGCTTCTACCGCGCTCCTTCGTCCTCCCAACGAGCTTAGAAACATATAAGTGGAGTAGATAGTCTAATGGAGTAAAACGACTGGCACGGATTGAGAATAAAAATGCCTTTTTTAAAACCTCGTTTCTTTTTCCCCTCACTGACTATCTCGATTCATTTTAGAGTCGTTAGTTCCATCTGTGTTAATAGCTCGTTGGGAACTATGATTCTTCAGTTTGTTCCTTTGCTTATAAAATTGTTGGTAGTTTCAAGATTAAAAGAAACATTCATTGGATTAATTTCGAATTCAATTGATAAATCCAATATGGAATAACATTTACATAATATTGCCATTTTTCAAATTACTTTTAACTTAGTCTTTAATAGAATATCCATTTGAAAGAATAAACTACATAAAATCACTAATGTATTCACTTACTTTCTCATGTATACAGTATACTTACATGTATTTATACTTTCTGGTATAAATTCATAGAAAGTGCGGCACAGACTTTATTTTTATATTTCTCTTTCATGTCAAGTTCCGACATTCGTGTTTTGTAAATCAAACACACAAGTTTTCACACTCACAATTCTTGTTTCTTAATTAATATATTGTACGCTAGTTCGTAGCAGTAAAAGTATTATGACATTTCAGGATTAAAGATAGATATACGTTTTTTTTCAAAACCAAAAGGTTTTTTAAAGTACCTACCTGAGATCTGTGCTCCGTTCTCTTTAATTTGATGTTTTTACTGAAGGGTCGGGGTCTAAACTACTGAACCGATTATATATATATATATATATATATATATATATATATATATATATATATATATATATATATATATATATATATATATATATATATATATATATATATATATTATACCTAATTCCTTTAATTTTCAGGGCGGAAATCATTAGCTTTTGCATATTGTACTCTTTATACAAATAATCAATGACGATACTCAGGATCCCTTAGTGAAAGCTTTGATGAAGCCAAATCCTCTTGCCTTTGAATAATAATATTCCAATGATTAAGTGCCTACTTGAAAATCCAACATTTTGAATAGTATCGAATTTAAATGCAATGTTGTTGATTAAGTAAAGCTAAGAATCATTTGGTGGGAAGGTCGGTAAGAGAGCTGCAGGTTTACCTTTGTATTCAGAATCTTCACCTGTCTCTTACAGTCCGAACAAGCTAGATTAGTTCAAGACAAAGCATATCCCGTGCCAATATACCCTGTAATCGAATTCTACCTTTGCCAATTCTGTCAGAACTAGTTAATACAGTTGTTTAATCTTGCAGACGGATCCTTATAACATTTAAATTTGGGGGAAAAAACCTTCCATTTTGCATTCGAGGGTTTAGCTTATTGATGAACCCTTAGATAAAATCATTAGATTTCCTACTACTATCAGAATTCATTTTTAAGGTCAATGTTCAAAGCAACTTTACGAGCTTAATAATTACAAGAAATATATTAGGTCAATTATTATTTTAAACTGACCTCAAAATCTCAATTAATTTCTAGCCGTATTGTATTATATCTTTACTTGTTAGGGTCCGTAAAACCAAGGACCCTTATATTTTCCTGAGTGTGTCTGTCCGTCCGTCCTCTCGCGTGCTCTCACGGCTACACCTTTCGTCCGATCACTTTGAAATTTGGCATGTATGTGTCTTGTACCTACCCACATATTTTAAAAATATAGCGACTTAAAAAAAATATTTTTTAAAAAAATTAGGGTAAACAAAGTTAAGGGTTAACATTTTTTTTTTATTTTTTCGACACCGTGAGGGGTATTATATAAAAGGGTACGTCGAGCTGATTACAAAAATATATAATTCTTTGGTTATAACTTTGATAGGGCGAGCGTAGGCAAGTTTGAAGTGGCCTGAAACGTGTCCCCCCTTTCATCTCGCTTATGTGAAGTGCAAAAAATCTGAAAAATTCCTGAACATTCTTCGACCAAAAGTAAAGATACCACTTTTTGGAAATTTCTAAAAAAATATATATTTTTTTTTTTATCGACAAAATACGTTTTTTTTTATAATTATGGTCTTTTCGATATATTTATATGGTTGTAGTCCGGTTCAGTGGCAAAAAATACTTTATCGGAAGTTTGTTTATGTGTTTTAAAAATATCAGACCCATAGGATAGTTCAAAGTAAGCTTTTTAGCATTTTAAAAAACACCATCAATAGAGTACTACTTAAACTATACAATGTGGTGGCCTACGGACCCTCGATGTGTGCTGACTAGCACACACTTGACCTGTTTATTATTTTATTTTAAAAATATTTTTACTCACTGAATTAATCCGATCGTTTTTTATTGGTATTTAATTATGTAATTATTTTATTTCTACTTTGAAATTTTAACTGTATATAGTATCTATATTAAAGTTAAAGACAAAACAAAACTGTATATACTATTGGAGTATGGGTAGTTTTAGACGATCCTTCTAAATTATTCCGATGTTATTCAATTTATAAGTTCTTTTCAAAAGGAAACTTTTTTGTGAATGCTTCGAAACTTTTTGATTTATTCCACAAGAGAGCAGGTTGTCTGAAGAATATAAGGAAAAGGCTTTCTATCAGAAGGCGTCGAAAGGAAAATTGTCTGTTTTTGGAATGCTTCTTGGGTTTCAGACAACATCCGCCAGATGGCTCTGAGAAGTTAAGTCATATTGAGGGACTCTCCTTAAATGTTACTGTTTCGCAAACTTATACGAGATTCTTTAGAACATTAATCTTTGGTTTTATAAGCTTTACAATAAGTATTTCCAACGGAATAGCATTAAAAACTAACCAAGCTTCACAATATTACACAAGTTTTTTTTTTTCATATCTCCCATTTTACATAAGAAAATCTTATTTCAACTTTGACAAGAATTTTGCACCGAGAACAAACAATTTTTCAAATTTAAAATTGTATATGACTTTATGTTGGCAACCTTCTTAACCTATGTCGAACCACAAATATTGCGTAAACTTATTTAATATCATTTAATGACGGATTGCTTTTTTTGTTTCAAAACAATTTTCCACGATATTTTTATTTGCAGATATGTATTTGTAAATTATTGTTTTAAAGTTTTTGTTTTACTAATATATTCTCTCTTAAGAATTAAAATAAGTTGGTCAATAAATATTTTAAATAAATGTTGGTATGATTCAACTGATTCCAATAACAATGATTTCATCACAAATAACTCAACATTTTTGTTTTTATTTCTTACATGTTTCGACGAATTCACCTCTCGACACAACGGAGTTTTTTTCAATTTTTATACCTAATTTTACCGATTTTGTATCACTTCCTGTTATTCCTTTTTTACAGTAGTTTTAATGTGACGAGTTCTTTTTGCGTTAAACATATTTGGTTTGTCAATGTGAATCTTCAAAGAGGAGCATTTACGGACTATAGCTGTAAGTGTACCGATTTGATTTGAATAAATTATACGTATTCCTGATATTATTCACACGTTTAACTCTCGATTAGATTTTGTATATTATTATTATCCTAGGGATATCACTATTCAGATATCCTCATTCTGAAGATTTTATGAACAATTTAGGTATCTATTACTAATATCGTTATTTGGGAGAAGCATTAGGCATCCTATGCTGCACCATGCAAATATTGCACCTTATGACATTTAATTGAATCATGTTACAATTTTTTACTATCTCATACGTAGAATAAATATAGAAAATTATTTTAATGGTTGGTGGACAAATTCGAATTTTAGATTTTGATGGATTTAAACGTTTTAAGAGTCCAACAATTTGTTTTTTTAAAATAAAGTATATTTTTCATGTATCGCCTGCAGTCTATCTAGCAGCGTGGAGACTAAACTACTTGACCTATTTCAATGAAACTTGTCATAAATGTTTATAAGAATCATACCCCGAGGCTAAATTGAGAAACTAATTTTAGCTCTAAATTTTGGGGTGCCTAAAAACACAGTTAATACTATGCACAAAGCTACAGGATAATAAACAAAATGTCAGCTATATACGGGAATGTTTGTCTTTAAATAAAGGGTGGCGCAGCGCGGATGAACACATTTTAAATGGTTACCATGTGCTTAATACTAGAGCTAGGAGATTGAAATAAACCTAATTTTATAGCAACAATGTAGAAGTTTATTAAACGTAAATCAAATTTTCAAGTGTTGAAGATTATGTCCGATAAATGACCTCCTTATTTTACACATTCTTAGAGGCGCTCAGCGAAGTTGTGCATCACGTTCTCTGACATCTTGACAGGAGCTCGAATTCCTGGCAGATGGCGTCCTTCAACTTGGCATGGGTACGTGGTTTGTCGACATAAACTTTGGCCTTTAGATAACCCCATAAGATAAAAATTGCATGGGCTAAGGTTAGGCGAATTAGACGACCAAGAAACATTTGACGCACACAATCCATGGACACTTATGTGTGCGGTGGATCCATCTTGTTGGAACCATAATTATGTGAACAGTATCCATTTCGTTATCCTTTGAATAGGGGATGAAAAAATCGGATTCCCTGACGAGATGTTATAGAATGTAATGAGCAACTTTGCTGAGCGCCTCTAAGAATGTGTAAATCGACAAGGACGTCATTATTTATCGGACATTATCTTCCACACTTGAAAATTTGACTTATGTCCAATAAACTTTCACATTGTTGCAAGAAAATTTGGTTTATTGTAATCTCCTAGATCTATACATACGCGCTGCGCTAACCTGTATAATATCGATTTAAAAAAAACAAAAACAAGAAGTATGGGTGTCATTTTCATTATAATATCGTTACTCCCATATAATTACTGTAAAGTTGGTTGTTTCTCTCTACCCACCCTATATTTTACCCCTGATATATATTTTCCTGTCGATGATATGCAAATTTGCATTTTATTTCCAAAGCTTATCTTGATTGCGTATTATAACAGTTATTGTTACTCCCCGATATAATCCTCTTTTATCGAATACTGCTTATTTAAATAAACTTTAACTCATAATTATCGAAATAATTGTTTAAACTCTTCATTTGAAATTATATCCAAGTAAATGATAATGGTTGTGGAATTGAAACGTGTGTTATTGCTAATACGCATCGATTTCAACTCCGTTTGTTTAGGGGAGTGAAGAGATAAATTTACTTCGCTAACCTCAGGGTTAATTAACTATTGTTTGTGTAAGCCACCTCTGCTTATAGAGTAAAGAACCGTGGCCCCTATTTTGACCGACTTAAAAGTTTACTTTGAAAACTGAAAACGTATAACTTGCAGATAAGTCATGGTGATTGGGCTACATGGGTCGCTGACTTTCAACCCTACTTGGAACCTAAAAACTTGCCTTTTTCGGATACAGAGCGGATTAAGTGTCACCTTTTTAACACTAAAATTAGTTAGTTTCCAGACTTATCCCTTCTCTAACTCAAAAAAAAAACTTCTGATTACTATTCCGCCCTCCTTTTTTTCTTAACGACCGGACCATAAATGTAACGAATCAGTCTCCATTTACAAAAGCTAAAAAAAAAGAAGAAGGGGAATGTGACCCCGCTTTCTGTCTACCACCTCCCACTCTTTTAAGACCCACAAAAAGAAGAAAAAAAATTGTGAAACTTTTCAAATAAACGAATAGAATTATGACCGCGGTTTTTCCTGTTCCTTTTTTCATTAAAGTGGGCAGAAAATAGTCGTTAGTTTTTCCACTTAAAGAAATATTGTCGGTATTAAACCTTTTTGATGTTAGTCTATATTATTATTTATTTCAGAATACTGTTTGACGGTATTTTATTTAATGTTTCTATACAAATTGTATTAATGTTTGTGTTCAATTGTACGATTTAAAAAACGGAGAATATGCTATTTATATTCTTTTGAATCCATACAATAAACAAAAAATAAAAAAAAATAACAGACGTAAATAAATTGTAGATGAAGAACGCAATAGTAAATAAGTTTGTAGTATTAACTAACTAAAATATCGACTTTTACTTTTGTACAAACATAAATTTAAAGAAAATCTATATCCTAATAATAAAAATATAGAAAGGCGTTATAAGCTCTTTTTTGCGTGCATTTTACATTGCATGCATTACATTATAATGTGAAGTAGGTGTTAATTATGATTTAAAATTAACTGCATACAACAAACAGCACGAAATATGTCAAAATATTTGTTTAGTTTTTTTTATTTATTCAAAAAGTATTTATAAGATTTATTTTATTATTGAAATTGATTACTATGTTAATAAATTATATTGTGTTAGAATTCCAAATGCTTTTTTAATTTGATTTAGCTCACTGAGGTACTCCCCTCTTTTTTTCTTTTTTTTTGCAGTAGATGCTGTTTTGGTAATTTTTCTTGATTAAGAGTATTTGTTGTTTGCTAATTAACTTATCGCGTTTTTATATCTTTAAGTATATTTATCGGAGAAACGAAAGATGATTATAAGATAAATTATTAAGATATGAAATTAAGAATGGCTTTATTGAGATACCTTCTTCGTTAATTGTAAGTGATAATCAATCGTCAGTCAAGAGAAGAAATTCAAGCAGAACTTGAAGGTAGCGAATGAAGCTGAAAAGTTAAACTTGTTAAGTTTCCAGCTCCGTCTATTTATATATTTCTAATTCTTCCTGATTTCACTCTCCTGATACTGCTTGTGGTAGAAAGAAATCACTTTAATAAAGCTATTACAGAGGGACCGGTAGCAGCTCCACAGCTCATCTTTCAAAAAAGAGATGTCTTCAAAAGTAACTTTATTTTTTCCCCGTTCCAACTCCATATTAAGGGTTGGTTAAATATCTACTCCATAGTGGTCATCACAGTCATCAGTGTTAAACACGTCTTATCTCTTAGGAATTCGATCTTACCAAATATGTCGGAATTTAGACCTTGTTGTTTTAGGCGAGTTGCAAGTACACTAAACACTCGACTTCGCCTATTCCCAAATTTTAGCGAACAAAACCTTTATTTTGACTCTTAAAAAGGCTCATTTTATTTCTTTTACATATTTCAAAGGCAGAAATAATAGTGGATTATGAGAAGTAGTCATTTGATTAGAAATAAAGATAGCCTTCTCTTCACCAACAGAACTTTATTGTACAAAGCCAGTCTTTGATTTCACTGCCAGATTTAAACCTGTAACCCTAAATTACACCAACCTTTATCTTCCCTGTGCTCGATCACTTCTCACGGGAATTGAAGATAACCGCATTTTTGTGTTTGATATTTCTAATCTAGTGCCTCTGCAAACTCAAAATTAGAATCCAAACTACTCTGTAATAGAATTTTTTATTCTATTCAATAGAAAATATACTATTTGAATAAGAAACAACTAAATTTGTTATATTTCCTTTGGTTAACGTAAATAAATTTATGTTTACTGTTTTACGAGAATACCAATTCGTCTAAGAATGATTATGGTCTTTGAAACTATACATTATACATACAACTGATAAAGTGAGGGGAAATGGCAATCGTCAAGAAGCTTAGGCAGTTTTATGGAGATAGCCTTTTAACACGTATATGACTCTTAATTCTAGACATTAAATCTTCATCTATTATCAACATGCAATTGTCCTATCAGTAATCTCATTCTTGTTCCATTTTAATTTTTGTCGATGTTGATTAGTGTACATATACCTCATGTTACTTGTTGGGATATGGTAACACTATCTCATGTATAGACTATTATTACTCACGGTATGTAACTAATACTATTATTATTATTATTATTACTAGATATGAAGTGGTTTGCTTAGATGGAGCAGTTTACTCTCATAGATATTACACTATTTGCCTTCGTTAAAACTTTCGACATCTGTGTACAGTAAAGAGTTATTCCTCTTGATGAGTGTGATAGTGTTTGACTATATCTCCCAAAACGTGTGTGATTTGTAACTTGCCTTTCTTAATTAAGTAATTGGGTTTTATAACTGAACTATGGCAAAACCATGGTGAACTGAATTATGTCATCCGATATATACCATAAACTCTTTGGTGAGTGATATCCGTTTCGCTACTGGAATCATCGCATATATGTTGACCAGAGGCAACAAACCAAATTTCCTACTTGAAGGATAAGCTAATTCTTTAATTTTTATTGGAAATTCCAGCCTTTAGAAACCCTGGCAACTCCTTAGTCAGGTTCAAAGCATAGGGTAACTTTATCAGTAAGGTACTGTCGGTTCAGAGCCAATCAATTTTTCAACTATGAAGTAAGTTAGGTAACATTTATCTTATCTCTTTATTAGGCTGTTAAGTTTTATGCTTTGAGTCAACATCACGATCCTCAAAATACCTGAATATGCTTTGAGTAGAGAAAGCGAAACGTTAGATTTCTTATTTATTAGGACACGGTAGTCACTTAATACTCTATCTAGAATGTTATATCATATTTGATAGTTCAAACCTTCAGATATCTAGTGATTTAATTAGATTTTTCGCTGTAATTCAAATCAGCACAAATCCTAATATTTTTATACAATTGTCTTCTATGGTGGCTTGATAAAACGTAGCTTTTTGAAAATATTATGTATGTTTAGCTGTATATTTCATAAACAAATATTTGTATTAGTTCTTTAGTGAAACCATCTGTTAATTAAACCTGGGCAATTTGTCATATTACAATTTGTTTTACAAATATAATGTTTCATCGTATTTATTTACTAATTAAATAAAACTAATTACCGTATAGCCTTAAAATAAGTCTTTTTATCCTCCATTTTAATTACATCTCTTAACTAGTTCAGTTGCATGCAAAGAGTAAATAAAAATAGGAGAGATATGTCAGTTGTTAGTTCTTGCTCAAGGACAGAGAAGTTAAAATTAAAAGTTCATAACTACTAATGTTAAATGAAAAGTCCGGACTTAAGTTCTGACAACGGCTTAGTTAGCTCCCTCGCATGTTTTTCCAAAAATGTATTAATTTAAGGAAAGTTTAATTACAGTACTTTTAACATGATTTTCTAGTTTTAATGTATTTTTCAACGTTCATATATCTCTGAAAACCTTAACTTTTAAAATAAAAGGGCACAAGTGACATTTTTATTATAATAATACTTCTTCTTTCATTAATATTGTAAATATATTTCATTAATACTTTATAGTATTGTTTTGTAACAGTCATACACATGGATTTGTAGATAGTTCGCTATGCATTATATAATAGTTTTAAGAATATTAAATTTTGAGTCACTCTTGACTTCACCTCTCTCAAAAACGCAGCTAACAGCCTTATTGCTAAATTTGAAAATAACCTTTACTGCTTGGACATTAATACATGTTTAAACAGTACTTATTCCACAATGTTTCACTTAATTTCCTCCTTCCCAATTTTAAATGAACCTTATCTAAATTTACCCATTAATTTTTCCAAAAAAAGATTTATAAGTTAAATCCGCTTAAGCAATCACTCCATGTGTTACATTAAACATACCTTCTCAAATCTCACACACTGGTTTCAGACAATCCTTGTCCTTCCTGTAGTCAAGGTAATGACTCGATTTCTCACCTAATTTTTTCATGCCGGTCCTATTCTGAACCCAGATCCAAATTTATTCCTCAGTACCTTTCTCTCCCTTTAACAGAGTTATTATATGATCCATCTCCAACTCTTATTTCAAACTTACATTATTTTTCCTGTCAAGCTCTACAAATAAGAAATAACTTCATTTAGCAGTTTTATTCAATTTAAATCTTCTTTATTGTTATTATTATTAACAACCTTAGCTTTTTATATTTCTATTACTTTTTTTTTTTTCATATATTATGTTTCTTACAACCAGAATTAAAGTTAATGCCTACTCTTAACTACTTATTATTGAACTATACTAATTTGAGGAGACATTTAGGTACTATTGTTTTCATTTTTTTTATTTTATTTTTTTTATTTTTATTTATTTATTTATTTTGCTTCCGAGCTTACCGAAGGTAACGGAAGCATTGTGTTCACTTTTGAGAACGAAAAACTTTTATGCCTCCGATTTCAAAAATTCCAAGACAGAAATCCGTTTCAGACATCAGGGAACATTTTTGGTCTCGTGTCAGTCTGTCTGTCTGTCTGTCGGTCTGTGTGTCCGCGAAATATGAAACGTTCGACGATAACTTGAGTAAATGTCGACCGATTTTGATGAAATTTGGTAGACATCTTCATTTTACCAATGCCCAGGACGAGTTCGTTGGACAACGATATCCGTCCAAGTGTTCACGAGCAACTCTCGCGTAAACGTGAGCTTCAAATTTAAAATTGCAATTTTGGGTCGTGGAAAAAATCTAACTTCATCTATTCAATGAGACAAACATTTTTTTCAAATACAATTTTTTAGTAAAACCAACAGCTTTTTTCACCGTTATGAAGTGTTAAAGATCGCTAAAACTAATTATAGTTTTTACACAATAAACAATATAAAAATAATTTTAATGTTAATAAAACAATAAAGTACATGATAGGATGTGAGGAAGCTATGTGCCACACTAATTGGCAGTCTATTTTTTTTATCTTGAGGAGAAGATTATGTTGATCTCTGAAAGCTCTTACTTTTTTATATATTTATGAATATTGTCCGCTACCCATGACCCTCAGTGGTCACCCCTTTGTAAAGACTGTATGTCTATGACAAATATACTTTATTATTATTATATTAAATTTCGAGGCGAGTTGTAGACATAATTTCAAACTTATCTGAAATCTCCATTCTTACTGCGAAATTCTCATTTGAGTAGTCGCCGAGAGGTGAAGCATATACTTTTCACACTATAACTTGATAAAAGTTGACCAATTTAGTTGAAATACTCAGGCTAAGTTCGTTGGACAGCCGTCCACATCCGTCAAAGCGTTCTCGTGCAACGCTCGCGTGTATGTGAACTTCAAATTTAAAAATGGAATTTTAGGACTAGAAAAGATTTTAATTTCATCAGTTCGATGAGACAAACAACTTTTTCAAATACATTTTTTCCTTAAAAACAACTGAGACACTGCTATGAAGCGATAAAAAAGATCGCTACATCCATTAAATCGGATCTAAACGTCTAAAAAAATAAAGAAAAAGTTTTTACCAATATCTTACGTCCTAATGGTATCGATTCGATTAAAACTTCAAAGGCATCGTCTAAAATACAGTTAAAACAAGTATGTAAAATTTCAACTTAATTCAAGTAGGAGTTTTTGTGTGGTGAAGTGATACATTTATAGTAATAGTTTAAGATTTTTATAGGTACTATAGGCGCCAGGGGACCTGTAGGTTTATCTAGGAAAGTTAGCTTTTTACTTTGTATCAAGTACTCCCCTCTACCCCACAGTACCCTCCTTCCACTTATCTTCAACTATGGCATTCATCATGAGCATGATTAATTAATTCCTTAATATTCAGTATTTATTGTAATACACTCGATTCAATGATAGATCCACGCGATGCCTAGTACCTACTTTTTAAATGTATTTTGCTGTTTCTTTTACGTCCCGATCAACAAACACATCATTAGTTTATAACAGGACGGGAGATCCGGCCACTTTTTCTCATCTCCTCGATGTGATCATTAGTGTGAAACATGCCTCACCTCTGCATGGGTCGAACTAGGTATACCGACTAGGGTGGGTCGAAAAAACACTTTTTTCGAGATCGTAACCACCGTACCTCTAAAAACTTGCCATTTCATGAGGAAACCCCGAGGAAAAAATTTGTGCCAAATCGGGCCCCCCCTAGGTCTCCCGCTGGGGGGTCAAAGTTTTGAAATTTTTGAAAAAACACGATTTAAACTAATTTTTTGTGCTTTTTTACTTTGTTAGTCATTTTTAATCTATGATTAAGGCATGTTTCTATAATCTACAATTGTTTCTGTATAAGAAAATGCCTTTATGTGATAAAAAATAAATAATACGATGTAACATAACAAATGACATATATAATAATTATGGTAAAAACCCAAAACGTCAAATTATACTATTTTTCAATTTTAGGTTGCCTCTCCTAGCTTATTTTTGACTTATAATGCTACAAATCAAAAACTATTATCAGAACTTACCACAAGAAGGTATTTGCGATTCGAGCTCCACCTAATACCCCCCCCCCCCTCCCGATTTTGATTGAAAAGTTAAATATTGAACTTTCAATTAGTGCTAATTAAATTTGAGAATTTTATCATTATATACAATTAAATACACACTATTTGTTTTAAACTACTATAGCAATATATACAATACTAATATTTGACTTATATATTATACAAATTAATACTTAAATTTTAACGAAATTATATACAAAATTAAAATAATATGTATGATCAAATTTTTTATAATCTAAACGGAAAAATCTTTATTACTCTCGAATTTAGGCATTTTCCCCCTATTGTTTAATGTCTGGAGAATAAAGAAATGACGATCCTCTGCTGTATGAATGTCACTTGTAGCTTTTGTAACCAGCTTTGTATTTTATGTTTGCTAGAACCTTCGCTTGCAAGATAATAACGAGGAATGTAAAACTAGTGTTGTAGCGAGAAATTGTGCAGAAAATGAGATCAAAATTTGGTTAAAAGCCTTCTATTCAATACAGAATCAACTGTGATTAATCGTATATTAATGTATCATAAAAAATACAAACAGTTGAAGAAATGTGCTTTGAAAAAATACATTCAATGTGGTTAATGTTAAAATAAAATAATTCATTGAAGAATCGAAGAAATTATTTTGTAAGTATATGTTCCTGCAAATATAAGAATTTTTATTTTTTTTTAGGATTTTTGTAATTGCAGTAAGGAGAAAAGAGTGCCTTTAAATGTGCGTGCTTTTTTAACATATCTGAGCACATCATGAAATATGGTCATGGGAACAATTGATGGAAGGACTTCAAATCATTGAGAAAAGAGCTTTAAGAAATGAGAGAGATCTCAAAACAGTTAGAGTAAAAGTCGAGGAAAATCTAGATGACACAGAAGACCGCTTACTTCATCTGAAACTACAGCAACAAGTGCCACTGATTCAGAGTTTGAGGTAAATATCCGGCAAATAAGTAACCAAAGGAGAAATACCTCTTCCGACTCTGGCAGAGGTCACTGTAAGAACGGTGTTTCTAACAGAGCAGCTGCGATGATAGCCTTCGCTAACCTTGCTGACGCAGGCATTTTAGATTCTTCACCATCATGTGTGATAGATCACAGTAAAGTTCGCAGGGAGAAGCAAGTCAAATATATTGAATAAAAAAATCGAAGAAAAACAAAAATTACTTTGAACGGACTATATTTAGATGGCACAAAGGGCGAAACTGTGGAACTTACAAAGAAAGGTACAAAGATCCATAAAACAATTGAGAAAGAGGAAAATGTTGTACTCCTCCAAGAACCAGGATCTAAATATTTGGACTTGGTAATTCCGTTAAGTGGAACTGCTGAAAGTTTAGTGTCTTCAATCTTTAATTGTTTAAAAGAAAAAAATATTTATGTTCAAATTTGTTGGTATTTGGATGCGATGGAACCAATTTAAATACTGGAATAAGAAGAGGTGCCATAAGACTTGCAGGATGCAGACTAGGACAGTGGTCAATATGCCAACTTCATAGCAATGAGTTGCCACTTCGGCATCTAATACAGCATTTGGATGGCAAGACTAAAGGTCTTACTGGGGTTATATGTATTCTGGGCCAATAGATATAGATATTGAAGTTAGAAAGGATGAATGGAAAAAAGTTCTCACTGCAAGTAACAGGAGTTTTGAAAACAAAGAGGCATCAAATTTCCTAAAATTAATTTTGATGCCTCAAACTGCGTTAATATGATTGACTGGAGCATTATAAAAGTGACTGAAATACCGCTGACATGTCATTTCTATAGATGAGTTCACAGCAGCAGTATTAGACGGTCGAATGCCTCAAACAAATTTAAATTATCCTTGTCATACTCAGGCTGTTGAGCACTGTGTAAAGCTGGTTACAAAATCTTCCAGTGACAATCATAAAGCAGAGGATCGTCATTTCTTATTCTCCAAACATTGAACAATAGAGGAAAAAATGCCTAAATTCGAGAGTAAAAAAGATTTTTCCGTTTAGATTATAAAAAATTTAATCAGACATATTATTTTAATTTTGTAATTATAGGTTTGTATATAATGTCGTTAAAATTTTAGTATTAATTTGTTTAATATATAAGTAAAATATTAGTATTGTATATATTGCTATAGTAGTTTAAAAAAAAATAGTTTGTATTTAGTTGTAAGTAATGATACAATTCTCAAATTTAATTCGCACTAAATGAATTTTCCAAATTCAGGGGGGGGGGGGGGGGTTATTAGGTGGAGCTCGAATTACAAATACCTTCTTGTGGTAAGTTCTGATAATAGTTTTTGATTTGTAGCATTATAAGCCAAAAATAAGCTAGGAGAGGCAACCTAAAATTGAAAAATAGTTTAATTTGACGTTTTGGGTTTTTACCATAATTATTATATATGTCATTTGTTATGTTACATCGTATTATTAATTTTTATCGCATAAAGGCATTTTCTTATACAGAAACAATTGTAGATTATAGAAACATGTCTTAATCATAGATTAAAAATGACTAACAAAGTAAAAAAGCACAAGAAATTAGTTTAAATCGTGTTTTTTCATTTTTTTAAAAACTTTGACCCCCCAGCGGGAGACCTAGGGGGGGCCCGATTTGGCTCAAATTTTTTCCTCGGGGTTTTCTAATGAAATGGCAAGTTTTTAGAGGTACGGTGGTTACGATCTCGAAAAAAGTGTTTTTTCGACCCACCCTAATACCGACCTAGGTTTCAGACGTATTGCAAGTTGCGCGAGACCTCGTATAATGATCTAATTATGAGTTGATTAGGACAAAAGAATAAGATTTTTTTTTTTAAATTCCTTTGTTCACGAAATCACTTTATCAAAGTATTTATTTTATACATTAATTTGTATTCAAGTGTAACAGATATAATAACCGTTTTTCTACGAACTTCTCTTTAAAGAGTACCACTGGGATCTCGTTTTTACTTTTTATTTCCAATTCACTGAATTTCCCCGGGATAACATTTTCGGGTCCTCCTATTTCATCGATTGTCAAGAATTTTACCGTGTTCAATTTTTGATGAGATTTTGGGTAAAAGGAGTTCCTTTTATGTATTTCTTGTTAGCTTCAACATTTTATTTTTAAAATCTAACCTTGCTATTTTTCTGCCAGCAAAGCGTTTGTCTTACATTTAAATAAAGATTCAAATGCACCTTCCGTCAAAATAAAGATTAGATTTTTCAACAATATGCATAGTAGACTGCCTAAATTGGACGTCGGAACAAGGTGATATAAACGAGAACGGAAGATTTTTTCTTTGGAACAGGGTGCGTCTTATATTTCGATGCAATACGGTATTAATCTAATGATGTATTCATTAGGACATAAAAGAATCACCCAAAAAAAATTTCACCAAAGTCACTTTATTAAAGTATTTATTTTATAAAGTTATATAAAACTTATACTAAAACATTCAAAAACTTAGACTTAACAAATATTATTTTCAAAATTGATTTCCTATTATTTCCCTTTGTTTATTATTATAAATATTGATTATTATAAATGGAAATATGCTTTAAATACACATTATGTACCTACAAATATTTTTACTTAAAATTATTTTTGTATTGATTTTGAAAATGTTACATCTGCAATTATAATTCTATCTACCTGACTTGTTATTATATTTTTTTAAAAATAATTCTATTAAAATAATATGTTAATGATTATATGTATTTACATTAACATTTTAAGAAGATCTGATTATAAAAAATTGAGAAAGAGATTCTAATAATATCTTAATTTCCGAGTTATTGAATTGAATCTTCTTGTCTGTTTTTTTTTTTTTTTCTTTAACTTTTATGGAAATGTTATTAACAGGTTATTCTCTTAGATTCGTCGCCTCTGCTTTAAGCTTGAGATTCTTGAAGTTTAGTCGAGAGTTGAACTTAAAAGTGAAAGAAAAGAGGAGGGGGAGAAGTCATGGTGTTGTTAGTGCCAAAGTGTCAAGTTATCTCTTAAGAGGGTAGCTGTTTTGTAGAAAGTAACCATGGAAATGGCGACGTGTTTCGACTTCTTCATCTACTCCGGGACTTTTAATTCAATTCCCTTCTAAAGACTTTTTCTTCTTTTATTCCCCCTCCTTCCGACCTTCGTTACTGAAGAAGACGTGGTGGCATGAAAAAGGGCGTTTTTAAAACCTGAGGGGTGACGTTTAAGGGGCGAAAAATTTCTCAACCTCTCCTCTTCTCCGGAAGAAAAAAAAGATCATGATCTTCCGTCTTGGATACCAATCTTTTCCGGGTAGGGTGCGTCGGAATTAACTCCCCCTTCTTATTTCTCAAGATTAAAACACTCTTTAGTTTAGAAAGGGTCCGGTAAGAAACCAAGAAAGAAAATTCATACCGTGAGAAGAATCACATTTTTTTTTTTTTTTTTTTGTATATTTATTTATTTATTTTTCCTTTTCTTTTACTCTTTGAGATCGAATGCTGGCAAATTAACTCTTTTGGGGTCTTCAAACCTTGCCAGTCTCTCACCCTTTCTGCCTTTTCTAATTTTATTTTTCTTAAAATATACAATCTTTTTTTTCCTCTCCCTTCCTTTTGAAGGTCTCTTCAGATTCGTCCTTAATACAAGAGCAATTTCTATGGAAAAAGAAAGTGTAAAGAAAAAAAAGTATAACTTAATATAGAATATAACGTTCGAGTTGAAAATTAAAACAAAATGTCTGCATTGAAAAAAGGAATTATAATTGAATAAGCATTGCAATAATTTATTTTAAACTGAGACTAAAGTTTAACAAAATTGCTTAGGTTGAGCTAATTCAGTTTGTATTGAAATAAAAAAAGAAAGAAAATCTTATTATTCTCAATAATAATAACTTTTAATTTTATAACAACTAACTTAGCGGTAACGATTGTGTTTCAAAAAAAAAAAAAAATAATAATCCATCTGGCCCTTTTATTGTTCAAGAAAGCTTGTAAGAATATTTAAATCATTGTATTATACAAGGTGTCCCAAGACAAGATGTCGAAATTCAGGAAGCGTTTTTAGGAGTTCAAAACAGAACTTCTTTGTCTTTTAAATTTTTTAAAGTCCGTTCTTCATTAAGTATTTCATTCATTCTTCGTGGAACGATACAGCGCAGATATGATTTTGTTTTTCACTGTTAAATATTGATCATGAATATGGAAGTAGGTTCTTCTCAGAATGAGTTCAATGTATAGGTGGAGAATCCTTATCTGAAAAATAAGAGCGTAAGTGGAGTTGATGTCAATGGAATAATAAAAACGAAAGCCTCTCTTCAAAGTAAGAGTTTAATACTCAAAAACTAGCTTTCGGCCTCTCGGCCATCATCAGTGCCGGTAATAGGTAAAAGGCCCTTAAAAAGAGATAAGGGCCTTTTACCGTTACTAATGATGGCCGAGAGGCTGAAAGCTAGTTTTTGAGGATTAAACACTTATTTATAAATAAATAATAAATTGAAGAATTACATCTATTTGAAACTGTCTCACTTCTAAACAGACTACCTCTTATAGACTGTGGTTGTCAATTACTGCTTCAAAAATGAATTTGTTGTTGAATTTACTTTCACAGTTGGTCCGAAAATACCGATTGGTTTTGTTCAATTCTCCATTTTGGCGCCACTCTGTTTTAAAACTTATAGTGTTACACACCACTATAGTTTCAAATGTAGTTTATGTACACTATGTACAGAACAATACCATATTTGCATATCATTTCGTTGGAAAAAGCAAACGACATTAAAAAAAAATTCTTTGCATTCACATACTTTAACGCTATGTGCCACTAAAGGCAGTCAGTTCAGTAATGTGATTGTTTTGAGGATTCGTTATGGTTTGTCCATTTATTAAATCAAATAATGCTCTAGGCCAACTTGGACGTGGTATTTTATTTGTACCATCTTATTTTCGCCTTATATAAAACATAATTATAATTACATAAAGAATACATATTATTTAAAGCCAAATTCATTTAAATGAATCAGGTGGAGAACTATGATTGGACTGGCTCTGTTTACGTGAAATGACTGATAATAATATAAAAATGTAAAATACATTGTTGAATTTCTAGTAAGCCAAGGTAAGAAAGATATTTTTATTCAAAATATGGTTTTAGCCGTATAATTCAATATTGGTTTTTATTTTTTTTTATAAATTTAATAATAATTAATCCATTTTATAACATAGTTTGATGCAAAGTGGCGTTAAAAGATAACGAAACCATATTCGCATCAGGTTTTTTTTCGCTTTATATATATATATAATATATATATATATATATATATATATATATATATATATATATATATATATATATATATATATATATATATATATATGTGTGTGTGTGTGTGTGTGTGCGCGCGTGCGAGCACTTGTGTGAAAACATTTATAGTTAAAAAAATGGATAATTTTGTACAGTGTAGCCCCATGAGCCCCTCCTGTCCCTGTTAGTAAAATTAAATTTGTGTTATAAGCAGCGGGGATAGTAACACGTTCGGGCAGTGGAGGTTACCAAGCGAAAAAAGCATTAAATTCAGTTATAGTTTATTTTATTTCTTTCTAATAAAGAACCCTTAGGGGTTTATTTTATTTATTTAATCAGTGCCACAAAAATATCAAAGGAAAGACAACAGAGGAAAGGTATTTTTAATTGGTTTTAAACCCTGCAAAAGTATTGGTTTAATAATAATAATATTTGGTTGGACACTACTAATCCTATGGTTTTTATCCCTGTGTATAAATAAAATAAAAATTATCTCACATATATTATTCACTTCTCTAAATCTGACATTAAAATAATAATTGATTAATAATTTTGGTTTGGTCCTTTAAAAAAGTAAAAATAGTATCATAGTAATTAAATCAAAGGTCTTTTTTTTAGAATTAAATAAAACTATAAAAATATGACGAACTCATACGCCACTTATCTTATAGAATTCTTATAGAAAATAATCGGTTAGTTCAACAATACGTGGGGAAACTCTCATATAAATAATATTTGAGTTTTTTTTTTTTTACAATCCTTCATATTTTTTATTCTAGTAGTTCCTATTAGTAAATTGGCTTATGTGGTTATATTGTCATAAAACATAATTAAGTAAATTTAAATTCTACGTGAATTTAAGTTCTGACGTGTAACACAACGTGTATTCTTCGCTGAGGCGTTTCTGTGTTTCTCAATGCTAGAGGATAGCTTCATTGTAACATCACGTGAGCTTTCGTAATTAATTAAGATTATAAGCTACCGAAATATCATCTATTATTTGAAGCGAAATGTGGGACAATTGACCACGTAGGCATATCGTTTTAATTCAGTTAGTTGGAGAGAACCCTAAGGTAAAAGATTTTTCATTTAGATTATATTGAAAAATATTGTGTTGAAAGGTTTTGACATGTTACTACTTAGGTTTATAATAAAATAAAATTTAATGTGATGTAAACCTTATATTGTAGACCTTACAGTAACATAGTATTAAAGGTTAAGAATTTTCCCCAAAATTTAACACTGCAACACTTACCAGGATTGTTAAGCACCTCGTCTTGATCTAAAGAATACTTATTATGTTTACTGTTGTTTGGATCTGTTATCCCCTCGTTTATAATAATTAAGCTTGGCAGACGCTTTGTATTGCCAGGTACTTGTATCGGAGCTGGTTCTTGTACAGGCCAGGTAGTAAATAGTTGTCTGGTATTCAAATATAGTTAATAATTGAATAAATTGGCCAAGTATGTATTTCTGCACACACAAAGGGTCCGTAGCCAATTTAACAAATTGGCCCAGCCGAATCAAGATGGGTACTAGTCAGTGTGGCACATAGCTTCCTCGCGTCCTATTTCGTAAACTTTACTGAGTCTATTCTTTTACAACCTATTATTGTAAAATTTATTTAATTTCCCCCCCCCCCTTTTTAAATCTGTCAAAACTGTTTTGATTTTTAACATGAAATAAAGTTTTAGTTTAGTAACATTTAAAGAGCATAGATCATTGAAATTAATCTGGGGCTATCTGCGGGCCATTTTCGACAAACTATCCAAATTTTATAAAAATATGATGAGTACTTTTAAAGATAAGGGTGTAAATAAATGTAGTTTGTGCACATTGGAAGAGAAATAATTGGGCGCAGAAGGTTGAAACTTATATGAGACTAACAATGGGCTAATTATGACCTACCATCCTATTTCATTAATAGGACGATTAGTTTTTAAGATATGTTGGATCACGAAAATTGAGGGACAAAGAGACAGACACGGAACCAAAAATGTTCACTGATGTCTGAAGCAGATTTCTGTTTTGTAATTTTTTAAATGGGTGACATAAAAAAAGTTCGTTCTTCAAATCGTTTAAATTGCTTCCGTTACCTTCGGTGTGCTCGGAAGAAAAAAAATCAGAGGGAGGGGACACGAAAAACGCAAATTTTAAGGACACATTGCGCTAAGATGAATTGGTACAATAGCAATACCAAATATATATTTATACTCAGGGCGTTCTCCTCTTTCATTTAACATCCCTTATGATGCATTTTAAAAAAATGTCAACTACATAAGCATGATGAATGCCATAGTTAAATATAATTTGAAGAAGGTAGAGTGGGGGTACTTGGTACAAAGCTCACCCTAGATAAACGTGTATAACAACTATACACGCCTATAAGAATCTTAACTACCCGCAGTAGCTTTTAAACTATTGTTATAATGGTATCACTTCACTATACAAAAACTAATGCTTGTATCAAGTTGAATTTTTACATGCATGTTTCAATATTGCATTAGATGATTTTTGTAAAATTTTATTATAATCGATACGTTACAACGTAAGATATTGTTGAAAACGTTGTATTCTCTATTTTAAACGTGTAGGTCCCCTTTAACACTTCATAGCGGTGTCGCTGTTGGGTTTACTAAAAAATTGTAGTTGTAAAAGATGTTTGTCTCATTTACACACAGATGGGATGCAAAGTTTGGTGAATGTATATTTCAATAACATTTTATTCACTTGACCTTCAATGCACCTTAAAATTTCTTTTTAAAATGCAAATTTTAGTTTGATATATTTTTAACCTATAAACTAAAACTATTTTCATTATTATTAAACCTAAAAGCAATTTGGAGGCAAGTTATCAACGTGTAGTTTTTTTAAATATAGTTGTAACTTTCAGTAGGAGAGCTGTTTAGTTGTTTACTTACTCAAAGGGCCGAGAAAGTTTGTCAAGTGCCGGTGGCTGTAAAAGCCCCTCTGGTCAGGTCTATAGATGTGGGCACAGTGCAAGCAACTCCTAAATGTTTGTACTATACTACCCTTGCTTCCCTTTAAAAACACAAAGTTCATCTCTTTTCAGCCTACCTTAAACCTTCTACTGTAAACTCTTCTCCGATTTTATTTCAATAAAATTAAAAAAGAAAAAATTTAATCAGACTTTGTGAGAATTTATCATCTTATAAGTTACCTACCTAGATTTTGTACAAGACCATGTTAAATGATAATATAGTTTTTATCAAAACATAAGGCTCATCAATTTAAATACCGTATTGCATCGAATATAAGACGCTTCCTTATTTATGAACCAACATTTTTAAAAAAATATTAATGTGTCGAATATAAGACGTACCCTTGTTTCAAAGGGAAAATCTTACGTTCTCTTTTTTAACAACTTGTTCAGACGTCAAATTTAAGCATTCAACCATGGATATTGTTGAAATATTGAATCTTTATTTATATGTAAGGTGCATTTGAATCTTTATTTAGATGTAAGACGGACGCTTTGCTGACAGAGAAATAGCAAGGTTAGATTGTAAAAATAAGATTTTGAAGCTAACAAGAAATACAATGCTAACATAGGTACAATGGAATCCCTTTTACACAAAACCTCTTCGGAAATTGAACACGTTACAATTCCTGAAAATTTATGAAATAGAAGAACCGGACATTGATATCCCGGCAAATTCAGAGACTTGGAAATATAAAGTAAAACGAGGTTCTTTTTAAAGAGAAGTTCATAGAAAAAAAGGTGGTTAGGTCTGTTTTACTTAAATGCAAATGCGTGTAAAATAAAAATACTTTATTTTTAAAAAGTTTTTATTTTTTTATTTTTTTTAAATACAGTAGAACCTCGATAAGAAGTGTCTCAAGGGGATTAGGGAAACAGTATTGTTATTGAGGTGCTCTTTTTGTTGATGGTCGTGTTATAGAGGTTAATGGAATCACTAAACGCGGGGTGGGGCGGGATTTTTAAGTCTAGACTTGTTCGACCAATTCCTGTATAGAGTCGCTTTATCTAGGTTGACTTCTCAAAACGACTTGTTATAGAGGTTCTGAGTTTCGTTGTGAATTGTAAAAAATCCGTGTTATTGAGGGTTTGGATAATAATAGTCGCATTATAGAGATTAATTTAACATTATGTGTTATGGCAATCTCAAGGGGATTTGAAAATTGCTCTTGTAATTGAGGTTGTCGTGTTATTGAGGGTTGTGTAAGCGAGGTTCTACTGTATATTATATTATATGCATACTTTAAAGTGATTTTGATAAAATGTTTATCCTAAATTAGAGGCATTTACAGTTTTTTTTAAAAAAAAATGTATTCACTCATTTTCGGTTGAAATAACTAGCTTAAATATCTGATCAATTTAAAACTATTAATATCTACCTTGTTTTGCTTTTTATAATTTTATATTGATTGTTCGAAGAATGTTTATATTCTTACTTAGTTCAATTTTGTCGTTATATTAAATAATAAAATAAAATTATACTGCGGAATAAGGGACTTATTTTTCGGCCCATTTCTTAGTCCTTTTTACTCTATTCGAGGTTATTAAATTTTTGTGAGGCCGCATGTTATTATATCAAGGGTTCTCAACCTTTTTTAGCCTGCGACCTTCTTGAGGAGGCTTCTGTTTTTAACGACCCTCCTATTGCTCTCCCAAATTTATATTTATCTTCCATCGCTTTTTCCGATACCTTTGATACATTTTCCATTTTTATTATAAGTGTTAGGAAGAGGGGAAAGAACCTCAACTTCCTTAATGTATATATCCCATAAATTATTCCATAATTGTTCCTCCTATTTTAAAATTATTACTCAGTAGAATGGTGGGTTCATGACTGTTGGAATTGATAAATGTGGAGGAAGACTATTGAATTTATTACAATGCTAACGTTTTGAACTAGGTACTTTATCAGGATAATTAATGTTTTTCCTAAAGAGAAGTATAAACTCAGGATATTCGATTCTAAGGTCTAATCGGTTTTAACCAGACGTAGTAAGTGACAGGGTACGTTATGAGGAAGATCTACGCCCCCATAAAGAAGAACCTTAGGACCGTAGTGAACGCTGGCCGAACGTTATCTCCAACCCAAAGAATTATGTGAACAAACGGAAAATAAATGAATTGACGTGAAAGTAAAGTGGAAGAAATGGAAATGAATCGGAAACACCCTTCAGGTGCAAAGATAAACACATTTCACTTCTATAGATTTCACGAAAATCTATATTTTGAGCCAGGAGGAATGGCCATCCAAATATGATTAGAGACGAACAAGGTATCCACAATTGAGAAGTCCTCGGCGGAAGCGAAACGCGCAGAATTTCTGATTGATATCTCATGAGGAAAATTCCCCATCTAGAGGAGACTAGGATTTACGTAAAGTCGACAGTGGCGTAGCTAGACCATTGGGGGCCCCTTTTTTTTGGGGGGGCCCCTCGCCAAAGAAAATCGATGAGCAAAAAAAAACCTCTTACGTTCAGGAAGGGGCCCCCCTCGACGTTGGTACATGGATAGTAATTCCGGTTATTTCTGGATTTGGGGGCCCCCTGGCACTAGGGGCCCCCCCGCAATGCGGTCCCGCGCGGGCCCATAGTTACGCCACTGAAAGTCGATTACGATATAGTTCTGATATTAAAAAATAGTCCAAAATTCTGTTTGCTGGTAAATTAAATGTTCATATTTTCTCTATTTAAAAAGTTAAAGAAGTCCGATATCCAAATTTCTTGTTTGACAGATTTGTAATTCTACTTTACCCTCCACAACTTAATACTTTACCTTACTTATGATGACCTTCGTAGACCTCTATACCAAAAACACTGTATAATGGTTAAGATATGTTAACAATGAATTATAAGAATTAAGAAAGACATCTCTCTCCTAAATTAAAGTAACTTTATTGTACAAAACCACTACTTTATCTAATTAATAATAAGTTCTAATATTATTTTAAATATACTTTTTTAACTTGAACTTGATATTCTGTATTCAGCATAGACTTCCCTTACGCTTTAACAAAAGGTTAAATAACAACGAATTATTATTTTATATTAGTTCTTTTAACTTTGATTATTAACATTTATTTTATACAATAGACTTTTTATTCGTTATAAAATCATTTATTTTATCTTACATACTCATATTTCATCTCTTCAATAATATATTTCTTCTCTTCAATGATATCTTTCTTAATCTTTTTTATAATATACAGTATTTCACTCTTTTGATAAAAAACGGAAAAGATAGGGTGGAGAAGAGGAGGTCTGCTAACAAAAATTACAATATCTTGGAAATATCAAAAAGTAATAATCTTTTTCTTTTCGCCACCTGAAGAAGAGATTGTGTTAGGGGAGAACAAGAAATGTAAAAAAGGTTAGAATATATATATATATATATATATATATATATATATATATATATATATATATATATATATATATATACACAAAAGTTTTGTTACAAATGGAAGCATCTAACTTGGATTAAATGGGGTGGATTTCTTCCGGTTTGAACAACTTTTTCTGACTTTAAAGAAGAGAAGGAGGAAACAATTATTTAAGAAATAGTTTTATTCTTTGTATTCATACTGAAGCTATACTCATGTTCTTTCTTTTGTCGCTGTGGATAATATTATTACCTTAATAATAACAACTGCTATCATTCCTTTTGTACTGTATCCTCAAACCTTTTCCTTTTCCTCTAACTCTATTTTTTTTTAAATTTTAACTAGTTCTAAAACCTAATTTAGTTTTATACTCGTGACATATCCGAGTGGAATCTTTTATAGATCTGGGTTGTTTTCAGAGGGTTTAATGAGAAGCAATTGTATTTTGTTCCATTTGTTTAGTTATTTTTTTCAGATTCCGCTTCTTTTAGAGAGAAATTCTTTCCTTGTACTAGGAAAATTTTTAAATCTTTATAAGAGTTTTAATTTTTAAAAAATAGACTGCCAATTAGTCGGCACATAGATTCTTCGTGTCCTATTTCGTATACTTCAATGATTTTAAGCTTCTACAACTTACTTTTGTAAAATTTATTTAATTTTCCCCCGTTTTTAAATTTGTTAAAACTTTTAATTTTTTACATAAATTTAAGTATTAATTTAACGCGAGTTAATGAGCGCAGACGGTTGAAATTAATTTGGGGCTGTCTGCGCTACTTTCGACAAATCATCCAAATTTCATAAAAATCAGAGGAGCGCGTTTGAAGATATAGGTCTAAATAAATAATAGTTTGTGCGCATGTAGAAGAGAAACAAATAGGCGCAGAAGGTTCAAACTTATTATTATAGGACCAAAAATGGGCTAAATATGACCTTCCATCCAAATTTAATTCAAATTGGAAAATGGTTGTAGTATAGTGAGGCAATAGGATTCTCCCCTAGCCCTCACGCACGGCCTACTAAATTCAAAAGATTATAAAATATATCACTTCACTAAGAAAAACTTCTGCTTGTATCAGGTTGAAATTTTAATGAATGTTTCAATTGTACTTTAGAAGATTTGTATGAAGTTCTATTAAAATCGTTACATTAGAACGTAAGATATCGGTAAACACGTTGTTTTCTTTACCTTAAAGGTTTAGATTCGCTTTAATAAATTTAGCGATCTTTAGCACTTCATAGCGGTGTCTGTTTCACTAAAAGAATTTGCTTATAAAAGTTGTTTGTCTCATTGAATAAATTATGTTTCAATCTTTCCCGCCTTAAAATTCAAATTTTACATTTGAAGCTTACGTTTATGTGAGCGTTGCGCGCGAAGGCTATAACGTTGTCCCACGTATTTGTCCTGGGCATTGGTAAAATGAACATGTTTACCAAATTTTAACTAAAGTGGTCAACTTTTACTCAAGTTATCATCGTCATCAGTCGATTTCGGGACGGTGTTTTTTTCTGATTCACTCCCGGGCTTCAAACGCTGTAACGTGTCATAAGGAACTTTGTTCCAAAAAAAAAATGTATTTATAAATAAATTGCAAAACAATTATGAATTTTAATATATATATTATACCTGTGAGACGAGTCGAAATACGTAAAAGAAAAAAAAGATTTGGATTTGAAAATTATGCTTATTCAAAATAATGAATTATTAACAAGAACTTCAGAAACTTGTCGTCTGTTAAATGTTCTGTAAATATTAAACTAAGAATAAAATGTTAAACAAAGTCTGTATTTAAGATAATTTTAATTTCTAAGCCTGGTAATATTATGTGAAATGTAAGTGATACTTTTGCGAAGAGTAAAATAGAGAGATCAAAGAGGTTAATGGTTATACAATTAGCAAAACTGTCGATATCAGAGATGACCCTGAACTAGAATTTGATGCACTTGACTTCATTGATTGAATCCATTCAGTTCCGGTAGGGTGCATAATATGCATTAGAACGAGAAATCTGCTATTCATAGCATATTAAAGCCAAGTAGTACTCTTGACGGGCTCTGCGACCAAATGGTATATGTTCCAAATGAATGAACGCCTTAATGTAACCTATTAGCGTCTTGCAAAGTATTAAGGTAATGATAATGATTTGTTTTAGTGCGTCAATTCAAAGGTCGTACAACAGAAGTCAAGTTTTTGAGCTGTTAATATCCTTCGAAGAAGAATGTTATCAGGAGGAACAAATCAAATTATTGCACATAAAAAAATGTTACATTTTTTTCTTTCAAAAGAAAAAAGTCTTCACTTTCTAGATTACCCTTATTTATATTCCAGTCGCATAAGTATATTACAGAAAATAATAGTGCTTCACTCTTAAAGCTGGTTACTTATAATTTTGTTAGGTAGTTCAGGAAGCAACGTAAAACATAATAACGTTGCATAACTACGTTACATGACATGTTGTAACTTTTATCGGTTCAAATTGAAGACTGAAAATAAGTATTTTATAACTCAGGGTACGTAACTATCTAGTTACATTCCCGAGTTTCTGTCTAATATGCAATTGCAAACCTTTAAAAGGAATTTTCGTACAAATATACTTACTGTATATTGAATGGATAAATTAGGACTCTTAGAAATTAAACTTGCTTAGATTGTAGTCTAACAACTATTGTATCATCTAATATAAACCGAAATTAAGATTTAGCATCATGAATTATGAGTGATTAAAATACATTTATTCCGTTAATATCGGTATTGAGGGTGACATGCTAAAATTCCTTATCACCTTGAAGATAATTAAATTTTGCGTCTGATAAGACCTAGCTCTGTTTCATCAAACTCCTGAAAAATTCTTCTGGTATTGAATAGTTAATGGAGGTCATTTCAATGGATTGTCTAATAATATAGTAACAGGGATGTGACATTTTGAAATTATAGTTAGCTTCAAGGTTTTTAATGGTAAGAAACGTAGAATTTGATCATTTTAAGGGTGAATATCATTAAAGTTATGCACAGATGTTTTTATAGACAGATGTTTTTTGCGAAGATCTCGAAAATGAAGCTGTTCCGGACTTATGATCATACTTATTATTACTTAGCGTCAGATTTCCTAAAATATCACCAAGTGTTACAGTTTCGTTAGGGGACTCACTCTTTGCATATTGTTATGCAAGAATCGATTGAGATCCCGTCCGAATAATTTTACGAGTAGTAATATTATACAATCCAACATAATATGTAATTAAAATAGACTGCCAATTGGTGTGGCACATAGCTTCCCCACATCCTTTCCACGTAATTTATTTATTTTATGCTTTTACAAGCCATTATTGTCTAATTTGTTTAATTGTTTCCCCCGTTATTTTAATCTGTCAAAATTGTTTTAATTTTTTACATGAATTAAAGTATCACTTTAGCAAAAGTTAAAGAGCGCAGTCGGTTAAAATTAATCTGGGGCTATCTGCGGGTGACTTTCGATAAGCTATAAAATTTTCATACAAATCAGAAAAATCAAAATCAAATCCTATTTGAAGCTATAGGTGTAAATAAATGTATGTTTGTGCGCATGTGGAAGAGAAACAAATAGGCGCAGAATGTTGAAACATATATGGGACCAACAATAGGCTAATTATGACCTTCTGTCCAAATTTCATTAAAATTGGACTTGTAGTTTTTAAGATACGTTGGTTCGCAAAATGTGAACGACAGACCGACGGACCGACAGACAGACACGGAACCAAAAATGTTCCCTGATGTCTGAAACGGATTTCTGTCTTGGAATTTTTGAAATCGGAGACCTAAAAAAATGGTCGTTCTTCAGACCGATCACATAGCTTTCGTTACCTTCGGTAAGCTCGGAAGCAAAATCAGTCCGAGACAACTCAGACAAACTTTCTCATGGGTATATCCTCCTCGATATCTCATTCTCATTACCAACCGCAAAGTAAGGAGTTCTTGCGATTTTAACATTGGTTTTTATTATAATAGTAATTTTGTATTTGTTCATTTTGAAGAAAGGTTATAAAAATGTCACTAAATTATTCCTTATCTACTTTTTTTTTTTTTTAATTTATTGTTATTTCGTTATATTACAAAAGTTCTAGTTGTTTTTTTAATAAATGAAGTTTACCCTAAATTTCACGGATACTTAATTTCAAATTTAAATCATATATTTCCCCGTTAAATATTCTTTTATAAAGCATAATAAATCAATGATAATAGTTTTTAATTTTATGCGTAAAAGTTTTTTTTTAAAAGTCCTCGTCCAAGCTGATATAATTTCTTTTATAATGGCTATTATACGCTCGATTTATTCTCAAGTTTTCTGTTGTATAAGATATCTCTCAGATTAGTTTTAATTTAAATGTAAAAGCGTTGTAAGCAATAATAATATCATTCTATATTTTTAACCTAGAGTTCATTTTAAAGATCAACGATCTTTCTTAAGTTTAATAACCTTTTTCGATTTATTGAATCAAACGTTCATTTATAAGGGTCTGAATAACTAAATTAATAAATGCATCAAGTTTGAAGATCGACTTGATTAGTTTGGATATAAATACCAAGTACATAGTCATAAATAAAATCGAATAAATTAGTTTTAATAATTATTTTAAAAATTCATATTTTACGATTTTGGTAGTATTCATACCATGAAAAGATTAAATTTTAATTTAAATCAAATTATAATTATTATTAACTACGGGAAACAGACAGAGAAAAATACACTCCTAACTAGATGTGGTATGAATACTACCAAAATCGTAAAATATGAATTTCTAATTGATTGTACTAGGTACAGGTAGTAATTGGGTACTTTATAATTATAAGCGTAAATTCTCGGTCTAGTTCTATGTCATTAATGTTGACTTCTAAGACTTGTGGAAAATTGAAAGCTTAAATTCGGGACAAGGTATCATTAACGTCAGAGAAAATCATTCTCCTGCGTAGCTTAGTTGGTAGAGCGCTATACTGGAAATATAGAGGCCCGTGGTTTAAATCCCGGCGCTGGAGTGTATTTTTCTCTGTCTGTTTCCCTTAGTTAATAATAGTTATAATTTGATTTTAATTATTTTCAGTAAAAGACTCCTCTGCAAAGTAATATTGTTTCCGAGCTTACCAAAGGTAACGGAAGCCATGTGATCGTTCCGAAGAATGAGTATTTTTTATGTCATACGTTTAACAGAGGGGAAATCTAAATAAATTTGAGAATAATGGGTAAAAGCATAAAATCCTTAAAGTATGTGTAACAGGTCGCGAGGATAGTATATGTGTCACACAAATGGGGAGACTAATATTTTAAATTTCCCGAAAATTTCGATTGCGATTCCCTTGAAAATAATCTCTGTAATAATAGGATCGACTTGTCGGGATTCACTTATTTTTGTCGCAGTCTCCTCCGAAAGAGAAACTTGATCAATAGATTATAAACACAAACTAGTTCCTACCTCTTGAAATGGATTTCATCTTAAAGGAATAACATAAACTGTCTCTCCACGTAAATTAAAATGAATTTATCAAAGCAGCCTTCAACCTTCAAAGGCCATCATCAGTGCCTATAGCGGAAAAAAAAGAGTTAAATTAATAAAAAAAAAAAGATTTAGTAGAGGCGAGTCTACTTCATGTCGGAGATCGACGTGAGAGTCACTAAATCTCTTTAATGACGTAACTATTTTTCTTCCGCAACTTATTTCAATTTACGTGGAGAGACAGTTAGTATTATTACATTGAACTTAATTATCTCATTAAATTGATTATACTTATTATTTTATATTGATTTTGTTGTTTGTTTTTTGATATCCATTATGTCAATAACTAATGTTATCTGTTTGTTTTTTGTTACAGGTACGCTTTGAAATTATATGATATGTATATCATTAGACACGTGAGTCTTAAAACGTAATTATTTAATTTTTTATAGGGTTGCATTTTTATATATAGAATAGAGATAAATCGTTTAAATGATTGACTTTGTTTAATTTATTTGTTTTAATGGTACACCGAAAGGCTTTTAACTCCTTATTTTCAGTTTGATTCGATCTAATAGCTTATACATGTTAGAAATGGGAGAGATAATGATTAAAGAATTTAATGACATTATCTCTCTAGGTAAAATAGATTATTTATTTTCTACTATCCGCCTCTTTTATGCAATCAATTATCAGTGCGTCTAATCATTATTCCGCACTGATAAAAAATAATAAAAATATTATAATATTATTACTCTAGGTAAAAGATTATTTATTTTTAAAGTAGCTAAGAAATGAAATTAAAATTAACAGTTAAATTAAAATTAAACAAACAAATAAATACTATATAGAGTATATCCAAAATAATATGTTTAACAATATCAAAAATTTTGAATGAACTTAAAGCCACGTTGTTGCGTAGGAAAAGCTTATTTTATCTTAGGGTAAGTTGATATCATATCCATTACTGGAGTTTTAGGTTCTACCATAGTTATGGCTCAGATAGATATCCTATTGTTTATTTGGGTAAAAATGACGATCCTTATACATTCCTGCGCCTATCTGTCTGTCTGTAATGCATCTGATCTCTGAAAGAGCCAACACTAAAATTTGAAACTTTGTAGTTATGTTACGTGTAATAAGCAAAATGACGATCCTTATACCATGGACCTGTCTGCCTGTCTATAACGCACCTGATCTCTGAAAGTATCTTAACATAAAAATTTGAAACTTTGTAGTTATGTTACGTGTAATAAGCAAAATGACGATCCTTATACCTGGCCTGTCAGTGTGTTGCACCTGATTTCTGAAAGTAAAATTTGAAACTTTGTAGTTATGTTACGTGTAAGAAGCAAAATGACGATCCTTATACCTGGCCTGTCAGTGTGTTGCACCTGATTTCTGAAAGTAAAATTTAAAACTTTGTAGTTATGTACGTGTAATAAGCAAAAATGACGATCCTTATACCTGGCCTGTCTGCCTGTTGCACCTGATTTCTGAAAGTACTTATACCTGGCCTGTCAGTGTGTTGCACCTGATTTCTGAAAGTAAAATTTGAAACTTTGTAGTTATGTACGTGTAATAAGCAAAAATGACGATCCTTATACCTGGCCTGTCTGCCTGTTGCACCTGATTTCTGAAAGTACTTAACACAAAAATTTGAAACTTTGTAGTTAAGTTATGTCTAATAACCCAAACACAGGAAAATTATAGGGAAGCCCTAAAAAGTCATCCTTCAAATACTAGGAGTTGACGTTTAAGGGGTTGAATAAGGATAAAAAGAAGGCTTTAATACCTTGAATCTAACCTTAAACTAAGAATTATTTGTTTAAATAAACAGGTTACCTAGTTACCTAGTTTTGTGTCATTTTTAAAGTGGTGGTCTTATCGATAAAAAGTCAGTTCTTCTAATGTATCTCATATCCTTTTAGCGGCTTTCTTAATTTTTTTTATTTTTCGGTGGTACACTTTAATTCTTAATAATTTTATACGTGGCCTTAACTGTAATCATTCGTTCAATTGATATTATTCATTTATAGTTTGTTTCCCATTTTAATTGTTTCATTAACTTGAATAACAATTAATTCTTAGAGCGATCGGCTTTCAAATAATAAATAAATGTACGAGTTATAAGTTCTATGGTATTGTTTTACGTTGCTTCTGCGGTTTCAAGAACTCCTTGAGATTATTAAACCAAGTGCGGAATAATTTATAAGTTTTTTTTCTATATAAACATACCTATTTGCTTTTATTTTGATTAATCTTTTTTGCAACTTTTCGTTTCTTTTTCCCATTAGGCGAGTTTCTTTGTAGTTAAAGAGGAAAAGTAAAATGATAAATGGGTCGCTAAACTCCTCCGTTTTTTTCTTATGGACCAAGTTTTTAGGCATATTGTTTCCTCCTCTTTGTTACCCGGTGCCAAAATGTTCCCCCCAGAAAGGAGGGTAAAAAACCTCCAACCTCTGATTAGGAAATTTTCTTATAAATAATTACAGTTATCGTTGGGGATTGTTAGGGGATGTGCTTCTTCGGAGTCAGGGTATCTTATATTATCTTAAAGCTCTCCCTCCCTCGGGGAAAGCTCCGGAGAAGGGATAGATTCTCCATTGGCCCGATTCGTACTTACGTGCTTTGGAGCCGAGCCAGAATCCCGAATAACCCTTCCACGAGTCTGAAAACTCCTAGAAATTACTTCGATGCGGATCGATCCCTTTTTCCTCGACACAAAAAAAGCTAGGTTTTTTTAACTCTGTAAATTCAGGCTCCATTCACAGTCTGGGAACACGAGGGGGGGACCGGAGAATTTTACCAGCGATTTTCACATAGATGGAATTGTCGGATAGCGACTGAAAATGGATTCTCCTCCTTTTGACATTTTATTCATAACTCGAAGAAGGAGCGCCCGTGGTGGAGAATACGAGATGAACTCGATCGGTTTTCGGAAGATCTCGAAACACACTTAAGATTTAAACTACTTGCGATAACAACGGAAACATTTTGGAATTTTGAATTGGAACCGGAATTAATACAGAATTTCGTTCTTTCTTGATACATAGAATTATCAAATATTATGCTCTAATCTTTATAAATTGCGGCAATAAAAAGAACGTTTTAGTTTGTTAACGATCTCCCTCTTCTTTTCTATAATCTTACATATATATTTCTAAGCTTAGAATGTTTTTATGCAGGATAGTTTATAATAATCTTCTTTAATCTACTTATATAATAACTATTATACTTATTTCTAGTTAACACGGCGAATAGAAATGGGGCTAGTTTAAAACCCACGAGTACTTTTTGCCTTAATATATTTCTTACACGGTGCATCTCTAATTTTGTTGCTTTGCTGGTGCCATTTTCTCTACTTTCTGTAACTTGCAAATTAATTTAATAATACCAGGTTAATCGTTGTTTAAAAAGCTAAAATATAGTTATAAATAATATTAATTAATTACCTTTTATCAAAATAGGGTTAGTCATCGTCTTGAAATTTTCTAGCAGTGTTGATAATATATTTTATTTTCTTCCCTGATTATTGATGGTCTAGCAAATAGTGGAAGTGGTTACACCTTTTGACATTGGCCTAAAATAGAATATGTCCTACAAGATCAAAGAATATTATCGATTTCAAATAATCAGAAGAATTGATATCCAAAAATAGAAAGTTTTACTGAGTAAGTTTTGGAATTTAACTATATTAAAACCATTGAAATTGTAATAATAGATTTGATTACACTGATATTAGGTACATTATTCAGTTAGGTAGTTAAGTTCAGGTAAGTTAGTAACCAAAAAAACGATATGAAAAATGTGATGCTCTTAAATAATATACAAAGTATCAGGAAGTTGGGATATAACAGAAGTTAGCTTGGTTTGGTACTATATTTCGCCCCTAGGAGTAAACTCAAAAACATATCCTTGTGTTGTCCATTTCATGTTTTTCCATGAAATGGAGACATTTTTATGATAATACAGGTTACAAGATGCAGGTTATAAACAAATGTGATCCCGGGAATTTGTTACTGGCCGCCATTAGTGGATGAGGATTTAGTCAAGTTTTTATCTAAGGTCTCTTGCTATAAAATGATCGATATTTTCTCTGACATTTGATTTATTCAGTATTTGGTATTATTAGTATTTATTTACCTAATTTTGGGAGATAGCTACCTCAAATTTATATCTGATATTTATTTTTTTTAAATTTACTTTTTTGGAATTAGGGGACCAAAACGTGAAAATACATCAAAATAATGTTTTGACATGACAATAATTTCCCTTTTATGTACTATGTAAATGAGAAACTACTTCTTCTAATTGAAAATTAGAACAATAAAGAGGAAAACCTTTTTTTTCAATATTATAATTAGGATTATTTATTTTTTATATTTTAAAAAAAAAAAAAAAACGTTTGTCTCTCTTTGTGGCTGGCCAACAATTTATAAAAAAAGCAAGGGATGAGACGCGGTCTGAAGTGTGTAAAACAAAAATGAAAGAAATGAAAAGAAATAAAAGGAAACAATTTGTAATTTGGCGGCAAGTAGTTGGTAGAGTAAAATATTCTTTGAAAGAAAGGGGCCAGGGGGGAGGTAGTAGGTAGAGGAAGGGTAGGTTTGGAGAATCTCTCAAAAATTTACAAAAGAGGGTTTCCCCTTGCGGAACCCCCTTCCCCGTTTTCTTTGTTTATTCCTCCATTTTATATCATAATGCTTGTAAGGAGGAGGTTTGGGTTAGAAGGAGGAGAATTCCATTGTTTGCCCCTTCCATATCAACCTCTCCTCTTCTCGTGTTCCTTTACCCCAAGGGAGTATTCGGGATGCAAATCCTACTTCGTTTAACAGATAATAGAGTTGTTCCGCGTTTCCCCCTTATTCTCCCTACTTTTTTTTATTTTAAAAACTGATTTAAGGGAAGGAGACTCTCAAAAAAACTTTTTTTTACACTAGTTGGTATAAAATTCCTTTGTGAAGGTGTTACGGCCTCAAAATTTCCAGTAGTTGAGAGGAGGGAAAATAAAGTGATTTAACAAGAGATGAGGAAAAAGGAAGGCTGTTTATATTAAAAAAGAAGGCAGAACAGGTTTTTTCTTGTCATCTGCTTGTTTTCTTCTTTTTTTTTTATTGTTAAGCATGTCGTTATCTTCGACATTTGGGACTTCAAAGCATTTTCGAGCCATCAAAAATAAGATCCAATTGAAGGTTTTTGGTATTATAAATTGGTTGTTGTAAATGTGGCACCGTGCGAGCTCTAACTTCTGACATTATAACCATTGAGAAAGATATATATATAACCAAAAAAGCCGGTTTTCATCTTTCGAATGGTTATTTCAGTGCTATAATTATTTGGATAGCTGACTATTTCTTTAACGCCGATTTCTACCGCTCTCAGTTAAAAGTGGGATTCACCTTACTAAAGCTATTGTGAAGTGACAGTTTTTTTGGGTCCGTAGGCAAAACCAAGGACCCTAATATTTTCCTGCGTGTGTCTGTCCGTCCGTCCGGTCGCCTGCTCTCACGGCAACACCTTTCGTCCGATCATTTTGAAATTTGGCATGTATGTGTCTTGTACCTACCCACATATTTTAAAAATATAGCGACTTAAAAAAGATATTTTTTTAAAAAAAATTAGGGTAAAAAAGCTTAAGGGTTAACATTTTTATTTTATTTGGACACCGTGAGAGGGGTATCATATGAAAGGGTACGTCGAGCTGATTACAATAATATATAATTCTTATTTTATAACTTTGATAGGGCGAGCGTAGGCAAGTTTGAAGTGGGTGTGAAACGTGTCCCCCCCATCTATCCCGCTTATGTGAAGTTAAAAAATTCTGAAAAAAATTCCTGAACATTCTTCGACCAAAAGTAAAGATACCACTTTTTGGAAATTTCGAAAAAAATATTATTTTATTTTTTATTGACAAAATACGTTTTTTTATAACTTTGGTCTTTTCGATGTATTTATATAAGGTTGTAGTCCGGTTCAGTGGCAAAAAAATACTTTATCAGAGTGTGTTTTGAGAATATCAGACCCTTAGGATAGTTCAAAGTAAGCTTTTTAGCATTTTTAAAAAACACTGTTTATACACTTTACAGTTAAACACTATACAGTGTGGCCTACGGACCCTCGCAGTGTGCTGACTAGCACACACTTGACCTGTTTATTCTAAATTAGTGATGCGACGCATAAATAATTGGCGTAGAATTGTGCTTTTATATCGGCTTATTTTCTTTCAATATGGCAACCAGGAAATATGTTTTCGGGGAAAACTTTCGTACTCCTAATTTGCTTGAGAGCTTTAAAATTACATATAACATGTTATATAAGCATTAACTTTTCTTACAACGGCTTTATTTAGGCCATCTTTTTTCATTATGCCGGCAAAACATTAAATTAAATCAATTATATCAGTTACTAATCTTTTCCAACTCTTAAAGATCTTAAGACGATGTATAACATATACTGACTACTAACTTGTGTTAAGTTGTCCGCTATATTGGACACCCTCTTTAAAATATTAAGTTTGAAATTTTAATATAGTTACATAATTCTTTTCCTACTATTGCCCTTAAACAAGTCATGTTGACTAAAACCTTTTTCTTAGTCATCCACCATATTGGCCGCCATCTTGAAAATATGAAGTTTGAAATTTCCAAAAACAATACAGTTCTCATAAATGCATATGCACCTCATGTGCAGGGTCGGACTGGCTATAAGGGAGCTCGGGAGTTTTCCCGGTAGGCCGGTCTGGTTAGGGCGTAAAATGGACCAGCCCCTTGGCCAACTCAAGGCTTGAGGGCCGGTTTGATGAAGAAACTCCCGGGCCGAAATTTCTTCCCAGTCCGATCCTGCTCATGTGTGTCGAATTTTGTTCAAATCGATCAATTTTTAGGCTAATTATCGTTAAACAAATAAACATATAAACAAACAAACTTTAAAAAAAGTCTCTGAAATGAAGAATTCATTATGCTCGTTCAAATATAAAAACTACATTACTACATGTGAAAATAATAGTCGCCACTCATAAAGCTATCATATTCCTTCTTACTGCGCAGTCGGGAAATTTCTAAATTAACTATAAAACACATCATCATGGTTAATAAAGAGTGCAATGGAAAACTAATTTTTATTTTTTATTTTTATGATCAAATATCTGTTAAAAAGACTTGACACCAGAGACATTTCGCTGAATAATAATTGTATCTCCAAACTTCAATTTATTTGGTAAGACCATACTTATTTAGATTTTGTTTATCTATTTATCTTAGTAATGGCTTGAAGTTTGTTCATTCTAAGGCTTTATCGTTTTCAGTTGGCTTGTTTACTTCTAAAGCAATTTGTCTTGCCTCGACAGTAATTACATTCAAAGTCAACTGAGTTAAAGAAATCGATCAGATAGAATTTGTCGGGTGTGTTGACCTTTTGAAATATATGTAGACGAATTTACTTAAATGAAAACATTTATTTTTATTTAGTATCAATTGATAGAAGACAATATATATATATATATATATATATATATATATATATATATATATATATATATATATATATATATATATATGTTTTGGACAACTGTTTGTTTTCAAGTCAAGTTTTAAAATTTTGAAATGAGCACCTTTTGCTCAAAAGTACTATTTTCCCCCTAAAAGGTTTTTGTAAGACTGTACCAAGTTTCAACTAAACACCTGATCCATTCTTGAGTTATTGTTATTATGCAAGACCATGGCTATATGGTATTTCTTGATTGTTTTAACCTAACAAATCATATCTTGAAGTTTGGACTAGTAATTAGAAAACACCCTGTATGTAAGTTATTGATCGCTGGTAAATTTGATTAGAATTTTTTTTTTTTTGTTTTTGATTATTAAATAAAAATAACTGCACGTTTTCTTGTTGTCACTTTATGCTGTTACATATTAATTTTTTTACACGTTGATTTAAAGTAAGTCTACTGTGAGATCAGAGAACGGTGTTGAGAACATAATTGAAGGTGAAATTGAGTTCGCAATGGATGTTTTCCACTTAGTTGAGCGCTTTATAACTGTTTTTCAGCCAAGTTATTTATAAAATCCGGTGTTTATTTTACGTTATTTATGCTAAAAACACAGAATGCGGTGTCAGATAGAAGGCACGATGTGGAGGTAGAAAAAAAAATTAATAACTTTATAAAGTTATGCACCTGTAAAAAGGGAGACATTTAAAATTTCAATTTGATCTATGTTTCACCACCGGACCCGGTTTTTCCTCCCCCAATGTTATTTCTATTTCTGAACGGATGTTTTTCCGTGCATTGTGTTTCCCGGTTTAATTCCGTCGGTTTGGACCAGATTTACCGTGCGGGTTCCGGTCTCAATGCTGCCCCCACCCTATTATACTCATATACGCAATTCCGTCTACGCCTCCCTGAAAAACCTTTTATCGCCTTCCCAACCTCACAAAACTATTATTGGGAAAATTTATTACTAAAATAAATGCACGACCTAAAAAAGGATTAAACTCTTTATGCTGCTTTGACATAAAGATTGAATTTATTTCTTTTTACCAACCACTTCTAATTTTTTTGAAAAAAAAAAGAAAGAAAAGTCTTGTTAAGTTAATTAAAATTAATTGATTTTATTTACCTTTTTAGTTGGACCTCTTTTTTACTTCTTCTTCCTATTAATAGAAAACACATTTACAAAAAAAAAAAAACTTAAGAAAAGCAATTAAAGATTAATTTCTTCAAAGTACGGCTGTAGAAAAACTAGTTAATTTATTGTTTGTTGTGAATTTCAAAGAGCTTTATCAAATGTACTAATTATCGGTATTTTAATTAATTAATACAAATAATTGATAATTATGCGCAGTAATTTGATAGTTGGGAGACGAATATATATCCATCTTAATTTCCTAATGTTTTCTAGGAATTTCAGCAACAGAAACAACATTTAATGAGGTGGAAAGAAGAAAAAAAAAAAGAACGGGAAGTTCTAACTTTTTTTCAAACTTAGTTTGAAATTAAATTTGCATTCCCAATGGATTCTCTAAATGGCGATTCTTGAGGTTTAGAATCTGAATAAAGTAACAAGCTTAGGGTAGGATTCGGTTCAAATGAAGTTTAAATAAGTTGGTACATCGACCTCAGTAAAGATCCTAGGGGAGAACTCAGTTTAAATTAACGCTTGTCTCGAGTGAGGTTTTAACCCACGTCAACCCCTGTTTGAAGATTGGCAGTTAGACGTCGTTGAATAGGTCATAGAACTACCTTTTAACCCATCTCTCGACTCATTTCTGTACCTTTTACCTAATGTCTTTAGAAAGGGTTTGAACAAAACAAACTTTTACTGTCACAGTTCCCATTGGGTTTTATAAAGCTTTAGAAAACGAAGGATCAGGAACTAAGAATGAAACTGTCGACGAAGATGGATAATTTAAAGCAATATAACAATAGATTTAAGTTACTGTAAGCAATATTGACACCCGTTAATTAGTCAATCACATAGAAGTTTACCGTAATTAATTGCTGGATATAGAGTTACTGTTGCTAATGACTCATCAGGAGCAGGTCCTTTACAGACTGTATTAAAATGCATTAGTCTTTAGGTTCGAAACATCGTTGCACCCTAACCATCAGATATGAACTCCTCCGAAAGCGAATAAATGAGGTCTGAATAAAATTAGTATAGTTGTGTTTCTTTCAGCTAGTACTTCCTATGGCTCGACACGTCACATAGAACGATTGGCCAGCCCCATATCAAAAGTTAGGTACCAATGACCTTCTCGTCATCTCATTCTTCTCTAATAGCCACGGTTCTGCCCTCGAATCTAAAACTAGTTCTCCTGCAAATGATTGAAGCCAATGAATATCTTGTATTTCTATAAAATTTTACTACTCAATAAATGTTCTTAAAATAATTTGGGACTCAAATAAAGAATTGTACAAAATCTTAAGATTCGAATAATTAAAACCTCTTCTTCGTTATTGAGAGAAGAAGAAGGAAAAAGGCTGCGATTGATTCTTAAACACAATGATTAATGAGTCTTGTATTAGCCACCAACCTAAATATTTACTCACTTTGTTCTTTTATTACATTGGCTCTGATTCCCGTATAGGGGACGATAGCTGCATTGAAAATCTGTTTTTCGTGGAGATGGGTTTCATTAAATTTTTCAATGACTACAATTTTTGAGATAAAAATTGAGCTGGGAAATAATTTTTTAATATATAGAATATGTAGGTAGGTAAACTGCTAGTTTCTAAAACCTTCTTATACAGTTTTTAAGATAATTTAGAAAATAAAAAGGTTGTTTTTTATTGTTAGTTGATAATTCATAAAAGAAAGTTTTACTACCTTTTTGCCTATTCTTAAATGTATTTTTATTTTATTTTTAAAAATTCAATTTGTATTAAGCTTAGACTAAAATGAAATTATTCCTAATTTAAATTAAACACTTTCTCCTAAGGGATATATTTTAAAGCGCTTGACCCATTTAAGATTTTAATGAAATTTTGTTACTCTTCTTTGATATCTGACCTTAAAACTGTAAAGATAATCAGCTCTCGTAAGCCGACGAACCGTAAAACGAAAAAAAGATTAAAGCAAGGATACCCTCTGGACTCTAGAGAATCCATTCTTTGATTTCAAAACCTTAGCTAGTTGTTTGGGGTTCTTCATTCGTCCGGAAATATCCAACATTCATTTGAAGTGATATAGAGCTTTTTTCTTGCTAAAATTCCTTAAAGTTTTATCACAAAGCTGTCATAACCATTATTTTCTTTTTTGGGCTCTATCTTTGGTATTTTTTTTTTATTTTTATTTAACTCCATGTCTGGGGGAAAAGTTTTAAAAATGTTTTCTCCAACCGAGCGGTAGGTTAAAGTTTTTAAAAAACGTGCTCTCTTTTTTTTAAAAAAAAAACAACAAAAAAAAAAAAAAACTACGTGTATGCATCTGCAAATAAAACATGTTTCCTTCTGGCTTTGAAATAATATTTTTTCTATTTTCCTAGTTTCAAAACATATTCGAGATAGGAATGATTTTTTATTTTATAAACATTAAATTCTTCACCAGCTTACGTTTGTTTGATATACTCAGGGCCGGATATAGCTACCGCCAGCCCCCGCGGTGCGGGGGGGCCCACGGTCCTGGGGGGCCCACTCAGAGATGTAGAAAAAGGTTTTTTTTGCAACAAAAAAGGCAAGAAGGATATTGTGATCAGTGGCGTAGCTATGGGCCCGAATTGCGGGCACGTCCCCGGTGCCAGGGGGCCCACAAATAAAAAACAAACATGAAACTATTATCTTTGTACCGCAATGTCGATGGGGGCCCCTTTAGAGTATAATTAAATCTAAACTGGAATTATACTCATATACCTTTGTCAGGGGGCCCCATTCAGTGCTGAACGCAAATGTTTCAATTATAATTTTTTTTGGCGAGGGGCCCACTGCCCTAGGTACGCCACTGATTGTGATAAACTTAAAATTTTTCCTAACGTGTCATGAGTACAAACGGAAGTTTGAAATTTTTTGTTTCATTTAGTTACTTAGATTTTTGTGATGTTTTCACCTTATTCAATATGGTCAATGCTAATTTAAAGGAGAGAAACTGACTGACAAGTCATATTAACTGATATTAATAAATTTTACATTTTTTACTTGTAATGCAATTTTTAAGCTTGCCAGCTACAAAGGACAAACTTGCCCTCAGAAATCCTTAAAACTCATCTTTTTGCACTTAAATTTTAAAAAATTTCTCCGGGGGAGTACTCCCCCGGACCCCCGGCCGTTGTTTGTTCAAAGGGGTCCAGATGCTAACTTGCCCTGGGGCCCGGAAATCCTCTCAGAGGCCCTGATATATAATACATATATCTGGTAATTATACATAATAACCAAATCAGCTCAGTTTTTTTTTTTTTTACCTAAACGATAAAATAGGTATTTTCGAAAAGGTCTAACGAAAAAAATTTAAGACCCCATTTTCGGATAAGCTTGAAAAAATTTTATTTGAAATATTACAAAAGTTAATATGAAAGGGGAGTAGTTATAGGACACTCAGTATACTATTGTAGTTGTTGTGAGGAGGTAAATTGCATTATTATTTATTTGAGAGATATTCGCAGTATATTACCCTTCATTTCCATACTATGCTTATGATTCTTATTTAGGTCTTTAGGGCATTAATAACTCCAAAGTCAGTCCGTTTTTGGCTATATTTTACCTCCTTTGAGGCATCTTCAGGCCTAAAAGATTTTAAAAATTTTATTTCTTATATCTACATTAACTTTTCACTTACGTCTTTATATAACATGTTGACACAACTTTTAAACAAAACGTAACACTTTTTTTAAAAAAAAAATACGTGTGGCGTCGCAGGACACCCGTTAGGAACGAAGTTCCTTACGCTTTTCAATAAATATACAAATTATAAATTCACACTACTAAGTGTACGATGCTAACTACTTATACATGGCGCAGTTAGAAAAGAGACAAAATTAAAAGTAATTAACTGTTTGTACCTTGCGGAGTTGAGACAAAATTAAGAGAAAAACATTGTTTGTATCATTGAAGCGAGTGCCTTGCAATAAATACTTATGTATTGAATATTGAGAAAAAATTAATCATGATGAGTTGATATAGTTAAAAAGGAAGGTGGTAGTAGGTGGGAAACAGGGCTGTTTTCCTCTACCCGGCCTACTAATTTAAAATATTATAAAATATATCTCTTCCCTAATCAAAAACGTCTGCTTGTATCAGGTTGAAAGTTTACATGCCTGTTCAATTTTACTTTACATTACTTTGTGTATGACGTGTTATAAAAATCGTTACGATAGAACGTAAGATATCGGTTAAAACGTAGTTTTCTCTATTTTAAACGGTTTAGGTCCGCTTTATAAATTTAGCGATCGTTAACACTTCATAGCAGTATCGGTGTTGATTTAACTAAAAAAAAAAAAATTTAAAAAAGTTGTATGTCTCATTGAATAGAATAAGTTAATTTTTCCCGTCCAAAAATTTCAATTTTACATTTGAACGTTTACGCGAGCGTTGCTAAAATAAACATGTCTTGCACATCGGTCAACTTTGGCGAGGTAGTTCAAAAGCGAATTTGAGATGAAGAATGAATGCGGTGCGTGTAAAATTAGGTTGTAGTGTGTAGTTTTCTTACTTTCTTTGATCATCACCAGGCTCACCGATAGTGTAGGAACTCCCATTCTACACTAACCAGTAAACTCCCTCACCCCCCCCCCCCCCCCCCCTTCCGAATAGGACCTGGTCTGGGTAGGTTAGGGGCCCATTGGTGTTTTTCGCGGGGGGGCCCAAAAATTGAAAATCCGGCCCTGGATATACTCACTACTGTTATAGTGTTTATTATTTGAGTTATCACCTCTCTTGTGTTTTTGACTTCATTCCATGAATATATGTTTTTATTTTTTTCATTTTTCTTGTAATTCATAATCTTTGAGAGCCCTAAACAAGTTAAAATTATCATAATTTGAAGAGGGGGGCTTTATCAATTGTAACTTATAGACGAGTAAAAAGATTCTATTACATTTTTATCTGTCCTTTTTTCTAATGTTGGTTTATCGTTTGAGACATTCTTACTCAAAATTAATAAAACTTACAATTAAAAAATGAATCAGTCCTTTGTCTAAACAAAATATAAATCGATACAACATTGGTTAATACAAATACGCTCGTTATATTATTTGACTGTTGTTTAGGCTCCACGAGTCTCAGACGACAGACTGACATTTTTTCAAAACCACTTTTTTGGATTCAGGGGACCTCTAAACGTGTAAATCAAAATCTAAAAATCGAACTTTCGCGCCATCACAATACTCCCTCTTTATATGAGAAAGTAAACAAATATCCAAATCAACATTTTTTGTTTATTTATTTTTTATATTTTTACGTCCCGATCAGCACCATTAGGTTATTATTACAGGAAGGATCCGGCCACTTAACTCATCTACTCGATGAGATTCATCTGAGTGAAACATTCTTAACTTTCTGCGATTCAAATAAAAATACTGTAGGTATACAAAATGCGTTTTAAGAAATTATAGAAGCATTTGTTTTTCCATCTATTACTTATTACTAGATCTTATTTAACCGATAAAAACATATAGTGTGTCCCCACATCGACGCATGTATAGGTAAAAAAGACTAAACCTTTTTTGAATTGAAATTTCATCTTCTGAGGTTCAGTCCTGCTAGAATGAAAAGTAATTTAGTCATAATTTTAGTTTAGAAAAATTAAATATGTCTTGGAAATTTACAAAAAGGTTGTTTTTCCTCACTAATAAAGTGCTTTTTCTCTAGGACATACGACAAAACGTTGTTTACAATGAAAAAACTAAATAAGAATAAAACATTTTAAAACCCTCCACCTACTTTGAAATTTTGCATTTTTCCATTCCATATTTTGTGAATTGTGTTGTTAAAAATAGTTTAAACTAATAATTTTAGTAGGGTTTTCTGTGCCATAAAATAGATTTCATATTTTGAAAATACCACTATGAATATTATCGTGTTAGTATGAAATTAAATTGAATCGTAAATTATTTGTGTTTTGTTATTCTTATTTCTTATAATAATTATCTAAATGTCTTAACAGGCGAATGAAAGTAAACTAAAATGTTTTTGCACTTGTTCTAATGAAATATTTTAATATCTTTATCAATTAAAAATAATATGGTTAGTAAAATGCAATATATCAAAGTAGGCGGGGGGGGGGGGGGGGGGGGGCGGAGAGGTATTCTTTCTGAACCACTTTTTTTAATAACTTTTGTCGTATCTCCTAGAGGAAAAGCACTTTACTAGTTAGAAAAATAACTTTTTTCTAAATTTCCAAGACATATTTGATTTCTTGAAACTAAAATTATGAAGTAAATTAATTTCTATTCAAGCAGGCCTGACCCCAAAGGATGAAATTTCAATAAAAACATGTTTAGTCTTTTTCACATATTCCTACGTCGATCGGGAGACACACTGTATATACATATAAAATAACATTAAAATTTTCATATCAAATGGTCTTCTTTTTTGCATTATAGAGTATTGAGAACGATTTATTGATAATACTATTTCATAATTTACTAATATGCTCGAGTAGCTTAATCAACTCTAGTAAATCAATGTGATATCTTTATTTGAGTAATACGTTTAATGCAAAGATATTAACTAGGTAGTATTATATACGAGTAAAATGATATTATTTTTGTTTTAATCTAACTCTACAGTTAGATAGACAAGCGAAGGATTATAAATGCCCCTACATATTATCAAATCCTATTAATTCTCAATGTTGCCTACTGAGTATTAGTTATTCGATTTATTGGATCATGTTTTATATTCCTAATCTTTTAATATTACTGTAACTTTAAAGTTTTAAATTGAATTTAGTTCGTTAGATTGAGTGCTGGTGTTTTGTTTTTGGTAAAACAATCTCTACGATTTTCAATAGTGATTTATTCAATAGAATTAATATGTTATTCTCTACAGCTGTATTCCTGTTTTCAAAGCTACTTTTTTGTTTTCCAATAGTGTTTGGAAACATTTTGAATCTGTTTAATATTAAAATGAATTGGTTTGAGGGGCTTATGCAACGAATTAGCTTTATAGCCAGGTTGTGTGTATGTGTAGATTTTTGACACTTAACACATCGCGCAGTTCGGGTTTAGTGGGACATAACGGCTACAGTGTTGGTTTTGGTATGGAACGTTCCCATGGGGATGGTACTCCCTTCTCGGTGATAAATTCACAATCCGAATTAGAGCCCTCCAGCCAGAAGCAGATAGGGGCCTCTTTGCCATCACCATATTTAAACAACATCAATATAATTCTTTATTGGACTCGGACCTTTCATCCGGCAAACATTAAACCACTGACTGATTACTTGTTTAATTTAGTCGACGATGGATCAACAGGTATATCGATATTTTTCTTTTTACTTGTTTTTCTCATGAACGTGCTCCACAAAGTTCCATTTTAATGGGTTTACACGTTTTACAGGCCCTATGCCTAGAGAGACGAGTTAACTTAGCTACTGGGCGGATTTTAATGAATTTTGGAATTCATGTTCACAAAAAAACCATTTCACCGAGGAGAAATTGAGAAATGAATTTCATTTTTATGATATCTAAATTTGGGTCGCTAACCCCAAAATATTTATTCATACTTCTTTTTTCTTTTTGCTGTCCCGTTTGGTTCAGATTTTAATTGAAATATTTGATAGGTGTCTAGAGGGGTAAACTAAAAAAAACTGTTTTAACTTTTTAAAACATCGGTTGATATTTCATCCCTATGTTGGGACATTCTCAAAAACTTATTTAGAGTTCATGCTGTTCCTTTGTTATATAGATAAAAGTTAAAATTTAAAAATGGATAAAACTTTACTATTTGTAAAGTAGTCATATATATATAGATATATGGAACAGTCAGAAGTTGAGTCCACAAACTCCTGCAACTGACTCAAAGTTTATTCAAAGAGTTCCATATATTTATATATATGACTACTTTACAAATAGTAAATTTTTATCCATTTTTAAATTTTAACTTTTATCTTTATAACAAAGGAACAGCATGAACTCTAAATAAGGTTTTGAGAATGTCCCAACATAGGGATGAATTATCAACCGATGTTTTAAAAAACTAAAACAGTTTTTTTTATTTTACCCCCATCGAATATTTAAATCAAAATATTTATTATTTGTATTATGGGTCATTTTCAAATAAAATGTACCTTTAGGGAAATCAATTTGGCTACATTATAGAAAATTAAAATAAGCCTTAGACATAATAATATTGATTATTCTGACACATCAGGGACTTAGGATGACATTTTCGTTCAAGAACAGTCAGTTTTCAAATTTATTTACATACATATGACCATATATACATAAAAAATCACATTTTTGTCGTAATGAGTGTTACTATCATAAAAACGGTATTTTTTTAGATTTTGTTTCACTGCTTTTATGAATCGTTACTAAATTCTATATATGACGTAAATATTCTCTTTCATCCCACCAGAAATATTTTTTTGACCTAAAATATTTGTAATTTTTAAAAAAAAAGTAAAGAGTGTTACATTTATTATCTTTTAATGTTTCCTCAAAGCTTCAAAAATGTAAAGGATACGTTTTCAGTGCATTGTAATAAAAGTTTTTATTATAAAGAAGAAGAAAAAATAATTTTTCTTTATTAAAAAAATAGTTGGACACGGCTACCCATAAGAATTTGTTGTTATTCAAGTAACACTCATTACACATTTATATATTGGACCTAGAAAAAATTAAATTTTAACACAAACTTTAAACATTAAACTATTATTTACAATTTTTGTTTACATGCGGCAAATTTATTTTTTGTAAAAACATTTAACTCAATCATTTTATTTAAGTTTTAAAATATACAGTATTGTAGAACTAACGGAATAGTAACATTCATTACAGGTAACACTCATTACATTTTTAACTTTAAAAAATCTTTCCTCGGAAACTATGTTTCTTAATTAAACCAATTTAATGTGTACTGATTATATTAATTAATAACTACTAAATCATATTAATAACATAAATAAATGTTGATTACAACTACAAAAAATGATGGTAACACTCATTACAATGAATAAAAATACTCACCATTTTTTTTTAGTGAAATATTAATTGTAGAGAAGAATAAAGTGCTATCAATTTAAAAAGTCGTTGACTACTGACTTAAATGTCTTCTTAACATAAACAAACCCTAATCCCTCCTTTTTTCTTTCATACTCACCCTCTAATTCTGCCAACTCTTATCGGTAACACTCATTACAAAACCCTTGGGACATACATATAAATATATTTGTTTCGTTTTGTACTAAAGTTTTATTTTTTCCTATCCCATTTATATAAACTTGGATATTTTATTGGTTAAAAAAAAAATATAATGAATAAAAACTTATGAAAAAAATGAATAAAAATCACATTACATGTTATCAAAACTACTGTGGGACGTAACACTCATTACAATTTTTAACATTAAAAATTTTTGAAGCAAGAAATTGTCACCTTATAAGCCATAAAATGACCCTGATTAACACAATAATAGACAGACAACTGATCAATAAACCTAAAGGTTTTTTTATTTTTCATTAATATGAATTTTTTTAGTTTCAATAAAATTGTAAAATCTTGGGACAGAAAAGGTACATTTTATTTGAAAATTACCCTTATATTTTATCATCACCATTAAATTATTGACCAGGGGACCTTTATTAAGTAAGAAAAGCTCAGTCGGTATGGATCCGCTCGGAAAAATTGCATCGTATAAATATATGTTCACTATGACAGTCCTTAATCTGTATAAGCTTCTATATCCTTAGACATATTTATTATTGTGATATTTCTTAATCTTCCTTTTCCTGCCCAAATATCTCCGAAAATCACATTTTCCACTAGAAATAGTGTTAGAAAACATTTATTAAATCGTATTAGCATAATTTTAATCATTCTCAATAGTGAACTGTGGATTTTCATCCTGGTTGTTCCATCTAAAACGACATTTGTCTTAGAACGGTTTGAATTATGCCAATCTCAAATGTTTTGCATTTTGTCTCCGACGGATGATTCAGATTCCTCTGTCGAAGTCTAGACTGTAAAATCAACATTCATAAAGCCCATTGTGACATAAAGGCCGACTGTTGTCCCTCAGTCTAACTTTAGTTGTCCTAGAAGCGATAGCAATTATTGTAAACATTGAACTGAACCTCGAGATATCTTTAACCTTGTTAAACAAAATTATCCCTCGTTACCCCAAGTTTAGAGTTGTTTATCTTTCGCACTGTTCCTTTTGTCGTCTCATGATCATTAGTTAATCCAATTGTAATTTTGTTCAATAAACCATTCTTTAAAATTGTTTAGTTCCTTTGTATTTTAACCTTTTTCGCCAGTTATTGAGGCTTTAGTAAAGCGTTTCGTTTTCTCTATTTTAATCGGTTAAGACTATTCTGTAAACAATAAATATTCTGATAATTTGTGTGGAGCATAAATTGCTCGCGTCCTATTTATTGGACGAATGGTCACTTGAGAATTGGATCTGTTTCGATTCCAATTAGGGTCACTCTTATTTTTATTTGATATTAAATGTGCGAGGACAATTGAAATTAATCTAGGGCTATCGGTGGGCTACTTTTGACAAACCATCCAAATTTCGTCAGAATCGGATAATTACTTATTAGATATAGTTCTAAATAAAAAACAGTTTGAGCACTCGTGGAGTCTGTTTCGATTCCCAGTGGAGACACACTTGTTTTTTATTTAATATTAAATGTACGAAGTAGATTAATATATATATATATATATATATATATATATATATATATATATATATATATATATATTTATATATATATATATATATATATATATATATATATATATATATATATATATATATATATATATATATATATATATATATATGGGGCTAACAACTGAAGAGATATGGTTAACGACCACTTTTTCAATTGGGGTTTGTTCAATGGGCCTGCACCTTCGGGTGTAAAAGCCCCCCGGAATAAAAAATAAAATAAATAAATAAATAAAAAATGATGGGCTATTGATGATCTGCCTTCCACATTTCATCTAAATCAGACTAGTTTTTTAAAGATATTGTGATTCGCAAAAATATTGATGGGCAGACCGACAAACAGACACAAGATTACAAATGTTAAAGAACGCTTTTCGTTCTTTTAATAATCACAGTGCCGTTACCGTCTGTAAGCACGGAAGCAATACAAGATGTTTTGATATTTATGGGAATCCTGCAATGAGGAATTCATACAACCAGCTTTATGTAAGCAATTTTTATTATTAACCAAAAAACACTCAAATTTGGCTGCAGTTTTTCGGGATTTTTTTTCTTATTATCAATTATTAGAAGACCAAGGGAAAATACATGTATGGGAGTATAGGGAATATAAATCAAAGAAAAATATATCTCCGTAAAAAGTATCATAATTGCACAAAGCTTTCCAATTTGCATTCATCTTGAAAAGAATCAGTGATATAGAGGTTTAAGTCTGATCCAGATCAAAAATATATTTTTAAACCTCTGATTCAATTCCTAAACTGATTTTTTCTTTTTCACATCCCTACCCATTTCACCGAACACGAACATAACTACTTGCGGTTAAAGCTTTGTACAATAATGATACATTTTATTATGTATATTTCTGTATTCCTCATCAAGTGAGTAGGATACCCCCTTTTCCATCTATCCATACCACCATTACCTTTTTTCCTCTGACGATTTTAAATAAAATATTTCCCGGAAACCTCCAGCCTAAGACGCGGACTTGTATTGTCTCCAATTCGTAATTTAGTAAATCAAGTATACATTTATGATATTATAATATCAAAAAAATGCTTATACATTCTTCTCTTTATATTATGTCTTATTCTACAGTCTACAGTGTGTAACAGAATAAATTACTGAAGAGGAAATCATTGTTTGTTTGTGTTGAAGAAAAATTTATTTTTTATAAAAACTCCTGCCTGTTCTAAAACCACAAAAAATTATACAATTCTCTACTTGTTTTACGAATGATTTTTTTTTTTTTTTTTTTTTTATAGAACTATTATTATCGGAAAATATTATTTATAAATGTGGTTTAGAATTGCAAACAACTTCTAATTATTAAATATTGGTTTATTTTCTCAAAATAAATCAGCTTACAAATCCAATAATAAGCTAACCTAAATATTTGTTTAGTTCACAACAAGTAAATAATAATTCTAATTTGTACACCTAATACAGTATACAAATCTCAAAAGTTTTGATAGTTGACCTCTTTGATTTGGAGTAATATTTGAATAACTTAGCATTCCACGGACAAACTAACATCAACTTAACTTTGTCTACTAACTAATTTTGTACTCAGGATCATGAAAATCACATTGTCCACCGTAATTGTAATTGTCGGGAGATGGCCACTCTTCACCGTTTTTTTTTTTTTTTTTTTTTTTTTTTTTTTTCAAATGCCTATTGCCAAGCTATGTCCCGCAGACGCTCTTAGCCGACCCCATTTTCTTTATTCTTAATAGACACTAAAACATTAACAAAAATCTAGCTTGATATGTTAGTCAGAAACTTTTTTGCACGCTATCTCCTGGACTATTATTTGCATTTTGAAATTGCTGCTGCTGAAAGTGGGAAATGATTGCACTAGCCTGTATAATTCTTCCTTTAGCTCATCCAGGCGCTTATCCAGGAATTCTGATCATAAAATATTATTAACTGTTTGAACTATTTGCTGCTTAAAATATCAAGCGTTATTAGAGGTCATCATAAAATGTTGAAAGAAATGTCTCTCCACGTAAATTTATATTTAATAATTTTTTAAAGCAGCTTTTCAGCCACTATAGACAGGGCCATCCATCATCAGTGCGAAAAGTAAAAAATGTTAACTAAAAATTGAAATAATGAAAGTGTTGAATGTAATACGGTGTCTTATACCGGTTGCTGGTTTGGCATGACTCACTACGCTCCTATCATTTCAATTTTTTAACTAACAATTTTCACTTTTCGGCACTGATGATGGCCCTATAGTGGCTAAAAGCTGTTTTGAAAATATTAAATTTATTTCTACGTGGAGAGTCTATTCTTTTACTTGTTATTTGCTGGTGTAAGGTTATTGTTTATTTTCAGATGATAAATAAAATTTTAGTGTTTTAAAAACTAAAACAAGTATCTGATATTTACACTTTTTTGCAATTCTGAATTTCATTTATAAAAAATAATATACTAGTGTACAAGTTAATGTTTTAGTGCCTGTTAAGGTGTTAATTCTCTGGTGCGTTACTTCCCGCATTAATAATTAATCATTTTTGATGACGGTAATTTACTGTTGGTGATTTTTTAATGTTCCGATAAATTGAACCTGTACAAAAAAAAAAATAAAATAAAAAATAAATAAATAAATATATATATATATATATATATATATATATATATATATATATATATATATATATATATATATATATAAATATATATATATATATATATATAAATATATATATATATATATATATATATATATATATATATATATATATATATATATATATATATATATATATATATATATATATATAAATATATATATATATATATATATATATATATATATATATATATATATATATATATATATATATATATAAATATAAATATATATATATATATATATATATATATATATATATATATATATATATATATATATATATATATATATAAATACATAATACAGTTGATTATTAGTTAGTTTAAAAACGTAAAGGAGTTTTTATAAATAATTTTTCTTGAAAACCCACAAATAAACCAATCTACATTTTTTTAGTATTCTTTTGTGGGACCTGCTGGTTATTATAATACCAATAAAAAAAAATCATTTTAAGGTCTAAATTTACCTCTTTCCCATGTAAAATATTAATTTATTATTTATAATTATCGACGTTTAAACACATTTAATTAATTTTTAATTTACAAAAAAAAGAAGGAAACCCCGTTTATTATTAGTTCCACTGTTGCAGTCTAACTCATAAATATTCAATTATATTTTGTTAATAAAACATGAATGCTGAATACCCTTGTTTTCACGTGCATGCGAAATTATGAATACTGTGTTAATGAATTTCCAAACTTTGTATAGAGGGGGAAATATAATTAATTTATTATTATTCTGAGCATGTAACAAATTATAAATAATCTACTCTTTTTTAATATATATTTAATAACATGATATTAAATTTATTTTTAAAACTTTCATTTTTAAAAATTACAACTTTTCTTCTTTTTTGGATAAGGGCTTAATAAGTTTTAGAAAACTTGAAGGTTTAGATTATTGGCTGACATGTTTCTTGGCGGTATATTTGCCAGCCTTTATTGGCATGTTACCAAAATCCTGTTTTATTCTCACGTGTTCTAAACTTAACTGATGCTGACTTGTTCAACGCAACACTCAACTCCCATAAGAATAGTTGGAACACTTTGGAATTTTCTACTCTTTTCCTCTCTTAAAAATCGTCTTTGGCAATGTTACTTTTTTGTGTCTTATAAAAATATAAACAAAACTGAATTTCCGCAGTCTTTTTTTTTCTATATTAAGTAAGAAAAATAATTTTGTTAGGGTTTTACATTGTGTTTTGTCTCTTAGAGATTTTAGTTAATGTGGATTTAGAAAATTATTAGTTGAGTACCACAATTTTCATGGTAACGCGTTTCTATAGTATTTATTATGTGCACTGGCTTTAAGCCAGAATGTTGAAAATAAGAACGACTCATACTTAAATTAAGTTAATTTTTATATAAAATTAATATAAGAATTTCCTTCTAACAAAAAAAAGTGAACATATATTTTCAAATTCAATAGTACTTAGAATAAATTACTGTAAAGTTACTCTTTAAATAAATTAACAAAGAATGTGCTTTCGGCACACACAAAGGGTCCGTTTAAGGTAATGTAACAAAAAGGACGAGTTCGTTATCCAGCAAAATCGGCCTAGCCTTATCAAGATGGCGGTCATTTAAAAATTATGTATTTGTATTCTCTTATATTTAAAAGTCTTGTATTTAGGCAGGGCCGGTTCTAGACATTTCTTAAATGTATAAGTCAACAATGTTTTAGCGCCTCCCTCTCTCCCCCCCCCCCCCCCCCCCCCCAACTCGATCGAGTTATCCCAACTCAATAATAACTTAACATAAGTTTTGAATTTGACAAAGAGGCATGTAATTTAAAAGCATATTTACATAGTTTTTGTTACTGATAGAATTAATTATAATCATTAACATTATAATGTTATATAGAGAATTTTCTGGCTTTCATTACTTCAAAATCCCTTATTAATGCATTCGTATTTATTTCATTCAGAATTTTTTTTTTTAATGGCCATTAGAGCGAGTCCTTTCATTTTTTTTAATATGGCCGATATTTAATACGTCTTTATGAATTTTACCTTCATTAACACTGGAAGAGAGATCAATTCTTTCATGCTTACAAAACGAGACGGACTGCGGTCGTTGTGCCCGCGGAAAATTCAGATCCGACAGATCTTTAAGTAACTGGCTAATCATAACTATTCCATTCGTAAAAGGGTTTCATCTAGTTAATTATAATTTGTTCACCCAATCTTTACCATATCTCATCACTTATATTGTAAGTTTGAAATTTGCATCTTACCAAAAAATGTAAGAATGTAATTGTTGTGATATTACAGTGGATTTATTTGCATTTTAAATGTTTTAAAATACTACCTTTATTAATCTTAGCGTCAAATATTGTAACATTTATCTCATCTTTTGAAAATAGTTTCTATATGAATTTGTTTTGACGGATACATTTGATTACATTTCTTTCTTGTCCTACCCTTGCTTTCTTTTTATTTTGATATATCCATCATTCTGTTTAAACAATATATTTTGTAAATACATATGTAGATACTTTTATTTAGGGTCGGTTTCAGAAAGGAGGTTTAACGCTAGTTCTGTACTAGTTAAACCCTGCTTTCTGAAACCGACCCTTAGTGCTTTAAAGGATTACTAATGTATTATAATATTTTACATCCTCTTTTTTTTTACTTCTTCGAGAAAATAAAGAAAGTATTATTATGATAGTTTGAAAGTAAAGTTGCCACTGGCCACTTCAGTGGTCAATCAATAGTGGTCACCTTGGACAGTTGATCACCTTTAGTAGGTGGTCACTTTAGGTTTTACTTTATGTGAATTGTGCAACCATCACCGATGTACAATTATTATTATTTTTTTTTTTTTTTCAAATTGAATTAAAAATATCAAAATAGTTTCAGATTCCGCCTTGAATATTCTACTTAAGTAACTCATGAATAATTTGTGCTTAGGATTTAGCATTCGTTCTATTATTAAAACTAAAATGAATTAAAATTAGTTTCAATAAGATTTTTTTTTAATCCATTTAGAAATCTATCGAGAATAAAAAAAAATGAAATTATTTCAAATGTTATGCTAGACTTCGTTTTAGAATTTTGCATAAGATTTTAAAATGGAATAGAAATCCTATTTTTTTAAAAATCTTTATTCCATCTTAGCATACCTGAAAGACGATAAACCGATTTCTTTAAACTATAGTTTATTGTATCTATGATGGAGTTGTTGAAAAAGTGTAAGAGATTAAATTGATACAGCTTCTACAAGAAAATTATTAAAAATAAAATTATGAATTATGAAGGAGTTTATTTATTATTGTAGCATTCATTTTAATTTATAAGCTAAAATATAAACTTAAACAACAATTTAATCTTTTTTCCATCCAAAAGGTGTGTTGATTAGATAATAATAATTGTAAATAAACACTGTTTTAGGTATATAATGTGTATATGTAAATATATACGATAGGACATTATATATATATATATATATATATATATATATATATATATATATATATATATATATATATATATATATATATATATATATATACAATGACTACTACAAATCATGCACACATGCAGTAAAATATACACACTCAATCAAAAAAGTAACGGTTGGGTATGAAAGAAAATTAAGTTGTGAACATTTATATTTAATATGACACAGTATAAATTAGTTAATATAATTTATTGTTACTAATTTACTTTAGAGGCAAGAGTCTATTCTTTAGATTAATTACTTTAAATAACTGACTTTATCTAAAAAAAAAAAAGAAGTTACAAATCTACTTCATAAATAATGCAGCAGATACTGACTTTAAACAGAACTAGAAAAAAGCAAAAAAAGGATTGTGTTTAATTTATTAGAAATGTTTTAATTGTTGAGTTATAAAAAGTAAATTTATATTATGTAATTTAGGAACGCAGCAGCGTTCCGCCCCGCCAAGTCAAAAAGTTAAAATTTCACAAAAGCTGCCAGTGTATATATACTGTAGGTGACGAACTAGGGTTTTTGAGGGTCTGCAGCGTGAAATACATACAAGCTACCTAAATAATTTTTTAATATCTTTGAAGGCCGTGTCCTGTAGATCAAAATTAAAAAAAAAAATGTCGAAATCGGTCAAGTAGAAGTAGAGAAAAATAGGTTTGAAAATGGTAGTTTTGATGACTTCTTATTCTTATTCTTATTCTTATTCTTATTCTTATTCTTCCTTCATTTTACGTTGACGCACCTACAGCCTAAACTACTGAACCGATTTTAATGAATGAGGGCTTTTTGGATTCGTCTAGGGCCCTAGTGCATTCCTAGTTCAAAAAAATTTAGATAACTCATCCCTACGCTGAACGCGGAGCGAGAAACCAAGCTAGCGAACAGTTACTTTAACGTTGACGCACCTACAGCCTAAACTACTAAACCGATTTTAATAAATGAGGGCTTTTTGGATTTGTCTAGAGCCCTAGTGCATTCCCCCCCCCCCCAACTCATCCTCCCCCCCCCCTACAATCAATCAACTTATTCCTAGGCTGAATGTGGAGCGAGAAACCAAGTAAGCGTCATGCGAAGTAGTGAGCCTATATTATATTATTACATATAAAAAATAATTATTACATACATACATTATATATATATATATATATATATATATATATATATATATATATATATATATATATATATATATATATATATATATATATATATATATATATATATATATATATATATAATAATAATAATAATAATAATCAACAATATATGTAATAATAATATATATTATTGTAATTATACCATTAGTTACTTTTAACATATATACTTTATAATTAAGGTATATAATTAAGACAATATTAAGGGGTCACTTCGTTACTTATATAAGGTCAGGATTCAGCTGGATATGCGCAAATGATAGCAACGTTAGTGTATCTAGGTGGCCAAATGCTGCTAAAAATCTTTATATTATGCTGCTACTATACGAATGTTAAGTTCTTTCAATGTCATAGGTCTCGTAGTTCTCCAATCTCCATAGGCCGTGTCCAGCTCTTATCTTCACTTTTATTTGACTCTAATGTGTGGGAATAAACAGTTTAGAGAATCCTTCCTTAGGGACCGTACAAAAAGTCATGAAATCTGACCAAAAACCACTTGTGTGGTAAAAAAAACACCCCGCCAAGTCTGTGGTCCAAAAAAGTTGTGAAATCAACTTTCTGTCCCGCCAAGTGATGTTGGCACTTTCTCCTGACCCAACACTGTCAACTTAGATATTTATCAGCTTCTTCTCCTTGGCGGTGTGAGGAAAGCCTTTTAACAGTGTTGTTGAAGGCTCTTCTCGATGCCACAATAATCATTGCTGTAAATCTTTCCCATTATCAAAAAGCAAATAAAATAGAAATAAGTAATATACAAATTAAGCTTTCAAGGAATGACCCCATGCAACTACTACTTTCTTTGCAGAGGATGCGTGGGGTACAACCAGTTAACTTTGGGAAGTACTGCAGGAACACCGCCAAGGAGAAGAAGCTGATAAATATCTAAGTTGACAGTGTTGGGTCAGGAGAAAGTGCCAACATCACTTGGCGGGACAGAAAGTTGATTTCACAACTTTTTTGGACCACAGACTTGGCGGGGTGTTTTTTTTACCACACAAGTGGTTTTTGGTCAGATATTATATATTTTAAGATGTTCCATTTTTCTAGGGAAAAATAAAAGTTTATTTATTTATTTCTGTCTCCCTATCTCTCTATTTCTCGTAGTTGTCTTTTTATTTTTATTTCCTTAAAGAACACGTTATTTGGGAAGTTTTTTGTTTCCAAAAATGGAAAGATACATAAAAAAGTGAGTGGAAGAAGAAGAGGAGATCTTGCAAATATAAAAAGTTGAAAAAGTGATTAAGGAAGCCTGTAGACGCAGTGAAGAAGAAAAAGAGCGTTAACAATGACAGAAGAACAAAGCGAAAACAAGGAAAAAAAGATCGATTAATCAGTGAGGGACAGTTAAGAGAAATAAGGAGGTTTTGGAGTTTCTTAGTTTTTACTCGACCCAGGCTCATAAATTTTGTCCTTAACTGTGAAGCTTGGGTTTGTGGGTGAATTCCTCGGTGCGAAATACTGCGGGGCAGAGGTTATAAGGGCCGGGAGTATATATGTGAAGGTCAGTCCTAGTAACCCCTTCTCTTAGCCCACATACTCTCCCCTTCACATCATTATTTCACCAAATAACAAAGAAAGCAACTCCAAAACCAACCAAATTCTCATTTCCTTCTAAGCCTTTTATTGTTATTCATTTGAGTTTTATCTCCTACTTCTAAAAGGGCAAAAACACTTTCTCAGTACCTCCTTTGCAATCATGTTATTGGAAAGTAATGTTTTTCTTTTATTTATCTATTTTCTACGGAGAGTTGTATATTTTATTTTGAGTGTTTAAAAAAAATTCAAACCAAGAAAGATATACGCGTTTACTAACATTTATTTAATGACAGGTAGAATTTGTAACACTTAAAACTACTAATTCGTACACGCATCGAACGTACATAGTGCGCACGTAATATCAATAAAACACAAAATAGACTGCCAATTAGTGTGGCACATAGCTTCCTCGCATCCTATCATGTACAATAACAATTATTGTTATATTACTTTATTGTTATATTGTTTATTTTGTAAAGACTATTAATAGTTTTAGCGATCTTTAACACTTCATAGCGGTGTCGCTTTTGGTTTTACTAAAACATTGTATTTGAAAAAAATGTTTGTCTCATTGAATAGATGAAGGTAGATTTTTTCCCCGACCTAAAATTCCAATTTTAAATTTAAAATTCACGTTTACGCGAGCGTTGCTCGTGAACGCTTGGACGGATAACGTTGTCCAACGAACTCATCCTGGGCATTGGTAAAATGAACATGTCTACCAAATTTCATCAAAATCGGTCGACATTTACTCAAGTTATCGTCGCACGTTTCATAATTCGCGGACACACAGACCGACAGACAGACAGACAGACAGACACGAGACCAAAAATGTTCCCTGATGTCTGAAACGAATTTCTGTCTTGGAATTTTTGAAATAGGAGGCATAAAAGTTTTTCGTTCTCAAAAGTGAACACAATGCTTCCGTTACCTTCGGTAAGCTCGGAAGCAAAATTAAATTAAATAATATAATTAAAACCACCAATCGCGATAATAATTGGGCTGAGCAAAGCGAAGCTCTTATAAACTACACTTCGCATTTGGTTGGACAGATACTCCTCCTGAACGGCTGAACCGATCCGCACAATATTAGGCACGGTCACAGTGACCAACCACAGGAAAGTATAAATCTGAAATGGACCACTTATGTGTGTCAATAATTGGTAGAATATTTTAATTGAGCTCTAAAAGAATTGTAAATATTTTTTATTTATTTGTTTTTAAATGCTATATTACTTATTTATTACTAGAATATTTATTTGAATTTTTTTGATTGAAAATTGTGTTCTTTTGCCAAATTTTTAATTTTTGTCTGTTTGCAATATTCCTGTTGCTTCTTTCTTTTAGAAAACTTCAGTATTTATCATTGAAAGTGAAATGAAAATTAAATTCTACTTTCTTGAAATAAGGGACTTCAATCGCTTTCAGATTTTTTTTTTTTCTGCACCATTTGGCCAAACTCCAGACTTCATTGTGCAGCTAGATAACATCTGGATTCAGTGAAAACACAATTGAGAAAATTTACATTTTTTCTTCCTTTTTCTTATTTATTTATTTATTTTATTTTAAAATAAAGTTTTCTCTTTAATCAATTTTCTTTATAAAAAGAAGGTGTTCAGTTCTTAAAAGCTGATTTAAAATCCTCTTATAATGCAAGATCATTAGATTATCATTGGAACTATTCCAAATGGAATATCTTTTGGATACATTTTAATAGGCGAAGTGTAATAAAAGTACCTACAAATCTTCTAGACTTCTTTTTTTTTTACTTGTTTACCTGAAAAAGGGGGAAAGAAGTAAGTTTTGTATGGTAATTTATTGGCCCTGAAATGTAATGCAGAAGGCTGTATATTACTGAACGGAATAAGACTTTGTACCTTAAAAAACACTGAATCGTTGGTTTGATAAATATTAACGTACCCTTTATTATTTATTATATTATTATTTTTTTAGGTTCCGTAGGCAAAACCAAGGACCCTTATATTTTCCTGCTTGTGTCTGTCCGTTCGTCAGGTCGCCTGCTCTCACGGCTATACCTTTGGTCCGATCACTTTGAAATTTGGCATGTGTCTTGTACCTACCCACATATTTTTAAAATATAAAAATACATAGAATAGACCATTCTTCGACCAAAAGTAAAGATACCACTTTTTAGAAATTACGAAAAAATATTATTTTAAATTCTAATTTTAAAGTTTTTTGGTAGGTAAGAGCACCTGTAACGGATTAATAGGAGGACCCGTGGTTCGAGTCCCGGTGCGGGGGTCTATTTGTCTCTGTATGTCTCCCGCAGTTATTAATAATTATAATTTGATTTAAAGTAATATTATTTTATTTTTTATTGACAAAATACGTTTTTTTATAACTATGGTATTTTTGATGTATCTATATGGTTGTAGTCCGGTTCAGTGGCAAAAAAAAAACTTTATCAGAAGTTTTTTATGTGTTTTGAAAATATCAGACCCATAGAATAGTTCAAAGTAAGCTTTTTAGCATATTAAAAAACACCATCAATAGGGTACTACTTAAACTATACAGGGTTGCCTACGACCCTCCCTGTGTGCTGACTAGCACACACTTGACCTTATTACAAACTGTAGTTATTACAAACTTAGTAGTTACAAACTACATTAGCTTCAGACTATATAAGCTACAGAAAATGCTACTGTATTGAGGGCTCACGGTAGACATGATCATAGTATTATATTTCTAGTGATAATTCCATTATATTCTTTTATCAATTAAAAATTAATTCTATGGCCCATTATCGAAATCATTAGTGCTTCCTGATCTAGCATAAGCTATAAAGTTTTTATCGGTCCGGTTTTTGGGCAAATTTAATTAACTTTTATTAAGTTCAGTTTATTATAAATGCACTAATTAACCCTGGAAAAAGAATATAGACAGCTCACAGCTAAGCTGGCTTAAAAAGAAGGATAAGTTAAAGTGAAAGTAAAAAGGTATTTACTTTTATGTTCTCTTATCTGTTAGAAGTGTCGGTGACATATATTGCAAAGATACGTATTCTTATGTAAAGTAAAGCTACCAGATTCACCCCATAATCGATGTTATACGTTTATATGAAAACTCTGTAAATAAACGAAGTATTCTTTTATTAAAAAGAAGCCCTAAAACATTGGTAAAGACGGCACGTGGAGGAAAAGACATAAAGGATGCTGCTTTTTTCTATGTCTTATTTATACAATGATATACGAAAATGTCATATATGACATTTAGAATTATATTTATAAATCTAAAAATACATTTAACCATGTGTGAAAGCTCAATGTCAATGTTTTGATGTATTTTTATATATGCTGTTAGTTGTTGTTTTTTCCTCAAATATAAAGATATACTTTTCCGAATCTTTAGTGGTGACTCCGAACTAGAAATGGATTCAAATGAACATCCTCAGGTACACAGAGTTTCATTCAAATTACCACCATTCTGGTTCACAGATCCAAAAATGAGGTTTGTTAAGTCGAAGCAAAATTTGTTAAAGCACTACTCTCAAATAAATTGTTTATAGCCTAATCCAATAAACTTATACTACCACGAACTAGCACAAGAACAGCAATCACTCATCTCCAACTAAAAAGCCTACCATGAAGGTACATTTAACTGGTTTACACCCGTAATGACTAAGCTGCTAGTGCAATAAAATCCGGCACCACCCAAAAGGAAACCTTGGCCCATTTTGAGAGCCAGACGAGAGGTATGCGCATTTACACATCGACCTTGTAGATCGTCTACCAATATCCAGAGATTATCGCTGGTAATTTATTCACTTGTACAGATCGCTTTACTACGTGGTCAGAAGCCATAACTTTCGAAATCATTGAGACAAAGGCTGTGGCTAAAGCTTTCTACGAGTTTTGGAGAGCTCGTTTTGGGGGTACAACCGTTTGAGTCGTCCCTCTTACAAGCCCTTACCAGAGAAATAGCGATTGAAACAACAGGTTACCACCCGGAGCAAACGTAGTGGAGATATGGCACAGATGCCTTACAACAGCTTTAAATGTTATATTTCTAAATATTAGGAAGAGGAAGATTACAGAAAAATACTATTCCTTTCCAACCCGATATCAAAGGCATATCTTGGGACAGATAGATTGTATAAGTTCAAAAGCGTTAACGGTAAATTTGTTGTCGATTCGACTGAGTTCTCTCGCGATGCCTAGTCTACAAATTTGCTATTAATTATAACCACGTTGTACTTTCTTGTTTATCAAATTAGAACAGTTCTTATTCTTTCCATAATAAGTCTATATTGTCTTATATTTCATAAAGCTAAATGCAATGCCCTTCACCTCCCTAAATGGTGAACCCGTTACTGATAGGGAGGGCGCATAACGCCCAAATCAGTGAAGCTGTTAGGTAGCGGCCACTTTCTGGGGGCTTATGATCGAAGCGAATGGAAGCATGGTGAAGAGTAGTTTTGTTATAATACTAAAAATTGTTGATTTGAAGGAAATGCTCAGATGCGAGTAACCATGTACGTGTGCCGAATTCCATCGAAATCTGTCATCTCTCAAGTTATATACTCGGATTCTCTCTATTTTCCTCTTGTGACAATTTAAAGTAAACTGCAAAGCTCGCTTATAAAAGTTTTATATTTTTATTTATTGTATGTCGTTTCTTGATTTCATTTTTATCCTCGTATTTTCAACTGTCATATTATTATTTACTCTACTTTTCTGCGGGAGGATGTGAAGACTAGTCTTTTTTTTCTTTTATTTATTTAGCTAATGTGTACTTTAGACAACTTTTATCTTCACTATTTACATTTCTCGTGGGTTATTTCCTACGAAAGAGTTTTTTCCTACTAAAATTGACAACATTTAGTATTTGTTTTATATAAAAATAATGTATTTTATAAAACTTTTATTGAAAGATTTCTATCCAAATAATTGTGTTGTTAACAAAATATAAAACAAACTAAATATTGGACAATCTATGAACGATTAATCTTAGAAGTTATTACATTACTTCGTATATTTCATTTGTTGTTTATAATATTATTTGTTTTGCTTCCGAGCTTGTCGAAGGTAACGGGAGCATTGTGATTGTTCTGAATACACTTTTTTTTCTAATATTAAACAATTCCAAGACAAAATTCCTTTTCAGACATTAGGGAAAAATGTTGGTCTCGTGTCAGTCTGTCGGTCTGCCTGTCGTTCGACATTTTTGTGAACTAACATATTATCTTAACAAGTAATAATCCAATTTTTAAGAAATTTGGATGGTTTTTGACGAATGTATGGCCCTATATATAACAGTTAATTTCAACTGTCTATGGTCCTTAAATGTTTGTAAATTGATATATTTATTCATGTAAAAAACAAAACCATTTAGAAAGCTATAGAAAATGAGGGTGGGGGGGGGAATTAATTAAATTAGACAACAATGGGTTGCTAAGCATAACATCATTAAAGTATGCGTTAGGACGCTAGGAAGCTATATGCAACACTGTCTACTTAGAATACCTACTCTTTTTTAAATAAAAAATAATAATAGATAATATTATCTTATGATATGAGCTGTTTTTTGATGATATGTTTTAACAATATTTAATAAAAAATTAAGATTTCGGACAGAGAGACAAGTTATGAAAATAAATCTGTCCTTTTAAGTTCTGCGTTGGTGAACTCAACTGGTTCTCTAATAGTACAACTGTTTTAAGTATGAGATAATAAAATTATAATCTGTTATATTCTACTGGAGCTTCAGGAGTTTGGAAGTTAAATTGAACGACTTAAAGCTTGGAGCAGTGGAAGTCGGTTTAAAGAACAACGCCAAAAAACGAAAGACATGTTTCATGAGTAGAAATACCTCAAGTTCTTCCTGGGCAACCAAGAGATTTAAAAGAAATAAGATCCCGGCGCGGGAGTGTATTTTTCACTGTCTGTTTCCCGTAGTAAATAATAATTATAATTTGATTTAAATTAAAATTTAAACTTTCCGTAGTATGAAAACTACCAAAAACTTAAAATTGAAGAAATAAGAGGTGAACAAATCAAACAATTCTGCTTCCATCTTCACTACATAAGTATGTGCTGCAGAGGATATTCGAACCCGTATAAATAAAACCAAGGGTGGGTTTGCAATAATGGAATTCACAGTAGCTTAGTACTAACACCAAGAGCAACGTATTTTCAAACTTGAACGTTAAATCCATCCTGCTCTACGTCTATGATGCCTGGAAGACGAGTCTACAACTTATAAAGAGCCCCCAGACATTAGTGAACAAGAATCTGAGAAATATCCTATGGATATTGTGAGCAAGAACCAGATACCTATCGATATCGAGGTATGCCATAGAAAGTGGAGGTGGTTTGGACACATGCTACGTCAAGAGGAAAGAATTATAGCAAGGCAAGCTCTGGTGTGGAATCCTCATGACGCTGAGAGGTAGGTCAAGACATACCTATAAGAGTAGAAGAAGGAACAAGTCATTAAAAGAGGAAGAGGCAAATCCTGGCCCTAGATAAGAGCGTTAGCCAAGAATAGGGCCCGATGGTGAAAGTTCGTCGAAGTCGAAGCCCTGTGCTTCATCTAGGAAAGTAAACTATGTTGTACTGAATTCAGGCTTTGTCAAAATGTTGGTTAATCTCGTTTGCGGGGAAAAGGTTTGGACAAATGCGCCAATGAAGCTTTTTCAGTTAGAGATAAAATTTTATGTATTGTTATTTATGTTGGTCTTTCATTTACGTTGTACAGAGCAGAGCGTTGGGTTGTTCCAGGCTGGAAGGTTATTATGTTTGGATAGATAACTAAAATGAGTCTAATTAAGAGGTATAATTTTTACTCTATACAGAAGAGTCGTGAAATCTAAAAACAATTCTACCTTTACATCTAGATATAAAGAGAACTGTTCTAGAAATTATTTTGAGACACAAAATTGTTTAGTTTTATTAGATTTATCTATTTTAGAAAAGTAATTATGTATACATGAGAGTAGAAAGAAAAGTAATCATAACATAAAATACTTTAGAGTAGTCTGATTACTTTTCTTGTCTTAATCAAATTCAAATTGATGTGCTAGACTTGTGACTAAAGGATTTTTCTTTTATCTTAATCATTTCCTTCAGTTAATTTTTATTGATTATTTATCACCAACAAAAGTAACGATGATAAGGGATTGCATTCCACCAAATGACACTCTAATATCTTCATTTCTAAGCTAACGTCACTAAAATTAAAACCACGTGTTTAATTATAAGGTGAGCCACAAGGTAGTACAAATTAATCGTCTTTAATCTGCTGGCGCTTGATACTCAATCGTTTTATTTAATTGAACTAAATTGTTTTCTTTTCCTTGAATTAATTTTTCATTCAATTACGTCTTGGAGAAATTGCAATTTTAATTGTTTTTTGTTTTACTTCCCGTGTTTTTGTATTTCTTTCTTTTTTTTTCAATTAAAATCAGTGCTTAATAATTAATTAAAAAATCCTTGGGAATTTCACCCCGAATTGTTTTTTTTTAAGGACAAATGACATCTCATCCTAGTGTTTCCTGACCTTTTCGAAATGTCACAGCTGAATAGTCCCTTCTACTCTTCGCTCCCCTACCCAACGCAGTATCTCTCAAATGAAACTAGTTTTACTTTTCCTCGTGAGTTTTTTTTTTTTTTTTTTATCAATGAAAAGTTCAAGTGTCGGTTTTATTTTCGTGTTCGGTATTGTGAGAGTTCATGAAAGTATTTAATTATGAATGACGTTTTATCCCGAATGAAAAGAAATAACAAATAAAACAAAAAAATAAAAAATAATTTTCAGAAAAAATAATCTATAAATTAATGTAGCTCATAGCTCCCTCACTTCATATTACTATTAGACGAATTCTCACTTACATGAGTTTAAAATATTGTAGAATGAGAGCTTTCAAAATATATAATACCAATATTTTAGTTCTACTAATTTTAGTTCTTCTAACTAGAAGATCTATTATTGTAAAATATACTTACCATGGTATCTCAAGGCAGAAGCTGCTCAATATGGCCGCCACCTTGAGCAATGCACATTCGACATCTTTTTGTCAAAGATGCCACAGCTGATAATGTCACGTTTCTTTGCCCTTCACCAGCTGCAAGCACGACATGTTTTTTTCTACAACGATGGTTTGTTCGCCCACTTAGAGTTGGAATATTTTAAAATACTTGGCATCGTTTTAAGGCTTATTAATAGCGCCAACTTTTCCTAACTTTGTACGCATTTCTCCCATTCGGGTCATATCGATAAGTGGGCGCAAAGTTTTTCAGATTTCTTTAAAAAATCTATTTTTTTGTTTTCAAACTTTCAAACTGCTCTGGGTCACATTAAAAAAGGCAACAAGTCAACTAAAACATACATGATTTTATAGAAAATGAGTTGCTCTTTCCAACGATCGTTCATTCATTTTTCTAAGATTATTACTTTTTGAGGTAAAGGTCGATTGTTTTTAACACAGTCTATTGACTGGTCTTATATTACTTTACTTTGTAAGTTTCATCGCACATTTCCGTTTCCCCAATTTTGAACCACTTCCTGTGATTCAATCTTCCCCAAATTTTGCACATAGAAAAAACTATGGTGAAGAATACAGAAACCAAAAAAAAAAAAAAAAAAAAAAAAAAAGGCGTCAAATTTATTTGCTTTTTAAGTTTCATCGCACACCTATTACCTCAATTTTGAACCACTTACCGTCATCTTCCCCAAATTTTGCACATAGATACAACTAAGGTGAAGAATACAGAACCCCCCCCCCCCCCCAAAAAAAAAAGGTTGAAAATAAGACCAGTTTTGAAAAATGGAATTTTTATATTAATTATTTCACTTATAGCTCCTACACCGTTGAGAATTGGACTATGGCTTATTTGAACTTTTTTGCTCCAAATGACCTGTAGATATACCCCTTTTTAGGGTTTCGTTGGTAAAACCAAAAAAAAGAAACCCTTATAGTTTCGTTCCTGTGTCCGTCTGTCACTCTGTACGGTTCCAATAACTTTTGAACCAAAAATGATAAAAACGTAAAACTTTCCAGTATAAAAGATCGTTTTGACGCGCACACAGGAAAAATATAGCGAACTCAATATTATCAGCTGTTCAAATTCAAAATGGCGGATAATTCACGTCGCGAAATTTTTTCTTTTTTTAAATTTTGAGTGGGGTATCAAATGAAAGGTACTGTAGAGTAGAATAGAAATATATATACCACTTAGGGGTAGTACTTAATTTTCAGCGCCATTTTGTCAAAAGACATCGAAATTTTGCGTGTCCCCCCCCCCCCCCTAAAATCGTATTTCCGCTATTACTAAAAATATAAAAAAATATGCAAAATGTGCGGTCTGCTGGGCCATAGAAAAAATAAGATTATCAATTTTTGATCTGATTTACTGGAAATCCAAGATGGCGGATAATTCATGTTATCCGATTTTTTAATTTTGAGTGGGGTATCAAATGAAAGGTATTGAAGAGTAGATTTCAAAAATGTATAACACTTGATGTTAACATTTAATTTTGCGCGCCATTTTGTCAAAAAAAAAATCAAATCTTATCTCCCCTCCCCCCTTACTAATTTTGTGTTCACAATACCAACGAAACCCTTTTTACGTGAGATTCACGCCTTACCAATTTATTCTATGTCCATCTAAAATTGATACACTCTGTGTTCACGTCTGTGTCTAATAATTTCAAACTTCGTATGTCATTTTTACTTAATCGTATATTTCATTGAAATCACAAAATCAAATCTGTCAAAATACATATTTTCTTTTAACTTGTCAAATATTAAAAACAAAACAATAACACCCTGTATATATACATTAAATCCCAAAATATAAAGGATGTTACCTATTTAAAAATGTCATGAAAGCAATGTGAGACCGCTGGGAATCGCTCTCTCTGATATAGTTTTATTCAATTTGATTCAATAGTCGGTAGAAAGCAACACAACAATATTGTCACCACAATTAATTTTTATTTAAACTCATAAACGTGTTTCGACGTGTAGTATCATCTTCAGTGTGCGTGTTAACTTAGTAATATTAATTCTGAACTTAATTTTGTGATTAATTCTTATGAGTTTAAATAAAAAGAAATTGTGGTGACAATATTGTTGTGTTGCTTTCTACCAACCTCTCTAGTCATAATTATGAAGTGGTACCACAAAATCTCAGTCAAATCAACTAATTGTCTGATTTAATAGTAACGATTATTTGTTCAGCGACAAAAATTCTTAGAATTGTCAGAACATCCATCATATTTGAAGTTGCTTAAAGGTAATAATATTTTCTGTGAATATGTTGCCTTTTAATTTTATTTTCTTGTATTTCCAAAGACAATAGAGAGGATAGGTCTCTTCAAGAGCCGTTCAAAAAAAAAAAATAAAATAAAAAAAAAGTGGGACCCTCCCTGATTCTGTGGCACAGCATATAAAGCTGCGTTTTATTGGCTCAGTTTTGGTTAGCGCTTTTTCAGCTTGGTCCTTAAAACTCTTAAGGGCCCCTGCCTCTGTTAGTATTTACCTAACCTATGCTTACGTCTCTATGTATTTACCTATCTCTTACCTTACCTTGCAACACGACCCTGATTCTTCCACTTGATTTTTAATCTTATCCGTTTACATATTGTAGTATATCCTACTATCACAGAAGTGTTTTGAATAATCGCTTAAAAGGTTATCGTTTAAACAATCCTATATGTAGATCATAAATCGCTCAACCACAAAGTCTCTAAAACACACACCCTCTCTAAATCTTTCTCCCTTCTTATATAGATAAATAAATTCTATGTTTAGTTAATAAATTATTGGTTATGATCGACTGAATCGTTCAAAACAGGATAGTATTCTAAATAGTAGATATTGTAGATTTTGACTGTAAAAATATTACTATTGACTTACTTTAGTTCATTCCTGTCGCTTCTTGAAGAGCATAAATCAGTAATAAATATGCCCCAGTTGGCACGAATCGTTACTATTTGTTTTACTTTAATCATATTCTTAAATAATTTCCTTACCTTCTTTCCGGGAACGAGCTCGGTCTTGGGTAAAAGTTGCTTGTCCCGTCTGCTTGCCTATCAATGAATTTCTGGTGGCTCAAGTTGGTGTCATCCCGCGCCATGCTGTTCTGATTTACATTTATAAGACCGAGTAAGGTCAAGGCTACCCAGGATTCCATGCCGGTGGTGCTGTGATTTATATTTGTGAGTTGAGGGTAGCACAGGGTCATGGGTATGGGTCACCGCCTTGACCTTAGTGCACTGATTTACATGGCTAATGATGGTGACACTAATGATCACACCACAGTTGTGTGATATGTGAAGTGGCTGGAGCAAGGTTAGTAAATTGGGTTCAAATTAGCGCCTAATTGCCTAGGTTCGAACAAGTGGTCCTAGACTTCTAGCCATTATATTATTATAATTCTTTCATATCAAAGTATGCTCTTGATATGAGTTCAATTCTCTTATCTTATTAGGAGTAAATTTCTAAAAATGTTTTTAGTAACATCTAATTATAAATTAATGAAAATAGAACGATTGAATAAAACGTAATAATATGTATTCCTTATTAAAAGGGGTTTTTTTTTTTTTTTTTTTTTTTTTAATATTCAAGACACAAATAATTTAAAAATTACTCTTAATAAACATCCTTTATCAAGTAAATCTTTCTGTGCCGTGAAATTATTTTAAATTTTATTAATGACTAGCTTTTTTTCCTTCTATTTAAAGAAAATAAATTAGAAAAATAAATATTGTAACAATACAAAGCAAAAAGCAATGATGTTTAAAATAAACTTTAAAGGTTGTGTCAGTCCTAGGTTTTAAAGGTAAAAATAAAAAATGAAACAAAATAAAACTATTTAAAGCTTTTAATGCATTAAATATTCTTAAAGAAAGTATATTTTCTTCCCCATTTACTTATTTTAAAATATATTATGTATAATTTATATATATTTCGGTTTCTTTTCTTCGACATTTAAAAAGAGATTAAATATCATAAGAAATTTTTGTCAGAAAATTTTAATATTTTTAATCATTAGAGCGATCGTTAGCGACCTTCTTACATTTAACAAAATATGCATCTTGTCAGTCTGTTTGTCTGCCTGTCTGTCTCTATCGTTTACGTGTCCGATAATAACTTGAGTAAAAGTTGACCGATTTAGTTGAAATTGTATTTCCGTGTGTCTTTTACTAATGATCAGGTTACACAGGACAGCGATACACGTCAAAGAGTTCGCACGTAACCCACGCGTAAACGTGAGCTTAACGTGTCTTTTCTGACACTACTTTTTTAAATAGAAACGAGCCGATGATTGGTGATTGGTTGCTTTGTGAATAAACGACACGTGGTTATTTGTTAACTGTGACTGATTTTATATTTAAACAATATGCTACTTGATTCTATAGCGAGAGCCAATGTTCCACAAAATAGACTCGTGTCGGCTCCGTGAGCAGATCACTCGGCGGAGGTGAACCCTCGCCTCAGCACCTTCTCCTAGACCGGTACAAATGCATTTAATACGTTGCCTACTTTTGTAATGCGAGTATTTACCTCACTTTCCGTCCTGACTATTAAAAAACTCCTAAGTAGGTAAATTCTATATAAGCTGTTACAAAATGTTTTCCTTGGTTCTAATTGAATGCTGGCTTGCCATGAGAGAACCATTGTTTTGGGTTTGTTGTGGGTTATGGCTAAGCTTTGTATTTCTTCTTTCCAGAGCGGAGAGGATTAAGTTGTTTTTGGGGTTTCTCCTGACTGTCAGCAAAAATAATTAAATCATAAGCGTATACAAGAACTTCAATTTCTATCGTTTAATACTTGAAGTAGTTTGGTAGAATAATAAGAACACTGGTGTAAAGGGGAGAATAAGAAATGTAGAAAAAGTTAAAATATAACATTATACAAATATATATTATGAGTATGATTTGAGCAATATTATTACTAACTAAATACTAACTAACTTGAACTAACTTAAAAGTAATCGACTACTTATTTATGTGCGAAATGTTTGAGCCAACTCAAAGTGTTTCCGTGAAGCCAAAGTACTATTACGGCAGCAATAACTAAAGCCAGAAAAGGTTTTTATCTCAAATTTATTCACAATATTCAACAACTATAAATTATATATTTCTCTCCTTCCTTCCCTCTTCTTCTTGTTCGTTGGAGAGCTTCTTATTGTTTTAAGAGGTAAAAGAAGTTTTCTTGGCTACTCTTCTAAACTCTAAAATCAAACTGGGAATTAAATAAAGTAAATAAATATATAAAATAGACTGCCAATTAGTGTGGCACATAGCTTCCTCGCATCCTATCATGTACTATATTGTTATATTAACATTTAAATGATTGTTTTATTACTTTATTGTTATATTGTTTATTGTGTTAAAACTATTAATAGTTTTAGTGATCTTTAACACTTCATAGCGGTGTCGCTGTTGGTTTTACTAAAAAATTGTATTTTAAAAAAATGTATGTCTCATTGAATAGATGAAGTTAGAATTTTTTCCTGACCTAAAATACCAATTTTAAATTTGAAGTTCACGTTTACGCGAGCGTTGCTCGTGAACGCTTGGACGGATAACGTTGTCCAATGAACTCGTCCTGGGCATTGGTAAAATGAACATGTCTACCAAATTTCGTCAAAATCGGTCGACGTTTACTCAAGCTATCGTCGGACGTTTCATAATTTGCGGACACACAGACCGACAGACAGACACGAAACCAAAAATGTTCCCTGATGTCTGAAACGGATTTCTGTATTGGAATTTTTAAAATCGGAGGCATAAAAGATTTTCGTTCTCAAAAGTGAACACAATGCTTCCGTTACCTTCGGTAAGCTCAAGCAGTAATAAAGAATAACGAAACTAAGGAGCAACTATAAGTAACATGTGTATGTAATGTATCGCGTCAGTCACATAAAGTTTTAAGTGTTGGAACATTTTTGTGACGGATTTTGTGACGTTCGCAGTTACGGTATAATTAATGTTGTTGCGAATAATGATAGATTTTTTGCAGTGGATTTATGAAAACTCTGTCTTCCGTATTTGAAAATAGGTTCATGCAGTTTAATAATATGTTGATTTTTTTTTTTTTTAATTTCAAGATTATGAACAATAGTTTAATAAAATAATGTCTTAATCCGAGAATAGAGAATCCTGTACCGTTGCAATAGCGTTTTCCATTTCCCTGTAAGCTCTTATAAAACTATTTGAATCGTATAATTAACTCGTTCAAGCCATGAATTTAATCCTAAGCAGTTAACATTTGAACAATTATCAAATTAAATAGGTAACTTTCACTGTCCCGTTTAGATATTCCTCGGGTATAATCTCACGTTTAGATAGTGAAACCAAGGCCTTGCAATTACCCCTTACCTGACTATTACCTGAATCCTCGACTGACATTAAACTTGCTAACTATACCTCAAAGTGAATATTATTATCTCACCGACATCATTTAACTCGCATTTATATGCTAATTTAATAAATTAAGTACAATTTAATTCTTGTTTATGTTCCACTGCTCAATTGAAGGCATGTTAGATCGTAAAATCAAAAATTCTGACTGGTCCCAATTATTTTATTTCTACAATATAAAAATAAATTATTCATATGATATTTCAATTAAATTAATTCATTATCAAATAAATTATAATATACTTATTAATTTTATTTTATTTATGGCATTACATTAAATTATATGTAATTATCGTAATAATAATAGTTGAATAATTTAAATTAATAGTACATGTACATTAAAGTACATATAGTACATGTACATTACATACATATAAAGTACATATAGTACATGTACATTAAAGTTTCCCGCAATTGAGTTATTTATTATTTTATTTACATGGACCCTGAACCCGGATCCCTGAGCACTATTTGACTATTCATAACCAATTGATTAATTTTTATGAGTTTTTGTGTCTCCACCTACCTCTCAATTCGTCAGCACAATAACTTAAAAAAAAAAATTATCGACATTAAATTAACTATAACAAAATGTATCTTCTATTTGGGAATTCTGCTATTTTGATACATTTTCTATTGGGTTTTTGGCTGTCTAAAATCCTTTATTTTTGAGTGTGAATTATATTTATGTTCTTGTTCCGTAGGCTTAAGGCTGGTAATAAATACTGCAAGCATATAAATATCTGTGCTAGTAGTATTAAGGTCCTAATACTAGTACTAGGAAAGGTAGGACTAAACCCTTTTTCGAACCTAGCAATTAGGCCTTAATTTAAGCCTATTTTACTATCCCTTCAGTAAAGAGTCCAGCCACTTTATTGAAATCAGACAGTTAGTCTTTAAGATCTGTTGGTTCGCAAAAATTGAGCGACAGACAGACACGGAACCAAAAATGTTCATCCATGAGCAAAAAAATGAATCATACTTCGGGGTGAAATCTATAAATTAATTTTAGTTCTGAATGTGGGAGTGCTATTCCCCCGAAAACTCTGAAAACATGTATTTCTCGAAAACGGTTCTGACGATTTTGTTTAAAATGTAGTCCTCTCATATGCAAATCTAAATACAAAAGTCGTTTAGCCGGGGAAAATCCTCTAAATGCGGATGGTGAGAGGCCGGTTCGTATCGCCGACGGGGAGGAGTGATTTTTATGGCACTTTTTGATATAATGTTTAATAATAAGTGATTGCTACCAGGAAAGATGAAATTATAAACACTATACCGAGTAACTGGACTAAGTAAATTATGTACCCGTAAAAGTGAGAGTGTAGTACGAGTAATATGGGACAGATTTTGTTTCTTAATTCCTGGACTATATCCAATTATCTGAATTTCCGCGTATCCGAATCGGCCGGATCTCCAATTAATTCGGGTGAGTTCTTCTGCAAGTCGTTTTCCCCAGAAACATCTAGTTTCTGAGATATTTATAGAAATATATTTAATTGCAAAGGGTGAGAGAGGTAACGTTCGATTCTCCTCCAGAGAGGACTTGCTTGTTTATTAAATTTTGATAAAATGTTAAATAAATGTAATCGTGAAACTTCGAAAGAACTTACCAATGGAAACATTTTATTATGAAATTATTTTGTTTAGTATGAGAGTTGTGTCGGACAGGTCTTTTTGTAAGGGCTTTTTGTAAGATAATTGTAAGGGCAGTTGTCCCGAACTGGTTCTAGAACAGTCTGTGGCCAGTCCAGTTGAACAACCCTTTCACGCTGGAATACAAATTGTCGCGGCAGTAGACGTCGAGAAATGGCCGAGTGCAGTGAGTATCTTTTGGTTGGCACAAACAATGACAACGCTACTGTCCTGCTTTGTTCACACGGTGCTAATTGTCGCACCAATGCCCCCACCACCCGTAATCCAGGTGGTGGGGGCAACTGGGCGTAGTTTTTTGTCATCAGTCTCTCCTCGAGACAAAGACTTGTCAGGGCAATAGGCTAGGACAAAAGTGTTGCCAAGAATTTAATGCTAGTAAACTGTCTTCTGAAAATTGTCTACAAGTGACATCGTGGAACCCCGGCTTTATAGCTGACCTTGCTGGTCAAGTTAAGACAAACACGAAAAATATACAATTTTTAAACATCAGTCATTTTATAATTTTTTTTGAAAAACTTAAAATATAAAGATAGGCTTTCTCTTAACAATATCATTTTTAATTTGAAATATTTTTATTTATTTAACATATAATGGTCGTTATTTTTGAAGAAAGAAATACATTGCCCAAATGGATACTGTTTAATAAATGGATACATTTGTTTAATATTATAAATATATATACTTGGTAGCTTTTTTTCTTAATGAGAATGAGTAAGCTGTATAGAAGGTACTTCTACGAATTTTCCATTTAATTTTGAATAATTCATTTAGGGCTTCTAAACCTATTCGTATAGAGTCTATAGAGTCTATCTCTAAACCGTATAATTTAGTTATCCTGATGGTCGTTAAAATAATAATGGAAATTAAATTTTAAAACGTAGAGAGCTCTTTACTTCTTTATAGTTATAAAAATATAAAATTGATATTATACAATTTTTAATAGTATTAAAATTAAATGCATATATATTTTCTCTATTTTTAAATTTGAATAAGCATATTAAATTACATGCCATCAGTCATATTGCTCAGTCATATTTCTCAGTCATATTGCCCCAAAAGGTTTATAAATTTAAAAATAATACAAGTATACTCTATCCAAACCTAATTATATAATTTAAATGTCGTATTATGCAGTGCATATATTTGAATATTTATTTGTATCTCTCTTGTATTTTATTATTCATCGAATCAAATTCCTTATAACTATGTATTATTTTTAATGGCTATTAAATCTATTTGATCCCTTTTGATTTGTTTTTTCTTATAATTATTTTTAAGTTTAATAGATATTGATGGTTCTAATAAACTTAATTTAATTTAGATTAAAATTTAATTTTCTTTCGGTGTGGTCTGTGGTCAGGGAAGGTGTGACTTACCTAAATTATACTGATTAAATAATTACTTGATTTACATCTAATTTTAAAGGTACTCTCTTTCAAAATATGAAAAACATTGTATATCAAGAAATTGATTTTATCTCCCCTAAAACTAAACAAAATGTAAAAGTTAGAAAAAATATTTTTTGAAAACGGTTTTGACGGTTATGAATTAAAAAAACCTCTATTTTATAGACTATTTAAATAAAAATCTAACATATATTTCGTTTTCCGAAAAATAAATCTGATTTTTCTGAAAATCGAAGTGTAAACAAATAAAAGAGTTTACAAATTGATAAAAATAGATATGATTGAATTTAAAACCGCAGTATTATAGTATATTATGTATAATAGTTTTGTTGAGTTGAGGAAGTTTTGTTCTAGTCTGTCGTATTGATTATTTACTACGTTTTTATTAGCTTGCTTTCTTGTTTGTTTGTCCGGTACAAATCTGGCAATCGATTTCTAACTAACTTCCCGAATAGCTAGACATTTGAAAGTTTTAGCATAGCTCAGAACACGATGGCAATGCATTATTTTAATTCTATTAGCTATCTTTCAGCAGAATTTAATTGGTTTTTAGCAAATTTTGCTGTATTGAATGTAAGTTCGGAAAAAATCCGCAAGTTATTTGATTTGTTTTGCCATGTCCCATATTTACGCAATCTTCATTTTGACGGGTTTCAAATATGTGATTATAAATAGAGATAAACATTGAATAACAGCAGAACTGGAAATATATCGATTATATTATTTCAAATATATCGATAACGATAACACGGTTTAGATTTGGTGTTGGGGAGATCCGTTGTACAAAGATTTGTCTTTAAATTTTTAAATTTGTCCTTTAGGTTTAAGATCAGCTCTCTAGATGGTTGTCATTTATGTGAAGTAAATAAATTCGGAACATTTTTTTTTTTTTTTTTTTTTTTTTTTTCACTAACATTATACATTATATAACAATAACAATTATATTATCAACATTACATACGATTCAATAGAAAATTCAAAAACGTAGTATATAAAAGGTTCTTTTTATCTTGAAATACTTTCTTATATACGTAGCTTATATAAAGCCATTATATTATAATGGCGCGAAAATTAATCGATTTTGAGATTTTTATGGATTTTCACTCACGTTTTGAGGTCCCCTGATTCCAAAAATGTAGTTTTTAATAAATGTCTGTCTGTCGTCTGTGCAAACTCGTAACTATACCACTGGGCCGATTTTGACGAACTTTGGTATACATGTTCAGAAAAATCATACTCATAGGCGAAATCAATAAATAAATTTAACCTTTAAATATAGGGGCGCTACCCCCAAAATCTCTGAAAAAATGTTAACGATTCGATTACTTTTTTTTATAAAAATGTAGTCTATTGAAATATGAATCTAACGATAAACGTCGTTTTCCCGGAAAAAAATCTAGTTACCGAGATATTGATGAAAATAAATTTGATTTTTTTGAAAATCAAAAACTAAACAACCACCTGAACGCTTTTCTTTTTTCTTTTTTTTTTAATAAAAAAACACAATAATTAAGTGAGATATTATGGAATTTAAATTCAGTATCACATCTAAATGAGAAAATTTGTCTGAGATGTCTCTGACCGATTTTTTCTTTTTCTATTGCTTGTAATTTCTTGAATTAACGCAATCATTTCCTCCAAATGCCTACATAATTAAACTAAATTTGTTTCTATTGAAAACCGTCCTACTGAAATATATAATAGCTCTATTATTGGAGCGTTGAAATGTCTTGTTGGGAGTAACCATTTCAAGACGTTAAACTAAATATTACAGTGGAACTGATGGAAAAGTGAAGACTCTTAAAGGGATACAAGGGCATGCCGAACGAATAACTTTTGAATCTGAGATTTGTATTCCCTTAGTATGATATTTTGATTTCTTGCAGCTGCTTCTGTAAATAGGAATATTGTTGTTACTTGTTTAAAAGGTCACGAATATCAAATTCTGAGTAGAGCAAAACTGGTATTTAACTAAAGAAGTTTCAACTCAATAACGAATTATTCTCAGGAATAGTCTTAGAGAGGAAGGATCTTTTACATTTCTCTCTGAGGCTATTTTAACCATAATTATCATTTCTCTGCCATTGACATTCCTAACTCAATTCAAGAATAATTTTAATCATTATTACAACTGTTCTACCTTTCAGATTCCTCTGTAAGTCCTAGGTGTTAAATGTACTTTTATTCAATATTTATATTATAAATTCAATCTACTCTTCAAGTTGTTTTTATCCTAATGATCCCTGCTATTGCCCTAGTTTCCATATATTTTTTACTACGTTTTTATTAGCTTGCTTTCTTGTTTGTTTGTTTGTTTGTCTGTCCAGTACATAACTTGCAATCGATTTTTATCTAACTTCCCGAGTAGCTAAACATTTGAAACTTTTAGAATAGCTCAAAACACGATGACAATGAATTATTTTAATACTTTTAGCCATCTTTCAGCAGAATTTAATTAGTTTTCAGCAAATTTTGCTGTATGGAAAGTTAGTTCGAAAAAAATCCGCAAGTTATTTTGTTTGTTTTGACATATCCCACAGTAATTACAATCTTCATTTTGACGGGTTTCAATTTTGTGATTTTTAATTAAGAGGTAAACATTGAATGACAGTGAAAATGGAAAAGTAAACAAAGAAATAAATTAATTGACGAGTGACACCCAGGTTTGTTTACACTTGTGTTCTAGGTATAGGTTTAATTTTTCTGCATCTGTACTTCTTTACTTGTACACATTTTTCTTTTTCTTCTCTTACTGTCCCTACACAGGGGCATATCAATGGCACGGTTTAGATTCGGTGTTGGTGAGATCCGTTGTACAAAGATTTGTCCTTTTATAGATTTAATATCAGTTCTCTAGACGGTTGTCATTATAATATGAAATAAATAAATTCGGAAATATATGTATTTTTTTTTCACTAACATTATATATAACCATGACAATTATATTATCAACATCACATATGATTCAACAGAAAATCTTGTAATTTACTTTTAATAATCAGTCTTTTATTTTTAATATTTCCAGAAAAATATGCATTTTATCTTTAATGTAAAATTAAACATAAACTGAATATTGCTGTTTTGGTATAATCCTATTCCCCCTCCCAGTTTTGGTGCAGGACAATAAAAAACAGCAACAAAAGAAACTGTGACTAGAATAATTACAAGCTTTTAATATTTATAGTTCCAGTAGGAATAATTCGCGTTTGATACAAATGAGAATATTTGTACCCTCTACAAATTTGTTAGTTGTAAGCTTCAACTGAGAGGTTTTTCTTAGTTTCTTAATAATTTATTATCTCCCCGTTATCAGATTTGCTTAGTTGCTTGCCAAAATTTCGTATTAGAGTCTTTTCTTTCGATTTCCCTTTCCGGTAGCAATAAAATGCAGCCTCTCGAGGAAGATTCTTGGCGGTTAAAGCAACGAACGAAAAAACAGGGAGAAGTTTACTTTGCCTGTATAAATACACTAAATATCGGTATTGCATTATTAAAATTATGATAATGAGTCGGTGGAGGTTTAGTCGGGGAGGTGCCTGTTTGTAATCATTGATTTATTCTCCAGTTTGTGGATACTAGAAGTATGCTAATGGTTTCGGCCTTCGTGAATCCCATAAAGGCAAAATCTAGACTCTCGAAAACCATTATTTAGATTTATTTTTAGGGATCGGGGACCCGCCTAATATCTCTTATAAGGGTTCAAACCCTTCTACCTCCTCTCTCTTCGATATATTTTTTTATTTTTATAAACGTTTAAAACGGTCCTCTGATACATGTAAATTCGATTATATTTGTTGCAATAAATAACGATAATATATATTTTTTTTTTATCTAAAATCGAATTTATTTGATAATTGTCAACCTCTAACTATTATTTTTTTTAGATAATAAATAATCCTTTAATGGGTACTTGCATTATTATTAAAGACGAATAGTTAAATAGTTTATCATTGTATATGATAGAAACTTCAAGAGGAAAAATAATAATAAACGTCAAACTTAAGTTAAGGCAATTTTCCTGAATTTCCTTTGATTTGCGTTTCTGCCTTAGGTTGAACGATAAAATAACAATAATTGTTTAATTTCTCAAATTTATATCAACAGTTATGTTTATGAAGTAGTAGTAGTAATCTAGTACTTTCTACTAGACAGGTAGGACGAACCACTTTTTCGAGCCTATAATAATAATAATAATAGCCATTTATTAAAGAATTACAGTATCTTCAAATCGGCATTTCGCTGTGGCACCCTTACTCGGGTTTTGAGTTGCCTTAGGTACATAAGCAGAGCACACTAACGCAAACTTAATTACACTTAATTTAACTCATGTATAAAAATATAATATAAATATTAGTATTCACACAAAAAAAAAAAAAATAAATAAATAAATAAATAAATAATACATACTTCAATTTCATAATTTAATTTTTATAAAGCCAGACTTGGCTGTACACATTTTTCATACGCTTCCACTCGTTTCTATCTAGTGCTACTCTCTGCCAAGTTGTTCCCCCACAAGATTTTCTCATTTCATTGTCCCACTTTAAACAAGTTCTTCTTTTTTTCCTTTTTTTTATCTCGGGGATATCAATCTAACATTTCGAACCTATAGCAATTATGCCATATTTTAGGCCCATTCTACTAGCCCCGTGGTGGAGAGTTCCAGCTACTTCACACATCATACATTTGTACATTGTACCGCCGAAGCGAGTATGGTGTGGTGTGGTCAATAGTGAGCTATATTATATAAGCGTTCGTCAAAGCGTGGGGGAAGAGTGCCCCATAGGGGGTATCCCTCGCCCTGCACCGTCCACGATTCATAGATGCAAATCAGAGTATTATGGCCCGGGATCATATTTATGAAGTTTAAATCTTAATCTGGTGACGGCGTCTAAGTGGCACCCAATGCTGGAAGCATTTTCGTGTGGATTAGTTACCTTTATCTGAGCAACATGTACACAATGAGGAAAATCCTCCTATTGAAATGTGGTCATTTTTGGAAGACCTAGTTAGTAGCTCTTTTTTATGAAATAATCCTTAAACTTCTCAATGAGATAAAACTTATTTTTATTTTTATTTTAATATCGAAAGTATCTTAATTCGTGTTTTTTTTAAAGAAATTATAACACACATACATTGTATTATACATTTTTTAGCAATCTTTCCTATCATATGTATAGCTAGCAATACTTCCTCTATTACGGGATCACACCTGTGACATCTTCAGCCTAGTTCTTCCCGCAAGGTCCGCAAGGAGTACCAATATTATTGTAATATAAGGCCACCATAACAATAATTGTTAATTCAAACCGGTTTTGACAACTTCAATTTAAAATCAATAGTTTAATGACAAATGAAATTAGTAATTAATTGAAACAAATATTTATTTAAGGTAATGGTAGAAGCACCCTTAAACAACACCCTTAAACAACATCCTTAAACAACACCCTTAAACAACACCCTTAAACGAATATTTATAAAAAGACATTTCGGTTTTAGTTTGAGAATTAACTGAATAATATTACTTTTTAGCATTATTCGCAATTAATACATTTCTAACACTTGCTAAGCTTTTTCAACCACCATCCTTGTCTGACTTTTTAACAAAAAAAAAAAGTTGTCTCAACTGATATAAAATAATATTAGTGATCATGCTTGACCTTATTTTAACAATAATATTAGTATTTAATATGACAATGTTTGTTTATTCTTTGGCAAATTACATAAAATAAAACTTTGCTCTTCTCTGCATTTGATGTATTGATGGCTTGGCGTTTTAAAAAGGGAAAATTCGACTGTGTATTTTTCATTAGTCTTCATAAGAATCACTCGTGGGGGCCCGAGGAGGGGGGTAGCTCTGAGGCCTCGTTCATTAATTAATACCTTGTTGCTTCTACCCTACCTAAATTCAATTCATTTCAGCACAGGTTAGGGTTTTGTTTTTAGCCTTAAACAACAAATATCCTTTTAACGATTTAAAATACTAATTGCACCATATAGGCCAGTATCGTTAGATACACACAAAAAAAAACTCAATTCGGAAATAATTCCTACAAAAGGTTTTTTTTAATGGCCTCATTTATGTCCCAATATGACTAGGTTTTCCCTCTTGTCGGACCTGTGGAAAAGAAGGGAGGGGGTACAGATGTACCCCCATAAGGGGAGTTTGTGCGGTTTTCCCCTTACATCTTCTAAAATAATCTAAATTTTGAAAAAAAAAATGCTAAGTTTATAAGTTTAAGAGCATTAAATTCTGCGTCGAATGAGACCAAGAGCATATTCTATGGACACTTTGCTACCAAACTACAGTAGGTTAAAGTTGAACCAATTTTCCACATTTACAAAAAAGTTTCGTTTCAACATCAGTTTTTCTCAAATATCTTCGAAAATATCTTGTTTTTCAATAAGTATTCCATGTAAAAGTTTTAGAGCATTAAATTCTACTTCGAATCAAAAGCGAATTTTATGGACCACCCGCTGCCAAGCTATAGTAGATCAAAACTTATTTAGTATTAAGTATATCCATAAATAACTATAATGTAATAATATATGTATAAGTATAATCTTATAAGGTGCTTATACATAAAGCAACTAAGTCATCTCTATTATGCCATCAAATAATTTGCACTAGCCCTTCAGAATTGTTTATATGGAAGCCAACCATAAAATTTTAATAATATAAATCTACTTTGTTTCCTTGGTCAGATTTTATCTACCATTTTATTTTCTTCTATACCTAGTATATAATATACAGAGAAGGTATATTGTGGCGAGAAGGTATTGTGCTCGGTTTTGAGTTTTTGATGGATTTCACGATTTAAAAGATTCAATCACAATGTTAAAATACGCGTTGAGCCAAAACTAGTGAAAAGATTTTGAAAAAATTTGGCATACATGTAAGCTCTAAATTCGAGGGCACTATCGCTAAAAACTCTAAAATAGAATTCTTGAAAACGGTCCTGATTATTATGATTTTAAAAATCTGAAATTTAATCCATTTTAATACGAATCTAACCATAGTCGCTTTCATGAGAAACAAATCTAGTGCCAGAGGTATTGATGAAAATAGATCTTATTTTGTAGAATCGAAAATGAAGTTTAAACAATCACTAATCAAACAAATTTTTAAATTTGATTAAAAATTAAAATACTTAGATATTATTGGAGAAACTGAAAATCACCATTTCATATTCTCACGGTCCCCCAACTCTTGAATAACTAATACCTTATTTGTATTAATGAATAAATACTAACTTATTATATTAGTGAATAATTGCTAGCTTATTTGTATTATTGAATAATTATTAACTTTTTAACTTATTAACTTGTTTTACCACTTACTATTTAATATTAACATTAAGTTTGTTTATTGTGATAAAGGACTTTTTATTTTAATCTAAGTAAATTAGAGTAATAATGTCATTTTTTTAAATATCTTAAATCAATAATAATATAAGTTTTACTGAATAAAATATTGATATTGTATTATTATTATTTTCATATTGCTAGTGAGTCAACTAGTTAAAGAACCAAGTGGAAATATGAAGATTGGAGTTGAAATTCTTAATATCCGCTGATATATCACAGTGAGTTTACAGCCTCGGGCTCGACACCCAGCTCTCATATATAAATCATTGTTTAAATTTCACTTGTCGGCTTCGCCCCCTCCTCTGTTTCCTCGTCCCCAGGGTACCGAGGGATTTGGCTCGCAAATGATTTATGGTTATTTCTGTTGTGCAGATTCTATTTTTTTTGGACTCTACTTTCTGACTGTGAAAACTCGAACGCTTCATTACATTTATTCCGGCTCTTTTACGCGTTATACACTGAGGAAGTTCTTTATTTGCATTTTTTTAACATTGAAAAACAATAATTTTTTCGTACAATTATCCCCCTCCCTCTCTTTTTCCCTTCCATGTTGTTTTTCTTTCATTTAATGACGTCACGTTCAACTTTTTCAATTCAATATTGTTTATGTATTTTAAAACCATCTGCTGTAAAAGCTTCTTTGTCCTTTGTCCCTGTCATAATATTATTCCAGGAATCATATTTTATTTATTTTAACCCTGTTATATATTAGGATTAATTTATTTTTACCTTTTTATTTATTGAGGTATTGTCATATATATTTATATTATGATATACAGTAAAAGTTTTTTGTTTTTTTTTATCGTATTGTTCTCGGTTTCATATTTTAATTATTTATTTCAAGCTATGTACTATTACATCAACGTAGCACGATTTGCGAGTTTTTATATAAATGATAACATAGCTATGCTCGCACACACATATTTTAGATACATAGCGATTTTTGTGTATATTTTAAAATGCAGTACCTATCCTTATTTATTTTTCATTCTCAGAAACAATTTAACATAAACGTACAAAGATTGCACTTAAAACATATTTATGTTGTGTTGTATTTTTTTATTGAAAAATTAAGTATTTGCTGGAATTAATAAATCTTTTGTTTATGGGTAGGAGTTTTATTAAAGTAAATTAGATTGAGGAAAGTCTTATATTTAGGACAACACATACTTAAAATGTAGACACATTAAGGCTAGTTTCACACTGGCTAACTTTCGTCGCCGTTGCGCGTGACTGCGACGTTTTTATGTAACGCTGAACACCAAAATGTATAGCTCATAACAAGAGCTTTCACTCGCAGAAATGTTACCGTCGGCCGCTACAGCGACAGTCGTCGCCCTGTGTGACCCCCCCCAACTAGAATTAATAGGTTATCGCTTCCAAGATTACTTAAGGTTGAGGAAGCATTGTGATTATTCTGAAGAAAGATACATTTTATGTCTCCGATTTCAAAAATTCCTGGCCGAAAACCCGTCTACTCCAGGAAACAATTTGGTTTCGAGTTCGTAGGTCTGTTGTTGAAAATGTTGGCGAACCACCGTATCTTACACAAGATATTTGGATATTTTATCGAAAGTTGCCCACAGATTGTCCCATATTAGTTTCATACCGTCTGCGCAACTTAAATATTGCTTACTTGATCCAATTATTCAAGTAAAAACCATAATTGTCGTCATCAAGGCAGAATTTAATATCAAACATTCTAGTAGACAAAGAAGTAATAAACTCTGCTCATATTATTCGTTAATTTTTGAACTTCATAATATAAGGGCTAATAAATAACGTGGCAACTAATTAGATCAAATTTAATTTAAAATAATTGTTATAGAATTTTATTAACCAAAGACAATTTTATTGCACACACATAGTTAAATAATATAAAAAAGTAAATTATGTTTTAAAAATATTAAAATTGAGAAATATTCTTATATTTAATAGAGAGAGAAAAATGTCAGGAAATTAGCGCCATCTACGATTATGTGTGTCGCGGAGAGCAAGGAATTTTTGGGTCATATTTGCATAATTGTGGATCCAAGTTAATTTTTTTGTTAAAAAAAAATTAGTTTTGATAGAGAATTCAAAGAGATTCTGGCCTTTTTATTTTATATATGTTCGAGGGTAAATAAAAAATCAATTGCCAACCATGTGCCGCCCGGCACATGGTAGCAGACCTGTAATAGATCGACACGGACAGAATTAACGAAGAAAGAATACTTCAAGAAGGAGAACATAACAATAAAAAAAAATTATATTAAATTATAGGAATCAGATGCAAGCCTGCAAGGCCTATTAAAAAACGACTTATTAGACTAGGAGATAGAATACTTGGAGGCAAATGACGTTAATATTTTGACATTGATAAATAACTAAAAAGGTTATTACAAACGGTATTTGGACATAAGACAGGAAATTTGGAAAGAGAATGAAATTGACAGAATCGATCAAGAGATGAAGGAAGACACCAACATTACTACTAAAGAACGATAATATTTTAGTTGACATTAATGAAATTGAAAAAAAAAAAAATTTGATAGATGAGAATGACAAGAAAATAAATGACTTTTTTTTCATAATTTTTGAAATAAAATATAATTAGAAAAACTTTCAATTGTCAAAATTGTATGTATTTTAATAGAATTAATATACCCAGGAGATAGCGTGCAAAAAAGTGTTGGACTAGCATCAAGCTAGAACTTTGTGTACTGTTAATTTTTTGGTGTCATCCAAGAAAATGCGGTCGGCAAAGTTCGTCGGCGGTAATTCTCTCCCATGGTCCAGAAACCGAATTGATGACACCGGCACTCTACATAACCTCTAAAACTGATTTACAAATCGAAAAAATATTAATATATCGGATTTAAAAGTATTGTGGAGAGAAAGACAAGCAATTAATTAACAATTTTTGGAAAATGTAGATAAATAGTCCAGAGATAGCGTGCAAAAATGTCAGACTGACAACAAGCTAGAATTTTGTGTATAAGTTAATCTATTAAGAAAATGTGGTCGGTTATGTTCGTCTGCGGGACATAGCTTGGCAATAGGCATCCGAAAAAACAAACCAGTGGAGAGCAGCCATGTCCCGCCAATTATGGGGGACAATGTGATTTTTTTGATCCAGTGTACAAAATTAGTTAGTTGACCGAAAATCAAGTTGATCTTAGTTTGCCTCTTGATAGGTGTCCACTTTGATGTGATATTAATATCGAATTCATATTCTAAAAAGGCACTAAAAGATTTACTGGTACTCAAATTTATAGCTTGATGTTAGGTATGGACGCTATCTATATAAGGAATACCTAAAATTATTGGAGAGAGAGGAATTAGACAAAATAAAAATGAACATTACAAACAAGAAAATATGCCTCGATAGATGGTGTCGATAGAAGACTGGAGTTGTAACTAAGAGTTGTAGGAAAGGTGGAGGTAGAACTATACCAATGGTCATCTTCAGCTGTTCTTGTCCCCTTAGAAGTAGACGCACAGGATGAGGAATAAGACCACGACAACCAGGCCTTGCCATGCGAACAGTCATGGACATGGACGTAATGATCCACTGCTCTGGATAGTGTCGCGTAGCAGTGACAACTTTAGTATTTATTTATTTAATTTATCATTTTGTAATGTTCACATAATTGTGAAAAGCAAGTTAATTAAGTTGTTAAAGTGAAAAGCAAAGTTAATAGTACATTACGCGTCGAGTGCGGAAAGTAGCATTTTGCATGCGAGTGTGGAGTTTGCACCCGAGCGACAGCGAGGGTAGTAAAACCACACGAGCAATGCAAAATGCCGTTTTCGCTCGAGTTGCGTACCGTACTTTATCTACGATTGTTAGATTTAAATAATAAATACAGAAAAAATAAACTTCCTGTATACAAGTTCGTATTTCTCTTTTGATAAAGATAACATTAATTCATTAGTTGTATTTTGTGCCGAATTATTTCGGGAGGCGTATTATTCTCCTCATATTCGTCATAATCATTTAAATCACTCATTGATTTTCACAAAAACTCAATATAAAAGTTACTTTTATTAAACAAAATGCAAATTAATCTTGTTAAATGTAAACAAACTCGCTAATCGTGCGTAAAGCTGAAGAATTCCTCTTCTTTACCGCACTAGTGTGGTAAAGAAGAGGAATTCTTCAGAACTATGAGACGCGCATGCGCAATGAATACAAGTACGTAAATAATCACTTTCTACGCATCTAAACAGAGATAAAATGTTTATATTTCGTATCAATCGTAGATAAAATAAAATATTAGTCTTGTTACAAACTCTAATACAATATAAATGTGTAGAAAATATTAAAGTGTATAAAATATAGAGCATATTGTTATTAGTCTTGTTGTACAGGTTTCGTTACTGTGTTATTGTGCAAATGTGTAGTTATTTCTTCAGTATTGTAATATCGACAAATAAAAGAAGTTAATAAATACTGAAAAATAAAAGTTGTATTGTATTGTACGAGTTATTTATGTTGTTGGCATAGATTGAAATCCCACCGAAAATTAAGCTTATTCTCAACTCTCAACTAGGTCATGAAGTTGGATAACATATAACATTATATAAAAAGATTTATGATTCCTGTTAGATACTTCGTTACTAACTTGGCCGTGTATTTGTGAAAAATAAAAAAAATTGCAAACTCTCTATGTACTATAAAATTCATATTCAATAAATACTCAATTTTCAATTTTGCTTTTTGAACGATGTTATTGCTGCACGAATGCAGTTATATAAGCTGTAGATTTCCCAAAGGAATTCGGTAAAATTAACACGGCTGTTGATTGGATTGCTTTTGTTCATGTTCAAAATACGAATTAGATAATCTTTGTTGCATTTCATGACAATTTTATTAAGTTATCTTTATCTATAGTTGTAAATAAACATTATGGAAAAAATATCTTATCTCTTTTACATATTGTAAATCTTTATCGACATTTCTGTACTCTATTTAAGTTTTCTGTTTTTTGCAGTTAGTTTGTTAATTATATTTTTACTTTCTCATATAAAGAGAAAGTATTGTGATGGCGCGAAAATTCGATTTTGAGATTTTGATGGATTTACACGTTTTGAGGTCCCCTGAGTCCCCCCCCAAAAACTCTGAAGTAACATGAAAAAAAAATATTTCTCGAAAACGGTTCCGACGATTTTTTTAAAAAAATTCTAAAAAGTAGTCCATTTGAATACGAATCCAACGATATAAGCCGTTTTCCCGGGAAAAATCTAGTTCCTGAGAAAATAGCTTAAAACGCGGACGGAGAGAGCCCGGGTTCGATTCCCCGCCCAGGAGAAGTTATTTTTATAATAAATTTTGATGAAATGTTCAATAATAATTAAATGTACTTACGAAAACTAATAAATGGAAAACACTGGGCTATGTAATTATGAACTCGTATATGAGAAAGTTTGTCTGAGTATTCTCGGACCGATTTTTTATTTAACTTACGGCAAGCTCGTTTCAAACTGAAAAAAAATATACTTATTTCAATTATTGTTTTGTCTTTTATAAATTGATCAATTGTGATGATAGTAAGGGAAGATAGAAAGACTATTTATATGGAGATACTATATAGTAAAGTTATAATAATAAAAATAAATCTTATCTAGAAAAAGAGGAAGAGAACGAAAAGAAGAATCCTTTCTCCCCGTATTTGAAAAAGAGAAGAACATTCTCAATTTACATCGTAATCTAGTGACGAACAGATTATCCGAAACCGTGATAAATCCCATTAAATTTTTCCCTTTTTTCATTCGCCTTTTCTCAACTTCTATGAATACTAAGAGTAAAAAATGAAATTGGCCTGGAAAAATTGGCTTGAGAGAAGCAGGGAAAAAAGTAAAATAAAACGGGAATTTCTTATCTTGGATATTATTCATTAGCTTGCAATGAATGCAAGTCTCGAGTTTTACATTTCAAATTAAATTTCGTATTCCTTATATATATATTTTTTATTTTCCTTTCTATTTTTTTGGTAGTCCTTTTCCGAAAGGAATTAAAGAAATTAAGAATGAAAATTCAATTTTCAACTAGCTACTTCATTTCTCTGTAGTGATGCTTTTAGAAAACGAATTTTTTTTTTTTAATTTTTTATTTTTCTTAAACTTTATATTTCAATTTTAATTTTGTTAAAGAGAGAATTATATTATTTAATTATTTCGTTAACCTTGCATTTTGATTATTCCTCTTCGCCTGTTTTTTTTTTTTTTTTTTATTTCTATGAGTCGTAACTAATTAAATCAGCAGAAATAAATTATGTCGAGCGTTAGTTTTTTCTTTTTTTCTTTTTTTTTAATTGATGACTCAGAAAAAAATTATTTATAGCATCTGTATCTTTCTTTAAAATTCCATTACAAGGAAATAATTCAAACTCTGACAAAAAACAGACTTTATTATTCTGGTCTGTCTTAAGGCCGCCATACACGATCAAACACTTTTCGCAAACCTAATGTCGGGCAAATTTAGGCCATACACGTAAAACATCATGTTTACGCATAAATCAAACAGCCCCATACCCGGTCAAAATGTTTGCGCAAACATTTTTACCGTTTATGGGGGCTTTTAGGCTACGGTTATAGTGGAAGTGTATTAGGACGAATTCAGCCGTACAATAAAATGCATTGAATGTTACGATAGTATTTCTAGTAAATTTGTATATTTTCTTTTTAATTTTCATGTAGAGCAGGATGGGTAAATAATAAAATGTTATTTCATAATATAATAACGTTATATGCTTAATAATCTACAAAACCCTAAAAAGTACTCTGTTACAAGTACTTCCCTGTGATTTTTATTTAGTGTTTATTAATTATATAAAATTTGTCTTTTAATAATAATTGTAAGAAATTAAAATTAATAATATAGTACTAGATACTGCCATCTAGGTGTGACCAATGGAACTAAAATTGAATAAATGCGTTCAACAATATATTACATATGGCTTTTTTACTCAAAACAATCATTGAAAATGTATTTTAATTCGTCTAAAGATTTTTATAATGTTTAAAATTCCTTATCGATTTTTGTAAAATCTTTTTAAATGTTTAAGGGCACAGTTATTTAATCTTAAGTAATCTTGAGTTACGAAGTAAATTTGATTTTAGACACCTTACATCCTTTAATTATCGTAGAACTTTAAAAAAAAAAAAAAAAGAAAGAATAATGTATAGCTCAAAACTTCCTAATCACACTAGTTTCAAGGAGGACTTATAGTTGTTTGGAACCTGCGTCGTACTAGTTTTACGCTGATGAAAGCAACATTCAGGACACCTCTTTGCTACTCTACAAGTCCTTTTCACCCATCCACTCCCCCCAAAAAAACTTTTCGAAAAAACTCTTTTCACACAAAGTCGAATTCTATTCCAGTTTCTTTTTTTCCTTATTTTCTTTCTCCTTGTCTCTGTCGTCATTCGTCGAACAAGTTTTCCTTTTCAAAATAAATTCCGAAAGCGTTCCAACTATAATTAAAACTTTTTAAATTAACAAAGACTCCTTTTTCGAGTTTTTACTTTGAAATATAGGTCAACCATGATAGTTCCCGTTCTTTCAAGTTTCAATCTTATTCTTCTTTAGTTTTAATTAAACACTCTGTTTCAAGACTGCTTACAATCTAACAGAGTAATTAGTCTTTTTGTTGTTTTGTTAATATTTGTATTAAAAATACCGAAATTTCCAATTTCAATTTATATTTCTACCCTTTTATTTCGTGATAAGAGACGATAAAATTCTGTGGTTAGTTTAATTTAGTCCGCATGGAATATCTTGAAAATCGACAAGCAGCCACTCTTGATTCCTTTAAAATTATGTTGTAAACTGTTATCGCTCCATTGTGAACCTTATGGTTGTGAAATATTTATTAGGCTTTTTCTTATAATTTAATTTATTAGTTGAAGAGTTTATTAGTTTATATTGTGTTTTAGTCCAAATTAGAAATTACAGTTCACGCTGATGTTTCAATTAAAATAATTTTGCATCTGGTATTTGTTGAAGTTTTCTAGGGCAGAAAGTATAAAATCTTTGTCCGTTTGTATCTTAGCTTCTTTGAATGATTGATGTGTTTCAATTTATCATACCAGATTACAAAAAAGAAAGAAAAGCTACTTATTGCGGCTGTTCTTTTCGCGTTTCATTTCGACGTTTTCCCAGCGATCGTATTTTCCAAGTTTCTTCATTGTCTGAAAGTTGGTGCTCATCTTTCGGATTTCCATTTCCTTCGTCGCTACCCGTCTTTAAGTCTTCCCTTTCGGATAAGTCGTAAAATTAATCCCTCGGCGAGTCGAGCCCTACTTTAAATTCATCGAAAAGTTGTTCCTTCGACCCGGCAAGAGTTTAATAATATCCCGCTAATTACGATTCAAGGAGTCGCCGTCTGCGGGGGTGGAGGTGATCCCCGCTGTACCATCTCAAGACGTTTACTTCCCAAGGCCGAAATTACTTATTAGTGTTGCTATCTCATAAACACCGCCCAGGGGGGTCGGCCTCAAGCCGTGTAACTTCGTTAGTTATTCCCCCGGCAGATTGCTACTAGCAACCTTAGTACTCACCTTCACCGTTAAATCCCTGCGACTCGTAACCGCCATTTTGAATTACACGACAAACCCTTTCGTACGGCATAATGATTTTAGATATTGAACATCTCTGACAGTTGTTTCGATTGAACTTGGCATAAATTTTTAAATAACGTTCCAAGCTATGCGCTACCTTTATGCGACGATATTAATATTTCTCTTATTTATTTATTAATTTCGAACTTGTTGATTAAGGCAGGAGTTTCAAAAGGGTCAAGTATTCGGCTGCCTCCACTTCTTGCTTGAATGTAATTCACCTCTAGGGTTTTATGGATTCGAATGAACTCCAAGAATCACCGTTCTGCAAAACCATAGAATTCCATTAGAATTATCTGGCTCCATTATGACCATAAAATTTGAGTTCTCTTTTACAACAAGGATATTAAATGTTGAGCTCCAATTAGAAAAATGAAGCCACAGTAAATTGCTTTTCCGTAACTTTTTTATTTTTTTTATTATTAATAATACCTTTTATTAAAATTTAATATACAATAATTATACAATAATACAACACATAATAACATATTTTACAATGATTTTACACATTAGCACATTTCAGGTTATCTCTCCACTAGAGAACTAGTAACTAATACAGATCTCTACACTAGTAACTAATACAGATGTAAAAGACAGATCAAATATACCAAAAATCTATTTTTATAGTTCTTATATACATGCACTAATAATAATAATAATAATAACCATTTATTGTAAATTACATCATATAAGCACAATAATCATATTTCTTAAATAATAACAATAACATTGGATGTGATTTTACAAATCGGCACTTAGCCGTGGTAACCCTTGGAGGGTTTCTGAGCTTCTCAACTAATGCACTATACCTATATAAATAGTAAAAATATTAAGATTAAGTTTCTTAAATATGTAATAGAACACAATTATACATGATAATAAAGTCAAAGAAAGAATATATATATAAGAAGGGATAGTTAAATCGGCCTGATTTTTTTTAGCTCTAAATAATTAGTTAAATGAAGATGACTGATGTAACAGTAATCATTTTATTGATAATATAAGTGTTAATTTGATCCTGACTTAATGATTTCTATTTTTCAAACCAGATTGTAAATTAAACAATCTTTTCTAATAATTTACGAGTACGCGATATTTTGACTTAAATTAATTTTGGATATTCTAAATTCTAAATTATTGGCCCCATACTGTTAAAGCCAATAAATTATATCTGCTTTTTCAAAAAGCTAATAGTCTAACTATTAATTTACTTGACGGCAATTATTCATAGGACGTAAAGCTCTCTCCCGAGTATATCCTCCATTTTATTTATTATCTTATAATTTATTTATGTCTGGGTTTGAATTCTGACCGTGGGGTTTTTGAATCTGTCTCGAGATCCTTTTAAAAGCCCTAAATTTCGGTCTATATTCAGCCACCACGTTTTATATAATCTAATTGAAATCTGCCGAGAAACCAGAATTAGTCTAATAAATTGGACAAAATGAATGTACTCATAGTCATAGTTGAGCTTTCTCCAATCCATGTTTGTTATCATATTATGTATTAATCAAATATTAATTCAAAATCGTTTTCAATATTTAATTTTATATCGATCAACCTATAAAACAAATAGCTTCAAATCTATTTTTGAATTTGAACTTTAAAAGCATATTGAAATTAATTGTTTGTGCGTTCGCACTAATAGGAATGTATATGTATATACATATATATATAATATATATATATATATATATATATATATATATATATATATATATATATATATATATATATATTGTTTCCGAGCTTAGCGAAGGTAACGGTAGCTATATGATCGTTCTGAAGAACAAATTTGTTTTCAAAAATTCCAACTGACAAAAATCCGTTTCAGAATGTCCGTTGATCAATTTTTGCAAACAAAAACTAGTGGTCAAATTTTAATGAAATTTAGATGGTAGGACATAATTTGCGTCATATTCAAAATCAGTTATATGATAATTGAAATAATATAATGTAATAATGTTAGAGGATATATAAAAAAAAAAAAAACAATAATTTATAACAATTTTAATTTATTTATTATCATAAGAACATAAATATTTTTCATGATTGTTTATTAATAATATAATTATAGAAAAAATAAATATTTTTGTTGGTCCAATACAAGTTTCAACCTTCTGCGCACATTTATTTACACGTATATCTTCAAAATTGCTCATTTGATTTTTATGAAATTTGGATGGTTTGTCCAAAGTAGCCTGCAGATAGCCGTAGATTCATTTTAACCGTTTCAGCTTATTAAATTGGGCTAAATTGATATTTTCATTAATGTAAAATAGCAAATCAATTTTGACAGATTTAAAATCCAGGGGGGGGGGATTTATAAATTTGAAAATAATAGGTTGTCAAAGCATGAAATCATTAAAGTATACAAAATAGGACTCGATGAAGCTATGTGCTATACTAATGGCCAGACTATTTTTAAATGTGTATATGATCATTTATTTTTAAGTGTGTATATATCATAATAAATTTCTGATACAGCAGAATATAATACTTATGAGTTGTTTCTTTACTTTTACCTTCTCAGAAATTTTTAAATAAAATTAACAGAAACCTCGTAATATTAGGTACTTTCCTGAAGAAGATTCTTGGGAGTTGGGCTTCGAGAAGAAAATGTTAGAACCTACTGTTTCTTTCACACCTGGTGACATTACTCCCTTAAAAAAGCTTCTTAGGAGTTTGGTATTGGGAGCGAACATTTAAACCTACTTTTGCTTTCACCCCTGGTAATATTACATCCCTGAAAGAGCTTCTTGGGAGCTGGGTGTTGGGAAGGAAATGTTAGAACCTACTGTTTCTTTCACACCTGGTGATATTACATTCCTGAAAGAGCTTCTTGGGAACTTGGTGTTGGGAAGGAAATGTTAGAACCTACTGTTTCTTTCACACCTGGTGATATTACATCCCTGAAAAAGCTTCTTTAAAGTTGGGTATTGGGAAGGAATTGGCACCTACTGTTTCTATAACCCCTGGTGATATTATTTCCCTGAAAAGCTTCTTGAGAGTTGGTTATTGGGAGCGAATATTAATACCAACTGTTGCTGTCACTCTTGAAATGCCTATTTGTTCATGATAATACAATGTTCATAATTTTTATATAACAAAATATATGGGACCAAAATATTACATTTTTATTTCAAGATGGTTTTTATTTTTGGCCTTATATTTCTAAATTATTTCACTTTTTTCGAATTTCTTTACTCTTGTCTGTGTTGTTGTAATCGATTTTTGATTTTTCAATGATCTCTTAGCAGTTACTATTATATATAAAAAAAAATAGATGTTAAGATTCCGTTGTTACTATGAGGATTTTGTTGGTCTGGATAGTGATTAGACGGTTCCAGCTGAATGGTTCTTGTTACAGAGGCCCGACTTAGACTTACTAACCCCCCTCGCGGTCCAGTTATAAAAGATGACCAGATCCACTTCTACTTGAGTTAGAGTTGGTTTTGCTCAGCACAAAGGGACCAACCACCCACCATATTGAATCAAAAGCAACCTTCTATTGTACAAAGGCTGCAAGAGAGCTCTCTTGAAAATCAATATGACTGAATCTGAACGATAAGAGTTCGGTATCTATAGTCTCTTTCCATAACTCTCCTCTTTGAAATTCAAGTATTTATTTCCATTTTTTTTTATCTATAAAATATTGTTATTATTTCAAAAACTTATAGTTTATTGTTAAAAACTATCGTTTTCTTTGAATACTCGTATAATAATGGTTTTCTCTTTTAATATATCTTTCTTCATTCTAGTCAGGTCGCAACCATGCCCCATCATTTTAGGTAAGACCTCTGCCGTTACGAAATAGCATTTACATCACAATTAAAGTGCTTCCTCTTACTCAACAGTTGGCACTTCTTTAGATTGTTACTCCCCTCATAAAATAAACTGAGGGGAGTAACAATCTAAAGGAGGTATATGAAATGTTCTTCTTTAGACTATTACTCCTCTTCTAGAAACAGAAGTGCGATATTCCTTTGTCCCAAAGTACATTAGACTAAATATCCCTTTGTCTTAAAAGTTATTTAGTCTAAGTCATTTATATTCTAAAAAAACATAGGGGGGGGGGGGGGGGTAACAATCTATAGAAGTACCCAACAGTTTAACTAAAACAACTACTCGTATAAACAATAATAGATTTGTGAAAGTATCAGTTCTTTTAAAAAAAATCACCTATGTTGCCTCAATCTAAAAACAATTTTTATACATCAACAGCACAAGAACTATTAGTTTAAATAAATTATACTCTTGACAAAATGTTAAAACATTAATAGCACTTTGAAATAACCAGATTTTCATCCTGGTCCATTAATCATCGTTGCATCCACACTACATGAAAATAGTATTGTTAGAACAATAACTTGAGAACCAATAATCGAAACGCTTTTAGGTTGTACAGGTGTATTGAATGATAAATTGAAACGATTTTTCAAATTCCTTCGAAAAATAAATCAAAACTTTTGCTTCTTTATAACTTACAATTTTACAGCTGAAAAAAGGCTATGTGTATAATATGATGATCTATAATTTATGATGATTGCTTATTAAACCCTCTACACACTGGCCGACACGACTGCCCGACGGTCGGGACTACGACCATCGGACCCGACAGTTGGCCCGTGTGTAGCGCTGTCGGGGGATGAATTCTGTCGGGCCCGACGGTCGGCCGGTTGGGTCGGCTGGAACATCCGACCACCGACCCCCCACCACTTTTTAGGTCGCGTCGGAGTGTGTGTAGCGTTGTTGGTGGGTCCGACAGTCCTACTTGCACCTTCACCTCAGCTTCATTTCCGTTTGATCAATTTGATGGGACTTTTAGAACCACGCACCACGAGCATCGCTGCTAAACTGGACTAGTAGTCGAGTCGGCTCATTTGGTCGGGGTGTGTGTAGGCAAGACCCCGACATGAAGGGGTGGGCCAACGGTCGTGTCGGACAGTGTGTAAGGGGTTTTAACACAATACTGATCAACCAAGGGATAAATATCTGAGTTTAATTGCTTTGATATTATTTAATGTAAAGAAAATGAAATAGTTTCAGTGAAGTTTATTTTAACAGTGTTGAAAAGGGAAGCTGCCTTATCGTTTTATTTTCGTTCAAATACGTTGGTATTTAACATTCAATTATGGTACATTAAAATTGTATTATTTAAGAAGATAAACTGAAGATTTAAGTTATTCGTTGAGAAACAAATAACTTAAAATTATTAATTAATTTAACTTACTATTCAAAGATACATGAGCTATTTTCCTTATATTAATCGTTAATTTATGTAATCAATAGTCACTCAATTGTGTGAACCAACATGTCTTAAAAACTACTCGTCCAATTATAATGACATTTGAATGATCCATAAATTAGCCCATTGTTGGTCACATATAAGTTTCAACCTTCTATGCCCATGTGTTTCTCCTCCACATGCGAAAAAACATATTATTTACACCTATATCTTGCTCATTAAAACTAAAAAAACTCATCTGATTTTTAGGAAATATGGATGATTTGTCGAAAGTAGCTCGCAGATAGCCCCAGATAAAGTTAAACCACCTGTGCTCATTAAATTTTGCTTACTTGATACTTTTATTAATATTAAAAATCAAAACAATTTTGACATTTAAAAAATCCCGTCAAGTAGTTGCCAGCAAGTTACTAAAAGGGTTTCTTCGGTCATAAGAATTCATAAGTACTTTACTTTTTTTTTTTTCCACAAAAATATGTAATATGTCGCTTTTCATACACCTAAATTATCCTTCATCGAAACATTCATAAAAAATATATATAAAAATTCACTTTTAAGAAACGAGGAGTGCATATTATCCATTACTATTCTCGGTAGTATGTACTAATTTAGTTATTTTAGGGGTATAATGGCCGCCATTTTGAAAAACGATATATTTTTGTGAATGAAATTTCAAACCCTTTATAATGATACCCAACTACGAATTTTTAAATGACAAAAATTTTGGGGCTCCCGAGTTACGGCCCCCTAAAATTTCTCTTTTTTTTAGACCAACTCCCGGAAATTTCATTGGACCACAGAGATATATATATTTATGTGTTTTTGCCCTTTTTTAGAACCTATCCTATAATGGGGTAGTGCAGGGGGGGGGGGGGGGGTACATTTTGGGTTTGTCTTAGTTTTTTGCGGGGTAAAATGACCCGCCATTTTGGAAACGCGATATATATTTGTAATCTACATTTCAATACCTTTGATATGATACCCAACTTGAAAATTACAACAAATATAAAATATTGCGATCTATTCGCAATTGATCGCAGATCGCAGAAATTTGGAGGGTTTAAGTCCGCAATAGTTTTTCTGTTTTTGGGCAAAAAAGATTAACTTGTATACCAAATTTCAAGTCTTATGCTTCTGTAGGTCGGGAGATATACTCCAAGATGCGACGGACGGACGGACGAACTACCAAATGCATAAGGGTTTCTAGGACGACCTCAAAACCCTAAAAAGAAGGGGAAATCAATTACATAAATTAGATGATTATGAGTTGTAAAAGCATAACATCAATAAATTACGTAGTATGCGATGACTCGATGACGTTATGCGCCACACTAATTAGCAGATTATTTTATATTGTATACATTTTGAAATAGAATGTTATGTACATTTTAAGTACACGTGGCTTTTTTTCTTCTTTGTTTTCAACATACATGATATTTACATTACAAATAAGTCCCAACTTTTAAAACTAATTTAAATTTAACGTAATTCCACTTTCCAAAAATCTGTAGATTCCTTTGTTTGTACAATTTACAATGGTCTTTTTCTCTTTATTAAAGCATAATTTGAAAACGAATAAAAGAAGGTTTTTCTTTCTCGCTACGTTAAAACAAAGAAAGAAAAGGTCTGGACATTTCGAGCAGATTTGAAGGGGAAAAGGAAAGTTTTTTTCCCGCTTTCAAAAAAGATCGTAAAATTTTATCAAGGGAAAAGCTTGGTGTATAAAGTTGGCTTAGAGCTCTATGTACAACTAATGCTATCTGTGGTTTGTTCTGAATCCCTCCTACTTACAAAACTATGTCGGCAGACTAAAAACTATTGGGACCACTCTGACGCCAAGTTTTAAAAACATTAAATTGGCTAGTCTGAAAATTTTACAAAATATGCATAATATACGTGGTTATTAGGAAACATGGTAACTTTGTTATTCTATTTTGCTAAAATAATATTATAAAGGGATTTCCTAGCTATCATATTATGCAATTTTGTAATATTCATAATATTTATTTACTGTTTCGCATGGAGTTGGATATACCTTTGGTCATAATATCAACACTGTAATATTCATGTAGTATTTTATTTTATTTATTTATTTATTTATTTTTTTTTTTTTAACAATTACTTATTTTGACTTCATAATATGCGAATTAGGCGGTATTTTAAACCAACAATTCTACATTTATTTATAGTCCAAGAGATAGCGTGATAGGTTAGTTATTCAAATATTACTAAAAATCAACGTGGTCACCTGTCAAGGAACAAACTAACATCAACTTGATTTTCGGTCTACTAACTAATTCTGTACTCAGGATCATGAAAATCACATAATTGGTGAGACATGGCCGCTCTCCACCGATTTGTTTTTTTCAAACGCCTATTGCCAAGCTATGTCCCGCAAACGAACTTAGCCGACCACATATTCTTAATAGGCGCTAAATGATTGACTTTTACACAAAATTCTAGCTTGATGTTAGTCAGACACTTTTTTGCACGCTATCTCCTGGACTATTACACCTATAACTTCAAAAGTACTCATCTGATTATTATGAAGTTTGGATGGTTCGTCGAACGTAGATAGAACCAGATTAATTTGAACTGCCTGTGAGCTTTAAATTTTGCTTAATTGCTACTTCAATTCATGTCAAAAAATCAAAATAATTTTGACATTAAAAAAACGGGGGAAACAATTAAAAATAAATTATACAATATTGACGTGTATAAAAGTATAAAATCAATAAAGTACGTGATAGGGTATGTGGCATACTAATTGTTAGTCTATTTTTATGGGGTATTTTTTATTATTAAACATGAAATTATTTTTTAATAATTTATATTTTATTTTTCCCTAAAAAAATATAAAGTTACCCGTGTACATATTTATAATATAATACATTATTAAAAGACAGTTACGAAAAATAATACATTTTTGTATTATAGCGTTTGGAAGAGACATTTATAAGTGCATAGTTAGTGATTATTTCCAAGCCAGCAGACGTTTTGACATTTAATATTTTAAATGGAAGATCTTTAAGTTCTTATAGCCTTTGCAAAATCTTTTTTAGTTTAACTCCTTGGAGTCCTCGATTCATTATTTACGTTTATACATTGAAAAGATTATTCTAATCTCCTCCTTTTTTATTTTTCTCCATTTATCGTGTTGTTTATTTATTTAAGTATATTTTTACGATTGAAATTAGTATGCAGTCATTGTTCAACGTGTTCTTAATCTAGACTTTTTGCTTATCAATTTTTCCTTTTAAAACATTTTCTTAAGTCCGCTTTTTAAAATCTAGTCGTTGGTTCTATCGCGGTGTTAAATTCAAGCTTTACAAAGCCCTTTTCTTTTCTTTTTTTCTTGACGATATCTTAAAAAGGGTATGGAAAATGCTTAACTTCCACGTTTCTCTTCGCTTCTTTTCTTAGCTGTTGCCCTTGTTAGACTGAAGACTAGGGCATCTTGAGCCAGTTTCAAGAGTAAACAGATTTATGGCTCTGTTGCATCTCCACCCAGAACCTTCTCTTCGCATTAACGATTTATCCGGCCGTGTCTCTCACTTTAACTTCCCCTTTCTCGTGTTAACCCAAGACCTAAAATCATTCTAAACCTGATAAAATATTCTTTGTTTTTTTACAACCTTACGAACATATAATCGTTAATCTCTGTGACAAAACTCTTTTAGAATAAGGAATTTATTGGTGTTGTGTGCAGTGGCACGGAATATCCTGTTTTCATGAACACTAAGATAATTATTGTTCTTTCTAATTGCAGCAGTATGGACTGTAAGTTTGATATGAATAGGAGAAAATATAAAAGAAAATGTAGTCTTTCTTATTGGCACCATAAGATTTGGTTGTTACACATATTTAATTTTTAGGTTCCATAGGCAAAACCAAGGACCCTTATATTTTCCTGCGTGTGTCTGTCCGTCCGTCCTGTCGCATGCTCTCACGGCTATACCTTTCGTCCGATCACTTTGAAATTTGGCATGTATGTGTCTTGTACCTACCCACATATTTTAAAAATAAAGCGACTTAAAAAAATATTTTTGAAAAAAATTAAGGTAAAAAAACTTAAGGGTTAAAAATTAAACATTTTTTTTCGACACCGTGAGGGGTATCATATGAAAGGGTACGTCGAGCTGATTCCAAAAATATGTAATTCTTTGGTTATAACTTCGATAGGGCGAGCGTAGGCGAGTTTGAAGCGGGTGTGAAACGTGTCCCCCCCCCCTCCCCTCTATCTCGCTTATGTGAAGTGCAAAAAAACTCAAAATATTTCCTGAACATTCTTCGACCAAAAGTAAAGATACCACTTTTTGGAAATTTCGAAAAAAATCATACCTTTCTGAAAAATTCTCTGAGGTTTGCAAAATACACGTGCGACGTAGCTTCTGAAATGTTGTTGGAGGAATGAAATAACTCGCCATATAGCAATTCGGTGGGTGAATGTCCTGTGATGTCGCTTAGAACTGCTCTGAACCCCAACAACACTGTTGAGAATACGTCTAGTTGCGTGACACTGAATAGCGCTCTTTAGTGCTCGATGCCATCTCTCAATTTTACCTGATATGAGGGTGATAAGCAGTGTTGGAGAACTGGCTGAGGCCTGGAAGTTTGTTTAGCTCCTTGAATTGGCTCGATAAGAACTGCGTGCCGCGGTCAGATGCCAGTCTGTTAGGGACGCCGAACCTCGAAATACATGTGTCGAAATATGCCTTTACGACAGTTTTGACTGTAATGTCATGGATCATTGCTGACCATGTTGTCCTTTCCTGAGATATGACGGATGTCAGTGGTAAACTTAGATATATAAATGATAGGCAAGTACCAGGTCAATCTTTGAAAATATACTTGTGCCGTCCATCTTGTGTCCAAAATCCTGGACATGCGGATAGTGATGGCGTTAAGACGGCGGTAATCTCCAGCCAAAACAAAGTACTAGTTTGTAGGACAAAAATCCGTTCAAACCTGTTAATAATTTTATAACACTACAATTTAAGCACATGAGCATAAATCCTATTCCCAAACTATCCTTAATAAATATTAGGTTTTAACACCTCTTATTGCATCTCTGTGCACTAAGTCGGCAATTGAATAAATACTCGGTACATACAGAAGAAATGATATAGGTTTGTTCAAAGTTTGTGGATATTATCATATTTCTTGGGATCTCATTAAATAAATGCAAAATAGATACTATTATGTAAATAGCAGTTACTCACTCCTGGAATGACTTTACCCTGTAGTCGTACGGAAAACAAAGGAATCAAGTAAAATATATTTTTTTAAGCATTATAAAAGATCGTAGGCATAAAAAACCAAGCAGAGCCTAAAGTCAAATAAAAATATTTTTGATTTATTGGTGTATTATTAATAATAATGGCATTCTTGTTTTTTTATTTTTGCTGCTTGCTTCCTTTCCTAACGTAACGTTCTGAAATATTGCTCTTTCTACCTCTAGTTTTAAAATTTGTGTTTCCTTACACATTATTGTACATCTAGCCAGTCTCCTTGTTTTGATTAGTCGTTTGTAATTTCAAAACTCATTTATTATTATTTTTGTTTTATCTTTCGTATTATGGCAACAAAATACTTGACTTTTCGTAATTGGGTTTGTCGAATAACAAAGTAGAATACCCCCCTGGTAGCCGTTAACCCTCTTTAATCCGCTCTCTTTCATTAGAATTTCCACTCATCTCACTGTCTGTTTGAGTACCGTTTTTTAATTACGTTCCAAACCTAAGAGCTCTTTAATAAGATAATATAATAACAAAAAGACAACATGATCTTGCTATAATTCAGTGTGTGTTCATTGTTCATATTATATCATCATTTTATTTAAACTTACCTCCAAGTATAAAAAAATGTATTAATTAATTAAAAGAGAATAGATACGGATTCAAAATTCTTTGTGAAAAACTTGAATGATAAGGATAAAAGTTATTGAAACTCGATTTCAGTAGTAGAAAATAGAATTTTAATCAAATTGGATAAACTTGAGTATTTAGGTTACACTTACCCTAAAGTGGACTTCAAATTTAAATATTAACGCTCCTACTCCAATAATGTAAGATTGTGCCTACTTTAATTAAAGTAACTATCTTGTAATATTTAATAACATTTATTCTATTTCATAAGTCAGACCAAATCCGTTCAAATCCATTCAGACATCAGGAAACATTTTTAAAATGTCAAAATGACTATTTGAAAAACCATTGCACTGAAGTTGTTTTGTCATGAAAGGAAGGTAGCTTCCAAATTTTAAGGTTTTTGTGTAATTAGTCATTACCAATTATGTGTAAAAATTTCCGACGTATTGATTCAAAACGGAAAACCGATTGAAAACCCCATGTACAAAAGTAGATGTTGTTAAAAAAAAAAGAAGCTAACATCAAAATTTCAAGGTACGTGTACAATTAGTTCGAAACATATCGTTAAATTTCTTATATTCATAGCCGCAATCTTAAATCAAGATGGTGAATTGTAAAAATTAATAATAACAAACATCTGGAAGCAAAGAGGAACCTACTTACAAAATTGCACCGCTCTTGTGCAATTTTTTCAGTAGATATTATTTTTTTATACAAATGGTCGCTAACATGTATCAAAATGGCTATTGGAAAATCCTAGTACAAAATAGAACTTTATAATAAAATTGGGTTTAAGCAGACCATGTTGTACTTTTATGTTTAAGCAGGAAATTATATACATATTATAAAATTAAAAGTATTGTAACGGTTATTCCACTCACCAAATCCTCGTTCCAGTATTTCAGTGCTAATTATGAGTTTAGTAGTATAATTACGGTAAAAACACAGTATTGCATTGAGAGAGGAAGGTAGAACAGCAACAATATTTCGTTGTAAGTACGTATTAATAAAAAGTACTAATCATTATTATAAATGGAAATTGAAAATATTATATTCGGAACGTTCGTTCTAAGATATATGATTATCATAAGGCAGCAGTTTACCTTCAGATTTCTCCTAACCTTTAAGTACAATATTCATCTATGTTTAAGGGACTCATGCTGTTTTCATGAAGGGCCAAACTTGTCTAAAGGGTTAGGAAGGATTGTCTATTTATATTCATGTTCAAGGTCTCAGGTGCCTGTAAGCTGTTCAACAGTATTAAGGTGATTTCCTTTAGTCCCCTTGCTTCCTGGTTTTTCAGAAATATTACTTGTATCCTTGTGCTTTGGCAATTCTCTGTTGCTATTTCCCCTTTTAGTCGTTCCACCTGCTTCGTTAGTTTTAAAATTAATGTTACATCCTATTTAATTTTGTCGAGGACTAGAAATGTTTTGGAACATCTTATCCACACGGAGGATGCATTTGTTACATCCTTTTGTTCGGGCCTTTTGTTATTCTCCATTCATAAAAAGTTTGAAGATGCCTCTTACTGCCGGAGACGAATCGATACGGAGGTCTTTTATACTCAGCTATGAAAATAAAATACTCTCATGCTAAAATAGCTTATTGTTACTGCTTTTGTTGCATTGAGAAAGGAAGGTAGAACAGCAAAATCTGAATAATGCTCTCTTTCCACTCTTTTAAGTCTAACAATCACTTTTTCTTAATAATTTTCATAAAATTTCAAAGGCTTTTCATATGGCCTGTATTTTATCTCTCTCTCTCTCTAATTTTTGTACAGGATAAGTAAACGATGTAACATATATTTTTAAGAACAACATAATTTTTTCTTCCAAGCTTACCGAAGGTTACGGAAGCTATGTGATCGTTCTAAAGAACAAGAATATTTGATGTTTCTGATTTAAAAAATTCCAAGACAGAAATCCGTTTCAGACATCAGGGAATATTTTTAGTTTCGTGTCTGTAGGTCTGTCTGTCGCTTAAATTTTTGCGAACTAACATATTTTAAAAACTAAACATCCGATTTTAATTAAATTTGGATGGTAGGTCATGATTAGTCTATTGTTAGTGCCATATATGTTTCAACCTTCAACGCCCAATTGTTTCTGTTCAGCATGCGCACAAACGTGCATTTATTTACACCTATATTATCAAAAGCAGTTATCTTATTTTTAAAAATTAGAATTTTTAAAATTTAACTAATATCTGCGTGGTGTCCGTTTAGACCCCAGTATGATTTTAGAGGGTTTTAATATATCTGTGTAGTACAAACTAAGTATTTAGCACCCTATATCTATGTTTCAATCCCCCCAGGATAAATTAAAACTACATGATTTAGCCTTTTAGCGAATTCCAAATATTTAGATTTTTATTTATTCTTTATTCTACTGTATATTAAGCAACATGAATACCATTCTAAATATAAATAATGAATTCACTAAATAAATAATGTTCTACTCGGAACTATGAATCCAAACATATGATTTATTCTACATTAGAATTAATAACTAATGTGTATTTATTTTGTCGAGGGTTCAATTTAATAAATAGGTAAAGTGTATGCTCAACACACAGCGAGGTCCGTAGGCAACACTGTATTGTTTAAGTAACCTATTGATCGAGCTTTTTAAAATGCTAAAAAGCCTACTTTGAACTATCCTATGGGTCTGACATTCTCAAAACACATAAACAAACCTCTGATAAATTATATTTTGTCAGTGAACCGAACTAAAAACATATAAATACATCGAAAAGAGCTTAAAATTATAAAAAACGTATTTTGTCATTAAAAAAAATATACTTTTTTTTTTTAAATTTCCAAAAAGTGGTATCATTACGTTTGGTCTAAGAATGTTCAGGCATTTTTCCAGATTGTTTACACTTTTCACAAGCGAGATAGAAGGGGGGAGGGGGGCACTTTTCACACCCACTTCAAACTCGCCTACGCTCGTCCTGTTATAGCTTAAAACCAAAAATTATATATTTTTGTAATAAGCTCAACATACTCTTTCATATGACACCCCACACGGTTTCCAAAAAGATAATTATTTCTTGACCCTCAAGTTTTTTTACCCTAATTTTATTGAAAAATAATTTTTTTAAGTCGCCATATTTTTAAAATGTGTGGGTAGGTACTATACACATACTGTATGCCGAATTTCAAAATAATCGGACGAGAGGTGTAGCCGTGAGAGCAGGTGACAGACGGACGGACAGACACACGCAGGGAAATATAAGGGTCCTTGGTTTTGCCTACGGACCCTTAAAATGGCTACAGCACTTAGTTTCATTTTACCTTTAATTCCTTTTAACTAAAATTTCATAACGGTTTATTTACAAAATGTATATTATATTTAAGTTAGGTTTAGAATCATCTTCGGAGGTCATCTTGACGGAATAACATAAATCGTCTCACCACGTAAATTGAAAATGGTTTATTTAACATGGCAGTTGGGGATCGTCGTAAGACTGTAAGACACAAGATCGAGTCTCGTCGATTTCCAAAATTAAGTAGACTCTCCTCTCAATAAATATTTTTTATTAATGTAACACAATTTCTTACTCAATCGGCACTGATGATGCCCTTATGAAGTCTGAAAGCTGCTGTGTTTAACAAACCTTTTAGCGAATTTTCAAAGAAAATTACGCTATTGCAATGGCTTCAAAATTTTTGTAATGCGAATTTTTGAAAAATTTTTCCATGGAAATCCGTTTTAGACCATTCTGAATCGATTCCTGAAATTTAACACTTTTTTTTATGTATGTATGTATATATGTATGTATATATGTATGTATATATGTATGTATATATGTATATATGTGTCACTCCAGACGATATCTCCCCTTGGGATGCACTTAAAAATTTCAAACAAATTTTAAAATTTCAATAATATCAAAAGAAAGGATGAGTTCGTTGGCCAGAATTTTTGGAGTCCATTTAGGGGTCAAATTTTGACCATATTGGGTCAAAAAACGTGTTTTTTCCATTTTACCCCCCTTTTATGTGAAAATATGATAAAAGTGTAAATAACAACAATTACTGTACTCTTAAAGAGCTTTCCAACGACATGCATCTTGAAGGGTAAATACTATTTTGACTTTTGTACCCCGTACCCCTGTGTACCAATTTTTTTTTTCACCCGAGCAAATTCTAAACCAAAATTTTCCTATATTATCATAAGCCAATAAAACGCAGATTTCTTTGAAAATTCGCTCATTAAGTCATGGTGCATGACTGGACTTTTTTAATTTACGTGGAGAGAGAGACAATTAATGTTATCCCTATCCTATGTATAATAAATAAATAAATAGCCATTTATTGCAAGAATACAAAATAATTTACACTTTACAAAAAAGATAACACAAAACTTCCTATTAAAAAATCACAAGAAAAAACCAATCAACATATTTTGTAAAAAAAAAAAAATAAATAAATAACATTTGTCTCTTCTCGCAAATCGGCATTTCGCCGTGGCACCTTTATAAGGTCGTGAGTTGCTTTAATCAAGCTAATAATTATATTTATATACTATATTACATGTTTTAAGTATTCTCAATATGAATTGACAATTAACCTAACCTACCTAAAATAAAATTATAACACTTTTATAAAATAAAATAAAATCAAATTTCCATCACTTTCACTCTATATTACTTCAGTTTTGTACAGCCAAACATGGGAATATACCTGTCTCATCCTACACCATTCTGTTCTATCCATGGCCACTCTGCCAGGTTGCTCCTCCACATGCTCTTCTCATCTCCTCGTCCCACTGTATAGCAGGTCTTCCTCTCCCTCTCTTACACTCTCTAGGATACCAGCTAATCAACTTCTTTGTCCACCTATCGTCTGTTGTTCTGGCAATATGCCCCGCCCAATTCCACTTTCTTTCAAAAACAGTTCTACCTATATCCTCTAGTGTAGTCTGTTTTCTTATCCACTCATTGCTCTTTTTATCTTTTCTTGCTATACGTCGCGTCAGAGAGGTTACGTAAAAGTGACAAAGGTTGCTGTGACGTCATGCGCCCTCCACGATTTTTCGTCAGGTTATCTTTTCTGGCTCATAACAATACATTGTTTAGTAGAGTTCTGTAAGCATTTGATAGTTTTTTCCTCTTTTTATTCCCTTAAAAGCTTTTTTAACCGTTTTTAACCTTATCATATATTATTAACATCATTAATAAGCCAACAAATGTTTACATTATAGATGATAAAACAAATAATTCTCACAAATAACTCAAATAAGATGTAAAATAACTTACTTACAGATGTGCTCTTTTTACTCTATTAAAAGCTTTTTTAACTGTTTTTAACCTTATCATATATCAGTAACATCATTAATAAGCCAGTAAATGTATACATTTTAGATGATAAAACAAATAATTCTCACAAATAACTCAAAGAAGATGTAAAATAACTTACTCACAGATGTGCTCTTTTTACTCTATTAAAAGCTTTTTTAACTGTTTTTAACCTTATCATGTATCAGTAACATCATTAATAAGCCAATAAATGTATACATTATAGATGATAAAACAAATAATTGATTAAAAATTAATAATAAAGTAAAATAGCACTGATAAACCCCACCTATATCCAATGTTATGAGCCAGATAACCTAACAACACACACTTTTTTACGTAAGTGACGTCACACTTCCCCGGCGTATTCTAAGCATGCATCTTTCCATTGCCTTTGGGTCACTCTCAATTTTCTCACTGCACTTTCCTTTAAAGTCCATGTTTCGGAGCCATAAGTTATGACAGGTCCTACGCACATTGTCCACAATTTCTTTTTATTTAATATTAAATACTCTTTCGATACCTATTCAATATCACTAATACTCCAGTATCGCTTCAATTATTATGTTTAATAGAATAAATGCTCCATTATTCTATTAAACCAAATAATGGTAGCGATACATAAATTATTTAATGCTGTGTTTTAGAGGTAGCTTTTTCCTGTGAAATTATCTCTAATTACGTAAAGTTTAAGTAATATTGTCAATATTCGTTGTTTATTCCTTCCTTGGAACCTTTCATTATGTAGATAATAATGTCCTACTCTGTTTATTGTTGGAGCTAATACGATAATATTGTTTACAGGCTAATATTTCAGTTATCAAATATGCCTGTTCAAATAGCCATTTTTTTTAACTAGAAGGCACTTTATTATTTACTGTTTAGGAGTAGACAGTAGTATTTATTGTACTTTATTCTCTGCTGTTATCTAAGTATATAGATGGTTATCTATATTAATGAAAGTGTGTCTATGTATGAGTAATGTCTCGATCTATTAGATGGATCGAAATGGGGTTCCCACTGTCATGAATATTCTAACTACAAGCAGGCTATTGTTATATTTTTGTAAGCATGTTGATTTTTATCTACATTATTGGCATGATTCGTGTATTCAGAGTAAATTAATGATGGATTTGCTAAGGTTGTTCTTTGTATTGAATACTGAAGTAACCTTTGGTAGACGTCATAGAAATAGTGTATTCACATGGAAGTTTATTTTAATGTATGGAACAATTTCCTTCCATTTTTTTTGGTAATTGATCATTTAGTTACTTTATTTCTAAAGATATTGCCCTTCTCATGGGGCAGCAGCTATTCATTATTAATTATCTTACTTCATTTAGCCGTTCTAAGACGCTGGCCCTTCTCTACGATGTCTTTTCAATATCCTCTGTCTAAGCTATTCATAGTCTGATTATAAGTGAACATAATATATTTCAGTGATACATTTTAGTAGCTCCTCGAAGACAGTATATAGTTCCAAACATTATAATAACTTTTTAAGAGTGTGTGAGTTGGTTAGAGTGCCTGTACTGGATATATAGGAGGCCCGTTGTTCGAATCCCGACGCTGGAGTTTATTTTTCTCTGTCTGTCTCCCGTAGTTAATAATAATAATAATTATAATTTGAATTTAAATTAAAAATTTAAACTTTCCGTAGTATGAATACTACCAAAAACTTTAAATTTCTTATTGATTGTACTAGATACAGGTACTAATTGGGTACTTTATAATTATAAGCGTTAATTATCGGTCTAGTTCTACTGCCGTAAATGTTGACTTCTAGACTTGTGGAAAAATTGAAAGCTTAAATTCGGGACTAGGTATCATTAACGACAGAGGAAATTATCCTTCAGTGTAGCTTAGTTGGTTAGAGTGCCTGTACTGAATATATAGGAGGCCCATGGTTCGAATCCCGGCGCTGGAGTCTATTTTTCTCTGTCTGCCTCCCGTAGTTAATAATAATTATAATTTGATTATAATAACATTAACATTATTTGTTAAATTGTGCAAGTATAATGTTTTTCTTTTTAATGTTATATATACTTATCATAATTATGGAGGTTTTTCTAAAGTGACAAACAGGTGATAACGTTTTAAATGATTACACAACAGCTTTCCCTATTCCTCTTATATCCGCTTATAATTAGTATGCAACAATCAAAATCAGTTAATTGCTTTATCAAATATTCATTAGCGTGTAAAGCGATAGTGTCAGTTTATTGTAGGTTAGGGGTGAATAAAGGGAGGAAACGAATGAATTATAGGCTTGAAGGGAGTATAACGTTGCATGTAGGGTTCAAAGTTTTCGAGGCTCCAACCCCTCGAGAGCCTAAGGGCTCTCTTCTGCCTCTAAACAGGCTCAGAAGCCAAGGCAAGTGGGAACTCAGAGACAAGGCAAGTTGTCACTGTTGAACAATGACCCTAATAACTTACCAAGCAACCTGGGACTTAACCAAGTACACTTAACTGGACTCCCCGATACCGTTAACTGAGTTTAGTCCTGGCTCGATATAACCAGTCCCCTGCAGTTACCTTGACTAGTAAATTATACGGGGGATTCTGCTCTGCGATTCGCAACACTTCAAATGCTCCGGGTAAGGCCCTGAATCCACTGTGACAAATGGCACCCTGATGAATTGCCGACCTTTAGTTTTTACCGAGAGAAAGAGATTTAACTAAAAATTCGCTACTTAGGGAAAATAAATGTGTTCTTCCTTTCGGTGTTAATGCACCATCAATCTATCTATTCCAATTTCAACCCTTTTAAGAAAAATGAAATTTCCTATCAAGTTGGATTGTATTCATTTTAAAAAAAGTAGTTTGTTAAATATGTCTGACAACATGACAAACAGCCTTCCATTTCTAATGTTCCACTTCAATTCTGGAAACATCTTGAGCTGTATTGATCGTCGCAAACAAATATTTGCCAAAATAATAAAAAGAAGTAGGGCAGGGCTGACTTCTTTATTCAGCATTGTTTTTCTTTAGTCCTCTTTACTGCTAAACTTTCTTGCAGTGCAATAAGAAAATTCCCTATTTATTCTACCATTATTAAGCGTGTTGTTTCACCTACCTAAAGTCAGTAGATGGTCTTATGGTCATAATAAATTCGAATTTTTTAAAACTGCCTCCTGCAGAGCTAGCCCTCGAAGAGTTTCAAGGAATCGAAAATGTATTCATAAATAGAAAAGTATTATGTTTCTGTTTTTTTTCTAAAAAACATAGCATTCATGATACTGCTAATTTTAAAATGTTATATCTAATATGATTAACTTAATTTGAACTTTTAAATATAGGTCGGGCAAAGTGTGTTTACATTTGAATAGTTACCTTTTGTAATTTTATTATTATTATATATCAAACAAACCTATTCAGAATTCATTTTTATGCTTTGTAAATTAAACTTAATACAAAAAGCGCAACCCATAACTGCTTTCGATAAAATAAATAATTTGTATAAAGTAGCTGAATTGGAATCAACTGGACAAAATTGAACGATCCCTTTATACTGCTAAAGATTTAGGCATAGAAACAGTATCCGCTCTTTTTTTATGTAATGAGGTATATAAATGTATACTAGTTCCGTGCAAAGTTCTTCTGCCATGAATTCTGGTAGAATAAAATGGCCAATCCAATGTTTGATTGGTCAAGACATAGATGAACTAGTGGTATTTTTCTATCTTATCAATTTATAGGGTTAATTTGCTGTTAAAAATGTCTGTGAGTAATAATAGCCCACCTAAATACAGATAAATTACAGTGAAGTTTAGCTATGTTTGACATCACTTAAGCACTTAAGTAAGTTTTTTCGTTTAATCCTACTCCGGGGGTGGTGTATTTTCCAACTGTTGACATGAGGTAGTAGAAAATTCTTTTTCCACTCTAATAAAATCGTGAGGTTTTATGTTTTTTTTTCTTAGTATTTTTATCCTTTGTGTGAAAACATTGGCGATATTACAGGGCCTTGTCCCTTAAGCCTGATAGCTATGCTCCAATCCCCCAAGCTCCTGTCTTTAATGGAATGCTTCCACTTTGAAAGCTCTTTGTTTTCAAGTATAGACCTTGACTTGAAACGACTGCTTCTCCTGCCAAACCGTTCCAACCACTTAAACTACTCATCTCTAACTAACTACCTCTTCCATGTTGTCTTATTATTCGACTCATCCTTTGCCCTATTCAACCTCCGTTAACACCATACAAGTTGCCCATTTTTAGGCCAGTGAATTTATAGTGCTCTGTACTTTACTTAGCTATTTGTCCTCAATATTTGCATGCAGCACTGTTGTTATTGGCTTGATCTTTTACCGTGTTATGTTTTTGAAAGAAAAGCATATTCTGTCGCACACATATCATATTGGTGCTAGAGGACATACTAATTTATCATTTGGGAGCCATATTTCGCGCACTAATGGGAAGTATGACATAACTCGAATATACCGTCGTCATCCTATAGTTGTTAATAAAAATTTGTTTTACCTGGAGAACTAAAACCATGGGTTGGAAGTCAAACGGATAATAAATAAAGGATGTTACTATAGTTTTCTTACAGTTCGTTGTATCTTTTCTAATTAAACATTGTAGAAAAAGTTAAGTCGAGCTTCCATTTTGCCCCTAAAACCCTTCGTATTATTGAACTAAACTTCTTATCTATTAATAAGTTGGAATGTTATCTTATTACTTGATGTTAATTAATTTTTTAATTTGTTTCAGGTACGAAATTTTCAATCATAATGGAAACATTGGGTAGCACGCATTTTCACCTAATTTAATGTAAGGTAATGTAATCATAACGACTATTTCTAATGTTACCGAAATGGATTTTCACATGTTTATAACTACTTTGCTTATATCGTCGTAAAAACGAATGCGTGTTTGGGTGAATCCTTGTGGATCGTAACTTCTTTACAACCCCTTATAAAAATTTAATATTCTTGTACTTGAAATTTAATGTCTTTTCATTGCGTATAATTGCAGTTCTCCATCCCTCCAGAAGATCTTAATGAACTGCTAATTAAAAGTATATCTTATTTCTTGTGTTTTACTATACCAACTTGGTGGAAAGTGCCTTGTTTAGTTACCTTGAGTAGATGTTAAACTAACTTTTAACGATATAAAGTTCGTATCTATGAAAATGTTGTCGGTTATTTTGTTACTTGGAATTAACTTGTGTGTTTGTCATACTTGTTGTGAATGCCTACATTAGAGTGAATCCTGGTGATAAATAATCCTGGTCATATTGCTACTCACATTCGCATTACTCTAGAATCTAGAATATAGTCTAGTTGATTAGAATGAAATTGTCATATTGTAAGTTTGCGCTGCTCTAGAGTTAGAGTATAGTCTAGTTGATGAGAAAAAAATTGTCATATTGTTATCCATTTTACTCTAGATAGTCTAGTTGATTGAATGAAATTGTCATATTGTTAGTTTGCACTACTCTAGAATATAGTCTAGTTGATTAGAATAAAATTGTCATATTGTTAGTTCACGCTACTCTAGAGTATAGTCTAGTTGATTAGAAACAAATTGTCATATTGTTAGTTCGTTCTACTCTAGAATATAGTCTAGTTGATTAGAATGAAATTGTCATATTGTTAGTTCACGCTACTCTAGAGTATAGTCTAGTTGATTAGAAAGAAATTGTCATATTGTTAGTTCGCGCTACTCTAGAATAAAGTCTAGTTGATATTATTAATTTAATTTAATTAATTTAATAATTATTATTAATCTTATTACAGTCTATTAAAACAAAATTATGTGACTTTAGTTGAGCAAGCTAGCATTATTATAATAATTCGGACCGATATAATATGATGCGATGCTCTTTAAATTGATCATCCTCCACGTACGATGATCATTACGTACGGTGTTATTATTATCTAGTTTACATAAGCCCCAGGAAATTAACATTTAAAGGCATAAAAATGCCTAAAGAGGAGGTGAAAATAATTTAAAAGAAATATTGTGAAATTGGAAAGCACACGATCCTACGATTTTTTAACCGCCAGAGGAAAATTTTGTAAACTGTATTATCTTAAAATAAAAGGAAAAGTATCTTCATGTTACATTATTTGTCCTTTATGTATTAGGTTCCATCTCTTTTTTATATCCAGCTCCTTTAGTCTTTTTCTTATGCCTTATACTACAAGTTTGCCAAATTCAGGTTTCTTAGTTCAGAGGTGGCTTTTGGACTTCTGATGATCTAGAAACAATTATTAGTTCGTTTCCAGAAGCCACCTCTGAACTAACTCATAAACCCACTAGCTCACGATTATATATGTGTGTGTGTGTGTGTGTGTGTGTTTTTTTTTTTTTTTTTTTTTTTATATATCAAATTACAGCATGCTCCACAGTTAGTACTACATGCGGTTAAAGGTCACAATAAAATTTAAAAGTGGCTTAAGTAGGACAATACACACCGATAACAACAATGACGGAGAGATAAATAATAAAATTAACAGCAATTGGAAGTTGCTGTAGGCGTAGTAAAAACAAGTTAGTAACAATAACAAGAACGGAAAAATATTCAAATTAATATAGGCACTTATGTACAAACTTAATTACACACAAAAATATCACAGTTAAAAGAATGTTGATGTGCATAGTTTAAAATAAATCACGTAACAAAGGGTTATAATATAATGCTTACTAGAATGAATAACAAATAACAAAAAACAAAAGATTTAAACAACAAACTAATCAAAAGCCATATGATCAAACAAGATTGGTACATAAACAACATATTTACAAATGAATGAGCTTAATGCAATAATCAAGATAAATAAAATTATGGCAAGTTATGTTAATATTATTGGCGCAAGGGCCTTAAGGAAACAATAAATTAAAGGAAAAATGAACAAAGGTAATGAAATATGGTAGCAATTGTTTTTTCAGAAGGTGGTGAAGAGGTGGCGGCCATGGTTCTCCTAGACTTACAGCAGCTCTAAGGAGTGCAATTCTTCCTGGATCAAGCAGGCTACAGTTGAACAGCACATGATGTACAGACTGGGGTGATACATCATCACAGCTACATGCTGGAGAGGGCTCAATGTTGAACCTGTGAAGATATTCCCTAAATTTACCATGGCCGGTCAGGAACTGGGAGAGCTGGTAGGATATTTCCATATATCTGAGAGAGAATCTGAAGTCAACTGAAGGGATAAATTGTCTAGTAACAGCTCCGGTTGACGAAATACTCCAAAGATCCTGCCAACGCTTTCTGCTGTCTAATATTGCGTGTTGCTTCAAGTAAGTTAAAGGAAACATATGGTAATGAGCCAGCGCAGGGTCTAGCCTCGAGGCAGCCTTAGCCAAACTATCAGCGTGCTCATTGCCTTCAATACCCACATGAGCCTTAACCCATGAAAAAGAAATATTTGCAACTTCTGTCAGAGCCGAAAGAATATTCCTAATGCCTTCAATGAGGGGAAGATGGTTAGTAGGGTTTCTTAATGATTGTAATGTAATTTTACTATCGGTAAAAATCCTGATATAGTAATTTCTATATGGAGATTCCTTAAGCCACTCCAACGCCTTTAAGATAGCTAGCTGTTCGGCTTGATTATTAGAACAATACTCAGCTAATCGAAAACTTTTCTCAGCAAGAACAGAGTCATTAATATATACCGCAAACGCGCAGCCGACGTGCTTGTCCTCCTTACTACCATCGGTGTAGATCTTCAAGTCCTGTTGATCCTCATTCTGCAATATGACAACAGGGCGATAAGCGCCTGGATGGTTCCAGAATTTGAGCTCTATAGGCTTATCCAACATATTACCACACAAACCGTCGAAGGAACCACCTGACTTAACAGATTCAACTCTACAAATCTCGTTAGCTTTAATGCAGATGGGTGTAATACCTGCAACAATACAGGCAGCATTGTATGAGATGGTGCGGTAACCTTTTATCAGCCTGATTGCAAACATCCTCTGAGCTCTTTCTAGCTTTTGCTGGTTCTTTTTAAATTTTAAAGCATCTTTCCAGATATTAACACCATATAGGACCATAGGGAGAAAAGCTCCTACGTAGATAGATTTCAAAGCATCATGGCCTAGTCCCCAATGGACTTTAGCCGCTCTTGACAAAATATTAACATATTGCAGACTTTTTTCAGCAACATGTTTAACATGGTAATCCCAGGAAAGCCTACTGTCAACATATAATCCAAGATATTTAAGAGTTTCCACTTGATGAATATACTCACCGCCTAAAGATATAGAAATCTGAGGAATTTCCGCTTTCCTAGTGATATAGAGAAGCTGAGATTTACTTTGATTGAAGACGACTTTATTATTTCTCGCCCAGCCCTCTATAGCGGCAACGACAGGGTTAGCACTAATTTCAATATCTAGCTTATTTTTACCAACAATAACTATAATAAAATCATCAGCATAGGCTGCCACAAAGGTATTACTAGGGTATTTTAATGTCAGAAGAGAGTTGTACATAACTATCCAGAACCCAGGGGCACAGCAGCTTCCTTGAGGGCACCCTTTCGTGACCTTTGCAGATTGAGTCTTGTGGTTTAAGCTAAGTTTGGCTTCTCGATCTATGAAGTAGTTCATTGATAAGTTGTATAGGTTTTTTGGGCAACTTAAAACCCTGAGACCTCTGAGGATAGCTGGCCACCAAGCAGCATCGAATGCACCTTGAACATCCAAAGAGATAATAACAGCATCATAATTAATATCTAGGTATCCTCTAATATAATCTGTAACTGCACGCAGTGCTTCAGTTGTGCTTGTTTGAGGTCGAAATCCAAATTGTTTGTGAGATAATAAATCTTTAGAGTATAGATGGTGCATGATCCTATCTATTAAAAGTCTTTCCAGAACTTTACCAGCTAAAGGGAGGAGGCTGATAGGCCTGTACTTAGAAGGGTCCTGTATATCCTTCTTGCCAGGTTTCTCAACACAAACTATTTTAGAGGATTTCCAGCACGAAGGGAAAACACCTTTGTGGAGACATGCGTTGTATATAGCATGCATTGTAAGACGATAATTACCAAAAAGTGAAAGTAATATGTCTTTAGATAGGCCATCGGGTCCAGGGGTTTTATTAGCGGCAATTCGCTTAAGTGAGTTTTCTATTTCGTACTGAGAAAAATCTAGATCATTCGGTGTATCTAAATCTTTTCCTATTTCTTCTCGCCATCTGCTGTGTATAGGTTCGTCCTGTTCACAGCTATCACGAGGGACAAAATGATTCAATAAAACCTTAAGAGTCTCATCAGCATTTTCCGTAAAGGAGCCATCAGGCCGTTTAAGAGTAGATATGCAGGTTGGGGCCCGAATTTTACCTGCCGCCATCTTATAACACTCGTTCCAAGGATTCTTAGCGTCCGTTCCGGTACAGAACTCTCTCCACGAGTCGAGCTTACTTTTCATAATCATTTCACGATAAGTCCTCTTTAACGAATAATATTCTTTCTTCCTAATAGAACGAATGTCAATATCCGTATGGACTCTTTGATAGCGACGACGGAGATGGGCTACTCTTTTCCTAATGCTGTCTAAGTCATCACTCCACCAGCTTACAGATTTCTTACTCAGGTTCTTTTTAAAAGGATTTATAACAGGAAAAGACTGCACACACGACTTTTGCACATAACTGAAGAGAGAAGTGATAGCTTGGTCTAAGAAGGGCTCTTCTTTTATTTTTTCAGCTAATAAAAAATCTAGATTTGAGATCTCACTATCAGTTGGCAGGCCAAGAAACATTTTGAAATTTTGAGATAGAGTTTCCTTGAAAAATGACCAATCTCCCCTCTTTGTATTAAAACGAAAGCCTGAATAAGTAGAGTCACCCTTGTGGCCGGAACATAAAACATCAAAACATAAATACTTGTGATCTGACAGACTCTCAACCTCAGAGACAGACCAGTTAGAGATGAAAGGAAGTATTGAACTTGTAGCTACTGTTAAATCAATAAAACTAGAACCACGAATAGTCTCAAACGTTGGGATACCTAGATCTTCATTAAGAAATAACAGAGATCTAGAAGAGAGATATTCTTCAAATACTTTTCCTCTGTCGTTGGTTAAGAGGTCGAACCAAGATGTTGATCTAGAATTGCTGTCAAAAGCTAACAATAAATTAGATGATGCACAAGTTAATATGAGGTCAAGAGGAGCAAAATCCTCTTCCAGTGCTCTGTCATAAGGTAAGTATATACTGGCGGCCCAAAACTGTAAAGAGCCATAAGCTATTTCTACCAAAACTCTGTCTTCATCTGAGGCTTGAGTGCATACGGAAACCTCTAAGCTCTTAGATATAACTAATACAGCAGCCCTAACTCTCCCTGGACCTTGCTGATATATTCTATAATAATTAGGGAGCCCAGCTACTTTATTGTGTATAGTATAGGGTTCTTGGGTAAAAACTAAATCAATATTGTTTTCTGATATAAAATTAATTAGATTGTAAGTGGCCTTTAAAGAACGTTGTAAATTTATTTGTAGACATTTAATATTATTTAGAATAAAAACTGATTTGTTTTGGTCAGTTGTATTATTGACCATAATCAATGTTTTGTTTTATATTATCTAACAGAGACAGATATCTCGGACATAGTCTACTCAGAGCCGAGTGATTAGTCTGAACCCTTCTCTCAGCTGTAACATATCTATTGTAAACAGTGCAATTATTACACGAATATTCTGTTTCGGGAGAGTTACATTCCTTTAGCGTATGTTTTCCAGAACAAAGTGGACAAATTAAAGTGCCAGTACAGTTCTTTGCTTGATGTTTGTATTTATTACATTTGTAACAGCGAGTGATAGTAACATAGTCAACAGCCTTACACAGATTCCAGAATAATTTGACACCTTTATCCAGGAATACATTTCTCAAGGTAGGATTGACTTCTATAATCAAAGAATTGGGCCCTTTCCCTGCTCTATTTTTTAATAAAGTGATAATTTTGAGAGAATCTGTAGAGGAAACAGATTCACTGTTTTGCTGTAAGATAACCTGATAGGCGTTATCAAAATTAACCTCCTCAGGCACATAATTAATTTTCAATCGAGGATTTAATTTTTGTAAAATCCCTGCTTCCAAATTATTGGAGCATTTTTTATTTATCTCACTACATAAAGCGTCTAAATCTTTCCTACTAGAGGATTCAATTAGGACCCTTCCTTCTGATATCTTTTTCATTGATAAGACCCCAATTTTTAGGTCGCATGGGTTAACTACAGATTTTATTTTTAACTTTGTTTCATCACTACTCTGGCCGTTATTTTTAGGCTTAATAAGAGCTTTGTGAGTAATATGCAATTTTTTATTTACCGATTTAACGTTTAAATTACTTACTGCGGCTGAGTATGTAGGCGTCTGATTTGGCCTTGAGTCACTAGCTTTAATTTTGTTCGATAAAGTATCTATTTCACTCCGAAAATCACAAATAACATTATTTAACATTTTAATAGACTCTTTAATGTCTTTTTTAAGATCATTACGTAAATTTCCACTAACATTAGTAACATTTTTTAAAAGATCAATAGCACGACGAAACGTCTCCTCTCTCGCCGCCATGATAACCCTCATCCCCCTGTGTGTGTGTGTGTGTGTGTGTGTGTGTGTGTGTGTGTGTGTGTGTGTGTGTGTGTGTTTATATATATATATATATATATATATATATATATATATATATATATATATATATATATTATAATAATAAAAATATTACTTGGACCTAAAGCAACTGTGTAAACATTAATGCGCTTCTAGCCCTTAGAACGTGTTCAAAAAGATAAATTAAACAAATATTGACGAAAGTTTCTGTTTGCTTATAAATTATCCTTTCTTTATAAATGAAATATAAAAAAAACTATTGGTTTTAAAAATGACACGATATGTGTCACGAATATGAAACATCTGTTGTGTTGAAACTTTTTCCCTGTTTAAAAAGATTTTTTTTTTTTAATTAAACTGCTTGAATTAGATTTTTTTTCTTCCCATTTCATTTTAAGCCGATTTGGCACAGCGGATTTGATTTTAATCTATTTTCGGATATATTTTCATAAAGCATCTGGCGCGCAGAGGGGTTAGAAGAAGTGAAGTGGGGGGTTTTAGGAATAAATTGGTTAAAAAAAAGTGAGTAAGGCCCGTCTGCAATTTTTTTTTTTTTTTGAGGGAAAAAATAAAAATAAAAATCGGGTCGCCTCTTAATTCTGAATTCATGGCTCGTTTGATTCAAGCCTTTATTTTATTTTTATTTTATTTTATTTTTTTTTTCATTTCCATTTGGTTTAAAATTGTTTGCCGATATGGATATTGATATTTTTCACATTATATTTTTTATTATATCATATTTTTCTTAAGTTAAGTAAATTTTTATTTCCTTTTTATCCCTTCCGACTTGTTATCTGCAGAATGTATTTGCATTCAAACCCACAATGTAAGTCGTACATCTTACTTGCTATTATTTTCTCATATACATAAAAAGTATTGTGATAACATGAAAATTTCGATTTTAATGAATTTACACTTTTATTATGTTCCCTGAGTCAAAAAGAAATAAGTTCTATAATCTGTAGTATATCATCTGTGCAGATGCGTTGAGGCTAGACATTTTACGAGGCAAAATTTAGCTCTAAATCTAGTGTTCTACGCTCCTAAAAACTCTAAACCTATAAATTATTATTTCTCAAAAACGGTTCTGATGGTTTTGATTAAAACATTCTATGTTCTATATTTAAATGCGTATCTAACCATATTATATTAGTAGTTTTTCTGGGATAATCTAGTTCCTGAAAATATAGTTCTAATCGCTAAGAGTGTGAGGTCGTGTTCAATTCCGCGCCGGGGATGAGTTATATTTATGATAAATTTTCGAGAAAATGTTCATTAATAATTGAAAGTATCCATGAAAACTTGAAACAACTAACGCACGGAAAACATTCATAAAAGTTTGGTGTTAATAATTATTCTTCGGTTAATCCCTAAATTTTCTAATTATTATTTTTCTTCTTGAACTCTAGGGATGATCATTAAAAAATTTTAAGCTTTTTTATTATTTTTTTTTTAATTTTAATTTGTGCAAATTTTCGCCCATGCCTGGGCATCATCAGATCTTTATCTGAGTAATATGAGTGGTATTCATTTCAAAACTCCTATTTAGATAAAAATAAGGGTGAGTAACACACTCTTCTATAAGCATTAAACTATTACTCTAGTAACAGTTAGAGGAGTTTTGAAATGAATACCACTCTTATTACTCAGATTAAGGCCTGATGATGCCAAGGTATGGGCGAAAGTTGGTACAAATTATACTGTTTTTTGTTTTTTTTTTAAATAGCAAAGTTTTTTTAATGATCAACCCTAGAGGCCAAGAAGATAAAGAATAATTAGAAAGTTTAGTATTATTTCATAAAGTAAACTGTTTATTTACTTGTAATGAACAGTTCACTTTGTGCATTACTGTATTCGATGATTATTGTACGAATTGGGAAAAAATTCGCCTAGATGTAAGTTTAGATGACAGTATAGCACATTTTTATATATGAAAGTTATAGATGACAGTATGGACATTTTTAAAAAAAAAATATTTTTATCGCATTATAAGAGTTATATATTTTCTACCAACTTTAAAAAAAATTCAGTTTTATTTTATAAGTATATAGTATAAATATAAATTTTTATTTTCCACTGTTTTTTTTATATAATACAATGCTTAATTTAGACAAAAAGAAAATTTAAATATAATATAAATAAAAAATATATCAAGGAGAGAAAATAAGATAAAAGAAAATGATATAAATATAAAATATATAAAAAATACACTTTTTTTTCGCAAAAAAGGAGTGTTGTGAAGCACAAGGCTACGGAAAGTGTATTCCAGGAAAATAATGACTTACAATTTAGACGACATCTCGGCAAACAAATCATCCCCTACTAGCTGTATATTTACTTAGCTTAGAGAAGCGAATATACGAGAAGAAAATGCACACTTCAAGCAGAAAATAACAAATACAATGTATTAAATCTATATACAAAATAAACAAGGTCTCACGATAAGAATTGGGTCACTTTGTATGCGAGAAAAATAAATGGAAAAGGTTTCAACAATATTTCACACCTCGCAATTGTAAAAATAAAAGAATAATTTAATAAAATGGTGAGGAAATAAATAAATAATCGGTATAGAGTAAAAATTCAACCAAATATATGGATCGGTGTAGCCAAATGGAATCCATTCCAGTGAGAGGCCATTTTCTCAACACTATCGTTTTGAAGTTTGAATCCCAAAGAGGTGAGGCCAATAGTATCTACTCCAATGAGAGACCATTTTCCCAACACTATCGTTTTGAAGTTTGAATCCCAAAGAGGTGAGGCCAATAGTCTCTACTCCACTGAGAGACCATTTTCCCAACACTATCGTTTTGAAGTTTGAATCCCAAAGAGGTGAGGCCAATAGTCTCTACTCCACTGAGAGACCATTTTCCCAACACTATCGTTTTGAAGTTTGAATCCCAAAGAGGTGAGGCCAAAAGTATCTACTCCACTAAGAGACCATTTTCCCAACACTATCGTTTTGAAGTTTGAATCCCAAAGAGGTGAGGCCAATAGTATCTACTCCACTGAGAGACCAATTTTTCCAACACAATCGTTTTGAAGTTTTAATCCCAGAGGTGAGGCCAATTGGTACATTCCACTGAGAGACCATATCCTCAACACGATCGTTTTGCAGTTTGAATCTCAGAGATGTGAGACATATTGATCTTCATTCGGTTTTCCATTATCTAATCTCATATATAAATAACAATTTTAATCGAAAAATTTCGGGGATTGGATTATACGAATGGCTATAAAATTTAACCAATAATGTATTTGTAAAACCTTTGAATAATTTAGGAAAAAATCGGTCCGAGACAACTCATTATTAATGAAACTTTCTTATTTACGAGTTCATAATTACTAAGCCCAGTGTTTTTCATTTATTAGTTTTCAAGTTATCGTAGGTACATTTAATTATTATTGAACATTTTATCAAAATTTATCATAAAAATAACTTCTCCTCGACGGGATTTCGAATCCGGCCTCTCTCTGACCGCGATTAGAGCTATTTTATCAGGAACTAGCTTATTTTTCTGGGACAACGGCTTATATCGTTATATTCGAATAATGGATTACATTTTATTCAATTTCTTTGGGACCGTTTTCGAGAAGTAATTTTTTTCCACATTTTATTAATTTTTGTGGGATAGCGCCCCCAAATTTGGAGCTAAAATTAATTTTTCAATTTCGCCACGGGTTATGATTTTTTTTGAACATGTATGCCAAATTTCGTCAAATCGGCCAAGTAGTTTAGGCTCCACGCGTTTGCACAAACGATAGACGACAGACATTTTCCAAAAACCACTTTTGGATTCAGAGGACCTCAAAAAGTTAAAATCTATCAAAATCGAATTTTCGCGCCATCAATTCTTATATCTTTATATGAGAAAGTAAAAATAAATGAAACAGAAATGAAATAGTGACAAATTATTTAATATATCACGTGTGGAAGTAGTACTTATCCGTAATAGTATATATCTGGACTGTTTTACTATTTCAAAGTGTCAAAAACTTGAATTCCTACGCGTTTTAATTAAATCACGGATTATATTTATAGAGAGAAAGCTTTGGGGCGCTGTTTCCATCGAATGTAGGTGGTTTTACCTAAATTAGACTTAATTTTAAATTACACTGTTTTAATTTCGTAAGACCAATTAAGCGGATTTTAGTTTGAAGTACTTAAACCTGTAAGTAGAGCTTTATTTAGACGGCTTTTATAGTAGCTCTATTATTAAAAGCACTAGATCGTTTTTGAAGTTGCGTATTAATTTTAATACCATAGAGTTATAAACTAAAATTTATATACATACATATATATATATATATATATAATATAAATAAATATATAAGAGTCATCAAATAAGTGTGGCTTTTAAGAGAAATTAGCCCAGAATTGGCATGACAATCCGTGTCATCTTGTTGTTAGAATTTCAGTTTGATCTATTTTTACTACGTTTTTATTAGCTTGCTTTCTTGTTTGTTTGTTTGTCCAGTACAAATCTTGCAATCGATTTTTAACTAACTTCCCGAGTAGCTAGATATTTGAGACTTTTAGAATAGCTCAGAACACGATGACAATGCATTATTTTAATACTTTTAGTCATCTTTCAGCAGATTTTAATTCATTTTTAGCAAATTTTGCTGTATAGAAAGTTAGTTCGGAAAAAATCAGCAAGTTATTTTATTTGTTTTGGCATGTCCCATATTTACAATCTACATTTTGACGGGTTTCAAATTAGTGATTTTTTATTAAGAGGTAAATATTGAATGACAGCGAAAAAGGAAAAGTAAACAAAGAAATAAATTAATTGGTCCAAAATGAGGTGAGATCCGTTGTACAAAGATTTGTCCTTTTATAGGTTTAAGATCAGCTCTTTAGATGGTTGTCATTTATATGAAGTAAATAAATTCGGAACTATTTTTTTTTTTTTTTTATTTTTTTTTTTTTTTCACTAACATTACATAACAATGACAATTATATTATCAACAGTACATATCATTTACCAGAAAATTTAAAAACGTAGTGGATAAAAAGTTCTTTTTATCTTGTAATTATTCAGTGTTGTCAACTACGTGATATTAAATCTAGATTGTTGCTTGCACAATAATTTACGAACTTATTAAACTGCTACACAGGATTAAAGAAAGAAGTCTTGTTACCAAATGTAACTTTAGGTTTGTTCCAACCAAGCAGTGTACTGTCCACGGGATCGTCACGGGCATGCGAAATGGATTAAAGCCGTTCCAACCCGATTTGTGACAGTGTCTCGTACCGCCCTCCAAACTGTTCCAACCAGGGCAGGGGTCGTTAGCTAACCGTTTAATGTACGGTCCAAACGATATTTTGACAATGACAACACCAAGTACCTACTGGTTTGTCAATCGTCACACATGTCTACAAGAAGATTCCCTAGTTGTTTGGTTTCCTGAATGTTTTTAATGCGGTGCGAATTACGTTCCTAAACCCGTTCCAACCTGACATGATTTTATTACTTTACAATATTATCGCATGCGTATAAAACCTGTCCTAAACGATTCTCGAACGATCCGTGGGACGATAAAAAGAACGGTATATGTAGAGATGGTTGGAACTAACCTTTTATTATACAAGGCTTTCAAACTTCTAGTGGTCCTCTTTAGTGCCGGTGAGACGATTATAAAAGTAAAGAAAGAGTCTGTGAAGGATTTGAGACAGAGATTGAAGGGCCACTCTTTGGCCCTGCCCTGCGCACACGAGGCTACTCAAAAGGAACGCAACTGGTGTGTGATTAAAATTACTAACCGGTGACAAACTCATAAGTGATGGATTTCTGCACATAAAGCCCTTCAAAAGTGATTTGTTTCTGCAGGTTGAAGGAGAAAATGATTGCTCTGTGTTTCAGAAGGTAGAACATCACAATTGTGCCATGGATAATGATACAGTGACGATACGAGTGATGAATCTGAGTTAATAAATTACGGTCGATCATTACATAAGAAAAGTAATACCAATTAGATATTAAGGTCATACATATATGTGTTTCAAACTTTGAACTGCCAAATATTCGTTGCTGTAGTAGAACTCGAACTTTCAGATACCCGATCGTTATGGTTCTATCGTATGATTAAAGACTGTTATTTAGAATTAGCAGTGTAATTACTAAAATATTAAATATATGTATATTACAATATATACCTCTATAAAATATTAATATATAACATTTAATATCTATAAATAAAAATATACTCTCGTACGAGCAACTAGGAAATTCAATTCATTTGCGAATCGACAAATTGAGTTGCCGGCAACAGATTGCTAACGCATTAATAACTCGTTTTTGTTCACACATTTCAATGGAAACTACTGAACCTATTGACCTATTAAAACGATTTCAGTTTTAAAAAAAATATTTTATGTCTAAAAACATAACCTAAGCACACGGCAGTTCATAGCCAACTGATGTTCACACGTTTCAAAACAAGTTTTAACATGAAAGCAAATGGCAGATAACCTATGACTTCAACGATTTATGTTTGACTTTATCAATGTTTTCTTGGGCCACTAAAAATTTGATCAATTCAATTAAAAACAGAGGTTCTATCTTCATTTTTTTTTATTAACTTAATCGGTTAATTACACTTAATTCGTGAGAACTTGCCTTTATACTCCTGCAGACGACTGTTTTTAAAGAATATAATTTTCCTTGGCTTAAAGAAAGCTGTATATTGTTTCTTTTTCTCTATGTGAGAGGCTTTTTGTTTTTAGTTATTTTTAAATTAATAAGGCACTCTCTTTGAAATTCATGAGATGATGTTACTTTGTCTAAATAATGAAATGCGTTGCCTTGAGATAACGAGCTACTATCTAATACACTTCTACACTTCGTTAAGATGTGTTTACACCCTTAGGTTTTCGAGACTAGCTTGCTCAGAATATTCTCTTTCCGTTGTAGCAAGATTCCCCTAGTTTGGAAATACGGGTTGAAAACAGTCAGTTTGGAATAAGTTTGTGTGCTGGAATATTCCGGTCGGTGTTGATCATGGTGTAGGTCGTGATAAGCATGCACGTTGATTCCCTCTTAGTTCTTTCTATCGGGGCTTGCCTCACTCTCGCGTCTGCCGGAATACCAATAGATTTCTCTCCTTCCCTTTTCAACCGAGCATGGAATAAATCACAGACTGTGTGAAGATACTTCGACTAGTCCTGATTGGTCTTTTTTGTGGATTCCTACATCATACAGTTGAATATTTCAAGAATAAAATTCACTTTGTTGGTGGAACGTTAGCATTTTCCTCATGAAAAATGATTACGCTATTCCATCCTTTGGAAATTTTAAACTTCAAGCAATTTTTATTATGTATGAACGTGTCTACTTATATGTATATGTGTGTACGTAGGTACCTTATGTATATAATATGTATGTGTGGGTTATGGATCTTTTGTATTTATATACATATGTATGTATAATAAATTAAATATTTGTTTTTTTCATACGCGAATGAATTCTATCAGTTAAACCAACATTGAACACAACTTTTCATCGACTTCTTATAATTTAATTGATTTAAAACTTTTCTCCGTCTACAAACATAAACTCTAAATATCATTATTTTGAACGTATTGAAGTTCGTCCTCTGTCTCAGATTGTATAACACAGGTTTAGTGGTAAAACAACGTAACAAATTAGAGTTAATTTAACATTACTAAACAAACATTACTATTAGAGGAATAATGTATATTGTCTCGCCTCGTAAACTGACTACTTTGTTTATTATACTCTACAAACAGCTTTTAGCCTTCATAAAGACTATTATCAGTTGCCTAGGTGCTTATTCCTTAAGATGACCTCAATATCCACAATATCTATTAGAAGTTTGAAGCCAGTTTATTGACTTTGTAGATCTAATATTTGTAGTCGAATTTTGCTCTTATTAAATATTGATTATTGTGATTTTGTTTACCTTTAACAGCTCAATTTTGCTCTTTGAGTTTTATTTACGTCACTCTAAATCTTAAAAAGAAACAGTTAATTTTAATCAATATTTTAACAAAGATATTTTTTTGGACTGGGGTATACGCAAAAATATACTTAAAAAATGTGATGCTATTAAATATAGGTGTGTTAACTTTTAAAACTATTTCTCCAGTTGTTGGAATCAATTATTATTTAGGGATTATTGCAATTAAAATTTTGCAAAGAGAGGGATCTAGGATATTATTTAGCACTTATCTTTACTTAATCTGTCTTATATGATATATTTAATATTTCTTAACGGTAGTTTTTAAGCACATCAAATTAAAAATTTAAAAACCTTCAAAAAATACAGGACTAAAATAAAAATAACCCGTAGTAAAAGAACGGGAATCCATTTACCGATATTATTATATTTATAAAAGGGCTACGGAAGAGGAGGAGGTTAAAAACCACCTATTATATACTCTACTGTTTTTCTTAAAACATCTCTTGAACAAAAATATATCTTGAAACTTCTGGAAAATTTTTAGGACGGAAGATGTTTATTCTTAAAGAAAAGATGTATTGGTATGGCAAAAAAGAGGATTTTCAAATCAGTCCTAATACCTAAAACTATGTTGTGATACCGCAAAGCACGGGTATACGCTATTCTACGTTTTTACCCCTTTATATATGTTTGGAAATTTTAAACTTCAAGCAATTTTTATTATGTATGAACGTGTCTACTTATATATATATATATATATATATATATATATATATATATATAATCTACTTATATTATTGTTTCAAAAAGCAAATCCTTCAATGGTCTAATTACTAATGGGTAGTATAAATAAAAACTTTTAAGTCATCATAATTTTAATTCGGTGCGATATTACTAATTATTTTCTCAAACAAATAATTAAATAATTAATAATATGTGTTAATTAAATTCTTAAATATAAGATTAAAAGACGTGACAATGATGTGTAGCACACATTTGTAGAAATTGAAATTAATGATTAGGAGATAGAGCATTTTAATAGAATACAAGTGTTTAGAAATTCAGGGTTTTAAGAAAAGCGATATTAAAATTCACGCAATGAATTAAAATTGTGAGAACTTAAAAGTTTTTATTTTATACTACCAATTAGACCTTTGAAGGATTTTCTTTTTGAAACAAAAATATCGATAGAGGTTAATACAAAACTACTACATAATATATATTTTGCTTCCGAGCTTACCGAAGTTAACGGAAGCATTGTGTTCACTTTTGAGAACGAAAAACTTTTATGCCTCTGATTTAAAAAAATCCAAGACAGAAATCCGTTGCAGGCATCAGGGAACATTTTTGGTCTCGTGTCTGTCTGTCTGTCTGTCGGTCTGTGTGTCCGCGAATTATGAAACGTGCGACGATAACTTGAGTAAATGTCAACCGATTTTCATGAAATTTGGTAAACATGTTCATTTTACCAACGCCGAGGACGAGTTCGTTGGACAACGTTATCCGTCTTAGCGTTCATGAGCAACGCTCGTGTAAACGTGAGCTTTAAATTTACAATTGGAATTTTTGGTCGGGGAAAAAATCTAACTTCATCTATTCAATGAGACAAACATTTTTTTCAAATACAATTCTTTAGTAAAACCAAAAGCGACACCGCTATGAAGTGTTAACGATCGCAAAAACTATTAATAGTTTTTACAAAATAAACAATATTACAATAAAGTAATGTAACAATAATTGTTATACATGATAGGATGTGAGGAAGCTATGTGCCACACTAATTGGCAGTCTATTTTTTTTTTTTTATTATTATTATTTTTTTTTTTTCTTCTTTTTTTAGGAAAACACACACTTTTGCGAGTGACCACAGAAAGGAGTAATCTCTTCAACTGTAGTATTATTAATTTTTCGTACCATATGCAGCAACACGGTTTGTTCTACTCTTCACAAATTCATAGAATGTACGTTGGTAAAAACTGGCTATCCCTGGCAAATGCTCTTTTTTTACCAGTCCCTCAATCCCCGCCGGTCTGTGAAAAAAAAGTTGAGCTGGTTCGAGGTGTGTTTTGTGAAGCCGCAAGCACGCTCCCGATATAAATAAAGAATTCAACATAAACAAGGTGATATTTATGAGCGGGGATTTCTCAGGGGAGACCCCCCCACCCATCCCTTCACAGCTGCCAACATGCTTTCACAATCTGATCAAACTTCCCTACCCCCTCGTCACTCCTTAACCCAAAAGAAAATGGGCTTACCAGTATTAATTTATGATGGAGTCTTCCGAACTAACTGATTCCTTCCCTAACATTTTATAAACGCGGACTAAGTTGTTGGGTAAATTTTATTTTCGTCCCTTCTATTAGTAATCGACATTTTTCTCCACTTCCATGTCTGACAAAATAAACAATCATAAAACACAACTTTTTTAAAAAAAACAAAAATAACACGTTTTAAGTCTTATAAGATTAAATAATATCTATATAATTTAACAGTTTGTTTAAGGCTTTAGTACTCTCCGTGTAATACTCCATTATGAAGTGAACGATAAGTAATTATATTTACTTTAGCAAGGGGTCGATTGTGTTCTATGTAAATTTTATTAATTTCATTACCATCAGGTAAAAAAGGGTTATATATATATATATATATATATATATATATATATATATATATATATATATATATATATATATATATATATATATATAAAAGGTAGTAATTTTTTTTTATAATTTTTGTTTTGATTATAATAATTTAGTTATAATGTCAAGTTTTTCCATAACGGCATTCCTGGTTATTTATAAAATAATTATGTATCTATATTATTTAAGAAGTTTTGTAAACAACCAAATTGTAAAATGTCAAAATGTCCAATTGTGTGAAGGTTCAAGGCAGCGGCCGCTTTTCGACGAGCGAAGCTAGTAGGGGGCAGAGCCCCCTAGTTTTTATTATAATTTAATTAACTTGTATTTTTAATAATTCATGGTTTAGTTGACAATGCATAAGATTCAGTTAATAATTGCAACGGAGTTGCAACTCATTACATCTTGAGATTATTTTTTAGGCTTTCGTATTTTAGTTAGTACTCGTAATATAATTTCTGTAATTAGAGCAATTAGCTCAATAGATATAAGAAAAGATATAATTCAAAAACTAAACATTTAATAAAATTTACTATTCCAACTTTAAGTTACTGGATTATAGTTCAGGTTCCGTGAGACTAAAATCTTAAGCAGGCTTTTACAATCATGTGCGTATAAATCGTACATTATTGCTCCATGGCCGACGGATGCCACTTAACTTCTTTAGATTGTTACTCCCCTAATAAAAAACAAAGGGGAGTAAAAATCTAAAAAAAGGTGTACGGAATGCTCTTCTTTAGACTGTTACTTCCCTTAAAAGAACTTAAGTGTGATATTCCTTTGTCCCAAAGTACATTGGCTAAATATCACTTTGCCTTAATAGTTATTTAGTCAAAGTCATTTATATTCTAAAAAAAACATAGGGGAGTAACAATCAAAAGAAGTACCCACGAGTACGTAAGCACCTGAAATGGACTTTGATGACTGAAAATAACAAAATGATAAAACACTAAAGAATATACACATACGTACGTTCAATAAAATATAAATAGAATCAAATAAATTAAAGTAAGCCAAAAAAAAAAAAAAAAACGCCTCCTCATAGTTTTTTTTAACATAGATACGTTTTAGCTCTGGGAGAAGAAGATATTTGAGTCACGCAAAAAATGTTACTCTCTTAAATAACGTGCCAGGAAGTAAAGATTTAACAAGAGGTTATATTTTAACAATAGTTTTTTATTTATAGTACAATATTTTGACCATAGGCGGACTGAAGTTTCAACCAGCGCCATGCAAAATGTGACGCTCCTTAATATCGTGCCAAGAAGTTATAATATAGGAGGTTGATTGGTTTTCACTTTTTTTCATTGTAGTACTTTATTTCGCCGATAGAAGTTCTAAATTTTATATAAAATGATTTCAGATCCAGGTAATCAAAATGGATTAATATTTTATAATTTCACACTTTAAGATCTATCTCTTATCAAATAGTCAAATGCATACTGATATTCTCCACTTTATGAAACAACATTGAAATATCGATGGTTTTTGGATTTAATGCCCAAAACATATCATTGATTCAATTTTTTCCATGATATATGGAGAAAGTAAGATTTTTTTTTTATTTTTTTTATTTTAATATTTACTGGGTTTCTGGCTATCAAAAGTGTATTTTATATTATTAAAATCAATCCCACTTGCGCACTTATTCTACAATTAACTTGATTATACTCGTACATATATAATTAGTTTTTATGAAAAATTTGTAATTGGTTACGGTGAAAATAGTCTCGTTAATATATTTTATCGCTATTGATAATATTTTATATTAATATCGAGATGGGTAATTAAACCTCAATTATTCATAGTTAAGGGTTGTGGGTAGAGTTTAATTTTCATCTACGTAGAGATCGTTACGCCACTTAGTGAATAGTTTGCATAATTAATATTAAGATGTTAATGGCTTGATGAAATTTAAAATCAATTATGGGATTACTTCACTTAGATATTTGAAAATTAAATATCTGTGGTTCAATATTAAATCTTTCTCGACACAATCACAAGCGACTGTAGCCACTTTCTTGTGCTTTTCAATGGTATATTTAGGATAAAAAAAAACAAATTAAGCGGTTTAATGTGAAGAGTACCAGCCTAACCCATGATTAGAGCTTTGTACATTCTAAATCTTAAATTATTGTGCCAAATTGAGCAAAGAAGGACTGTTAACAATTTAGAAGGTTTAGTTTGATATTCGTGTTTACTGAATTGCACCATATGACTCAACTTCCAACGTCAAAACCAAGCTCCATTCGATCCATCTTTGTATATCCTGGCACTGTATTTTGCTTCATCTTTTTTTGTTTGTTTGTTTGTTTTTTGGTTAAGGTCACTCTCTGCATAATCTATATAAAGTCATATTTTTACTGGGGAGCCAGGGTGGCCGAGGTGGTAAAGACACCCCGCAGCTATCACTGAGTCGAGGCAACTCGAGGTCGTGGGTTCGATCCCGGGCCGTGATACACTGAATGCATCTATGAATCGCGGACGGAGCAGGGCGAGGGCACCCCATGAGAGGTTCTCTTCCCCCACGTCGTCTAGTGGGTTCGATCCGTGTCATGAGATGTGATCTGTATCTATGGTTCGAGGTCGGAGTAGGGCGAGGGGACCCCCTGAGGGGTCCTCTTCCCCCACACTTTGAAGCACGCTCATATAGCTTACTAATGACCACATCATACTTGCTTCGGCGGTACAATGTACAAATGTATGAAGTAGCTGGAACTCTCCACCACGGGGAAGTAAAATGGGCGTGATTGCGATGTTCGAACAAGTGGGTTCGTCCTACCCGTCTAGTAGGAAGTACTAGGTAACTACTACTACTACTATATTTTTACTGTCACCAGCAAAATTACGTTGTATAACTAAGTGTGCAATGCAGTTGTCTGCTTGCAATATTGAGCTGAGCGTGCATTTTAATCTTAACCAATAAACATTTGTATTCTTAAACAGTTGAAATCGGATAAAAAATTATTAATATTTCTCATTTTTAATTAAAAAGCATTTTTCTCCTGTTTTTCTACTTTACCCCCCTCTTAAATGAAAATATGAAAAAAGTGAACATAACAACAATAACTGTACTCTTAAAGAGCTTGCCAACGACATGCATCATGAAGGGTATATACTATTTTAACTTTTGTACCCATTACCGTGTTCCAATTTGGATCATTTCAGATTTTTACCTTCCTGTAGTTGGTCACTATGACCGTGCCGAATGTTGTGCGGATCCAACCAAATGCAAAGTGTCGTAACAGAGCTTAGCTTCGCTCAGCTCAACAATACCTTATGAGATTTTTTAAATATTTATTTTCATGTTATAAAAAAATAAACGAAAAACATATATAGATATGAAGTAGAGTAGTTGTTTCCTTGTATTTTTTAAATTAGTTGAATTTTGGTCTAAAGGAAAATTAAAACGGTCTCATTTGCGATATTTCGACCCCTCTTTGGGTCATTCTCAAGCTAGAAACCAATTTATTAAATATATTAATTACATATAGGCATCAACATATTATTTAACACATATTAAGACATTAACCATTTATAACCACATTATTTAAACTAAAACATATACAACATTAAAATATTAAATTCCTACTAACCTGACTGACTAGAAAATTACCCTACATAGATTATTTTACGTCAAATTAACCATTAATCAATCATAGAATCGTCTGATTCTCGTCAAACTTCCTAAAATATAAAAAAATTAACCAAAAATTTGGTGTTAGTCACATGTTATGTAGTTAATTGAGTTTATTATTCCTAACGTAATTCATAAGTATTCGATATTTTGGTACTTACTAAAATTCGATAATCTTTATTTCACTTCGAGATACTCAGTACAAATTTACTGATTTAATATATTCCTATTATCTAATAATTTATCCACTGTCCACTACACTATTTCTTTTGTCACACAGTTTGACCAAACTTATAACTATCCAGATTTGTTTCGTTAATCTGTTTTGCATGGTATAGTATGGGTTCTATTAATTGATTGTGTATACTATAACCTACTTATTATGGTCTTAAATCTGATTAAATATACCTGAATATATTATTAAACTAACACTGCCTCTACTTGTTTTGGATGATAATAATGATAAATGATAAAGTTTTAATTTTCCTTTAGACCAAAATTCAACTAATTTATATAGATATATATTATTGGAAGTAGGATTTATATATAAAATAAATGTGTGTATGTGTATTTCATTGCCATTATTATTAAACTTAAATTATAAAATACGAGTCCTTAGGCCCGTGGCAATGGGCTTAATTTTATATTTAGAAAAAATAAATAAAATTAAGTTTATTAATTTAGATATCTATTTAGATGAGTTATTTTATCAATTTGAAGACCAACAAATCAAAAAAAAAAAAAGAAAAAAAAAAAAAAAAATATTTGAATAAATATAGTTTCCTTAGTTTAGCATCAACAAATAATTTCGAGGTGCGTCGTCGTCGGGACACTACTCGATTATATAGATGATAATAAAAATTCCGCAATTGAAGAATGCAAATATTTCTGAGGGTATCTAAGGGTAAATTTAGGTGTATAACTTCTCATTTCCATTGAAATGATGTTTGCTATTTTTTACAATTTTAAATATTTCAAAATGTTATAACACTAAGCTACTTTTTAAAGGTTTTCTGAAATTAATTTTATTAAATGAAATCATACTATCTTTTTTTATGAACATTTTATCTCTTTCAGCCGTCTAAAAGTATTTAATATACTTATTTCTACAACATCAAAAGCTTTTTATTATTATTTTAAACACAAATTTATATTTTTTGGGTGAAAAAAATAAAATAAATAAAAATAAAAAAACCTAACCAAATGCTTTTTACCTAATTAGTGTTTTTAAATTTCTATAGAATTTACATAAGTTTGCATAACATTTTACTATTTTAATGTAAATAATAATATATTCGTATCTTATAAATAACTAAATAAGAAATGGAATGACACAAACTGTCTCTCCACGTAATAGTACATTACGCGTCTAGTGCAGAAAGTAGCATTTTGCATGCGAGTGTGGAGTTTTCACCCGAGCATCAGCGAGGATATTAAAACCACACGAGCAAAGCAAAATGCAGTTTTCGCACGAGTTGCGTACCGTACTTTATCTTGGATTGTTGAAATTAATAATAAATTTAGAAATAAATATTTAATAAACTTCCTGTAAGTTCTTATTTATATTTTGATAAAGATGACATTAATTTGTTAGTTGTATTTTGTGCCGAATTAATTATTTCGGGAGGCGTATTATTCTCCTCATTTTCGTCATAATGACATAAATCACTCATTGTTTTTCACTAAAAACACGATATAAACAGTTACTTTAATTAAACAAACAGCAAATTAATTTTGTTAAATGTAAAAAAACTCGCTAATCGTGCGTTAAGGTGAATAATTCTTTTTTTTACCACACTAGGGCGGAAAAAAGAGGAAAGCATGCGCAATGAATACAAGTACCTAAAGTAACACTTTCTACGCATCTAAACAGAGATACAATGTTTATATTATTGTATTAATCGTAGATAACATAAATTTACGTAAAGGCAGTTTGTGTTATTCCTTAAATTATGTGTTATTCCTTCATAGACTCTCCCATACGTAACAGTAAGATTAATATTTAACTTATAAAGTAAATATTTATTTATAAATAATTATAATTTTATTTTCAAACCATAATATTATATTTTATCTTTTAGTCAAAATATTTTATCCTTTCAAAACTCAATATGTAATGTTATTCTTTGAACCACAGTAAATATTTTTTCCTTAAGTCACAATATTAGATATTTATTTGTAAACCTAAAACGTTTAAACTTTTTATGCTAACTGGTATTGACAACTGTCAATAACAATAAAGATAAGCAGCTTAGAATAATACTATATATAGAAGGAGGATCACTGATAACATTGAAGCCAACTTTGGTTGTGTCCCAATCCGCGTTCTAAAAATTCATTTTTGTAATTTGTGACGTCATAACTCTAAAATTATTGGCCTTCGGTTTTTTAATTTAATTTTTTATTAAATTATAATTATTGATAGTCAGTTTAGTTTATTGTAATATTTTTTTTGTGTTTTATCTTATTTCAGCTTGAAATATGCTAAAAATAATGTTTATTATATCATGCTGGGCGAGTTGTAAAAAATGACGTCAGAGTGAAACGTACACAATAACCAATGGCAGGGTTTTTCTTCTTGATGTTTGTGAGCGGGCTTTGAATAGTTACTAAAGCATGGCCAATCTTCTCCTGTTTAAATGAAAAAAATGAGTGTTGTTATGTTGGCAGCCTGGTCTTAAGGACACAATCTCTCGGCAAAAGTTGGCTTCAGTCTCTTATCAGTAATTGCTTAGGATTCCGATTCTATGCTCCTTCTATATATAGTATTATTCTAAGATAAGCAGAAACAACCAGCTTATCAATAGTTATAAATATATATAAACTTTCTCAGAAACATATAGATATGTTTATTGGGAAAGTTCAAATATCTTATACTTCATAATCACTAATATCTCGGAAAATAGATTGTACGCGGGCAAATACTACAAAACCTTATGTAGTGTTATTTAATATCCCATTAGATTTATTTAATTTTTTTTTAATCAACATTTTCTGAGAAATATCTAGATATTAATAATTGTTTAACTTTCTCTAGGTTTAAAACGATAAATCAGAATTGGTTTCTAAGAATAGTCTTCTCTATAAATGAAAAATAAGCTTTCTAAAAATAAATGATAGGAGGGATCGATAACTACCATGTACCAGTGGATAGGTCAGGTCTACATTGAAACCAATAAAACTTGTAGCAAGGGAACGAGCCAAAAATACCCTTGCCAAAATATTGGCTTGTGCATTTCAATACTTGCTAGGTTTGTTTGTCTAGCTGTCTAAATAATGAATAATTATTCATTTAGCTAGTTTCTATGGCTTTGACACATATCACCTTTTCTTTCCATCTGTAAAATGATTAGAAATAGCTTTTACTTTGTTTTTCAAATATGGCGTCTATCTTTGACTCTGAGCTCATTGAAGGCAACTAAAGCATTGTGATGTTTTTTTTAATTTTTAATGCATATATGGGATATGTTGGGGAGTGAGGAGATGTACTAGAGGATTAGGATGATCTGATAGGGATTTATGGAATGTGCGATAGCGGGAAATGGATAAATCGGGAACGAATTGAGCGTTGGGGGGTCATTGTGGAGGGTGAGGTTGGATGCATAGAAGAAAGCATCAGTGATCTTTCTAATGATCTTTGATTGGACGATTTGGAGTCGATGGGAGTTGGTAGGCTTGGTGCTACCCCATGGTCCAAGCTGGCGTGATGGTTCTGAATTTAAATAAATCGGTCAGAGACAACTCAGATAAACTTTCTCATATAGGAGTTCATAATTACTTAGCCCATTGTTTTCTATTTCATCAAAATGTATCATAAAAATAACTTCTCCTGGGCGGGGAATCGAACCCGGCCTCCCTCCGTCAGCGTTTTAAGCTATTTTCGTATTTAAATGGACTAAATTTTAGAATTTTTTTAACTAAAATCGTCGGAACCGTTTTCGAAAAATAATTTTTTTCACGTTTTTCTGAGTTTTTTGGGGGTAGTGCCCCCAAATTTGGAGCTAAAATTAATTTCTCGATTTCGCCTTGGGGTTTGATATTTCTGAACATGTATGCCAAAATCATCCATTTCGTCAAAATCGTCCAGTAGTTTAGGCTCCAGGCGTCTGCACAGACCACTTTCTTGGACTCAGGGGACCTCAAAACGTGTAAATCCATCAAAACCGAATTTTCGCGCCATCACAATACTTTCTCTTTATATGAGAAAGTAAAAAATCCTTTCCAGAAAATATTTGGAGTCCTGGTTGTCAGGTGGTCTGACGTTTAACAATTTCGATTTCTGCGCCCATTAATTTCTCTCTAATTAATAACTGTCTCGCCCAGATTTCACGGGTTTTGTCATCGTAAAACCATATTCAGCGGTAACACAAAGTCTACAGGCTGAGTTCCTTCTTTGGTTATCATTATTTAAGGCGTTCTATTTATGATTTTGATTATTACCTCAGTTGCAGAAGCCAATTTGTCGTATTAAAAAATTAATATTTCTGTACTCGTGTGATAAATTTTTATGTTTCTTACAATTGCTCTTATGAGTTGTACTTAAGCCTCCTCCCTCCTCTCTGGTATTCGAACTCAACTGAAATATAGGTGGTTAGGCATAGGATTCAGGGTAGTTATAACAGCTAATGTTATCTCTAAAAGCTAATTTTGTTCCTCAACAGACTTTTGTTAAATCTCAGATGGGTTTTGATCACTTTAAAAAAAAAAGAGATTGTGTTCTTAATATGAATTAACATTATCGATTTTTTAGAAATAATCTTTAAAATTTAATTTGAATTTAATATTATTCTTTGTTAAATATCTTCTGGAGTTTTTACTTACTCGAAAGCGTTTTAAAGAAAAGTTTTATGAACATAGTCTTTTAAATATTATTCTCTTTAAAGAAGGGAATATTAATTATTATCTTTCCCTCTCTTTTAGAAAAATTATTAATCGCTTATTTATGACGAGCTTTGGATACAAGAGAAAAAACGGGATGGGGGAGGGGGTAGCGAAAAGGAAATTAATCTTTTAGAATAAATTTTAAAAGAACTCAGTTTTATAAGTAAAATAATGTTCCCTTCTACATAAAGGAAAACATTTTGACTCTATTTTTGAATCAGATTGCTTTTGATTTAAATGAAAAGTTGGGCTAAAATTTAATATTATTTTAATAATTTTAATCATTTTTTCATCAAAAGATGTTAATTAAAATTTATCTATCTATTTAGATTTTTTGTAGATTTCACATCTTTTAGATTATTCAGAATTGTCGGTGAAGTAATGACATAAAATACTCTCCTACTCATGTAGGTATGTATTATTTTACAAATTAACTACAATTCATTGTTAAAACAAAAAAATCCCTTCAAGTACTTGCCAGCAAGTTACTAAAAGGGTTTCTTCAGTCATAAAACTTATTATTTTATAAAATAAAACTTATTTATTTAAAAAAATATATTTTTAATTTAAGAGATTTTTAAGGTCTTCAGGGGTATAAAAACCAACTACGTTTTTTTGGCAATATTTCGTCCTTATTTTAGGACATTTTCAAGCATTATACTTATTTCCAAATGTGGAAGAATTAAATTTATTTGTCTGGTAGTCAATTAAAAAGTGATACATATTTCCATATCCCACTCTTAATTCCTATGACTCCTAACAGTCATAGTTCAATCTTTGCTCATGACTCATGTATATATTTGTGTGTGAGAGAAATGAATTTTAATTTAATTTACTTTGTGGAATTTCCTAATGACGGAATTGAGAGTGGGATATGGAAATATGTATCACTTTTTAATTGACTACCAGACAAATAAATTTAATTCTTGCACATTTGGAAATAAGTATAATGCTTGAAAATGTCCTAAAATAAGGACGAAATATTGCCAAAAAAACGTAGTTGGTTTTTATACCCCTTAAGACCTTAGAAATCTCTTAAATTGAAAATTAAAGGGGACCGCATCAAAAAAATGGAAAATTATTTTTTATTTTAACTAAAATATGTATAAAAAGTTGCAATTTTAAAAAGCAAGGTGTGCATATATTATTATCCTTTAGTATCTGTACCTTACCTCTTAGCTATGCACTTATTTGGTTCTTTTAGGGGTTTTTTGGGGGGGCCGCCATTTTGAAAACGCGATTATATATTTGTGAACCAAATTTCAATACCTTTAAAAAGATACCAACTTCAAATTTTCGAAAAATAAAAATTTCGGGTCTAAATAGTTACGGCCCCCTACAATTTCTGAAATTTGACTTTTTTATATCAACTCCCAGAAATATCATGAATGTACCACAGAGATGTATATTTTTGTATTTTTGCCTTATTTTTAGGACCTGTCCTAATTGCGCAGATATCATTTTAGCGGTTTGTTTTAATTTTTTCGGGTGTAGAATGGCCACCATTTTGGAAACGCGATATATATTTGTAATCCAAATTTTAATATCTTTAAAGTGATACCCAACTTAAAAATTACAAGAAATATAAATTATTGCGATCAGGGTTTCTAGGATGACCTCGTAACCCTAAAAATATTAATTTTACTCAACTTTTTTATATTAAATTAAAATGTGTAGTCTGTAAGTGTTTATAATTGGTTAACATAAGCGAAAGGCTGAATGAAGTTGGGAGGACCGGCGTAACCAAATGGGTAGCGCATACTAGTTCTCTTCCCTGAAACCAAGATCGTTCATTATCTATATCTCTGTTGGTTCGAATCCAAGGGAGGTAGGATATGTTTCACACTGATAATCATATCAAGTGTTAAGTGGCCGAAGAATTGTAGGTTAACAAGCAGAAGTATGTCAGGTTCCGTATGCCATAAACTTGGGGTTATTGAATTTGCTCTCCTAAGGATTTATTGCATTGAGTTTGCTCTCCTTAGGATTTTGAAACAATATCATTTGAACGTATCTATTCGTAGTTCAAATATAAGTTCTTTGATGTACTTTATAAATTTATTCGTGAATCTGGTTTGACTTCTAGTTCCTGATTATTTAGATTTCTGATTTCCGGTTATTCGAGTTTTCCCAGTAGAACCTATGTTTCTAATGTGATCCAAATAATATATGAGTTGGTACATATATTAGACTTGTATATTTTCAATGGTTTATGGTACTACATATAGAAATTTTAAAAACTAGAGATTTAAACTTAAATAAGGATATATTATGCAAATGTATCAAAAGGTTTAAAATCTTGTACACTATCTCGTCCCTCGTTGAAATGAGTTTGCATAGTCAATAGTGGTCAGGGTCAGACCTACATCAAGTTACGCCAATCACAGATAGGGTTGTGCTATCTTGGTTGGTTCTGTTGGTCTTTCAGGTTAAGTATTTGAGTTGTTAGTTGCAAGTGACATCCTTCTCATTTACTGCAACCTCTCCTCCAACCTGAATTTAAATCCTTCGATTCACCCGAAGTAGAAGGATCTATTGATCTTTCGACGTTGAGTCTATTATAACGTTATCATGTTCACGTATCTTGTGCTCAGATTACCGTTGTGGAAATATATTATACCCAAGATATTTTTTTTTTTGTCGTAAAATTGAAAGTTTATAGTCTGTAGTTTTTATTATTGTTATCCTATTGTTAAATGAGACATCTAAACAGTCTAATGCCATTTGAGGTTTAACGTTGGGAGCCTCAAAAATACGTTACTTGGTAGGTAGAATAATTTGGTAGAAATAAACCTTTATTCATTGCTGTAGTTACTAAATGGGTTTCTGTAAAGTCTTATTTATATCAGTTGAAGTCTAAATGAGGAATCCTTCTAGCAAGGTTTCAATTCATCGCTCTTTGTGGAATGTTTCGCTCCTCAGAATTATCAGTCTAATTCTAAATTAATTTTGTGTTCATCGTATGTACTATTTCAAACCATAATTTAATTGAATTTTTTCCTGCTTTGCATGCATTGTAGGTAGTATTTGAGGTCGTAAAGATATTCCTCTTTAATGGACTCAAACCGATAACGAAGCCTCTACATATAAATTCTGTTATATCTTTTTTTGACCCTCTGTTCTTCGAATAATCAACCAATAAAGTCCATAAATATTAAACCTTATTTAGATCTTTTGTCAGCAGGGGTTTCAAATGCGGCCTGGATTTTCGAGAAGTGGTTTATTTCTATTTCAGATGCCTGGGGGATGATTTATTAGGTTAGGATGTGGCGTGAGGGGATAAAACCCATGAATCCCCGCGCCTGGTTTCTGCTCGATACAGAAGAGGGTGTTACCCGTGTCGATAGATGCTTGCTTTATCATTTACACATCTGTTGTACCTAAGGGGATTGGCTGCCAAACTTTAGCTCCCGAAATAGTAATTGGCAATAGGTCGGGTTCGATTGTTTTGACAATGGAACAGTTGTGTGACGGTTGTACTGTTGTGAACTTGTTCGTACCTTGCGAGAATTGTCATGACGGTTCTGTTAAAATCCCCCTCGTTTTTAGCTGGGTTGATAAATGGTCTGATCCAAGGTAGGGTGAAGGTTGAGGACAAGGTGGGGGAACCTTAACACGGAATCCAAATGTGCCGTGTTCATTTCGAGAAAGTGCATCCTGCATGACTGTGACAGCAAATCAAATTGTTCTCAATTAAATCTTTAAGCTCCTTTTACACGGTGATAGTTACTATCACGCATCAACTATCATGGCTGTCGAGATAGTTGAGAGTCCTCTTGTGGCAGTCACAAGAACTATCGCGCCTAGTACAAGAATGAAAATAGATCTGGAGGCTACAGTTCGATAGCTCGCTCATATTGTTTACTCGTACATCATATTTTGTTGATTATATTCATCTAAAAGCACCCATAATACCTTTCTATTTCTTGGAGTCTATTATAGCAAACTAGATATATCATCGCTTAGGTATTTATTTGTTTTATTTTTTTAATAAAAGAATATACATATACCTTTGAATTGCTTTAGGATTTTGCTGTATCTGCAACTTGTTATCGGATAAATCCTCTTTTTGACGAAGAATTATTGTAAGACTTCTTATAGAGGAAAATAAAGAGGTGTTGGTTAAAAGGAGGGAAAGCAGTAGATGGGGGAAAGCTGACTGGTTTTGATAAAGTTATCTTTTTTTCATTTAGTTTATCCAAGGTGAATGCGGGTTTGTATATATTTTCTCTTGGGTTCCTGGAGGGTTGAAAGTTGAGGCCGCACTTCTTTGCCTGAAACCTGTAAGGGCTTGAAACCCTTGGGGGGGCTCTATAGACTTCCTGATCACCTGATTCCAAGCATCTAACAAACCTTTTCTTTCATAACCTTACCTTACCTTTACCGTGACCTATATAAGCCAAAGCAAACTCTCCCTTTTTCAATAGAGTTACTGTTATCCTCGAGAAGGCATGATAAAAAAAAGCCCTTATTAAAAAAAAAGAATAGATATCTACCACCACCTAGATCACCTTTTTTCTTTTATTGTAATTGTATTATTTTATATCTACGTATTCACCCGCAAATAAATTATCTTATTTATATTTGAAAGTGTAGTTGAAATGCGTTTTTCAATTTTCATATCGCACATTGACGATGTTCGGGAAATAACTTTGACTTTTTTTATCATATTTATTTGTATGTAATTAGTATAACTCAAGAGATGAATTTTATTTTTTTATTTTTTGGATTTATTTAAATATTACCTTTACATATCCCACTTTTATTTTGGAAATTACCACTTTTAAACAAGGCACCAGCAGGAGGTGTTGGAATTGTGGTGTTTAAACTAATATTTTGTGTAGAAAGCACCTTTTTAACGAAATATTATATGAATGTTGTGATGGAACATCGTCAACATTTATAAATTTACATATTTGTTTATTTTTTTATCCTAAGGACTGAGACAACTAGACTGAGAGAGACAACTAGCGTTACAAGTTAGTTATTTTGTCAAATAAATGAAAAAAATATTCTGCTTTATAGTTTGGTTCATAACTCCCTCGCGACATATTATGGCGCAAACTGAAATTATTTTATGCTTTTACAACCCATTATTGTCATATTTATTAAATTTTACCCAATTTATTTAATTTTGTCATAATTGTTTTGATTTTTTACGTGAATGAAAGTGTATATTAATTTATCAAACTTTAATATGCACAGGTGGTTGAAATTAACCCTCCTCTATAAACGTTGACACTAGGCACACAATCATAAACGTTGGGTCGCATCTGACCCGGTACTTTATAATTACAACTATTGAGCCAGGGAAACAATAATGCACAACTATTAACATTTATTTAAGTTTATTAAACTTAAAAAAATGACAAAGAATTTGAGGCGTTCGTGAATATGGTGAAATCAGGGGCTTATCTGTCCAAATAGTCTCTCCATCGTTACCAATTTAAAAAATTCGAGTTACATATTCCTCATTCTGAGAGTTTTAAACAATTAAATCATTAGTATGATCAATTTAAAATAAATCTTCATCAATATTAGACTGCACAGCACATCAAATTTCGTAGTCTAATTTTTCATCAAACTGTTCTCGCTGCTGCCTTAATTCCACCTATATTTCATCTATTGAGGTGATGACAAATTTTGAACTCCTGGACACCATGTTTCCAGAAAATGGAACTCGGAAACAATCAAATTTTTGTATAAATTAGGAACATTATAATAAACAATGGGTCATATCCGACCCAACTAGAGGAAGAGCGACTTTAAGAGGCTAGTTAAGCAAAGATGATACTTACCTAATTTGATGATGGTTGGTCCAAGCTTTCGTTATGACTGATTGGAAGGGTGCCTAGAGCCCTGTGGCCCTGAAGGAAAGGGAAGATAAGAAATGCACATTTATTTGTTACTCGGGTCGGATTCGACCCGTACGTTTATAGAGGAGGGTTAATCTGTGTTGGACTATTACTTATAGTAAATTATTATATTTGATAGTTAAATACATTTAAATATTGGTTGTATTCTCTTGTCTAGGTCTAGATATTTGACGTAAAATTAGGAATATTTATTTAGTTTGTTAAGCGTTTATTTCTTTTTATAAATTAATTTAAAAAATATTACAATACTTAACAGAAAACTTTGGTCGTCAGATCGTTGGACGAGAACCAGTCTTTTTTAAGATCTACCGTAATCATTAACAAAACAATAGCTCAATGTATAGTACAAATAAAAACTTAATCAATATTAACAGAAAAATTAATTAATGCATTTATTTATCATACTATAATTATAATTATACTATATAATAATTATATTTTCAATATTATTTTAAGGATGATAATTTGTATAAACTAATTTCCTATTATATTCGTTTGCTAACATGCTTATTATAAAATTTTATACCTAGTAACTCTGAACTACACTACCCTTCAGATTTAACCAAGCCGTTTTTAAATGATAAAAATATCATGAATGTGAATCGGAATTGTTTGAAATTTAATATGAATGAAATAATAGACGGCAGATTGTCACTTAAATGTTTTTTATTGACGGATTGATACATGCCTATCAACATCTCAAATTTCTCGTGGGTAGCCTTTTCCGTTAAATCATTTATTTATATCTAGATGGTCATCAAGAATGGTTTCAGAAAAGAAAGGATGAAATATATATTTCATTCTCTCTCTCTCATTTTTTTCATATACATATATGTGTGTATATATATATATATATATATATATATATATATATATATATATATATATATATATATATGAATAAATTCTCGACCGTAAATATAAACAGAAAACAAACAAAACTCAGGTTTCGGTCACAAAAATCGTCTTTATGTTACAATCCCGACGTTTCGGTTTTTACTTAAAACCTTCTTCAGGGGCCGTAAAACATCTAAACAACGACTCACGGACAGATTGTAACAACGTCGGGATTGTAACATAAAGACGATTTTTGTGACCGAAACCTGAGTTTTGTTTGTTTTCTGTATATATATATATATATATATATACATTCTTTTACTTTTTTCTAATTAGTGACTTGCTTTTAATTGGATTATTTTTGTACTTTTGTTCAATCTCTTATGAGCAATGCTATTTCTAAGAAATAATATTTCTTGAACTTTCTTAAGAATTATTTTTTCCTTATATATAACAGTAATAATCAATAAGAGAAATTTTTAGAACTCTACTTTAAGGTTCTTCTTTTTCCTTGTTAATTTATTTGAGACTATTTATTTTAAATTTATGCAATTTATTAAATTTTAGTTTGTTGTAAATCTAAAATTACCTAAGTTGTTTAACATTTTTGTCTTGACCACAAAATTACCAATCTCACTTTTTAAGGATTAAAAGACAATTTCGCTCCAGCATTTCTCCACTTTCTCATTTACGTAGTATATATGTGTAGAGAAAAAATTGTGATAAGGTACTATTTCGGGTTTGAGATGGAGTTACAAAAAAATATTATAAATAGCGGTTCCGATGATTTTGATTTGAATTTTTTTTTCTATTAATTTTAAAAAGAATTTGACCGTTTATTTTTTTGTTGAACTATCCAGTTTTCAAGTTATTAATACAAATATATATTTTTTTTTTTTTAAATATAAGAACATTTTTTAATAGCCTCAATACTTCGAGCGATCATAGTATATTTATGTGCATGTAAATCTTTTAGGCTTAATACTTTTAAAAGAGACTTGAAAAAACTTCTCATTAGTCTAAATCAAATTATAATTATTATTTACTACGGGAAACAGACAGTGAAAAATTTTATTCAATAATTAAATATTAGTCAATAATTAAAAAAAATATGTAGGAACGAAATATAGCCATTTGTGAAATGAGGAAGTTGACTTTATTTCATTTATTAAAAAAATAATTAATCCTCAATTTGAGACAAAATAGAAAATTCATCATAAATTAAAGGAGGCAACCAAAAAAATTATATATGTCCATCTATGTATTTAATAGTGTCAATATTATTGTAAGGAATGATAGTTTGTATAAACTTATTTCTTACTATTCTCGTTGTCCAATATAAATATATAAATATTACAATATTTATCGAGTCTTTAAATTAATGATCTTATAAATTAATTGAGTTAGATATTATAGGATTTAAATTCAGTTTCACTTTATACATCAGAATGTTGGTGCGAGCTTGTCATTTTTTACATTTCTCATCAAGTTATATTCTCCATGTTGGTGCGAGCTTGTCATTTTTTACATTTCTCATCAAGTTATATTCTCCATGTTGGTGCGAGCTTGTCATTTTTTACATTTCTCATCAAGTTATATTCTCCATGTTGGTGCGAGCTTGTCATTTTTTACATTTCTCATCAAGTTATATTCTCCATGTTGGTGCGAGCTTGTCATTTTTTACATTTCTCATCAAGTTATATTCTCCATGTTGGTGCGAGCTTGTCATTTTTTACATTTCTCATCAAGTTATATTCTCCATGTTGGTGCGAGCTTGTCATTTTTTACATTTCTCATCAAGTTATATTCTCCTAATGAAGATTGCGGTTCCTATAAGCGAATAAACATATCAACACTTATCTTCATAAATCTCGTGCCCATGAAGATTTTTTCTTGTTAACCGTATTAAAAGTATAATTTATACAACATTTAATCATTTATTTATCATAAACCTCCTTATTTAATTCAACAAAAAAAAATTAAAAAACAATTTTAAAAATTAAATTACAATTTTGCTAAAAATTGAAAAATTATTAACTTAATTCGAATATTTTAAATAACTGAATATCAACATTAATCCTTTAAAATATTACTGTTTCATTTATACATTTATACCATCCTTACTCCGTCTTTTTAAGTTACTAGGCTTTTAAATAATTTCTGTATAATTTAATTTTCGGAGCTTTTTGAGGGGTGGTTTACATTTTTTTGTGTTTGCATTCAAAACAAGAGGGGGACAAGGAGAATGGATGGGGTTAAAAAAAAATACAGAAGAGAGGGCAGGAAAATAGAAATGTACAGGCTTGGGCCCGTTTTGAATATGTAAATGACGTTATCAGGGATTAATGAGGCTGGTACTTGATATTCCACAGACATACAGATTCTAGACACATTATCATTTTAAATGATACCCCCGACACAAACCACAAACCAAAACAAAAACAGAAAAAAAAATTTAAATCAACCCCTATTTTTTTTATTTTCTCCTCCACAGTGTTTTTATTTATTTTTTGGACCATTCTTTTGTATATGTTTCAACTCTTGTTTTTATTTTTCATGTGTAATTCCTAGTTTTAGTTATATTCTATATGTATCTATATTTAAATACCGATTTGCTTTATCAAAGGTTTTTAATGCATAGAAAATAAGGAATGTAAAGGAAAACTTTTTTTTAAAAAATTCTAATTGAATAAATCTACATTTAAATAGAAGAAGTTTACCTAATATAGAATAGAAGTAGTTTGTACATTTTTTGTTTATGCTAAAAGATATCATAATATGATAGTTTTAATAAATATATTACATATATTATAATATATTTATTAAAACTATTTATAATAATAAATCTATTATCTGATTTTATTTATTTTAAGATACAGGTGCTACACAGTACTTTATTGAAAACTTTCTTTAATATCATAGATTACAAGATTGGAAATAAATGTCTGATCTCAGGAGATAAATATATTTTAATTCACTTGAGCATTTATTTGTTAGCCTTGTCAGTGATCATAGAAATTGGACATTCCCCATAAGCAATTGATATTTTATAAAACTTCAATAATAATTATTAGAATTGTATATTTTTCTTCAACTTAAATTCATGCTTATCTTAAAGTAATTATGTTTACAATTTTTTTGATTACAGATTACTTACCTTTTTTTTAGCAACATTGTTGAAATTAATAATTTTCGTGATTTCTATTTCCATTCTTCCCTAGTCTAGTTCCCTAGTTTTCTTAAAATTATGATTAAAATAATAAATATAAACAAAAATAATACTTAATAAAGAAATATACTACTTTATGGTATAGCAGCGTTTCGCTTGCTATGATATTTGACCCATTTTTGATACTGCGTTTGAGGAAGTAAAAATAATTTTCGCCAACTCTTTTATGAATTTTATGTATTACCTTTTGACTTTTCTTGTTTATAATGATATCATTTATTTAATTTTGTAGTTAGTACTGAAAATTCTACCTATTTGATTTGTCATTTTAAACTTATAAAACATATTATACATATCTTATTTATATAATCCTCTGTTGTCAGCTATTTAAACATAATAACTATTGCGGATAAACTAAAACTTTTCTACACACGTGTTTCAAATATCTCCTTTGGTTTTTTTTTTTTTTTTCAAAATCTGTGAAATTATCGTTCTCAGTTAAATCACATTTAAAAAGCAACGGACCGTAACTGACCTCAATCCTATCCTAATCCGAAAACCGCAGTTAAGTTCCTTTGCGGAAAGAACCAGAAAGTGGGAGGGCTTAAACATTTGCGGTTAACTTGGGGCCCGACTCTGTTTTCAGGAGGCCGGCAGTCTGTGCCGGTGATGTTTCAAGCGCCAATAAATAGACTGTTTCACTGGGCCGTTTCTCCCCCGGACTCCCTCTGTTTCCCGTCTCCCTAATAGCCAAACTTAGCGCAGTTAAATAAATCGCTCCGGGGGGCCTTCGCCTGGAGTTTGTGGCTCCGACATTTACCGTCGTAGAAGAGTTTTTATTGTCCTTTCCACCGGCATTTTGTTCCTCGAGGAAATAGTTACTATTTTCTTTGGCTTTTCAGAGATAATTAAGCCATTCATCCTGTCGGCACTTACTAACACTCGAGACACCCTAGACGTTTATCCACAGCCACTTCATATCAGAAATAACCCACGGCTAGAATAACTTGATAAACTTGAAGCCTTGCTACCTCCTTTAGCAGTAAGTGAATTCCTTTGTGCTCCCTTACATTAAATTATTAAATACCGTTCTTTGCGTATTTTCTCGGCATCTCTATATTATAATTAATTCACTTCTTAATTATAAACTAATTTATAATGATATGTTTGTATAAAAGTAGATATGTATTCACCAGAGCTATATGTTTGATAAAGCTCTTACTTTATGTACGAAAGACCTTTTATAATTGAAACATGAAAACTAACTATAAAATAAGTCCATTAAACAAGGGTTAAAGTGTTCTGCTAACGGTTCTGAGTGGCCAACAGAACTCACTTGAACTCATCTGAAACCACTTCCCTATCTGTTTCAAATCTTAATGGGACAAGAAATGTTTCACTTTGATAATGGACTAAGAAGATATAATATAATATAGATCTTAATAACACATATTGTGTTAATTGTGGTTTGAAAAGAAATTGTGTTAACATTTTTCTCTGTATAGTTAAATCAAAAAGTGACTTACTCCTATTTTCAATGTGGTAATTGATTTTGCTCTATATAGTTAACCTACTAAGCACCTTCAATTATCTTATTAGAAGCTACTACAAACGGCGCGGCAGAGGATAGTTTTTCGTATCTCTTTTTTTCAAATAATGCTCTATAACTTATACAACGATTTAGACAATAATACCACCGTTTGTTTCTTCTATAGCTATCGTGTGAAATTATATTATCGTTCTAAATTATAAGTTTTTGGTATCGTGAACATTTTCTAAATTTATCTGCCTACATTAAACAATAGTCTGTCAATTTGTGTGGCACATAGCTTAGAGTCTTAGACTAACGGCCACATGGGATTTAGTTCTGTTGCGATCCCCAGGGGGATTGTTATTTATAGCAAATATTAAATTTTGACTGAGGGTTTCAATAAATATTGGATCATTTGTGGTCTACTTTAGCCATCCAACTTTCTTTAAAATTGGAAGAGTACTTTTAAAGGTGTAGTTGTTAATAAAATCATTTTAGTGCGCATGTAGAAGAGAAATGGCCCGAAGGGTTGAAATTAATATTGGACCAACAATGGGCTAATTATGACCTACCATTCAAAATTTACCAAAATCGGACCTATACTTCAAGATAATATGGTAGTTCGCAAAAGACACGAATGTTGACAGACAGACCAATAGACCAAAAATGTTACCTAATTTATGTCCATTTTTTTGTCCAAATTTTTAAATCAGTAGCATAAAAAAAGACCATCTTCAGAATGCTCGCAATTCTTCCGTTGCCTTCGTTAAGTTTGGAAGTTCATTCTTGTGGTTTGCTAAGTGATCAAGAAATTAATCGATCGTCAATCCGAACTAACAAGTAATTAGACCGCTTTTCACTAAGTATTGATCATCCATCATCAGTAGATAATAATATTTCATTAACTTATCTTTATTTTTTTATTTTTTTATTATTTTTTTTTTTAATTTTTTTTTTTTTTCAATTTTTTCAATTTTTTTATTTGCAAAATATAATTGTTTAATTATGTATAAATAAATAATATTAGAATTTTAGTCTACCGATATTATTATAAAACATAAAAAATTATATTGCTTTTAATTTTAGTCGGGAAAGGGATTTAAAATGATTGTGCTAACTAAAGGCCCCCATAGACGGTACGGTCAAAATGCTTGCGCAAACATCATGTTTGTGCAAACATTTTGACCGTGTGGGGCTATTTGATGTTTGCGCAAACATGATGTTTGACGTTTATGGCCTAAATTTGCTCGACATCAGGTTTGCGCAAACATGTTTGATCGTTTATGGGAGCCTTAAAGGATGGACTGACTCAATCTATATTTATGTTACTATTTCCTATCCTCGAAAAAATTAATTAATAGCAAGAAATATAAGTACTTAACCATTTAATTACTGGTCTATTTTAAATAAATGCTACTGATAATTACAATTTACAATACCAATTTGCAGGCCAAACTTATTAAACAAAGCATAAATATTTAAACATAAATATTAAACATAGCAACATGGTTACTTATGATTATTATGTTTTAGACACGAGTGTCTGAAACGTGTTAATTTATTTGTGTTTAATTAAAAGTTAATAAAAGAAAGAATACCTTCGATTCCAATATTATTATTTGTTGAGTTAGTAAAACCAAATCAAAAATAATTTAGTCGTTATTTAGTGTGTTAATAATACAAAATCCACTTCTATTAAAAACATTGACGGTGACCTCAACAGTTCATTCATCTCTGACCTCTGTTCTTGCCTCATTCCAAACTCAATTAATAACCGCATCCTATCCCACTAGTTCAGACCTTAATCATTACCTTACCGTGAACTAAGTCTAGAGACGTTGCCCTCGCGGCTTAATCTGACTAAACTGTCTGAGGCAAATAATTGAACTTATCAACAAGTTGTAAAAATAATTCCGCTAAAGAATTTAATACACCTACAAACCAAACTTCTTGGCTCTTGCAGAACTAATATAGTAATTACTTAGCTAGAGTAATTAATAAGCGAGATGGGGGGGGGGGGGGGTGTTTTTCCCACCCACTTCAAACTCGCCTACGCTCACCCTATCCAAGCTTATAACGAAAAATTATATATTTTTGTTTGTTGAAGAAAGTTCGAAATATGGCGTACTTATCATGTACGAAATTTCGAGTGGAATTTTGACCCAATGCTGGGGACAAGCTCGTGTTGATCTGAGGAAGTTACATCGTTTACTCTTATTAAAATTATTATTAAATAATTTTAATTTGTTGTTCATTATATTTTTAAATTGCCTAAAAGTAAAAGTCAGTAGTAATCTTCAGTTTTTTTTTTTTTTTTTTTTTTCAATTTAAATTAATGGTAAAAGAAACCAAGTGATAGGATAGACTCTAGCTTGGTTATACAAACAGGTAACTTATTATATTAATTTTGTAATATATTTGTGTCAAATTAAAGTCACTCTGTGTACAATTTGATATCTATTAGTGACTTTTATCTTCAAGCAAACAAAATAATACTCCTCTGAAGATACTCCAGTATTGAGTAAGAAACATCATGACCTTTTTTTACACCTGGTCATTCTGGTCACACACCTGAAGATTTTAAAATAGTCTGCCAATTAGTGTGGCACTTATCTTCCTCGCGTCCTATTTCGTACACTTTTATGATTTTATGCTTTACACACTGTTATTTTAAATTTAATTTAATAACTAATTTTATCCCCCGGTTTTTAAAACTTTTTAAAATTATTTTTATTTTTTACATGAATTTTAAAGTATTAATACATTAATTAGCAACATATAAAGAGCGCAGACGGTTGAAATTTATCATAAACTATCTGAGGGCTACTTTTTTCATTTAAAACAATTAATGTTAAAACGCCCATTTGCTTACATTATTGGGATCAATAATGGGCTAATTATGATCTTTCATATCCAAATCTCTATGATGTCCGAAACGGATTTATGCCTTGTAATTTTAGAAATCGGAGACCTAAAACGATCACATAGCTTCCGTTACTTTCGTTAAGCTCGGAAGCAAAACATGATAATATAATGGCTAGACCAAAAGTTGGATTCATATTTTAAACTTTTTTTATTTGAGAAGAATTATTATTATTTTTCAAAAAGTGTTTTTTAGCTAGTTGTAAAAAAAGGAAAATATTCTACGTATGATTTCAAATGAGAGATTTTTTTAACCTTACCCGAGATTAACTTTTAAATGTTTCTTTTTTTTATTCTTTGAAATCACAGAAACTTTTTCATTTGCACCCTCATCACGTATGAAAAGTGTCATTCTGTTTTGTGTTTTTCCTTTATTTTTTTCTAAACATCCATTTTTTTCTTTTACCATTTTCTGTATAATTGTCATCCGAAAATTAATCCTGGTTTCTTTTTCCTAATTCTTTCGAATTTTAATATTATCTCATACATGTTATAATATGTTAGCAATAAAGAAAAGATGGAATATTAAACTTTAATTTTATGTCGGACCATTTTCAGACTGTAAATTATACTTAGTATTTTAATTTATTTTACATGGTAAACATAATTTTTTAATATTTTTGTTAAATATCTGTTTAACTCAATTTAATTTTGATAATAATTAAACTCAATTTAATATATTGTATTTTTATTTGACATCAGAAAAATTAAATAAAATCATTTTTTTTTTTTTTATTAATATTTTGTGAAGCAAAATCATATTTTTTTCTCTATGACAATACATAAAATTCCCCATTTTACATTTTTATTCAGAGAAAGACTTTTAAAATATTAAAATATAATATTTTATTTTATAGGAGTTCTATAATATTAGAAGTTTAATTTATTTTGATGTAGTAAACCTTTTCTTTCGGTTTTTGAATTTTGTAAATCAATTTGGTTGTTGTTTTATCATTTTATTTTAGGGTTCCTAGAACCATGAACAGTTAACATATATTTTTATATTGAAAATTCAAAACATAGTTTAATTGTTTTTATCGCTTATTGTACGAAATTTACTCTGTAAACACTTACTCTGAAAGAAATTATTACATAATTACTTTTAAAATCTACTTTTAGACCAGAATCTAATGAGTTTATTAAATTATTCTGAAGTCTATTCTTGGTCTTAAGGGTATAAATAAAAACTAGGTTTTCATTTTCATTCGCGATATTTCAACCCCACTTGGGCCATTATCAAGCTTAATAGTACTATATATGCTTTTTCTTTTCAGGTCTTCAGGGTATTAATAACTCCAATTCAATCTGTTTTTGGCTATATTTCACCTCCTTTGAGGCATCTTCAGGCCTTTAACAATTTCTCCTAAAATATAACTTTGTTTATTTTCCTAGTTATTTGCCTTCCTGGCAATTTACCTGCGCGTCTATACATAGTCACTATTTATTTAAGTATGTTACCTTTACTAAAGTATAATTTATGTTTTAAAAAATAAATTATGCTTTAGTAAAGAGAACAGACATAAATAAATAGTGACTATGTATAGACGCGCAGGTAAATTGCCAGGAAGGAAAATAAACAAAGTGATGTATTAGGAGAAATTGTTAAAGGCCTGAAGATGCCTCAAAGGCATCAACCAAAATTGAACCAAAAACAGATTGAATTGTCGTTGAAGTTTTTAATACCCTAAAGAACTTAATATGAATAAGAATAGTATAGAAATAAAGGGTAAATATACTACGAATATATGACAAAGCTGAATAATTGTTCTTATAGAAAATCCAAAAGTATCTCCTACTTAATTTTGTTGGCATTTTCTTGTGAACTGATGTATTTAAATTAAGTTTATCATTAATAATGACTAACTACTTGTTTATATCGAACTTTATAATATTGGCTAATGTATATATGTATACACACACATATATATGTATGTATATATATATATATATATATATATATATATATATATATATATATATATATATATATATATATATATATATATATATATATATATATATATATATATAAAAATATATATATATATATATAAAAATAACTGTTTTTTAAAAATATCTATTTGGCATTATTGAGTAAAGGAATTAAAAGGGGGCCTGGGTAGCTCATAGGGGAGCTCAAAGCGGTCGGCTCTCAATCAATCAGGTTGTGAGATCAGTGAGATGTGAGACATGGTTAACCGACCAACACTTCTCACAATTGTATTCACTTCTCACAATTGTATACAGTTCTCACAATTTTGAAGAGTTTGGACTTCCAACCATGTTCGATAGATCCCTATCGAACAATCCAATTCCTTCGTGGTCTGAAAATAATTTTTTTAGCGACATTTCGAACCCTCCTTGGGTCATTCTGAAGCTAGAATCATTATTTGTTTGATTATTAAATTGTACAAAATATAATTACTATAAAGACATGAACATTTTTTAAAAATTAATTTTAATTTTAATAATAACATGTAGAAAATCCTTACATCCCCCCTACCTGACTGACTAGAAAACTATAGCACAGTGCAAATTGCAATGGTTCATTAGTCTATATATTTTCATTTCTTCGACTCTACATTTCTGTTCAGGAATGTCGAAAAGGTACTGAAGAAGACCTTTACCGGATAAAAACGGGTACTATACAATGTATTGTTAACGAGTCTTATGCCCAACATAAGGAGCTAGTTAAAGAGTAATGTGCCATCAAAGTATCAAAGGTTCTTTTTTTTCAGTAATTTATTCTCTTTAATCTCTTTTTTTTTTGTTTTTTTATTTTCGTTACTAATAAAAACCCATTTTGAAAGAAATCCTCCCTTTTTTGATCCCATAGTTATAAATAAAAACTGTTTTTTTTTTTTTTTTTTTTTTTAATGTTCTCTCATACTTTTGGTATTTATATTGTGACCAAGTTTTTTCTTTAAAAGTTATTTATTAAGAAATAAGTTTTATGAAAATTTCAGTTGAAACAACTTTCTATCTTCAGCTTCTTCAATTCTTTTTTCACTTATGTTAATGCAATATTTCTCCAATAATTATTAATATAATACAATTATTTTATGTTAATTTCTTCTTTTAATTCTCTATATAATCTGTTTAATCTATCAGAAATGTTTTATTTCTCTTTTTTTTTTTTTTTCACTATATAGTTTTGAAAATTAAATATTACTGATTTAGTTTATTGCTGTTATTAATATTTCTGTTATTTACTCAGGCAGATAAGTGTTTTCTCTTGTGTTTGTTCACATTTACTCTTCACGCCCATAACACTTTAGTGCTAATCCTTTAATACAGGGCAGTGTTTGAAAGTGTTAAAAGGTTCGTATAATATCTGAAGAGAAGTTATTAACGTTGAGTTTAATTCAGGAGGCAGCTGGTGTCGCCGCACTACCCCTCTGTATTCACGCTAGGGTAAGGCTTAAAGTGCATCTAACGATCCTATTGTACTCCTTTGTACAGGATATAACACAATGACACGTTTTAATAAATCGATTTTAAAGTGTTTAAGAGGGTTCCAAACCCTGTTATTTTCGTCAATCATTTCCAACCCTATGTAGGGAAATTTTTTACGGGTACGCAGATTACAGCTTTCTGAATCATTTCTCTTTTTTTTTACCATTAGATTTTTATTGTCCAAGGGTAATTTTTCAGTGTGAATGGTCAAATATATAGGGTTGGCATAAGGCGTGTCATTTTTACCCGTCTATTTTTTGACAAGAAGTCATATCATGGCTGTAATTACGTTTCGTTGATGTAACTTTGAATTTTTTAAAAAGGTTTTAAAGCTTTCTTGTTCGCTAAAGTGTAAAGTTGTAAAATAACAAATAAATGTTTCACTAAAACTGTAAATTTTCATTTAAATTCTAAATTTAACCAAAAGATCTAAAGAATTAAACAGTTTTCTATTTAAATAAATCTTATAAATGATGACATGAATTTAATTATAAAATTAAAGTTATTTATTAATTATCGATTTATGTTTAATATTTTTGTGTCCCGCAACATTTAAAACCCTAGATTCTTTTCGTTTAAACAATTAAACGAAATAAAGAAGTGGGAAGGGGTATTGCACAATGTCAAATCAGTATAATCTCCATTCTCCATTCTAACAAAAATGTCCCAGTTTTATCCAACAATCCCACTCGGATTTAATAACTAATCCACTCCGAATTATGGATGGATGGAGGCTAGATTTAGAGGAAAAAATATAATAGTGCAACAGAGTTAAAAACGAAAAATACCCTGACGGGGGGCTAATCCAATCGCTATACTGGCTACTGGCATTAACTTCTCTTTCTCTGCCTCCGTCTATTTTTCCTCTATTTTAGTTCGATCTCTTGTTTATTGTTAAACTACATTTTAATTTTCAGCCTATTGGGTGGTATCTTTCCTTTGTTGAGAGCCAATTCCTGACCTATATATTGATTTTTTTTTTTATAAAAAAAGAATAAATAAATTGGTTTAAAAAATAAAGTGTGTGCTTTTACAAACACACAAAGGGTCCGTAGGGAGTTTAAATACAGGCCCGTCGAGAGGGGGCGGCAGGTACGGCTGATGCCGGGGGGCCCGGACCTCCCCTAAAGGGCCCCGATCCAAAGCCCCGAACACCCAATCACGCCAATATTTATGATTGAAATATTAAATAATTAAATAATAATAATTAAAAATAATATTAGTTAATATTAAAGTTGTCAGCCAAGTGTGGTGATTAAGTTTGCGAGAGAATTTCCCGGTACCGAGACTGAGAAGCGAAAAATTACTAAACCTTATCCCGAAGGGTTTCAAGAAAAATCCACAGAGAACCCAGAAAATCGCTTCAAAGTTGAAGTTTTTTATGTTTTAATTGACAGTGTGATTGGAAACTTGAGTGATCCATACCAAGCAGTCAACAAAATCAATGATTAATGATTTATTCAGTTTTATTTGGACATATCCAAAGTTGAAAAAATATTAAATACACCACCATTCATTTTCAACCATGTATGGTTGAAAAATCCGGCATGCTAGCCTGAAAGATACTACAATGGTTTACAATATCCCAAATTTACCCCCCTCCTAAATGACAATATGACAAAACTGTAGATAACAACAATTACTGTACTCTGAAAGAGCTTTTGAACGATATGCATCATGAAGGGTATTCATTACTTTGACCCCATATTCATCACTTGAGTTGTACCCCGTACCCCTGAGTGCCAAAATTTAAATTTCGAAAATTCATGTAGACTGTGACCTTCCCATTGATTTGAAGGTCAAGTGTAAAAATTTTCATCGAGATCAGACAAGAACTGTATAGATTTGTATAAAGAACATACACACATACGTTGACTTTTAGATGTATTTTTACATTTTACCCCCTTAAATGTATTATAATAACAATTAATGTACTCTTAAAGAGCTTTTGAATGATATGCATCATGAAGGGTATTCATTACTTTGACCCCGTATTCATCACTTGTGTTTACCCCATACCCCTGTGTACCAAAATTTAAATTTCTAAATTCTATGTAGACAGTGAGTTTCTCCTTGCTTTGATGATCAAATATGCAAATTTTCATCGAGATCGGAGCAAAACTGTAGATTTGTATATAGAACATACACATATACCTTGACGGCTGAACTACAGTATATGGGGCTCTTTCTGATAACACGTTATCTCAGTATAAACCACTTTCAAGACTTAATATATCGATATATCTTGTCTGTTAAACTCTTTTATATTTCGATTTGAAACTCTACATGTCTATATGCAGGAGGGGTTTTTTTTTTAGAAATGAGCGCTCCGCGAAGCGGTGTGGAGCGGCGATTCAAAATTCTAGGGCAAAAAATTAAGGTTAACAAATTTAAATTCAAACCCGAAACTAACACATTTTCGTTAAAACGTGTAAAATTACGCAAATCACACATTATTTGGATATATTGAAATATGGCGTCAATATAACAATCGATTGTAGCGATTTGCGATGTATAGTAGGGGCTCCATATACTGTAGTTCTACTTTCAACTTAAAATACCATTTGATTTAACTTGATTTAATAAACAGTCTTTTTATTAAACATTTATTCATTTAATCTTATATAAACAAAATATTTTTTCACTTACCACAGTACTATGAGGTTAAACCAATAATGCGAACAAAATTATTAAAAAATAAAATAACTTAAACATATTTTGTTTCGGTTAAACTAAAAACATATTTAAAATATAATATTACCATGATGAATAATTATTATTTATAATATTTTTATTTTAAATAATTTTTTATAATAAACTTTAGATTATTTAATTTTGATACGATGGTAGTGTGGTAGCCCTGAAAGAGACGAGTCACTGGGACGCGTCGGTGTCCCATAGTTTTAGAGCGTCGGCCATATTGTTTTTACTTCTCTAATTAGGTCAACAGTAATTTTAGTCGAATCTTACTTTAAATTCACTTCTTAATCGAGGAAAAGTATTTTAAATCGGGTAGCGGGTCTTTATATTTGTAATGTGTGTTATAATTCAAATGTTTCTTTTTGATTTCTATACGTTTTTCTTTCGAAAAGTACATCTTTCGTGTATGTAGTTTATATTTTATTCATTGTTCGTTGTTCTTTGTTGAAATCTTGTTTTTGGAGATAGATCGATTTGTTATTCAGTGTAATATCGACGGTAATATCTTTCAAAGTTAATTCTACGTATATTTATAACAGCATTTAGAGAATACAATGGAATATGAAGATATACATAGGATGGATTGAAAAAAACGAAGCGAAGCTATAAAGGTAGATTGATTCTTTCTATTTACCTATTAAGTTAAATTGAATAATTTATGTTTTGTTATAATAAACAATCTTATTACACAACGATTATGGTTAGAGGTAATTTTATTTAAATTCTTAATCAAACTATTGTTGTTTTTTTTATAGTTATTTTCTTAGAATTAAAAGCTATTCAAAAAGTGAAGATTTTTGTTTTATTTTTTTATTATTATTTTTTTTTTTTTAATATAGGAGGGAATTATCTTATAGACTACGTAACATTCTCACCCCCTTAATCTTCCTTCTCGCTTATTTTCTGTTACATTCTTTGTTTGTTTTACTTTTTATTCGAAATTATTATTTTATGTTTTACTAGCTGGATACCCGTTCTTTGCTACGGAGTGTTATTTTAATTTGATAAGTTTGTAAACTACCATCAAGAAACATTTAAATTATTTTACTATGAGAGAATATCTAGATTTTACCACTTCCACTGATTTCTATACCCCCTCTTCTTTGATATGATAATTTGCAAATATCCTAAATTTAGCCCCCTCCTAAAAAAAACAAGGGATTCTACTGTACTCTATTCTAGGCAGCGGCCGCGATGCGGCCGCTTTTCGGGGGTTTGTCGAGTGAATCGAGTAGGGAGCTGAGCCCCCTTGTAATATATTAAATAAAATTGTATAAAACGTAAATGAACGTAAACAACATTTTACAGTTATAGGACTTTTTTTAGTCCAGATTGTGTTTTAGTTGTGGACTAAGAAATTATAAATGTTTTCAAACAATTCTGTCTAATTTTAGGTCATAATTATGACTCATATACCCATATTAATGTAAGTCATAATTGGGTTTTTAACATTACTGCGGTAAAATAGTTGTAATCTTCAAAATGAGTTTGTTTTACTTTGGTTTATCAGTAGTATGTCTGCAGTTATCAGTAATAAGAGTTTATTAGTAGTACTTACAATAAATATAAAATAGAACTTATTATAAGAGTTGAAAAATCCAATACACAAGTTATTAGTGTAAAGTCCCAAAATGACGAATAAAAACGAGTAAAAAGAGGGGGCCCATATAGGTCTAGCCGTGGGGCCCGCTACGGCTCTCGACGGGCCTGTTTAAATAACGAATCCGTAAACTAGCATAATCTGCCCAGTCGAATCAAGATGGCGGCTACTTAAAAGTTTATTTTAGCTATAACTTTTAAACCATTCATTATAATGACATATGAAACAAACGTATTTGTATGACTTTTTAATGACCAGACGTAATGAAACTTCTTCGATGTGTCAAGGCAAAACAGTTCTCAAGATAATTAACTTTTAAGATTTGGGGGAGGGGATGCAAAAATGTTCTAGGGTGCCTTGCGCAAAGATGAATTGGTACTAAAAGAAAACCAAATCGATCTCTCTCCGCAATCAGGACTCTATGTTCTCTAGTGGAGAGGTAACCTTTAAGAGTGCTGAAATTATAATTTTAAAATGATTTATTATAAAATTATGGAATTTATGTACTAAATGTTCTTTTATGTATTAATTTTATTATTTAATAAAGGCATTGAAAAAACAAAATAAATAAAATAAGTACATATATATTTGTTCTCATTTAACATCGCATGATATAGGGTTCAAATGTCAAACGTTTAAACTTTAACTCTTTTTTTTTAAAGTATGATTTTTTTGGGCTTCCCTATAATTTTGTGTGTTTGGGTTACTATGCATAAAAGTGTGCATAGCGGATAAATATTGCTTTAGTTAACCTGCCTATAAGTAGTGCTGCTAGATTTAATTTTGTTAGTCTAAGCTGATATCATAAAAACCCCTGAAGATTGTTGTAGTATATAGGAGCAAAACTTTGTGACTTAACCCTTCGAAGAGTGGTGACCGGAAGACCTGGAACTTCACCAAATTGCGTATTTTTCTTCTTCATAAATATTTTTTATTTTATTTTTTATAAACATTTTTATTTATTTTTTATCTTTTTCATAAGCTTTTTTTCACTTTCATACAAATCTTCTCTTTGTTTCTCTTGTTTTAATTTTCATTCTCTTTGTTTTAACCATTTTTTCCTCTTTGAAAGTTGAATTTTTGTTAGAGTACGCCTTGCATTTATTGAATGCAATAAAACAAATGGTGTTTTCAGTGGTCTTATATTTTATTTTATCATTGTAAAGAGTTCTGAAGCCTCGTTAAATATTTTCCCAGACTGTATTTTATCATATATTTATCGATTTTTTTTTTGTTACCCTCTCCATCCTATTTTACTTCTTTTTGAAGTCGTTAAGGTGATAAAAGTAAGTTAAATAGCCTTCCATTTCGTCTTTCTTTTTAGGTTTTTCCTTGGTTTCCTTTTTTTTTAGTTTCTTGGACGGAGTTAAGGAGGCCGGGTCAAGGTAGGTTAGGTGGTTGAGAGCTAGAGAGCAAAAGGTAACGATGTTAGGAAGAAATGGCCCGTATCCTCTCGCAGCAGCCTTTAACGGCAGATTCGAGTTCTTATGCTTTAAACCTTCCTAAACTGTAAAACAACCATTGACCCTAGCACAAATCCTTCGAAAGCCCCCGATTTTTTTCTATAATCACACAACATTTATTAAATGACCTCTGCATTAAAACTTATCACGTGATTGACGAAAGAAAAATTAAAGACTTCAAACAAAAGATGAATGCCTTGAAAAATAAATCTAGATAGTCTCGACGAATATGAAATAAATTTATAGAAATTATAATATCTAATTATAAAATTATCTAACTTTGATAGCCGAATTGAAATGCTCTCTTTTGCCACCAGTTTAGATTTTAACCGCCAGGAATCAATCTTATGGTTGAATTAAATGAATGTGATCACTGTTAACAAAGATTTATTGTAAACAACTTCACAAATCGTGATTAGTCTTCCTCGAACTGTTTTCCTATAAGCTCCTTAAGCAAGAGGCTAATTTCATTTATTTATCGAAAGCGAAATTATGGTTGCGGAATAGGCACTTCTTTACTTTAGCACCTCTCTTGATTCTAAACAATAGTCTGCCCTACAAAAGTTTCAAAAGCTTCTGTGTTTGTCTCCCCCAACACATTGAGACTCCTAGGCAGTTTTATTACGCTATTTTAAGATCGAGTCTTATCATGTGTAAGCAGTATAAGACTAAATCTTAGGTGAAAAAACTGTAGGACAATGAGTTCTACAGTTTTCATAGCGTAAATTTAATATTCCATTGTCTGAATAGGTAATTGAAGGAGCGTAAGCGAGCTTTTTACATTCAACAAAACATGCATCTTGTCTGTCTCTGGGTAACGTTTACGTGTCCGACGATAACTTGAGTAAAAGTTGAACGATTTGGTTGAAATTTGGTATTTGTGTTCCTTTCACTAATGCTCAGGCTAAGTTCGTCGAACAGCGTGATCCTTCCAAGAAATTGCGCGCAACGCTCGAGTAAACGTGAGCTTCAAATGTAATAATTAAAAGATAAAAATAACTTTTTATATACTACGTTTTTAATAATAATTGTCATTGTTATATTATAATCTTAGTGAAAAAAAATAGTTCCGAATTTATTTACTTCACATAATATATGACAACCATCTAGAGAGCTGATCTTAAACCTATAAAAGGACAAATCTTTGTACAACGAATCTCGCCAACACCCAATCTAAACGAAAAATGTGTACAAGTAAAGAAGTTCAGATGCAGAAAAATTAAACCGATACCTAGGACACAAGTGTAAACAAACACGTCAATTAATTTATTTCTTTGTTTAGTTTTCCTATTTCGCTGTCATTCAATGTTAATCTCTTCAAAACAAATAAAATAACTTGCGGATTTTTTCCGAACTAACTTTCCATGCAGCAAATTCTGCTGAAAGATTGCTAAAAGTATTAAAATATTGCATTGTCATCGTGTTTTGAGCTATTCTAAAAGTTTCAAATGTCTAGCTACTCGGGAAGTTAGTTAAAAATTTATTGCAAGATTTGTACTGGACAAACAAACAAACAAGAAAGCAAGCTAATAAAAACGAAGTAAAATTAGAATTTCAGAACGGGAAAAGATTCTATTAGCATCTATTCGATGAGACGAAAATTTCTTACAAATATTTTTTTTTAGTAAAACCAGCAGCGACACTGGTATGAAGTGATAAAGATCGTTAAAACTATTAAAGGGGACCTTTAAACGTTTAAAATAGAAAACAACGTTTTCACTGATATTTTACGTTCTAACGTAACGATTTTTATAAAACTCTATATTCATCGTCTAAAGTACAATTGAAATAGGCATGTAAAATTCCAACTTTATACATGCAGTAGTTATTGAGTGGTGAAGAGATACATTTTATAATAGTTGAAATGAAGATGGTCGAAACATGAAGTTAAGGAATATTATGTAGAAAGGCAACTCTTTACACGACTCTATTACAATCCCCCTCTTTAACAACTATTAACTCATCATGTTTAACTATTTTCTTAATGTCTAATAATTGTTGCATTACGCTCGCTTTAATGATAGAGCCACGCGATGCCTGTTTAGACTCAGGGATATTATCACTTTTATGCACACGAGTGTGACATTCCTTTGTCGTAAGTACATTGAATTAAATATCCCTTTGTCTTAATGGTAAATTGGACTAAGGAATATAAATTACTCTGCATAGTTTGTTTCTTTGTCTAAAGAAAACTAAAAGATTACCTAAATAACTATTTAGACAAAGGGATATACGGGGGTGCTTGAGGAAAGTACCACTTAATTTAGTACATTAGTAACTAATTTAATATAATAGGTAACGGTAAATCTATGACTTAGCTACAGCTACAATGTCATTTCATTAAGAAATCTCTGCTATTGATTTTATGGAGATAACATTTTTGTAAAAATTCTGCTGATTTAAAGATAAGCATCGGTGGTTCAGTGGTAGAATGCTCGCCTGCCACGCGGGCGACCCGGGTTCGATTCCCGGCCGATGCAGAGTTCTTTTGCTATATTAAAATTAATATTCACTTTGTTAAAATGCTATATTTGTGTATTTAAATTTGATGAGACAAGTGTAAGCATCGGTGGTTCAGTGGTAGAATGCTCGCCTGCCACGCGGGCGACCCGGGTTCGATTCCCGGCCGATGCATCATAATTTTGCCAAAGTATAATCATTCAATTTTTTGTGGGTATATTAATTGAAAGAAAAGTTTTGTATGTAAAAATTATGATTCAAGGTATTTTTATTTTAAGAGTTTAATTATTAAGCTAATTACAAGTAGCAGCTCAGTTTCAAAATACTTTCAAGTAACTTTAATCGCTATTGTAGGGAGATAATTCTTTTCATTTCCAGAAATTCAGTCAATATTTTTTTTTTTAAATTGTTATCTTACCTTAACTTAGCGATGATAAAACAGCATACAATTTTCTAATTATGTATGCATTTCAAATTGGTAATGTCGTTTTGGCAACCAATATAAAATGTTTGTCTGTTAAAATTGTATTGTTGGAGTAAGACAATTAGATCGGATTTAGCAGCGTAAACTCAGATATTTCTAGCTCGTCTAAGTTAACTTTTTCGATCTATTTCTAAACAACAGATTAATCTCAGTGGTTTTAAAAGCTCTATATATAAATGCCGGAGGGAAACGTTTTTAGGGTTAAAATTCTTAGCATTCCAAAAGAGATTCCGACCTTCCTTGGAGGAAATATATCAAAATATATCAAAACCAAAACGTTGTATGTTATTAAACAAGATGTAAACACTATAGAGAGAATACAAAATACCTACATGTTTGAATTACCACAGCTGTTACATTTGAAAATTCATAAAATATGGATGAACATAAAATGTGTATTAATTTGAAAAGGAAAATGTTCTCAGTTAAAAAAAAATGACATTTGCAGAAGAAATTTTATATCGTACTATAGAATCTCTAAAATTAAAATAAATTTAAGTAGAAATTATTTTCTAAATTTAAATATAGAGAAGTAGCTAAAAAATAGTATTGCAGATATGGCAGCGTCTATGGAGGTCATCTTTATGAAAAATATAAATTGTGTCTCAACGTAAACTGGATAATTTGTTTATTTTAAATTACAAAGCAGATTTCAGCCTTCAGATGAACCTTATGGAGGCTGAAAGCTGCTTTGTGATTTAAAATAAACAAATTATCCAGTTTACTTGGAGAGACAATTCATATTTTTCATTAAACAATAGTATTTTATTTTAACTACTCAACGCTAAGTACATATTTCCATTAATATCCCCAGATCTGCCCTTAATAGCCTAAAGTCCGTGTTCCTGTACCTGTAGTTTTCTTTTTCCTTTATGTATTTACCTCTCCTACTTTAAATTTATTATCACGTAAAATGTTTACTTATTTATTAAATCTTAATACATGTTTGTCTAATTGTTATCTAATTTAAGTGTTATCTAATTGCTAATTTATTTTTTTTCTATTAATTTGATTATTTATGTATTCTCTTTCAAAATTATTTATTGAATTTGTGATCCTTTGCTGTTTCTCAGATGTAATATTATTAAGTTTTTATAGTCATTTATTGTATTTTTATGTGTATCTATGTTAATTCATTTATGTATTTTATGTACATGTTTATTCAAGAGTGCCTCTCCTGTGGCTCTGCTGTCAAAGGACTCTTTAAAAAAATTAAAATAAATATATAACTTATTAAAAGTGTAATTTCCAGAAAGCAACACGAGGCATGAAGGAAGGTTTTTTAAGAATTAAAATTGTTTCGTTGGAATAGTTCGGGATGTGATGACAACTTGTGCATCTACGTTCAATATAATTTTTTTTTTCTCTAAACAAACGTTCTAACTGCAGCTTTATGATTTGTAAATGCGTGAAGAAAACATTCTTACAACCTGAAATCCGAATATTTTGTAAACTTTAAACAATTAAATTTTAATTATATCATCAAATTATCACTATTTTGGTTCTTTATCTTAAAAAAGTATGTTGTAGTAGTGGGAGGTCTCTCAAGTTTTGAGGATGTAAAAATAATTTTAGTTTATCAAGATATTTTTTTCGACTGAATTCTTTTAGTTTAATAATTATGTGGCAACTTCTTATTCGAACATAAACAATTTCGTACACACATTATAGTTCAAATATTTATTTTAATACCTGTCATATTTTCTTTCCGAAACAATGAACGAGTGCCTGTTCTGGACAGAAAAAAAAACTTTTAGTAAAACAAATTATTCTTGTGAAAAAGTTAGTGCCGCAGTCTAGACTTTATCCCTGGCACAAAAAAAGATATATATATCCTTAAGTTTTTAACAAAAGGATTTTACTTCTTGTCCTTGTTTCTTACAACTGATACTTGAAGTGTTCTAGGGCTTTCAGGAAAAATCCTCCGTCTTCTCCGGCCAAACTTTAAAGATTGTTTCCAAGGAGGTACTTCTTGAACGAGTTTTCCTCGACGTTATTCGTGTTACGTCAAGAGTTGTTTTAGAGGAAGACGTGTTTGTGTGTAAGATACCGGTGGTAAGTTGGAAGAGAGGGTTGCCAGGAGGTCTTATGCTGTATATATTATAGATAAGAGACAGTGCGGTGGCTCTGAGTGGGATCGGCACAAGGGGGTTTTAGGCTAAAAGTAAATTTGGATGTATTAGAGGTTGCGCCTTTAGCTCTTTAACCCCATCCAGACCTTCGGCTGAATAATAATTCACCCCTAGGCTTTTCTCTCTCTCTTCTGTTCAGGGTTCACCGATGCTCGAAGAACCTCTTTTAATTACCCCTTACCCAGCTAGGTTTATGTAAAGCAAATATTTTTCTTCCTTTCTATTAACGAATAACCTTTTTTAAGTTTGAGTAAAATCTAAAATAAGGTCGAAAGTTAAACTTTATTCTCGTAAAGCCAAGTTCTATTTTTTTATATTTTGCAGTGTCAAAACATTAACTGGTATTTTTTTTGACGCCAGTTCGATTTTTCTTCTGGGTTTAAGGCTCTACCGCCCTTTGAGGTTAGGAAAAACAGTGAAATTATAATTATACTGGTTCTAAGCAAGATATCAAAAATATAATCACAGGCTTCATTCCTAATTTTAATTCTGCACAATTTGAGCCCTATTTCAACTTCCTATGATAAATAGTACAGGCGCCATTTTAATACAACGAGTTTTATCGTTTACAATTTTCAATTTAATGATTTTTCTAACCTCAAAGTGCGGTAGAGCCTTAAGGAAGTCTTGTTGGTTAGTTAACCATATGGTTAAATTGGTTCTTGTCAAATACCTGGATTTACTTTCTCTAATTTTGGCAATGTTGCAAAACTTAAAAATCAATGGAAATGCTCACAATTCATTTGAAAATGCAACACGTTTAACATAACGTTGCATAGCGAATATTTTTAACATAGGTTATAATATTACAATATATTATATATTATATGGTATTGTTCATGTTTATATGCTTAATATTTGGTACTGATTTGTGTTGGCTGAATGTTAAAAGCTTTATACACTTTTTATTTTACCCCTTACTTTGAATTAATGGGTTTACTAACCCAGGGCCGTACCGAGGCTGTGGCGAAGGTGGCCCTTGCCAAGGGCGCAGGTTTGAGAAGGGCGCAAAATGGAGAAGAGGAAAAACATTTTTTGATTGGTAAGATTGGTCAAAATGAAAACTTTATGCTTAGGTATAATTTCGGTTGTGTGAGCTGTCAATTCGTGTTTTTATCATGAACATTAATCACATTGTGACATTGCGCTTAGCGCGGTGGCGTGCGATTCATGTTCATATGGGCCTAGCGTTGCCGCGAGGCGCATCCGCCCCACCCCCTAGCGGCTAGGGCAGTGTTTTTCAACCTTTTTCTAATGGTGGCACCCCAACTTGGTTAATTGTTTCTCATGGCACCCTTATTTCTTAATACTAGTTTAAACAAGTAAAGTGTGAAAAAACATGTAATTAATAAACTCAATGCACTCACCCATATCGAAAATTACTCAATTTATTAACACCATCTTAAATTATTTAAACAGTAAGAACACTTACGATACCGAAAATACGAAAGAAAAGAACGTTTAATAGATTTTACATATAAAAAATTATCAAATAAAGGGTTCACAACCAACAAGTGTTGAATTTTTTTTTAATAAAATGATTAAAAAGGTATGGAATATTCTTTTTTGAAAATTGTAATTACATTTATATGTATTCAGTAACAACATTTATGAATAACAATACAATATAATTATATAAATGCCCTAAAAAAATGTAATTCTACTTATTATATTTTTAAAGTACTCATTGTGTAAAAAGTATTTTTTACTTAGGAAATAAAATTAAGATGTCAATATTGTAAATATCAACATACTTTTTGTAATATTGTAAATATCTTTCCGTTCAGTATTGTACTTAATTAAATTATAATTTCATATTTGCTGTGGTGAAAAGTGAAATGACAGTTGATGTTTTATCAAAATAAACTTTTTATATCAACCATTTAACCTTGAACCGAAAAAGGAGTTATTATAGTGTAGCAAGGTGTTAAACAGTACTTTGTTTTTTAAATAGTACTTAAATGGTACTTTTTTTACGTGTTAAATAGTACTTTCTAGTAGCGAAAACTAAAAAATTACTTTAACTTTTAGAGCCAGAATTGCTTAAAATTTGTTTTACTGACGTTAAAATTCCAAAAATTTTCCCCCTCTCCCCTGGGGGGGCGCACTTTTACGGGTTTGCCATGTACGCAGGAGCACCTAGGTACGGCCCTGTACTAACCGATGAAGAATGTATATGCCTCCAATTATATTAGGGTGTTTTTTGTTTTTTATTATTATTATTATTATTTTTTATTTTTTTATTTTTTTTTTTATTTTTTTTTTTTTTCAATACTGGTCTATAAGGTAGGGCTAATCTGATTTTTCATTATTTCAAAGATTTTATTAAGGAATCGTGCATTTTGATGTCCGATGCTATGTGTTTTATCATCTCCGCATTACAAGTGTTTTGTAATTTTGTACTCCTAGCTCACAAAAATATTTTAATGAAAAGTCCAGCCCCATGTAAATAAATTTTGTTATAGGAAAATTTATTGCGTCCCTTTTGGAGTAGCAATATATTTTTTTTAAGAACTCCGACATTGCACTCTTACAAGCATCGGTGGTTCAGTGGTAGAATGCTCGCCTGCCACGCGGGCGACCCGGGTTCGATTCCCGGCCGATGCACATTTGTTTTGCTGTATTAAAATAAATATTTACTTGGTTAGCATGCTCTATTGATGTATATAAATTTTGCTGGAGTAGTATAAGCATCGGTGGTTCAGTGGTAGAATGCTCGCCTGCCACGCGGGCGACCCGGGTTCGATTCCCGGCCGATGCATCATAATTTTTGCCTGAGGATATCTTTCAATTTGTAGTGGATAGATCATTTGAAAGAAAAGTTAAGAAAGTAAAAATTTCGATGCAAGTTTTTTTTTATGAGGTAATATAACTATTCGATTTTATTGCATGCTTTGTTCATAATAATTATTTCTTTTAAACTGGAAAATCGTTCATTAAAAACAGTATTATCCAAAAATATTTTTTTTTATTTTTTTTTAATAGTTGTACTTACTAATTAGAAAAAAAGTAGTCCTGAATGTTTGGCTTGACCAAAAAAAGAAGTAAAAAAATGATTTTATGATTATCTTATTTACCAGTAACTTCTATAAAATATCGGAAGTAACAATTTATACTTACCTATTTGATTATTATTTTTCTACATGACAAAAATTAACCAATTAACTTAACATATTTAAATCTTTATGTGATTCAAATCTTGGCACTTTTTTACTTTAGCACCCCTTTTGGTTCTAACCAGTAGTCTGCCCTACAAAAGTCTCAAAGGCGGGTGTGTGTTTGTCTTCCCAAGACATTGAGACTCCTGGGGCAGTTTTATATTTAATATTCCTTTATCTTAATAGTTGATTAGACTAAGGGATATTATAACAATTATATAAACAAGTGTGATATTCCTTTGTCCCAAGGTACATTGGAATAAATATCCCTTCGCCTTAATAGTATATAGACTAAGGAATATTATGCTACTCTGAATATTTTATGTTCCTTTGTCTGAATAACTATTAACACATAGGGATATAGGGGGGTGCTAAAGTAAAAAAGTGCCCAAATCTTTATTAGGTATAGTATAAATTATATAATACTAATTCATTGAATTATCTTAGAATCGTTTAAATTACAATAAAAAGGCACAATAATATAAATTATTATCACAACTTAATTAACGTTTGTTTACACTTTATAAAAAAAAAAATATACCATACACTACAGCATAACAAAAAGTCCAAAAATACAAAGCCATTCTTCTCACATATTTTCTCCCAAAAAACTTCTCTAAACAGACCTTGCTCTTAGTTACAAGTACAGGTCTCAAAGTGGAAAGTTTAAAATATTCAAAACAAGCAAACATAAAAAAAAGAATAGTTTTTTCTCCGAGAAAAAAATCCTTCGTTGTTGAATGATGAAAAGTGTGCAAACATTCTACTTTTTTTTTCAGTGGGTACTTTTAACACCTTTACAAAACTTAACTCACTCGAAACCTGCTTAATACCACTCCTCTAACTTTTCCCGCTTTTTTTCTTTTTCTCCTTTATTCCTTTTTTTAATTTTCCTGAGTCTCCACCCCCCTGAAATATATGACCTTTTTCTCTACCCAGTCATTTACCTTTTGTTTTAGGTATATATATATATATATATATATATATATATATATATATATATATATATATATATATATATATATATATATATAATATTACACTCACAGACACAATCTTGTGCGAGTGTGTTTAAAATCCTCTTTAATTTTTTTCATGAAGCCAAAAACCCCTTCCTCTACTTTTTTGTTTGGTTCTCTGTTCCCCCCTCTCCCTTCAGAGGAAATATGGGCTACACCACCTTACCAGATAAACCTTTTTTAATATCGCTTAGTTTTGTTTTCATTTTTTCCCCTGTTTCCTCCTTCTTCCAACCATTCCCCCCCTCTTCCCTGAATGAGTAAATTCAAGCGTCAAGAGATGTGTTGAAATGAAAAAAAAAGAAGAACGAATGTGATAACCTTTGAGGGAAAACACCCGAATCTCGACAACCACCACAAACATGGTCGTCCCTTTAGCAATCAATGTCGCATAGATACAACCCCTTCTTCGCTCCGAATCCCCCCTCCACCCTCCTATTTTAGTTGGAGAACTTTTTTATGGTTTTTATTGTGGAACGGACAGCAAACCATTTATGTGTTTTTTTTTTTTTTTTAATTTTTCCCCTACCATTCTTCTTCAATTTTTTTCATTTTCAGAACAATAGGCCCTTCGGTCACTCACCAAACATTTTATTATACATTATGGTCTAAACTTTTCCCCCATTCTTTTTTTATTTTTTTTAATAGAGACTTTTGTAATGAAATGTGTACTTTGTCATTATAATATGTAGAAATGACAAGCCTATTAACTAGAACTAAACGGACACCAAAGTCCCATTCATTATTGCATAACTGACAACTTAACTCAGAGAAACATGAATAATGTTAAAAATAAGTTTTTTATTTATAACTATTAAAATAATAATTTAAAAAATAAATTTAATTGCACGATAATTGTTGGTAATTGAATTGATTTACTCAAATGCTATTTTGTAACGATATATCGTAGTGTAGGTCTATGTCACGCAGCATTCATTTTAATTTTTTTTTATGATTAATTTTTAGGGTTCCCAAGCTAAAGAAAGAACCTTTATACATTCCTGCGTTTTTCTGTCTCTCTGTAACGCACCTGATCTCCGAAAGTACCCTAAAAAAGATTTAAACTTTATTGTTATGCTATATGTATAATAGTTTGTTATGTATAAAAACAGAATATGAACGACACAAAATCAGAAAAATTACTGGGAAGGCCCGAAAAATCACCCCTCAAAAACAAGGGTTCCAAGTTTATAAGAGGTTAAAATTTATGTTGGGAATTATATGTATTTTTTTTTTGTTTTGTTTTTAACGATAAGTGGCGTACAAATTGGCCGATTTGAATAAAATTTTGCACACAGGAGCATGTCAGCATTTGAAACAACTTAATAGGTTTTGGAAATTGCTTACTTGATATTTTTAAAATGGCGGCCAGTATGGTGGATAACTAAAAATAAAAGCTTTAGCCAACATAACATGTTATAACATCGTTATAAATGTCTTGAAGAGTAGAAAAAGAATATGTTGTTATTATTACAAAAAAAAAAAAAAAAAAAAAAAATGTTGGCATTTTTAAATTAATAGGTATAGCGTATAGCCGAAATAAGGTGTTAAATAGTTATTTATGCACCTAGGGAGTAAAGTAAGCCATTTTTCCCTGAGCGAAAAAGTTGATTCTTGAGGCGAAGCCGATGGTATTAGAATCTTTAATTCCCGAGGCGCAGCCGAGGGAATAACGCTAACTAGCTCCCGAGGCGCAGCCGAGGTATACATATATATATATATAGCTCCCGAGGCGCAGCCGAGGGAGATAAATATCGAGAATAATGCACTTTACTCAAGAGGTACATACAATATTTTATCTCCAGTAGGGCCAAAATACACATTTTCGTCCATTGCACAGTTTTTATTTATTATTTTAATATATATCAATAATTGTTAGCACTTTTAATAGCAGATATAAGAGATTCAATATTAAAAATAAATAAGAATTGGAATTAAACTCAAATAGAAGGTTATTTAGATGCAGGTTATAAACAAAGATAAACATGGTCGAAAAAGCAGTGTCACCATCCTGATTTCAACCACTTCATTTACATTAGCCATTCATTTTCTACTATTTATAAAATAATTAAGTTGCAATCTTTACTTTTTCGCCCTACTTTACTTTTTAGCCCTACTTTACTTTTTCGCCCTACTTTTACTTTTTCACCCTACTTTTTGAGTTCAGTTATGAAATGACTTACTTTAGTCCCTTTGAACTAATTAAAAATCATTACTTTTTCTCATAAAAAAGTTTATGCTTATTTGGCGTGTTTATTATAATTTTAATGTTATTGATGAGTAGAGAATAAAATATTCGTATTGTGGCATTTTTATAATGGTCGCCATAAATGACCGAAAAAAACAAAAATTAAATTTTTAAAGTTATACGACATTATGTTCGATATAAAATTAATGCGATATTTCGCCCCAAATTTGGGCCTTTTCAAAATAATATACTTTACTAATTTTGTTGGACATCATTAATGAATTGTTATGACCAATCAATTAGTCGAAACTTCAGCTGTTTTCTTGCTGTTGTTTTCTTGCATATATACATACCTACTTTATTTATTACATTGTGTAATGGTAATGTATTGTGCGATAATTATTTTAAATCTACATCCCGCAATTCAAGATTGTTTTGCGGGATAGTATGAAAATTGACTGCAGTTAAGAATCAGGGTCATAGGAATATTATAATGTTACTAGCTGACCCGGCAAACGTTGTTTTGCCATATAAATTATTTCTAGTGAACATTTTGGTAGGTAAATAGACAATAAATAACTTATTGTAAGTGTGTGGGGATGTGGTCTATGACTGAAAGAGGAGGAGCGCTGTGGACCATGACGGCCTATCAAAATAACTAAACACCAACCATTCATTTTTTTAATTTATTGTACTTTATTAAGTTAAGTAATATATTATTTAAAATTATATCTCTTAAAAGTTATATTTACATTAAAAAATCCCGTCAAGTACTTGCCAGCAAGTTACTAAAAGAGTGTCTACGGTGATAAAAATTCATAAATACCAAATTATTATTATTTTTTTAAACTAAAATATGTATAAAATGTTCCATTTTTGAGAATCAAAATGTGCATATATTATCCTTTAGTATCTTCGGTATGCTCTTATTTGGTTCTGTTCGAAGTAATATGGCCGCCATCTTGGAAATACGATATATTTTTGCTAACCAAATTTTAATACTTTTAAAAGATGCCAACCTGGGCGGCATCTTTTTGTAGCTCCATAGTTACGGCCCCTAAAATTTATCTTTTTTTATATCAACTCCCGAAAATATCATTTGACTACAGAGATGCATATTTTTGTATTTTTGCCTTATTTTTAGGACCTGTCCTTATGGGGTAGGGGGGGGGGGGGGGAGGGACATTTATTTGCGTTTTGTTTTAAATTTTTCGGAGGTAAAATGGCCGCCACATTGTATATTCGACATATTTTTGTGAATCCATAGTTATGGCCCCCTAAAATTTCTTAAATTTGACTTTTTTAAATCAACTCCCGGGAATGTTATTGGACCACAGAGATGTATATTTAAATATTTTTGCCTCATTTTTTGGACCTATCCTAATGGGGTAGTGCAGGGAGGGAGGTGCATTTTGTGCTTGTTTTAATTTATTCGGGGGTAAAATGGCCGCCATTTTGGAAACGCGATATATATTTGTGATCTACATTTCAATACCTTTGAAATGATTCCCAACTTGAAAATAAAAAAGAATATATAAAATATTGCAATCTATTCGCAATTAATCGAAGATCGCAGAAATTTTGAATGAAAAAGTAAGTCTGCAATAGCTTCTCTGTTTTTGGGCAAAAAAAGTTTAACTTGTATACCAAATTTCAAGTCTATAGCTTCAGTAGGTCCGGAGATATACTCCAAGATGCGACAGACGGACGAACTACCAAAAGCATAAGTGTTTCTAGGATGACCTCGAAACCCTAAAAATGTTATCCATATTTACTATCGCTAATCATGACATTTAAGAAAAAATATCAATTTAAGTGCAATGGAGTGTACGATATTTTTGGTTAGTCCATCTTTAGCCAACACAAACAACTGGATGGTTTACCCACGCGAGAACATGCCACGTATAAATTGTCCGTGTGAAATACATGGAGTGCCCAAATCTAAGCCACACCAAACAGACATCGTTTGGCCTTGGGACTTATTGATTGTCATTGTAAATGCCAATCTAATTGGAAATTGAACGCGTTTGAATTCAATTGGCACATCTGTGGGAATCATAGGGATTCGTGGAAGCAATACGTTTTTGCCTCGGAACTTTTTTTTTACATTTTTATAATTTTTTTACGTAATTATACTAAGGAATACGGTTTTGCCATTCAAAATACTGGCTTCGACAATATTTTTAATTTTTTAATGACTAATTGCCAGTGGCGTAGCTAGGGCAATGGGGGCCCCCGCAAAAACTTTTTGGGGGCCCCTCGCCAAACAAAATTGATGAGAAAAAAAGCCCTCGTCGTTGATTTGGGGGCCCCTCGCAATGCGGGCCTGCGCGGGCCATAGTTACTCCACTGCTAATTGCGTTCCATTGCATAGTCGTGGTGGGTTCAAATTACGAAGCATAATAACCGGAGATCCAACCTTCAGTTGTAAATGGTGCGGTGACATGTCTGACAAATCCAATGAGTTCAAAAACTCTGTAGGATAATTTACAGCTTCGTTGGCAAGGCAAACTGTATCGTTAGTTTTGTAAGACACCAAGTCCCATTAATAATTAATTCTAGCTCACCCTGCAAACGTTATTTTGCCATATAAATTATTTATTTATTCCATTAATCCACTGAGAGTTGAAGATTATTACAGTACTAATATCGCTATTAAAAAATGGGGGTTGGTATTAAAAGGGTGAAAATGTAGGGTTATAAGTATTTTTTAATGCCAAATCATAAAAAAATAAAATTAAAAAAATTTGTCCAAAAAAATCAAAATAAAAATTTCGGGGGGCCCCCCCTCATCACTGAGGGGTAATAAAAAGGTAAACATTTAGTGTTATAAGTATTTTTTAATGCCAAATCATAATATAATAAAATTAAAAAATGTTGACCAAAAAATTAAAAAAATAAAATTTTGGGCCCCCCGCCCTTATCACTGAGGGGTGGTAAAGTTATAAAAATTTAGGATTATTAGTATTTTTTAATGCCATATCATAAAATAATAAAATTAAAGAACTTTAACCAAAAAATTCAAATAATAAAATTTTGGGGAGGCCCCCCCTCATCACTGAGTGGTGGTTAAAAGGTAAAAATTTAGGGTTATAAGTATTTTTTAATGCCAAATCTATAAAAAATAAAATAAAAAAGTTTTGTTTAAAAAATCAAAAAATAAAATTTTGGGGGGGCCCCCCTTATCACTTAGGGGCATAAAAAATAGATAACATCCTATTCTCAGACCTACCGAACAATACAAAAAAAAAATCATCAAAATCGGTCTAGCCGTTTCGGAGGAGTTCGGGATCAAACACCGTGGCCGAGAATTTTATATATATAGATATTGACTAATTAAATTTAAACCTCTCCTTTAAATAGATTTTAGACAAATGTATTGCTTTATTTATAAGGTTTGAGTATATGTATTCTAAGAATTCCTTTACCTTAAAAAAGAGAATTACTTTGTATTATTAATTTCCTAATAAATAACAAAAGTTTAAAGCCAGATTGTTTATTTTCAAAATATATTTTTAAGATGTATTGTTTTCTGATTCTGTGTCAAAGTTCCTCTGAATCATGAACAACTGAAACGAAACAACTAACTTATTTATAATTATCTTGTGACTTGTACTTTTGAACTTACTCAATCCAATTTACGGACAACGTAGAGTCATTCAATTCATTTTTATTTAATCAGGTTGAAATTACTTCCTTCTTTTACTTATTCCAGATAAACGACCTTTCTGTTTGAATTATCTTACCTAAATATAGCCTCGTGGCAATAGTATGTAAGAAATTCTCTAAATTACATCCTTATATACATCACTGTAGGTTTTAATTAATTTAATTGAAAACGTTTGGGTTCCAGAAGTAGAGGGATTGCTTGAGTTACCCGAGTTCAAGTTATGTAGCAGTTTCAACACAAATTTCATTTCATTTTCATGATCAAAGGCCAAGGTTTTTTTTTTTAAATTTAATAGATGTAAAGAGACCACACGGGTAATTTTAATATCAACAAATTCTGCGAAATGCCTTGATATTATGAAACAACGTGAGAATAGAATTAATGTTATAACTAATTTCGAAATGTCGAATGTCCGTTGCATTGGAAAATTAAATTTGAAGGCTTCTAATTATAATTTCTGAACCCATTCTCATTAATTCTACCACTTTTCCTGCCAGGGAAAGTTTAGTAACTGGTGTTTTTAATATATCCATTAAATTCGATAATTTTTTTAAACTTTAAATTTAATTAAATTCAGTTAATCATGTTGTAATATATTTGACATATTATCACTTATTTAAATAACTATCTATAACACTCGCTTAACTATCTCTCACTAGTTTCGCCTCTAGCGTGACAAATTATCTCTTACTAGTTTCACCATTAGCTTAACTAACTATTACTTCTGGTAATTTAATATTTATATATATCTAATAAGTTTTGACGCTAGCTTAAATAACTACCTCTAACTATTTTGACCATTAGCCCAACTAACTATCTTTGCTAGTTTCAACACTAGTAAAGGCACTGACTAATTTTACTATTTGCGGAAATTACTATCTCTAACTATGTTCACCAATAATTTAACTAACTGTCTCTTACTAGTTTCCCCACTAGCTTAACTAACTACATCTTACTAGTTTCACCACTAGCTTAACTAACTATTTCTTACTAGTTTCACCACTAGCTTAACTAACTGTCTCTTACTATGTAGTTTCACCACTAGCTTAACTAACTATCTCTTACTAGTTTCACCGCTAGCTTAACTAACTATCTCTTACTAGTTTCACCACTAGCTTAACTAACTATCTCTTACAAGTTTCACCACTAGCTTAACTAACTATCTCTTACTAGTTTCACCACTAGCTTAACTACCTGTCTCTTACTAGTTTCACCACTAGCTTAACTAACTACATCTTATAGCAGTTTCCCCATTTACTTAACTATCCCGGGCAATAATTTCATCATTCCCTAAATACTACACCTTACAAAACTATTATCTATCACTTGATTGTCCCTGAACTTAACCGCTGTGTAATTATAAAATTAGCATAACTTGCTTAATTAATTCTCACATAATTTAAACTCACTTAAGCTTCACCTACTACAATCTTATTTTATATTGATCTATCAAGCTAACTTATTCTATTTCTTATTCTGCACCAAAAATTACTGCATACCTTGGACTTATATCTAATACATAATAAGCCCCTGGTCATTTGGAAGAATATAGTATTTTTTAAATTGAAAATTACATTTAATGATAATAAATGTATATTTATACCCTTGTTAAATTTGGAACAAAAAAGCCATGGTTTTTAACCTTCTGGCAGACAAATTGCATTTAAAGGTAGTTTAGGTTATCTAACAGATCTAGCCAAATCCCTCTCCGATTTTGAACCACTAAAGAAAATAAATTATTGATAAGTGGATTAGGGGATTGATTTTAAGTAGTTTTTAATTATGAAGCGATCTTTTATAGCTATTTTAGTATATTGCATTTGACTTTGTGAAGTTAAACAAACTTAATTTTTTAAAGCCAACTTAAAGTTAGCTCCTATTTAACCCTTGTTACAGCTTAATAATACACTTAAATTTCGAACTGCAGAAAGAAGTTTTCCCTTCTATTGAGTCGAGTTACGTTAATTTATTTTAACCTCAGAAATATCCAATAGGTTGAAGAAGTTAAGAAGCGTCGAGGAGCTTAGGGACGTTACGTTGGGAATAGGGTTTTTTTCCATTACCTAATCCTCCGTGGATATTTTTTTTTTGTCGTAACGCAATTTCTGGAGCAACTCTAGCGTAAGGATTCCGCGGGATCTTCGGGAGGTAAAATCTGAAATCCTATTCCGCCTGGGTAACGTTTCTAGAAAACTGCTATGATTATCGCTATCTCTAAAAACCTTTTTTTGTTGAAAGAGTGGAAAATCCGCCTTATCACTGGTTATATCACTTTTTCTCTTTGCTCTTCTTTAGCTCATTTTATAAAACTGTATTTATTTTTCGGACATCTTTTGTTTATTGTTAACATTTATCTCTTTATAATAGATGTTTCATGGAGACGAGATAAAATTAAACTTATCATCCACCTAAAATCTTCAGCCAAGCGTTATTTTAAATTAACTACTGAGTTGTATATTTTAATTAAATGCTTGTTTACTCGTTAAACTGTTGTAAGAATATTTGAACATTTATTTCATATTGAGTTAAATTAGAAATTATGGGTATCTCCACTTTAGACTAAACTTTACCGCAAGCAACAAAATTTTAAGTGATCAAAAGTATCTTTCACATAGAAAATATATGCTTAATGTCTGACTTAAATACTTTAAGAGATGATTTCCCAAAATCTTCGACAGAAATCCTTTTCAGAATTTTTTTTTGGTTTCCTGTCTATCTGGCTTTAACATTGCTGTGAACCATTTTCAAAACTACGTCTGATTTTGATTAAATATGAATGTAATTAGCAAATTGTTGGTCCTATATAAATTTTAATCGTCAGCGAAAATTTGACATTGCATAAATTAATATAAATGTGACCCCATTGAGAATAGTAATAGGCCACGAAGAAGCAAATGTGTCACACAAATTGGCACACTCTATTTTTCTTATTAAAATGATTCGATGGACGACACAACCATTGTGGTGAAGTACCACTGTTACAGTCATCTTAGGAGCTCTTCAATATGTTTAGTAAGCCTTACTTTTACATGTCCTTAGTTATAGCCATACTTAATTATTCTTAAGTATGCCAATTCTTAACTGCAGAGTTTTAGCTGAAATTTGTACACTATTTACTGTTATTAAAATAATAAAATTAAGAGTATAGCGAAAGTCAACACTCAAATAACTTAATTGTACAATGCATGCTTTTAAACACTAACGTTCATGTTTTAAATCAAATTAATCACCACGTAGCGGGGGTTACTACAATGTGCAATGTGTAATATCATTAATTAAGACCAGTTTCACACGGGATACTCGCTGTCCCGACCACTGAATGCGAGGCACTACCGGAACAAAGAATCGAATGAGAGCGTTCACAATGGGTGGCGGTGGCAGTGAACGTCGCTTTTAGATTACGTGGCTCATCGGTGCCTGGCCTTTACACCGAGTGTCTCGGTTACTAAATCTCGGAAAATCATAAATTTGTGTCGTCATTAACCCATTTTGCTAGGCCAGCAAAAATTTCAAAAATGTCTTATTGCCCTGAAATTTACACCAATATCTCTTTATAAGACTATTATTTCCAAATAATTTCGATTTGATATCTGCAATATTTTGAAAATACCGATGTCACATGTATTCGCAATACGCATATTGTTGTCCTGGCATTTTAATCCGAAGTTTATTATTTCATATAGTTCATATAATGTCGACATAGTTCCGGAAATATATAAAGAACTTTTTACCATCCGTCAAAACTTCGCTGAACAACAAATAAAATACCCCACTTTCTAATCCCCACAATGTCCATTTCCTTTTTTCATTTTTCAATATATTAAAAATGCAAATGGCAGTGGCAACTTCCTCAGGCTCCAACCCTTTAAACTAATACAAAAACAAAAAATGTCTTGCTTGCTTGTCCTTTAGAAGGTGAGTGGAAGTGGGAGAGAGCTCTGGGTCTTTCACTCGTTAGGGACTCTGGGTGACTCTTGAGTCTTGAGTGGCCATGCGAGATTCCGGTGGCCGGTGTCTCAAGATTCAGTGGCCGGGTCATCGAGTGTCCCTTGTGAAATGGACCAAACATTATATATTATTATTATCATCCAATTAAAGATATGATTTAATTTATTATAACTTATACTATTGATTTTATTAATATTTTTTATGTTATTATGTTAATAATTAATCTGGATTGTCTCTTAATGCATATTATAATTACCAGTTGCATATTATAATTATAGTTAAATTATAAATAACTAATTATAATTAAATGTGATAGATAGTTACATTGATTTTTTTTTTTTTTTTTTTTTTTTGTTAATTGTTTATATTTATCACAGGAAAAAATCTAATTGTTTTAAAAGCATTTCACTTTCTCTGTCTCGCTTCTCTTGCAAAAAAATAAAAACGTTACAAGAATAAACAAAATGAAAAGTTTAGTAGGTTAGAGTGTAAAAAGAATAGAAGGTTAAAAAAAAAACAACGAGATTGATTACTTTATTGCGTTTTCTGCTTGATTGCGGGCCCAAAGGTTCGGAGCTTGAGTTGGGGAAAAATGAGAAGTGCTATTTTGAGTTAAGACAATTAATTCAGGAGCGAATTTTAAAACACGCAATCTTATCATATGCCTTGATACGATGCCCTAACCACCTGTCTCGCTATATATGTTAAAATAGTATGTTTTATTCATGTTATTTTTCAAAAGTTAGACTCATATTTTTCCATGCATTGCTCTTGTACAAGTTTTTTAAGCTTAAGATAAACTGTTTTGACTTGGCAATATTTTTTCCCCGTGTAAAATGAATATTTTTTCCGTTTATATTCTTCCGACACACTCAGATATATCGCAAGTAAACATTTTTATATATCCTCTCATTAATTAAGAAATGGAATAATTTTATTTAGTAAATTTATTATCAAGTTAACATATTATGTTAGATGAGATGATAAGATGTTCTGAGTTTGTGTTACATAATACAATTAAGAAGGCGGTATCACTAAAGTTGAAATGAATTGCGTGCAACAGCATTGTCGCTAGATGTTTTTTAAATAAGCCTAATTTTAGCTTTATAACTCAATCGCGATTTTTTAGTTTGAATATTTTATCTGACGATTGATGCAGTCTCTGCTGTACAGCGAGTTCAGCAAGGACGTTTTGTGCAAAAACCAATTTTAGGAGGATATAGTTCTTCGTTCGACAGCTATTAGTTCTTATCTCATCCAATTATATCAATATCTAAGTGTGTCTAAGTCCTTCTTCTCACAGTGTGGAAGCTTATTCTGATGATTCAAATCAGTTTAAATTATTTTGATGATTCCGATCAGTTTAAATTATTTTGATGATTCCAATCAGCTTAAATTATTTTGATGATTCCGATCAGTTTAACTGATTTTGATGATTCCAATCAGCTTAAATTATTTTGATGATTCCAATCAGCTTGAATTATTTTGATGATTCCGATCAGTTTAACTTATTTTGATGATTCAAATCAGCTTAAATTATTTTGATGATTCCAATCTGCTTAAATTATTTTGAAGATTCCAATCAGTTTAACCCTTAATAACCTAGCGTTGCCATATGGCAACAGCAAAACCCCTTCCCTTTATTATTGTCTGGAGAGGTCCAAGTTAATATTGAACATTTTTAATGTGAATATTATGTCAAAAGAAGTACTAAATTGATTTTTCATCATTAGATTTATTTGTTTTGTGCAACACGTATGCGACAAGGCAGGTTTAAAAAATGGGTTATTCCAAATTTGTGACACGGAAAGAATTTTAATTTTTTTAATTAATTAATTAATTAAATAATTTTATTATTAGTAATGAAACTATTAGAATAAAGAATGATTACAAATATAAAATTATTGCAGTTTCATAAAATTTAATTTTTCTGCCCCAAATTGAGTGTCAATTTGAAAGTTGCCATATGGCAACGCTAGGACATTAGCCTTACAGTTTTTTTTCTAAGTCTTAATTTTATTTAGTCATATTTATACACAAAGTTTTGATGTTTTTTTGCCTAATGTTTATTTTTTTTATTATTTCCTAAATATTTCTCAAGTAGTCTCTAAATCTTGTAATTATTTTTGTTGAATAAGTATAATTAGTTCTCAAATAGTATTGGGCTTTTCTTTTAAAAATAATATTTATATATAATATCTATTTTTTTTATTACAATTGAATAATACTTATGTATTTTTAAAGGTAATAACAAAAAAACATGGATAAAACAAAAAAAAAAAGAAATAATTACATAATTTTACAGAGCAACATGATACGTAATAGAAATTAATAAAATTTTGAAAAAAGAAAATTAAATTTACTTTTTCGTTCTTTTAAATAAATTTAGTATTTTGTTAGTATTATTTGTGCTTTTTAACCTACAATTTATTTTAAATACATTATATAAAAAAAAAATATTAAAACATTTACTGAGAAAAAAAAACTGTAGGGCTAATGTCCTAGCGTTGCCATATGGCAACAACCCAAATTTGGGGTAAGACATTTTTTTCAATTTTTTTAAACATTTTTTACATATTAAGGGACCTCTTAACAGGCAAAATCCCCAGAAAAAACCAAACAATTCCCCAAAAAAAGAATTCGGGCAGTTAAGGGTTAAATTATTTTGATGATTCCAATCAGCTTAAATTATTTTGATGATTCCAAGCGATCAAACTAATACGTCATTCATTTCAAGGTCTAGATCTTTCTGATTTTTTCGAAAGCTTTGGCAAGAATTTTACTCTCGTCGATTCCCTGTTTCGTGAGCCTATCTGCACAAAGACTGGATGACGACAATCTACCAGCACGCTCCTGAGACTAAGATGACCATCTATCCTACACTTGTCTTACATAAGTCGTGAATACAATAGCTGTACTATTATTGTTATTTATGTTCATTAACTACCATAATAAATTCAGAACCATAATACATTTTGTTCGATTCGGAAAATCAAAGAATACAGAAATAATTTAAACAAATCAAATTTCTGTGTTTAAGCTCAATTATAAATAGGTTTAAACAAAATAGCTTCTATTTAGATTCTAAAGTAATCGTAAACAATTGACATAAGAAAAAACACCATATTTCACAATAGTCCTTTCTATTTTATTTAATAAAAACATTACGCATATAGTATTATCCATGTCTCCGGTAACCTTCGGAAAATGAATTATGCATAGAGTCGGCTAGAAAAACTGATGAATAAAACAACATTGTAAAGCCTCCAATAAGACCTTTGGAAAGTGTACAGAGAAAGATCAACATATATTACTTTGACCAACAATATAATATAAGTTATAGTAGTTCATATGTCTTGGCATTTAAATTAATCAATCTTGGAAATATTATCATACGTGTATACATTTGACCTAATATTTAAACTACAATTGAGATAATTGTTTAAAATTTCCCTGTCTGTTCCACGATAATTGCTGTCTGTATGTTTTAGTAACGTTAAATACGCACAGTTGTTGAAACAAAACGATTTAATTGGGCGTTGCCTCTAGTAATTAATAAAACAATATTCTGACGAAGTTAACAAAACTCAAAAAGGCGTGAAGAAGGCTCTGATTTGTTCTAAAATTCACTGTTTCATTCTAGCGTGACTTTTAGAGACAAAACTGTTATCTTGAACTACTTGTTGCTTCAGTGCCAATTTTAAAACGTCGCAGGCAAGAATATAATTTTTTCATCTGTGGCATATTTATAAGAAAAGGGTATTTAATCAGTAAAAGAAGCGTTTTAATGTACTATGGTGCTTAATTTTCTGCTTTATTCACTTCAAAATAGTGATTTCTAAGGAATAATTCGAGCTTAAATTTTGCCAATCTATGTACATATTTTTATTTGTTGAAACTTCTTTTATTTATTTTTTTTTTTTCGCCTCTATATAGGCTTTACATTTGGTACAACTGTATTATTCTATATTATACTATAACTAATATGAAATTATCCATTTTGCCTAATACATTTCTTAATTTTTTCTCAATTACTTTGGCTTCTTCGACAGACAAAATGAATAAAAAATAGACTTTATTAAATGAAAATATCTTTATCTACGATTGTTACGAAATATAAACATTGTATCTCTGTTTAGATGCGTAGAAAGTGATTCTTTGCGTACTTGTATTCATTGCGCATGAGCGTCTCATAATTCTGAAGAATTCCTCTTTTTTCCGCCCTAGGTCAGTAAAAAAGAAGAATTCTTCACCTTTACGCACGATTTGCGAGTTTGTTTACATTTAACAAAACTAATTTGCTGTTTGTTTAATAAAAGTAACAGTTTATATCGAGTTTTTTGGGAAAAACAATGAGTGATTCAAGTGATTATGATGAATATGAGGAGAATAATACGACTCCCGAAATAATTAATTCGGCATAAAATACAACTAATGAATTAATTTCATCTTTATCAAAAGACAAATACGAACTTACATACAGGAAGTCTATTATTTTTTTTCTGTATTTATTATTAAAACTAACAATCGTAGATAAAGTACGGTACGCAACTCGTGAGACAATGGCACTTTGCATCGCTCGGGTGCAAACTCCACACTCGCATGCAAAATGCTACTTTCCGCACTAGACGCGTAATGTACTATTAAACACAGCATATGGTTAATATCCCGGTGTCAGCCGAGTAGCGGGGGGGGGGGGGGGGGGTACTGTATTTTATGGTATTATGCATGTTTTTTTGTTGTTTTTTTTCAATAAAAATGGTATTAAACTAAAGATTTCATATATATACAGCTTAATACATTATTTGATCTTAACTTATTTGTTGTAGGCTAATTTATTTATTGGATGGTTATAAATTATCAATTATTTGAATGAACTAAATTCAAACAAACTAAACATTCTAATTGACAATATCTTTAACAGATCATCATAATATTAAACCACAATAAATAAATGTATTGTACACTTTATCTCATTTATTTTATTGCATACCATTTTTGGTTGACATTGTTGGTCTTATTATCGAAAGTACTAATTGCATGAATTAAGTATAGGCCTTGTCTGAATGTTTTGTTTGTCTTAATCCCCTTAACTTCTTTGGATAAAATCCCTTGGGCTAAGGGTTTGGTGTAACATGGGGGTATTTTCACTTAAACATGGGCTAACATGGGTTAGGCCTTACTCACTTGAGGGGAATGGAGTTAAGTTATGCGCCATTATTAACGGTTAGGAAGCCGGAAGCAGAGTGTCGCATCCAGTTTAACGCCTTACCGGATTCTCATACTATGCTCCGAGGCAACTAACACTTCCCTCAGCTTTAGTGGAACGAGTAGAGGAAACGGGCCGAGTCCGTATAAAACTTTAGTCTCTTGCCGCAGAATAAGGGGCTAAAACTCCGGCCAGCAAATTCAGAAGGGACGTCCCGAACGATTAGGGGACCGCATTAATTGAATTTGGTAAAGCTCTTCTAAAATCAATCGATATTTATAACTAGAGGAGTAAGCGAGGAGAGAAGAGGGTTCATCTGACTTTTCGATAATAGCTCTTAAGGACCGTGGCATTAAACCCGCCTAGAGGAAAATTAAGTAAACATAATAAAATTAACCGTTGTGTAAGTTTAAAAATTCTTCAATAAATAATAATTATGTGGGTAGCTAGATTAAAGTTTTATAATGCCGTTACAGGAAAGAAAATTAATTGGATCAATTCTTAAATAATTATTAACTGGGATAAGTTTTAATAGATATAGCCAATTCCAATGATATTTTATATAATGTCTGCAACAATATATTTTTATTGTAGCACTCAGAGTTATTAAGCTCAGACTGCAATTAATTATCCTTGGAATGATTTTCCTTTGCTAAAGAAGGCGAAAGGTTAAAGAATACTACCTTTTGGATTTCATCAATTTAATACTTCTTATAGTCTTAACAATCGACGAAGCTGCACTAAGCAACACTAGCTTAAATCGTTATCATTCTAGCGGTTCGTTATGGTTCAGTAGACTAAGAACGCGAATAAAACTCAGCCGAGTTTCTCATGTAACATATGTATATCTGTTAAAAATTAAAATGTTATGTAAAATAGTCTGTCAATTATTGTGGCACATAGCTTCCTCTCATCCTACCGCATATACTTTAATGATGTTATGCTTTTACAACCCATTATTGTCTAATTTATTTCATCCCCCCATCAAATCAAAATTGCTTTAAGTGGACAATTTTTTTACATGAAAATATGTATAAATTTAGTAATATTTAAAGAGCGCAGACGGTTGTAGTTATTCTGGGGGCTAACTGTGGGCTCCTTTAGAAAAACCATCCAAGTTTCATGAAAATCAGATAACTACTTTTAAAGATATAATGTAAATTAATGTATGTTTATGCGCATGTGGAAGAGAAACAAATAAGCGTTGAAACTTATATGGGGCCAACAATGACCTACCACATCAGAATTTCATTAAAATCGGATGAGTAGTTTTTAAGAGATATGTTGGTTCGCAAAAATTGAGCGACAGACAGACATGGGACCAAAAATGTTCTCTGATATCTGAAACGGATTTCTGTCTTGAACTTTTTGAAATCAGAGACATAAAAAAATATTTGTTCTCCAGAACGATGACGTAGCTTCCGTTACCTTTGGTAAGGTCGGAAGCAAAAGATGATAATATAAAGCTAAACAAAAAGTTGGATACAATTAAAAAAAAAAAAAAAAAAATACAATTTAATAGTTTGACCTGAAGCCCTATAAACTTTTGAAGTATTAACAATGTGGTATTACTTCAATTATTTAGAACTCTGGAATATTTGTGGTAGAGCGTTTGCTTAATTAGCAAGGTTATTTAAAACCGAGAATATAATTTAGTAGCTCTTTCAAGCGTTTATTGTTCTTTTGATTCTACTGTTTATGCTTATAATTGTGTAAATTCGTTATTCATTTAGTATAATATAGTTAATTTCAAACGATATTCGATTGTTTTTGCAATTTAATATTTCAGTTCGCTGATAGTTTTGTTGTTCAATTAGTGTTATAGATTGAGTGTAGTAAATAGTGTTATAGATAGCCGTAATTCAATTTGGTCTATGTTGGCTATATTGATTTAAGTTACAATTCAGTCTAAACAGTTTCATGTGTAGTTAATAGTCCTTTTTATAATTAATGATTATTTTATTAATTGTAAGTTCAATCGATTCTCAGTTTTGTGCTTTGAATTGTTGTTGTTGTTGTATAAAATATTGTACATTTATATTACCGCTTTCTTAATCTTAAACTTTTCCTTAGAGAGATAAGCGTAATTTCAGAAATGTATGCACTTTAGCGGTCAAATGCAAAACTAAATTGCTTGTATTTTTAGAGTCTTTAGGCAAAAAACGAGGACCCTTATACATTCCTTTAAGGCCCTATTCACACGGTGAAACGCAAATCTCCTCGAAACTAGGAGACTCTGCGACCAAGAGACTCAGCACGTGTAATTAGGTGGCGGCATTCAGACGGGGATACTGCAGTACCGGCGACTGAGAGACCGTGCAACTATGAAACCATGCGACTCTGCATGCTGGTCTCCTAGTCTCCCAGTCTCTCAGTTTCCTACAAAACATTCCTTTTTAACTACCTACGTGAAAATGATTTATATATTAATTACCATATTATATTTGTAATAAAATATATATATATATTACATTATATAATACCTATAATATATTATATTTTATTATTAAATATTTATAATCAAATTATTATAATTATTAATTAATGCATAATATCTATATTATATTATTATAATATATTTTATTATAAAATAATTATAATAATATTATTTATAATTATAAATTACCGTATTATATTGATAATAAGATATATATTATATTGAATAATATATATTATATTATATTATATATTATATTATAATATATTATATTATGTTTTATTATAAAATATTTATAATTATTAATTAATTATTATTACCGGTGGTAATAGTAATACTATAATGATGGATAATGTAATAATGTCCTCATCGCTACTAGAATCACTAGACATAGACATTGTTCAGGGACTTAGATACACAAATATGGTAAATACTGGGTGTTTGCACAGCCTATTGTCGGTGAAAACTGACTTTACTCCCTAAACGCGGTATGATTTCGCAACTCGAGTCGTGGTAGTGTGAAGATGAAGGGAGACTTGAGTCGCGGAGTCTCCCAGTCTCCTGGTCGCGAGACAGCTTCCAAACGCGATTTGCGTTTCACCGTGTGAATAGGGCCTAAGTGATAACGATAACACAAGCGTAGGAAAATTACAGGAAAGCCCCAAAAAATCATCCCTCAAATACAAGGGGTTGCAATTTTTTTTTTTTTAATTTTTATTTTAAATCAAATTATAATTATTATTAACAACGGGAGATAGACAGAGAAAAATAGACTCCAGCGCCGGGACTCGAACCACGGGTCTCTATATATAAAATTTAAACTTTAAACTTAAACTAAAATTTAAACTTTCCGTAGTATGAATACTACCAAGAACTAAATAAATAAATTTATTTTAACGGACAAGTAGATAGTTCTCTAGGACAAGGAAGATTATAGATGGTTATACATTAAAAAACAATATATTTGTGTTTATTTATATTGTTATGCAATATTGTCGTCATAATGTCTACATTTATTCTGTTTACGTGCGTACTTATATGTTATTATTGCTTTTGAGCTTGCCGAAGGTAACAGAAGCCGGTATCGGTTCGAAGAAAGAATATGTTTTATGTGTCCAATTTTTAAAATTCCAAGACAGAAATCATAGGTTTTGATTAATAGTAGCTTTTGAAAGCATAAAATCATTAAATTTTACGAAATAGGATGCGAGGAAGCTATGTGCCACACTAATTGGCAGAGTATTTAACACGAATCAAAGTATCAATTTAGGCAAAAGTTAAAAAGCGCAGACGGTTCAAATTAATCTGGGGCTATCTGCGGGTTACTTTCGTTTCGGGAAACTATAAAAGTTTTATACAAATCAGATAAGTACTTTGGAAGCGCTAGGTGTAAATAAATGTATGTTTTTGTGCATGTAGAAGAGAAATAAATGAGCGCAGAACTTAAATAGCGCAGACGGATCAAATTAATCTGAGGCTATCTGAGGGTTACTTTCGATAAACTGTAAAAGTTTCATACAAATCAGATAAGTACTTTGGAAGCTCTAGGAGTAAGTAAATGTATGTTTGTGTGCATGTAGAAGAGAAATAAATGAGCGCAGAACTTAAATAGCGCAGACGGATCAAATTAATCTGAGGCTATCTGAGGGTTACTTTCGATAAACTGTAAAAGTTTCATACAAATCAGATAAGTACTTTGGAAGCTCTAGGAGTAAGTAAATGTATGTTTGTGTGCATGTAGAAGAGAAATAAATGAGCGCAGAATGTTGAAACTTATATGGAACCAACAATGAGCTAATCTTGACCTACCATACAAATTTCAATAAAATCGGACGTGTAGTTTTTAAGATATGATGGTTCGCAAAATTTAAGTGACAGACAGACTGACAGAAAATAATGTTCCCTGATTTCTGAAACGGATTTATATCTTGGAATTTTTGAAATTGGAGACATAAAATATTATCGTTCTTCTGAACTATCACATAGCTTCCATTACCTTCTTCATTTTCAGTATGCTCGGAAGCAATATTGACAGGTTTACATAACGGATGGGAAATTTAATAAATTAGTCAAAAATAGGTTTCAAAAGCATAAAATCTTTAATGTCCACGTAATAGGACGCGAGAAAGCTATGTGCCACACTAATTGACAAACTATTTTTTCAATTAATTCATTAAAAGTCTTACTGTTTGGGTAGCGGGTTTAATAATCGCCTTGGGGTCTAACCATCTTAAACTGCATCAAACAATAAGTTTATTTTATCTTGTTAGCTATTCTTCTTACATTCCACATTTAAGTTTCTTCTTTTCTTTCTGAGAAATTCTAAGAATTCTACTTCTTCCTTTCTCTTTTTGAGCTAAATATTTACAGCCATGGATAAGGGCTAGAGTCTGTATGTTCAAGTACATGTTTGAGTCCTTTCTAAATTAAATAAAATGTATTTTGTTACCACGATAACTTAATAACTATTTATTGGGAATTGAAATGAAAATTGGCATACTTGTTAAATTATAGAAGCTAAATAAATTCGGTTTTCTCTTGGTAAAAGTAAAACATCGTGACCCCTTACAGTAACCTTTGTACTAAGCACATCAAATATTTATTTGTTTATTTTCTCCAAGTCCAAAAAGCTTTTCCATCTGCGTATAATTAGTACGGCTTCAATCCTACTAAGACGGTAATTATGTATCTAACCAACATCCTTCAATCGGCTTACGAGCTACTCCAAGCCTTTATATTTAAGTAATTAATGATCAAAATCAAATGTTGAATTCTCAAGTATTTCAAGTAAACGTTAAGTTTGTTGTTGGCTGTTCTCATTAATTTTGAAAAGACTAATTAGGGGGTGCACTCTTACAGTTTCATGTATGATGCTTGCCCTAATTCTAAAAGTTGGGGGGGGGGGGGGTTCAATATGCTTTCCAAAAACAACCCTTAATTAATAGTCTTAGATCTTTAAATTTGTAATAATATCTCAACATTTTGGACAAATAAAAATAGGTCAAGGGTATTTTTAACTGAAGCGAACCCTTTTTCTACTTTTTCCTAACTCACACATAAATATTAAGCATTTATGAACTACTTTCCCGTATTAATACTTGTTTAATGTTCTGGAGATTCGTTACTGATTAATTATAAAATAATACATTTAATAGATCACACTCGTAACTTTACTTCTAATTAATTGATCTTCCTCATTTTTTTTTTTTTTTTTTTTTTTTTCAAATATTGAATTTTAGCTTCCGAGCTTACTGAAGGCAACAGCTAGGTTATCATTCTGGTGCATGAACATGTTTTATATCTGCGTGTTTATGCAAGCAATTTCAAAAATTCAAGAAAGAAATCCGTATTAGACATCAGGGAATATTTTTGGTTCCGTGTCGGTCTGTCACTCAATTTTTTCGAACCAACATGTCATAATAAACAGGTCATACATAATAAACAGGGGCACTTTTCCCATCCACTTCAAACTTGTCTACGCTAGCCCTATCCAAGCTTATAACCAAAAATTATATATTCAGCTCAACGTACCCTTTCATATTATACCCCACATGGTGTCGAAAAAAAAAATTAACCCTTAAGTTTTTTCATCCAAATTTAAAAAAAAAAATTAAGTCGCTGTATTTTTAAAATATGTGGGCAGGTACAAGACACTTATATGCCAAATTTCAAAGTGATCGGACGAAAGGTGTAACCGTGAGAGCAGGCGACAGACGGACGGACGGACAGACACACGCAGGAAAATATAAGGGTCCTTGGTTTTGCCTATGGACCCTAAAAACTACTACTCCGATATTAATTAAATTTAGATGGTGGGTCATAATTAGCCCATTGTTGGTCCCATATAAGTTTCAACCTTATGCGCCTATCTATTTCTCTTTCACATGCTTACAATTTTTTCTCATGTTTATTCTATTTATATATTAGTGTTTATATATACTATTTTTTTTTTTTTTATTTATTTTTTTTTTTTTTTTCAGGTATTTGGGCACTTAATTCTTGATTTAAATTACTGGAGGATGGGGTAGCGTAAGTTTTTTCTTGCATATTATTATTATTTGTTCATAAGTATCTTCATAAGTTGATCATTTTATTTAGAATGGTTTAGAGTGATCACTGCAGGAAGTCTTATTGACCTTAGCACTCTGATTATTACAACAGTTTGCTTGTCGTTCCTGGGGCAGTAGTTACTTTTTATTAATTCAATAATCCGAAGTCTCGTTTTTATACTCACATAATGTTTCTTAATGTATGAGTTACACGCACACATATTCACGTACTCACTGACACAGACTCTCCTATCTTTTATATCCGTATCCTATTATTATTTTATATTTAATCACTCCGCTATTTCCCAAGCAGTCAACATAATTAGTGAGTTCTCTCAGTATTTATTACATTCCAAAATACATTCCTCTTGTCAGAAAGTTCAGCACTCTCTCCCTATATTTCTTCATATCACAATTCATCGCTGAATTTAAATTTAACCATAAATTTGGTAAGACTTAGAACATCAAATTTATTTCTTCCTCAACTTTCAACAATATTAGATGTTCAAAGCGACTTATCTACCTTCTTTTTTTTTTAAAAAAAAAGTATACACTAAAATAAGAGTAGTATACTCTAAAAAGTATACTAAAATTAAATTTATTTTACTAATATATGTGAAAGGAACTATCCACTAGTCCAAAAAAACGAAATAGAGTGATTGGCACAGCTTTTCAAAACCTTATCGCGATTTTTCTGAACCGAGTACCGAGCAACTTGTAAAGATTTGTATCTCTTAAGTTAGAAAAGGAAAACTAAAAGTTAGTTCTTTCTTTTAGTAGCAAACTATTTGTATCTTCTTATCTCAAATTGTCAACACATTTCCACTTTAACCTTTTTCCCCATCCAACTGACAAATGTAACCTAATCGGAGTAAAGCTTCTCACTTGACACTCATTCTTTTGAACTCTTTTCTTTTTTTTACTTTTCTTTTTGTATTGTTAAAATTAGAGTTAGCTGGTTTTATCTTTTGTATTCTTTTTTTTGTTTGGTTGTCCTAATTTTTTTTTTATCCGACTTCCACGTCCTTTTATTTTATTATATTCATTTTTTTTTTAAAGAAGTATCATTGTTCTCTCCCTCCTTATTCTTTTTTTCTATTTTACGCAAAGAACCTTGATGAGAAATAAACAGAGGGCTAAGGTTACTTTTATAGAATAAAAATGTTAAGAAAACAAGAAAACTGTTTGCATAGGACATTGCGAAACTGAAAAAAAAAGGAGTAGAATTAAATTTTCAGAACTCATTAAATCATTTTAAGAGAAAGGCAAAAGATTCGTCTCTTTTTTCCACTTCTTGGATATAAAATTAAGTTTCTTCTCGGGTTTCTCCGCGGGGTTCTTTTGACCATCTTATTTTTGTTCTTTTTTCTTTAAGATAGTCCTCTGTAAAAGTTAGGCATCTCTAATGTTGATGGGCTCTTCTTTCAAACAAAATAAACTAGATTTTAAATAGAATTTCTTCTACTAATGATCTTAGGGATTTTATGTATATATTTACATTTTTTTTTACGTTGTTCGTATTAAAAGAAATATTTTTCTTGGTTTTTGGCTGACAAAAAAAATAATTTAGTTTAAGTAATTATTTTAAACCAAAATTAAATTATCCTGACCCAGATTACCTGTGTTTTAGGTCTAAAAAAAGGTATAACAACCCTTATCAGTCTAAAAGACTGTTTCTATATTTTTCTTTTACAGTCTAATAAAATCAACACGCAAACATTTTTAATTATTTATAATCTCTTGTAATTTTAGAACTCATTGAAAGTCATTTAAAAATCGGTCCGGTAAATTATACAAAACTTCCTCATATGCATACAGATACTGTATTTAAATCTCATAGTAACAATTTAATTTATTTATTTATAAAACATATGTATTTATTTTATTATTATTATTTTTTAAGTGATGCTGATATATTGTTATTTGGTGGGTGACATACATGATAAAGATAATAATCCATTGATTACTTCTTTTGGCGTGAATTTAATTCAGAATAATTTGAACATGCAAAATAATAAAATCAAGTGAGTGAGAAAAGAAACGAAGACAAATATAAACAAAATTTATAATAATAATAAGGAAAGATAAGGTCAAAGGTGCAAGTTGGGTGATAATTAATTATTAATAAGTAATCCCATATTTAGTAGATCCCTGGGCCACTGCCTCCTCAGGTCCTCAGGTGGCGAAGTGGGTTATCAGGGATGGATTGAGAAGAAAGGAGTTGTACTAAAGGATTGGGGAACCTGCAGATGATCCTCAAATGCCACCAGGAACAGAAATTTAGTTCACCGATGGCGATGGGTCCCGAGTCCCGAATTGAAGAATTATTAGGGTTAGGGGTTTTCTGTAGAGAACTCCAATATGAGTTTAGTGAGAGCTTAAGCAAATATGCCACTGTCGCAAGTGGCACACCAAGTTCCAACCTGATGGAATACCAGTTTCGTCACGAACTCAGCACGGAAAAGCTCCACAGGCGAACTTGGTTCTTGCGAACCGAGATCGGCGAACCAGGTTCTGTTGTTTAGCCGCTTAAACATGATCTTAGTACTGTATTGTACGTTGTGTTATAAAGTAAGATCTCCCGTCTCTTGTTCGTCCGACTAAATTTATTTACTTAAATGAAAATTAGGTTTTTATATACATAATGTATAATGGCAGTTTAAGTTTTGGATTAGGTACGTGATTTACTTAGTTTGCTAGTCTTAATTACATGAACTAATTATTTTTTTCCGTGGTAGGCTGTGAAATAGTAACTTAAGAGCCTAAAAATCATAGCTAAAATCCATTTTTTTCATTACGTGGACTTAAAGAATCTTTTCATTACTACCAGCACGAAAGAAAAAAAAAAATTACGTCCTAGGATGTAAAAAATATTTTCTTTCGTGCTGGTAGTTATCAAAACTTCCGTTTTAGCGCTGCAATCTTTGTAGATATGCTTGTTAGTACGTTTAAAATCCGCTAGATGTCAATGCGTTTTATTTATCTTTTGTTATAGTGTAACCTCTTTTTAAGGTTTCTTTTTTTTAAATCTTAAGTATGTTATTATTATACATTTACTGTCGAGCGGAGCGACCACAGTAAATGTAGTTGCCGCGGTGAAGAAAAAACTCAATTCACAGCCTAGCAACATAATATACTATTTTTAAGCAATAAGTGGATATAGACTTTGCAAAATGTAATTAAATAATATTTGAGGATGCTTCAGGTTAGTAGTCTGAAGATGGAAATATATTTTCCGAAACTTAGGTAATCTAAAACTATGGTTTTTACTTTATAGTGATTCTCGCTGTCCTCAAATTTTATCTAATTATTTTTGTTGACAGTTCACAGATGCTGTCGGGATTAATTAGTTCCAAAATATGAGCAATATTCCGTTCTTGTTTTTAGTAATGAGCCATTCGATATTGTAAATTACATTTCTAGGGAGGAAATAAAATTTAACACGTCCTTCTGTTGAAATTTGAATATGAATGTCCTATTTATTTAACATTTAATACTGCATAAACCAATTCCAATTTTAAAGTTATAACATAAACTGGTTTGTTAAATAAACAAATTACTATACTATTTTTTGCTATTCCTTTTTAGATAACCTCCATAGATTTCTTCCATATTTGATTTTTGCTAATTTTATGATACATCAATCATAATCTATTAGTTATTGATTTTATTTTTAATCAAATTAATATGTACTTAATTATTTCGGAAGAATAGAATGTACACATGCAATTAGTTTACTCTTGGCATAGGTATATGGAAAATTGAATTTAAATGAAATTAAATACATATTTAATCTGTGTCGCACATTTGATTTTATATTTTGACCTAAATTTATCGCAAATATAGGAGAAGTGGGTAATTGGGAACATTGAATATTTAATAACCCCCTTCCCCTTCGAGTTGGCAATAAAGAGAAAGCTAAAATTCATTAATTCCAGGACTGCTGCTGTTCGGAGTAAAGCTCGTAAATCAGTTAAATGGCTCTAGAAGTTAAATCATAAAACACGCCATTAGATTTGAAATAGAACCATTTTCTCGGTGTATTTTAAGCAATTCCATTGTACAAATCACAAGAGCATCTTCGAAGAATCTCTTCTTAGAGTTTGAAAACTAAATATATCAATTATTGTAGGGTGTAAATTAGCTTGGGATGTGTCAAGAGAGTAATTCATTTTAGTTTGAAGGTTTCATTTATTTAAAATACACTTGTTAACTTAGACAGCTCTATTTTAAGTTTAAATATATGAGACAACGGAGAGATGCTCTTGTCTAACATAGATGTCTTACTTTAACCCAAAGCATCTACTCGAGCATTTAACCGTATTCTCTCCTCTGGTCATGTTTTATCTGACCTTCCAACGAGGTAATGGCGTTGTAGACTGTCTAATCGTGAATTGGCGGTATTTGTTTAGTTGAGAGTTCAAGACGTCTTAATGTTCTGTGGTAAGGTTGCTGCTACAACTGAAACGGATAAGTTAACACAATAGTCAACTTCATACCTGAAATCTCTTCCCTCGAAAAAAAATGTAGGTTATTTAATTTATACGTAACAAATGCTTCTGAGCTTACCGAAAGGAACGGAAGCTATGTGATCATTGGCACTTCTTTAGATTGTTACTCCCTTTTATAAAACATCAGAGGGGAGTAACAAAGGAATGATCTAAGTACGGAATGATCTTCTTCAGACTGTTACTCTCCTTATAAAAACCGAAGTGTGATATTCCTTTGTCCTAAAGTACATTGGACTAAATTTCCCTTTTCCTTAATAGTTATTTAGCCAAAGTCATTCATATTCTAAATAAAACATAGGGGAGTAACAATCTATAGAAGTACCTGATCGTTTTGAAGGACGATCATTTCCTTATGCATCTGATTTCAAAAATTCCAAGACATAAATCTGTTTGAGACTTAAGGGAACACTTTTGGTTCCGTGTGTGTCTGTAACTTAATATTTGGGGACCAACGTATCATAAACAATTCCTCATTTTTTAAAGAAAATTTGGTTGGTAGGTCATAATTAGCTCATTTTTGGTCCCATATAAATTTTGACGTTCTGCGCCTAGTTGATTTTCTTACTCATGCGCTCAAACATACATTTATTAAGACCTATATCTTCAAAAGTACCTATTTATCTGATTAGTATGGTGTATCAAAAATAGCCCATAGATAGCTCTAGATTAATTGTATCCGTCTGCGCTCTTTAAATTTACTCAATTGATACTTTAATTCATGTAAAAAATTAAATCACTTTTGACTGATTTAAAACGGGGATAATAAATACATTTGACCATAAAGCATCAAATCATTAGAATATATGAAAGAGGACGCAAGGAAGTTATGTGCCACACTAAATGGCAGACTTATTTTTTTCATTCTTATTATACTTTTCGTTTTTCTAATAGCTACAAGTAATTATTATTATTTTTTTTTTTAAAATAATATCAGTTTAGGCCTAAACCCAATATTCTTCCCGTTAAACAAATCAAGCGAGAAGTGTCAAGAGAATCTAAAACGATACGCGTTAAGGAGATTGACGTAACTGTAATAGCCTCGCTGAATCTTGCACGATTCATTTGCTAAACAACCATTATCCTTTCTGCATATTATATCACGATTGTTCCGTCAGTTATTCACCCTCCTGCTAAAAAGGAGATGTTTGACGTTCGATTGTTTTGCCGGATAAAGTTTTACCATGATTAAATTCCGTTATACAGCAGGAGAGAGGACGTACAGGATGGGGGCGAGTTAGAAACCCTTCCGAATAATAGGGAAGCCTCCGAAGAGCTTTAGGTCGAATATTATAATGGGCATGTCTGACTGTGTTGTCTTTAGAGAGTCGGGGAGACGCCTAGGTAAACTACAGGACAGGTTGCTTTCGCCTTGCTAACCCTTGCTTGCCTTGCCCTTCCCGCTCCTACTGATCCCATGCATATGGAGAGGACTGTGTTAACCGAGCCTTCAGACCTCGACTCGCTCTATCTCCCTCGTCCCGGCTAGAGAACCCAACCGTCCCCTTTAGCCCTACCACGACCGTAATCCTCCTTTCCCCTTCTATATTATATTACTAAATTACTCCTCATCCTCTCCCTTCATCAAACACCTACCGTCGAGTCCCCTTCCTAAATAAATCAACTGGTAATTATACTAGACGCTACCGACACCCAACCCTCCGCCCCGACAAAGCTTAAACGATTTATTAATAGCCTTGCTTTAAAGCGCGATCCAGCTCGCTTCACTCGCGATTTATACAAATTATTAGCGTTTTTCTTCTTTTTTTATCGCCCGATTCGAACGTACGACTTGGCACTAATAAGACTCCGGGTTTCATTAAAGGTTTAATTTATCGTGCGGTTAAATTACTCGGTAATTATTCCTCGCCTATATTGCGGCCTGGGATTATATCCATAAACTACTTGTACCCACAGTATAATCAGTGAGGGGTATCGTGAAGACTCAATTACCGTAGTGCTTCCCTTAATACCCGAAGAGATAAGGTCAAAGGAGACAACGGCTTTAAACGACTCGGTTAGAAGTATTTATAAATCGCTGGTGAAGAGGAGGATTACTCAGCGTTGCTGGAAAATACAAGTAATCCCCAGCTTATTACTGACTTAATTTAACCCTCGTGAAGAATAAGTTTAGCAGCCACTGTCAAATAAAAGATAATTAATAAAAAACCAAAAATCAAGAGTTAACAATGAAAATATTTAGTGGTTTGAATATTATGACTTTTGACACGGTCTCGCATAACTTGGTATGCTCCAAGTAAAATTAATTTAGAATTGATTATGCGTATTCTTATACTAATAAACATTATATGTGTTTATTTCTCTTTTGAGCTTGGTGAGTTATAATCATTATCACCTAAGTATAGAACCAGATAAATCTGAGGCCGCCGTAACACTTTAAGTACCTCTTAATCTTTACTTAAGGGCACTTCAAAGAAGAGTGTCGGTTAACCACTACCCACGTGCATAAATATGGAGAATGTCCCTTTAAGCACACCGGTGCAAAGCCTACTTTATTTAAAGTACCTCTAAACTTTTAGGTCCACCCTCGATTTTAACGCCAGAGGACCCTCCACCGGCGGTCCTTCCACTTTCTTGCTCGGAAATTCTTCTTTGTAGATCCGGCCCGTTTTATCCTGTCCAAAGAACCAGGTGTTTTACTTCTACTAATCATGTCCTCCCTCTCCCGGCTTTTCTAAAGCCTTTTACTTCATCCACCTTTTAATTAATTGAGAACTTACCTCCCTCCTTCCTTTTCTATCTCCCCTATACAATTTATTTGCTTCTCTGCAAAAAAAGGGAACGGGACTCCTTTTCTCCCGTTTCTTTGATAATACACGAGTGGCCAAGAGAATCTCGGTTTAATCTACCAGAACCTTTTTCTCTATTCAAGAATAAAAAGAAGGAAAGAAAACGAAATCCAAGTCTGAAAAAGTAAGTAAAGGACTTGACAATTCTTTGTTATTTTAAAAGATAATGAGCGAGAAAATTAGTTTCTAAAAATCCTTTTCCAAGTAAAGAAAAAAAAGAAATTAATTTCTTCCCCTTTTTTTTACGTCTTGGAATAATTGTAGTAGGTACCTTAATTTGACCTTTTTTTTATAATAACGTCTCAATTAAGTGTATTTCGTGTTTTCGTCATTTAGTCAATACCTGTTTTATTTTATTTTTTTTAGTTTTCTTTTTTAAATTTGTCTCCTTTCTTTTGACATTCTTGTAATATTATTATTTTAATAACATCTCTTTAAAAAAGTATTTTTGTTATTAAGATAAGTTTAAATAAAATAACAATGCGAGGAAAAAAAAGTTTTAAATAAATAATAGAACCAATTTTCACAAAAATATTTTGTATTTCTAATAGTTAATAATGGCTTCATTTGTTTCTTACTGGATAAATATGCTAATGACATTAATTATTTCCTCAGCTATTCATAAATTAATATAAGCTTATTGTAGTTTATTTTTGTATTTTTTAATTAAATCAGTCTAATGAGACATTTATTATTCATAATTTTACCGTAGATTAAATGAACCACGAAGGTACTAATTACTAAAAAGACAAAATGACAATTTATCTACTCTAAACCAAAAAATATTATTATTGTATATTTATAATATTTTTTTTTTATGCTTACTGGACTCATTTTGTAAGAGGTATAATAGCTGTCATTTATTGAGCACTCCCTCTAAAATATTTGTTAAATCAGTGGATGTAACTAAATTTTGTGTAAAACTAACAATCAATGTAGTTGAAGGTGACTTAAAAGTATTGTATTGTAATTTCCAAATCAAGTGTCTTGGCAGTATGTTTTGAGTGGCTAGCCTATGACCAAGCTATGCCCAGAAGCCAAACTTAGTTGACCACATATTCCTAAAGGGCTGAGTGGTTAGCCTATGACCAAGCTATGTCCAGAAGCCAAACTTAGTTGACCACATATTCCTAAAGGGCTGAGTGGCTAGCCTATGACCAAGCTATGTCCAGAATCCAAACTTAGTTGACCACATATTCCTAAAGGGCACCAAAATTCTATCTTGATGTTAGTCAGTCACTTTTATGCACGCTATTCCTGGACTAAAGCTTAAGGGTAGAGAGATATAAATGTACATATACAGGTTCAAGATAGCCACTCAAAAAATGCAGCCAAGACATTTGATTTGGAAATTTTAGTACTATACTAGTAATTCACCTACACCTACTCGTATATTGATTGTTTGTTCTTCACAAAATTTAGTTATATCCCACACGGCTATAATAAATGTCTTAGTGAGGGTGCTCTATGCCAAAGCTATTTCTCTATTTTATTTCTATATGGATTGGGTGTAGACCTGTTTTATCCAATAAGTTTTCATTTGGTATTTTATCTTACCATCATATCTCTAGGATTTTCCATAGTGCCTGTTTCATGAAGACTTGTATATAGTGAATGATGTTCTCTGTTATTTTCCATATTTCTGGCCCATACAGTAAAACTGATTTCACATTACTGATAGAGAGCAGGACTTTTGTTTTAACTTTTGAGGTTGTGACATATACTGCTTACAAAAAGTGCTCAGATTTTTTTTTGGGAACAGCCAAGCTGTGTCCCACTGACGAAGTTAGACGACTAAATATTCTTTAAGAGCACCAAAATATTAACTTATAAACAAATTTCTAGATTGATGTTTGTCACTTTTATTCTCGCTATCTTCCAGACTATCTGTGTAGTTTAAAAATGTATTTCTATCTTAAATTTAGTAAAAAAAGGCCAAGTTAGATTTTAAATTGGGGTTGTACTATTTATTTGTTCTTCATAATTTTTCCCACACAGGTCGATGTTACGGTTGATTCACCTTTTGTTATTTACCATATTAGCCGGTTATTTTGTGTTCTGAGCTTCTTTAATTTTATTTTTGAACAGATCAGTCTTTCGGTAGAAAAAATGTTTACTTTTTTTTAATTAAATACTTGATCACTACTTTTTACAATTAAGAAATCTGTTCGATGTAACTTTTACTAAACTTTGTCATATATAGGTATTGAGTATATAGTGACATACTTCGTCCAGGTGTTTTCAATTTATTATTCGTTTCAGGTTATCGTGGTTTAATTTAATTATTAGTAAACATTTTATCAAAATTTACAATATATATAATTCTTTCCCAGCAGAAAATCGAACTCGACAAATCACCCTTTACAGTTTATTGCTATTTGCTATGTTTTGCTCTACAGTTTTCTATTTATGTGGAAACTAAGTTTTTCAGGAAACTGACTTATATGTTTAAAATTTGTATTTAAATGGTTCTTTGGATAATATTTTTACACTAGTTCAAGTATTGTATAGTTGGCAATATAGTGTAAGGCTTGTTTAAAGATATAATTTGATTAAATAAGGAATCTGGTACACTTCTTGTGAATTATACTTAGGTAATATAAAGCAGTTGCTTTAAAGGCTTACTGAGACTGAATTATCTATTTATACTTTTTTAAGTGTAGTTTTGTTGATTGCCATCCAGCTATCTAGGTAGTCCGTTTGATTTAGTTACCAGTCCACTTTCTTTCACTGGCTTAAATGTATCTTGGAAAATTGGTACATTTGCCAACGGTTCTTCTCCCATATTTCAGTCTGAAGACCAAGGCAAGGGAATTTATAGTATTGGAAAACTCGTTTTCGGCTCCTCCCCTTTTTTATTCTCGAAGAAATAAATACTGTAATATTTTTTAGACTCTTTATTTTCTCTTCTTTTTCCCCTCTTTCCTTCTTTTTCTTGTATTAAGTCGTTTAGGTGTGAATTATTGGAAGGTGTGAATAACAGTAGATAGGGTATAAAGAACTAAGAAGTTGGAAGAAAACCTGAGGGAAAAAGTACTTCTAAGATAAAAATAGATACGGTTAAATTTACTAGGAAATATCTTAAGATTATGAATCTTCGTGGTGAAAGATAGTGCCAAAGATGTTCTTAGAGAAATTTCCCGGTTTTAATTAATATTATAAGTTAATCCTTTCATTACAGAAACTATTGTTAGAAAATTACACGGAAAGGGATGAAATCCTAAGAATCCCTTGTTCTAATCCTAAAAGCAATGGGATCAAATTTTATTAATTTATTATTATTGTCTCCAGATGTTTGACTGCAGTTCCTAACCTTCGTGGGTGTGCTTTACTAGAGCTATTTAATTGGTTATAATAAGTTGTAGATTTTGTTGAGACATTTTACTTTATTAGATATAAGGATATGAACAATCGGTTAATTAAATGATAATGGAATAACTAATTGACGTACGAGCATTAGTGGAAATTATGTCTCTAGGAATAAACCTTAGCCAATTAATTTTTAAAAGCTGGTAATTGTCACAGCATGCAGTATATTGATGATAGACATGTGTATAGGTGATTCACTCAAGTTAAATGAAGAAGTTTCTGCTTGGTGTTGTTTTCTACTTAACCCTGTTGTTAGCTTTTGTCCTCTGAAACTTTTGCCAAGATGGGCCTGGCTGTGGAATGTGGTGATAATTAGTAATAGCTTCACTTGACAGTAGACATATCCCCGCTTCAAGCACAGGTTTCAAAATGACGTTACCGTCAAAGCGTGTCAAGACCTCAAAAACATAATCTTAACTTTTAACTTTCCCTTCAGAGAACCAAACTGTCAAGAGGCCTGGTGTTTCACGTATCCAGCACGTCGGTCAGCACTAACGCAACGATAAAGAGTGAAGGATTTGATCGGTGCCTGCCAAATCTTTTATAAATCCCCTTCGCATGTGCCTACCTAATTACTTTCCATTCAGAGAAACAAACTGTCAAGAGGCCTGGTGTTTCACGGATCCAGCACTAACGTAACGACAAGGAGTTTAGGATTAAAGTGTCATTGTTTCGATGGTTTCCACCATACTATACTGTAATATAATTTACGTTTTTGAACGATCCAAACAGAAACAATAGTGAATATTGTTAAGACCGACTAACGTATAAGCATTTCCTTAACCTAATGCATATTATCGTCTTGGTTATTGTTACGATCTCATAAGTTATGCTAGTCTTTAACTATGAAACTGTATAAAGATGAAATAACTCACAGAATTACACTTAGCAAATAGTTAATTTTACATATACTTTTTGTAATACATATTATTAAAGTTTAAATCTGTCAATAATATTTAGTCTATACATGTATTCGAGTTCAACTTCATCTGTTAATCGTTTTATTTATAAATACAGATTGCAAATATTCTTTAAGGTATTTTAAATTTTATTAATATTATTCAATATAAAAATATAAAGATACAGAATCCATTTTTATAGAAAAATTGGTTTACTGTAGAATAAATATTTGTGTTCATTACTCTTCCCTAGATACTGTATGCATTTTAATTTCATTTTCACCTATAAATGTGTGGGTAGGAGGGGATAATAGTGTATTTCTTTAGGTAGGCGAATATTTTATTGGGAATAAAAAAAATCGACCGACTATTCTTTCTCTAATTTAAGGGCATTTTTCGTCGTGGCTTCAATAGAATTGGAATTGATGTTTGGCTCAGAGCCACTAGCCATTATCCTTTGACCATTATTTTTTAATATTAAAAAATGTACCTAAATTTTGAAGAATACCCCAAAGTGATTTTTTTTTCATTGAAAACAATTGTTAAAGGTTTCAGCACGGTGTTTCTCTCAAACGCCCCAAAACTTATATCCTAGATAAACTTGTTTTACGGCTCTCTATTGAAACATCCGTTCTTTAAAACCTATCTTGGTCAGGATGGGACAAAAAAATGAGTAAGTTAAAAAGTTTTTGCCTCTTTCTGTGGTCCCCTAAAAAAAGTGGATACATTTTTCTCTCCTTTGTCGTTTGGGATACTGGTATGGGACGTTGCCGTTCCAGTGAATATTGGATATTCAACTCCGGCTTTTTTTTTTATCCCAGAAGCGGAATTGTGTTTCAGGCTTTTATATCGTCGGTTCTAGACTCAATATTCGTACCGAAGGTTTCTTTTTCATAGCTTTTTTTCACTCTCTTTCTTTCTTCCGGGGGTTCGACCTTGTGAGACAAGTTTTCGAAGTACCGCAAAAAGGCTAGATTTAAAATAATCTACTTTACCCGAGTATAAGAAATGGGTTGTGCCGCATGCAGTATGTTTTTATACTCTAAAAAAAAGCTTATATAGACAGTGGTTGTGAGAGAGAGTAAATTGGAAACTAAATGTGGCCACATTTGTCAAAGGAGCAAATTGTACAGAGGAGAACCGGCTGCGAATAACACCAACTCCATTATGGTCAATTCGATTCGAATGTTACAGGATTGAACTAAATCAACATGTACATTGGAACGCGAATATCTTACCCACTTCTCCTTTTCTTTTTTATATAAAGTAAAAAAAAAAAATTGAACTTTCTCGAAATGTTTTTGCTGAACGTTTGATTCAATCATCTTCTATAAATTAGGATAAAGGATAGCCTGAAGGATTTGTAACCTCTCTAGTTCCCCATTCTTACGTTACCTAAAATATCATGATTAGTCTCAGGTTTAATAAATTCTTCAAAATTATTATAATAAGTATTATTTTCAGGTACATGCTCTAAGAAATATTGTTTTGTCTTTTTATGTTAAGTTAAAACAAAAAAAAACGGCTAAATAATAGTATAGTTTGGTACCCAAGTTTGCCTACTAAAATGACGTATTTAATTAAAGAGCAATGCTATTTACGTTTAGCGTAGAAGATATGCAGGCATAGTATAATTCCTATCTCTTGATAACATCTTCCTTAATACACACCGGGCAACAACATGTTAGTGATGTTACTGTCATATATCCCGTCAACATGCTACAAGTTGATGGATACTCGTCAACATAGGGGGCATTTCATCAAGGAGAAATGTTGCCGGTTGCTTGTATCTGTGTTGTTCTTGAATGTTAGTGACATATAAATAGATGTTGCCAACTTTATATCCAGCTGCATCCATACCTTTTAAAATGTATATATTTGCATCTTCCAAACAACTGGGAAATATTAGTTTATGTTTTTAAATTAGTTATGTGTAATTAAATCTTATTAAACAAATTTTATTGATTTTAATAGTTTGACTAAGGTATATTTTTATATAACTTAGGGGGCTGAGTGGCTCAGAGGCTAGCGCGCTTGCCGTGTGATAACGCAAGTCAAGCAGCCTCGAGCAGGGTCAGTAGATAGATGGGTGAACGCTTCTGACCACAGCTTCTGGGTTCGATTCCCGGACCGCCCCCCCCCCCGCTTAATGTCAACCCAGCATTATTTAAATAAATGGGAAGCTCCTCGAAAGAGTGGCGCCACCAGGTTTTGGCCTGGAAACCATGATGATGACACTCCTGGTTGTACAACAAGGAGGGGAGTCATGGTTACCGACCACATCTTCACAAAATTGTGAAGATTTCGGTCCCTAACCCGGGTTAGTTCGATGGGCCCACCTAAGTGGCCTGAGTCTTCGGGTGTAAAAGCCCCCCGGAAAAAAAGAAACAAAAAAAAGGTATATTTTTTAATGTTTTTTATTCATTGTGAAGGAAGTTAATAAACATCACATTTACAGGAAACTTAAATCAGTAAATTTATGAGATACCATCAATATATTAATATATACATAAAATAAACATATTTCAACTATCCATATGCATTCATTGCTCATTACAAATTAATATAAATAATCCTACTGATTTATGTGTTAATTTTAAAGCGGCTTATACACATGGGAACATGGATCGCTGATCTCGGTTTCGTATTATTGTTTATATATCGATGTAATACTTAAAAGATAATAAATAATATATATATATATATATATATATATATATATATATATATATATATAATTCAAACAATTTAAACTACGGGAGACAGAAACAGAGAAAAATTTGCACTGGCTCCGGAATTTGAACCACGGACCTTCCTATTTCCAGTATAAAGCTCTACCAGTTAAGCTAAGCCAGATATAAACTTTCCTCAGCGCGAAACGTTAGATAATCCCAGTACTTAGCGTGAAATGTATTCTCAAACCTAGGAACTGAAATCTTTACGGCAGTAGAACTAGACAAGAGAAAGTTACGCTAGAAACTCGCCATATGGCAACATCCACTCTTACTAGAGAAATATGAAATCTCAACTTTCGGGCAGCGACATATAATTCAAACAATTTAAACTACGGGAGACAAAAACAGAGAAAAATTTGCACTGGCTCCGGGATTTGAACCACAGACCATCATATTTCCAGTATATATATATATATATATATATATATATATATATATATATATATATATATATATATATATATATATATATTGGAAATCGAAAATCTTTAGGTTAAAAGGCTTTTAAAATTTCTTTAAAAGACATTAGCAAGGATTTTGTTATATAATAGAGTGTTGGCTTTTTAATGAGTGGATAATATTAGGCGTATTAAAAAAAAACTCCTTTTCTCCTTCAATTATTTACCTACTATTCGTTCTATCCTTGGTTTATAATAGAAACAAAATCTTAACATTAGAAATGTTGATAGGAATGTCTGTAATAGTCGCAATGCGTCGTTTTATTTGTATCTCTTGCTCTGTTCTAGTTAGAGCATCTCCCTTGAGAATCCACTCCAGTGCTGAATGCTTATCGATAATACCTCCCGTGTCCTGAGTATTATTGCCCTACGGGTAAAGACTTTTAACTGTTCGTTGAGAAAACGTCTTTCACTTAGTCAGCAAACCTTTTAGTTTCCTCTTAAAATTGTTTTTATTTTTACCTTTTTTTTCCTCTCTTTCACAGATAATTAAAAGGTCAAGTTAAATGTACGATACTGTATTTTCTTTCAGTTTAATTCAGGCTAATTATACAGCTTTTCAATGTTTAAAGGGTATTTGCAAACTAATATCTTGCTAACTAATTTATGCGTTTAAATATCGAGTTTTTCAGTGCTATTTTGTGTTTCACTGAGAATAATAATATAATAATAATAGCCTTTATTGAATATATATATATACATAACGAGAAATTATACATAATTTTATTTATTTATTTTTTCACTTCTTAAAAACATTATTTCTAAAAATCTTAAATTAAAAAGTATTTGTACCTCATTTTTATTTATTTATTTTTCCTCAGATAATGTATACCCTTTAAATTAAAATTAAATAATAATAAATTTCTTCTTTTCTTTTTTAAATTTTTCTATAAAAAAATAAATATTTTTCTAAGCAGCCCATCTACGGGCATAGGCCTCTCCTAATTTTGCCCACGCTTCTCTATCTCTTGCTGAACGATGCCATAACATACCGCAAAAGTTGGTAATGTCGCCTCTCCATCTTCTCGCCGGCCTGCCTCTTTTCCTGACTCCATCCCTGGGGTACCAGTCAGTGATGCGTTGAGCCCATCTCTGCTCCTCCATTCTAGCAACATGTCCTGCCCACTGCCACTTTAATTTAAGTGTTGCCTCTCTTAAATCTCTCACCCCTGACTTCTTCCTTAGCTCGGTAGATCTTATTCGGTCTGAGAGTCTGACTTTTAGTAGACTCCTTTCCATAGCCCTTTGAGTCACCTCCAAGTGGTGCAACACTTTCCCTGTTAGAGCCCAGGTTTGACTGCCATATGAGAAGCATGGAATTATGCAGCTATTAAAAACTTTGGCCTTCAATGCAGGATTCATATTGCTCTTAAGTATATATTTTAAAGACCAAAATTTTCTCCATGCCAAGTCAGTTCTTCTTTTAACTTCTTTCATATTGCCATCCTGGTCCAGAGATATGAGTTGGCCTAAGTATATGGTTTCTTTTACCCAAGTAAGTTCTTTACCGCTTATTTTTAATACCCCTTCATCACTATTCGTGATTAGGCAGGTTTTTTCAAAGTTAACACTCAAACCAGCAGGCTCACTAGCTTCATTTAATTCTTGCAGCATAATTTTGATTTCTTCTAATGACTCAGCAAATACCACTAAATCGTCTGCAAATCTATCCTTAGATCACTGAGAATACTTTACTTAAATTCTAAGGAATTCAAGATTAGATAAAGAAAAGTTAGATTTATATTGCTAGCCGAATTAACGTTGGATCGGGTTATAAAGAGGTAAATAATTCAGATTATTACGTTACTACATACTTTAAACTATTTTTTAAAAAAGCTTGTAAATACCTATCAATATCGTACACACTAACTAACAAAAATATGAACTAAAAATATGATTACTCTTTGACTTTTATATAATATGAGAACGGTCCTTAATATTCCGACCGAAACCACTAACTTAAAAGCCTACCTTATTATAACCAAAAAAAAAATAAAAAAAAAAAATAGTTTTAGTTCTTGTAAAAGAAAAGGTTATTGCTGAACGGAAGGTAGTTTTATTTGTTATTATGTATTAATAAAAAGGTAATTGTGGAACGGACGGAAATATTAGTTCTTTTTAAATAAAAGGTAATTGTTGAACGGAGGGTAGTTTTAGATATTGTAAAAGAAAAGGTAATTGTTGAACGGAAGGTAGTTTTAGTTGTTATTATGAATGAAAAGGTAGTAGTGGAATGGAAGGTAGTTTTAGATATTGTAAAAGTATAGTTATTTATGTAACTAGGCAACAAAATAAAATTTTACTGACGAGTGATTAAGTTAGTCTCCGAGCCGGAGGCGAGGACAGGCAATTAATACACGAGGCATAAATGTTTCCTTTGCTGCCTTGTTGCATATAATATTTTATCTTCTCACGCTATTTAGATGCGGAAGCTTTAAGATTTAAATGGAAGCTTAGGTAAACATATTAATGCATTAATAATATAAAATTACTTTGTAATAAAACTAATTTAAAATAAAACTAATCACTACCAAAAACCGATGTTATGTGACACGCACTGGTAAACACTGTGTTTTTCTCTGTCTAGGCAGGAAAATATTTCTCTGTTTAACTTTTTTCTTGCCTGTTTTTAATATTTCAATGACAATACAGCAAAATAGTACTATCCAGCCTCAAAACTGTTAAGTAATGCTTAATATTGCTGCTGTGAGTAAATAAAAGTTATTTATGAAACGGAAAGATAAGCGTTTTTTAATCAATCAAATCATAATTTGAATGATCCTTATAAATACGCTTCTTCAGGTGGTGACGAAGTCGCAGTAGATAATATCCGACATTTTGGCTCCAATGCTGAAATCTTCTTCCGGTAAATGTTGCTCTGATACAAGTGACAACGTGGACATGAAGAATTAGCATAGAATTGAAGTTTGTATATTTTTCTGTGGTTATAGTGTGGGTTGGCAGATTTATCTATTTCACGTTTTACTTTCATCAAAGCGTAATTTTCCTCCTCACCACCACCTCTGAAGCTGCTTTCAGCATTGGAGTCAAAACGTTGTGATCTAAACTCAAAATGTAACTTAACTGTAATGTAACTTAAAATGTAGTCACCACTGGAAAACCTACTAGTTTATTTTGACACCAATTGCGGACGCCTACTAACATGATATTGTATTTATTCTCTAAAAAATAAATCTATTATCCCTAATTACTTTTTTAGACAGGTAAACAATACTTTAATTAATTAAATTAAAGAAGGAATGCAGATAAAACTAAATATGATAAATGTAAATTTTGACTTACAAATTTCTGCATAGAATGTGCATACATTATTATGCGAAAGCTTTTGATGGCAATGTTCGTAACATTATTATAATTTATCATATTCAAAAATGTTATCAGAAATGTTTACTATCCACACCTTTACCCTTCATATTAGGTTTAGTGTAGGTATTGCACTGTATGTTTTCCTATGCGGATTCCCCTTTATGCTACACTGACTAGAGATGATGTGCATCACTATGCCACCAGGCAAACTAATAAACTGGTTAGCAATGCTTGCTTCTATTCGAGTATCCGTTGGGAAAATGCTTGCTTTTATTGCTGCACCGTATATCTATCTGGTTGTTTGGCTTAAATAGAACACCACTGGGGAATATGCCGTGTGGTACACCATGTTATAACATTAATTACTTTTATATATTACCCCCTGAAATTTCATTTTTTGAAGAAAAGTAACTAAAATAAAAATTTCCTACTTGTTCTGAAATGCAGATTTATAGTATTACTTTTTGTTCAAAATGAACACTTTTCTAAAATCGTACAAGAGGAAACCGGACCAAATTTCGACTATTCAAGCAAAAATATTATTATTATTATTATTATTTTTTTTTTTTTTTAGACACTACTCCAAATTTCATTTTCACAAAAAAAAGTTAATAATTGAATTTCAAATATTCCCCACCTTGCTATTTCTAAAAATTCAGATTTGTCTGATTCTAATTATGACTAGTGAGGATGGTATAAAGTAACACAATAATATTATCATCACAATTTTTTAATAAAACTCACAAACGTGTTTTGACTTATAATATCATCTTCAGTGTGCGTGTTAACGTAGTAAAATTTTCACAGAATTCATTTTTACAATTGAATACAATTAAATTCACATAGTTCACTATTACTAAGTTAAGTACACTTAACAGTCACAGTGAAGATGATGTTATACGTCAAAACGCGTTTGTGAATTTTAATATAAAATGATGGAGACAAGATTGTTGTTTTACTTTCTACAAACCTCTCTACTCATAATTATGAACACTGACTTGATCATTTTATTTTCATGTAAGTGTAAATATTTTCTTATATTATATTTTGCTTCATTCTTAAATTATTTTATCAATGGACCCAATCTAATCCCACATTTAAATTTTTCCAGGTGATTCGTATGCAAGCAAATTCATGAAATTAATTTTAAAAATTTTAAAAAATGTACGTTCTGATTTTTTTTTTTTATGTTCTTTTGGCCTATGGTGTATATCACATGATAGGACATAATATGATATACAAATGCTATAAAATGACACCTTTCCCAGCTCTAATTCAATTTGGAGAGCTCCCAGATTTAAAAAAAATCAAAATTGCTTGCATACGAGTCTGCAAGACAGTGATACATTTTCATGTAACGCTTTTTGGTGTCGTTTTTTGGTAACGCTTTTTGGTGTCGTTTTTTGGTTTATGTGCCAAAGTAAAGACATGAAAATTTCAAAATATTCGAGCGTTCAGATTTTTGCGTTTGTACATTAGGAATTAAATCGAACATATGTTGTGCACGAAAAAAGAAAGTACTTTTTTTCTTCTCTAGTTTATTAAGAAGAAATCTTTTAGCTTCTTCACCCATATTTTTATAATAAATACAAAAAATTATACTTAGAACAAAAATAAAAAATATTAAAGTAAAAAAAAAATGTTATGTATGTAAGTTTATTAGGAATAAAATTCTAAGGGTTATGGCGTTTGTCCGGAAAATCGGAGCAGCAGAACAAAATTTGTAGTTGAGGGGGGGGGGCGCCACTGGGGCGCGCGTGTGACTGCTGGAATGGCAACGAGAAGCGAAGTCGGGGCGTAGAGCCAGTTACAGCGCAAGGTGAAGATGTAGCCCCTACGATGCGAGCCCTCCTGGGGGGGGGGGGGGAGGCTCTGTCTACAACCCTCTAGACTAGACAATACTGTTTTACTAAGAACTACTTTCTGCAACTGCCTACCTTCCTGGTAGCAGTGTAACGCTTATTGGTAACGATTTTCGAGTTTATGTACCATAGTCAAGACATGAAAATGTCAAAAAAAATCCCAAAACAAATATGATGAAATTCCGTTTGTGGTTTAGGGACCAATTTTTAAAAACTTTACATAGTCTATAATTAGGGAGCTAGCGTAGCCGTGTGAGTTAAACCACGTCTGCTCGGCCATCACGGAATCTCGAGTGGAACGAGACGGGGTTCGATTCCTCGTCGTGACACTCTGATTTATATGGCTCACTATTGATCACATCATACTCGCTTTGGCGGTACTATGTACAGAGGTATGATGTGTGAAGTGACTGGAACTCTCTACCGCGGGGCGTAAAAAGGGCCTAAGTGATGGCCTAATTGCAAGGTTCGAACAAGTGGTTCGTCCTACCCGTCCTAGTAGAAAGTACTATAGACTACTACTACTACTTACATAGTCTATAATTACAAAACGAGTACTACACAAGTCTACACAAGTAGTACATCTGTGCCAAATTGCAGAAAAATCAGATATTATGTTAAGGTAAATTTTGTCTTAAAATTGTGTTGATTTGACTTGGAACGACCTCCTATTGCTATTTTATTATACTTTTTTTTTATTTTCGGTAATTTTACTTTTGAGTTACATGTTAGCAACCAGGGATATTGCATGGATTTGTAAAATTGTTCAGGGTAAGCAATTTCTTTGCACTTCTTTCCTAAATGAAATAGGTGACAGGAGGGTTCCATTAAAAATTCACTATCTATAAAACTAAAAGAGGTCAAGGAGAGGCCACAATCAAAATGGCTAAATCTGGGAATCCCTTTTCACTTTCCAGTGAGTGACGTCATGAAGGCTTAATAGAATTAGAAGTTAGTGGATTTCTGCTTTTAGAATCCACATTTTCGTTCTACTTACGTACACAAAAAATTAAACATATTTTATGTGTTTTATAATGTCTTAATTGTTAGGATCATATGTAGAATTATAGACATTAAATTAACATAATTTATTATTTATTAAACATTATAATGCATTTTACACATCTCCTCACACATCGTAGTGTTATTCAAATAGTCAATTTCACTAATAAACTAAATTGTTCATTATTTATAGTATATTGCTTCCGAGCTTACCGAAGGTAACGGAAGCATTGTGTTCACTTTTGAGAAAGAAAAACTTTTAGGTCTCCGATTTTAAAAATTCCAAGACAGAAATCCGTTTCAGACATCAGGGAACATTTTTGGTCTCGTGTCTGTCTGTCTGTCTGTCGGTCTGTGTGTCGCGAATTATGAAACGTGCGACGATAACTTGAGTAAATGTCGACCGATTTTGATGAAATTTGGTAGACAAGTTCATTTTGCCAATGCCCAGGACGAGTTCGTTGGACAACGTTATCCGTCCAAGCGTTCACGAGCAACGCTCGCGTAAACGTGAACTTCAAATTTAAAATTGGAATTTTAGGTCGGGAAAAAAATCCATCTTCATCTATTCAATGAGACAAACATTTTTTTCAAAAAAATTTTTTTAGTAAAACCAACAGCGACACCGCTATAGTGTTAAAGATCGCTAAAACTATTAATAGTTTTTACACAATAAACAATAATTTGAATATTAATATAACAATAAAGTACATGATAGGATGCGAGGAAGCTATGTGCCACACTAATTGGCAGTCTATTTTATAGTTGTAGTCCTTCGTCGATTTCTTCCGAATTTCATGGAAAAGGAATTTTCGAATGTAATTAATAGGCTATTAGAATGAATGATGATGCATAATACAGTCCTGATTCTACTCTATGAAGGCTTTGGAATCAAGCTATTTATTTTATGTTTTTTCTTAGTGGTGAACCCTTATATTTGATTATTTATTATATAGAAAACTATATCGTTATAAATTAACCTTTGGTCATTGTAAGTGGTAAAAAAGAAAAATTCCCTTCTCCTTTCCTTTAAAAAGCATGTATATATTTCGCCCTTTCCTGTCACCAATGAGAATAGAATGCAACCTGCCACACGAGTCGAACGTCCCACGGTATAGCCGCCACCTACAGTTGGCGCCACCCGGTCAGCCCATGGTTTTTAATTGAGCCCGTCGGACGGTGCCACCCAATCCCCTGCCACTCAGCCCCCACTCCTTCAATCAAATCGTCAACTTCTAGTCTAGATCAGTGCGTTTACAAGTGTTTGTTAGGATTACTGGTCAAACTGGTCTTCAATATTCCAAGCAATTCGTCCAACGCTACAAGTTCCACGCGACATTCGTCAAAAATTGAATATTATGCTTCCGAGCTTACCGAAGGTAACGGAAGCATTGTGTTCACTTTTGAGAACGAAAAACTTTTATGCCTCCGATTTTAAAAATTCCAAGACAGAAATCCGTTTCAGACATCAGGGAATTTTTTTGGTCTCGTGTCTGTCTGTCTGTCTGTCTGTCGGTCTGTGTGTCCGCGAATTATAAACGTGCAACGATAACTTGAGTAAATGTCAACTGATTTTGATGAAATTTGGTAGACATGTTCATTTTGCCAATGCCCAGGACGAGTTCGGTGGACAACGTTATCCGTCCAAGCGTTCACGAGCAAAACTCGCGTAAACGTGAACTTCAAATTTAAAATCGGAATTTTAGGTCGGGAAAAAAATCTAACTTCATTTATTCAATGAGACAAACATTTTTTTCAAATACAATGTTTTAGTAAAACCAACAGCGACACCGCTATGAAGTGTTAAAGATCGCTAAAACTATTAATAGTTTTTACACAGTAAACAATATAACAATAATTTGAATGTTAATATAACAATAAAGCACATAATAGGATGCGAGGAAGCTATGTGCCACACTAATTGGCAGTCTATTTTCACTTTACTCTTTGATACAGGGGTACACTGCATGAAACAAACTTAGTATTATTTTTGTCTGAAATTATCGGGTGAACCCAAAAACGAACTATTTTTTCCTTCTTCTTTCACGAACATAATGATAAGCAAGCACAGCTATTTCCTCCGGCTCCATTTCGTAGGACAATTACCACTTTTTCCGACTGGTCGAAAAATGTAAAAACTCGAGTGGCGTAAGACATGTGGCGGAAGCAAGTGGCATCAACCAGGTGGCGCCACCCGGGTGGCGAAGTGTGTCACTACCCTTACTTAGAGCTTCTTCAGGCTGGTACTATTCCGCTATAACATTGTCTTTTTAGAAAAACATGATTATATCTGTTTTATTCAGTTTTTATTAAAGGATTTAGTATAAGAACAAGCATTTTGTCGTTAAATCTCAAACAAACAATATTAAATCCAATACCAAAAGTAGGTATAGAATATCAATAGGAACAATATCAATATCAAAAGTATGGAAATTTTCATTAAAACATAAAAAAATTAAATTAAAATCGAATCCTCCCTATATGACCCGCAGTTTTTGCTTCTATTAAATTAAGTCGGACAGACCCTGGTGAATGATACAGACATACAATGTATAAAAAATCGGTCCGAGAAGACAACTCAGACAAACTTTCTCATTTACGAATTCATAAATGCTTAGCCCGGTATTTTTTATTTATTAGTTTTCGAGTATTGAACATTTTAGCAAAATGTATCATAATAATAACTTTTCCTCGGTGAAGAATCGAACCCGGCCTCTCTCCGTCTGCGTTTAAAGCTTTTTTCTCAGGAACTAGATTTCCCCCAAGGAAACGGCTTATATCGTTAGATTCGTATTTAAATGGACTAAATTTTAGAATATTTTAATCGAAAGCGTCGGAACCGTTTTCGATTAATCTGAGTTTTTGAGCGTCCCAAAATTTGAAGCTAGAATGCACTCGATTTCGCCTTGGGGTAAAAGTTTTCTGAACATGTATGCCAAATTTCGTTAAAATCGGTCCTTTAGTTTAGGCTCTATGCGTCTGCACAGACGACGTTTTATGTGTATAGCATAGGTGGGTTGAGTATGATTCAACGGATGTTTTGTACTCATAACCTATGATGGTTAAACAGATATTGTCTGTTTCATGATAACTTGATTGAGTAAATTATCTGCTGTCAATTATAGGTGAACAATGAACAAATTTCCTGGTATCTGATACCGGTAGAAAGAAATAGTCTCTTTCTGGTTGTAGATGGACAAATCAGTTAGTGGGTTTAGATATCAGAGTTAACTGTCAGAGGGGTGACACTGCTATCCTTTGATTCAAACATTTCTTTGCGTCTTTCTATTCCTTGTGTTGATAATGACGTCTAGGATGTTTAAACACGTTGTTAACTTAATGACGGTGTTATAAAGAGACCATACTTTAATCATTTTCACATCCTAAATTATATATAAAAATAAACAGGTCAAGTGTGTGCTAGCCAGCACACAGCGAGGGTCCGTAGGCCACACTGTATAGTTTAAGTAGTAACCTATTGATGGTGTTTTTTTAAAATGCTAAAAAGCTTACTTTGAACTATCCTATGGGTTTGATATTCTCAAAACACATAAACAAACTTCTGATAAAGTACATCGAAAAAACCACAATTATAAAAAAACGTATTTTGTCAATAAAAAATAAAATATTATTTTTTTCGAAATTTCCAAAAAGTGGTATCTTTACTTTTGGTCGAAGAATGTTCAGGCATTTTTTCAGATTTTTTGCACTTCACATTAGCGAGATAGAGGGGGGGGGGCACGTTTCAAACCCACTTCAAATTTGTCTAGGCTCGCCCTATCAAAGTTATAGCCAAAGAATTATATATGTTTGTAATCAGCTCGACGTACCTTTTCATATGATACCCCTCACGGTGTCGAAAAAAAAAAAAATAAAAAAATAACCCTAAAGTTTTTTTACCCAAATTTGTTTTAAAAATATTTTTTTTAAGTCGCTATATTTTAACATGTGTGGGTAGGTACAAAACGTATATATGCTAAATTTCAAAGTCATTGGACGAAAGGTGTAGCCTTGAGAGTAGGCGACGGCCGGACGGACAGACAGACACACGCAGGAAAATATAAGGGTCCTTGGTTTTGCCTACGGACCCTGAAAAGAAAAAAGAGTTTTAAGCGTATTCAATGTTTTCCTTGTTTTACTTGTTCTATACATTACAAAAAAAAAAAATTGTTCTTCATAATATTAATTTGGATGGAAAAATAATGCTGTTGAACATACTGACGCCCGCGATTAACAATCGAGTCCATTTTGTTAGGCTTTTACAGAATGATGTAACGGTTCTTCCCCCTCTTATTTTTATATATGCTATGATAAATTATTGTAATATTTTTCTCTCTCTCTCTATGATTTTACACCCAAGCTGAAATGTTCAAAAGATAAAAGGTAAAAAGGTCTCAGTAGAAAGAAAAGGGCAAACATAAACTCAAATAAAAAAAAAAAATCTTTTTGTATTGAATTTCCTAACAAAGGCTTAATAAAGGCCCTTGTTACGAATATAACAGTGAAAATGTGAAAGAAAATGGAAGCAAGAATAAAAGAATTGAAGAGATTCTTGTAAAGCTTTTGCATGACTCTTGTCATTAACGTTTGTTTATGTAATGTAATCATATTAACTATAAATATTATCTTTTCTTATAGTCTTTTTGATTTTGTTGGTATTCTAATTTATTATTCTTTCCTTTCAAATTTCTTTGAAAACAGCCAAAGCTGAATAAACCTGCTTCAAAAGACGTCTAGGAAAATAGAATCATTTATTTTAAATTTCATTCTATTGTGGGCACCCTTTTATATTAAAAAAAAATAATAATAAAAGTTTATAGAATAGGTAGAATAAGTTTTAGTCTAGCTGAAGATTAAGAGTGCAAGTATAGAGTTGACGTCAATGGAATAATGAAATACGCAAAGCCTCTCCACAAAATGAATGTTTATTTCACATAACTAGTTATCGGCCTCTCGGCCATCATCAGTGTCGGTAAGAGGTAGAGGAAAAACCTGAAGTTGAGTCACATGAGCGACAAAAAAGGGACTCTTGTCCTTTTTCTATTTCTTCGTTATTCTTGTCGGGGTTTTCTTTTACCTTTTACCGGCACTAATGGATGATGGCCGAGAGGCCGAAAACTAGTTATGTGAAATAAACATTCATTTTGTGGAGAGGCTTTCCGCTTTTCATTATTCTATTTTAGTCTAGCCTTATATACTTAGAGGAGGGAAGGGAATATACATAACATATATAAATAAAATTATTTAATTGTGGTATATTCTCATGTACCCCTTACGTTCGACGAAGTTTTAATGAGTTTTATTTACTTGTATTCTCAGGTGAAAATTTAAATTGATGAAATTAAATAATAACATTTTATAATAATAAAATTCATTTATTTGCTATGCAAATAAATGAATCAAGTACTATTGTGCTTCCCAGCTTACCAAAGGTAGCAGAAGCCCTGTAGTCCAGGAGATAAGAGTGCAAAAAAGGTAGAATTTTGTGTACTAGTTATTCTTTTAGTGCCTTTTAACAATATGCGGATCATGAAAATCCCATTGTTCACCATAATTGGCGGGACATGGCGCCTCTCAACCATTTTTTTTTTTTTTTTTTCAAATACCTATATTGCTAAGCTATGTCCTGCAGACGAATTTAGCCGACCATATATACTCCTGGACTATATGTGATCATTCTCAATAATGTATATTTTGTTTTTATATCTCCGAATTGAGAAATCTTTGACAGAAATCAGTATCTGACATCGCAGGAAACATTTTTGGTTTCGTATCTCTCGATATGTCGTTCAACATTTTTAACCACCTTGTCTTAAAAATTACTCGTCCTATGAAAATCGTTTGATGAAATTTGGATGTTAGATCATAATTAGCCTATTGCTGGTTCCAATAATAATTCTTAATATACTACAAGCGTACGAAATGTCGTTTATTAATTTCACTCAACCTTTTTGAAAAAGTTTGGATTATTTGTCGAAAGAATCCCATACTGATCGTCCCATATTAAATTCAACCGACTGCAAAAAATTAATATAAGTATGACCTCATTTGTAATAGAAACAGATTCAATAATAAGAAAATTCGACAATAATAGGTCTCAAAGAACCTGTGCCACACAAATTGATAATCTTTTTATTAGAAATACTGTGATTTGTATTTCGAAAAGAAGAGAAATCACAACGCAACAACTTTTTCTTTTCCTGTTTTTTGATTTAATCAGCGGAGATGAGGCCTTTTCTCTTACGGAAATTTAACTTTTTCATTAAACCTCACTTCACAATAGGGTTGGCAAGGGCCCGGGGGCCGACTCGATACTTACAAACGAACCTTTCCCCCCTTAACTTCTACGCCTCCAGCCCGTCCTTCCTGGGACTTTTGATGTCGGAGAGAGTAATAAACTCAGGTTTAATTACCTTCCAAGGGTCCGGCTTTGAGGAATTTCTTTTTCAATTTGGAGGCTTATTATTATCACGATGAATTTTCCTCCCGTTTAAAGTATTTTTAAAATACCGGTCCTTTTTTACTTTTCTTCACCTAAAGAAAAAGTATTGTTTTTCACTGCTCATAGAGTAACTTTTTCTCGTTATCAAATCAATTTATTCAAAAGTTTTTGTTTTGCTTCCGAGCTTACCGAAGGTACCGGAAGCTATGTGATCGTTTCGAAGAACGAAAATATTTTAGGTCTCTGATTTCAAAAATTCCAAGACAGAAATCCGTTTCAGACATCAGGGAACATTTTTGGTTCCGTGTCTGTCTGTCGGTCTGTCGTTCGATTTTTGCGAACCAACATATCTCAAAAATTAAGTCCGATTTTAATGAAATTTAGATGGTAGGTCATAATTAGCCCATTGTTGGTCCCATATAAGTTTCAACCTTCTGCGCTTATTTGTTCCTCTTCCACATGCGCACAAACATACATCTATTTACACCTATAGCTTCATAAGTACTGATCTGATTTGTATGAAACTTTTATGGTTTATCGAAAGTAATCCGCAGATAACCCAAGATTAATTTGAACCGTCTGCGCTCTTTAACTTTTGCTAAATTGATTTTTTAATTCATGTAAAAAATTAAAACAATTTTGACTGATTAAAAAACGGGGAAACATATTAAACAATAATGGCTTGTAAAAATTGTATAAAATCAATTCAGTACGTGGATAGGATGCGAGGAAGCTATGTGCCACACCAATTGGCAGTCTATTTTAATATGGAAGTATAATAATATAATCAATAGTTACATACAGGCCCAGATAGAGGGGGCTAGGAGGGCTATATGGCCTCCCCCGGTGCCCTATACATTATTTATATTTTAATTATAATTTAAATTTTTTTTTTATACTAAAATAATATTTGAATGTATTAGGATGATTACGTTAAATTAAAGGATATTACGGAATTTCGCTCGCGAAACGGATTAGTATGGGGCCTTCAAAATGTTGTTATTGACCGGACTCCATTGAAGCTCTCTCAGGGCATAGTTACATATAAGTAACATTAAAATATCAAGCAGCTTAAATTTTAATAATTAGAAAAACAAAACTAGTGGAATCTAACTTGGTACTCTGCGTTCCAGATAGCTAATATAAATACGGCGTCCTTCATCCCAGTCGTCAGTGTGTCCTGTTATTGCTTCATGTGAACATCATGATGCTCCATACCCTCTAGACGCTTCCAGTAGTGGAAGCGAAACGTCGGATTTCAAGCCCTTCGAGACGCGAAGTTCGCCGGAAAACCAATCTGTTTATAACTAGTGGAATCTAATATTTTTTTAAATTAAATTTCTGTGAATCGAAACAGTTCTTACTAATATGCTTTTAATTCTATGTTGGATCGCATTATACTTGTCCAATAATAGAACGTGAAGAAGTAATGTGCCACACTAATTGGCTGACTATTTTTATTACGGGTTAATCTAATTGGCATGAAACCAATTATGCCGCTTGTTAATTATAATTGATCTTCTAGGAGTGAAATGTTTTAAGCACACTTCGTTTTAAATTCTCTAATTGTAAGTCTTATTCCAGAAATGAAAGCGTTGCAATCCTGTTGAATAGTGCTAATTTCAACAGAAACTATGACAATGACGGGAAATCATTGTTGTAGTCGGAATTGTTATTGGTTAAAACGACTTAGTATTAAGGGGTTAGACAGGAGACAACGGGTCCGTAATAGGAAGCCAGCCGTTTGACAACCGGCACCATTACATTTGGTGGTAACTCGGCAGGATAGAATTTATACTCATAGAATCCCAGGGCATTGTTCCTCAATTTCCTCATCGTCACAAGCCCTGTCTGTCTTTATGAATTTCCCTTCCATATATCACATTATGTTACCGTTCTCTGACAACATTAACTAGATTTTCCTTTCTCTACCCCCACATCCTACATTGCAATACGTACTGTATTCCTATATACTTCTGCAACTGATTTAAGTTGAGATGTTCACTTTACCTCCCTTATTATTACTTTGTTGTTGAAAACTGTTTTCCTCTTTGTTATATTACTAGGTATCGCGTGGGTGTAAGTCAAGTATTTCTACCTAGAATAACAAAAAACTAAGTTATTTTATCTCTTTGTATAAATTATTTCTATAACTCAAGCTTGGGTATATCGATATAAAAGATAGAATATATAACTAGATATAAAGAAAGCCATTTCTCCGCTAGATGTGACTATTGTTCTAGTTAGATTGTCAACTGCAAATAAGCGTTATAATTAGTATATTCTGATGCCCCTCAGCCAAGAACAAAGGTAAATATTGATTAAACTTACCATTAGGTATACTTACGTAATTATTGTGTAGAAGTGGATTAGTATTTTGACAAAAAATTAAATCTCAGAAGTAGGGTTGTAAGTTAAATTGTTAATTTTCAAAATGTGTTGCTGCGTTAAGCAGTAAAACGTGTTACACTCTTTCTCATTATAATGATTAATTATCAACATTTTGTGTAAAATCAGTGTTTGATATTCATAACTTCTAACTGTCATTACTTCTACTGTCTTAAACTAATCCATATGAAATTTTGTTTATTCGAACTAAAGCTTAAATAATGTGCAGTATATTTTCTTTATTTATTTATCGGTGAATTTCAAAATCGATGTTGTAATGTTTATTCTCATCAAAGATAATACAGACAGCAGTCTTCCAATTATTGAGGCACAGTGGTTCCTTACAATTTGGATCAGTTTCGATTGTCAGTGTTCGATTCACACTATTTTTAAGCAATATTAAATTTGCCTAGTATTAAATAAGGTTGGAATTAATAAGGAGGACGATGTGTAGCCTACTAGCGCAAAAACATTCCAATTTTCTTTTAAATCAGACGAGAACCTTTAATAGTTTTACGCTTTCAAAAGATAAATGAATGGTCCAGAAAGTTGAAATTAATAGTGGAACCAACAATGAGCTAATTATGACCTACAATCCAAATTTAATCAAATTCGTACTACTAGTCAATTTTAATATAATATGGTGGTTCGCAAAAATGTTGAACGACAGATAGAACCGAAAATGTTGAACGACAGATAGAACCGAGAATGTTGAACGACAGATAGAATCGAGAATGTTGAACGACAGATAGAACCGAGAATGTTGAACGACAGATAGAACCGAGAATGTTGAATGACAGATAGAACCGAGAATGTTGAACGACAGATAGAATCGAGAATGTTGAACGACAGATAGAACCGAGAATGTTGAACGACAGATAGAACCGAGAATGTTGAACGACAGATAGAACCGAGAATGTTGAACGACAGATAGAATCGAGAATGTTGAACGACAGATAGAACCGAGAATGTTGAACGACAGATAGAACCGAGAATGTTGAACGACAGATAGAACCGAGAATGTTGAACGACAGATAGCACCGAGAATGTTGAATGACAGATAGAACCGAGAATGTTGAACGACGGATAGAACCGAGAATGTCGAACGACAGATAGAACCGAGAATGTTGAACGACAGATAGAACCGAGAATGTTGAACGACAGATAGAATCGAGAATGTTGAACGACAGATAGAACCGAGAATGTTGAACGACAGATAGAACCGAGAATGTTGAACGACAGATAGAACCGAGAATGTTGAACGACAGATAGAACCGAGAATGTTGAACGACAGATAGCACCGAGAATGTTGAATGACAGATAGAACCGAGAATGTTGAACGACGGATAGAACCGAGAATGTCGAACGACAGATAGAACCAAGAGTGTTGAACAAATTTTTTGCATTTTGCTCCTTCTATTATTATTAATCTTATTGATTTTTGGGTCTCAAGAAAAAATTGAAAGCCAGTTCATACAGTTTTTTTTTAAAGCCATTTTATACATTTTTTTTTCATACAGGCATGAAAAAAATTTTCGGTTTTTGCATGGAATAAAAAAGTATTAACACATTTTCAATTCTGAGGAATTTACAGTCAAAACTTTAATTTTAATTTAAATCAAATTATAATTTTATTTAATTTTATTTATAGGGATTACTGTGTTGATAATTTTCTGGAGTTAGAACTACCTAACATTGTACATTGCCTTCGAGTGTTACCTCGCCTTATTTTTCATATATGTAGTGTATATAGAGATAAATTATCGCGGTGGCAGGAAAATTTTAATGTTCGCGAAGTTATTATGTACTATGAGTGGTTTATAAAAAAGACTGTCGACTGCGCAGGCGCGTTGAGCCTAAACTAGACTACTGGGTCTATTTCGATGAAATTTGGCATAATATGAAAGTTTATTTTGAGTAACTCGATAACTATGGAGTTGGTTTGTAACGATTACGCTAAACTGTGATTTGGTTTTTTTTTATATACCTACTATGCGAGTAGATATTAATTTCCGGATATTTCGCAGTTCAAGGCCTGAAGATGCCCGGGTAAGGGCGAAATATAGCTATTAAATGAATTAAAAGAAAATAATTATCTCATCTTTCATCCCTAAAGACCTACAAAAGAAACAGAATATGAGATAGTTTAGTTGAATTTATGTCGGACATATTGTTTAGGGTTATTATTGAATATTGAGGCTCATTTTCTTTGAAAGTGCCCTCCAATTGTCATTGAAACATTGTTGAGAAATTGTTGTGTGGTTTTATAATTGATTAAGTTAACTTTTAGATTTGTGTTTTTAATCAATATAAATTCCACGAGATTTTTTTTTTCCCCAAATAACGAAAGTAATGTGTATGGTCAATCTGAATTTATTTTTTAAAAAAATAATGCGGCAGGTATAGGCTGAATGATATTATTAGCCTGATGTATTAGTCTTAGTCAATAAGCTATATTTGGTGGCAAGAAAATTGAATTTTATTTTTAAATAGTTACATCTTTAAGCAAAGCAATAATTAGTATACGAAGTAATAAAATTCACTATCAGATGTGGCTTTATCCGCTTTATTGATGTATTTTTATTTGTTTTATCATTTTCTCGCCTATCCTTCGACATTTTAATCCACCTTTCTTTGTTCACTTATCAATTACCACTAATTTTTTGTTATTCACCTCCCACTCCTCCACTGCAATTTCCAAAATATTTCTCTATAATTCAGGCAAAGATAATTCTATTTCGAAAAAGGTCGGAATATCGCAAGGGTGAGTTTGAATCGATGAGAGAGAACCATGCATATTTTAACAATCAAATTTACCCGCCTTTATACAGTTAAATGATAAAATATTTATCATGTTTATTGGATATGGCAATAGGGAAAAAATGTTATCAGCTTTTTCTTTTTTTTATCCAGGTTATTGAAATAGACCGAAGGGCTTATTTCCTTTTTTTATAAAAATAAATATTGCAAATGCTTGTCACTGTTTGAATTTATAATTTATATTTATAATTATTCATACTTACAATGTTGTGAATATTTTATCGTTTGTATTTTTTTTTCTATTCAAAATAAATTAATGTGTTGTACGTTTTGTTTTGAATTACGATTAAACTTTCAAATTTCAATTTATCGATGTTTTGTTTTAAAAAGAATTTTTTTTAAAATTATAAAATATTATATTTAAAAAAAAAAATAGTGTCTAAGGTAGTGAAAACGCACCTTCCTTTGCCACGAGTGGAGTGAGAATAAAAAAATCGGTCCGAGACAACTCAGACAAACTTTCTCATATATGAGTTTATAATTACTTAGCCCAGTGTTTCCATTTATTAGTTTTCAAATGTACATTTAAATATTATTGAACATTTCATCAAAATTTATCATAAAAATAACTTCTCCTGGTCGGGGAATCGAACCCGGGCTCTCTCCGTCCGCGTTTTAAGCTAATATCTCAGGAACTAGATTTTTCCCGGGAAAACGGCTTATATCGTTGGATTCGTATTCAAATGGACTACATTTTAGAATTTTTTAATCAAAATCGTCGGAACCGTTTTCGAGAAATAATTTTTTTTCATGTTTTTTCAGAGTTTTTGGGGGGTAGCGCCCCCAAATTTAGAGCTAAAATTCATTTCTCGATTTAGCCTCGGGGTATGATTTTTCTGAACATGTATGCCAAATTTCGTCAAAATCGGCCCAGTAGTTTGGGCTCCAGGCGTCTGCACAGACGACAGACAGACGACAGACGACAGACAGACATTTTTTAAAAACCACTTTTTTGGACTCAGGGGACCTCAAAACGTGTAAATCCATCAAAATCTCAAAATCGAATTTTCGCGCCATCACAATACTTTCTCTTTATATGAGAAAGTAAAAAATGAAAAAATAAATAAATAAAAACTAGCTTTTATAAAACATGCGCAAGAAAGGAGTATATATTTTTATTGCCACAATACTACGAGTGATCACAGTAGGTATATGCGTATAAAATCGTTGACTGGTATTAAAGGTGAAACAACTGTTGTCGGGCAAATTTAGGCCATACACGTCAAACATCATGTTTGCGCAAACATCAAACAGCCCCATACACGGTCTAAATGTATTATTGTAATCTAATACAAAGCCTTTATTCGTATTGATTAATACAATTTTTTTTTTTTAACAATTTTGTTTTGGCATTAAGGCCCCCATACAGGGTCAAAATGTTTGCGCAAACATTTTGACCGTGTATGGGGCAGTTTTATGTTTGCGGAAACATGATATTTGACGTGTATGGCCTAAATTTGCCCGACATCATCTTTGCGCAAAATGTTTGATCGTGTATGGGGGCCTTAAGTAACAAGACAATATTATATATTACTCATATGCATATAACCATAAATCTTGTAGATAAACACACATCGTGCTTCAAAAGCACTAACCGGTTTAAATATAACTCAAACAAAACCGGTTTATAGGCGAAAATCGGTTTAAATTTTGCAAAAAAAATGACGTCATCAATATTATACAATTGACACAATCAAGAATTTCATGGTAATAATACATACCTTTTAAAGTAGTAAAATCCCATTTGAAAGTAGTTTTGAGCACTATTGCATTTTGGATAAAGATTCAATGTTTTTTTATTTGCATGCCTTAATTTGAACTCTGTAGGAATAGCTGAAATTCAATTGACTAGTGTCTAGGGTAAACCTGCTGTTTTCCCATAAGTAATTTATTAGGTAATTTCTTCATTGTGGAAACTAAATATTCGGCATTACATTCAAAAATTTATAATTGAGTTGATCTTATATTATTGTGGCATTAAAGATTGTATAAATAACAATTTTATAAATATAAAGTTTTAGGGAATTATTAAAGAAGCTTCAAAAATCCGACTAGATGAATATTAGGATTGCAAATGGACGCAAAGGGGGTGCAAACATTCATCCCTTCTGTTTTTCAATTCCCACTACTCTCCTCTACCCCTCTCCAACATGCAAATGAACTCTGATGAAACCAATTGGGTATTTTAAAGAAAAGAAGAAAAAGTTGTTTTTTTGCGGGGCAAAGAAAAAAAAAACAAAAAACATTCTCAATAGTATTCTTTTTCTCGAATAGAAAACTCCTCTTGGTTCGAACTGACGTTCCGGATCTTTATTAGCGGAATCGGATTCCCAGGATTCACAGAAAAAAAAGCAAAAGGAGAGGGCTTAGAGTTGGCAAGTAGATTCTGTGTTGGAGGTTTTTGGTACCCTAGAGAATTTTTCCTAGGGTTGAAAATAATTCCCGGTTGTACCGTGAAGGGAAAAGGTCCTGAATGAGGACAAGAGAATCTTCTAATTTAGGGCCCCTTGTCTGAGTTTAGTCCTCCCCCCTACCTCCCATGAGAGCCCATTCTAAAGGAGAAAGGGATAATTAGATCAAAAACCAACTCCTACCCGTCCTACGACCTAGACTCCCCCTCGGCGGAAAAAAAGCACCCCAATTTGTTTTTAATGAAAAATTCCCTCTTAAATATCTCTGGCTAAGAAAAAGAAGGAGGAATTTCCCCAAAAAAAGTCTATATCAAGTAATTTAATTGAAGTTTCCCTTTAAACCAAGCGGAAGGAATCGATCATCATCCGTATTTAATGTGATTCGATTTAGCCAATAAATGGAATAAATATACATTTAGGAATTGTTTAAAATTGTTTGAAATGTCAAATTGAAATCGAATTATATTAATATTTAGACTAAAATGTTAATCAATATTTATTAAAAATAATTCAAGTAGAATTCTATCCATTAAATGAAAAAAATGATTATCTTCAATGCCTTTTTAGGATTTTGTAGATCCTTCTCGAAACCCTTATGCCGAGAGTGATGTGTCTGTCCGTCCTTCGCTCTTTGGTTAATATCACCGTTGAAGCTAAAAAGTCGAAATTTGAAATACTGGCGTAAATTTTTGACCCACACATAGGAAAATATAGAGAAAATAATAATTTAATATGCGCATGCGCAATTGTCAAAAATGTGGTAAACTCAATTTTTTTTTTAATTTTCGAGTGGGGTATCTAATGAAAGCTCCTGACGAGTAGGTTACAAAAATATAATATGTGTTTTTTTTTAATGTTGCATTATTTCTCCCCCCCCCCTATCCCCCCCCTATCCATTCCATAATGCCTAGTCCTGAAATTTTGAAATAGATCATGCAAAAGTCTTAAATGGGGTGATAAAAATAATGGGTGGAAATTCCCAATTTTTATAAATTACAAATTTTGTGGGTGCACATGGGCAGTTAAAATATACCCTAAAAGAAAATTGTTGAGCTATACCTCCGATTATAAGTAATTAAAGTAAATATATTTGTCAACAAAGCATATTGCTTTATACAAAGGGGTGTATATATCAGTAACAAAAAAATATATAAATAATTAATTCTCCATCTTGTATCTAAATATACCTTATAAATCAGTCCAGAAATCACAAATGTTTCTCTTATAATGTCTTTTATTCTTAAATTACATTTATCTATTTTCTAATTATTTGTTTATTTAATATTATTATTCATTAATTATAAATGATCTTATTTTTCAGTACATTAACTATAAAATAAAAAACGCCAACTGCCCGTTTACTCGTAATTGGGGTGGTTAATATGGATGCTAGGTTTGTGTTTATTGACCATTCCTCACAGATAAAGTTAAGAGGTAAGTGAGCTTCCCTGAGCGACTTATATATCGGGCATCTTAACATGATGTGATCCAGAGTTTCCGCTTCTTGCATGTTGCAAATTGTACATAGTTCATCTGTATGAATTATGTATAAATTCCCTCTGAGAACAATTTTGATAGAATTTCCTCCACTCAAACGTAATTGTGCTATCAGTCTCTTTTGTGCAAAATTTAATTTAAAGTTATTGTTTAAGTAATTATCCTCTCCATTGTTACAGGCATGTATAATTTTATATAAACAAGAATAGCTCGAGTTTTGAATGCGGGTAAAATCTTCAGTATACCTCCGATTATACTTTTCTCGTTAAATACTTTTCTATCATCTCCCACTCTTTTCCAGGTCGCTCCTTCAAATGATTTCCTCATTTCCTCGTCCAACTGCACTCAAGGTCTCCCTCTTTTATCACACAATCTCAAGGGTACCAATTAATAATTTTATTTCCACTTTTTAAAAATATTTTTCTACCAGTATCTGACAGTTTTGTTTGACCTTTTATCCATTTATTACTTTTCATATCTTTCCTCGATATCCTTAACATAAAACTTACCTTGTCTGCCTTTGGGCTCTTATCGGTCTCACTACTCTTGAAGTCCGTTCGTTGAAAATGTATTATGTTTGTGATTCAAAGATTTTTAAGTATGCATACCCAGAAACTACTAGCATTTAAAGAGGGTAGTATTTTCTCATTATATTATTGCTTACATGTAAAATTAGTGTTAGGGCATGATGAGAGTACTTAAGCAATCCTACGTTAAAGTTTTTGTTTGAATAACTAATTTGTGTTAACGAGGACAAACTCTTACTTGTTTCTGAGAAGTCTGAAGTCAGTTTTTCGGCACATTTACTCGTGAAGTGCTGTCTCGAGTTAAGCACTTAGAAAACTGAGCCTCTACTTAAAAGTGTCAAGTGAAAAAGAGTATACTTGAAAAAGAACAAGAAAAAGTAAAGTGACTTGAAGTGGAATAGTAGAGAGTTTGGAGGAAATGTTGAAACAGCCGGAGAGAAAGGAGTATATGTGCCAGAACTGTGTCTCCGTCATGTAGTTCGCCGTAGATAGAAGGGTGTATGCGGTCTGGGGAAAGAGGAGGTTCAAAGTTACATGGATGGCCGGAAAGGAAGCGACGCATTTCAGACGGATAACTGTCCCACTCGGCGCCAACACTAGTAAGCTTATTTCTGGGGTTAAGTTAAGAGTAGGCTAAATTGCCCATGACATTACCAGTAAAACTAGGTCAGTGCTGGTTAAACACCTTACAGTTTTAGCTCTTGCGGCCTAACATTTGCGTAGGCCAAATTCCGCGTAAACGTTAAAAACATTTCCCTTTCAAAAAGACGGTACAATGTTAAACACTAGAACGCTGTCCTTTTAACGTGTTAAACAAGCAGGGGAGAGTTTTCAACTAACTCTGATTACAGAAAGGAGCTGTAAAAACTTCAAACTCTCGAAAATAAACTAGACAGGGTGAAATAACTCAATTGTGTAATATTTACTTCTGAGTTTCTAACATTTATAAGTAAAACTCAAACTAAGCTCCTTTAACTTTGTTGAAAACCTTCCGTGAACGGCTTTAAGCTACACTTAATATGCAGACTGCTCAATTATAATGTATGAAATAGTACACCGGGGTACAAGTATTCTCCAAGTATGTATACGGATCAATGATTACAAAGGTCATGTTAAAATTTGAGAGAGAAAGAGAGTGAGAGAATGAAAATTTTCATATGCTGTGAAATTAAATTTAGAAATTACGCTGAGAATAATTATGCCCGAATAGCTTTGAATTAACTATGACCTTTAAATCGTGTAAAATATACTTTCCTCTCAAATTAGAGAGAAAAGCATTTTATGCGAGTTTCTGGAAAAATTGAAAATTTAAATAATAAATCGTTAACAAAGTAAATAAATGTATATTTAGAACAAAAAATTGTGTGTGTAAAGTAGGTTGTATTACAATGAATAAAACAAAAAGGTTGTTCTATATCGGGCCATACATTTTGTGGCTTATCTTCTGGTCTCAGGTACTTGAATGTGTCGTTACCCTGTTTTACTTCTATGCAAGAACACGGCGTAATCCCGGTTTGTACAAGATCTTTCTTGTCAATAGGCTAGGAGTATGTAATAGATTGTGACAGTAATAGGTTTGTTCCAACCAAGCTGTGTACCGTCCGCGGGATCTTCACGGGCGTGCGCAATTGATAAAAGCCGTTCTTAACCCGACTTTTGACAGTGTTTCGTACCGTCCTCCAAACTGTTCCAACCCTCATAGGGATCGCTTGCGAATCGTTTACTGCACAGTCCATTCAATCCTCTGACAATACCAAGTATTGGTTTGTATGACATGCACAGTTATGTCAATCGTCACTCATATCAACAGGAAGGTTCCCTATCTGTTAGGTTTCCTTGAATATTTTTAATACGGTGTGAATTATACTCCTAAACCCGTTCCAACCTGACATGATTTTATTATACAGTACAATGTTAGCGCATGCGGATAAAACCAGTCCTAAACGATTCCCGAACGATCCGCGGGACGATACAAAAGGCAGTACAAATAGGGGGGTTGGAACAAACCTAATAGTTACAATAAATTTAAGTAAACACAATTAACACTCTACGATCGATGGCTCTTGAAGGGTCTTATCCTATTTAATAGCTTTTACCCAGTCTAATCTATCCTATGCCTTCCTTCGGCAATATCGGGACTCCTTTGTCTTTCTGCATGTCTGGATGCATTTCTTCCTCTACATCGTCTAGCAATATCTTCCTCGGTCTACCTCTGTTTCTCCTCCCTTCAGATCTTCCTTTTTACTGGCGTTTCCACGTTCATACGTTCTATGTAACCCAACCATGTCGCATGCTTTTTAAATCCTTAGTAGTCCTTTTTAAATAGGCTAATATTATTTGGATTTCTGAGACAAGATCTGGTTCTTCACAAATTCGGAATTATGTGTTCATAATTCTTCACTCTCCGTTACATTCTCACCTCCAAAGATCTTGCGGAATGTTTTGTTTTTTTTAATACCCCATGCTCCTATTTTCTTCATCTACTTTGGTTGGAGTCCATATTTCAGAGCCGTGCAATGATCACTGGTTGAATTATCATTCGTTAAATTCTACAATACTCTAAGACTAAGAAGTTGACTACGTGGTAAACACATTATAAGTGAATCATTAATCAAATTAGACCTTGAACGGATAAGATGTGAGGTAAAGAAATTTTTTTCCCACTCCATAACCCACTTGTTTATCTCTTTAAAAATAAATATGTTGTAATTATATCCCTATGTGCTGTTAATATCGTGTTGATATCTCGTATTTACGTGGTTAGTTTTCCAAATGGTTTTCAAGAAAAGTCATTCTCAAGTATGAATGTCGTTTACTTAGACTTAAAAACTTTGTACATTCTGTTTAATCGAATGGAAAGCGTCCTTAAGTTTGCAATAACACTAACTGTCAATACCTGTCCAAAAGTACTTGGTTCTTCTTGTCTGTGTTGATGTTATCCGATGGAATGCTTGTCTTCACGAAGCAATCTCGGCCATTAAGGTCCTGATCCCTCGTTCCGACCCTGGATTAATTTCAGCCAGAAGCGAAAGATAAACAGAACGGACCACCCTATCCAATATCCTTGCTCTCGAACCGAGCTGTCAAGGCAGCCTATCTAACTCTCTGGCAAGTAAACAACAACAAACTTTTAACTCTTTCAACTCTCCCCTCCTTAAAACGAAACAAGACTAAATCACTTGCTCGACAAATCTGCTACAGAATTCAAGGTTAATGTTAAGTAGTTATACATCTTGTTTCAAATTGACGCCTTCTAAATCATAACTTTAGCAACTAAAACTATTTAATGGTGGGGTTTTACATAAAATTGCATCTAATATAAATAGTATGCTTCCATAAATAATACCTTAGTTAGCAACTGCTTTATGATTAAAGTCACAACACTTAATAATAAGGGTTCTTCATACTGTTATCATTGAGTAGTATTGATAATCCAGTGTATAGTATTATAGAGCATAGAATCTTCTTTCTACTTTCCTGTGTGCTGTATGTTTCACATCTAAGAAAAATGTTGCCTTGGCTAAGAAAGCAGCAGCCTTTACAAACTCAACTCTTCGTTCCACATCTGAGCACAATGTCTTATTACAGAGGAAACTTAACCTTTCTAGCAGAATCATCACGCTTTATTACTTTGTTGAATGTCCTACGTGTAGATGATATTTTATAGAAAAAGCAATCGTTTTTATATAAATATCACGTTTTATAACACTGCTGTGTTTGTGTCCTACCTCTCGATAATGTTTTATTAAAGCAAAATGTAACCTTGCCTTCAAAAGCACAGTGCTTTGGAACACTGCTCAATGTCTTACTTCTTCAGTGATATGTTTAATAATATTTAAAACGCAGTCTAGTTTATAGAAACCACACAGTTTTTAGTGTTCTATGTCTTACGTCTTAAATGTCAAAATGTCTGCGAGCTTTACAAACATTGTTTAGAATTGTTTGTCCCTTTAACTTAGTTATAACAATTTTAAAACTTATGTTATAATTATGATTATTGTCATCGCATTGATTTTTATCTTACTACAGTGAAAAAAACCAAAATAATTTTCTCTTTTTAATTACAATTAGATCACTAAGTATTTTATAATTATCTATTTTTAATACTCCTCCCTTTCTATTTTATTTAGGGACCAAGGCAGTTGTTTTATTGTTTGCCTCTTGTCTCTTTTCTTTACTTGTTTTTTCTCTTTGCTGGCCCAGAGTTTTTAAGGATTTATCACCGTCTTCCCTCTTGCTTTTAGAATGTCTCTAAACTTTTTGCTCTTTTTTTCTGCCTTTGGTTGCCTTATTCTTTTTAAGGGAATTTATAGGGTACAATTAGAACTCATACCCTTATACTTAGTTCGTTTTCTCTTCTTTTTACTTTTTTAACTTGAGATAGGCTTTCCTCAACCCTTTTTCCTCCTCCAAAAAACAAAGTTAACATAAATTCATTTGTTTAATTAAAAAATTAGGAGAGAGAGAAAAAAAATCCGTTAAGCTTTAATTAAAATTATAAGAAAAGAGTTGACGACTAATTTTGTGGGTTTGTTTGTCTGATTTAATTATGGGAAGGCTATCTCACAGTGTAGGAGAAAGAGATAAGCGTGCTTAAGCTGAAGATAACGAGCATTCAATCTCGAATTACCTACCGTCTCCTAAGCCTTTAAATTTGTAACATTATCATGTTTTAAAGGTCTTTTTCTTTTTGTTTTTAATTTATATATTTTAACACCTTTTAATATTTGTCAAAGATAAATATGTGTTACAATAATCTGCCAATCCTTATGGCATAAACTTCCTTGAGTCCTATCGTATACTTGTTATTTTCCAACCTAGTGTCATCTTCTAACCTAATGTCATTTTCTGCCCTGGATCTCTTTTGTAACAGATCGCTCTGCCATCGATCTCTCTGGGCCAAAATACCCCCAAAAGGGTTGAAGCTGTCTTGGCACTCTCAACTAGAACATGCAATTGTTCCTCCATATCAGCTCTGTTGGGCATCAGGATGCATATGTCGTAAGCCATATCAGTATAATTCAGATCTTCTCATCGGCCACGCTCTCCCCTCTTTCTTCCTAGCAATCACATTCTTCATCACCTCGTCTAGGGCCTACAGAAATAATATTAGCGACTAAACACAACATTGCCTTACTCTTCCTGCTTGGACCCCGAATTCGCCGCTAAGCCTTTCTTATGTACTCCTGCAAGGATTACCTTTATAACCTATTTTAATAAGGTTTAATAGTTCTTCTGGGAATCCAGCATGCCTTGCACTCTTCCATTTACATGTTCAGACCTCCGAATGAAAGGCCTTTTCATTATCAATAAATAAAGGGAGTTCGGGTAATCCCCATTCGCAGTTCGAAAAAAGCTTTTCCTTTTATTGCCTTGTTTAAGCACCAGTCAATAGAGCACTCTAGGGATCAGTAGAAATGATCGTTCCTTTAATGATTTTTTTTTTTTTTTTTTTTTTTCATTAATATCAAAATGTGATTATTTGTTTACATTATAGTATTATCTTTATTAGTATTAACTATACTGAAAATGGTCCACAATGCTGTGGAGCTCTATCATAGTGTCCAAAATTTAAAGACCGAATATTAATTAGTTTATGGTCAAAAACCTACAATACTTGTAAGTTATTTACTGTTTCTAAAGTCTCCACAGTTCACTGAAACTGTCCGATTATGCTGTCTCAGTTTTATTCACTATTATCTATATACTGTTCCAATTAAGCTTGTAATTTATGAGGAATAGTAGATAAAAATGTTCAGATCCTTTAAGACATTACTTTTATTGGAAAATCTATATTGTTCAAGTTATTAAACGTGATTTTATCAAACATGTCTATAATAAATTTCCAGTTTATCTGTATTGTTTTAAGTCGTTAAAACCAAAATATATCTGGTCTTCCTTTATCTTCAACCTCGAAGAACTCCAAATATATTTCTTGACTTCTTGAATACCATCGAATTGAAAACAAAATAAAGTTATAAATCTCTGGAAAATATCCAATTTTACTGCCTTAACTCAAGTCTGATATAATTGTTACGAGGCACGTAAACTTAAAGTTAGTTCAACGTGCCAGGTTGAAGTATAGAACGTTGGTTAATTAATTCAATAATTTTAATGCCTCGTGTAACGTGGGTGCGAAAATAAAGACATGGACATTAGCCTTAAATATGAAATTATTAGTAAGGAGAGAAAATATAGGTTGGTAGGAGACTTTGACTTCAATTATAAGGGATCAAGGCTTGTTGGATTTATGGTCATGCATATTGCAGATAGATAGCATCTCGAATCATTATATCAATGCTACGGTGAGTTGTTTTCATCTTTTTATGCCAGAATTTGTGCTTAATTATAACACACATACTCTGTCATTATTTTAATTACATTTGTTTGCGATATACATTTATACGGTTAACAATAAGATTGCATGACCTACGTTAAAATAATGTTATATATTAAATAAATTAAATTTCAATAATGCTAGCTGTTATAGTTCAAAGCGTTGATAAATAAAAAATATATATTTCTATAATATTTAACGTTTTAAAATAAAAATTAAAAACAATTATCTGAAAAAAAGCAGAAAAAACATGCCCATATAATACTGTAAGTTTTTAAGATGATTGTCGAATTTTCTCCAAAAATGGTTTAATAGTTTAGGAACTCCAATTTTTTAGTTTTTGGTAGTATTCATACTACGGAAAATTTAAATTTTATTTTAAATCAAATTATAATTATTATTAACAACGGAAGACAGACATAGAAAAATAGACTCCAGCGCCGGGATTCGAACCACGGGTCTCCTATATTTCCAGTATAGACGCTCTAACCAACTAAGCTACACTGAGTTTAGGAACTTCAACTGCCTATGTAGATAATGTACAGTATTATACATGCTTTAAATAAACACAACATATTTTTAGGTTCAGCATTCCTTAAAACTTATAAATCCGATTCCTCTTCATGCCATAACTTTTATCTCTATGTGTAGGTAGAAAGTAATAACTTTTTTTTATGTATATTTTCAGCGGAAGGGAAAAAGGGGAATGGAAACTGTAATCTAGCATAAGGCTAAAGGAAAAGTGATTTTAAACTGTACCGGCAAAATACCGGATGAATTGTGATGTTGATCAGATAAAAAAACTAAAATGGTTCATACCGTACTAGTTGGAGATGGAGATTTTAGATCTGACCCAAACTCACTAGTCTAAAAGGTCAAAGAGATGTATTCAATCCAGCGAAAATCAACAGAAATTGACCTGGAATAAAACTTTACAGTGTATTCCTGCGTTTGGAAACACTTTTGTTTTCTTTGAGTATGGAATTAAACCCGAGCTATAGAGATGAATTCGAGAATTTATTGTCGATGTATATGTATATGTGTGTATGTGTGTGTTGTTAGAATTTTTTGTGCCGTGTTTTGCTAAGAAGTGTGTATATTTTTAATGAAATCTCCGTGCTTACCAAAGGCAACGGAAGCTATGGCATCGTTTTAAAAAACGAAAATATTTTATGTACTAATGTCAAAAATTCCAAGACAAAAATCCGTTTTAGACATTAGGGAACATTTTTGGTTCCATGTCTGTCGCTCTATTTAAATAAATTTGACAATAATAGGATGTAACAGCGAGGAAGCTGTGTGCCACACTAATTGGCAGACTATTTTGTCACTCATCCGTCTGTCACTCAATTTAAATAAATTTGACAATAATAAGTTGTAACAGCGAGGAAGCTGTGTGCCACACTAATTGGCAGACTATTTTGTCACTCATCCGTCTGTCACTCAATTTAAATAAATTTGACAATAATAGGTTGTAACAGCGAGGAAGCTGTGTGCCACACTAATTGGCAGACTATTTTGTCACTCATCCGTCTGTCACTCAATTTAAATAAATTTGACAATAATAGGTTGTAATAGCGAGGAAGCTGTGTGCCACACTAATTAGCAGACTATTTTGTCACTCATCCGTCTGTCGCTCAATTTAAATAAATTTGACAATAATAGGTTGTAATAGCGAGGAAGCTGTGTGCCACACTAATTGGCAGACTATTTTGTCACTCATCCGTCTGTCACTCAATTTTTGCAAGCCAACTTACCTTAAAAACTACTGTTATTTTTATTACAACATTTGGATGGAACAACATAATTAGCCTGTTGTTGGTCCCATGTAAATTTCAACCTTCTGCGACTATTTTTTTTGTAGTGTGTACCACACAAACGCCACAACGCCAAGTAGTGTGTGCCACACAAATTGGCAAACTATATTATTTTATGAGTTTATAAACTACCGTCAAGACATATTATATTAAAGTTATTTTACGAATCAAGCATATCTAGACGCCAACGAGTTTCATTACCCCATCTGCCCACTTTAATGATGTCTACATTTTTACCCCCCCCCCCCCCCCTCTATAGATTAAATAATTAGTATTGATTCCGCCTTCTAGTGGAGCATTTTTAAATTTGTTAATTTTCTGGAAGAGCAAAATCCTTAGTCCTTAACAATCCCCTTATTTTTCTTCTTTCTCTGTCCCCGACGGAGGCGTGGTCCTTTGTACAGAGATTTGTCCTTTAATGTATTAAAGATTAAATTTTGCTTTGCATTAGAAGAAAATTATCTTAGCCCTATTGAATCAAAATTACCGACTAGAAGTGATATATATTGCCATGAGTCCAGTGATCCGAAAGATATCGTGTCGATTTAGTCATTCAATCAGTCAGTCTGTCAAGGGTATTTAGATTTTATATATTATATTATATCATGGTTTTATATATTGTCACAGTATATTAGTGTTATTTTAAAATAATAATGTTAAATAAATCAATAATAATTTGACAATTTACAGACAAATTTTACTTTGTCTTTCTAGATCATGGATGATATGATCAGGTTTCCTAGGTGACAAATTTGATCAATAAATCTTGATCTGTAAAACTCCAAACATATTTTTTGAATATTAAAAAAATCACAGGGAAGTACTTGCGTCCAAGTACTTTTTAGGGTTTTGTAGATGATTAAGCATACCCGTTATGTAATTATGATTTCTTTTCTTCGATCCTAAGGGTCCCGGGTTCGATCCCCCGGGAGGTCACAATATTTTTTATAGGTAATAACGACAAGATAAATTACATTTTTTAGGAAATTTTCATCGCCCAACCATACGGTGTAACCATGAATCATTTCAAAATTTTAAGACCAGCCATTATATAAAATTTGGGGGGGGGGGGGGGGGGGGTATTTTTTTGGGGTATATTTTGACTTAAATATTTAAAAAAGCAAATTTATATTTGTATCCTACTCTTCAGCAGCTTTCATTTGATACCCAACTCAAAATTTTTAAAAAATAAAATTTTGGGCGCACTCCAAATTTTCGCGCACAAAATTGGTAATTTTTAAAACCTGGGAATGAACTCCCGGAAATATCATCGCCTCACTATAAGGTATTAGTATGAATTATTTCGAAATTTTAGCACCAGTTGATCTATAGTGGTTGGGGGGGGGGGAATTTTTTTGGAGTATATTTTTATTTTTTCCCCCTATAAGGAATGCAAATTTTAAAAAAGCATATATATATTTGTGTCCTACTCTTCAGCAGCTTTCATTTAATACCCAACTCGAAATTTTAAAAAAAAAAAAAATTTGGGCGCACTTCACTTTTTCGCGCCCAAAATTAACAATTTTTGAAAATTTGGGATGAACTCCCGGAATTTTCATCGCCCCACAATAAGATATTAGCATGAATTATTTCAAAATTTTAGCGCCAGCCGATCTATATTGGTTAGGGGGGGATTTTTTTTGGGTATATTTTGATTTATTTAACCAATAAGGAATGCAACATTTAAAAAATCATATATATATTTGTGTCCTACTCTTCAGCAGCTTTCATTTGATACCACACTCAAAAATTAAAAAAAAATATAAATTTTTGAGTTTACCACATTTTTTCGAACTGCGCATGCGCAAATCTAATTATGAACTTCTGTATATTTTTCCTGTGGTTGGGTCAAAAAGTTGCACCAGTGTTTCAAATTTCAGTACTTTCGCATAAACGGTTCGGGCCCTATGAACCAAAGAGCGACGGACGGACGGACACATCACCCTCGGTATAAGGGTTTTGAGAAGTATCTATAAAACCCTAAAAATCATCCTCTAAAATTAACTCCTTATATTTCCTTTCTTATATTTTATTTAACTGAAATTTTCTCTTTTTGTTTCAGGTACGAATATTTCCTATTGGATTCGATTTTACAGGTAATATCATTCAGGTAATTTGAATTAGATTAAGAATAAGGTATATCATGATTAATTTAAATTTACTGCAAATGACCCAGTTAGATTAGGATAGTCAAGTCTTTTTGTGAGACAGTATTCAAATGGGTAAATGTCTAAGTCAATGGTTATTAATTCATTAGTAAATTAAATGCATATTACCCAGATAACACCCATGTAATATCGTATTCTTTAAATGCGTCATCGAACGCTTATTTTTAATATTTAATAATACTACTTTTCAAAAGCTTTTTTAGTTTACTCCTCTTCTCTTTCCTACTCACTGGGCTGGTTTGTTTACAATAGCACATTACGTGTCTAGTGCGGAAAGTAGCATTTTGCATGCGACTCCACACTCGCACCTCGACTTTGCACCCGAGCGATAGCGAGGATAGTACAACCGCAAGAGCAAAGTAAAATGCAGTTTTCGCACGAGTTGCGTACCGTACTTTATCTACGATTGTTGGATTTTAATAATAAATACACAAATACATATTTAATAAACTTCCTGTATGTAAGTTCGTATTTCTCTTTTGATAAAGATGACATTAATTCATTAGTTGTATTCTGTGCCGAATTAATTATTTCGGGAGGCGTATTATTCTCCTCATTTTCGTCATAGTGACATAAATCACTAATTGATTTTCACTAAAACTCAATATAAATAGTTATTTTAATTAAACAAACAGCAAATTAGTTTTGTTAAAATGTAAACGAACTCGCTAATCGCGTGTTAAGGTGAAGAATTATTCTTTTTTACTGCACTAGGGCGGAAATAAGATGAATTATGAAACGCGCATGCGCCATGAATACAAGATACGTAAAGAATCACTTTCTACGCATCTAAACAGAGATACATTGCTTATATCAATCATAGATAAAAGTTTTTTAATAATATAGAAAGATTAAATGTAAACAGAAAACGATGTAGTTAAATGTAAACAAACAGCGGAAAAACATTAGCGTGCTCCTAACTTACTTCCCCACTTCAAGACACCCCACTCCACAGCCGGCCTAGAGCCTCCCTCTCTGATCCTAATCCTGTGTTCCAAAGACCAGTCTCCACCTTCAGTTTGTTGTTTATAGTCGTCTTGCGTTATGCTGTGCACTGTTAAGCTCTTAATTTATAATTGTTGTTTTACAAAGAAGTAGTTGTTTATCTATGTTTCGTATTTTTATTCAATATATCTTTAATTGTGATTTATTAATTAATAGTTTAGCTTCTCTATCGTTTTATTTTTTTTTTTTTTAACTTTTCTATATTATATTAAATTTTTCTTTCTTTCTCAAGATTAATTATAGTGACTTTTCCTTTATTCTAGTATTTCACATTTTTCACTGCTCTCTTATTATAGTTTTCTTCTTTTCATTGCTAAATTTATTTTAAATATCGGGAGTGAACTTTTTATCTTTTTTTTGTACGAAGTTATTATAATACCTATAATTCTTTGTGAAAAAGAAAGTGAGTTTTTTGTGATGCTTAATTGTGTTTTATATTGTCTACAGTCGGCTTCTTCACCTTCTATAAAGGTACAGATAAACTTTTTCTTTATATTGTGTATATTGTAAATAATGGGCAGATAATTATGTTTTATGATTTAATGTTTTTTTTTTATTATTATTTATTTGGGTTTTGTATCGCCAAATCTGCTATAGATGAACTTCCTTTAATTTTTTTCTCTTTTTTTTTGTCTTAAAAAAAACAGTTTTTATTATTTATGGTTTGGTTTAAATTTTAAATTGATTTAAAATAATTATTTTAATATAGTATATACAATGAAAAATATATTTTATGAAGAATACTCGTAATATCACCGAAATAATAAAACGAATTAGGTCATTTCCAGTAGCTTTGTTATTGGAACTTTATTGGTTAAACAATAAAAGTATAGGAATAAAGAAATAAATAAATGTTTTTTTCACTGAACAGTAACTTTAATTATACAAACAAAATAACATTCAACTAAATGCAATTCTCTAAATATTACTTTTAGAGAGGTGGCGACATCTCTCTTTATTTATAATTGAGTGGTTTCTTGCTCATTTCACTGTCATTGACATTTTATCATATTCTGAAAATGTATAATTCATAAGAAAATAGTAACTAACTCGGTGGCGCCACAGCTTGTGAAGTTTAGGCCTGCCAAAGGGCTTATATAACTATATATGTATATATAAATAGACTCCACACTACGATTTGGAGAATATTTCATAATAATTAGTAATGGAATAGTATAATATATGTGTGTGTGAGAGTTGTGTAATAGTCATCACGTTGATGTAAACTCAGGATGTTGTCCTATTTATAAAAATGTGATGAGATTTAAGTTTGAAATTTACTTTACTTTATTCAAGATTAAATTAACTTTTCGGGGAATATTATCAAGTATGTGTTATTTTACATCAAGCACTCTAAAATAATTCCATAAATCCTTTCTCATGTTTCTTTGGTTTTTTTTTTACATTTGAATTCTTTTAGGGGCTTTTGTTTGATAAGTATGTAGTTGAAAACCCGCCAAGGTCGTTTTCTAAATTAGATTCCACCCCGGTATCGCGGTTTTGTCCCGCTTTCGGTACCTTCGCTTAATTAATGTGACGACAAATGCCGCGCTGAGATATAGTGCGGGAAAGGAAGGGCCTTAACCATTTCTAACTAGTGGATTAATTAAAGCTTTCTCCGACTGTGAGAAAAGGGAAGAAAGTCGGTCCTTTTACGCAAGGGATTGTTTATTAGCCCGTATGCATTAAAGCGTTACGTGTTAGCGTTACTTCTAAAACCTGGCCAAACCTTCTAAGACTTATGCCTGGGATATCGAACTAGGATGAACCAAGTTCATACCGAACAAACCCCCGCCTGTAACTCTAACTGTAAATCCTGTACTACCAGATAATGACCGTTTCCTAAAATATGAACATCCTCGTCTGAGTTTCCTCTCCTCTAAGGTTAGAATTAAAGGGTGATAACACTACTAATTCGCCGACCTTCCGGTCCACATATAACTACAGACCCGTATGTTTTCCCTACTTTATTTTAGAAGAAGTCGTATATTTGGGTAACGATTTGGTGCCGAAATGCTCCCAATATAAACCCTCCAACCGTAGGCCCATTTCCCAGAAGCGAGATCCTACTTTATCCCAACACCGATCCTATAGATAAGATACGCTCACCTTTATGTTTATTATCTTTAGTAACTTCAAACTTGTACCAATGGTGTTAATTGTTTTGTTTGTTTTTAATTAGCATTTAGTTCAAAAAACAATTTTTTTGACGGAATTTTTGCTGTCTTATAGGATTAGATATTTGACTGCTTTAATTTGTAAAGAGCCATTGTCTTTATAACAAATCTAGTGAAAAATATTTATACTTTATTGTGATACCACATTATTATACGTGTTTTGTTTTTGACCCGTATAATTTGTAATACATATTAATGAACTGATGGCTGACTTAATCTCTCCGAGTCAATAGAGTGAATAAGTTCATGTTACATTTATTTAACAAGCTTAAAGAAAATCTATATTATATTAGATCAGTACCACAAAAAGGTCCTGAGTGGGAGTTTTTAAAAAATGTCCTTTAAAAGGTACGCACCAATAAATATTTAAATCCAAACCGCATATTAATATTACACTTCTGTTTAAAATTCGTAAATATTGTCATTGATATTTAACTCTTTGATGAGTTCCGATGTCCGGAATTACCCGTGAATATATTTTTTTTCTTTTAAATCAAATTATAATTATTATTATCTAAGGGAAACAGACAGTGAAAAATACACTCCAGCGCCGCATATAGGAGACCCGTGGTTCAAATCCCGGCGCTGGAGTGGATTTTTCACTGTCTGTTTCCCGTAGTTAATAATAATTATAATTTGATTTAAATTTAAATTTAAACTTTCCGTTGTACGAAAAATACCAAAAACTTAAAAACATTATATTTTTTTTTTTCATAAATAAACTTTTATTTACAAAATATGTATAAATATTGGCGTCTAAAGTAAACTTTTCGGACCATGTAAATATCAACAGCTCAATTTTAACTCAGTGATTAATTTTGCTCTAAAATAAAATCTCGTTAAATTTTTGAGATAGAGTATCGTTTGATGTACGAGTATATCCCCCGATCCACTTATTCATTCCATTCCCAGATTCCGTGATTTCGGACAAAATATATTGTTTATCAGACGGAAATATAATACAGAACTAATTCAATCTGCTTATTTACTTTCATACTTTGGCAGTCGTATATTATGCATTTTAATCGTACATTTTATATGCCAATGTAATTCTTTATTTGTTCATTATTTTATTTGAAATAAGTTCTCAAATCTTTTTGAAGTTGATAATTATTTAAAAACTGCGTCCATAATATTAATCCATGGGAGCCACAGGTCAACTATTATATATAACTATTATAAAATATATTATGTATTAGTTTTAATAAAACCCTTGACTGAAATTGAAATACCCTTAATAATAAATCATACTCTTTATCGAATCGTACAATTATTTATTTATTGAAATTTGGCTTATTTTTTTTTTTCAATCGTATAATATTCGTGGAACATCTATTCTGCTTTTATTTCAATCAATTTTTTTTGTTGAAGTTCTGGTTAACTAAACTTTTGGTTATCATAGGATAGGGGCCGCAGTAACTTTATAGTAATTTAAACTTAGCTATTGGGTAAAAGACCCACATCAGCCTACTAGAGCGGTCAAGTTTTTTAACTTTAATTCACTGCAGAAGTTCTAAAAAAAAAACCTGTGAAGAAAACAACTAACTTAGTCCGACCTATCTTTCAATGTTTTTACCTCTTGAGTGTGATAATGCCTTTTTCTTTTGTTTTCCCCCAAAAACTTCGGTTTTAAGGTCTTTCCTCTCATCGGGACTTTTATTTTATTTTTAGGGAAAAGTTGTTAACGATGGTCTGAATACTGGGACTGCATTCCGAGTTGCATCTTAAGAAAGTTAATCGATAAAGTTTTGAGAGAGAATTTGTCGAGACAATACAAACCCCCGGTGGATTTGGAAGGATTGTCACTTATCTACTTTAATGTAAATAGTTGATTCTACCAAAGTTAGTTTCTCCAACGAGGAGATCCTCTCTTCTCGACTACTCCCAGTTTGTTACTAATAAGTTTATCACTATCTGTTTCCCCCCAAGACAAGGAGGAAGCTGCAAGAGGTAAGGTAGAAATACTAAAGTTTTACTAAAGACTAGGTAAACCTACAACTAATGCCACACTTACTTACCTCGTTCCAGATTTTTCTGAAGAATATTTATGATAAAATTAAGTGATAAAGAACCATTTCTTTGTGTATTTTACTACGTTTTTATTAGCTTACTTTCTTGTTAGTTTGTTTTTTTGTTTGTTTGTCCGGTAAAAATCTGGAAATCGATTTCTAACTAACTTCCCGAATAGCTAGACATTTGAAACTTTTAGCATAGCTCAGAACACGATGACAATGCATTATTTTAATACTTTTAGCCACCTTTCAGCAGAATTTAATTGGTTTTAGCAAATTTTGCTGTATGGAAAGTTAGTTCGGAAAAAATCCACAAGTTATTTTATTTGTTTTGCCATGTCCCATATTTAAAATCTTCAATTTGATGGGTTTCAAATTTGTGTTTATACAAATAAGAGATAAACATTGAATGACAGCAAAACAGGAAATATATCGATTATAATATTTATATTATTTCAAATATATTGATGGCACGGTTTAGATTTGGTGTTGGGGAGATCCGTTGTACAAAGATTTGTCCTTTTATAGGTTTAAGATCAGCTCTCTAGATAGGTGTCATTTATGTGAAGTAAATAAATTCAGAACTTATTTTTTTCACTAACATTTTAGATTATATAACAATATTATCAACATTACATACGATTCAACAGAACATTAAAATTCGTAGTATATAAAAAGTTCTTTTTATCGTGAAATTATAAATGGTTTCATTAAATCACCTTCTGTCCTTTCAATTTATTTGAAACCTATATTTAAAACAATCACTACTTTAAATATGATTAACATATAATTAGGCATCGCGTGGCTCTTATCATTGAAGCGTGCATAATGTAATAAATTTTAGATATTAAGAAAATAGTTAATCATGATGAGTTGATAGTTAAAGAGGATGATTGTAATAGAGAACCGTGTAGAGAAGTACCTTTCTACCCCCACTACATATTCCTTAACTTTCATGTTCCGACCAATCTTTATTTCAACTATTATAAAATGTATCACATCACAACTCAAAAACTTCTGCTTGTATCAAGTTAAAATTTTAAATGCTTGTTTCAATTGTACTTTAGACGATGTTTATGAAGTTTTAAAAATTGTTGCGTTAGAAATTAAGATATCGTTAAAAACGGTTGTTTTCTCTATTGTAAACCTTTAGGTCCGCATTTATAGTTTCAACGATCTCTATAACTTCATAAAGGTTTCGCTGTTAGTTTTACTAAAAAAAAAAAAATCTTCTCATCGAATAGGTGATGATAGAATCTTTTCCCGTCCTGAAATTAAAATTTTAAATTGAAGCGTTTACGCGAGCGTTGCGCGCTTACTCTTTATCATCGGACACGTAAACGTTAGTGACAGACTAATAGACTGACTGGATGCATAGTTTGTTAAATGTGAGAAGCTCGCTTACGCTTGCATCAATTAAATGTTGAGAATTGTAATCTTATCATATTCTTAGAATACATTGGAGTTAAAATTATTCTAAAATAAAATATAGGTAAATATAACATGTAGTAATATATAGGTGAACTAATAACACGCCTGAAACCAAGGTCCAACCTTTGCCTATCTAACTGGTAATTTCCTTCCCCAGAGATGTGAGAATGTTTGACACTGACGAGTGTGTAAAGCAGCTAATACCCTGTCCTGCAATAATCTAATGCTGTTTTTTATGTATATATATATATATATATATATATATATATATATATATATATATATATGTGTAAATATATATATATATATATATATATATATATATATATATATATATATATATATATATATATATATATATATATATATGTCAAATTTATGTTTTATTCTTAACGAGTTATTGATTATATACTTCTATTAGGATATTACACTATAAGGCTTATCAAATGGCGACGAGACTAAAAACTTGAAACTTGGGAGAAATAACTGGAGTCGTTAAGAAACTAAATATTACTTATTTTTAATTTTTCCGAAGAAAGGAGATATTAGACCCTAGAACAGCTGTGGGATAAATTAAACAAAATACTGGATTAAATTAGGAAAAACACGGATTGAGATGAGGAGGAAACTGTTGTATGTTGAAATTGAAAACACTTATTTTGAAGCTAAAAATACGTAAAATAGAAAAAATCAAATAAACTGGAACTGAAAGGTTAGTGGAAATAGAAAAACTTTTAATTTAAATATCACATTTGTACAATATCAAGAAGAGGGAATGGTAACTATCTTTATAATCAGGTTTAAATGCTTTATAGAGTTAAAGGGCCAAACAGGAGATAACATAAAACATTTAAGACTTTAAAACACCTTAACCGCTCTGCTTTAGCAATGAATCTTGGACCAATATGCACCAGACGATGCTAGGGTGAAGAATTATGATGAGGATATTAAAATATTAAAGGAACACAATAATCCAAATCCTATCATGGCATAGCAATATTGTTTACACCAAGGTTGCAAGAATCAAATGAATCTATGAATTAGTAAGTGGTAGCATTGCTAAAGACTACTTCTTTATGTAAATTCAATTGCACTTGCAAGAAGTCATTAGCAGATATATTCCTTAAATTGCAATTAATTTTCTTAGGGGTCTAAGAGTCTAATTACATCCGCATGTTACCGTTTAATGAACTGAATAAACACAACGGTAGCTAATAAACTTACAAAGAAGAAAAGTGGACAAACGGAATCAAAAGTAGAAGAAACCCTTACAACATTGAACGTTAAAAAGAAACTGATAAAGAAGAAGGAAGAAAGTAAATGAAAAAGAAATGTAGAAAACGGAAAATATATGAATGAACTATTTGAATGGTTGAAGGGGATGCTAATGATTCACCAGCGGTCAGCATCGTACTTTTTATTACCCACTCTGAAATGCGTGCCGATTATGATTGAAAGATCATAATATAAAGGCATTTTGTTTAAAGTAAGCGAAAAAAAACTACAGAAAATTTATCAGACCCAAGAAATAAAGAGTGAAGAAGAACCTTATGAAATCCACCCTATCTCAGGTAAAATCATGAGATAGGTTTTTACTTGGCATTTGGCATAAAAATGGAGGGTAATGCAGTGTGCAATAGAGCTCTGTATACGGTGACAGCGTTTAGTTCGATCACCGTATAGTTCTATGTTATTAGAGGACTGGACCAAATTACAGACTAAAATCATACTGTTCTTGACAGAAGTTGAATTTGAAATTTATACAGGAGAACGAATTAAACCTGGAGGTTATAAATAATTAGTGAAAAGCAATATCGAACGGCTGAATAAAAAAAAATTGTGGAAAAAGTTTGCGTATTAGCAAACAATAGATTTTGTAGTTTTTATGGAATTCAATGAGTCCGAAAGTGTGTATCTTCTGAACAGACTGAACTGATTTCAATGAAATTTGCTACGCATATATCGGAAAAAATATTTATATTTTCATTAGCCCATATCACATTGCAAGATGGCGAGAAGCCATTTAAAATAAACCTGAAGAAAATACGAATTGGATACAGGATGAAGTAGGAGTAAAAAGTTAGAGTAATGGTTAGTTTTGTCTCGAAACTTTCTAGTAATAAAATTAATTTAACTCTAATATATTTTTTAATAAATTATTTCAAAGCATAAGGAAGTGTGTGGGTTAGAGTTTCAATCTGAACTAAGTTGATTGTATTAAATATTGGTTGAATTAAAGCAATTAAAAAATAAATGAAAAAAAAAAAAAAAAAAAAAGGAAAAGAAGGACCAACCAGTAACATTTCTCTCTGAATAAAGGATTCAATAATTATTCCGTTGAGTGATAAAAGTCCGCCGTTATCAACTTGAAATAGTCAAGGGGAACAATGCCGCAGTTTCATTTTTTATTTTTCTTGATCTTTCCACAAAAAGGATTAATTATTAAAAAAAATCTTTTTCTCCGATAGTCTTTTTTTCTTCCCTTTTGTAAAAGCTCAATAATGCGAAAACTGACTGAAAAAACTTAGGTTTTCAAACCGCAAGAGGCCAACCTGAAAAACTGCCACCAAAAGTTCAGAAAACCATTATAATAATCCTTTTTCCCTTTTAATAACAACCAGAAAAAACTTTCCTCCCAAAATGAAGTCTCAGCGTTTAACTCAACCTTTCATTCAGAATTAGAAAAAAAATAATAATATAACAAATTATCTCAAAAGGACACTTCATGAAAGGAAAAACTTTGGACACTCAAGAAATTAAGGGAGATACTAGTCTCTCGGTCTTAATTTTTACTTTTTTTTGTTTTTCTTTTAAATAAATAAAAAAGGTTGAAAGGCCTTTTACATCTGAATCTTGATAAAGAAAAACCATGGCATTCTGTTTTATTAAAAAATATGGAAAGGAGGCAAGATTTATTATCTTAAATATTGTTCTTTTCTCTTTGTGATCCCCTATATCTTGTCTTCTTGGTCGTTTTTAATTAAGTTGAGAGACCCAACTGTTAGAAGTAAAGAGGTCGAGGCAATATGGAAGCTTGAGTGTTGAAGCAGTAATATTTTCGACCTTGACAGTGAAGATTACTTAGTTAAATGAGTTCTTTAAGATTACTCCTTAATTGTGTGCCGTTTTATAACTTTTAAAAGAAGTTGTACAATTAGCTTTGTACAAGAAGATGTACAATGCTAGTATTGCTGGCCTCGAAATGAAGCCGCCGCATCAGTCCCCATATACGATTAAGATATCTAAAAGGAAAATAAGTAATTATTATTGTAGAAAGCTCTATTTGTTAATTAATTATTTTGTGCCAATTTAGCGATAAGTCAAGCACGTTATCAGTACCTACTATTATTAAAAATACGTTTGACTGAAGTGTTATGAAGTACACTTAACACAAAGCTATAACTCGTTCACAGTCCCCTCCCTTCTTACCACTAAATATTGGTGAAAGTGGCTTGTGGTCATTGAAAATCGAAAAATGTTCAAAAAGACAAATAGCTAACGCCTCTTTCTTGATTTGATAATATTTTGCTTCAACGCAAGATATAGGTTGTTCAACATCTCATCTTTAAATTTGAGGGATTAGACTTCTCCCAAGGCATATTGAAATGCGTCAACAGATAGACATACCTCTTTCTGTAGATCGCAATTTGCAAGATTTGGTCAGAAACTAAGCTTTCTTTATAATTTCAAATGATTTTATCTGAAGGGTCATCCTAGATCATGAAACGCCTTTTGTAGCAATGAATAGAGTGACTGATCAATTTCGAGTAAAACGTAAGTTAGCAAAGGGCTTTAGTTCCTTTCAATTTCCTTTGTTATGGTCTTAACCTAGTCTGCAGTGGTGTGTAAACCTTCTTTGTCGATTACATGTCCTCAACATTTGATTTAACTTTGAAAGAATTCGAAGATCTTTGAAGAATTGAAGAATTACCTTGAATCACTTCTATATTGAAACCACATTCTACTAACCGGTGTCAGAACTATTAAAAAGGAATGTCGTCTTAAAAGTAGACAACTCCAGGCAAGCCACCTATTTAAAAAAAAATGTGTGAAACTCTCACGCATTAGAAATGAAACTTAAGTTCTAGAAACAGTTGATTTTATGCATTGCTCTCTTTGCATTTGTTGACGATTTTATTATTCCAGGATTAAGAAATGGTTTTGAGGAATTTAATTAAAAAAATAAAATATTTTCATAACATTTTAGTGAATAATGAATTAGAAATATGAAAACAACATTTATATATATTATATTATTATAATATATTGTATAATATTACGCATATATACCAATTATGTGTATTGAAATATCTTCTACCTCCGTGGTGCAATGGTTAGCACTTATGCCTGCTGAATCAGAGGTCAGTGGATCGAGACTCGTCCACGTGAAAGTTTTTTTTACTGATAAATCCACTTTCGATTGAAGCCAGTTGATTTACCTATAAAAAGCCGTTCACTTATATGAGTCTCGAATCACCAACTTCGTTACATGCAATTTCGTTTCATTTAAGTCAAATTACTCTACAGCGCCTAACGAAGTTTCATTTTAAAAATTCATCCCCGATCTCATTATTCTGAATTTTAAAATATTAATATCCGTGTATAATCCACTTAAGCTTGCTTTATATTGATTATCTTTTAATTATACTTTTTTAATGTAGGTTTTCTATATAATGAGTCTCATAGCTAAATGTGACACATAGTTTTGACTCTTTTCTACCTTGTTTCTAAAATAATTTAATTTCGTTTCAAAGGAGTCGGTGCTACTCGTTTTAATTAAAAAGCTTGATATTAGTGTAATTTCACTGGTTGTGTAATTCGATGAGTCGAGTGTGCTCACTAGCGAGTAATTAATCGGAAAATGTTATTTCTAGCTCTGAAAAAGAATGTTTAATTTATATTAAAATATTTTAACGTTATATTATTATGATGCTAGTTACAATTTTTTTTAAATGACAAATACAGATATATTTTCGTTGGAACATATATATATATTATATGTATATATATATATATATATATATATATATATATATATATATATATATATATATATATATATATATATATATATATATTTTGGAATGAATACTTTTTAATTTAATAAACTGGATGCAACAGAGAATAGGTAAAAGAGAGAAAAAAACAGGACTGTGAAGAGGATATGATTTTCTTCATATTATTTTCATTTTGGTTTAAATTATATTTTTTCTAATATGGTTATTATAAGATTTTAACTCTGATTACATTCTACTGCTGTAGTATTTTTGAAATTCTGGTACGTAGTTGCTTTAACAGTTCCTAAAGTTTTTTTACTTACGTTACCTTTAGCATCTAGTAAACCTATTATTACTCCTGTTGTTTCTAATCTTAAAACTATAATAGGTGTTTGTATTGCAACCTTTATATTATAATTCTGTGGTATATAGTCATATTAGGCAACAAATGGTGACTAGCTTATCCAAAATTAAAGTAATTCTTTATAAAAATCGTTGCAATGAATTTGGGAAATTTTATCCCAACTTAATACACCAATTGCAAGAATAATGAATTCATATATTAGAATAAGCTGGTTCTGATGCACTATATTATACAACCGCATAACTTAATTGTATATTATTAAAGAATGTTTAATCATCTGCAGTTAAACATTGCGGAATGGGGAAATGTTTGCTTCGATATTTGGTAATTTTTATAATATTTTGAATAATTGATTTAATCAAACCAAACATTTTGCTGAGCTCAATGAATTCATGCAATTTATAAAATGTTTACGATTGATTATGGTCAATTCAAGTTAAACTACATTTTATTTCTCGATTTCAACTCGGGGTATAATTTTTTTCTTAACACGCATGCTAAATTTTATGTTGAATTAACATTGATTTTATGTTACATTTGATTGAAATCAGTCCAGTAGTTTTTATTTCATGTAGATTTTTTTTTTCGGCTCAGGGGACCTTAAAACGTGTAACCCCATAAATATAATTGTATAATTAGGTACCGATTTTCAAGTACAAAGCGTCATAATGAAAGTTATTGTTTACTATCCTGCAAGCGCTGACTAGTCATGGCCTACTGTTTAATGATAGCTGATGTACATTCCCGAATGGTAGCGGTTTCATCTAACTTAATCAGATATTTTCTTGATTCTTACCTTATTAAAGACTATTTGTGTTCTAGTTTTTTTACCATCGATTGCTCTATACTTTACACTAATAAATATGTATCACATCATCATTTTCAGAGAAAGGATTAGGATTAGATAAATAAATGTATCTTACTTGGAAGGTCTATGATAAAGTTAAAACTCTTCTTTTCTCATCATCTTGTTTTTCTCTAATGATACAAATTATTGTTTTCTACAATGATTAATACAATTTATTTTTACAAATAATTTTATTTGCATGAAATATAATAATGAAGGGAATATTTATTTCTCCAGTTATTTATTCCACTGTTCAGCATAATTATTTATTTGTTTTTTGCTTAGAGTTAAGATGTGAAATTTTAAATTTCTATTCTAACAAGCTCATATACGCTTCATAGATAATATAATTTTCTTTATGAAGATAGAAATGTATCAAACCGAAATGTATCATAATAAGAATGTATTATGCATTCCAATTTATAACAATGAATATAATATGTTCCGTTAGTTATAAAACTGTTTAACAAACCGTGTATAAAGGTTTGAATCTATACACATAAATGCTTCTGTTAGTTTGTAACGTAATGACATGAGAATATACCAGTACTTTTTGCTTCCCAATGATACCCTAGGGAATAATGGCTGTGCAGATACTTGTAATTTGTAAAATGTGTAATATTTTCTATCATGAATAAATTAATTTATGTTCTATCTGCATCTAAAATCCGCCTTTGCTTTGAATTTAACTTCTATCTTGTTCCTATGATATAAGTTACTTACGAAAAACCGTGTAGTAGTAATTTTAAGATACCGCAAATGTTTATCTGGTGTAAAATATACCATAATTTAACCTTTAATATTGGATCGTTCACAACATAACTACTATTATAACATGAAATAACCAAAGAAAATAGTGCTTGAAGTAGGGAATAAATACTATATACTTCTAGTGTAAAAATTCAATACTAAAGTCTTGTATGTTCAAGGTTAAGAATTTGTTGAAATACTACAAAGGTTAATTCCTCATGTTTGCTGTGTATTTCTATCTTTGGAAAAAACACAGGATTTTAATAATGATAATTACTTGATTTGGCGGGGCGCTGCCGTGCCCCCAGATTGTTTTAGTGGGAAATGATATGTAATATTTAATTCTCGATGGTGAACAAAATTCTAAAAACGGCTCAACCATGTTTTACGGTTTTTCCCACATTATACTCAATGCATCTTAGTGCATAGGCTTCCGTAGTTGTTGTCATAATGGATTTCTTAGACTTCCGCTGGTGACTGCGTTTGATGGGGTTTCCAATGTTTAACCTCCTATGCTTGAGGCACCTTCAGGGATGATGTGCATTTAGCTCTAAGAAAAACAAGTTGATCTATAAGAGATCACGTTGATCTAAGAGAGAGACACAATCAAGTCCTTGTTGTCTCTCTACATATCACCGTGTACATGCCTGAAGATTCCTCCTTTGCTGGAGACAGCTTCAGGAGGGATGTACAAGGACATGTTGATCTAATAGAGAGACACGACCTAGTCCATGTTGTCTCTCTCTTACATCAACAATCAACATGTACATGCACATCCCTGAAAATACCTCCAGCATAGGAGGTGCAACACACCGAACATGACACGTTCACCACCGGAAGACCTAAAATTCAGGTAATACTCAATGGTTTAATTTTAAGGTTAAAAATTGTAAAACACGTTAAATATCGTACAAGAGAAATCGAAGTTTTAAATAATGTAGAGAAGACCGGGGGATGCTTTAAACAAATTTTAATAACTATTTTTTTGGAACGAAGTTCCTTATGGCCCGTTCTGGAGCCCGGGAGTGAAACCGAATAAAACGACCAAAATCACCGTCACAAAATAACCGTCACAAAATCACCGTCACATAATCACCGCCACGCAATCACCGTCACGCAAAATCCGTCACGAAATTTACAGATGACGATAAAATGAGTAAACGATTACTGAGTTAGATGAAATTTGGTACACATGTTCATTTTACCAATGCCCAGGCTGAGTTCGTTGGAAAACTTTATCCTCCCAAGCGTTCACGCGCAACGCTCGCGTAAACGTAAGCTTCAAAATACGGGAAAAAGTGTTATTAAGGAGGCCTGTTACTTGACTTGTTTTGATTATTTTGGTTATATGTGTCAAAAATGTCAATTTGTTTTGTAAATAAAAAAAATATCATGAAAAATTTCACCCTGATTCAAGCAGAAGCTGTAGAGTAGGGAAGAGATATATTTTATAACAGTCCTATTTCAATCCAAACTCCTTTAACAAACATACTCTTTCACTATAATCTCATCATGATCAACTTTTTTCTTGTATTCAATATATATTTATAGTAAGACGCTTGCTTTAATTATACAAATAACGATTTTCTTTTAATTTTTCCTTAACTCTGCTAGGTACAAACAGTTCGTTTCATTTAATTTTGTCTCTTTTCTAACTCCGCCATGTATTAGTAGTTAGCAAGGTATACATACATGCAGTGTGATTTTATAATTTATATTTAATGAAAAATGTAAGGAACTTCGTTCCTACCGGGTGTCCTGCGACACCACTCGTATTTTTTAATGCCCATGTGGTTAAAATTTTATCGGAATGAAGAATATATACATCGTTATTCTAGTTCTTCAAGAAGTTATTTAAATTATTTTAATGTAACACTGTGGACATACTACATAGTACTAAATAGTAGTAATTTTGTTACAACCTACCCCAGTTGAAACAAAGTTTTGAAAACAAAACACTACATTGAAATCGTTTTATATTGCTTCTGACTCTTACGAACTGCCCTATTAAATAAATGTTGAAGAATACCATACTGATATAGTTGTATAATAGTCACTTAACAATAAATCTGCATTGTTACTAATTTATACTTTTAGAAGTATATATTTTATAGAAGTTCAACTGTTTAACTTTTGTTTTAGTATTTTCTAGCGAGGAAGAGATAAGTTTAAGAAACTTACTAGATTTACATCAAATTAAATCCATTTGAGTTCGAAAACACCTATTCCTTTAAATTCAATTTAAAAGTTGGAAACCAGTAAAAATACCCCTTTTGCGGTGCTGTTTTTTTATATATTTTTTTTTAAATAACACTATTTAACATCTTACTTCAATTATAAAAGCTATCCGGTTTACAGCTGCGGTTTAGTTTTTATATTTAATTTAAAAATTGAGTTGGTTAACGACAGTTCATGTATAATGAGAGGGTATGTCAGCGATTGAAAGCATTTTACTAACAAACTCTCTAATTTAATTTAAAGTCAAAAGCAGTGAAACAAGATTTGAACTTTGTGAAGAAATGTTGAGACAATGTCAGATCCTCTTTCCAAATTGATATGAAATGGGAAATTCAAAACTAAAGGATATTAAGACTAATTGGAATGAAAAACTATTCTCCTAGAAAGATAGTGAACTGAAATTCTCTCAGATAGAATTGTTTCGTTTTTCTTCGCTTTCCTTGTCGTAATTGAAAGTAACAGCGAAACATTTCTGAAACCTTTTTCAACTATCACAATTCTTGTAATTTTCTTTTAGAAAGAAAAAACAATGTCCCCCTGAATTTAAATTGGCTACTGTTTATTTTGCGTCTTCTATCACATTTCTGGACTATTTATTATGCTTCTAAGCGTAACGAAAGTATTAGGATCAGTTTGAAGAATGATATTTTTTCACGCTTCCGAATTGCAAAATTCCGGCACAGAAATCCCTTTCAGACGTCAGGAAACAATTTTCTTTTTTGGTCTCTTGTTATAATTCATTTTTTTTTTTTTTTTTTTGCGAACCTCCATAACTTAAAAACCAATCGTCCGATTTTAAAGTTACTTATAGATGATCCCGTCTGCTCACTCTAATTAATATTGAATAAAAATAAGTTAACACCACTGGGAATGGAAACAACCCAACTTTTCCATTGAGCTTAATTAATTTACACTTATGTACCAACTCCATCCAGTAATATGATGGGAGGAAGTTACGTGGTACACTATAATTGGCAAATTATTTAATTTTCAAGAGAGTATCCTAAATTATATATTTTTCCTAAAGAGTTCCTTAATAGAAACTGGTATTAGAGGAAGTTGAAATTATGTCATGAATATAGTATATACTTGAGATGATGATTGTAGATATGATTTTCACCAATATTCAATTCCAGTGATAAAAATTAGGTTATCGAACTAGGAATTCAATCTTCTTTTTTAACTACCTAATTATAATTTATAAGCAATATTGAGGATAGTATTTACAATGGCTTAATCAACATGAAGTGAGGAACTGTTTTTACTCACAGATACCGACTTGAAATATTTCATAAATATAAAATAATTTAGCATTGCTCAAATAACCACGTGAGCCAACTCCTTTGCTGAAGCGGCGAAAAAGAAGGGAGGAGCCTCGAAGAAAGTTATTAGGTCGGAGCCGAGGCGGCTAGTTGTGGCTCCAGAGAGGCTTCCTCCCCCTCAAGAGAAGGTAGATCTGAGTAGGTCGGTGGTGATCTCCCCAGCAGAAGGGAGCCAAATTAAGGAGTTGGCAGATCTTCGGCGGGCTATCTTGGGCCAGTTAAAGCCCAAGTTGTGATAGGACTTCTGTTATTGGTATCGTAAATGAAGTTGTAAGGTTATTCTTGTGGCGACTGCGACTCTGATAGATAAAGTCCCGATGTTTCAAACCCATATTTATCTTAGGGTCCTATCTTACCATTGGCATCTTCAGGATTAAAAGATCGGGATGTTGGGAGATGGGGACGCGGAAAGATTTGTATCGGGATATGGCTAGGTCGTGGTCGAAGGAATCTTTGAGGTCATTGTGAAGGGTGAAGTTAAAAACATAGAAAGGAGCGTAGACTATCCTTCTTATAGGACTCTTGTAGGGATTGTATGTGATAGGAGTTGGAACACTTGGTGCAACCCAGAAGTTCAATACAGTATGAACATATGGACAATTATTGTGTTATATAGGAATAATTTGATTGTGTTGAGATTTGTATTGTGTAGGAATCCGGGTAAAGGTTAGTTGCGTCGGTTGCAGTCTTGTCGTTGGGGGGTTTGTGTTTTTTAAATCTACTTTTTTAATTAAAATGATTGTGGAGAGAATGTTTGTCTCCTCCTTAAACACCCTTATATTGGTTTAATTTTTGAACAAATAAATAATTTATATCGCGCGTGGCTGATATACTTTGCATGTTATTTTAATAGTATTTTTGACCTGACCCCCCCCCCCCCCCCCCCCCCCTATTAAAAACACTTTTTTTGAAACTTTCTTGTTTTATTATTATTTTTTTTTTTAATTTTGTTATTCTACTAATATCCATGTCAATAAAGATTTGAACGATTTAAATTAAATTTCAAATAACACAAATAAAAATACTTTAAATCAAATGTATATTTAATTTGTTGCTTATATTAAAATAATACGTAATATAATGTTGGGATTTAATTTGAATTTAGTTATCAAAGATGTGTGGAAACTGTTACGCTCTTGTTAATAATTGTAGAAATATAACGTTCAGTAATTTAAAGTTAATTAAAATTTGATTTATTCGTTTTGAATAATTGTCTAATGATATAAATTTACAGTCCCACTTACCTTCTCGACGTACTTATGGTAATTACTAATCGCACGATATATTTAAAAAAAAAAAAATAATAAAAATGACATTGATTGTAAAGGGAATTTGTAATTGGCATGACCAAATACTGTGAATAATTACGTATACCTTGATTGTTTTACCTGAATAACATAATTGCTTAAAAGTAAATAAAATCCCTTTATTAATTTAAAATGTTTGGTTTCTATACAATTTAATCTATAAATTACCTTTAGGTCTACTATAAAGCCGAGTGCTGATACCATAGTCACTAGGAATTATTGTTCTACCATAATTCTCTACAGTTACGTAGACTTCTGTTATTAGTATCCTAAATGAAGTTGTAAAGTTATTCTAGAGGTGACTGTGACTCTGATAGATGAAGGTTCCGATGTTTAAAACTCATATTTATCTTAGGGTCCTACCTTATTAACTTACCATAATTCTCTACAGTTACGTAAACTTCTGTTTTCGGTATCGTAAATGAAGTTGTATAGTTATTCTGGTGGTGACTGTGACTCTGATAGATGAAGGTTCCGATGTTTAAAACTCATATTTATCTTAGGGTCCTACCTTATTAACTTACCATAATTCTCTACAGTTACGTAAACTTCTGTTTTCGGTATCGTAAATGAAGTTGTATAGTTATTCTGGTGGTGACTGTGACTCTGATAGATGAAGGTTCCGATGTTTAAAACTCATATTTATCTTAGGGTCCTACCTTATTAACTTACCATAATTCTCTACAGTTACGTAAACTTCTGTTTTCGGTATCGTAAATGAAGTTGTATAGTTATTCTGGTGGTGACTGTGACTCTGATAGATGAAGGTTCCGATGTTTAAAACTCATATTTATCTTAGGGTCCTACCTTATTAACTTACCATAATTCTCTACAGTTACGTAAACTTCTGTTTTCGGTATCGTAAATGAAGTTGTATAGTTATTCTGGTGGTGACTGTGACTCTGATAGATGAAGGTTCCGATGTTTAAAACTCATATTTATCTTAGGGTCCTACCTTATTAACTTACCATAATTCTCTACAGTTACGTAAACTTCTGTTTTCGGTATCGTAAATGAAGTTGTATAGTTATTCTGGTGGTGACTGTGACTCTGATGGATGAAGGTCCCGACGTTTCAAACCTATATTTATCATAGGGTCCTATCTTACCATAGGTATTCACAGGGAAGAGGTTGTTTTAAGGAAGTATTTATCAATACAATGGAGAGTTTGGTGAAGGTTGGAGTTTTATATCTGTTATAATAAAGTTGTTTTTCCAGAGGTGACCACGTCGTCATAAGTTGCCCAAACGTGATAACTCCTTACATCCCTACTGATATTCAGTAATAAATGTATACCCTCAAAAGTATAGCTTTAAAGAATGTTGCAATATCTGATAAAACTACCTCAAATTACCGCCTTAGGGTCGAGGTTTGAGGTTAATATCTTGCCCAGACAAGATATTAACCTCAAACCTCTAACCAGTTATCCAGTAAACGATGTTACTTTCCTAGAACACCATTTTCTCCTATGAAGACAGTTTAACACTTACCTACTAGATATACGTTGAAAGATCTGGAATCATACACCGACATTATTTAATGCATCATTAAATCATTAGTTTTGAAAGATTTAATGGATATGACATTACATGGTATATTACATACATTCGTTCGATTTAATGGTATTTAATCATAAAGAAGGTGAACATGTAAAGGTACTAAATATTAACAAATATATTTAATGTGGAAGGAACATTTAATGATTTTTACTACGCTTTTATTAGCTTGCTTTCTTGTTTGTTTGTTTGTCCAGTACAAATCTTGCAATCGATTTTTAACTAACTTCCCGAGTAGCTAAACATTTGAAACTTTTAGAATAGCTCAGAATACGATGACAATGCATTATCTTAATACTTTTAGCCACCTTTCAGCAGAATTTAATAAGTTTTCAGCATTTTGCTGTATAGATAGTTAGTTCGGAAAAAATCCGCAAGTAATTTTATTTGTTTTGACATATCCCATGGTATTTACAATCTTCATTTTGACGGGTTTCATGATGTTTATTGAGGTAAACATTGAATGACAGCGAAAAAGGAAAAGTAAACAAAGAAATAAATTAATTGACTTGTGACAACCAGGTTTTTTTACAATTGTGTCCTAGGTATCGGTTTAATATTTCTGCATCTGTACTTCTTTACTTGTACGCACATTTTTCTTTTTCTTCTCCTGCTGTCCCTACACGAGGGCATATCAATGGCATCGATTAGATTCGGTGCTGGCGAGATCCGTTGTACAAGGATTTGTCCTTTTATAGGTTTAAGATCAGCTCTCTAGGTGGTTGTCATTTATCTGAAGTAAATGAATTCGGATTTTTTTTTTTTTTTTCACTAACATTATATAATAACAATGACAATTATATTATCAACATTACATATGATTTAACAGAAATTTTAAAACGTAGTATATAAAAAGTTCATTTTATCTTGTAATTATTTTAAAAGTAAGTTTTGATTATCATTTTACCACATAACGCTATTAAATATGACTTTATATTAAAACCATTTAAGTTAACTTCCAAATTATAAAATATTTATAGCCGTAATCCATCAAACTTTTAAGTAGTTAATATACTTTTTTCATGGCTTAATCATAATTATTAAATAAACTATATTTAATAATTATAATTTTAGCTTAATATTTCCAAAGAAATGTTATGAAGAGAAAAATCCTTTCATAGGAATTATGACTTATTAAAATTATTTCAATTTTGCAGAAATTTAATTGAATTCATTTATAAAATTTCTTTGGAGAACTTACAAGTGTATATTTTAAAGGCAGATGGAAATTTTAGGTAATAATATCTTAAAATTAAAGTAACTCTCTCTTTTCATCCTGTTTATGAAATGGATATAAAGTAAGGTTAGTGTAATAAAGGAAGATATCCTGGGAATATGACGATATCTTAATGTATATTCTTCATAATCTAAAGGTTTTGATGCTGTAGAAGTTTTAACAGTCTCGTTGTTGCCTTGAGGCTCAACTCCCAAGCTCTTCGTAATAAAGGTTGATGAAATGAAATGGAAATGTCTCCGGTGAATCAGAAAATGGGATTTTCAGTTGAGCAGCTAAAGCCCTGTCAATATTCTCTTCTTATTTCGTCTTCCTCCCCCTCTGATTCTTACCCCCCTCTTAGGTCGAATAAGGGACGATTCACACCCGACGCCCTTCTTCTTCTTCGCCTTCAATAAGTCAGGGAAAATTTGAATCGTTTTAGTGAATACCATTGCAGTAAAGATTTATTGGTTGCTTGTAAAGTGTTAAGTCAAGATTGACATTTGAAAAGATAAGGTCCCTTATTTTTCTTAGATAAACATTAAAAATATTTGTACAGAGGTATATATGCTCTAGTAATGGAAATGTATTTGTTGCCGTGCCTTTGTTACCCCCTTAAACAGTTTATAAAAATTCATCTAATGCGCGGAGATCAAATCCTCCTGGAATATTATATTGCATTTTTTTTTTTTTTGCCTAGTTCTAAAAAAAATATTCTTTTACTTATAGGGAAAATAACCAAGATCCTAACTAGAGAACCATTCCCCGTGTTTGTGAGTAAATTGAAACTTCATATTATCTGCAATCTGCAGTGTGAGAAATTATATATTTTTTCTCTTTTAGTAGTATTTTCCTTCTTGACATCAAAGATTATTCATTAGGCTGTAATAGGTTCCTTTTGATTTTGTAATTCTTGGTTGGAATTAGAAGTAGGCATTTTTTTCAACTTTTTGATTATGACTATATGTTATTGTCGAGTCCATTTTGATCTATGGAGCTGATGCATGGACACTGACTGACCGCCAAAAAAGTAAGCTCAATGCGGTTGAAATGGATGGTCTAAGAAGAGCTATGCGCGTTTCCAGGTTGGAAAGAAAATCTAATGATCTTACATTCGTTGTGGCATGGAACAACAAGAGGGCGTGGTCCAGCGTATAGAGATGTGAACGCTTTGTTGGTATGGCCATTATTAGCCATGTCCGGAGGATGGGCGAAGGAAGATGGCCTCGTAGGGTCCACCATGGTTGGAATGGTCTCTTCCTGGAAGGAAGAAGCGAGGACTTCCCAGAGCATCTTGGAGAGGTGGAGTCAGCCAGGCAATGCGGACTTGGAACAAGATGGTGACTAGGAAGACCTTCAAAACTGGTCTTCGGGAATACAGGGCAACCGCTGAACAGTGGAAACGCCCTTAAAAGTAAATTAAAGCAAGATTATGACTGGAGAGGTTAGAATAATAAAAACGGAAGCCTCTCCACAAAGTAAGTGTTTAATTTTCAAAAATAGCGTTAGGCCTCTCGACCATCATCAGTGCCGGTAAAAGGTAAAGAAAAAACCCGACGTGCGAAGTCAGACGAGGGATCCGTTTTCTGTCTCTCATTTGAATCCACGTCGGGTTTTTTCTTTACTTTTTACCGGCATTGATGATGGCCGAGTGGCCGAAAGCTAGTTTTGAGGATTTAACACTTATTTTGTGGAGAAGCTTTCGTTTTTATCATTCCATTGACATCAACTCCACTTGCGCTCTTATTCTCCACCAGAGAGGTTAATAGAAAGTAACACAACTATAATGCCACCACAATTTTAATTAAAGTGTGGTTGTTTTGATGTTTTAACAAATTATTGGTAGTTTTGGCAGAGATTTTGTGGTACCACTTCATAATTAAGACTAGGATAAAAACAATATTGTTACCACAATATTACTTTTTAAATTAATCTTGTTTCACAATAAATTTACATGACGTCTATAAAAAAGTATCTTAGAGAAAGCTGAAGGCATAAATCCTTTTGAGCTTTAGAAAGCTAGGTAACTGTAGTAATACACAATATTTTTATTTCATGTCAATTCTAATTTACTAGAACTTAATCGTAAAGTTTAGACGGCGAAACAAAACGCCATGAATACCAAACACATTTTTTATTGCTTCATTTAAAAAATAGATTTACATTATTAAAAATAATAACCATAATGGATAGAGGCTGTAAACAATTTTATGAAACCTTTTAGATTGTAAAAGAAAATATTTTCCTTAGAAACCGTTAACAATGTACTGATAATGAATGCAACCGCATTTCACAAAACGACCTCGTAAATTATTTCCATTTTTTTAGAGGAGAACGTGACTTAAATTTTTTATTTAAAAAATAGCAATAATTTTAAGAAACACGAAATAATTACTTTAGGAACCTTCCATTTAATAGAATTTTTTTTATACAAGTTTTCGACGTTTTATTTATTCAAAACATATATTTTAAACTCATTACTAGTTGGTTGAGGAATATTCTGCAGTATTCTTTGAACTTATGAGTATTCGTCATTACATCGTTTATTCGTACGTTATCACGAGTGACGATCCGGCGATTAATCCTTGATACATACAGTTTATCCGTCTTTTCACTTCATATTGTTCATTGATATAAAATGAAATTAATACTCCGTAAAAAAGAGAATATCTAGAAGCTTTAAATTTAAACAAAAGTCTGAGACAACTCAGATAATCTTTCCCATATACGAGTTCATAATTACTTAGCCCAGTGTTTTCCATTTATTTGTTTTCGAGTTTTGGGAGGTACATTTAATTATTTACCATCCAAAGTTCATTAATATCGGATGAGTAGTTTTTTTAGATATGTTGGTTCGCAAAAATTGAGCGACAGACAGACACGGAACCAAAAATGTTCCCTCATGTCTAAAAAGGAGTTCTGTAGTTGTCTTTTTAATTCGGAGGAATAAAAAAATGTTTCTTCTTCAGAACGAACACATAGCTTTCGATACCTTCGGTAAGCTCGGAAGCAAAACTTCCTGTTGTGGAAGAGAAAGCAGTCTGAATGTGGAAGAGAAAGCAATAGGCGCAGAGGGTTGAAACTATTATAGGAATAATTGACTAAATGTGGCCTGCCACCTAAATTTTCTTTAAAATACGACGAGTAGATTTCAAGAGATGTGTGTTCTCAAGAATTGAGTGACACATCGTCAGACGGATTGTTTTCATTGAATTTCATAATTTGGAGACATAACAAATTTTCGTTCTTTGGGTCGATCACAACTTTTTTTTCCCTCGGTTAGCTCGAAAGCATACTTGTTTACTTTTTTTAAATGTTACTTAGATATTGTTTCGTATTTTAGTAGCTCTCCTCAATAATACCCCATTCTTAGAGTATAGCTCTGCTATCGAATTATCAAAGTTCTCAAGTTTTTCTTTGTTTACCCATCCAAGGGCACCAGTTGCAGAGCAGTTTGCTTTTAATCATTGAAGTTAAACTGCATCGGTCGTGGTCAGTAGTTGGATGGGTGACAGCCACCTCTGATCCCACAGCTCTGGATTCGATCCCCAGACCTGGCTCCCCTTAATATCCACCCAACATTGTTTAATTTAAACTAATGGGAAGCTGATTGGAAGATTTAGCGCCATCAGTTTTCGGCTTGGAAACCCATGGTTGACACTCTCATGGTGGTTTGATAAGAATCTATCAAACGAGTCCAGAGTTATGAAGACATGCTTTACCAACCAACACTTCTCTCATGTGTGAAGGGTTTGGTTGTCTTGCCAACCCAGATTTTTTCAAAGGACCCCTTTATTGGCCTTAGTGGTCTATGTCTTCGGGGAAAAAAGCAATTACCCATCTTAAATTGACCAAATGTGATGATCTTACGGTTGAGAGTATGATAAGGATATACAATGTATTATAAGTGCTAATGTTTAATCATCAAGACCCTTTTTAAAATAAATAAAGATTCTTAAAAAGAACAAAGCTCAGTTTCATATAGGTTTTTTTTTTTTAAATTAATCATGAGCGTTTTTGGTTAATTTTGACAATCTTACGGTGATCCTCGCTGTGACTAGGAATAGAAAAAAAATTGTAAATCTATTTATAAATATTAATGCTTAGTTTAAAATAAATTAATTACAAATATATTAAAACGGTTTTATATTTTTTTTTTTTTACTGTTGGAAGAAAACTCAAATTAAGACAGGAAATTAGTTTCCTTTTGTACTAATTATATTTTACTACCTTTTCTTCTTTTGTAGCATAAATTTTTGTTATAACGTATACTTATTTTAAGTGTATAAACTAAGCTAATATTTCATACTTATGATTTTACTTAACAAGATCATGTTAAGATGTTCTTTTTTTTTCATAGTTTACATTTTCCTAGAGAAGTAAAAAGTCTTTTTTTTTCTAGTGGGAACAACCTGTTGCTTTAGCTTGTAAATAATTCCTCTCATTCCTAATGAACTTTTCAATCCCTTGTCTGATTGTTTAAGGTAACTTTGATTCTTCCATATAAAAGTTTCCAGCTAATTTATACCAACGGGCTTTAGACTAAGTTAAAACAAATGCAAAGTCACAATGGCGGAAGTTTTGTTACTTTAATCTTTACAGATATGTACTTTAGATATAACGTTTCTCTTATATTTCTCATTGAAATGAAACTAATATTAGTTTTAGAACTTTTCCTCTTCTACATATTAACTTCAAACAACTATAAGTTTTCGTTATATAGTACAGTACATTTTCATCATAAAGCAATGACAATTATAACCTCCTCGTTGAAACTATGTAGGTCCAATTCAGGGGAAATTTAACAAAAATCTTTCGAAAACTAATAAACAAAAGTAGATATGTGAGCGTCTATGGAGGTCTTTAGAATAATATGAATTGTCTCTCCACATAAACTAGCATTTGTTTAATTTAGATTATAAAGCAGCTTTCAGCCTTCATAAGGACATCATCAGTGCCCGAATGTGGAAGAAGTAGAGTTACATTATATAAATGAAAAGTTAATGATTGCGTCCAGTCTAGTTCTTGTCGGAGATCAAGGTAATTCTCTAAAGATGGCCTTATGAAAGCTGAAAGCTGCTTTGTAATTTAAAATAAACAAATAAGCCAGTTTACACGAAGAGACAATTTATATTATTCAATAAACAAAAATGTTTCCTTTTCAGTACTATACTGTTGGATGCACTGTGTGATAAGACGAAGTTCCACCCCTAATCCAGCCCTAATCTTGTAGGAACGCAAGCCTAATTTGCGGAGATGCCTCCCATCTCTTCAAAGTGATCTGGGGCGCCCATGCTACCTTCTTCCAGGAGGGGTTTACTCCGTCTTTTCGTGACACCTTTTACTTGCCCTCCTAATATGCCTATGCCAGCGTTCGCTTATCAATCCGTGAAGCAACAAAATCTTGCTGTTCTATGATACAATTTATGTAATCTTCAGCTCTTTTAACTGAACATAGAAACGCTCATAGGTGTTCCGAGTGTCAAAGCGTTGCCACCATTCGTTAAATGGACTCAACAACACACAGTATTATTTTCTTAGTCTCCTTACGTATTGAGCGACTCCATATAATTCACTCCCCCACACACCACATACCCCGCTTGAAGTTCTTTGACATCAATACCTGGAATGTTTGTGACACATCTGTGACGGAGCTCACCCATTGAAACCTCTATACTGCTTTAAAAACAATTTAATTCAATACATATATACTTTCGGCAGTCACTTATTAACGCACGAAATTCCTTTTCTGGTGTAAAACTGGTGTTCACGATAATTTGTATTGCATAATTGGTCCGTTTAACGTCTATTGTTCAAAAGTAATTAGACAATTAGTTACCGAAGCTATTGCTCAAAAGTAATCAAACATGTAGTTACCGAAGCTATTGTTCAAAAGTAATTAGAAAAGTAGTTACCGAAGCTATTGTTCAAAAGTAATTGGACGGGTAGTTACCGAAACTATTGTTCAAAAGTAATTAGACAAGTAGTTACCGAAGCTATTGTTCAAAAGTAATATACAAGTAGTTACCGAAGCTATTGTTCAAAAGTAATATACAAGTACATAGTTACCGAAGCTATTGTTCAAAAGTAATTAGACGAGTAGTTACCGAAGCTATTGTTCAAAAGTCATGGTTCGACAATCAGTAAACCGTTACCAGAATTGCATCGCCATAGATTAGAACGTTTACCTGTTAACAATTTTAAGTATCATATCCTGCTTATAAAAAACTGTCAAAAAGAACAAAACATTTATTTAAAATCTAGAATATTTGTGTTTGGATGATGAAAGTTAATTGTAATTGTATTTTTACATAAAACGGATTGTCAAAAAGACTTCACAAATGTTTCACTTTAACCGTTAACACCTTTGCAAATACTTCTAGATGATGAAAAAAAAATCCAAGAAATTTTATCAATTTATGGTCTCTACTGGAGTCTCGATAGCTTGAATAGGATTTGAGATAACAGATGGCTCGCCTATCATTATAGTTTAACAGCATCTGGCGTGGTCACAACTTGGATTGGCGATCGCAGATCTGGGTTAAATTCCCGGTCTGGTTCTCCCCGCTTGGTGTTCACTTAGCAACACCAAATATACAGTTGGTTATGTGAAGTGGAGACTAACTGGTTGTGTACTCATATGCCAATTTGTAAGGTTTATGTAACTATGTAAGGATGAGCGACACACTAACCCTGTGTGATTCATCACATTTGTATATGGTTATATAAGACCTCTGGCTGGCCTAAGGCTTCCACGTGGTGTTGCGCCACGGTATTAGTTAGTTATAGCGTTAGCTGAAAAAACCTATAATGTTGCTTAAACCTATTGGTTCTCCTCACTTGACTTGGTGTTCACCTAACAACACCAATAGGTAGTTGGTGGAGACTAACTGGTTGCGCTCTCATATGTAAATTTGTAAGGTTTGTGTAATTATGTAAGGATGGAGCGACACACTACCCCCGTGTGATCCATCACATTTTCGTATGGTGGTGTAAGACCTCTGGCTGGCCTAAGACCTCCATGGTGTTAGTTAGTTGTAGTGTTAGCTGAAAATACGTAAAATTTTGCTTAACCCTATTTCTTTATTTAACCACCGTCTTTAATTAAGAATTAACTTGTTATTTCTTTATTATATCTTTCCATTAGCTATAAAATTCTGTCGATAGTCTTTCTCTTGTCCAGAATTGTGTGAGCTCTGCAAATTTCCCCTGACAAAAGATAGGCTTCCGGTTGATCACGAAACTTTGTCCATTGTTAAAACTTTCGTACGACTTTTTTCCCATACCGTTCATTTATCACAATAGAACTGCTTTAATTAGTGATAAATATCAGCAGGGTTCTCTCTCCTGCCAATCAATAATTAAAAATAACTCTGTACTTTACAGTAAATGGAAAATGTGGAGTCATTTTAAATTACGTGAAAACTACAAGAAAATATATCATTAAACATTTTAGAAACGAACTTCAAAGCTTTTAGGGTCGTCGGAATCGGAGACGGTCGCATGACCTTTTCATTATTGATTTGCGATGTGACATTCAGAACCAAAGTCTAAGTTGATTCCTTTAACTAACATTTTATAGAATTTTCTTGTACCTGATAAAACTGATATTTATAGTTACCAAGCAAAAATTATAGATTTTAATTTATTCTATTTTTTTCACTCCTTGGTCAGCCGTAAATTATAAGTTTACTGCCTAATTATATTATAATTTTACCTAATATATCGCCAATTGTTATCTCTGCGAGAAAAATCAGCTGAAAGTATTTTCAATCAGGGTTGCAGCTACATGATGTTAAACTTTTTTCTTATAAATAGGAAAGTGCCGTAATTTGATGTAAATCTCACTGTTAAATGTGTACCTGATGCCCCCAAAACATTATTAGCTAGTGTTTGAGATAGGTATATTTAATCGTGTCGGAATAAGGATTTTTTAGTTTATTCATGTTGGCAACCCTTTTTTAAATCCTTTATATTTGCCTGCTGAGAACATTAGTGGCGTAACTCAAAAAATTCTGATTTAGGTTGAATTGCTAATTTATGACGGCGGCATTGACCTTCAAATCATGTATTAACGACAGAAGTGTAAACTTTATCCTAATTCACTAGAGAACAGTAAACGTCACGTTACGACAGATCGTGTCTGTGTAAAGTGTAGGTGCTTTGCGTCATTAGTGTCGAATTATTAACCTCCGTCAGTAATGAACTAGTCAAGATACTTATTTCATTATTCCTTGAGGACATAATTGTGACTTACGTCAGTATTGGGTAAATATTCAGGTTAATTATTTTAATGTTACAAATTAGGTTACAGTTTAAAATGTTTTGTTACGAATTTTATTTTTTGAAAACACTTTATAATAGTCCTCGCGTCCATTTCGTTGAAGTGCTTTAATAATTTTATGCTTTTATAAGCTATTTTTGACAATATAATTTAATGATCACCACACCTATTTTATGATTCTTTTGTGTCTTCATTATTTTTCTAAACTTTAATATCAGTTTTTCCTATGGGCCATTGTCTAACAATCCAGCATTGTAACAAACACATTTACTTATTTTGTTTTCGCTTTAAATTTTATTTTATAATATCTCAGTAAAAAGAAAATTCTAACCTACAAATGGCTTGTACTGTTCAATAATTAACTAGTTTCATTCTTTATTCTATTATTTAGTTTATTAATTCTATTATTCTTCTTACTTACCTCATGCATCTATTTATTTTATTTTATTTTTTAATTATTATTATCTCTTTAAAGATAATTTCCCATGAGATTATATTATAATAACGAATTTCCACTGTTGTTTTCTTCTATTTTGTTGTACATGAATTATATTAACAACTTTAAGCGAAGCGTTAAAGCGGTTAAATTGAGTCAATTATATCAAGTGGTCCGTTATTTTCTTCTCTCCTTTTAATTCCCGTTTATAATAAGGCCATCTGGGAATTTATGATATTGTCAACGCCTATTACAAATGGGTAACTTTACGACTTATAATCACGAAACATTGTAACAGAGTATTCTTGCAAAAATAATATTCGCGTGATAAAAGCTTTTTTCGAATTCAAATAGATCCATTTTATTTTAGATCTTGATATACGTTGATCGGATGCATAAATTTAAATTGTATACTGTTGGATGAAAAGAGTACATTTGATTTTTTTACGCTTGGATTTACTTTGACGTCAAAACTTCATAAAAAAAACTACAAAACTGTGGTCATATGCATGAAAAAATCTATTTCCTGAGGTACAATAGTAGAATTGAGTCGTATATTACATTTTAACAATATTTGCGTTATTTTCCAGATGTCTCGTTTTGAAAATCCAGGATTTTGCTTGAATATATCCCAATTGTTTCTCTGAGTTTTGTGACTCTAAAGAATATTTCTAAAAATATATATTATTCCTCTACCTCTAGTTATAGCTATTATACATGTAGTTTTAATCTTGTATATTATTTCAATTTCCCAATTTATACCAAAATTTGAGGTTTTTGAATATGAGAATTCTAGTGTTATGTATATTTGAATCCAAAGTTTTGGGGTTCGAAAACACGATTTTAACAATATGTTTAGAACAGACATCCTGTTTAACACAAATTATTGATGTATATTGACTTATCTCGAGTTTTTTTTTACGTTATTTGTATTAATTAATTAATACTATTATTAAAAATTATTATATTAACATTGGTGATTAATTATACCGCTAATGAAAGGACTTTTTGAATCTTCCTTTACCACATAAAATAGCGAAAAATAGACTCTTTGGACCATGTATCAATATTGTAAATTTAACGCTTCCTACTCATTTCTCAGAGACATTTTTAACGATCCGGCTCAGAGGACAAAAATGAGAGGCAGAGCTCGTGGTGTATGATATTATTTGTATTGCGTTTGCTTATTGTAAAACAATTACCTTGATTTAAGTGTCCCATAAAGAGGAGACCAAAGACTATATTATGATTTGGTCATTATTCATTTTATTAAAATGTTTGTAAAAATTATTCTTATCACATTTAACTGCTAGATACTCTAAAGAATATTTATAAAAATATATATTATTCCTCTACCTCTAGTTGTAGCTATTATACATGTAGTTTTAATCTTGTATATTATTTCAATTTCCCAATTTATACCAAAATTTGAGGTTTTTGAATATGAGAATTCTAGTGTTATGTATATTTGAATACAAAGTTTTGGGGCTCGAAAATACGATTTTATTTCAATAGACTTGCACGCTTTAAGGTTCTGTAAAACTGATTATTAATGAAACCGTATTTATCTGTCTTCTAAGGTTGCAGCATGGAGCTTAAACTACTAAACTGATTTCGATAGGTGTCATTACGTATTTTAAATACTCTGCTGGTTTAAAACATCTTTTTTACATCTAAAGGTTCTTGCTAGGTAACAAATTTTTAGCCTTCTTGACGGTAGTTTATTTACTCATCAAATTAAAAGAGTACATGAAACATAACACACACTAAAGTGAATATATAGCTAGTACATGATATATTACATTAAAGAGAAAATAAAGAACATGACTCCACAAATTACAAAATTACTATTTTTTATTACTTGGCCTTATTAAAAAAAGAAAATTAATAATATGATACGCGTTTTTAAAATTTTAATAAAAGAAAAATATTTTAATCTTAAGGTTAAGAGATTAACTATTTAAATGAATATTTATTAGTGTTTATTTACTGTAATATTCATGTATTATACACGTAATGCATCTAAATTACTACATAATTATAATTATACATTTAATTTTCTATACGACCCTATAAACATATATATGTATATTTTTTAGTTAATCATAACCTAAGTGTGCAAAATGTTTTAATGAAGTCATACCACTCACTCATTAGTGTTCTACTTTAGAACCGTGCTTATATCATGTTATAATTAGAGCCGAGATCAAAGAGCTAAAATAAAAAAAAAATCAGGTTTTTGTTTGTATAAAATTATAATGGTAGTTATAAATATAATTTTATTCATATCCATGTAAAAATAAGACTTTAATTTAATTAATGATCTTCTATATATTATAAACTTAAAACAAATATGTTTAGAACAGAGATCCTTTTTTAACACAAATTATTGATGTATATTGACTTATCTCGAGTTTTTTTTATTATTTAATTAATACTATTATTAAAAATTATTATATTAGCATGGTTGATTAATTATACCGCTAATGAAAGGACTTTTTGAATCTTCCCTTACCACATAAAATAGCGAAAAATAGACTCGTTGGACCAATGTATCAATATTGTAAATTTAACGCTTCCTACTCATTTCTCATAGAAATTTTTACCGATCCGGCTCAGAGGACCAAAATGAGAGGCAGAGCTCGTGGTGTATGATATCATTTGTATTGCGTTTGCTTATTGTAAAACAATTACCTTGATTTAAGTGTCCCATGAAGAGGAGACCAAAGATTATAAAAATAGTTTGTAAAAATTATTCTTATCACATTTAACTGCTAGAGATACTTTATTATTATTTTTTCTTTATTATTATTATTTTTTTTTTTTGGCCTTATAGATATCAACAACTTTACCGAGCTATAAAACTATGATTACACAGTTCTGCGAAAGAAAGCACTAGAAAAAAGTCATTTTCTGTAGTAGTTTTGTGTACTGAATCCGAATCTGAAGTCCGATTTCTCCTATACGTATAGTTCTCCCGAAGAATTTGCCTAGTCCTAAACCATGCATTGTTCAATTTTTCGCCCAAACAAAGTTTGTCAAAACAAATGGCTGTTTAAATATTTTTAACCCACGTATGGTCGAACCTAAAGTCAACAAACATTTGATGACCTTACTTTCTAAAGAAAATTGGAAAATAAAAAAACATTTTTTCCTCTTATTAATTCTTTGTATTTCTATTCATTTGCCAGTTATATAAACAAATGTTTTGTGAATTTTTTTTACTAATTATATTTTGCATCATTATAATTTATTTAAAGTAAAGAGGGCACCTAATAGTGGGGGCAAATACTAAACAAATTGTAAAAATCACAATTTGATTTAGTATTTGCCCCCTCTCCTCCGTTTTATTCTTCATTTTCTTAAAAAAGTAAGGTCGGTAGTTTTTTTTTTACTAATTATTTTTCGGGCGAAAAATGGGGTTGAAAAAAAACCCCAAGAAACACAATATTTACGAACTTTAGGGGCATTTTCCGGGACAATTGTACATAAAGGGGAAATTGGGACTACAGAATCGCATTCGCAACCTTGAAGACATAGAGTTCAGACAACATTTTCGTGTCAGAAAGTTCGTTAAATGTTGCCGAACTGTGTTACAATAGGAAAAATTAATTCACCAACTAGACCTTGTGGAGTCAAAAAAAAAAAAAATAAAAATAAAAATAAAAATAATAATAATAATATTTTATCCTTTTATCCTGTCACGCCAAACATTTAAAAACGAAACAAAATAAATTTTCCTACACACTATAATTTGTTGTGGATTTATATAATGAGGTCCGATGTGTCAGGCGCCTCTACCTTTACTTCAATTAAGATTAATTTTAATTCAGCTAAACACTGATGTATGGCGAAGCTATTCAACAGATTCATATTAACCTCGCAGTTATGTGGTACCGTGGGACAAACCTACGGGTTTTTATGTGTATCAGGTCCAATTGTTTTTGGCGAATCGAGCGCTGGTATATCTGTAATCAGATTTAAAAAGGTCGCATGCTTACTATTTACACACTTTTAGTAATGTGTGAAGGATTCGTGTGATGTAACCTGAGCACCTATTTAGATGTGTTAGGAAACAAGATCATTTTTTAATAATTTTATTTTTAAAGTACATAAATTATTTATTTATTTGCCAGAATATAGCCTGTAAATGCACGGTTCAACCTCAATCCCTAAAAAAGGTCAAGTAGGTGTTCCGCACTGTGAAATGGGATCCTTTGGCACATATCCTAATACATGTGATAGCTTCCATATTATATTCATAGAGTTTCAAATTTATTCATTTTTTCATATATCCTCTACTGATACCTTACATTCATATGGATCCTTTTTTTATCTCTTAAGGAGAGGGGAGGTCCAGACTTTTTGAGCCCTTTTCTCCTTAATTCTAGTACGTTTTTTGTGTGCAATATTTCGCCCAATCGTTCAGACCTAAAAATGACCATTTGTTAAATATTACCTACAAATTACTAATTTAATCACAATTAATTTTAAACAATTGGTAATTAATTTAACTATTAAACAGAAACAGAATAATAACAAATCGTAGTGCGGACCGGCCATATTAGCTTTATAATATTATCCTAATATATATAACTATTTACCATATTAGCTTTAAATCAAATTATAATTATTATTAACTACGGGAAACAGACAGGGAAAAATAGACTCCAGCGCCGGGATTTGAACCACGGGCCTCTATATTTCCAGTATAGCGCTCTAACCAACTGAGCTACTCAGGAGAATGATTTTCTCTGACGTTAATGATACCTTGACCCGAATTTAAAGCTAGCTATATAGAGGCCCGTGGTTCAAATCCCGGCGCTGGATTTGTCTATTTTTCTGTCTGTTTCCCGTAGTTAATAATAATAATAATTTTATTTAAATTAAAATTTAATCTTTCCGTACTGTGAATACTACCAAAATCGTAAAATATGAATTGCATATTAGCTTTCTAATTAAGCGCTAATAAACAACTTATTTAATAAATCTCTAATATTAGAACTTTTATTATTTTATTTATTTATTTATTTTTTATTTTTTTATTTTATTTTATTTATTTATTTTTTTTTTTTGGTTGTAGTTTTAGTCCCGTTCAACAGCTCATTAGGTCATTACAGGACGGGGGTTATCCGGCCACTTTACTCATCTAATCGATGAGATCATCAGTGTGAAACATGTCTCACCCCGCTGGGATTCGAACTCACAGCCGGGGTTTAGACCTTGGTTTCAGAGTCGAGTGTGCTAACCCCTCGGCTACACCGGCCCCCTTATTATTTTTTTAATTATATTTTTTCGAAAAAATGAATTTTATATTTATCAGATAAATTAATGAAAATAAATTAATCCTTTGATACTTTGATTTGATTTCCGGGCAATTATTTACTTTTAATATATTTCCCCGCGTGTAAGTTAAAATTCCTTTTGATTCCTTCCGTGCTTACCGAAGCATTGTGACTGTTATGTAGACCGTATATTTTTTTTAAGTCTCCGAATTATTATTTTTTTTTTTTTACAGATAACCGTTTTACACACCACGGAACATTTGGTGTTCTTGTCTGTCTGTCTGCCGTTGAACGTTTATCATAAAAAATATTTATTTGATTTTGATAAAATTTAGAAAGTAGGTTACATATACATAGTTCAATATTAAGTTCTTTAATAATTGTTCATTATTTATTGTTTTAATTTAAGTAGGAAATAATTTAAGCATATCAAGTATAACTTACGAATGTAAAATTAGTATAATTATTATACAATACCTACTAGTATAATTACGAATATTTACACTAATTGTCTAAAGTAGGCGATGTAACAAAAAAATTTAAATTCATTCAAAAACTTTAATTAAATTCGCTATGCAATCTTTTATTAATTATTTGAATTGTTGTTTTAATTTTAATTTTTTCTTTCTTTATAGTAGAAACAAAATCAATTAATAATATTTTGAAAGTCCTCAGCTTCATCTTAGTGGATAAAGTGAGAACTTACGTTCGATTCAAGCTTTTCTCACATGTGCGCAGGACTTACTTTTTACCTAGTGAGAATCACCCACGCAATGTTCATTAATCATCTTTTCGGTTGTGTAGGCGAAATTTCATATTCCTTAGCCTTTTTATTCCTCTTCCCCTCTCCTTACCTGAAAGCTAGGATAGTAGCGAAGAGCCGAAACATCGGCTCTTGCCTGTACTAGAGACTTCCAAACTCTCAACCCCCCCACCCCTACCTCCTCCTCGCAACACCAACCCTAAAGATAAGTATAAATCATATTTTTTGACGGCCCTTTCTCTCCATATTTATTGGATATTTATACCCTCTTTTCTCTCTTTTCATCCCAAACAGCGTCTTATTTCCTAAGAAGAGTTGCGGCTTGTACAAGGGTATTTTATATACATGTAATAATAACACTTTGAGAAAAGAGCCTTTAGACAGCCTCGAGGGAAAAAAGTATGATGTCAAAATTAAAATTAATAATGGTTAAAGTGTCAAGCACTTTAATTCTATTTTTTTTTAATAAAATGATTTTATCTATAAAATTTATATTTTAGTGATAAGACCATGTCATAATTTAAAAAAGTTTTTGTCAAGAAGAATTACAATTTTACATTGTTTAAGAGTGCATTATGTTTTTTATATTATTAATATTCTGTATTTTAATGCAATAATATGATTGTTTCAATGATAGAACAACGCGATGCCCAGTTATTATTATTATATCTACATTTTAATTAATAATATTTTAATAATTTCCACTTTTATTTAAAGATTGTAACAATCTAAGAATGATTACATAGTATTTTATCTGTAGTAATAATTAGTAAAACTACTAAGTTTTGTGTAGTAAAACCATTTAGTTGCAGGTCTATTTACATTGCTGAATTAAAGTGTATTCAATTATTTTCCCCCCTTAAATTTACATTGTTAAATTAGCGGATTGTAAGGGGGTGCGGAAACGGTGGAGGTGGTTCTATGGTTCTAGCCTGAGAAAGCCGCAGTTTGTTTACCTTTGGACTCTAAATATATCTAAGCGGTGGTGGGTGAGAATGCGGTTCCCAATAGCTATTAGTACAGGCTGATAACCCCCAACCCTTCCAGAGCCTGTGGCTATTCGCAACGTTTTCACCCTGGCTAATTGCTTAGCCGCCACGCCTTGCCTCCGCCTCATAAACCTGCACGGTTTTAAGTAGAATTTAAACTGCCTTCAGTGTTAAATGATTCTTAAATGTTTATGTTAAATTGGATTATAAAATTCTTAGTTTATTAGCATAAAGAAGTATAAAATAAAATAGAAATTATAATTACATATACAATTATTTTTGGAACGAAGTTCCTGATGGCACGTTACGGCATCTGGAGCCCGGGAAAGAATTCGAAAAAAACAACCGTCACAAAACCGACCGCTGACAATAACTTGAGTAAAAATTGTTCGATTTAGTTGAAATATGGAACACATGTTCATTTTACCAATACCCAGAACGAGTATGTTGGATATTGTTATCCATCCAAGCGTTCGCGCGTAACGCTCGCGTAAACGTAAGCTTCAAATGTAAAATTGAAATTTTAGGACGAGAAAAAATTCTAACTTCATCCATTCAAAGAGACAAGTACTTCTTGCATACGAGTCCGCAAGACAGTGAGACATTTTCATGTTTTCGCTCTGCGTAAACTACCGACATAAAATGAAATAAAATCGGTAATTTATTCAAGTAATTGATAAAAGTAGATGGAAGATAATTTTTATTCTTATCTCCACATCGGCACTGCCGCGGCATGATTACAATCGACTGAATTCAAAGGCGCCGGCGCGCCTTCTACGAATTGTTAATATGCCTTCATACTAGGTAGGGCCAAGAGGGCTGAGAGTTGATGACAACCTCCTGTACTTTCCTAACTCCCTGTCACACGTATAAATCTTTTCGACTTTCTTCGGCCCTATGACGTGCGGTGGAGGGAGGCCCAACAGCTGGAGACTGGATTACACACCTCCTATAGCTTTTTAACTTCCTGTTATACTTTTCTGAGTTTTTAAGCTAAAAGTAACGTAACGTTTTTGACTTATGTTCCATAGCCTAAACATGAAAATGTCAATAACTTTTTTAGTAACACCATCACCGCTGCCACTATGAAGTGTTAAAGATCGCTAAATTTATTAAAGCGGACCTAACGTAACGATTATAATAAAACGTCATACACATCGTCTAAAGTTATGTATAAGTATTAGCTTATCTATTGGCAATTGATTAGTTATGTATAAGTATAGTTAGCATCGTATACTTAGCAGTGTTATTATATCATTCATATTTAATGAAAAGCGTGTAAGGAACTTCGTTCCTACCGGGTATCCCGCGACACCACACGTATTTTTTTTAATTATGAAATTTTAATTTCATCTAGCGGCTGATATTTCTTGTTAAGTACCTCTATTTCTGCACCTCTAGAACTGATATGCAGGATTTGATTGTACAGTTTTAATCATCTGGGCATTTAGTCCAACGTAAATTTTAAGGTGAATTCATGTTAATATTGCTGTTCAGTCAAATTTAATGCATTTACGTACTTAAGTTGGCTTTAATCCTATCTTTTCAAATTTTCATTTAAAACGTAAATATATTACACTATATTACACAATGTCATCTAGATATCCTTTCAATTTAATTCTGTCTACTATTTGAATATATATCTATGTTGCCGGCAATTTAAACATAGTTCCGGTATCTTTTTATAGTTTCACAACCAAATAAATATAACAGAATAAAATTGTATACAAGTTTATAATCAAATTTCAAAACTTCGTTTTATTTTCATAACAAGATTGTCTGTTTCCTCCCTTGTATATGGATAAACATGTATATCGTGTCGTATAAAACGAAAATATAACTCCTCTAGTCTACCTTACCGAGTGGGATTTATGATTCGTGAATTATATTGTTCTGTTTAATTTCCCGACAATTTTCACCGTTTTTGAGTTCGGCGAAAATAAAATGATAAGAGTATTTTATTGTTAAACGAAAATTCACATTTTTTATGATTACTTTTGATATTTTAATCGGGAGAAATGGAGTGGAACTTGATTTATGTGATACCATCATTTGGCATTATGCTGAACACAAGCAAAATGTATATATTGCAAGCTTGAATATAAAGTATTTGTTTGTTTTATTCCAAGTAGAGTAAATCTTTAATATTTGAAGGCACGCCTTACCTACAAATGTACTGACAATAATATTTCCATCCTAGGATTCCCATTCATATAAACATTTTTATAATTTACAATTTTATAGAAAACTAGCCTTCATCCCGCGCTTCACCTAGGCTTATGCTTGGAATTAGTGGTAATGTTTCCCATTGCTTCTATACTGCATTATTTTTCAGGCCAATCCATTAAATTAAATGACTAAATAGTTTAGTTTCCAACACCTCCATAAAACTGATCAATAATACATTATGTATGATCCATTATACATTAATATACATAAAATATCCTGTGAATTGCTGTTTGAAGGCTATTTATTACATTTGAATTTTTTTTTTATTACTAATAATTAATTTTGAATCAAGTTCAAATTTAATCTTAAAAGATCTTAATTATGCGTTTAAAAAATATAAATATTTTCAATCTTTGCTTCAAAAGCTTTCTTATACATTTATAAAAGAAATAGAAAAAATAAAGTGCAGTAGGTTTTTAAAGGAGAGCAAAGGGTGGGAAGAGGTCATTCAATGCATACTAGTATAGCAACGATATGTGTAATGTAATTATTAAATTACAAGATTCTTTCAATGGGGCTTATGTGGCACATAGACCAGTAAATATTAATATTAGAATTGATAAAAGAAACATTTTGGTACCTCAATATAGGGCGGAGAACGGGGCTTCTAAATAGATTTCAAAATTCAAATTTTATTTTTTATAAAAACTGTGTATACAACTGAAGTTGCAGAAGAAGCTACAGACAATGTTTTATGTTTTGTGAAAATTTCTGTTGAAAGAACTGTTCAATTGCTGTCAAAAAATATTTAGATTCATTTTTTAGACATATGTTATTTTAATTTTCAAATCCCCTTGAGATTGCCATAACACATAATGTTAAATTAACCTCTACAACGCGGCTATTATTATCCAAACAGCCTCAATAACATTCCTTTGTCTAAATAACCATTAAGATAAATGGATGTAGTTTTGGACAAAGGAATATCATACTTCTGTTTTTATAAGGGAGTAACAGTCTAAAAAGATCATTCCGTCACCTTCGTCAGATTGTTACTGTCTTCTATTTTTTTAAAGGGGAGTAACAGTTTTAGAGTGACAGAAGTGCCGACTAAAGTAATTTTTGTTATGTACAATTTCGTCATATTTTTATTGTTAAGGAGGTAACATTGGAAACCCTTTTTTAAGCTGTTATTTTCGAGGTTTTTCTGTCAAAAAATTCCACAGGGTTGACTTGGTCAAGTTTTTAGGGGGGATGAATAAAAAATACCTCAACACACCGCTTTATTCTAGATTGAGGAAACAGTTTCATTTCAATGGGGTTGGCCAAGAGATTTATTACAATAATTAAAATAATGTAAAATACGTGATTGGAGTACTCCCACTAGGTAGCCTCTCCTCTCACGATACACCACGCTAATTAATCACTGTAATTGTTGGTTACTAATAGTAATCTTTTGCGAGTAACTTAAAAAAAAATTTTTTTTAAAAATTGCTGACGAAAAATTAAAGTTGTAAAATATATTTTCAAGTTTATATAATATTTTTTTCTCATTCCAGGCTTGTCCCCTGACCTTTTCAAAAAATGAGAATTCAGATTCTTCTCTCTATCTACCTTGTTTTAATCACATATATCGTTAAAATATATAGAAATGTAGAAAAAAGGGAAAGTTAATCTCTAAGATATAATCTATGTGTAGGGGTGTTAAAAAAGGGATTTTTTTTTTTTTGAAGAGGAAAAACGGACGCATTGAGACGAGTGATGACTGGAGAGAGGTAAAAGAGAATAGAGGTGGCAGAAAAAAAAAAGAATTGGGCGGAAAGGTGTAACCATGGCGGTAGGGATGTGCTGGCTACGGGCCATAGCACTGAATTAGCCCGATTCCATTATTTAGGGGGGCGGAGGGCTGTTTTGCTTGGTCAGCTTAGGATGGCAAATCTCCTGGAACTAATTTCACCTCTGGTCCTTCCCCTTTTTTTAGTAAGAGCATATAGGTTAGGGTAGTCACATCAACCCTATAAACGTCAATTCATACAATATCTCAAACCTCCCTTCCAGTTTACGCAAGGGGAGGAGGGACGAAAAAGATACGAAAAAATAATAAATATGTCTCAAAGGAAAAAAAGGTGTAGTTTATTTTATACTTTCTCCTGCGCGTATACTATATAATAAAAAGAAAGTATTTTGCGTTGACGCGAAATTCGATTTTGAGATTATAATTGGTTTGCACGTTTTCAAGTCCCCTTTGATTTGTGTTGTTGTCTATTATCTGTTCAGGCGGTAAACTACTGGATCGATTTCGATTAAATTTAACATATATATTAAGACAAATAATTCCCCGAGGTGAAAGGCAGAAATAATTTTTTCTACGTTTTTATTAGCTTGCTTTCTTGTTTGTTTGTTTGTCCAGTACAAATATTGCAATCGATTTTTAACTAACTTCCCGAGTAGCTAGACATTTGAAACTTTTAGAATAGCTCAAAACACGATGACAATGCATTATTTTAATACTTTTAGCCATCTTTCTGCGGAATTTAATTCGTTTTCAGAAAATTTTGCTGTATAGAAAGTTAGTTCGAAAAAAATCCGCAAGATATTTTATTTGTTTTAACATATCCAATATTTACAATCTTCATTTTGATGGGGTTTAAAATGAATGATTTATGACAGAAATTTAAAAACGTAGTATATAAAAAGTTATTTTTATCTTGTAATTATTAGCTTATTGTTTTGGAAGCGTAACCCCATAAAAATGCTAAAAAATCGTGGGAAAAAAAATTATTGGTCCATCAAATACAAATTTATAAATCTTTTCCCGGAAAAAATCATTAAGGACCAATTAAAATGAATTGGTTTTTTAAAAGGACGATTTGAAAAAGAATTGTAAATATTGATTTTTTCCATCAAAACAAAAATGCTTTTAAGGCTAATAATACATTTCAAACTATTTACATTTGTACGGTTAATATTGTAAACTGTATATTATCTCTAGAAGGGAGGAAAAGTTATGTTTTCAGTTTAATTTAGAGAGAGTAAAGTTAGACTTTTCTTGCCTTAACAAATAAATACAGGGCGAAAAGTAAAACAGGGGGGAAAAGAACGATTGCCAACTTAATTATTTTGTAAATTGGTTTCGATTCCCCGCTAGAAGAAGTTTTTTAGAAGTTATTTATATTGATACATTTTTATACAATGTTAAATAATAATTAAATGTACCTACGAAAACTAATAAATGGAAAACACTGGGATAAGTAATTATGAATTCGTATATGAGAAAGTTTGTCTAAGTTATCTCGGACCGTTTTTTTTTTTTGTTTGAGAACGTTTGAGTTTCTACTTTAGTAATAGTAAACCAATTAGAGGGTTAGGAGCATTTCAACGGACTAATGTAATCTCAAAGAGGACAATAGATGAATGGAGTGAGACAAACATTCAGTTCACTGTTTAGGGTAACTGAACAATCCTAAAATACAATGTCTGCTTTTATGAGGTCTCAGTGTTTAACCTTGTTTGGTCTAAGTTGGGGTTAAAGATAACACCCTTTCTGACAAGGAGAATGATTTATTAATAATCATGTTAGAAGAAGCAAGACTATACACAAGTTTTATGCATAAATTGTTTAAAGTGTCTCTATAAATATAAGTCATGAATATTCTTGCATAGTTGGGTCTATAAGGAATTAGACAGGCTCACGTTTAAACTATTCGTTAGATAAAACAAACAATATGTACTTATAACAGGTGAAAGTTGTGAAGGGATTATAGGTAAGGAAAAACTAAGAGTGTATAAGATACCATAACTAAAAAACGTCTGCCAAGTGGGTAGGCCAACAACAAAGTTTCTTCGTATCCATAACATGGTTGTATATAGATCATTCAATCTGTATTGTGTGTATTTTCTTGCATTCAACTGTAGTTAATCCCAACTACCTACAAATTTTGAGCGAAATCGGATCGTTAGACTGTGAGAAACTGATATAAGGAGGAATTTTACATTTGCGCATGCGCACGATAAAATTCATAGGGAACCATCTAGGGCCTAACTCGCGTAATTTCTAAAACATTTCATCAAAACCGGATGCAAATTGTGGACGTTATGGGGGGTTGGGTTTTTTTGCGGCAAGGATTCGTGGACACACAGACCAACCGACGGACACGAAGGTCTAAAATATTATACGACGACAGAAAGGTCAAAAAAGTAAATGGTTTGGATGAAAAATGGTTCACCTTTCAACAGTAAACAGAATCCTTCCGCTACCTTTAGTAGACTCGAAAAGGAAATACAATGTTACGCGAATTCAGGAGAAAACAAGAATCAATTTGATAAAATTATAACAAACTTTAAAAACCTAACAAAATTTAATCTTCAAATCAGTTTTAGCTGGAGAAATTTCTTTATTAATGTCTCATCTGTATGGCGATAGTTCTTGCGTTTATGTGATAATTGCTGTCATGTTAATAACTATCACATAATCCCAGTGTAATCAACTTAATAGTCACTGTCGCGTTTTCGGGTCTAATTCTAGTCATGTTTTATTTATATATAGATAATAAACTCGATTAAAATGTCTATTAAAACTTAGTAATTTAGTTAAACTGCACGTAATTTACTCTGTTGGTCTTGTATTTTTTGTATTATTTCTTAGCATCCCTTCGAAGGTTTAACCCAATTTACCTTTCTGTAATAACTCTAGTTGTAGCTCTATTTCCAGTGAAACTAATTTCCCTTAGTTTTAGTTAGTTAGAAGAGTTTCTAAATTGCAGTGTATTCAGCAGCCTTGATTCTTGGTTATTAAAATTGAGATGCGCCAATTAGGAGGGAGATGATTCAATTTAGAGGCGGGACGAACATGATTTTACACTGCTATTTTTCTTTCCTAGTATTGGAAGCATTGAGTATCATTCTGAAAAAGAAATCCGTTTCTGAAATTTAGGAAAATTTTAGTCTCGCGTCTTTCAATATTATTGTTAACCACTACTCGACCCATTTTTATAAAATTTAGATGGAAGGCCATAATTAGCACATTGTTGGTCCCATATTAATTTGAACCTTCTCCATAAATTGCTATCACTTCTGTATTCGCACTTTTTTTCCAATTAAGTCCTACATCATTAAAAGTCTTTCATCTGATTTTAAAGAAATGTTAATGGCTCTTATTAAAAGTAGCCCATTGTAATTTCACCTGTCCGCGCACATTTAATACTGAATACAAATATGTATGACCCTTCTGGGAATCGAAACTGGTCTAAGCAAACCAGACTTTCACATCTTTATGTGACCATTTGTCCAGTAATAGGATGTGAACATGCTTTGTGCCACACTATACTTGGCACAATTTTTTTCTTAGTATTATTAGGTTTTAATTAGGTCATAATTAGTATATTGTGACCATTCGCCCAGTTATAGGACGCGAAGATGCTTTGTGAACCACTACTTGGCACACTTTTTTTTCTTAGTATTATTCGGTTTTAATTAGGTCATAATTAGTACATTGTGGCCATTCTTCCAGTTATAGGACGCGAAGATGCTTTTTGCCATTGTGCCCCACTACTTGGCAGACTTTGTTTCTTAGTATTATTCGGTTTTAATTAAGTCATAATTAGTACATTGTTGGTCCCACATTAATTTTAACCTACTTTACCTTCATTTTAACCAACCTGCTTCCTTCCACAGGCTCATAATTTTGTTTTTATTAACAACTCTATCTTATTTAAAGTACTCATCTGATTATACGATTGTTAATCCATTTTGATGGTTTGTTAAAAGCAGCCCACAGATGGTACCATAATATCAAAATTAACCGTTTGCGCACGTTTAATATTGAATAAAATTACAAGATAAAAAGAACTTTTTATATACTACGTTTTTTAATTTTCTGTTGAATCATATGTAATGTTGATAATATAATTGGCATTGTTATAATATAATAATGTTAGTGAAAAAAATAGTTCCGAATTTATTTACTTCACATAAATGACAACTATCTAGAGAGCTGATCTTAAACCTATTAAGGACAAATCATTGTAGAACGGATCTCGCCAACACCGAATCTAAACCGTGCCATAGATATGGCACGGTATATAGCCATAGATATGCCCCCGTGTGGGGACAGTAAGAGAAGAAAAAGGAAAAAGTGTACAAGTAAAGAAGTACAGATGCAGAAAAATTAAACCGATACCTAGGACACGAGTTTAAACAAACCTGGTTGTCACACTCAATTAATTTATTTCTATGTTTACTTTTCCTTTTTCGCTGTCATTCAATGTTAATATCTTAATAAAAAATCACAAATTTGAAACCCGTCAAAATGATGATGAAGATTGTAAATATTGGACATGTCAAAACAAATAAAATAACTTGCAGATTTTTTCCAAACTATCTTTCCATACGAATTGAATTCTGCTGAAAGATGGCTAAAAGTATTAAAATATTGCATTGTCGTCGTGTTCTGAGCTATTCTAAAAGTTTCAAATGTCAAGCTACTCGGGAAGTTAGTTAAAAATTGCAAGATTTGTACTGGACAAACAAACAAAAAAGCAAGCTAATAAAAACGTAGTAAAAAATAAGTGCCATCCTACTGAGAATCGAAACCGATCCTAATCTCATTCGTCCAATAATAGGATATGAGGAAGCTATGTGCCACACAAATTGAAGAATATTATTTTAAGTGATTTTCTTTAGGCACGGTAGAGTAAATTGGCTTGGATAAATCGAAATCGTGTAACGAAGAATGTGTTTCGGGATTCGTCTAAGTTATAAATCTTTCACATGGACGAGTCTCGATCCACCGACCTCTCATTCAGCAGGCATGAGCGCTAACCATCGCCACCCCAGAGGTAGATGATTTTTCAATTCAAAGAATTGGTATATATAAGCGTAATATTGTATACATTATAATAATATAATATATATAATGTTGTTTTTTCATTATTCGCTAAAATGTTATGAAAATATTATATTTTTAACCATTTCTTAATCCTGAAATTATAAAATTTTTAACAAATACAAAGAGAGCAATGCATAAATTAACTGTTTCTAGAATTTAAGTTTTTTCATTTCTATTGCGTGAGAGTCTCAGACAATTTTTTTTACTTTTATTCTTACCATTATATTATTACTTAATTTTTCATTTTATAATATACATTGTACATAATTATATATAGAACATATTATACCGTGATTACTTGGTAACTACGCAAGAGAAAATAATACGAACCAGGTAATTTTATTATTTTTAAAACATTAAAGAAAAACAAGTAAAACCGCTGTAAAACGAGATTATTATAATACATATTACTTTTTTCTTGTCTGTTAAAATTGTTTCTTGCCTGAATATGACATGATTGAAGAAAAAGACTTTTCTGAAGAGTACAAAGGAGTAAGATAATTTATAAGAGTTTTACCCCTTGGGTTCTCTTGAGCGTCTTCTCATTTAGGAGTGTTTAATCAAAGGAAGATCCGGGTCTCCAAGAATGTCATCTTAAAGTGAATAAATCAAGAGAGAAAAGTCCGCGCCCGCGTTCTCTTTTATACTTCCCGCTTTTCTTTTCAGCTCGCTGCATCAACTTTTAACCTTTTTTTGTCTTCTCCTTTTATTTTCTATCTTCCTTTTGTAAATAAAATTATGTTTTAAGGATAAAAGTTTAATTACGTTTAATGTGATTTGTTTTTGTTTTTTTAAAAATTTTGTATAAATTAAACACTTTGTATAAAGCATAAAATAGAACTTAAACAAACCCTGAAATAATAAAATTAAAATATTTTATTTCTTTTTTTTTCCTTTTTTAATTACAAATGTTGTTTTAAAAAAGGGTGTTTAGAAATTAGATTTTTTTAAAAGAATTAATATTTGACGTTAACAAAACAAAATTTAACATTAGAGTTTAGTTTTTGATAATGAATAATTTTTTTAAATAGTTAAAATTAATTTCTCGGAAGGAATTTAGATTTTTCTCCTGGTACAGTGTTGTAACAACTAGTGCAGTTACTATCACTCAAAAAGCAATATTTTGTCCGTCTATTATTAAAATATACTTATTTTTTTATTTCATGGAAAAACATTGAATCATGGATATGTTTTTGGAATATCGAAATTTCGGCGCTTCTTTAAATTGTTACTCCTCTTATAAAAAAAAAACAGAGGGGAGTAACAATCAAAAGATGGTGTACGGAATGTTCTTCTTTAGACTGTTTCTCCCCTTATCAAAACAGAAGTGGGAAATTCCTTTGTCCCAAAGTACATTGGAATAAACATCCCTTCTTCTTAATAGTTATTTAGTCAGTCATTTTTATTCTAAAACAACATAGGGGAGTAACAATCTAAAGAAGTACCGGAATTTCCGGAGAAATTCAGTATACAGTTGTTAAATTGATATAGTAGATGGATCTTAAGGTGTGAAATGATAAAAAATTCATCCATTTTGATTACCATTTGGTCCACTAGGAGCTCTGATATCATTTTGTATAAAATTTAGAAAGTATAGTTCTATCGGCGAACTATATAATATAGTACTACAATGAATACAAGTAAAAACCAATCTACCTCCTATTATATTCTAACTTCAGGCACGATGTTTAAAAACGTCACATTTTTCATGTTAAAACCTCAATAACATTTAATACAGACTAACACATAGTCAAGAATTTTGCTTCCGAGTTTACCGAAGGTAACGGAAGCTATGTGATCGTGCCGAAGAACGAAAATATTTTATGTCTCCGATTTAAAAAATTCCAAGACAAAAATCCGTCTGAAACGGAAACATTTTTGGTTCCGTGTCTGTGTCTGTTAGTTTGTCGCTCAATTTTTGCGAACCAACATATCTTAAAAACAACACGTCCCAACGACCCCAATGAGCCCATTGTTTGTCCCAGATAAGTTTAAACCTTCTACTCCCATTTGTTTTATTTCTACATGCGCACAAACATACATTTACTCCTACATCATAAAAAATGCTCATCCGATTTTTATGAAATTTGGATGGTTGGTCGAAAGTAGACCGCTGATAGCACCAGATTAATTTCAACCGTATAGACGCTCTTTATCTTTTGCTAAATTGATACTTTAATAAATGTACAAAATCCAAAACAATTTTGACATATTTAAAAAAACGGGGTAACAATGAAATATATTAGACACTAATAGCTTGTAAAAGCATAAAATTCAATAAAGTACGTGATAGGATAGGAGGAAGCTTGTGCCACACAAATTGGCAGTCTATTTTCTTAACTCTCCGAATACAAAAATTCCTAGTTATGTATCCGTTTCAGACATCAGAGAACATTTTTGGTGACGTGTCTGACGTCGGTCGTTTTTTTAAAAAACTTATCTGAACTTAAATTTTTTTTTTTTAAATGTAGATGGTTTATTCGATGATTGGGCCCGAGGAAGCTATTTTCCTTCCAAATTGGCAGACTTTTTCTTTAAGTGTCTCTATGCAATATATAGTCTAGAATTGAATTAGGAAACGTTATTGCAATAGTTCGTGAGTTAAACCAGCAGTTCAATCTAAAATAAAACCGTATTAGACCATTAAATGTTTTAACATTCTATAAATAATTTTTTCTTTCTTTTTTTTGAAACCTTCTTTTATAAGCAAACTTTGTACTTTCCACTTTCTCCTACTTTCATTTTAAGTGTTGTTTTTAAAACTAACCCTTCCCCTTTTTGCCCTTTTTCGTATTACACCCTCTAAATACTCGTAAAAACTTAAAACATCAAGAGTTTAAGGAGCTTAAAAATTGTCCTCGTATAAAATACTTGGGAAATTTCTGTTAAGTCAAAGTTTAGATTGATCAACGTCATAGACTGATTTTTTTTACCCTCCTTCGTTTTTAAAGTAGCTCAAACGTATAAAAAGACATTTTACGATATTCTCTTTTCTCTTACTCTCCTAATGTCTTTGAGTCAAGTGTGACAATCATTTCCATACGGATAAAATTCTGTCAGGTGACTTGAATATCTATGAAAGTCAGTCTTTTACCATTTTATTGTTGTCACTTTCCTTTCTTTTATTTGATAGCATACATTTCTTTCTAACTTTTTTTCTTGAATCTTTTTACATACCATAAAAAAAGTATACAAATTAAAGTGTAGAACTTATTATTAGAAATATTTGTTAATTTTTAGATTTAAATGCAATAGAAATACTTTTCTTTCTCTCTAATCCTATGTTTATGCATAGGGTAGTTTTAATTTATTGATTTTATTTTAAACAATTTTTTTTTTTATACTAGTTATTTTATTTTCTATATTATTATAGTTTTCGTGGTTAATTTTATTATTATACAACATTTTATCCATTTTTTCGTAAAAATTACTCGTCTCCGACCAGGAATGAAACCCTATCTCTCACCATCCGTGTTTATTGCTATTTTCTGAGGAACTAGTTTTTTCCCGGGAAAACGGGTTTTTTCCCGGGAAAACTTATATGGTTAAATTCGTAATTAAATAAATTTTAGGATTTATTAATAAAAATTGTCGCAGTATATTTGGAAACATACATTTTTTTACCCATTTCTTCAAACTTTTGGGGAGTATTGTCAAATTAAGGGCTAAAATTAATTTCTAGATTTCATTTTGGCTTATAATTTTTTTTAAACCTGTATGCAACATTTCATTAAAATTGGCTCAGTGGTTAGCTAAAATAGCTCGGAAATTTTCTAAATTTGTATATTATTAAAATGTTGTCAATATATCATTCCAGATATTTGAATTTATTTAAGTCAATAAAACTTTTTGTTATAAAAATCTAAACTTTGTAGTCTAAATTATGGCCTGAGGTTTGAAGTCAAAACTTCTAAACTATTGATAGTGGAATTGTGGCCTTTCAAGCTGTATGTAATATGATGAAAAACAGCCAAATATAACTCGTACTAAGTATTTCATTTAAGATTACATAATTACTAGGTTCAGCGTTTTCCATTCATTAGTTATTTCGAGTTTTCTTATTTAAACTTAAATAATATTAAAACATTTTAACAAAATTTACCATTGAAAATAACTTATTCTTAAGAACTTCTCTCTGTCAGAAAATCGAATCCCACCTTTACCCTTTGCGTTTATTAGCTATATTTTTCTTTAGAAATTAGGTTTTTTCACAGGAAAACTACTTTATGCTTAGATTTGTATTTAAATGGACTAAATTTAAGAATTTTTGTAAATCAAAATCGTCAGAACCGTTTTCGAGAAAAAATGTTTCACGTTTTTTGGAACGAAGTTCCTTATGGCACGTCACACAACGTCTGGAGCCCGGGAGTGAATCCGAAAAAAACGTCCCTCACAAAACCAACCATCAAGAAATCGACCGATGACGATAACTTGAGTAAATGATGACCGATTTAGTGGACATTTAGAACACATGTTCATTTACCAATTCCTAGGACGAGTTCGTTGCCACCCAAGTGTTCACGCGCGCGCAACGCTTTTACATTTAAACTTTAAATGTAAAATTTGAATTTTACGACGGGAAAAAATGTTTACTTCATCTATTCAATGAGACGAACAAGTTTTTAATAAATTGTTTTAGTAAAACCAACAATGACACCAACATCAACTCATCATGATTAAATATTTTTTATATTTCATACATATTTATTGAAAGACGCTCACTTCAATGATAAAAAAGAACAAAAAACTTTTCTATTATTTTTAACTCCGCTTAGTAAAAATAGTTTACTTTTAATGTTGCCCCTTTTTTAACTCCGCCATGTATAAGTAGTTAGCATCGTATACTTAGCAGTGTGATTTTTTAATTTATATTTAATAAACAGCGTAAGGAACTTCGTTCCTACCGGGCATCCCGCGACACCACCACACGTATTTTATATTTTTAAAGATTTTTTTTTGGGGGGCATCGCTCCTTAATTTAGAGCTAAAATGAATTTATTCTTCCATTAATTTCTCTTTGGAGTGTGATTTCTTTTTAACATTAATGCCAAATTTAATCGAATTTGGCCCAGTAGTTTTGACTCTACGTGTCTGCACGTTATGCAATTATAATTCTCTCTATGCATATTTATTATAACTCTGTATTTTCTGTTTTATGCAGACAAACAGAGAATTGACTTGATATTATCAAATCGTGTTTATTTCTATGCCTCCTCCATGCTAATAAGAGTTGAAAAAAAGAGTCTTAATAGAATCATGAATTAAAATAAACGAGATATTATTAAGTATGATTTCGTTATGTTTGGGAAAGAGGAAATATTAAGTAAATCCTTTGGCCATACTGGAGAGCGAGGGAAAAGATTTTAAAATGCCGCCCTTTTAAATAAATATTAACATAATAGCCTTAGCTCATGGAAATTATAGCTTATAATTTTCTAATTCTAATGTATTCCATTATAAACGTATTATTTGTTAGTTTCTCTTTATCATTTAGTGCTTTGCTGAAAATCAGGAAATTATGAAGTTTAGAATTAATTTACATAAGAGTTAGTTATGTTATTCAACTTATAGTTTTGGATATTAAACCCTTAGCAGTATCCTTATTTTGTATAGTTGAGTGGTGGAATCAAATATTATATAACTATTACTTTTTTTAGGTTTCTGTACAAAGTACGAAAAAGAAACCTTTTATAACGGCTCTGTGTGTCTGTTTGTCCGTCCGTTGACTTGTTTCATTTCATTAATTACTATAGCTAGGAACATGAAATTCGGCACACAGGTGCATCTCGGCATTTTTGACAACTGTACTCTTTTTGGAGTACAGTTGAGGAGAATATTTTCAAGATGGCGGCCAATATGGCGGGCGACTAAAAAAAAAAAGTTTTTAGTCACCATGACATGTTATACATCAATTTAAAGGTCTAGAAGTGTAGAAAAAGAATATGCAACTATTAAAATTGTACACTTAATAGTTTTAACTTAATCGTACAGAAACTGGCGATTATCGTCTCACGTACTTACGTGAAGCGCGCCTTACTTGTTATGTAACTAGTAAATTCAAGAAAAGATTAGTTTTTCTTCATATTTGTTTTATTATCGTATTATAATTAAACGAGGGTAGTGAGTTCTTCATTTTAGAGACTTGTGCTTTGAAAAGTTTGTCTGTTTGTTTGTCTTTCTATAACTGGCGATAAAAACTATACAGTTGTCACGAATGCTGAGATACATATGTGTCTGAGTGCCGAATTTAGTTCAAATCGATCAATTTTTTCGTTTTGTCGTTAGACAAATAAACAAACACACAAACTTTTTCAAAGCCCAAGTCTCTAAAATAAAGAACTCACAACGCTTTTTCAAATAGTTTTTAAAAAATGATTAATGTTTAGAATTCTAAACAAATATAACTTATAAATATGTTAATGTTATTTACAGAAGTAATATGTTCGTATTTGTTCTACAAATGAAATTGTTTGCCTTCGAGAATATTAGCCAATTTATTTTATATGTATGTCGAGAAAAGTTTAAACCTTTTCCCCCTATTTTCTATTGCCAAAAAATGAATACACTCGTAGTTGGAAAATAAAGTATGGAAAAAAAGAAACCGTAGACAAAATCTGAAATATAAAGAGAGGAGCTGTTGTTTATCCAAGCGGACGCCAAGTTCTAGAAGCCAATGTATATAAGCTCTTTGGATTCGGAGTCTGTTTCCATATTATATATACATGCAAGTAAAGTCGTGTAATATGGCCGACCTAGTATGTAAACAAGTTCTACTGGAGTACCTGTATTTACCTTTCAGGACAGATATCCTTTAGAAACCGCACTGTACTCAAAACTCTTCTAGATTTTGCCCCCCTTCTACTAACAGTAACTGAACCCCACCCCTATGTAGTTTTCCAAATAACGCGTCATAAAATGTTTAGCCATATTTCTCCTGCTCGGTAAACAACATTGCGCTTTTCCCTCAGCTTCTACCTGCTTTTTTTTGGCATTAACTACGCTTTATTTAAATTATACTTTTCATTTAATTCAACGTCAATTGTAATAAATTCACCATTATTTTATAATCCTTCCCAAGATTTCACATTTAATTAAGGTTTTTAACGTGGATTTCAAAAGCATACACAATTAAATGAGATAAAATTAAATTTTAAATGTATAAATAATCTCTATTTAATTTAAATATTCTCATATAGATTGTTTTAACTTCTCACTGCTATAAAAGTAAATTAAATTAATTAGTGTTAATGCATTTTTTTTAACATTCTAATTAGGAGCTTTATATGTCAATCCTATATATTTTTTTAATGTACATTTGTAAAGTTCTTAAACTTTTAAATTTGTAATCATTTGAGTTAATTTTATTGTATAAAACTCAAAGAACAGAAATGGTGTGATTTATTGTAAAAAAAAAAATTCAGTCGATAATGATTAATACAGGTTTGTTTTGACCACTTAAGTTAGTCATTAATTCGTAATTGTTACTGCTAAAATATACCTACCAATAATGTCTATTTAAGGAACATTGAATGAACAACTACATAACGTCAATACGTATAATCGAATACACAAAGATCATATCTGAAAAATAATATAAGTAAGAGGGGGTAGGTAGGTAGTATAGCTTAGTATTCTTATTGTCTGCGCAACTATTAGCATTTTCACCCTGGAGAATCCGGTTCTACTGATCATTGTTAAAATTTGATGGTTATTTTTGGTGTGATTATTTTTCTTACTGTTATTTGCTAGAATTTGTTATTGAAATTGAAGTTATTTACTTGAGGAAGTATTTGTGATGATTGTGTTTCCTATTGGGCACTTTTATAGAAAAGGGCCCCCCTTTTCTTTTTAATCTAATACACTTTCTTACAACTTAATACACTTTTTTTTTAATATAAATGTGTGATGTTCCTTTGTCCCAAAGCATAATGGACTGAATATCCCTTTGTCTTAATAGGTAGTTAGACTAAGGGATATAAACTCTTTTGTATAACAAACAAAAAGGGGGCCCTTTTCTATAAAAGTACCTCCTATTGCACACTGAGAGGAACATAAATGGAACCGCCGTAACACTAGAATGCCCAAGAAATCAGAATTACTTTAAAGACGGCCACCGGTCATTTTGACCGCAGTATTTCTCTGTCTAATTTTAAATAATTTGTACATAGTTTAAACTTGTTTTATGCTTAATTAGCATTTTTCATTGAGGAGAAATAGGGAAATGATTATATAATATTAAATAAGTCAAATAATTGTGTGAAACCATCAATAATATTTTAGTGTTCTCTTACTCAGAGTTTACTCAGTTACTCGTAGTGTTGTCTTTGTTTTTACTGGTCTTCCTCTCTTCCTGCTAGTCCCAGGACCCAAAGTCAATTCTTCATCGCATGAAACTGATTAGGAAAGTGAAGGATCTGAAAATTCTTCTTCATTAGGTAAATTATGCTTTGGCAGAAGTTCTTCACAACGAATTATTTCATTTCCTTGACGAATCTCTCTCTCATTTTCACTTACACATTCCTCTCCGGACTTATTTGTGCCCAATTCTTGAAGAATTTCTTCGGATTATCCATAATGATAGGTCAGGAAACACTAAAAGAACTGTTATAGGCTCTGACCAGAGGAGAACTGAGAAACCTTTCTCACAGAGATGGACAGTAAAACAGAAACCATTTATTTACAGTTTATCAGTAAACCACAAAACTAATGATAAGAAAACCACCTCACCTGCTTGTCACTCAAACTATCTGCCATCCTAAACAAAGCTGTAGCATTATTTAGTTATTTCGTCTTCAAAGGAATACAGAAATGTTTATTTTTAGTAGCGGTCATTGACCGTATTCCGTCTTTAAAGGTATATGGTGTAAATTATATACAAATAAAGATAATATTTTGAAAATTTCGGTATTGTAAAATCTTGCTAAAACAAGTAAAGGGCATAAATATAACCTATTTTTCTTTTGAAATATTTAAAGAAATTATTTTTTTTGGGGGGGGGGGGGGGGGGGTAAACACTTTTTGGATTCTTCCTTTCAGTTACACGGCTATATCTACAAGTGTACAAAATTTCAATTTTCTGGCTATTTTGGAAGTGGCTTATAATTTTGGTGATAAGTGAGTGAATTAGTAGCAAAAATGCAAACTTTTAAACTCTCCCCTGTTGTAAAGGCTAAATATTAAGGGCTAAATTTTTACAGTGTTCCAAGCTTATTATAGACCTAATCTATGTTTCAAAAGTCCCATTGTAAGAGGAAGCAGAGATTTAAGGGTGAGAAAAATCGGGTGAATTGGTTCAAGTAAAGATACATACTGCATGCTTACTGGAACTTGGTCTCACTGCCGTGCGCTTAGATAAAATGCATCTTGACGCCGGAATCGTTGAAAATCGATTTACTGATCTCTGCGTTTACACCGCAATGCTACCTGGATTGCCACAAATTTATACTTTCTTAATAAATCATCTATAAAGTTGGAATTTTTCTTTTCAACCTACCCTCTTCTAATAAATGTGTCTTTTCTTCAAACGTGATGATAAATGTGTCAGTTTAGAACCCTTTTAATAATTTAAAAATTAAGGTATTTCTTCTCCTTTTGCTCAAAATTTAACTAATGATTTTTTAACAGATAATATTTACTTATCTGTTTGTAGTAGGTTAAAGAATTAGAACTTTCCCAACTACATTCTCACCCTTTTTAAAGTCTTATTCATTAAAAAATTGGGAGAGCTTTCATCTCCCTATCAAATATTGACATTTTCTCAAATCTAATTTTTTTTTCGAATCTAACTTTTTCTCTTGTTGAGTTCGAGTTAGTTCGGTGCTTGAGAAAGGCCCCAGGGATGGTTGATTCTCATTCACCGAGTTCGACAAGCCTTTAGTTTTTTTTACATTGTTAACCTCTACTTTATATATTTTTTTTTTAAAACTCAACCAAACGAGATTTTGTGAGAGAAAATAAACTTATTTCTCCTATGGGGTAAATGTTAGAGTTTTTTATTTATTTATTTTTAGAAAGTAAGTTAAAGCAAGTTCTGTAGCTCAGTTTTTCCGCTCGGTTCCTTTAAAGTCTGTGCTTTTTTTTCCTTAAGGAATTTCCTGTGCAGGTATTAACAAGTCAGGTATGCTTGAGGCGTAGTTTCTAGCTGAGTTCTTTAGGATTTTTTTTTTTTAAGTTAAGAGTCCTCACTAAACCTTCTTTCACTTCTAGTTCTGAAGTTTGGTTTCTTAGTACATGCTCTTATTTCCTCTCATTTATTTTTTTCCCTCTGTCTTTAAAGTTTTTCCAAACTATTTATCTCTTTAACACAGCTTTTACCTATATATATAAAACATATAACACGCAAACCCACAGATAATATTATATATTGCAAGGTCCACTTTCTGGGGGTCGAATTAAACTAATAAATGTTGAGAATCTTACCTCCCTAAGGCCATTCCCGGTCTTATGACTAACTCCAAATAAATTGAGCAATGAGCATTTAGGGTCGGGGTTGCTAAAATTAAGCCTTTGCCTTCTTAAACCTTGCTTTCGGCCTGATGCGAGAAATGAAATTTAATAGAATTGTAAAAAATATACTTATTAGTAATAAGTATATTACTATATGTAAAGGAATGTGAAGACACAATAAAAGACTTATTAATTTTTAAGCTCTTTTGTTTTAATTTGAAATAATTTTCCTCAATTTTTAAACTAAATTTATATGAATCTTTTAGACCAGATTAACCTATTCTATATATGACATATACTTTTTAAATTGAAACTTATCTAGCTGTCTTCTTAGCGGTGGGTGAACCCTTGAAGTACAGACGGGTTCGGATGAAAGGTAAAATTTCGTCTCAGCGTGGTCGACTTCCACTCGATAAAGATCCTTCAATGCATAGGCGTCTCTCCATGCATGTCAAAATAGTTTTGATTTTTTACATGTATTAAAGTATCGATTTAGAAAAATTTAAAGAACTCAAACAGTTGAAATTAATCTGGGGCTATCTGCAGGCTACTTTCGACGTATCATCAAAATTTCATAAAAATCAGTTCAGTACTTTTGAAGATGTAGGTGTAAATAAATGTATGTTTGTGCGCATGTGGAAGGAAATAAATGGGCGAATAAGGTTAAATATATGGGACCATCAATGGACCAATTATGACCTACCATCCTAATTTTTTAATAAAATCGGATGAGTAGTTTTTATATTATGTTGGTTTGAGTGAAAAATTGAGTGACAGACTGACAGACAGATACGGAACCAAAAATATTCCCTGTTTTTTTAAACGAATTTCTATCCTAATAATTTTTCGTTCTTCAGAACGATCACATAGCTTCCGTTACCTTCGGTAGGTTAGAAGTAATATAAGTATAATAACAACATACTGTGCTAAATGTGCTAAGTTATTAAATTCGTATTTATTACATATTTTACAACTTTTTTCATCAAAATTTTCGACTTTTTTTTGGACTCAAGGGACCTTAAAACGTTTATCCATAAAAATAGAATTTTCGCTCTTTCACTATACTTTTTCTCAATATATAAGAAAATAAAAATAGAACAGGAATAAATATATCATACAATTAACTACGTTTTTTATGGTTTCAGAATATTGTTAGAATAATAACCTAGCTTAAGAATTAACAACATTGACTATTCAAAACAAAAGCTGATCTGAAAGAAAATATATTTCCATTAAAAGATATTTTTCTTGTTTTAATACATTGTTTGTATTTCCCTTATGAAAGTAAGTCCAGGACATAGGAAAAGAAAGGTTTATACAGCCTAGAAGCTTAGAATGTAGAATAAAAAGGAAAACTCTAAAGGTTATGTTATTCTTGTTCTTATTTTACAATGCTTGTAAAAACCTTTAGGTTGTCTCCTATATAATATAAACTTTGCACCGAACAAACAAGTAAAAACTTCAATAATTCAACCATATTTTGAATGTATAAATAACACACCTATCCCATATATTATAATAAACTTTCAAGATTTTTTTTTTTAAAATAAAAATTAATGTGATATAAACCAATTAAAATTATTTTTAAACAGTTAACTGAGTTTACGTTAGTTATTATCAACCGATATACCCAAACATAAAGTTTTTTAAGTACATAAAAGGACACTTTGCTTTGAACTCGATTGAAAAAATACAACATTGGTAATCACAATCTGTTTCAGTAGATTATCTGTTATTGGAGATACAACATTGGTAATCACAATCTGTTTAAGTAGATTATCTGTTATTGGAGATACAACATTGGTAATCACAATCTGTTTAAGTAGATTATCTGTTATTGGAGATACAACATTGGTAATCACAATCTGTTTAAGTAGATTATCTGTTATTGGAGATACAACATTGGTAATCACAATCTGTTTAAGTAGATCATCTGTTATTGGTAGATTATCTGTTGCCGCGGGTGTGTTTTAAGTTTGAGATGCAATTCTGTTTATCCTTAGTGTTTATTTACACTAAGGAGCTTAGACTTTCTCACTAAGCCCTTTACTCATCGCCTTTATCTTTTAGAGTACTTTTTATTACTTCGTGGTTTTATTTTTTTCTGTGGAAATCGTTCAACTTAACTGGTATTCTTTTTACCTTAATCTAAAGCTATTTTTTTAGTTCAATCAGTTTTTCTCATATTTGGACAATGGGACTTACTTAAGTTTTAATCTATGATCCTGTTTTTAAATATGACCCTAAGTCGTCACCTAATTTATGTCCTTTAGCGCATAAGTAGAGGCTTAGGGCCTAACGATTATCCCTTCAGTCTTTAAAGCTGAGATCTGTACAATCCTAATTTGCAGTCAGGAGATTCTGAGTAAGAAAGAGTGAGGAAAACAGATTTACATTTGCTCTGACAGTCCGGTGGTTTTAAAGTATTTGTCATTCCGAAATGTACTTCTCAACTAGTAACAGATGCAAGCGATTTCTTAACGATCTGACAAGAAAAAAAAACTACCCACTTAATATGGGTCTCAGGACATAATATGATTTAGGGAATGATTGGCCAGGCTGGGTTCCAGTGTAATTCCTAGGTTTATCTTGCTGCATTGTGAAAACTGGTTAAAAAAGTTTTTGATAAGAAATTTTCAAAGACCCTGGGAAATTGCTTCCAAAATGAGACAGTCTAAACTGTTTATTTCAGGACCCTCTCATAAAGTTACTATGACAATATTGGCCCTTAACAGGGGCACTTGTTATTTTATGACTGGATTTATAACCGGTCATTGTTGCCTCAACAGACACTTGCGGCTGCTTTGAAAGTCCTACCTGTTGGCTGTGTGGAGAGGAAGATGAGAAAACCAAACCAACTCATCTACCAAGCTGCTGCTCAGCGCAGGCACTTCTTAGACGGCAAACCTTTGGATTGTCAGTAGTTCCCTAAGAAGAGTTCAAGGGACTGCCTCTGAACAGACTGCTGGCTTTTTGTGAGTCTGTCAGTCTGCTCAGAGTGTATAAAAGGATTAGGGAGAGAATTATTTATCTAACCCGGGTTTGCTCAATGGACCTACCTAAGTAGTCCGTACTAGTATTATAAAAAAAATATTGTTCTTCAACTTAGTTTATCTTTAGCCTCAATCTTCCCTTGTGCACATGTACTGTTTACGAAGCTCTATTTCAGCAGTTATCTTGGGTCTTCCTCTCCTCCAGCTCCTGAAGATGTGGCCAATCCAACGCCATTTCCTTTTCCTTATATTCTATTCTTCAGGCTGTTGATTTATTGCCACCCTCTTTACTTAATATTGGGCAAAAATGTTTAGTTTACGAATGATAGTGTAAGGCCAGTCGCCATACACCTGAATAAGGGGGGGGGGGGTACCTTAGAAAAATTTCGAATTTAACGAAACTTTGGGATGTTGTTAGTGGGTGTCCTAAAATAAACCGTTTTTGAAATATTTCGAAAAACTGAAAGAAGTGCAATAATTTTGTGATTTTTGACCTCCCAAGAAGTTAGCACAAGGTTTTTTTGTTCGGAGAATTGGGTGTAGCACTACTGGACACCCACTAACAACATACCAAAGTTTCGTTAAATTCGGAATTTTTTCAAGGTCCAAAGTACATGGCGACTGGACTATGTCGATCTATCACGAAAACGTTGGCAAAATTATATTTAAAAAGTCTATTCATTCATGAGTTTCAACATTGTAGCGCTGATTGTTGCCCAAACGCAAGACTCAAGTCTTCCATTCTCAATGTTTTTTCCCTCCCCTACTTAATGTTTTTTAATTCTTATTTAAATCAATTTGCTTAATTTCTAAGCTTAAATTTGTTTATTTTTAACTTCATTTTATGCAGTGGCTGCACAAAGGCATTTTAATAATTCAAGTTATTATGTATTTTGGTCTTTGGAACCCACGTTTATAATCCTTCATGAGGATTACAATTCATTGCCACCGAGAAGTAATCCAATTGTATCTTCTACTATCCAATGAAAGGGAACAGACAAAGCCCTTAATATTTTAATAATTAACCTGGTTCGTTAGTTTAAAGGATTATATTATGTTTATTCAATAAGTTCGAGGATAGAATTTACAGTTGAGAAGTTTTAGTGATCAATTTTAGTTTAATATTATTGGTGGTGCTAAGGGGTATATCGAGTGTTCATAGGGTCAGATGCTTGCCTTGTATTGTGTATATTTGACATTATTGTTCTATTAGATAGTGATGAATCTATTGTTCCATGTTAGCCTTCAGCTGCACGCTTCATCAAGTGGACTTGACTCCTAAACTTTACCTTATGAGTGTATAGAACCAGTACATGGCATATCTCCTCATATAACTATAAATTGTAGTCATATTTAGCACAAGTCTTCGTACTACCAGTTGTTTATTAAATGAAGTTATTATCCTTTTACAAATAAGTCGTCGCGTTAGATTGAATTTCTTAGTTCCATTTATTATAAATTTGTATGTTTTGTTCCCTAACACATATTTAACAAATTGAGTAACATACTTGTATAATGTTCGCGACAACAATTACAGTTAACTTTAAATAAATTAAATATGACGAAGAGAAGTCACAATACCTTGTTATTATATTGTTATTTTCATTATATTGTTTCTATTGTTAAATAGCGATGAAAAATGCCCTTCATGTGTAACAAGATCTGTTATCGATATTAGAATTCACCTTTCAGACAATATAATGTACTTAAAAAACTTGTAGGTATATTATAGCAAATAAAAAATAGTCTTCCAATTTATGTAGCACATATATTATCCTCTCTACCTTTAATTGGACGAATGGTCACATGAGATTTGGGTCTGTTTCGATTCCCAGTGGGGTAACACTTAATTTTAAGCAGTATTTCATTTTTGCTGAGGGTTAAAATGAATATGGGACCATCAGAGGGCTCTTTTTAAATATATAGGTGCTAATAAATAATAGTTTGTGTGCATGCAGACGAAAATGTAATGGGTATTAATGGTTGAAATTAATATGGGACTAGCAATGGACTAATTTTGACCTATGATCTAAATTCCATTAAAATTGGACAGGTAGTTTTTAAGGAGGTAGTTCGCAAAAAAAAAATTTCAACCACTGGTTGACAACAGAAAGAAAAGACCTACAATGTTTTCCTGCCTAACAATGTTTCCCTAGTATTTGAAACGGATTTCAGTCTAGAAATTTTTCAATTCGGAAACATGAAAATATTTGGTTTTTTAGAATGATCACAGTGCTTTCGCTGCCTTCATTAAGCTTGGAAGCAAAAATTACTTTTATTGGGGGGGGGGGGAGGGGGGTAATTATATACTGTATATAAATCGAGTTTAAAATAAAATGAGAGGGCAAAATGGGGGGGGGGGGGGTGTTAGATGGGTTTTTAAAATGAAGTGTAAACTAACAAGAGGAGAGGGGAAACGTGTTAACCAATATTTGTCCAACGGGAGTTCTGAAGGGAAGGGGGGGAGGGTGTGTAAACTTGCGGTATATTGTTTCCACCCGATATTACTGAAATACATTTCGACCTCCCCAAAAAACCATCTACACAATCAATAACTATGTCTTTTGTTCACGTTTTATTTATTTATTTTTTTTTTTTTTCATAACCATTTTCGTCCTTTTTTCATATGAGACATCTCCATCTAGTTCGGTTATTTTATGTATTCCCTTACTTCTTTTTTCCAATACCAGAAATATATATTATTTTTTCGACCTTTATTTGAGGGTTTGTTTGCATTTTTATTTCCTTTTTTTATAATTGACCATAAAGGAAATTTAAATAATAAAAATTATTCAAATGGTCTTAAAAATATATTAAATGTACTATTATTTTCTTTCTAATGTTTATTTTTTATTATTCTGATAATTCGTCTGTTGAATTTTGGAATTAATTCAATGTTATAATTTACAAATGTAACTTATTTTCGGACTCATTAGCATTTAGGGAAGTGCTATGAACGATTTAAAACTACTTACAATATTAAGCTATTGTTCACATCGAGTGCATGGTTGTATGGATATAACAAGTCATGTACTAATGTACTTATATTTTCCTAATTTAAATCAAACGTTTAATTAAAATATAAAATATTATTTTCTAATTTATATTTACTATATTTTCGGATTAAAAATAATTTGCCAATTAGTGTGGCTCGGAGCTTCCTTGCGTCCTATTTCGTATACTTTTAATGATTTTATGCTTTTACAACCTATTTTTTACTAGCTTGTTTTCTAGTTTGTTTGTTTTTTGTCCGGTAAAAGTCTGGCAATCGATTTCTAACTAACTTCCCGAATAGCTAGACATTTGAAACTTTTAGCATAGTTCAGAACACGATGACAATGCATTATTTTAATACTTTTAGCCATCTTTCAGCAGAATTTAATTGGGTTTCAGCAAATTTTGCCGTATGGAGAGTTAGTTCGGAAAAAATCCGCAAGTTATTTTATTTGTTTTGTCATATCCCATAGTATTTACAATCTCCATTTTGACGGGTTTCAAAATTATGATTTTTTATTTAGAGTTAAACATTGAATGACAGCGAAAAGTAAACAAAGAAATAAAGCTCTCTAGATAGTTGTCATTATTATGTGAAGTAAATAAATTCGGAACTATGTATTTTTTTCCACTAACATTATAATATAACAATGACAATTACATTATCAACATTACATATGATTCAACAGAAAATTTAAAAACGTAGTATATAAAAAGTTCTTTTTATCTTGTAATTTATGTACAATTTATTTAATTTCCCTTGTTCTTTAAATCTGTTAAAACTGATTTTTTACATAAATTAAAGACGACACGGAACCAAACTGTTCCTTGGTGTCTAAAACAGAGTTCTGTCATGGAATTTTTGAAATCGGGCACATAAAATATTTTCGTTCTTCCAAACAATCACATAGCTTCCGTTACCTTTGGTAAGCTAGAAAGCAATACTTTGGCTGATTCTACTAGTTACTACAGTATCTAACTGGTTTGCTATATATTTTTAAAGATATTATGTCCCGAGGTGAAATCGAGAAATACTATTTGCTCTGAATTGGGGGCACTGCCAATTCCACCTATCAACTCTTGAAAGTTTCATTTTCTACGATCAGTTCCAATGATATTGATTAAAAATAGTCGGCCAATTAGTGTGGTTCATAGCTTTCTCGTGTCCTATTTCGTATACTTTAATGATTTTACAACCTATTATTGTCAAATTTATTTAATTTTCATCAGTTTTTTAAATCTGTCAAAATTGTTTTGATTTTTTGCATGAATTAAAGTATCAGATTTAAAGAGTGCAGACGGTCAAAGTTAATCTGTGGCTATCTGCGGGTTATTTACGACAAACCATCTAAATTTTATCAATATCAGATGTGTACTTTTGATGATATAAATGTTTGTTTGTGGGAATTTGGAAGAGAACCAATAAGGCGCAGATGGTTGAAACTTATATGGGACCACCAATGGGTGAATTATGCCCTACCACAAAAATTTTAATTAAATAGGACGATTAGTTTTAAGATATGAAGGTTCTCAAAAATTCAGTGACATGTGTGTCGTCTGACCGATACACTGAACCATTCTTTGTTTCAAAATGTTTTGGCAAAACCAACGTTAAAAACACCAACCATCTAGTTTAAGTCTCTGACAGGTACGACATGTTTTTAATAAATTAAGATATTGAGAGTCCAGTATAGTTCTATAACCCTAGTGTTTTATAATAATAGCAATAACAACAGCTCTCGGTAACATTTCGTCGTACAACTGTACAAAGAGTTGAAATCTAGTGGAGTTTCAACCGTAACTTTGTGAAAGCAAATGGCCGATAATGTTAGACAGTCTGCGCACCAACAGCCAACCAAATTGTTTAGTCTGTCTGGTGTGCGCTGATGCACACTACTAGATTAATCTATCAGCCCATAGTGTGCTTACCCTTACCTAGACTTCTTGAAATGACCAAATGATTATCAGAACGTAAAACAATTTCAGCAGTGAAAAGAACTGTCTGATGTCGATCACATTTTATCTAAGAAGCAGATAAAACTATTAATAGTAACCAGAAGATCTGTTTTTTTCTGATGGAAACTTTTTATTTATGAAATATGTCATTGTATACCAAAGCGAGACAAGGTGCTTGACACTGTGTTAATAACGTAAAGTAGCAATTTATCTAACCTGTCAACTTGGACACTGGCTCTGAACCACCCTACAACAGATAACGAAGATTGACTGTCACTAACTTGCTGTCAGAAGGACCAAGTACTGTTGTTAATATATATTTAGAACATAAGAGATAACTTTAATTTGTAGAGCATAGAGGAAAAAACAGTATAAGACTAATCTTTCATCAAACAATGAACAAATGATAGATGTTAATAAAACTGGTTAGTGTAGTTTTTATTGAGTCTTCGTATTATATTAGTAAACTCTGTACAATGACACTTGCGGTACTTTGTCTCATTGTTTGTCCTGGGGATTTTTTCAAGTCCGAAACTGAAAGACTTTAAAAAAGGTCCAATTTGTAAAACCGGTTTAGTAAACCTACTTATAATACTCTGCCCACAGAAAGGGAATACTATGTTTAGAGGAAGTAATCCATCCTTCATCCTGTTCCATTCACGTCTTTCATTTGCCACTCGCTGTCACACTTTCCTCTGCAACACTTTCGCATTTCTTCGTCCATCTAACACTCGGTCTACCTTTTGCTCTTCTACCTTCTCTTGGATTCCAGGATATCATCTCCTTCGTCACCCTACCGTCCTTGGTTCTCGCGATGTGTCCTGCCCATTTCCACTTCCCCTCTGTCATAGTTGCGCCGCGCCGATATCCTCCTGCTCCTGCTTAGTCATATTTCTTACCCAGGTGATTGACTTTCAGTCCTTCCTTGTGATTTTCAGCATACTTCTTTGCATAATCTTCTGAGCTACTCTCATCTTTTTAACTTTTTTTTTCTAACATAGCCCAGGTCTACTCCGTACAACATAACAGGCAGTACACACTTGATCCAAAGGTGTTTCTGGTTCCATATTTATATTTGCCATTAACAGATTTCTATATTTGTTATAGCATCTCCAACCCAGTGAAATTCTTCTACCTATTTCTTTTTCAGTCTTATTTATTAGGCACCCCAAGTATATAATATATTCAATTCACTTACTTTTTCCATGACACTGTCATCTGCTCTTATAGTAGATTCCAACTCAACTCTATTTACTGTCATATACTTTGTTTTTGCAACGTTTATTTGTATATCCCTATCGTTTTTTTTCTCAAATAAGAACTTTTAACATTTCTCCAGCTTCTTCTACGCCATGTGAAGTATCGTCAGCGAATTTGAGAATGTTTAGAAATGTTCCATTTATTTCCTTTGTTTCCCCAATTAAGTTTCATGCATGCTGTCTCAAGTGCTTTAATGAAAAGCTTCCCAGATAAAACATCTCCCTGTCTAATACCTCATTTAACATCGTTGTTTCGTGTAACTTGATCCAATTTAATTTCTAAGCTAGCATTTTCATAAATGATTTGAAGATATTCAAATAAGTGCCATGTGCGAGTATATTGCATTCCTCTAAAACTTGAATATTTTGGCAGACGACGGAGTCAAAGGCTTTCTAAAATAAATACAAATATTATAACTAGTGAAAAATTATAGTCGTGGGCTCTTCTTATCAATTACTTAGATAAAAATATGTGATCTAAATCACCTATTATTGTGTCATTTATTCAACTGATACCCTCTTTTTCCTTTTTAAATGTAACAAAATTGTGGTAAAGTATAAATATAGTAAAATGTAAAGAGCGCGCAGGTGGTTGAAATTAATTTGGGGCCTTTTAAAAATATAGGTGAAAATAAATGTATGTTTGTGCGCATGTGGAAGAGAAATGAGGAAGAGTAGTTTATGAGACATGTTGGTTCGCAAAAATTGAAAGACGGAGGGAAAGACAGACCGACGGACAAACATGGGACCAAAAATGATGATCCCTTTTGCTGAAACAGATTTCTGTCTTGGAATTTTTGAAATCGGAGACACGAAACATTTGTTTTCTTCAGAAGGATGACAGCATTCGTTGTCTTCAGTATGCACGCAGTAATAAAAAACATAGAATTGATAATTATTGTTGATGATAATAATTGGCTTTTGAGTCTTTATACCGTTGTTTGGTATTAAAATTAGCCTGTCAAAGAAGATACCCATACAACTTTTAGGTAGGTAAATGTTAGTGAATGTAAAATAAGAATATTAAAATGTGCTGTTGGCTTTAAATTATTTTCACTTTTGAGTTGTCATTATTATATATAATTATGTTTCTAAACTTCTGCACTTCATCAATTCTATTTCTGATTTTAGTGAGAAAATCAGATTAATTAATGAGAAAAATAATAATATAGACTTAGAAAATTTCAGTTTGTACAGAAATATATGAATATCTATAAATAACATTACTATATCATCGTGTTAGATGTTTCTACCTAAATTGTATCTTCTGTGAGACAATTTGGGCTATTTACTTTGGAGTAGATTCATTGTGTTGAACAACAAAAATGGTTTATAGGCGTTTGTTTCACATCTTTATAATTATTAATGGTTCAAAATTGATAGCTAAAACAAATTTAATTGACCGCCATCTTGAAAAGGCTAAGTGCCTAGGCTAAGTGTGTGCTGAAAGCACATACTTGGCCAATTTATTTTGATACTTACACAAACATATATTATATTATTTATTAATTAAAAGTTAATAATAATGTGTTGTTTTTTTTCAGGTATGAGAGCTAAATTTAGAAGTCTACATTCTGTGAGTGAATACAATTATTATTTTTAATCAAAAATTTATGAAATTAATATTTAAACCCTTTAATCTGCAACAAACATAAAAATCGGTACAACTGTACATGGACCAATATTTAAAAATAAAAAAATGACCCAGCCCTAAAATACAAACTGTGGCCTTTCAAGTGATATGCAACTCAAAATCAAATTTTAATAAAAGTGGACACGGCACTCGGGAAAAAGTTTACTTTTATATTCTCAACACACAGGATGAATTTATAATAACCGAACCACAGGCCTATAGGGGCCCGAGGTTCGAGTCCCGGCGCTGGAGTCAATTTTTCTCTATCTATCTCTCGTTGTTAATAATTATTATAATTTGATTTAAATTTAAATTTTATCGTTGATGTGACCATTTTTAATTTTTTAAGGGGAGTAAAATTAAATTTGTCAATTTTTTTCGGAATTTTCCGAATACGTGATAAGCTGCCAGACGGCCAAATTTCAAATTTTTAGCCTCTCTGGAAGTGGGTTAACTTTTGTATACGTGAGTCAGTCAGTTACACAGGGCGTTGAATATTATTTATAGATAGATATATATTTATATTTTTATCAATAAATATAAATGTTCATAAATAAAATAAAACAACATGAGGGAGATGATATGAGCAAAATAAATAAGACAGCTTTGGCTTTTTATGCTTTAAAAAAAAACAATTGTGTAGATTTCAGTCAAGCTAAAATTATAGAGAAGTAGGAGAAATAAATTATAATATGAATGGATTATTTAAATGCTGTATAAGTCAATTAAAATTATTTAAGTCTGCATTTTTTAATATTTTTTAATTTTATTGTTTCAATGTTTGTCTGGTTATACAATCATTTTAATTATCAATATAAAAAAAAAATAAAATTTTAAAACTTTATTTTTTTTTATTGTGCTAATTAATTTAATTAGTATAAATATTTCTATAGTTACAAAAGAAATACATTTAGTTGTTAAAATATTTTAGAGAGAGGATTTTTATTTTATCTAATTTAATGTTGTGTTGTACAAATTAATTGAATTGTAAAATATTACTAAAGATACAAAAGAAGAATATTGTTATTGATTTTAAGTAGGAAAAAACCATTTCTAAAGAAAGAGATTTTGTTTATTTATTTATTTATTTATTACTATTAAAATTTAAAATTTTGATAAATATAAGATTTATGCATGTTGTGTGTGTATTATCTACGTATATATGTGTATAATATGTATGTATGAGTATATTTATACACTAAGAGATGTGCGTAGAAACTGTTCTAACGTCAGACATAACGTCGATAAGATGTTGGCTCGGCATAATGCTATGTCCTACATCGTTTCGTAAGCAAGTATGGCGGTATGAGAGCACGCTCGTCTCTGTTAAGATCGTGTTTGCAGTGTGCAAACACGGTATAATATTGCTGATGTATATATGTATATTTCTATAGTTACAAAATAAGTTAAGTTAAGTTCAAGTTAAATATTTCTATAGTTATAAAAGAGATACATTAAGTTGTTAAAATATTTCAGGGAAAGGATTTTTATTCATTGATTTTTATTTTATCTAATTTAATGTTGTGTTGTCCTAATTAATTGAATTGTAAAATACTAATAGAGATACAAATGAAGGATATAGTTATTGATTTTAAGTAGGAAAAAACCATTTCTAATTCCATTTTTGAGGAAAGGGATTTTGTTTATATATTTATTTATAATTCTTATTAAATATAAAGGCACAATTCCACTGAGGCAACACTGACCGACAAGAGGCTTGCTACATGTTTCCTAGTGTTGTCTGTTTCTAGGTATGCCACAAATTTTAATAATGTCGCATGCGGCATTTGTCTCATGCGCTATGTCGCCTATCTTTGTAGCATGCGTTTTAAACGATTCCAACTAGGCAACTTCAGTTTGGTACATCATGTCTTTAGACACTGTCGTGGCGGCTGCAGATTTGGTAACTGATTTATAATGTAAGAAAAGAAGAAAGCCTTGGCGGTGGAGGAGAGAATTGTACGTTGGTGAGAACGATTTTTATAAGAAATTGGTTGCTAACGACGAAGCTCTATTTCGAAATTTTACATGAGTCGAATGTTGCCATTACTGATCTAGGCTTATCGACGTCTCATAAAAAACTTAAAAGTTGTAAAGCAAACCACTTCCCTCTCCCTGCTTTAGATGAACCACTCTTCTTTGACTGTAGTTTCTTTCGCTCACGATGGAAAGCTAAACGCAAATTCTTTAGTTTCTTCTTCACATCACTCGCTGAACAATCGTATTTACTTGCTAACTGCTTAAGCTTTCATTTTTTTTTATTATATTGTCTTTATAAGTATTAATTATATTACACCAAAACTTGGGCGAATTATGATGGTCCTCAATGAGGAAGGTAGTTTTATCTACACTCCACTCTATGTCGTATTCCACAAGGCGCACTGATCCGCTGACCGTTGGATAAGGGCGACATTATTCGACACGTTAAAACTTGTCGAAAGGTGACGCATGCGACCCGGCAACAACAATTAACATGTAGCATGCTGCAAACATACTTGTTTCTTGTCGCTTCGTGTTCCTTCGATTGAAAGATTGTGTGCAGCATGCTACATGTTGCCCAAATGTTATCTCGGTGGAATTGCGTCTTAAGTAAGTTTTGTGTGCATTATTCACATATATATGTGTATATGAAGTTTATGTATGTATGGGTATATGTTTGTAAGTATGTGTATATATGTATATTACGTGTGTATGACATTTATTATGATTTAGTAAGTATTGCAAGTTAGCTTATAACTAAAATAACGGTCCAGCATATTTCCCTATTTTGTTTCTTACTAAAGAATATCTTGAAAATATCAGTAAAAGTAAAAAGAAGAAAAAGTCCCTTTTTCCGATGCTATGGAATGTAATGGGTCACTGGATTCTTACTTTTATTCCTTCCTGAGCAAGATGTCCATCGAATAAAAACCTCACCATTGGAATTTCAAGAGAAATATATTTTCTTCTATTTTTCGGTGTACATCAAAAAATAGGGGAAAAAAGAAGGAAATCGTAATTAGAGAATATCTTCTTTTTTTGCACGATTCTAATGAAGGTGGCAAAGAAGAGAAAACAGAAAAACTTTGAGGTGAATTCAGAGAAGCGTGAACACGTCGGTAAGCCGTGTATTCTTGTTCATCAATGTGTAAACCTGGAGACCCGCAATTTTTTATCCTTTTTTCTGTCAGCATCTGATCTGTCAAACAAGACATAGTCGTATTTCCTTGAGAGGAGAGAAGGGGGAAGTTACTCCTGACCTCGAAAGGAAAAGAAACATTGTGATCTGTTGTATAAGAAAAATTTAAATAAATATCGAGGATATATGCGTCTTTTTTTTAAGAAAAGAAAAAAGATTTATAATATATATTTTAGAAGATAAAATAACAGGAGATATTAACATCCGTCAATTGTGGATATAAATAAATAAATAAATAAATTCCAACCCCTAAGTTATAAGGGATGATTTTTTGGAGGTGTCCTATGATCGTACTATTACTTTTTCCCTTATATTATACATACTTATAATTTTCCGGTGTTTGGGCTGTTTTTTTTTTGTTTTTTCCGGGGGGCTTTTACACCCGAAGACTCAGGCCCCTTAGGTGGGCCCATCGAACAAACCCGGGTTAGGGACCGAAGTCTTCACACTTTTGTGAAGATGTGTGCGGTAACCATGACTCCCCTCCTGGTTGTATTACAACCAGGAGTGTCATCATCATGGTTTCCAGGCCGAAACCTGGTGGCGCCACTCTTTTGAGGAGCTTCCCATTTATTTTAACAATGCTGGGTTGACATTGAGAGGGGGGCCCGGTCCGGGAATCGAACCCACCAGAGCTGTGGTCGGAAGTGTTTACCCATCCACTTACTGACCCTGCTCGAGGCTGCTTAACTTGCGTTATCACACGGAAAGCGCGCTAGCCCGTGAGCCACCCAGGCCCCCCGTCGGGCCTGGGCCCAGTTTGGGCTGTTACATATAACTTTGCTGCAAAGTTTCAAATTTTTATGTTGGGGGTACTTTCTGAGTTCCGGTGTGTTACAGACTGACTGACAAGCGTAGGAATGTTTAAGATTCCTTGTTTTATTTACTCGAACCCAAAAATAACTTTGATATCTATCTTATTTAAATAACTCGTATATATATGTCATATTAATAACTCATATAGTTAAATAACTCGTATGTGTATCTCATATAAATAACATATATTTATCTCATTTTAAATAACCCAAATATTTATTTTTTTAGTTTCGTTTTGTAATATTTCTACTAGAGTTAACTAATTTAATTTCTTTCAGTCTAATAATTCTTAAATTGCCGTATATAATTAGTAATTTATACTTAAAGGTTTTTGGAATTTTATTATTTTATAGTAAAGTTTTATTAAAATGTTGAATAATGATTAAATTTAACTTAGGAAATTCGAATCACGAATATAAAACCCTAGAGGGAGTAAATTATGACTATGAGAAAGTTTAGTAGAAGTAGTATGGGACCGATTTTTTAACATTTTCTATGGGGTTTGATAATCATCTATATATAAAAATAAAGTTTCGTATGTACATTTAACGTAACAGTTTTGGATACTTCTTCATTTCATACCAAAACCTAATCCGGCTTTAACTTTTTTTCGTGTAAGTATGTGTGTATGTAGGTCAGTCCGCCACCAGTCCGTAACGCTTTTTGGTGTCGTTTTTTAGTAACGCTTTTCGCGTTTATGTGCCTAAGTAAAGACATGAAAATGTCAAAAAAAAAAATTAAGCGTTCAGTTTTCGCGTTTGTATATTAGGAATTAAATCGAACATATGTTGTGCACGAAGAAAGAAAGTACTTTTCTTCTTTTCAAGTTTATTAAGAAGTAATATTTTAGCTTCTTCACCCATATTTTTATAATAAATGAAAAAACTTATAGTATAACAAAAAAAATAAAACTATACTATATTTATACATTTGGAAATTTTAAGGGGGCTTATAGTTATCAAAAGGTAAAGAAACCACTGCTCTAGGCTTGATTAAACGATTATGTGAATTAGTGAACTGTAGTAATGATTAAGGGCGAGTAAAATATAAAAACGAGAATTTAAAAATGTAGTCGTGTACTTGAAGAATCGTGACACAATAGAATAGACATGGCGCGACTGAGACTCTTACTCAATACAAGGTATTACATACATAAGACGGGAGAAGAGTGAGTCCAAGGTGGGGGAACAAGGCGCGAAGGGAACCAACCTATCCAAGGCCAAGCTAACATGCCTATAAGGACGGTACAAATTCGAGATTAAACAAGACTAGACTATGCAAGTGCGAACTACCTCCTGCAACGGCCTAGTTCCCTGCTAGGCGAGGAACTCTTTTCGACATTCTTCGGCCCTACGAAGCGCGGTAGGGGAAGGCACTACAGCTGGAGACTAGATTACAAACCTCCTATGCATTTCTAACTCCCTGTTATACATTTCTGAATTTTTAAGCTAAAAAGTAACATAACGTTTTTGACTTGTGTCCCATAGCCTAAACATGAAAATGTCAAAAACCGTATTAAACATACACATTTTTAGGTCTTTTAGGGTTTGAAAAATATAGATTTTTTTTCCTTTTCGTTCTTCTTTTACATGATATGTTTCGCCCTTATTGAGGAAATTTTCAGGCTGGTAACATTTCATTCAATTTTTATACATCATTAAAACTTTTAATCCTTTTTTTGGTCTTGCTCAAAAGATTATTACCTAGAAAAGGCTGAAAAGATATTAAAAACTAAGGAACATGATCTCTTCTGCTTATATGTAGAAGTAATAATATCACTTATTCTAATCAACTATTAAGACAAAGGGATGTATTTATCATACTCAATATTTATGTTCCTTTGGGCCAATGTTTATTGTTATACGGTTAACATCTCTCCTCAGTTATAAGAGTGATTATATTTCGTAATCTAATTAACTGTTGAGACGAAGGACTATTGTCACTTCTATATACAATAGATTGATGTTTCTTTGTCCAAAGGTTATTTAGACAAAGGAATACCAATCTCTCCTTTATATGAAGTGTATAAATATAATTGTGGTGACGATCTTCTGATCAAAACATACCTTAAAAAAAGTCAAAAGACAGTCACTTTTTTCAATATCATACAATAACACATATATTCAAGTTTTTACTTTTCCTTACCTTAAAGGATAAGTACTGCTTTACCCAAATACTGGGATTTCATTATCCGCTTTGGGTCTTTTTAAGACGATATAAGTTGTTTTTAGCTGAATATCTATTTGTCTGCCTGTGTGTGTCTGTTTGTGTCCCTCATATCTCCCACAGTTATCAAGGTAGAGAGTTGAAACGTAGTACAAAAATCCTTCCTAGTAGTTGAGCAGCGTGAGCAATCATAAATTAGTGACTTCGTTAACCCACATTTCTGATTCAGCAAAAATTATACATAATTGGTAAATACGAGTCTGCAAGACAGTGACATTTTCATGTAACGCTTTTTTGTATCGTTTCTTGATAACACTTGTGTAACGCTTTTTGGTGTCGTTTTTTGGTAACGCTTGTGTAACGCTTTTTGGAATAGTTTTTTGGTAACGCTTTTCGAGTTTATAAGCCAAAGTAAAGACATAAAAATGTCAAAAAATTCGAGCGTGCAGATTCTTGCGTTTGTAAATTAGGAATTAAATCGAACATATCTTGTACACGAAGAAAGAAAGTACTTTTCTTCTGTTCCAGTTTATTAAGAAGTAATCTTTTAGCTTCTTCAACCATATTTTTTATAATAAATGCAAAAGATTATAGTATAACAAAAAGAAAAAATAAAGTTTATGTATGTAAGTTTATGAGGAATAAAATTCTAAGGGTTGTGGCGTTTGTCCGGTGCAATTCGGAGTAGTAAAACAGAAGTTGCAGTTGGGGAGGAGGGTGGGGGCCCCGCTAGGGCACGCGAGCGACTGTTGGAGCGGTAGAGAGAAGCGAAGAGAGTGATGCGTGGGGCAGGTAGCCGATCGGGTGAGGAGGGGTGGGTAGACCCTCCCGAACGCGGTAAGGGGTGACCCTATACCTATACCGAAAGCCGGTAGACTTGATAGCATACCTCCTATATATCTAACACCCTGTTACACGTTTAACGCTTTTTGGTGTCGATTTTTAGTTACGCTTTTCAAGTTTATGTGCCATAGCCATGACATGAAAATGTGAAAAATTTTCGATCTCGCTAAAATTTGCACTAATGATACCTCTCTATAAGACAAACATTTCAACTGAATTTCGTTTAGATATCTGCCGCCATTTTGAAAATATCGACTTTCGAACTTATAAACTTTAGTGCTTAAATCATTTCTGAACTATTTCGCCGATCGAGCTGAAATTCGCACCAATAATACCTTTCTAAAAATAAATAAGTCCTTCATATTTTATCTTAATATCTGCCTCCGTATTAAAAATATCAAATTCTATTTTTTTTACTACGTTTTTATTAGCTTGCTTTCTTGTTTGTTTGTTCGTTCGTTTGTCCGGTACAAATCTGGCAATCGATTTCTAACTAACTTCCCGAATAGCTAGGCACTTGAAACTTTTAGAATAGCTCAGAACACGATGACAATGCATTATTTTAATACTTATAGCCATCTTTCAGCAGAATTTAATTGGGTTTCAGCAAATTTTGCCGTATGGATAGTTAGTTCGGAAAAAATCCGCAAATTATTTTATTTGTTTTGTCATATCCCATAGTATTTACAATCTCCTCAATCTATAGTGGTGTATCTAAAAGTGCTCTAGAAACTCCAAGAGGTTTAAGTAACTCACCATTGTCGTAGTATTACAGTATTTTCTAATTTGAGGAATACATTTTGTTTTAAGTTGGTTTTAAATAGGAAAATAATATACTTGATCTAGGTTTGTTTTCTAATCATGGTTTATATTATCTCTTTTATTAGGAAAGTAAAGATTTAGAGTTCTACGAGTCTTAGTTTAATAGGGAAATATTACTTGATTTTTTAATGGATGGTTAAAGTTATCTATGCTACAAAACTAGATAACATTAATATTTAAACTCTCTTAATATGGGAACTCGCATTTGGGCTAATTTTATTAAAGAAGTTTTAAATTGTCGTTATTCATACTAGTGTGAGTTGCTTCGAATTTTATTTAATGTCCTAGAAGAAGTAAATGCGAACTGCATAAACTTTCATTGGAAGGCTATGAGGAATTATTGTGATGTGGATCCTTAAAGTTTACCACATTACTATATCAAAGTTTATTTTATTTTCCTTTAGATAGTCGTGGATTCGATTACACGCCATGGTTCTCTGATTTACATCTGATGAATCGAGAACGGAGCAGGGCGAGAGAACCCCTTATAGGGTTCTCTGCTGTAGTTCTCTGATTTGTGTCTGAGAGTCAAGAACTTAGGGTCATAGCAATGTCCCTAAGCCTTGACGCTCTGATTTGCATGGCTCACTAATAACCACACTATATTAACTCCGGCGGAACATCGTATAGTGTTACATGGTTGTATTGGTACATTGTGTGAAGTGACTGGAACTCTACTACGGGGCTTGTGAAATGGGTCTAAAATAAGGCCTAATTGCTTAGGTTCGAACAAGTGGTTTGTCCTACCCATATAGTACTAGTACTATGTCCTATAAGTACTTCAACTTCCTTCAGATAAAACAATATAATTATTACTGAATTATACTAAAATTATAGATATTTGAAAGTTCCTTTCTATTTTTAGGGTTTTAAGGTCATCTTAGAAACCCTTAAGCTTTTGGTAGTTCGTCCGTCCGTCGCATCTTGGATTCACTCCGAACTATTGCAGCTAGAGATTTGAAATTTGGAATACTAGTTAAACGTTTTTGCCCAAAAACCGGAAAAATGTTCGATCAGCAAGCAATTGCTAACTGATCGCAACATTTTGTAACTTTTGAGTGTGGTATCATAGTAAAGGTATGAAATGTAGATTACAAATATATATCTCGTTTCCATAATTGCGGCCATTTTATCAAAAAGATCCAAATAAGTGCATACCTAAGATGCTGAAGGATAATATATAATATGGACTCCCTTGTTCCTCCAAAGAGCAACTTTTTATACATATTTTAGTAAATAAATAAAATAAAATAATAATGTAGGAAATATGAATTTGTATGGCTGAAGAAACCCTTTTAGTAGCTTTCTGGCAAGTGCTTGACGGGAATTTTTGTTTATTATATCTCGTGGTCAATTATTCTGCGGCATAAGAACCTGTCTTAAACCTGACTCACGGCTTTGACAACAATAATTAGCCATGGATGGTACAGGGATATTTCGTTGGCACTTTCAGTCAAAAGTCTGATAAGATAGTCTACCTGACCAAAAGATAATTAACCCCTTTTAATAACTTGGTTTGTTGAACACAAAACATGGATCCCCATAGCCCGTGTCGGGATTTGAATTGGTGACTGTTGTAAATATTTGTAGAATTATAAAGATATAAAACAATTTAAGGTAGTTTATTTGTAATGTCAATACAAATGGTAGGTATTATTGCTTTTGTGTCTAATTTTAAAAGGAAGAACACTTCGAATGTCACATTATGCTCATGTTTGAATTATGTTCTGCCCATATTTCGGTCTATCTTTGCTCACTTGTGCTCAGTAAACACGTGATATTAGCTGAACCAAACAATTTATTGCATAAAAACCATTTTAAATTTGCACAGAATTCCTTATAGACATATAACTAAAGTAAGATAATTAATATCACCAGTTATTAAAAGAACTAAACATAGAAATTGTAGCAGCATATGGTTTTCGATTTTTGCTGTTTCTGTTTCAATAAAAATTAGTAAATGAAACAAACAAATTCTCTCGGAGAATTTTATTTGGCAACTTTATTTTTAATTTGTCTCTCAATGGAAATAGACTTGATCGGGGAAATGTTTAAAGCAATTTTGAGTGGTACAGATTTTTTTGTATTTGTTTCCCTTCTAGAATTCCACACTGCCGGAGTTGAAATGAAATGGTTGGACGAGCACATTTTTCAGACAGATACGTAGTTTGTCATTGTCACTGGCCTTCCTCTTTGGCAGCATTTATTAAAAATACTGTTTTTTTTGCTCTTTTGAAGCCGGGGAAAAAATTCATTATAGATATTTTTTTTTCTCGTTAAAAAAGTTTACTTTCAATATTAAAAATTATATTTTTGAATGTTTCAATACAAAAAATGTTTTTATAATGGTTTTATCTAAAAATATAAGGATTTTATCGAACATGTATTTCAATAATTAAAATTCAAAATATGATTGTTAAGACGCAGGTTAGATAAATTTACTTCAGATGACTCACTCAACTTAGGATCACATGACTAATTCAGGATCTAGAATATAGGCTGGGATTGTGAGTGAAACGTTAAACTTCCTTTAGAAAGTTTCTTGTGAAAATTCTTGTGAGATTAGGAGATCAATAAAGAACAGCTTAAGGACTTAATTTATACTTACCATATATGTACTAGTGATGCGGCGTATGTAGAACTCGCGATGAAAAATTGGCATTTTGCTATTATATCGGCCATATTTGTTTTCAATATGGCTACCAGGAAACAGTTTTCGAAAGAAAACACTTTTCGGGAAAACTTGTTTATTATTAATCTACCTGAAAAGAGCTTTAAAATTACATGTATCATGCCATTAAGTAACAACTTTTTTTAACACTCCTTATTCTTTTTTGAAAATGCTATTAAAAGTTTTGTAGACATTGTTCTTTTGTTACATTTTAAGGCCTTCAAAACAATGTATAACATGTCATGGTGACTAAAAACTTTATCTTTAGCCGTTTACCATGTTGGCCAACATTGTTGCCGATTTATAATCTAACATTAAGATAATTCAATATATTAATCACATCGGATTCTCTCAAACGACTACGAGAGTCAATATATTTTATAAATTTGACATTAAATAATAACAATAATACGTTTGTATGGAAACGTATAATTAAATTATTGCATTTAAGATACTATAACAAATAGACTGCCAATTGGTGTGGCACATAGCTTCCTTGCATCCCACGTACTTTTATGATTTTATGCTTTTACAAGCCATTATTGTCTAATTTATTTAATTGTTTCTCCCGTTTTCTAATCTGTCAAAATTGTTTTTGATTTTTTATATGAATTGTATCAATTTAGCAAAAGTTAAAGAGCGCAGACTGTTCAAATTAATCTGGGGCTATTTACGGGTTACTTTCAATAAACTATAAACGTTTCATACAAATCAGATAAGTACTTTTGAAGCTATAGATGTAAATGAATGTATGTTTGTGCGCATTTGAAAGAGAAACAAATGAGCGTAGAAGGTTCAAACTTATATGAGATCAACAATGAGCTAATTATGACCTCCCATTCAAATTTCAATAAAATCGGATATGCAGTTTTTAAGATATGTTGGTTCGCAAAAATTCAGCGACAGACCGACTTAGAGACACGTAACCAAAAATGTTCCCTGATGTCTGAAACGGATTTCTGTCTTGGTATTTTTGAAATCGGAGACATAAAATATTTTCGTTCTTCAGTACGATCACATAGCTTCCGTTACCTTTGGTAAGCTCGGAAGCAATATCTTGAATATATTACATTTGCAATTTCAATACACAATCTTTTCCTTCTTTTCAAGACCTTTAAAGCTATGTATAACATGCCTTGCAAACTAAAAACCTTTTTAGTCGTCCGCCATATCGGCCACCATTATGAAAATATTAGGTTTCAAATTTCCAAAAAGTATACAGTTGTCACAAATTGTGTGATGCAGTAGTGTGCAAAATCTTGTTCAAATTTTTCGCCAGTTACCGTTAAACAAACAAATACACAAACTTTTCAAAGCCTAAGTTTCTGAAATGAAGGGCTCACTACGCTTGGTTTATCTATATTGGTTTATCAAAGCTGATCTGCGTCTTTATTAGGCTGTTATTAGTGTCTATTATTAAGATCTAGCGTTATGTACATTTCATAACAACTTTAGGAACTACCAAACTTTAGGAAATGCCATTTGTTTAAGAAAGTATCAAAAATAAATTTCCCCCTGAAGATGCCAAAATACTAGTTGCTAAGTATTTGTACAAAAAGTTTTTCAAGAAATTTATGTTATAGTTACTGTAAAAACAAATTAAACTGTTATATATTGTTATTCTTTTATCTATATTTTAGGATGTGTGCAAGTATTACCTTGTTCGTTTCTTATTATAAGCTTAATTAATTTAATATTTAACTATCTGAACAGCTGCGCTTTTATAATATATATCATACAAATCAGCAATGAGATACCGTGTTTTTACACACTGCAATAAGGTACACAATTTGTGTTAGTGACCAAGGGATGTGCCACGTAAACGTGACACATAGGAACTGTTCCAACATTAGACTATACGTCACAAAGATGTTGGCTCGGCATTACGCCATGTCTCGATCGTTTCGTCGCGTCCGACTCATCAGGGGCCCGACGATGCCCACCCAACTCTGGACCTATAACTAATCAAGAAGATCAGATATCGGGCTTTATCAGAGACGAGCGTGCTCTCACACCGCCATTCTTGCTTGGCTGGCAAAACTAATCAGCAATGAGATACCGTGTTTTTGCACACTGCAACAAGGTACACAATTTGTGTTAGTGATTTTGTGTGTGAATTTGTGTTCGTCTCTGATAAAGCCCGATATCTGATCTTCTTGATTAGTTATAGGTCCAGAGTTGGGTGGGCATCGTCGGGCCCCTGATGAGTCGGACGCGACGAAACGATGCAGGATATGGCGTAATGCCGAGCCAACATCTTTGTGACGTATAGTCTAATGTTGGAACAGTTCCTATGTGTCACGTTTACGTGGCTCATCCCTTGGTGTCTCTCACTAACACATATTGTGTATATCATACAAGCATTTAAACGATGTATATAGCAACTTACAAGAGCAGTTCCTTGGTTATAAAATGTTTTATTAATAATTTTATTAAATTATTTAGATATTCAGTTTGCATTCAATTTTTTTTTTTTTTTTTTTTTTTTTTTTTGTTAAATGTTGTGTTTAGTAACATACAGCTAAAAATATGTGAAGTGTGTTTCTGCCTGATAATTCACACGCACGTTAAAGCTTGTCTATTAAGACTTTTAGGGCCTAGGGATCCCTTTTATAAGGAGCTCTCTTCTGTGAAAATTGTGTTTACTCATTACATATTCATGCTACACGTGAAGATAGGTCGATCTTATTAAGAGTCAACAAGAACACATTAGAACATGAGGGCAGGACGTGACAAAGCAAACACGTACATAGACGAGACATCGTGTTGTCAGTGTTGTTAATATAAAACAACGACATACCATCCGTATATTCTTCCTTTGTTTTTCCTTCCACGCTTTTTTGCTTTTGAGAACAATCACGGATTTCTCTTCCTTTTTTTATCTATTCTCTCCAATAGATATAAAAAAAAGGGAAAAAGTGTTTTTTTTTTTTTTTCAAACACTGTAACACTTGCACTTCCTTCTTTCCTTGTCAAAATATTTGTCGAGCAATTCTGTCGTCTTCCTTTTCCTCACTGTCAACTCGTTCGTTTTCAACACGCCTTCGTACTTTTTTTTAAATAAAGAAGAAAAAAAATAAAATGTCAACATTGAGCTTTCAAAGTATACACTTCTAGAGAACCTCCTAACACCTCCACCATTCCAAGCATCGAGGACAAAACAATTCTCTTTAATCCGTTTTATATATCTAAAAAAAAAAGGGGGGGGGGAAAGATAGGAAAAAAATACGTGTGGTGTCGCGGGACACCCGGTAGGAATGAAGTTCCTTACATTTTTCATTAAATATAAATGATAAAATCACACTGCTAACTACTTATACATGGCGGAGTTAGAAAAGAGACAAAATTAAAAGTAACGAACTGTTTGTACCTAGCAGAGTTAAGGCAAAATTAAAAGAAAATCATTATTTGTATCATTAAAGCAAGCGTCTTATTGAAAATCATTATTTGTATCATTAAAGCAAGCGTCTTACAATAAATATATATTGAATATAAGAGAAAAGTTGATCATGATGAGTTTATAGTAAAAGAGTATGTTTGTTAAAGGAGTTTGGATTGAAATAGGACTGTTTTCTACCTACCCGACCAATTAATTTAAAATATTATAAAATATATCTCTTCCCTATTCTACAGCTTCTGCTTGTATCAGGGTGAAATTTTAAATGATTATATTTTATTTATTTTCAAAGCAAAGTGACATTTTTGACATATATAACAAAAATAATCAAAACAAGTCAAGTAACAGGCTTCCTTAATAACACTTTTTCCCGTCTTTTGAAGCTTACGTTTACGCGAGCGTTGCGCGTGAACGCTTTGACGGATAATGTTTTCCGACGAACTCAGCCTGGGCATTGGTAAAATGAACATGTGTACCAAATTTCATCTAACTCGGTGATCTATTACTCAAGATATCGTCATCTGTAGATTTCGGGAGGAATTTTGCGTGACGGTGATTTTGTGATGGTTATTTTGTGACGGTGATTTTGGTCGTTTTTTTCGGATTCACTCCCGGGCTTCAGAACGTGCTATAAGGAACTTCGTTCCAAAAAGAATTATTATATTTTATTCTTAAAGAATTACGACAAAGATCAGAGGCAATTTAGAAGAAAAGTAATGTCTGATGGATGAAAAATGGATTTTATTAAATCCAATGCATTTAATTTAATCGAATGTAATCTAATAACCACGTTTTTTATAATTTTTTTATTAATTATACTCGTTTGCAATAATAAGTATTATTTTATGGATAGGAGCTTGAAACTTTATTAATTTGAATTCGTGTATTGAAAATTCAGTTCACGTTTTCTCAATTCTCCTTTGCTATTGAGATTTGCAAATTTTGTTTTATAGAACTTGATCTCTCTATTAAAGTGTTAAATTAACCTTTTTGAGTATTTTAGTCGTAATGCTTCTGTCTCAAATGCAACTTGAGGTTCTATAATTGCATTATTATACTGTCATTAATTCCAGCCTTAGGTATCATTAGTTTCTACCTTAGAGTTGTAATGACCTCCGGGTAGTTATACCTTCGAGTTTCACTCAACAGTAAAATGTATAGGAACCATTGATTTCATTGTAGTTTCCTCCTGTTCCAGTCTGTAATAGGTATGGCGTAATGCAAAGTGTTGCTGAGTTTAGTGTAACCGGAACTACCCAGTTGGAATAATTAGAGCCTGAGGCCGGGCATTCCCAAAAGGATTGTTTTCTCTCGCTAGCGATTATCAAAGTACAAGAACAAGAGGATGAGGGTTAAATTGGGCCGGGGGGATTGGAAGCCCAGACGCCATTACTGCTTTATTAAGGTTGCTTGGTACCCGAGGAAAGGACTCGTCCTGGAATTTACGACAGGGTGTCGAATTTCGATGTCTCCCTTGATTTTATTTCCAACCTTTCGGTTTCACGTGCCCTTCCTTTTTTTACCACTTTTTATAATGTCGATAAACAGACTCAACTGTGAAACCGAGGGAACAACTTCAAATTACTGCCTTCAAACTCTGCACGGTTTCCTTTTTTGTTAAATAAAAACTAGTTCTTACTATCTCGTATAAAGAACAAAATTGTAATATTGCAATATCTTCTAAATTCTGAGAGTTATTTAACTTATAGTTTGTTTTATAATTAATTTTTTAAGATATTTCTATATTATTAAATTATTTCTCTTTTCTACCTTATCTGATAATCAATATCGTTAATAAAATGTAGCCTATGACGATTTACCTTTGGTTTTGTCATGTTTATTAATGTTGTCATGTTGCTTATTATGTTATGAAAAGTTTTTTTTTTTTTGTGTGTTTATTTTCATCTGGCAACGGAACACACTTCTTGACTCATTCTTTTATGTGTTAACTAGTTCTAACCTAATAGTCCAGGAGATAGCGTGCTCAAAAGTGCCTGACTAACATCATGCTAGAATTTTGATACAATTTATTCCTTTAGTGCTTTTTAAGAATATATGGTTGGCTATGTTCTTCTGCGGGACATAGCTTGGCAATAGGCATTTGAAACAAACCAATTCACTCCAAATTAAAGTGGTCACCTATCAAGTGAACAAACTAACATCAACTTAATTTTCGGTCTACTAACTAATATTGTACTCATGATCTTCAAAATCACATTGCCCACTATAATGTAATGGGCGGGACATGGCCGCTCTCTACCATTTTTTTTTTTTTTTTTCAAATGCCTATTGTTAAGCTGTGTCCTGCAGACGAACTTAGACGATCACATATTCTTAAAAGGCACTAAAAGATTAACTTTTACACAAAATTCTAGCTTGATATTAGTCAGACTTTTTGTGCGCGCTATTTCCTGGACTCTAAGTGGAGATGAAAAGGGGAATATATAATCGTGTGGCAGCCAAACTCTGACTTATTTTTTTTAGATGCTGTGTTTTAAATTTAGTAATAGATTACAAATATTCTTATTATTATGATAAGAAATATTCTTATTATGATCTTTATTACCTTTAATAACGGTAAAAGGATTAGGTTAAAACGATTTTTCACATTATACTTTTATACAGCAAGTACAAAATAAGATTTTCTAAATAGGATTCTAGGAGCATGCTGTTCCCTCGTTGTACGGCTCCTAATTCAGCTCCTGTTTGACTATATAATTTTATCCAAAATAACCTTTTAAATAAACTAGTATATATGTTTTACATTACAATATTTTCTCGTTGAACTCGGTCTTATTATATATACAATGTATTACAAAATTTGTAGCTTCTAGCAACACCACCTGCTTTGTAATTCAAGTTAACGACCGACATTACTCCTTTCAGATCTCACGTTCGATTCTTTTTCTTTCTCTCTCTCGTTTCTTGCAAGAAAATAAAACGAGTTTTATTTTTAATCTAAAAATTTAATTCCGTCACGCTCGGCATGTGTATGTCTTGGAGTAACAGGGTTGCCCATAACCGTATTAGCGGAGAAAGGTTAGTCCCTGAGCTGAAAGAGGGTAGAGGACCTTAGCAAGGAGAAGAGACACGGCGTCTCTATTTAATTTGAACCATTCCCTCGAGGATGGAGGTAAGGGGTTAAAGTCAACCGAGTCGTTAATTTTACCTCCGGATAACGGATGTCGTAGACAAACGATACACCTGGTGAACTTACTCACACCGACTACCAAGATGAAAATATCACAATTTAAGAAAAGTCAAAGCTTTGGATAGTAGAAGACAAGAAGACATGCTACATTTTAAGGAAAAACATTATCTCGACTATTTTCTTCCTTATGTTCCAATTACATTTTTTTACGAAGCTCTTATAGGTGTATCTATGTCCAGAATATGTGATATATATAATGTATACACCAAAACTCCCAAGTATTATTAAATTGTCATCATGTATAAAATAAATATTGGAACTATGGAAATTTAGTAGATCTTTCTCCTACAAAAGATATAATATATTTAATGTATAAATGGTCAAATCTCTACAAAGGATCTCCCCAAAACCGAATCTAAACCATCGATCCGTCCCCTACACGGGGACGGTGAGAGAAGAAAAATGAGCCTAAGATCGTGGGGTTCTTGCTCTTCCTTTCGAGCGACATGGGTGCTCGGTTCCCTGTTCACTAAAATAAAAGAATATAATTTCTGTAATATTGTGATAATAATGTATGGTTCTTAATGCTACATAATGATATATGGTATTCGATGCTCTCTTTATACTTAATGGTTGAGTTTTGAAAATTAAAAATGGTATGCTAATCGGAAAAATTACACTTAAACTTGATTTGCTAATGGTTTGACTTACAATGAAAAGAGTGGCACAGATTTAGGCGAGGTTTCATGTTATGAGGGTAAAACAGTGTTCCTGAAAATGACTAACTGGCACCTGGCCATTTAGAAGTGGCACTATTTAGACATAGTGTCCATGGATGCATTAAGCTAGCAACAGTATTGCTATATTAATACTGTTTGGTTCTGAATGAAATACCACATCAAAATAATAATCAATCATTATTATTAGTGTAGTAGTTTTGCATTACCCTCTATCGATATTTCGAATTTTCTCTATCAAAGTAGAATTTTCTTTATCATTAAATTTTATCTATCTGGTTTATAGATGGGGTTTGTGTAAGTCTTAATTCACTTTTTATCTACATTGATTTATATTTTGAAATGGTCCATTGCATAAATCTTTTCTAGCTTACGACTTTTCTTGGCGCAGGTACTACACCGTCATCAGGTTTACTTACTGTTGTGTAAAATCCTCATTTTTGACAAAATGGCTGCCATCTCTTAGTTTTATCCTGAGATGATTGCAGATTGCAGCCAACCATCTCGCCAGGGCCCAGCACCCTGTCATTGACAGACACTTTTTCTGGGTGCATGGAGCCTAAACGCTTTTCAATGTATTCTTCGGTGACTAGGGCAGTTTTTTATGGTTGGCCTCAACGGGTTTTAACTCTGTTGTGACTGAGAGAAGGAAAATACCTGCAGGTAGAAGAACCTTCTTTGAAAGTCCATTAAAATAAATTTTATAAAAATACTTAGTTCTGTGAACATCCACGCGTCCAAAAAAACGAAAAAACATATACATACATAGATTTTAATGACTTCTAGAAACATCCATGTCAAATTTTAAAAAAATATTAAAAATAAAATAAATCTATACGTCGCCTTTTATGACTTCAAGGAAGAAGATCTTTGCTAAATTTGAAGAAAATCGAACAACGTGTCTGGTCTTGACTGCAAACTTCGAAATTTACAAACAAACAAATTTACAGACAGACATCTGAAATGCCAAACTTTCAAATCTCGAGTTGAAACAGAGACTTCGCTTCTCTCGATCTATAATATTTATTTGTCTGAAATTGCCAATATTGCTCAATTGTTCTGTTCTAATCACCAAATCAATAATTATCTTAACTATACGAAGTTTGAGAGGAATGAACTCTTACCTTAACTAAATTGTCTTATTCAATTTTATCTGATACTGCATAGCTAATCTGCTTAAGCCAAACTGAGAAAACCTTTTACTTGTTTTTCAATGTTTAAAAAGTTTTATCTGGATAATATTTTCTCCTCTATCTTTCTTTCTTTAGTCAACTCTAATCCTCTTCGAGAAAAACCTTTCTTAAGAACTGGCAGATGCAGCTCTGTAAAAGTAATCCCTTCTTTCCTGATATAGTTAAAATCCTTTAAAATATAGATTTTTTTTCTTTTTAATATTAGAGATAGCAAGATAGAAAGAAATAAGATAAATGCAGTGGAATCTAAAAAGGTTAAAGGTTGGAGGGCATGGTCTTCATTATGCAAAAATTTAATTTAAATTTCATGTTAATTATTGGAAAATTCTTATAAAATGAATATGCATTCAAAGAACCAACTTACTTTGTCGAGATTAACTTTATGTATGTATAAAAATTTTCTATTTTAGCCTGGCATATTTATTTCACCTAGAAGGTTCTTTTTTTGCCACCCTCTTCTTAAATCGATAGTGAAAAATTTGGAGGTTTGCAGCTAATTGATGTCTGAAGATGGAATATAATAATTCCAATCACTATATAATTGACATTAATGCATTGATTTGTGATTTTATTTATGTAGATAGATAGATTTACGATAATTTAGTATATTTATTTAATGTGGCATGAATTTGAAGTCTGGCTGCTACGATCTCCATTGAAATGCTCAACCTTGGATTTCAAGATTCACAAAACCATTGTCAATTTACCCTACCATGTACCCAACCCTACTCAACGACCTATAAACGAGCCCTTTGTCCTTGACCTTGCTATTTCCCGCTACAGGTCCTACCATCAGTGCGCTTCCCTCCCCCTCGACTCTTCTCGTCCGGAACCGGTAGTCTCTGAACTACCCTTGATAAACCCTACAGTTTGCTTGAAACAGCAATGGTCTGGTTACTTCCTAATCTGCATATCCTCTTTTGACATTTGCATACTTCAAATTTACAACTGAACAATAGGTTAAGTAAGAAGAATTTGAATTACTAACAATAATAATACATTCTGGAAATAAGAATTGTTATCATCTAAAATTTTAATTCAAGAAATCAATTATGTAGTTTATAAAATCGTATAACTTTTTTCATTGCTACTTAACGTGGATTGAAAGTTTTGTGAAAACCAATTATGAAGTAAAAATTAAACCTGAACTATAAAATAGTCTGCCAAGTATAGTGTGACACAAAGATTCCTAGGGTCCTATCGCCTACTCTAATGAAGTTTTGCTTTTTCGAACAATTTGTTGCCTAATTTTTTTTTTTACCCCCTTTTTGTGATGGAATGGTAGCATTGTGATCTTTTTAGAGAATTTTTTTTTGTTATATCTCCGAATTCAACCATTTAGATTCAGAAATACTTACCTCAGGAACTGTTTTAGTCTCGGGTCTGTCCAGAATTTTTGCGAACTAACATGCCTTATAAACAACTTATCCGATTTTGATGTAAGGTCATTAATTGACCCCTTGTTGATCCAATATCAATTTAATACGTGGGCCCCATAATAATTTTACACTTCTGAACTCTTTTTTTTCGGTTGCGCACAAACTTATCTCAGCAACTTAAATTAACAACTATATCTTTAATAGTATTAGTTCGATTTTAAAGAAACTAAGATAGTCTGTGTAAATTAGTCCACAAATGGTCCCAAATTTCATATTATTTAAAATTAAATGTGACCCCACTGGTAATTGAAACAAATCCAAATCTCAAAAGTCAATTCGTCCAAAAATTGGACACAAGTAGGCTATGTGCTATACAAATTAGCAGACAATTTCAAATAGTTCTCTGTTCAATGTACAACGCACAGCCTTTTTGACAGTTTCCTCGTTGATGACACATATTTGTGTATGAACACAATCCTTAGTTTTCCTTTATTTTTGAGGGGACTCATCAGCACCCATCTTAACCAACTAGTTTATGCGTCTTAACAATATCTCACCAATTTATGAGTTATTTTTCTTATCCACTATTATTTGTCTTTTTAAAGATTATAGCGTTAGTAGTGCATGCTCAATATACTTGTACAGTACACCAACTTGCCTTTTTGATAGCGTTTTTAATAACTTTCATCTTATTAAATTAAGTCACTATTTTCAAAACTTTACAGGTATGCAACAAAAAAATAAATTTATACTAATATTTATTTTATTAAATATGAATTCCATTAGTAATATTCGTTAAAATAAATAATAAACTTTTTTTGTAAATAATTGGTCTACTACTGTTTTAAATTGTATGTATATAGAGTTTTTATTGTAAGGATCTAACTGAGACATTTTGTTCGTACATTATCCTTGTATGTGTTTTATATCCATTTTCATAAACAGTTTTCACGCATCATTACTTGTGTCAATGTGTTTGTATTAGGCTTGACGTTTACTTTGATAAAGAGACCATATGACAAGTGGCCTAAGGTTTGTCTTGAAGCCCTTTTGTCGTGAACACTGTGGTTCGACGTTTTCTACGTCCCTTAACCACTCTGTTCTATCCCGTTTCGTGTACTAACCATTTGTTCAGGACCCTTGTTGAGGAATCGATCAAGCCTATCAGCTCTTACAGGAGAAGAGTAGGACGAAAAAAGGGGGAAGTTTGTGTAAAGGACAAACTAAAGTACTCCTCATTTTTCAGTACTCCACGCCTCCTCCAACCTCTTTCCTTTTAGTCACTCTAAGGGCTTGTGAGTTTGTAGAATATATATATATATATATATATATATATATATATATATATATATATATATATATATATATATATATATAAGAATACCCATCGGCCCGTTGCCAAATCAGATAAAAAAGTGTGCAATTTTTTCTATAGAAAGAGAGTATATATCATAGGTTGTTTTTTTTTTTTTTTTTTTTTAGTTCTTTGTTCGTTTCTTTTTTAACCTACTTCAGATAAAAAAATATGTCAACACTCATGTTTTTAAAATAAATAGAAAATTGGTCTCATTAGTAGCGCCCCTAAGATTTTCCAGTCTGTTATTTTATCATGTTGTATACATTTTACTGTCTTATCTTTCTAAAGGTTGTTTTATACCTGTACAGGTGCAGTGTACTCACAGAGTAGGGTTAACCGTGGTCGAGGGTTTCAGTTCGGTTCTCAGTTGACACTGGCTTTCATATAGATGACCAAATTTTTATATTTACTATATAAGATTATATAAAAACAGTACTGCAGGCTATGCTGCTACTACGTAGCAATTAAACCCTAAACCTGTTCAGGCGAGTTTCACGCATGCTCAGGTATGCACTATGGCGCTGGTAAAAATAATAAAATTGTTATTCGTCTCAAGTGGAGTTATGCCATAAGTTGATAGCCATACGCTCTGGCATAACTGTACAGGTTCACCTCTTAGGTATATCGCAACTTGTATAGCTTCCTAAAGAGAAATAAATTTAATTTGAGGAAAAGTGGATAAGAGAAATATAACATATTCTACACTTTACTAGTGTCAAATGTATACTTATAATGTTTATAGTATATACTCCACGTTCTATCTAGAAATAATGAAAGAGTAGCTGATTTCCTACTTACAATATTTAAAGTCAGGTCAGTGCCAATCTTGATAATCTTTATTCTTACAGCAATGTTTTTGTTATCAGTGTAGTATATTGAGTCGACTTTTAAATCCATTACTGGAATAATTGCCCTAGTTTATGCACAATGTGGGAGCCAGCGTGATCGAGGGGCTTTAGGCGCTCGCCCAGCTATCAATACGTCGAGGCGACTCGAGGTCGTGGGTTTGATCCCGTGACATGATACTCTGGATTGCATCTATGAATCCTGGATGGAGCAGGGCGAGGGACACCCCCTATGGGGTACTCTTCCCCCACGCATTGACGCACGCTTATATAGCCCACTAATGACAACATCAAACTTGCTTCGGCGGTACAATGTACAAATGTATGATGTATAAAGTAGCTGGACTCTCCACCAAGGGGCGTAAAATAGGCCTAAAAGATGTCCTAATTGCTAGATTCGAACAAGAGGTTTGTCCTACCCGTTCTAGTAGGAAGTACTAGATTACTACTACTTATGCACAAAGTACGATAATATCATTAATATCCTTGGATTTGTTTAAAGGGAATATCTTGAATTACCTCGATTTATCTTACATTAAGATGTAGTGTTAGCAAAATTTGTGGAATTTACAATGTAAGAGATTAATCGTACCTTTTGCCAACAAGAAACCTCTATTTGTGTTATTTTTAAGAATTTCAGCCTCTTTTTGTTTTTTTACCCTTTGACGTTTACTTTACCGCTTTCAATAGGAAATAGGAAGCCTAAAGCTATCTTTCTATACGTGTACGGCGTTGTAATAATAATAGATTAGATGCATACTTTTATTGCTTTCTCGTCCATTGAAACACGATTTTCTCTTTTATCTTCATTATATATTTACTATCTTAACTAATGAAAATGACTAAACTAAAGAAGGGACTACGAATAGTGAAGACTTATATCATTTTTGAACACTAAATCTAGTCGTATACTTTTAGTTTTTATTACTATGCAATAACTTTAAACGTTAAGAGCAATAAATGAAACACTTTAACTTTGTTGGATAGTACATTTCGTGAGACCTTATTAAATTTGGCTTATTTATTATACAAATAATTAATCTAAGAATCGCTTATACAAATGTTTCACGTAAGAATACGTGCATACACATAGGCTTTACCTAAACATAGAAATTATTTAGTTGCTTAATTTTTTTTAAGTGAACGTTAAAGAAGATAACACTAGCTAGAAATAATATCTTTAGAGTATACTTAAAATTATTTATCTATCTTAAAACGATCAGCTTTAGAAAATATATGATTATTACTAAGATCACGTAATATAAGCTCGTTACTTCGAACAAAACCTTATAAATGCTTCAACAACAACATGCATGTCGCTAATGTTCGTTGAAAGGCACGTTATATTAACTGATTAGCATACTATTAAAGAGAAAACTATCAAATACATATATATGTTCTAATGCACTTTACGCTATATTAGAAAAAAGGTGCTAATATATTTACACGTGACGTAGTTTTATTACCTTTTTTTTAGAAAATGTTTTAATTTATGTTAATAAAAATGAGAAAATATTTAGTGTTAAAGTTTGCTGACAAAAAAAAAAAAAAAAAAAAAAACAGAATAAATAATTGCGATTTTTTTTTGCAGCTTTTATATTTAAAATATATTGTAATATATAATATATAAGTATAAATTTATAAAAAAAATAAAAATAAATATATGTATTTTATAATAATTAGAAAGTTTTAGTATATTATATCGAGAATTATAGAAGCAAACTGTTTGCGAACTAAGCAAAATTAACGAAAGCATTGTGATACTGAGTAGAACAAAAGTTTATATTAGTATTGATATTAGTCTATTTTTACTACGTTTTTATTTGCTTGCTTTCTTGTTTGTCCAGTCCAAATATTGCAATCGATTTTTAACTAACTTCCTGAGTAGCTAGAAATTTGAAACTTTTAGAATAGCCCAGAACACTATGACAATGGCGCGACAATGCGCCAGTTTCAGTGGCGTAGGAACGGGGGGGGCTATCGGGCTTGAGCCCCCCCCCCCCCCCCCCCCGTCAGATTTGAAGGGGCTATAAAATTACAAATAAAATACAAATTTGTACATGGGTTTATGTCTAAAACTGCTTAAAGTGCTGTTTTTGAACGTTTATTTTCCAAAATTTTCTCGGGGGAGGACCCCCGGACTCTCCTCCTATTGCTGGGGGGGGGGGGGAGGTTATAGTGTGGCACCTTAATTTCTAGAAATCGAGCACTGATAAAGAGTATGTACGACCCCCCCCCCCCTCCCCCCGCCTTAGTGGAGGTGGCGAGCCAACCCCGTCAAAAATGAATTCCTATGCCACTGGCTATTTTAATACATTTAGCCACCTTTCAGCAGAATTTAATTTGGTTTCAGCAAATTTTGCAGTATGGAAAGTTAGTTCGGAAAAAATCCGCTAGTTATTTTATTTGTTTTGACATGGCCCATATTTACGATCTTCATTTTGACGAGTTTAAACGATCTTTAATAATTGAAAGTTTCATGTTTTTATCTCTTTTGATTAAAAAGTTTTTGGAACCGTCCAGAGTGACAGACACAGACAGACAGACTCAGGAACGAAACTATAAGGGGTTCTGCCATCTGAATTTGCCCTCAAGCTAAAGAGTTCTAACTGTGAGATAGTACATGTTCATATTTTACGATTTTGGTAGTATTCATACTACGGAACGATTAAATTTTAATTTAAATCAAATTATAATTATTATTAACTACGGGAAACAGACAGAGAAAAATAGACTCCAGCGCGGGGATTTGAACCACCGACCTCTATATTTCCAGTATAGCGCTCTAACCATATAGGCTGGTGGTTCAAATCCCCGCGCTGGAGTCTATTTTTCTCTGTCTGTTTCCCGTAGTTAATAATAATTATAATTTGATTTAGATAGTACATGTAGTTTAGGGAACTGGTAGTTCACCACGTCAAAAAACCTAACATGTTTACTATGTTTTTATTAGCTTTCTTTCTTGTTTGTTTGTTTGTTTGTCCAGTACAAATCTTGCAATCGATTTTTAACTAACTTCCCGAGAAGCTAGAAATTTAAAACTTTTAGAATAGCTCAAAACACGATGAAAATGCATTATTTAAATAATTTTAGCCATCTTTCAGCAGAATTTAATTCGTTTTTCGCAGATTTTGCTGTAGGGAAAGTTAGTAAAAAATCCGCAAGTTATTTTATTTGTTTTGACATGACCCACATTTACGATCTTCATTTTGACGGGTTTCAAATTTATGATTTTTTATTTTAGTACCTGGTATGGCTGATAAAATTGTTAAAATGTTCAAGAATGATTATATCAGGCCTTTTTGTTATGCGTAAAAACTAATTGTATTTTTAAGAGATAAACATTGAATGACAGCGAAACAGGAAAAGTAAACAAAGAAATAAATTAATTGACGTGTGACAACCTGGTTTGTTTTCACTTGTGTCCTAGGTATCGGTTTAATTTTTCTTCTCTTACCGTCCTCTCGGGGGCATATCGATGGCACGGTTTAGATTCGGTGTTGGCGATATCCTTTGTACAAAGATTTGTCCTTTTATAGGTTTAGGATCAGCTTTCTATTTGGTTGTCATTTATATGAAGTAAATAAATTCGGAACTATTTTAACAATTATTATATTATCAACACTACATACGATTCAGAAAATTTAAAAACGTAGTATATAAAAAGTTCTTTTTATCTTGTAATTATATAATTATTTTATTTTTAAAGCACAAAAAAAGAGTAAGTTATCATCGAAAGGAATTTATTAACTTTTCAGAAGATTTATGAAAGTCGCTGTCGTAAAATGCATGTTTGTATTATATTTCTTTTAAAACTTTTCCCTGGGATTTTAGAACTACAACAGCCGGTTTTGGTTTTTAATCTTAAGAAAAAAAAAACTTTTATAAAACTTTTAAATGAAAAATATAATAAATAAATAAATAGAGTCTTACAAGTTTTTTTTTTTGTAAACTTGGTGTTGGAAAATTTAGTGGAATCAAATGAAAGTAAAGTTGACTCAAATGTTACTAAACTCTCTGATATTTAAGTTTTAAGAAACGTACCGTATAACTAAGTTTTAAACTTTCTTTCAATCTTATAATATTGTAAGTTGATTAGGTGTTAAAAAGTATTATTTTTCATAAAGGGCTCTATTTTATACTTTAAAATAAAGCTATATTGTTTAGTAACTCAGTTTCTTAATGAATCCTAATAAATTCTTGATATTTAATCATAAAATTTACTTCAATTTACAAATAAAATTGCCAAGTATTCTGTACACTAAAAGTGTCCTAAGGCAATTTAACAAATCGGACGAGTTCTTTAATCGGCACAATCGGTCCAGCAGTTTCAAGATGGCGCCCATTTAAAGAGGGGGGGGGGGGGGGGGTCTGTACATGAAAAACTAAATGTTAAAGAAAAGAGTAACCTTAATTAAAAATATCGAAAATCTCCTGATGTATGAGTATAATATTATCATATAAACAAATCAACCGCATTTATTATACGTTAAAAAAAGTGAAGACTGATAAATGAAGGTAATAGTGTAAACTACATCAGTAAAGGTTGCATAAGGTTGCTAGGCACAAGGGACACCCTTTTTATCTTCCACTCTTCAAGGGACATACCTTGTTTTCAACCGTACATCCAAATATTTAAAACACTTTTTCTTAGACATTCCCTGTTTTAAGCGAAAACAAAATACAGGGTCTAATAGTACTCAGTTGCCAACAGATGGCATCACAAGCTCATTTTTGAATTTTTCGGACATTCCCTTCATATACTACTATTCAAGCCCACATATTTAGAAATAAGTTTTTATTAGTATTTTTCCTATTGAACAGTAAATACATGATGTAATGAAAAAAGTTAAAAAAATATTTATGATAGAGGATATAGTCATAAACTGTAACCCCCAAAAATTACTGATACAAGTGTAAATTTTAATTTAAGAATACAAATATTAACTCTTTAACTATCTTGATAACTTCGAACGATTGCGACCACTTAGAGCTTCATTTAATAAAAATTATCATTGGTGTCTACATTATAAATTTGATATCCACTAATATGTAAAGTTATTTTAACCTTTTCTGCGAGATTGTTCTAATGTAGATATCACTACTTAGGTGGACTGATTTTTTTTTGGAAGAGGGTGTAGAACTTTTTTCTATTTTCTATTTCTCTCCTCCCATTACCTCCGCAACTCCTATGTGACTACACATAATACTAAACGAGCAGAGATGCTTATGATAGTAGGAGTGTAATGAGGTTATGGACTAAAAAATGAACAGACTTTGCTAGAACGTAGATATCACTGCATTGATAGGCTGACTTTTCTTATGAGGAAAATAATGCTTGGCCCTTTTTTCACGGTTAGGTTTTTGTTAGGGATATAATTTCTTTTTGCTGGCTTCAGCATAGTGGGAGCTGTCTTGGTTTTTTGTCAGGCACTGGAGGGAGCAAGGCCTTTGTATTTTCCCTATATATATATATATATATATATATATATATATATATATATATATATATATATATATATATATATATATGTATATATATATATATATATATATATATATATATATATATATATATATATATATATATATATATATATATATATATATATATATTAAACCGACGAAGAATAACAGGGGTCTAGAGTTTAGAGAATTAAATAATATGATATAAAATGTAAAATAAATCAAGTTTCTAGCTCTACTAGAAGTCACTTATAATTTTGATAATGAGTGATGTCAGTGAGTCAATAACACAAATGCAAACTCTTAATAAATATTAAATATAAAGGGCTCAATTTTTAACAATGTCCTTAGCTACTTAAGCTTAATCTATGTTTCATATTTTAAAAGCCATTAAGAGGAAGAAAGCACATGAGGAGAAGAAAAACCGATTAAATTGGTTAAGGTAAAGATGCATCCTTACTGGCAGTTGGGCATGCGCACTGCCGTGTGCTCGGATTTTATTTTAGGTATGTATTTTTGTTACTTGTTTGTTGATGTATAAGAGAGTGTAAAGAGAGAAGAGATGCTGGTACGCGTATACGTTTGACATAATCAATCTGCCTAGGGCTCTACGAGCTCCCTTTTGGGGGCGAGATCTCGTTCATACTTAATGACATTTCTACGCTAAGGGCGTCTGATGGTAACGCAGACAATGGTGACACGTCACACATATTTCGGCATCGAAGCGCCACTTCATCAAAACCTCGATGACAAAAGCCTCTCTCCCTTTTTTCCATGGACTTACCGTAGACGGTATTCACTACCAACCTTCAGTGCCTTCCCTTGGCAAATTCTCTCCTCGCTCTTCTCTTTGGCAATTTCCTCGCTTCCGCTAATGGAAAAAACGAGTCAAGAGCACTTCGTATCGAGTAGGGAGAGGGGTTAAAAAAACGAAAAGTTACTTTTCAGAAAAGTTAAAAACCACGCTTAAATTATAAATACATATAATGGAAGTGAAGTATAATGCACAAACAATGTAGTTAAAATGTAATTAAAAAAAGTTGTTATTTATCTTTTTTTTCGTAAAATTATTAAATTGAAATATATGTAACATTTAATTTAAATTTAATTTCCATTAAAATAATATTTAAACCAACCCTTATTCGTTTACCCTTTAACTTTTCACTGAACTTATCTCGTTAGTAAAATTATTTAAATATTTTTGTAGAACTAAAACGTTATAATGTAACTTTCTGGAATTTGTTTTGATACAGGTTAATGATTTAGACATATCAGTGAATTTAGGCACACTCTTGACCTTAAAGATATAAAACAAACTTTATTACCAATATAATAACAATGTTGACATATTGATAAATTCAAATGTGTGAAGGTCCATTAGTTCATAAAATTCATTTAAAAGAAATAGAAATCGTCTTACCCGAAGTCCATAACCTCATTACACTCCTACTATCATAAGCATCTCTGCTCGTTTAGTATTATGTGTAGTCACATAGGAGTTACGGAGGTAATGGGAGGAGAGAAATAAAAAATTGAAATAAGTTCTAGACCCTCTCCAAAAAAAAATCAGCCTACCTAAGTAGTGATATCTACATTAGTACAATCTCGCAGAAAAGGTTAAAATAACTTTACATATTAGTAGATATCAAATTTATAATGTAGACACCAATGATAATTTTTATTAAATGAAGCTCTAAGTCGCAATCAGTTGAAGTTATCAAGATAGTTAAAGAGTTAATATTTTTATTCTTAAATAAAAATTTACACTTGCATAAGTAATAAAAAAATAATTTATATTGATTATACAAGGAATCAATTTAAATTTCAACTCTAGGCAATTTTTTTTTTCTTTTTTTTTTTAAATTATTGGCTTCTCCCTCTGAATATTCTTTTCTCCAGGACGGTTATTTTCAGTTCAAATGAAGCCATATATACGTCGCTCACCCACATGCTCGCTCACACAATGGTGTTTTTCTTCTCTCTTCTATGTGTTATATTAAATCCAAAAACCACTGACTCACTAACTCATTTTCTCACTCTATCTCTGGAACTGGTGGTCATATAACCATTAAATTTTGTAGATAGATTCCTATTAGCCCCTAGGTGCTCGCTAAAGGGATTTCCAAAAAGCTATTTTGATGCAAGATGGTGGCCGTATACGGATTTCATACAAAAGTCCACTTCCTATAACATTAGCTTATAACAAAAAAATATAGCTGATAGCCGCGGCACACCTATTCACTTTATGCAGGGCCGCCGAGAGCCATCCTGGACCCCATGTCGATATGGCTACTGGATCCCCCCATTTACCGAAGGGTCCAGGGGCCCTCTTCCAGAAAATATTTTATAATTGCATGTCTGGAAATTACTTTTTACGCAATTTAGCTTTTATGTACCATCATTAATAGTTACTATGATTTCTATGGAAACACATATTAAAAAGTTGGTAAATACTGGATACTACGCACTTTTATACTTAGACGCCGTTTATTTCAATTCTTTTTCTGTACCTTCATGAGGCCAAACATAAATAAATAACATTTTTAGTTTAAATGTACAATTTTTGTTACTTTTTTATTTAGTTATTTTTATTTTTTAATTTAAATTACTAGAAATATGTGCCACCCCAGGGTTGGGGCTAAGGGAGGGCGTGCTTTATGATGTGGAGCGTCATTTTACCTGATAAAAACATAGTTAAAATAAATAATATAATTCCATTAGGAAAGTCGTGCACTTATTATTATTTTGTCGCGCAACATTATTTTGAATCTCCATAACTTATAAACCATTTATTGTATTACAATGAAATATAGATAGTAAGCCATAATTTGTGTATTGTTGGTCATACATTATTTTTATCTTCTGTGCCCACTGCTTTATCTACTGCATACACTAAAACCTTTTTTTGGGTTTCTAAGCACATACCTGACCTACTTATTTCGGTAGTGTTGTTTTCATTAACGTGAGTGTTTATTGTCATATATTTTCCTATAATTACAAATATGTAAATGATTCTATTCCAAATGTCGAACAAATATTTTCCTTTCCAAGGAATTGACGTTTAAAGTCTACTTAGTTAGGAGTTAAAGACATATTGATCATTCAGGTGAAGTTTACTACCTCCACTTGGCAAAATGTATTTACGTCTTTAAGTAGCGGAAGAGAAACTCGGATGGAGAGAATTTCGTGTTCGAATTAACGTTTGTCGCGCGTTGTTCTCTCCAGACCTTACTGCTTGTGGGAAATAAGCGCTGTGGCGGTTTGCTTAACAATCGAAGCGTTCGCTAATAGCACCCCCTTCGCCTTGTAGGAGTTTGGACCAGAATCAGAAGTTTGATGTAAAGTTTACCCAGGTCGGTCGACAGACCGGTGTCTGAGTCGTAGTTTAAATTGCTTCACTTCAACTGAGAAAGTAGATTTCCAATTTTATTAAGTGGAACTTGTGTTAAAGATGTAAAGAGTTTCTCAACATCCAAAATCAAGCAATGGCAACCTTATAACAATTTCAATTCTAAATTTCAAATGCGCGATTATATTAGTGACGATGTTATAAAGTAAACTTGTTTAACTTTTACTTCCTACTTGTCGGTGAATTTTCCTATTAGAGTTTGAGTTGTTGTGTGTCTATGATAAGAGAAGCTCTGCTACTATAAAACTTACTTTTATTACGTTGCTTTTGTTTTTAAAGGAAACACTCAGAAGGGAAGTTTTAATTTTACCTACCTTTCAACATCTAGTTTACTTACTTTACAGTTGTGTATAGTTTCAGAAATATGAGTAAGTGAAACGATTATTAGCTCTTCCATAATTAGATTCTATTTATAACTCAAACTTTAGATGTAGCGAACAAAAAACTTGTCATGAACACAAAACGATTATTTAATAATTGTGGGAGCGTCTATGAAAGTAATCTTAAGGGAATAACGTAAACTGTCTCTGCACATGGAGTGAGAATTTGTTTATTTAGCAAATCAGCTTTCATCCTTTATTTAATTACAAGCTATAAATAAGCTAAACAAAAAATACGTGTGGTGCCGCGGGACACCTGTTAGGAATGAAGTTCTTTACGATTTTAATTACATATTTATACATTATAAAATCACACTGCTAAGTATATGTTGCTAGCTACTTATACATGGTGGATTAAGAAAGTAGACGAAATTAAAAGTAATTAACTATTTGCACTTAGCGGAGTTAAGGCAAAATTAAAAGAAAATATTTTTTTATCATTGAAGCGAGCGTCTTGCAATAAATATGTATTGAATATTGAGAAAAAATTTAATTATTTTAGGTTGATAGTTAAAGAGGATAGTTGTAGTAGAGTGAGGGACCAGGAGTATTCTCTAACCCTCACGCCTACTCCATTTAAAATACAGGGTGATTCAAAATGAATGAACCGATTCCATGATCAAATATTTTGCAAGTTAATGGATGAATCAGAATGAGAGAGTGACTGTTTGAAAGATTAGGTTTCTAAGTTTCAGATTTTTGCCGCGTGCCGCGCCAAGAACGCTCAGTTGTTTTTGACTGTCAAAATGAAATGGGAACTTCTCAACAAAAGGCGTTCTGTGTTCTCGAGTTTGCAAAAACTAAATCAATGATTAAACAACTGACCTGAATAACTTAAAGCATCGAATAACAACAATTCTAAAAGGATCAATTTGATATGATTTTGTTCTTCCCAAACACGTTGAAGCATAATTTATCCTGATATGTTATAACGTGTTTGGGAAGAACTCTTATTATATTGTCTTCATGTTGTCCATGCTGCAAAGAGTGGCCATATTGAACACTTGTAACATGTGAAATAAAACTTGACTGTGAGTAGAATGCTTGTATTACAAGTTCAATTTTTTTTGCTATTTCTCCTTAATAAAATATTTAATCATGGAATCGGTTCATTCTTTTTGAATCACCCTGTATATCACTTCACTACACAAAAACTTCTACTTGTATCAGGTTGAAATTTTACATGTCTGTTTCAATTGTACCTTAGACGATTTGTATGAAGTTTTATTGAAATCGTTACGTTAGACTGTAAGATATCGGTAAAAACGTTGTTTTGTTTATTTTAAACGTGTAGGTCCACTTTAATGTTTTTAGCGATCTTTATTACTTCATAGCAGTGTTGGTACCGTATATTTTTTGTGTGTATGTATTTAGTTGCAATTGTACATAATTAAGTATACATTTTTTTTTACGGGATGATTAAAAATATTGTTATAAAGCTAGACTCTTCTTTTTTTAATTACTAATATTAAATTCAACTTGCAATAATAATACATAATTCTTGTTATAATAATTTTTTCTTTTAATAATTAGATTCAGTAAATTAATTAACAGATTAAGCATTAAGCAATACATCAATTATCATAGATTATTATGTAATCAAGCGTTATGTCCCTATGACCCATTTTTTACCAATATTTTATGCATTTATATATATTTTACATATTTTGCCACTAAGCTTGGGGGTTAAATGTTTAATGTATTCGGTTTTACCTAAATATTACACTGTTAGGGTTTTGCTCCGTGTCTTGAAATATCGACAGTAGGTTTGGTAGTGGTCCAAGAAAATAACTATTGCATAGGGTGTTCTCACCTACTAGAGGTTCCTAGTTAATTTACTAGGGTACTAATGCCGGAGACCGTCTGCATAGTTAACGACCCATGTCTCCCTAATCATACCCTATGCATGCTCGGCTCGCCTTTACCCCCCCCCCCCCCCCCCTCCCATATCTGAATATATGCGACACACTCAGTTTATTCAGCTTTATACCTTTCATACTGTATTTTACGCTCTGCTTAGTATTACCTAAATTCCGAATAGTTTATACATGCTCCATAAATACTGGTTTAAACATGTTCATAATATTAGCAACGATTTTGCGTTTATAATTTTTAATTATTGTTACACACGTATATTGGCAATAATGAGCTTAATCATCATTATTTAACATGTATAATTCTTAGGTAAATAAACTTGGAACATTTTTAACCTGATACTATCTATCGGGAATGCCAATATCAGATATCAGAGTAATAAGTATATATTTTTATAATATATACTAAAAAAAAATCATTATTTACAGAATTCTTAAGAACCTTCTATCATGATTTATACCCACAAAATAATCTTTTTGGCATAAACACATAAATTGAATCAAATATTTTATTGCCCTCTACTTGTAAACATTCCTATCCTGATTGGCCGGTAAAGTTCCATTTTACAGCCCTGGGGTCTGTAAAAATGCATGCTTTATTATTCTTTAATGGGCCGCAAGTAGTTCGAGAAGCGGCCGCTTCCTGTCCGAGCCGCGGTGTGCAGGCAGCGCTAGTAGTTCTCAGCGTCAGCTGTTCAATTAGTAACAATCAATATTTTTATAATTGCGGTTTGTTTTGGTACTGATGTAACCTTAATATGCATTTATTGTTTTGAAGATTACGGCAAAATAGTTTGCATGTTTAGTAATTAGTTTACATGTGGTGGGCGATAAAATAGTGTACGCACCATGAGCAGTAAGCGACATGACAGGCCTCGGGCTTTAAACGCACTCGTGCTTTCAAACTTCGCCCTCGACCTGTAATAACGCCCTTACTGCTCTAGGTACGTAAATAGCTATTACAAGCCTCACGTATATACAAGGTCTTTCAAAACAACTACAAAAACAATGAAATGACAGCAAGAGAAGAAAAATGTGTACTAATAAAGAAGTACAGATGCAAGAAAAATTAAACCTATACCTAGGATACAAGTGTACCCTAACCTGGGTGTCACACGTCAATTAATTTATTTCTTTGTTTACTTTTCGCTGTCATTCAATGTTTGCCTCTTAATAAAAAAATCACAAATTTGAAACCCGTCAAAATGAAGATTGTAAATACTATGGGATATGTCAAAACAAATAAAATAACTTGCGGATTTTTTTCCGAACTAACTTTTCATACAGCAAAATTTGCTGAAAACTAATTAAATTCTGCTGAAAGATAGCTAAAAAAAAAGATAGCTAAAAGATAGCTTCTGACCTATTCTAAAAGTTTCAAATGTTTAGGTAATCGGGAAGTTAGTTAAAAATCGATTGCAAGATTTGTACCGGACAAACAAACAAACAAACAAGAAAGTAAGCTAATAAAAACGTAGTAAAATACGTATTAAAATTTGAAATTTAATTCTCTTATTTTGCCTTGCTGAATAAGAACTTGTAAGAAGATTATATACTTCCTTACTGTTCAAACTATAACGTCTACATTATCTGACTAAAACCCTTTTCACAAATATTATTCTATCGATGACGTGTTAAACTTAAAGATCTATGGACTAAATTGAAAATATCCTGAGCAAATATTACTTTTAGATATGTTTACTGAGAGTGGAGTGGGAAGTAGGAAGGATTTCTTTTTCTTTATAAAAGAGAAGTATTAGATTATAATATCTGCTTGCTGTAGAGATATACCTTTTCAATCCATATTTCAAAAAAGAAAAACACACTAAACAAACCTTGGAAGGATTATTTAAACATTTTCCTAGTCTGAGAACCTTTTTTTTAAATTATTTTTTGAGTTTATAATATTATTATTAAAAGTTAGATAACAATATTTGTATAATTTAATGTTTCCTTTTTACTTGTGTTTGTTCTTTGTAATAAAGTTTAAAACGTAATTTAAGTTTCTTTCAGTTTTTCCTTTTACTTTTAGTTATATAGGGAAAGTATTGATTTCACTCAAATAATCCGTAACTTATATTTCAACAGAATTATTTGTATAAGGTGATTTTAAGACCATCTAAGTTGTATGTAGCTGGGTGTCCGTCTGTGTATGTGTGTCTGTCTCTCGGTATCACGCATAACTCCTACAGTTTTAGGCTAGAGAGTTAAAACTTGGTACGAAAATTTGTCTTTATACGTAGTTGTGCCTTCAAGAATATCATACATTTGTGACGTCATTAACCTATAGTTGCTAACTTCAAAATTTTTGCATAAATTGAAAAAATATTCGATTGAGCTGAAATGTGCAACAATTGATATACCTCCTTTTTGAAAAACATTTTCATTGAATTTCGTTTTGATATCAGCTGTAATTTTTAAAATATCGAATTTTGAATTTTGAAAATCGTATAATAATTTCGGAACTATTTTACAAATGAAATATTGATAAAAGCTGTTTCTGATCAAAATTAATGGATTTTCTCAAAAGGTATAAGCGTTTATATTTTGCAAATGAGCATATTATATTGGTGTAAAGAAGAGTTTGGTTATGTTTACATTTAGAAGTATTTATTTTATCATTTGACTATTTGGTTGTCATTTAAATGTTTTTTTTTGTGAGGAAACGTTTCGAGACGTCCTTCGTCAATTTTTTAGGATTTCGTAGATCATCCTGAAAACCCTTTTGCCGAGAGTGCTTTGTCTGTCTGTCGTTCATATTATATGATTCATATCCCCCGAACCGTTCATGCTTGAGTTGCAATTTAAAATACTGGCGTAACTTTTTGACCCACACATAGGAAAAATATGGAGAAGTGAAACACTTAACATGCGCAATAATGTGCTTAGTTCAATTTTTGAAAAGGGTATCCAATGAAAAGCTACTGAAGAGTAGAGTGCAAACATATATATAACATTATATGTTATTCATATTTTTCGATTTTGGTAGTATTCATACTACGGAAGGATTAAATTTTAATTTAAATCAAATTATAATTATTATTAACTACGGGAAACTGACAGAGAAAAATAGACTCCAGTGCGGGGATTTGAACCACCGGCCTCTATATTTCCAGTATAGCGCTCTAACCGGCCTCTATATAGAGGCCGGTGGTTCAAATCCCCGCGCTGGAGTCTATTTTTCTCTGTCTGTTTCCCGTAGTTAATAATAATTATATGTTATGACAATTGCGCATTTTACCAACATGCGTTTAAGCCCCGATATTTCACCCCCCCCCCTCTACCACCCTATCAGGGCAAATCCTACAATTATGAAATAATTCATGCTAATTCTTTATGATGGGGCGATGGAAATTTCCCGAAATAAATTCATACTTTTCATAAATTGCAAATTTTGTGTGGCTACATGCGAGAATTTTTTTTTAAATTTTTAGTGGAGCATATAAAATGAAAGCTACTAATAAGTAGATTACAAATATACATAAACATTTTCAAAAATTGAATTTGCCTTTTCGTTATTACCGATAAATCAAATATTGTGACTGTCCGTAGGATCGATCCAGAGACCCCTACTCTATTTTCATTTAGGGCGGGATGGGGAATAAAATCCTATTTCAGAATATAATAACATGTATATGGTTAATAACCTACGAAACCATAAAAAGTATGAGGATGCAAGTACTTACTATAGTATATATATATATGACATGACAATGACAGACATAATCCATCACAATTGTTTAATATTGAATTTATATTTAATAAATCAATTCATCTAAAATAATGGAACTTCTTCAATGTTAAAGTTATTATATTGGCGCAGTAAACATGAGTCGAAGAAACAGAAGAAGTAATACACCTCCAGTAGAACATCATATTCAAGAAAGAAACAAAAATTTTAAATTTGACAAATTTAACCCTTTGGAAGAAGAATGGGAATACTGGTTAATAAGGTTTGAAAACGAATTACATTTAAACAATATTAATGGTAATGACAATAATGCAAGAGATCTGATTCTATCAAAAATTGGACCAAATATTTTCAAAAACGTAATTGATCATTTTAGACCTACTCCTATTCAGGACATTAATTATAATGAAATTAAGAACATGCTTACAACCCACTACGGTAAAAAAACATTTATTTTAGCTGAACGAAAAATTTTTTCTCAAATGAATAGAAACAACGACGAAATTATACTAACTTACTTAAACCGACTAAAAAAAGTAGCAAACAATTGTAGTTTTGGGCGAAATTTAAATGAAAGACTTAGAGACCAATTAGTCATTGGTATAAACAACAATAAATGGCAGAAGGATTTAATAAAAAAATTCCCTAACAATAATACTACTCTAGCAGAAGTGGAAGCTGAAGCACTTTTACTAGAACAAGTAAAACAGCAATATGAACTTCTAGAAGAAAACCATAACGAAATACATAAAATACAACAAACAAACAATTCTAAAACAACATTTAACAGGGTTCCTAAGGAAAACAAAATAATATTAGTTAAAGGGAAAGATTGTATAAATTGTGGTTACCCATTACATAAAAACCAAACTTGTCCAGCAAAGGGCAAGTCATGTATGGCGTGTAATGGTCAGGACCATTTTGCTAGAGTTTGTCTAAAAAAAGGACGAGCGGAAATTAAAATATATAGGAATAATAACACAACAAACAGATTAGATGATAATTCATACAATAAAATATCAAACCAAAACAATGATGACAATGATTTTGACACAGAACTCAGAACAATTAACAAAATTAATGGGTTAAAAGTAATGTTGGGAGTGGAAATAGAAAACATACAGGTCGATATGCTTTACGATCCGGGTGCTGCGGTATCAGTAATTGGATCTGATATCTGGGAAAAACTAGGAAAACCAAAATTAGAAAAAGTGAATGATCTTATAGCTTATACTAATCATAGGGTAAAAACAAAAGGAAAAATTGAAATTAACGTTTCGGCATTTGAAAAAAATAAACTACTTTATCTTTACGTTATTGACAGTGTTGACATTCCTCTGTTTGGACTTGATTGGGTTCTAGCATTTGATTTGGAACTTCCACCGGGATCAAAAATCTGTTCTTTAAATAATAACTTAAATAAAACTACTGAAACACCTTACAAACGTTTAGAACAACTTTTAGATGAATACAACATTTTATTTGAAGATAAATTAGGTAACATTCAAGGGGTTAAAACAACAATACACCTTAAAGAAGGAGCAAAAAACAAAATTTGTAAACCGAGAGGAGCTCCATTTGCACTTAGGCCACAAATAGAGGAAGAATTAAATAGACTTGTAGAAAGGGGAGTTATTGAACCAATCAATCCAACAGATACACCGATTCTTTGGGCATCACCAATTGAAATTCAAGTGAAACCAAATGGGAAATTAAGACTTTGTGCAAACTTTAAACACACTATAAACCCTTATGTAATTCCAGAACAACATCCTTTACCAACTTTTGAGGAAATCACAGCTAAATTAACAGGAGGTACATATTTTACAACACTAGACTTGAAAGACGCTTACTTGCAATTAGAAGTAGATGAGGGATCAAGACAATATCTAATAATTGCTACACACATAGGTTATTTCAGATATCGCAGACTACCCTTCGGTATAAATCTAGCCCCAGCTCTTTTTCAAAAAACAATGGACTGTATTCTAAAAGGAATCAATGGTGTCGCGTGTTACCTTGACGATATTATCATAACCTCAAAAACAACAACAGAACACATTAATATTTTAAGACAGGTATTAGAAAGACTTAAATTAGCAGGGGTAAAGTTAACTAAAGAAAAATGTACATGGATGGACACTAGTGTCAAGTACTTAGGACATAAAATTAACAAAGATGGGATTTTCCCAACTACAGAACGGATACAAGCTTTAACAGAAATGCCACATCCAAAAAATGTAAAAGAATTAAAATCATTTTTAGGATCAATTAACTATCTAGCGAGATTTGTCCCAAATTTACAGTGTATATGTGAACCACTCTACCGATTAACTAGGAAGGGGATAAAATGGATATGGACGGAAAAAGAGGATATATTAGTTAAAACGCTTAAGAAAAAAATAATCCAATCGGGATCACTTGTACATTATCATATGGACTGGCCTCTAATTTTGACTACTGACGCTTCAGACGTAGGGTTAGGTGCTGTTCTATTTCATTTATGTCCAGATGGAGAAGAACGACCAATTGCTTTTGCATCAAGAATTTTAAGAGGGTCTGAACAGAAATATGCAGTGATAGAGAAGGAAGCATTAGCTATTGTTTACGCTTTAAAGAAATTTCATCAATATATCTATGGCCGAAAATTCATTATAAAAACAGACCACAAACCACTACAGTATATTCTAGGTGAACACAACGATATGCCACGAATAGTAGCAAGTAGATTAACAAGATGGGCTTTATTCATAGGAACATATGATTATAGCATACAATATCTTAGTGGAAAACAGAATGGACCAGCTGATGCGTTATCACGACTACCAGTACAAGGAGAGATGTCACAAGAAGAAATTGAAGGAAAAACAACAGAATCACACTTACTACATCTAAGATTACAAGAAATAAATATTACAAAACAGGAATTAGTTTCTGAAATTACTAAAGACAGTGAGTTGAAAGAAGTTTGTAAATTTATAAAAGAAGGTTGGCCAGAAAGTAAACAAAAGTTAAATTCTAAATTATTACCGTATTTTGAAAAAAGAGAGGAATTATCGTACGAAGAAGGTATCATACTGTGGAACGGAAGAATTGTGGTTCCAAACAAAATAAGAAAAACCATACTTGACTTGATACATGAGGGACATCCTGGAGTTTCAGCAATGAAAGCATTAGCACGATTTAATACTTGGTGGCCTGGTTTTGATGCAGACATAGAAAATTACGTCAGAAATTGTAAAGGATGTCAAAGAGTAAGACCTTCTCAACAAGAAGCACCATTATTTTCCTGGACTTACCCAACAAGACCTTGGGCTAGACTACATATAGATTATGCAGAGTTAGAAGGTAAAACATGTTTGATAATAGTAGATGCTTACTCTAAATGGTTAGAAGTAATACAAATAACACCAGCAACAGCAGGAAAAACTATCTCAATCTTAAGAGAGGTGTTCGCGAGACAAGGAGTTCCACAAACAGTGGTATCAGATAATGGACCACAGTTCATTTCAAAAGAATTTGGCACATTTTGCACTGAAAATGGAATCAAACATATTAAAGTAACACCATATCATCCTAAATCAAATGGACAAGCTGAGAGGTATGTACGAACATTCAAAGAGAGAGTCAAAGCTGCAAAAGAGGACGGAGGTGACTTGAACACTAAGATACAACGATTTCTAATATCATATAGAAACACACCAGTGAGAGCGACCGATAGAACTCCAGCAGAATTATTGTTAGGAAGAAGATTAAGAACAAGATTAGACAATATCAAACCAGACATACATAAGAATGTTGACGAATACCAACTGAAAATGAAACAACTACATGATCAAAAAAGCAGAGAGAGAGAATTTTCAGTTAATGACAAAGTATGGGTGAAAAACGACAGGAGCGATGGTTGGGAATCCGGAGTTATTGTAAAAAGAACTGGAGAATTATCATACATAGTAAATGTAAATGGAAAAGAAAAACGAAAACACACTGATCAGCTAAGAGTAGCTTAATGGGAGGGGGAGGTAATATAGTATATATATATATGACATGACAATGACAGACATAATCCATCACAATTGTTTAATATTGAATTTATATTTAATAAATCAATTCATCTAAAATAATGGAACTTCTTCAATGTTAAAGTTATTATACTTACCTGTGATTTCTTTATGATCTTGTATTGTATCGATCTTTTTTAGGGTTTTGTAGATACTTCTTAAAACCCTTATGCCGAGGGTGATGTGTCCGTCTGCCCGTCGCTCTTTGGTTCATAGGGCCCGAACTATTAAGCTAAAGTGCTGAAATTTGAAACACTGGTGCAACTTTTTGACCCAACCACAGAAAAATTATACAGAAGTTAAAAATTAAATATGCGCATGCGCAATTTAATGTGGTAACCTCAAAAATTTATATATTTTAATAATTTTTGAATAGGGTATCATATTTTAAGTGCTGCTGAATGGTAGGTTACAAATATATTTATGCCTTTTAAAATTTAACATTCCTTATTGCTTAAATAAATCAAAATATACCCCCAAAAAAATCCCCCCACCCAACCGATATATAAAGGCTGGTCCTAAAATGTCGAAATAATTCATGCTAATACCTTATTGTAGGGCGATGGAAATTTCGGGAGGGCATTCCCAATTTTCAAAAATTGCTTATTTTGTGCGCGAAAATGTGAAGTGCGCCCAAAATTTTATTTTTTTTAAATTTCGATTGAAGTGGCTAATGAAATCTGCTGAAGAGGAGGACACAAATATATATATATGCTTTTTTAAATTTTGCATTTTTTATTGGTTTTATAAGTCAAAATATATCCAAAAAACATTACCCCCTCCCAACCACTATATAACGGCTGGTCCTAAAATTTCGAAATAATTCGTAGTTATACCTTATGGTGAGGCGATGAAAATTTTCTGAAAAAATGTAATTTATCTTGTCGTTATTACCTATAAAAAACATTGTGACCCCCCGGGGGATCGAACCCGGGACCCTTGAGATAAAAATCATAATTACTTAACTGGTATGATTAATCATCTACAAACCCCTAAAAAGTACTTCCCTGTGATATTTTTTTTAATTTAATCTGACTTCGTTGAATGAGATTAACTAAGGTATACTCAGTCAAACTTATGATATGTACCTACTTAAATTTTATTAAAAGATATGGGTGTACCAGAACCACTTATTACACTTGTATCGTAAAAGTTAAATGATAGAAATATTGTCAATGAGATATTAAATACTTTGGGCCGTAACTAATTGCACCAATTTTTTTACTTAAATTTAATTTTCGCGTTGTTATAATCAATAATGAAGTGGTCACCACAGAAATAAATAGGAAGTTTGGCAAGCTAGTTGTTTTAAATTGGATTTTGTGAAACAAATTATTCTGAATTAAATTCAAAGAGATATTGATCAGGTCTTTTATAACAATGTAAATAAAACTTTAAAGTTTAAAATTAAGTTTATTTCAGGAAACCCCAAATACAAAATGGTATCCACTAATTCTACTGCTCTTTGTCTGTAAACTGATTTTCCTATAATATAAAGGGATATTTATATTACAGGAAAATCTTTGCCTACGCTGGCAAACCTTTGTGAGTTTGTTTATTCAGAGTGCATTAGTTTATTTGTAATGTTAGGTGATACTGCGCTATGTTATTCGCAAACAAGTATTTCGGCTACATACAACATTTTATTTAGATTTTAATGAAGCTTTTGAATCGCCATTCGTATATACCACACACCACACCTAACTTATACAGGAAGTCCAATAAGTTCCCGAATGCCAATTATCTCAATAGTATGAAGTTTTACAAAAACCAGTACTATTTCAATTTTAAAAGTCTATTACTCGGGCAGTTTTTGATGAAAATTACTTTTTTTGTGAGTGATAAGAATTTGATATATGGGTTGCCCTTCGTAGTTCGTTGAGTTTTCAGGGCACTTTGTTGTAACTATGTAACATTTTTTTTTAAAAATCCTTAAACATTCATCTCTAATATTTTTACTTTCTCTTATAAAGGGGAAATATTGTGATGGCGCGAAAATTCGATTTTGAGATTTTTATGAATTAATTTAAAGTGGTTTTTAAAAAAATGTGTGTCTGTCATCTGTCGTCTGTGCAGACGCGTGGAGCCTAAAATGCAGGGCCGATTTTGACGAAATTTGGCATACCTACATGTTTATAAAAATCATTTCCCGAGGCGAAATCAAGAAATGAATTTATGCTACAAATTTGAGGGCACTACCCTCCAAAAACTGAAAAGACGTGAAAAAATGTATCGTGAACGGTTCCGGTTTTGATTAACAAATCCTAATATTTAATCCATTTTAATATGAACTAACATAAGCCTTTTTCCCAGAAAAAACTAGTTCCAGAGAAAATAGCTTTAAACGTGGAGGGAGAGAGACCGGGTTTGATTCCCCGCCAAGAAGAAGTTATTTTAATGATAATTTTAATAAAATGTTCAATAATAATTAAATGCACCAAAGAAAATATGAAAACTAATAAATGGAAAACACTGGGCTAAGTAATTATGAACTCGTATATAAGAAAGTTTGTCTTGAGTTGTCTCGGACCTATTTCTTTTTATTTATAAATCTTCCTTCTAATATAGTTGACCATTCCGGATCTTTTGGGACACTCTGTATAATGAAAAAGAGAATTAATTTTACTTCCAGATGATTTTTATGAACTAATATGTTATATTAATTAATATTTTCAATAACTCTAATCAAGTTTGCAGTGTGCAAGGCCAAGTTCCAGTAAGTATGTAGTGTATCTTTTCTTGAACCAATTCACCCGGTTTTTCTCACACTCATATCTCTGCTTCGTCTTAAGATGGGTTTTTAAAATTTGAAACATAGATTAAGCGTAAGTAACTTAGGACAATATAAAAAATTGAGACTTTAATATTTTAGCCTTTTCAGAAGAGGTTTTAAATATATTAGATAGTTTTGTTACAGATTGACTCACTCAATATCTAAAGTATAGGAATATCTTACAGAATAGCTAGAAACTTTGAAATTTGGCACACTTGTAGCTGTGGACGTGACTGACGGACTAAAAAGTTGAAATATTTAGTTTATATCCCCTCAAAAGAATTAAAAATGGCGGACGCAACATTAATGTTTTTTAGTGAATTAACGGTAAGTCGTATCGATAAACTGATGGCACCAACAGCTACTGATTTTGAAAGATCTTTTAACTTGAGATCTTTTAATTAATCGTCCATCGGTACATCCGAAGGACGATTAATTAACTGGTTAGACGATAAATAGTTGGAGCTAGATTTGATTAATATTTTATCATTTTTGACCTTGAGCTCTCAAAGTGTCCAAATTTATTGGACAACATTTTTTGACCAATTTTATTTCTGATTGGATGACTCAAATCTTACAATACTGCACTTTAAATCTAGTATTTATTATGTTATAAAAATATTTTATAAATCCTATTTGTTGAGAACATGAGAGTAAACTTTTTCCTGAATCCCTTGTCCACTATTTTTAAAGCGAGTTATTGTGTTCCATGTCATTTGAAGGCTCAATTTGTACTTTTAGGCTGGCATTTGTTTATCTTAAAAAAAATTGGTGCATGTACTTTTTTACCGATTTGCATCAGAATAATTTCATACATGGAAAATACTCTATACCCGTGTTATTCTTCGTCGATTTAAGGGGAAAATACAGTGGCCTTGCTTCCTCCAGTGCCTCTATTTGAACCAAGACTTCACCTATGGTTCTAAACTCCCTCCCAAAAAAGTCAGCCTATAATCAATGCAGTGATATCTACATTCGGGCAAAGTCTGTTCTTTCTTTAGTTCATAACCTCACTTCATTCCTTGTTTCATGAGAAACACTGCTCGTTTATTTTTATTGCTAAACACTTGACCAGTTTCTGAATGAAGCACAAAACATCAGTATCATGTGTAGTCACATAGAAGTTACGTGAGTTATGGGAAGTAGAAAACAATATAAATGAAAGTAGGAGTAAAGTGAGGTTATGGACTAAAGAAAGAGCGGAATTGGCCAGAATGTAGATATCATTATTTTGATAGGCTGACATTTTTGCGAAGGTTCTGGAACTTGGCCCTTTTTTCACGGTTAGGTTTTTTTTGTTTTTTTTATATAAAAATAAAGAGAATACAGAAATAAAATACTAAATATCATGTTTTCTAATTATTAATTATATAGTTTGAGCTAATTAGTACTCGTGAAATAGGAATTAATTAGGTGTAATAATAAGTATCTAATCATTGAAGAGTATTTAATCATGAACATTTACTTTTTTTAATTTTAAATCATTAAAACTTTAATTTTTGAACCCCTGATGTTATTTAAAAGTTTTTCATCCAGATTTTTTTCCTTTACGTATTTTTTATGAGAATATTTCTCTAATTACCTCATCCGAATCGTTGGTCTAAATCAGCTTAAGGTATCGATGAAAACCATGGTTCTATAAAAAAATCTTTTACAGAATTTGTTTTTATTTTTAGAGAAAAAAATAGTTAATAAGGACGATTTTTATCCCGTACCATTTTCACCCATTACAGAACTGCTTTATACCTGTACTTAGAAGCTCTAGATCTTTTTAGGGTTTCATAGATCATCCTCGAAACCCTTATGCCTGGGTAGATATGTCTGTCTGTCCGTCGTACGTTGTTTAATATCCCCGAACCGTCCACGCTAGAGATGTGACATTTGAAATGATGGCGTAACTTTTTAAAAACGTGGAAAGCTCAAAATGTTTGTATTTTTTTTAAAATTTCGAGTGGGGTATCAAATGAAAGCTAGTGAAGAGTAGATTAGAAATATATCTGAAATTTTATTACTATTGTGCTATTATCACACATATTGCGTTTTTCACCCCAAAATTTTACCTAAAAAATGACCCCCTCCCCCATCACCCTATAAGGGCTAGTCCTAAAATTTTAAAATAATTCATGAAAAATATCTTACGGTGGGACGATGAAAATGACGGGGAAGAATTTCCAGTTTTATTACATGCAAATTTTGTGTGCGTACATACGCATGCGCAGTAAGGCAAATCTTTTTTCTTATTTAAATTTCGAGTAGGCTTTCGAACAAAAAGTTACTGAAGAGTAGATTAGAAATATATATGACCATGACTGTAGACTGTATATAAACTATAATGCTTTTTTTATCATGTTTAGAAAAATCATACCCCGATGTGAAATCGAGAAATGAATTGCAGCTCCAAATTTGGGCCGCTACCCTCCAAAAACTCAGATAAACGTGAAACAAATTATTTCTCATAAATGGTTCAGACGATTTTTTATTAAGAAATTCTAAAATTTAGTCCATTTAAATACAAATCTAACGATATAAGCCGTTTTCCCCGGGAAAATCTCGTTCCCGTGATATTGATGAAAATAAATATTATTTTGTTAAAAATAGAAAACAATAAGTAAATGACCATCTGTTGAACACATTTTAAATAATATATTAACTAGGCAATGCGTGGCTTTATCATTGAAGGGAGCTTAACAAAATAAATATTTAATATTAAGCAAATTAATCGTTAATTATGATGAGTTTATAGTTTAAAAGGATGATTGGAGTTGACGGTAATGCCATGTGGGACTCTCATTTCACTTGAAAGGTTCTATAGGAACCCTCCTATAGAACCTTTCAAGTGAAATGAGAACCCACCTAAAGGTGTGAATGTGAACCCACCTTTAGGAACCCTCCTAAAGGTGGGTTCACAGTCACAGCTATCGGATTGACACGCGTGGCGTATCCGTATGTAAAGATAACCATATATTCATATTTTCGGGGATCTGGGTCCGAGGTTATGTGAGAAAGTTAGTAGTTTAATTTACATTGAGGATAGAAATGAAACAAAATTTAGATTTTGCATGTTTATATAATATGAATACATATTATGTTTTAGTTTGTACGAGTTCCTTCTCAACATAAAAATATGTTTTTGAAGATATCACTTTGAGTTGTGAGTTATAAGAGCTCTTATTAATCTCTTACAATGATAATTCAGATACCATTAGACAGTGATGAACCTATTAGTATCTCTGAGAAACCTTAGTTATAGTCTCTAAGATAAATGAAGAGTAATAACTCTGATTTATTAGTTATTGCCCTATTATTTGAGTTGAAGATATAGAGACAGTTTCTAGAATTACCCAAGTAACCGCTAAATGATAAATATTAATGGCAGGATAGTTAGATTGATGTATTGTTCAGGTAGTCTTTAAAGATTAGTTTGTCTCGTTTACTAGATTGCCGCAGTTTCGATTTAGACTGTAGATATTTTTTATAAATATGTAGATCAGGGTTTTTGAGGGCAATAAAACCGTGAAGAAAGTTGCCTTATATTACATATAGAGGTTCAAACAAAATAGATTAATAATTATTCTTGATATTTGAATAATTCTTGTATTTTAAGGAAATTGCATGAATCTTCGTTTATTATCTAAGTTTGTTTATTTTCTCTGTAGATTTGATACCATTTCCTCTTTGCGTTCTATTGTATTGTATATTGAAATTAATCAGAAATTTCCAAATTTAAATTTTTCACAAAACCGATTAATAATTCAACATCGAAAATTTACCCTGACCGTAACTAAGTTTCCAGTGGTTAAATATCGCATATATATTTCATGACCAAAGCCATTTATATTTCACAGTGCTGTCGTGGTTATGCCGTTGGTAATGGCCTATATTTTGCTAATAAATGCCAAATCAATTGCATCAGTTGGCAGTCGCTAGTAGGAGTGGCACTGGGTCACGCAACTATGAAAACACAGATGCAGATTTGCATGCTTCAATGTTGTAACTTAGGCCCCCTTCTGTTTCATTTATTAAAGTAACATTTCCCATTGTTTGGGGGAAGTGGAGGGGGAGTGCCTTTCTTCCTAATGAGCTTTAAAACTTTTTACTTTTTCCGTTCTGGCATTTATTTTTAACTATTTCTAATTAGTCCATATTTTGTTCGTTTATTACCGTAGCGTTTGTTTAACTTAAATGTTGTATGATACTAAATAAATAGCTTCTGTTCATGTTGAAAATAAACTTGCAAATATATTAATGATTACATAGGGTATATTAGTATTTTCCCATGGTATATTATTACGAGACAACTTATTTTAGTAATAATTTTTCTTTTGCATTTCCCAACGTTGGATAAATAATTTTAAATATTTAAGGTTTCATTATAATTTATTACCAACTTTTTTCCAACACCCACCTTTGACATAGAGACAGACCGGTTCAAAGTGCTGTCTACCTTGAGCTTTTAGTTCTGTTAACTCCATGATGCTGGGCTGGGAAGTCGATATGACAATTTTTAATTCTCTCTGGTTTCAGGTTTCCACCTTTCTCATTGTTGCACATGAATGACAAAATAAGGTGTTTCTTCTGAGATTTTTATGATATTAATTTCATTAATGAGAAAAATCATCATGAGAACTTAAACTTACTCATGATTATAATTCACTGATGGTGATAAAGATAAAAGTAAAATTGACGGAAAGGGTAGTATTAAATCTTAGCTATTGTAGTTTTTTGGTGATTCACTACTGTTAAAGTTTGCTCTAAAGTTTAATTCACTTATAAAGTCTTAGGCTCCTTTATCGGATCATAATTGTACAATTTCTCGTGAAGTATTCGTTTATGTTGATCCCCCACTTCATTTACGAAAGGTCAATAAGGACTTTCAGTTCATGGACAATGCAATAGGAAGATTCTGATTTGAATAAGTACATACACACATGACACATGATTTTGAATTAAATGTGCAGTATAAAATTGAAAATGAATTATTGCTCGTGGAAGACCAGCTGTATAATTTTTAAATTATGGTTTATTTTAAACCACTGTAGGATTTAAATTAGGCTTATATTCGTGAAAAAGATTATTATTTATTTTAAAGAATTAAATTATAATTCTAAAGCATATTTTACGTACGCGGTACTACACACTTAAATACTAATTATCAGAATGTAAGAGAAGCAGGGCTTATCCCAATTGCAAGGAAACTCACGCAGGTACGCAGGTTGGTGGCTGATGTGTGGGAGGGGCCACCCGGTGTTTTCGATACCTGTTTATCTCGGAAATCCAACTACATCTCAGTTGAGGGCAACTACTTAAATAATCGAAAGAAAGAAAAAAACTACTACCTTACTTGATTCGTATTACAAAGAACGACAGCAACATTATTACAACAATAATCTGACCTCCAGAGCCCAAGTCTAGTGGGCAACAAAAGATGATGCAATACGAGACACTAATTCAATGGTCTATCGACCTAATCAAACCATAACAATAGGAAAGAACAGTCAGACTGGCGTAATAATTCAAAATTCTTCTTTAGTTAGAGTTAATAGTCATAACTTTTTATTGTTTTTAGCATTTTTCCATCTTCTGAAGAAATAAATTGTAAATTTTAATTCGTTAACTAAATTAATAATGAAAATAACTAGAATTCGAACTGCGTAGGTGTAAACCTCATTTACATTTGTTTTAATTTAATGATTTATGAAAAGAAATGATCATTAATAGCCCTCAACAGTATGAAGTTAAGTGCATTAGGGGAAGAGGTAGGGAATGGCATTGGAATTGTTTACCAGACCCGGTAAAAATATCCTTGAGTTTTTTTTTTCTGGCGTTCACAAATCAACACATTTTATGACCGTTCATAATTTTTTTTTATAGGATCGTTTCAATGTTATTTAGTTTGTCTAGCATAGCCCGGAGGTGCTCTTTATATTTCTGGTTGGAGGGATACTAGGTCAAGCTGCAAATGGGACCTGAGGATTTGTTGTGGCTATTTGTAATCCCTATTCTGAGGGTTAGGTTTGGCTCGTGGGAAGTTGTGTTTACATTAATAAAGTATGAATTACATAGTGCTTGCAAGCGTTTTACATAACGTTCCTTAGACCTCTTTCTCTCTCTCTCCTTTCATTCGGTTTAGCATGTACCTGCAGTCCTATATTAGTCGCGGACCTTTTCTCCTGTCCCGGTTTCTCTCATGAAAAGCATACTTTATATTATAAATATCTCATAATGCCTTTTGCCTCATGCTTTCCCTTTTCCTACTAAAGCTTTTCAACACTTTGTAATATTTTACACATGTAATAATGTATGGTGCGGGGGTTAGGTTACAATAAATTACTTTTTACTCTAGTGTCTTTCCGCGGTATGAGAAAATTATTTCTTCCTTATTTTCTTAAACTAAAGTCAAGACAAATATGACACCCTTGTAGTTTCGTTTAAATAGATTACCCTTTTCTCTTCAGAGTCCTTCCTCACCTGTTTTTATGGTTCTTACAAAATTACTTAATATTTAATCAGCGGAAGCTGATTCTGCCTTTGTAATGAAATTTCCTTTTGAGAATCATGACCTCCCCCCCGGAAATAACTGATTGCCATTTGGTTTCCTTTGTTTGGGAATATTTGAGGGTCCTAAGCAGAAGCTTTAATATTTCTAAAGAACGAAAATACAGACATCAAGGAACATTTTTGGTTCCGTGTCTGTCTGTCGGTCGGTCTGTCGCTCAATATTTGCGAACCAACATATCTTAAACACTAAACATCCGATTTTAATGAAGTTTAAATGGTAGGTAATAATTATGCCATTGTTGGTCCCATATAAGTTTCAACCTTCTGCGCTTATATGTTTCTCTTCCACATGCACCCAAACATACATTTATTTACATCTATAACTTCAAAAGTTCTTATCTGATTTGTATGAAACTTTTATAGTTTATAAAAAGTAACTAGCAAATAGCCCTAGATTAATCAAAACCATTCTGACAGATTAAAAAACGGGGGAAACAATTAAATAAATTAGACAATAATGGCTTGTACAGATATAAAATCTAAAGGTACGTGATAGGATGCGAGGAAGCTATGTGCCACACCAAATAGTAGTCTACTTTGGCCATGTTTGTCTGTCGGTCTGTCGCCTATTTATGCGAACCAACATATCTTATAAACAACTTGTCCGATTTTAATTGAATTTGGATGGTAGGTCATAATTACCCCATTGTTGGTGCCATATAAATTTCAACCTTGTGTGCTCTCAATTTGTTTCTCTTCCAAATGCACACAAATGCACATTTATTTACACCTATAGCTTCAACAGTACTCATTTGATTTTTATAGAATTTGGATAGTTTGTCGACAGTAGTAGCCAGCAGATAGCCCCAAATATATGAATCTCAACCATCTGCGCTCTTATAATTTTGCTAAAATGATACTTTAATTAATGTAAATCAACAAAACAATTATGACAGATTTATTAAACGGGGGAAAATTATATAAATTTTACAAAAATAAGTTGTAAAAACGTAACACAATTAAAGTGTACTAAATAAGACACGAAGAAGCTATGTGCCACACTAATTGGCAGACTATTTAATAAGCAGAACAAATTTGAATTTAATCCACACATCGCTTACACCAGAGGTAGAGGTCTTCTAATGTAATCTCTTCAAAATTCTACATTTATAAGTCCCACCAACGACTCTCGAAGTCTTATTTTACTATGGACCTTAGATCTTTAAAAAACAAAATAAAACTTACATTATTTAATTACTTGATCTAGGAACCTAAAAAGTTAATTATACAATTTTTATATGTATAAGTAAAAGTAAATTTATATTTTATTACGATATAGCAGAAAGAAAATAAATAGCAAACACCATTTTATAAAATTTTCGTTTTTTAACCGATATGAAGAACAATAAAATATATTCTAGTAAGCTCCGTCTAAAAAAAATATTTCATGTCTTGAATACAATGGGCGTAAGGGCTATTAAATTTTTTATCACCTTCCCGGACCTTTAAGTGAAACTCTTGGTTTTATAGTTTGGCGAGACCTTCTTTAACAACCCAGCTCGTTCTGGCTTCTTTATTGATTTCAAGTGTGTATTTTTAATGTAATATTCAGTTGTATTGATGATTCATGAGAGGTTTACACGCTAGTCTTAGTTATCTATGTCAAAGAGTACATAAGTTAACTTTAATTACGAAATACTACAATGGTGAACTCAAGTAAAAGTGTGCATGTACCTAGAAGTTGTTTGATCTACGCTTTTAAAAATAGACTGCCAATTAGTGTTCCACATAGCTTCCTCGCGTCCTAATTCGTATAGTTTAATGATTTTATGCTTTTACAACCTATTATTGTCAAATTTAATTAATTTCTCCCCTCGTTTTTTAAATCCGTCAAAAATTGTTTTGATTATATACATGAATCAAAGTATCAAGTTGGCAAAATTTAAAGAATTCAGATGGTTAAGATTAATCTTGGATTATCTGTGGGCTACTTTCGATAAACCATCTGAATTTTATAAAAATCAGATTAGTACTTTTGAAGATATTGGTGTAAATGAATGTATATGTTTGGGCACATATTTGGTAGAAACTTATATGGGACCAGAGAGAGCCGGCGCGGCGTGGCCTTGTGGATTAAATTTCTTAACACGTCTGCTCGGCCAACTATGAATAAAGAGCAGCACTCGCCGAAATGCTCCAATTTATATGGGTCGCTAATGATCACGTCATACTCGCTTCGGTGGTTCATTGTAGAGAGGTATGATGTGTGAAGTGGCTGGAACTCTCTACCACGGTGGTAGTAAAATGGGCTTAAAAATGGCTTAATTGCTAGATTCAAACACTTTGTTCGTCCTCCCAGTCTAGAACTAGTGTAGTATAATTTGGACCTTACTTCTACTTCTATATGGAACCAAAAATGGGCTAATTATGAGCTACTGTCCAAATTTCATTAAAATCGGAAGTGTACTTCTCAAGATATGTTGGTTCTCAAAAATTGAGCGGCAGAAAGACCGACACGGAACCTAAAATGTTCCCTGATGTCTGAAAAGGATTTGTGTCTTAAGTTTTGTAATCGGATACATTCATGATATTTGTTCTTCGGAATGATCTCATAGCTTTCGTTACCTTGTATAAGCTCGGAAGCAAAATTTATTTGTAGTCTAAACGATGTAAACTACTGTTACATCGTTACTCAAGAAAAATAAAATGTTTGCCTGCTAATGTCATTTCTAACAATATATTCTAAGGCAGTTTATGCAGATCATTGTATGCTTAAGACAACTTTCGTTAAGACGCTTTTTACTAGAACACAACATTGCTGGTGACGATAGCATTGCACCTCTCTAACAGTTTTATATTGGAACCCACTTCCGTAAAAACTATTAATACTTTTTACTTTCTCATATAAATAGAAAGTATTTACACGTTTTGAGTTGCACTGGTTATTTAAAAAAAAATCTGTTTGTCGTCTGTGTAGACGCATGGAGCCTAAACTACTGGGTCGATTTTGACGAAATTTGGTGTAAATGTTTAAACAAATTATTCCCTGATGCAAGATCGAGAAATGAATGAGTATGAGTTTGTAGTTTTAAAGGATGATTGGAGTAGAGAGTAGTGCCGGGTGGAACTTCCACTTCATTTGTATGGTTCCATAGGAGAGTTCCTAAGGTGGGTTCACAGTATTAGCTTGCAAATTGACAATTATTTCATTTATATTTTCTGGGATCTAGGACAGTAAATTATATGAGAAAGTTAGTCTGAGTTGTCTTCTTTGAGTTGTTTCTTTGAGTTGATTTCTTTTCTAAGGTCCAATGTCATTCTTAACAAAGCATTCCTTATTAAGCATTAACTCATTTAATCCTGTAAACAAGTGTCGTCATTAATCAATTTCATTAGAAGAATTAACTAAGATATTATTAGGGAACTAAGTTACGTTTAATGTTTCATGTTGCCATAAATTGAATACTATTCTTTACTCTAAGATTTTTTTTTTTTTTTAGCAGCAGTACACGTTCCGTTAGATTAAGCTGCAAAATTGAATTTGAATTTCCATAAAATAAAGTCTTGCTAAGGGCAAACCTGTACTATATTTTTTTAGTATTTTTTTTTATTACTATTAGTATTTTTTTAGTATATTTGAGAGTACCATTTATTACTCTTGTTAATTCTACTTCCGTACTGCTTCCTTTATATAGATAATGATAATAAATTATTTAAACTTAATGGATATTAGTTCATATGGCTTGGCTTCATATTCAACTATCATGTAAATACGTATATGTATATACAATACCTTTATTAATATTTGAACATGAATTCATGTATTGTAAAGTGGCGGTTATTATTATGTATTCATTGGTTTAATCTAGGAAACTATAATATTCACGTGCAGTAAATATTTAAGACGTAATGTTTCTTCATCCAATTTAAGTATATTAAGTTTATGCTTTCTTATTTTCCTTCTGAGCTTGTGGTCTTTATGGAAAATGCATTTTTTTACCTTTGAATTAAAAAAAGACAGAGGCAGAATTCCTGTTTCAGACTACAGGGGACGTTTTAAGGTTCAAGAAATATGAGCGTTGATGGAGGTCGTAATGTCTCTTCACCTTTCTCTCATCATCTCTTTCTTATTTTCCTTCTGAGCTTGAGGCCTTTATGGAAAACGATTTTTTTTACCTTTAAATTTAAAAATGCCTAGAGACAGGAATCTATTTTAGACTACAGGGGACGTTTTTAGGTTCGAGAAATAAGAGCGTCGATGGAGGTCATCTTAATAAATACAAAGAAATAGTCTCTCCACGGAAAAGAATTCTTGTTTATTTATCAAAAATGTTTAGGCTTTTATAAAGCACTCATCAGTGCTGATGTTGGAAGAACTAGAGTTACATTATAAAGACTAACGTAAGACTCTCACACATGAAGACTCGCCTACAACATATTTTTTTTACAATGTAACTCTAGTTCTTACAAAATCGGCACTGATGATGGCTTTATAAAAACCGAAAGTTGCCTTGATAAAAAAACAAGTATTCTTTTCCGTGGAGAGGCTGTTTCTTTTTGTTTATATTTAGGTTTGTTTTTTCCGTCTGTCAGTGTGTTGGTGTTGTTCAGTATTTTTGCATAGCACTATTATACATAAAAACCAAATCCGATTTTTATAAAGTTTAGATATCAGGTCTTAATTAGTCTTTATTGATGGTTCCTTTATTAAACCTAAACTATGGTTAATTAATTTAAACTTGCTGTGCCCATTGTTTTTTCTTCGATATGCATAAAGAAATTTGTTTTACCAACACCTCATAATCATCAATGTACTCATCCGATTTTGAAGATGGTTTGTCGAAAATAGCCCACGGATGGCACCATATTAATTTCATCCGTGTACGCAAATGTTATAGTGTTTAAAAATAATTTCGACCCCACTGGGAATCAAAACACAATAAAATCTTATGTGACCATTCATTCAATAATAGAAGGCGAGGAAGCTATGTGCCACAATAATTGGCAGACTATTTGTCTTGTCAATCAATCTATTTTACAATCTTTAATTAACTTGGTATGCTTATCATTTCTATCTTTCTCTTCTATGCTTATCAGGTAGAAATCTTGTAAGCTAAATTTAAAACTCTTCCCGACTACTTAAAAAGCTGAATCTTGCACAGATGATGTATTATCGATGACAATACAGCAATCAGTTATTAGTTTTACGAAATTATTATTATTAATTGATAAATCTTTAAATATCTGAGAAATTTTGGCGGTAAGATTCAAAATCACTTGGAGACAAACACGATCACTTACAGGTAAGGGAGGTTATAATTGAGTACAAGATTTAATGTTTATATTTACAAAATATACTTTTTATATAATAAATATAAAATTTCAATTTTTTATTTAGTTTTACTAATTCGAGCTAAGTAAGGTTAGAATTGATTACAAGGTTTAAGGTTATTTCACGTTAGTCCGTGGCGGGCAAGAGTTGGGGCGTGCAAGACACGTGAGCTGTCCATAAAAGTGTTTATGCTCTACCGGGCCTCCTACAGGAATAGGTAGCATCACAGGCATTCAATTGACCATGATATATGATTCAATGAACTAGAATTAGTGGCTATCGCGGTAGCATTGGGTGAGGAAGAATGAGGAAGAATTGTGATTATGAATGAGGAGAATTGTGATTCTCTTCTACTGGATAAAGTAAGGTGTTTAAAAAGGTTGATTAGAACGGTTCAATTTCATTGTTCAATATGACTGAACGACACAATTTTTGTCTATTTGGACACCCCTATATTGTTTAGAAGGTCCAATAAAATTAAATCTGTCAGTGTTAATCAAAACCTTGCAAAAGCCATAAAAATAACCTATGTAGCTGAAACCTTTCATTACATCAGAAATAAAACAACACTGAACTAGCTTTTTACACTTATTACAGTATTATTCATTCTTGTTATTATTATATAATTAAAGGAATTAAATTAATATAACATACCTCTAACAACTTCGCCCGAGCGACAGCGAGGATAGTAAAACCACACGAGCAAAGCAAAATGTAGTTTTCCCACGAGTTGCGTACCGTACTTTATCTACGATTGTTGGATTGTTATAATAAAAACAGAAAATACAATTACTTTAATTATACAAACAGCGAATTAGTTTTGTTGAATTTAAACAATCATTCTAATCGATAGTGCGATAAGGTGAATAATTATTCTTTATTTCCGAACTAGTATCAATCGTAGCTAAATATTTTAGTGTATGAATACATCACTTAAATAAAGAAAATAAAAATTACACAAAGTAAACAACAATAATAAAATATATATGTAAAAATAGTCTGCCAATTAGTGTGGTACATAGCTTTCTCGCGTCCTATTTCGTATATTTTAATGATTGCATGTTTTTACTACCCATTATTGTCAAATGTATTTAATTTTTCTCCCGTTTGGAGAAACGGAGAATCAGTTAAAATTGTTTTAAATATATATTTTTTTTTATTTATAATAATTATATTATTATTAATATTAAGGTTCGTTTCTCTTTGGTTATTGTAAAAATTCGTGAATCAAAATAAGCATTGTAAAATGAGTGTTCCTGATGTAATAGGTGGTAGAAAGAAATAACTTGCCTTTGAAATTTCTACAATTAATAAAAGACTAATTTAAGTTGTAAACACTAAGTTTTAACACAATTTACGTAGATGAGAATAATCAAATTAATATTGGCCAACTTTAAGCGAAAAAAGAGAGATTGAAACAAACAGAAAATTCGCTTATCAAAATTAGCTTTATTTAATTATAAAAGACATCTAATAATTCAATGAAAAAATGACATCATTACGACTCAGAGACTTTAAAAAATGAAAAAGTTAATGATGAAAAAATAGAAGAAAGCGAAATAATTAGTTAATGAATTCATCATAATTACTAATGAAGATAAAATATGACAAATCAGAAATCACTTTTTTTTAACTTTGAAAATGAAAAAAAAAAAGAAGCAACAGTATTTGTAAAAGGAAAGATTATTCGAAGACCAGAAAAAATATTTAACCAAAAAAAAAAGGAACTGAGTTTTTGGGTTAATTACATTAAAAGAATCTAAAAAAAGGTAAAGAGAATAAGAGGAGCGGGCTGTCTAACGAGATTAAACAATGGGAAGTAGATCTCTTAAAACTTAAAGTCTTTGGGGATATTTTCTTTTTTTTAACTCTGCCGTCCATCAAAAAAAGAGAGAGCGGGTTGAAAAGTATAAGAGAGTTGAAAAATCTACGAAAAGTTTAAGAGGAAAAGGGATAAAAAAAAAAAAAAAAAAAAAATAGGTCCTGAACGATTGGAAAACCCCTGGTTTAATTACTTCCCTTAATGATTTCCTAATCTGTAGCCCTTTGGAGTCTTTTTTGGAAAAAATCCTGAAAAGAGGGAGATACACTAGGTTTTCCGAAGAAAAGTCTCACAAGTAAAAAATCCAAGACACCCAGACCAATTTATCATTGAAGGCTATTAATTATAAAAAAAAGTCTACGCTGAGACCGGTGGAAAAACTATTATTTATAATGATTTTATTTTCTCTTTCTTTTATACCTAGACTTTGAGAAAAAGGAACAGGAGCATAAGAGGAAAATAATTATAAATATTTTTAACTTTCATATTATATATATATATTTACAGGTTTCTATTTTATTTTATCCTCTTTTTTTGAGTAGATGTCAAAAGCAAACTCTACCTTAATATGGATGAGGGAAATTTTAATTGAAATATTTATAAGAAAGAAGAATGACGCTTTTGAGTAAAGATATTAAAGTATCAAAAGTATATGTTAAACGATTTTAGTAGTTAAATATTAATGAAAAATGGTAAGAAAAGAGAATATTTATATTAAAGAAAATATATATTTATTGTAATGCTTTATATAAACTTTTTATTAAATATTTCTGCTGTACTCTGTACTAATATGAGATAGAAAGGGAGATATTGTTTGTTTTTATGAAACTATCAAAGTAATGTATATGATTCGTAGAAAAAGTATTATTATTTCTGCAATAAATATTTGAGAATTTCGCAGTCCCTTTGCTGATGTTTTTCTTAATGATAATAATTATAATATAAATTATTAATTCAAATTATGACAGTCTAGAGCCAAGTAAACTTTACATTCTCAAATTCTAGATTAGATTGGAAATATAAATCTAAGTTTAGACATGGCTTTGACCTAGAATCTAGAGAACTAATTATCTAGTTCAAAAGACAAGGGGAGAAAGAGAGTCTAATTTTCTCCATTTTATGGAGAGACGTGGATCGTGGATAAGTTTTGGGCATTGAATCCATTTATCGATATTTAATTGTTTTTGACATTTTTATGTTTAGGCTAAGGAACATTAGTCAAAAACGTTACGTTACTTTTAGCTTTCAAACTCAGAAAAGTATAACAGGGAGTTAAAAAGCTATAGGAGGTGTGTTCTCCAGTCTCTAGCTGTTGGGCCTCCCACCACCGCACGTCATAGGGCCGAAGAGAGTCGAAAAGATTTATACGTGTGACGGGGAGTTAGGAAAGTATAGAAGATTGCCATCAACTCTCAGCCCTCTCGGTCTACCTAGTATGAAGGCATATTAACAATTCGTAGAAGGCGGGCCAGCGCCTTTGAATTCAGTCGTTTGTAATCAAGCCACGGCAGTGCCGGTGTGGAGGTAAGAATAAAAATTATCTTCCATCTACTTTTATCAATTACTTGACTAAATTACCGATTTTTTTCATGAAGAGGAGAAAATTTGTATATATTTGTCAAAATTAGTAGATTTATCTTTAGGTGTGAAATTATGAAAATTAATCAATTTTGATTACCTTTTGCTCCGCTATATTTATATATAATAATTTAGACCTTCTATTGGTGGAATATAGTACTACAATGAATACATTTGAAAACCAATCTACCTTCTATATATATTCTAACTTACTTTCACGATATTTATGAGTTTCACATTTTACATGTCGTTTATTGAAACTTCAGCCCACCTATCGTCAAAATATTGTACTATAAATGAAAACCTATCGACCTCTTGTTAAATCCTAACTTCCTGGTGCTATATTTAAAAATGTTTTTTTATGTCGTTTTTGCGAGACGGAAAGTTCTTCTGTCCCTCAGAGCTAAAACGTATTCATGTTGAAAATAGAGACTGATTATTTATAATGTCAGTCTACCATTTCAGAGGTCATTATTATAGAGATAAAATTATTTATTTCAACTAAGCTTTCGCTTAAATTGACTAATAAAGTGTCATTTTTATCTATTAAATTTAATGTTTCTATTCAATAGAGAGATTAGAAAATCATTAAGGTTTTTTACAGAAAGAGAAAGAATAGAGGTAAATACAGTCTTGGGTTTGTTGGTATGTATAATATTTTTCTGAAAACATTTTGAAGTTTAGAATATATATATATTACCTCTATTCTTTCTGGTGGAAAGAAAACAACTAAATTGTTATATTTATTCGGCTATATTTCGACCACCTCCTGGTCATCTTCATGCCTAAAACATCGTTAATTTAAAAGTAAATTTAACATATTTGCATTACAATAAAATTATGATACATAAATTATATAGATTATATTATTTATATAGATACAGCTGCCTCGGTTGTTTTGCTTTTATGTCGATAAAATGAGAAAGTCGATAAAGTGAGGCTAGATTTAGGATAGGTTAGGTTAGGATCTAGTCAATAAAACATTTTATGTTAACAAAGCTTTCCACTGAAGAGTATTGACTTTCACTTTTTAATCTTAATATATGTAAATAAGGAGAAATAATATAATATGCAGACTCTTAGGTCGTTTAGTGGATTTGTCGATCTTATATATTATGATGGATGTTAGGTTGGAACTACTCTACAGAATCTATTTTGTAGAGGTAACATTTAGTTTCGCCTCAAATTGTTCTTCTGATGTATATAAGAATCTACTTAAGTTAAGTAAACGTATTATTATACAGTTTTTGTTATTCACATTGTTTTTATGCTCTTAGTGTTGTATAAAGTACTAGCTGGATACCCGTTCTTTGCTACGGAGTGTTATATTAATTTGATAAGTTTATAAACTATTATCAAGAAACATTTAAATTATTTTACTATCCGAGGATATCTAGATTCTCTCCCTCCCACTTATTTCTATACCCCCTTCTCTTTGATAAGATATTTTGCAAATATCCTAAATTTAACCCCCTCCTAAATGAAAATATTACAAAACTGTACATAACAACAATTACTGTACTCTTAAAGAGCTTTTTAACAAAATTACTTCATGAAGGGTAATCATTACTTTGACCCCGTATCATCAAATTGGGATAAAACTGTAAATTTGTATAAAAGATATACTCTTATACGGATACTCTTCTTTTTTATAAGATATAGCTATATTTTTCCATTTTACCCCCTTCTAATTGAAAATATGATAAAACTGTACATAACATCAATTACTATACTCTTAAAGAGCTTTTCAACGATATGCATCATAAAAGGTATTAAATACTTTGACCCCGTATTCATTACTTGTACCCAGTACCCCTATATACCAATATTTAAATTTTAAAAATTCATGTAGAAAGTGATTTTTCCCTTGCTTTGAAGGTTAAGTATGCAAATTTTCATCGAGATCGGACTAAAACTGTAGATTTGTATAAAGAACATAAACATATTTATATATATATGGCCGCCATCTTGAATCAAAACGCCCGATTGGTAAACTAATTATCAAAAGTTTCTACTTTCATAAAAGGAAGCTAAGTTCTAAATTTCAAGGTCCTAGTGCAATTGGTTCCGGAGATATTGTCTTATTTTTTATATAAATGGCCGCCATCTTGAATCAAGATGGCGGATTTTAAAAACATTTCTTAGCGAGCACCTAGGAGGTACGAGGAACACAAACTTCATGGTCATAGGTCCAGTGGTTTCAGAGATATCGTTATGTGTCAGTGAGTGAGTGGTATTTGGATTTTATATACATATATATATCCCAACAAAAACACAAGTGTAAAAAAATAAGCCAAGTCTCGCGTAAAAAGTTGTGAGATCATAGGTTTAGCCAAGCCTCCCACTGTTCAAGTAAGTTCTGCTAGGTCAAATTTATTCAAGCTGTTTGTCAACATGATGTTTGTCTGTACCTCTTTCTATTCTCTTTCCCAAATCTCTCTACATGGATAAATTTAATTAATTTTCTGACTTGGCAAATACACACAATAATCTTAAATCAAATAATAAATATTATTTTTTCATTTGAGCGTCGCAGCACAAGGATACTAATTTTTATACGGCACTGAATTTAATTTTAGCCTCTTTGGGGTGTGTATTTGCCAAGTCAGAAAATATTTTTAAAATTTAATGTAGTGTGATTTGGAAAAGAGAATAGAGAGAGGAACAGACAAACATCATGTACTTGTACTGGATAAATTAGACCTAGTAGAACTTACTCGAACAGTGGGAGACTTGGCTAAACCTATGATCTCACAACTTTTTACGCGAGACTTATTTTTTTACACTTATGTTTTTGATGGGATTTCACTTCTATTTTCGACAAGTAGCCCGCAGATAGCCCCAAATTAATTTCAACCGTCTGCGCTCTTTAAATATTGCTGAATTTATTATTTAATTCCTGTCAAAAACAAAACAATTTTGACAGATTTAAAGAACGAGGGAAAATTAAATAAAATTTGACAATAATACGTTGACAAAAAGTTGTAAAAGCATAAAATTATTAAAGTATACGACATGCTAGAAAGAAATGTGCCACACTAATTGGCAGACTATTTTTTTCCAGATTATAAATAAATCTAATATAAGGTTAGAGTTTTTTTTAATTAACCAATTTAAATATTTAGTTCTATACTAGTTTTAGTTCACTAGGTGACCTGCGCAAAAAATAATTATTATTCTTCCTCCCCTGTCTTAGTGGTTAATGCGTGCGTTATTCGATTAATATTTTTTTTTTCTTTTTTATATGCTTAAATGTATTATGTATATGCATTCGACTATGAAATCCCGTCTTCATCAGAATATGTTAATACATACATACACACACACACACACACACATATATATATATATATATATATATATATATATATATATATATATATATATATATATATATATATATATATATATGTATATATATATATATATATATATATATATATATATATATATATATATATATGTATATATATATATATATATATATTGTGTGTGTGTGTTTTATATAGTTATAACAATAAATTCAATTTACTAGTTCAATGAATTTCACTTGAAATAATTTTTTAATATTTCAAATAACAATACAGTGCACAACATTGAACAGTAATCTTTAGTTTAAATGGTTTTTTGGAATAGGAATTTTATTTTAGCATTTATACAATAGGGTTTTTTTTTCTATTTAGCCTTTGGGTATTTTTGTGTTCACGATTCAACGAATACTACCAATTTACAATAACTTAATGTTTTATCCGATAAATTAGAAATTAGAAAAGAGATTAAAGTTATAACTTTTAAGGTTTTTTTTTTCTGGTGGTGTACGTGAGGTTTTTTTAATACATTTTGAAATGATTTTTTCCCCTTGATATTAACTAGGTCACTGGTGGGAATAATTGATAATTAAGTAGCAACTTTAAGAGCCAAGTTAGATAGGAATTGAGTAGGGGTAAAGCTTTAAACTGTTAGATTCTGTCCTCAATATAAGTGAATTAGGCACAGTGAAAATAGAGAATGAGGGTTAGCATTTCCTTGACCCTTCAAGCTGTTATACGGACCTTACTACTTCAACAAAATTAGGCAAAACTAAGGTTCCCTTCGAAGACCAACTTTTAATGAGTTATAAGCTAAAATCTAATCCAATCCCAAGACCCCTCTCTCCTCCCCTCTTTCTCTCAATAGCATTTGAAAAGGGATAGAATTTACTCCCCGAAAATCCAAGATCCAATCAAATTGATGCCAATTGGAAACATGAACGATTGAAATCCCTTTGGCTAAAATGAGAGGAAATCGGAAGTCCAGTTATATTTTTACTTCCCTAAGGACTCTTCTCAATGTAGATAGATTTTTGTTTCTATGTATTTTCATTTGACTAATTGAATTTGCCCTTCTTTTTTTTTTTGTCTCTTTTCCTTTCCAAAAAAACTGCTGCAGCTACGTGTTTTTTTGCTATGAAAAGAATATGTCAACAATTATACTTATTTATTAAAGCTTTTTTTTGTATTTTGTTTGAAGTACTTATATTTTATTTATTTTATCATGAATATAAAATATAAAAATATAATTTAAAATATTATATTTTCAAACCTCTTACATAAGGTTTGACATAACCTTTAGTAATTAAATGAGTTACAAAATAACTATATTAAAATATTAAAAACACGGACTGTATTCAACTAGATTAGGTATTCCTTTACAATTTTTAAAATAATTTAAATATTGAAAAATCCTTTTCTTAATTAAAATTTATTGATTTTATTTCAATTTATTGTGTAACTTTTTAAATCTTATGTAATAATTGTTGAAAAAAGGCTATAGGCTATATTCAGTAGTCCAACCAGTCCTGATTTACGGTTGTGAAACTGGAATGTACAAATGGAAATAGGCAGATCATATCATCCGGACAGAATACGGAATATGGATAAAGACAATATTGGACTGGGAACCTTGGGGTACTTGGGTAGAACCAGTCCTGATTTACGATTGCGAAACATAAAGCTTAATAGTCCACAGGCCACCATAAGAAGTGAGTCGCTGATTGATAAAGTTTTCTTACCTTATGGAATCGCTTATTTATGCCTTGTCCACCGATGAATTGGGTATATGGCAACTGGGCGCTGGGCCATTTCTTTTTTGTTGATATGAGGGAGCTAGCGTAGCCGTGTGAGTTAAACCACGTCTGCTCGGCCATCACTGAATCTCGAGTGGAACGAGACGGGGTTCGATTCCTCGCCGTGACACTCTGATTTATATGGCTCACTATTGATCACATCATACTCGCTTCGGCGGTACAAATGTACATATGTATGATGTGTGAAGTGGCTGGAACTCTCTACCGCGGGGCGTAAAAAGGGCCTGAATGATGGCCTAATTGCAAGGTTCGAACAAGTGGTTCGTCCTACCCGTCCTAGTAGAAAGTACTAGACTACTACTACTTTTGTTGATATGCCAAACTTGCCCTTCTGCGGGAACATTGAAGAGAGATAGATAAAGTTTTGATTTTCATAGGATAGTTTAATTAAAAACAGTGATACACGTGGCCACCGATAAGAGTGGGCCGTTTGGGGTGGCCACCGCCCCAAACATTTCGCTTTTCGGGGACGTTGAAAAGAAAACGGCCCACTCGTATCGGTGGCCACCTTTACCACTGTTTTTGTAATAATTTAATTAAACGATCCTGTGAAAATCAAAACTTTATCTATATCTTTTCAATGTTCCCGCAGAAGGGCAAGTTTGGCATGTCAACAAAAAATAAATGGCCCAACGCCTAGTTGCCATATACCCAAATCATCGGTGGACAAGGCATAAATAAGCGATTCCATAAGGTAAGATAACTTTATCAATCAGCGACTCACTTCTTATGGTGGCCTGTGGACTATAACTAATAAATATATTGACAAGTTTAGAGTTACAGTAGAGAGGATGGAAAGACAATAAGAAAGAAAACGGGATTAGAAGATATTGAAGAGGGTAATAAGCGATAACAAATGGAAATAGGCAGATCATATCATCCGGACAGAATACCTAAGACGGATAAAGACAATATTGGACTGGGAACCTTGGGGTTCTTGGGTAGAAAAGAAGATGCAAACCAAAAATGAGATGAACGAGATTATGAGAACTAGGTGTGGAGGAGTATCATGGGAGAAAATAGCTCTACCAAGAGATGAATGGGAATGGTCTGCAACGAGGTTTCGCTCCATAAAGTTGAAGATGAATGGAGTTTATCATTAAGTTTATTAAGTTATTTATCAATCAATATTACATAATAAATCAATCAATATTTATCTCAGTATTAGTAAGTTGGTTGAAGTGTCCTTTTATCATTGTTGGTTCATTCAGGGTAATTTAAGTTTGTTGAATTCAAATAACTAGGTATTATGAAATCATTGTTGAATAGTTTGCTCAATTCCAGTCCTTATGCCTTGTTCTACTAAACGAACGAATAATTCTTACAATCATACTCCATGGCGCTACCCCCAGCGAAAGGACTTGACCTCCACTTTAAGGACTCTACACCTCCACTTTAATAGCCTGTGTCCTAAGCCCAACGGTGCCAACCACGGACTATGTTTTTAGGTCCTTCTCTAGATCTTCCTCCCATCTCATCTTTGGCTGACCACGACTTCTCGTGGCTCCTGTTTGTCCGTAGAACAGCATTCTTGTAAATATCTCCTCAAGCATTATTCATGTGTGGCCGCAGGCCGCAGCTTAATCTTCCTGCTTTTGTCTCTGCTGTGATATAAGGATTTCAATACAACTGTGCTCTTGAATTATTCACAATTTTCTCTGACCATAAAACTAAATCTTAAAACATTTTAAGTTCTGTTTCTTTTGCTCCCTGTGTCACTGAGTCAGTTTTCAATGTATTTTCTCCTGCAGTGGTTTGTAACGTGCCAAGATAATGTTATCCGCATAAGCTTGACAATGAACCATTCTATTACAGGTACTTATCGTACCTCTTGGGCTGATTAACAGGGTCCTCGTTGCATTTTCTAAGATTATATTAAACAAGATTGTTGACACCGTATCTCCTAGCCGTATAAGGAACTGATGAGAGGAATCCTTCAATTTCCACCCTACTAATCGTTCGCTCAAGTGCCACTTTGCTCATACTGTCCCTCATTGCTCGGTATACCTTCTATTCATAGAGTCATAAGCTTGGTGTTAGTCAATAAAAAGATAATGTAGATCAAAATTAAATTTGCAACATCTAAAATGGTTGCTGGTAAATACGGAAGATCTAGTTTGTGGTAGCTTTTGGTTCTTCTGAAACCGCATTGGTATTCCCAAAACAAATAATAGCTTTATTTATTCTTTATATTCTTCTCTACAAACTGAACTAAAAACATTTGTATGTATCCTTTATGTCTTGCTTCACCATCCCATCTTAAAAGAATTTCAATTTCTATCCACTCTATTATTCTTATTTTCCTAACCCTTTAAATTATGTTAGATATAGGAGCGTCTATGGAGTTCATCTTGAAGGAATAACAAAAATCGTCTCTCCACGTAAATTCAAACTGGTTTATTTAACAAAGCAGCTTTTATGTCTCATGTCGATCTCCGACATGGTATAGGCTCACCTCTCAATAAATCATTTTCTAATTTTTCCATGTAACTCTTTTCTTTCTCAATCGGCACTGATGATGGCCTTATGAAGGCTGAAAGCTGCTTTGTTAAATAAACCAGTTTGAATTTACGTGGAGAGACGATTTTTGTTATTCCTTTAAATTATAGTGTGATCGTATATTTGTTGTTAATTGACAAGTGCGTAATTTCATTATTATGATAGCGAAGCTGTTAATATTAAATCAAACTACTACACGTTAAAATATACGCATTTTTAGTGGTTGTATAACTTATTACTGCATATATGATTTTTTATAAAACATATCTTAATAACACATTGCTCTAAAAATTAATTAAAAATTATCAATTAGTTTAAAATTAGATCAATTGGTTTAAACATTCCTTTTATCTTTCGTTATGGTTCGTTAGGCATGTGTAGATAATGTTTTTATGAAACTATAATATTTTTTTAAAGAAAGTCTTCAAAGGACCTAACTTACTTAATCGCGACCTCTTTTACCTTAAGGTGTAGAGGTTGAACAAATGAGATCTCCACTCGAACCGATTGTCCGCTAGACACCGAGCCCGGTTCCAGTTAACACCTCACTCTTTAAGTGCTGCCTTGATATTTTTTCAAAGGAAACAACTCATTAATATTATATTTATTTGTAAATTTGAGGGAGAACTTTTAGTCAATTTTACAATAATTATGATTATTTGTGATTGCCAAATCACAATTCATTTAATAAAAATATTTGAAATTCAATTTTTTTTTAAAGTTTTTTTGGTAGTTTTCATACTACGGAAAGTTAAATTTTAATTTAAATCAAATTATAATTATTATTAACTACGGGAAACAGACAGTGAAAAATACACTCCTGTGCCGGGATCCCGGCACAGGAGTGTATTTTTCACTGTCTGTTTCCCGTAGTTAATAATAATTATAATTTGATTTAAATTAAAAATATTTGACGTGAAATTAGAAGTTTCGTATCGCGAAATAATCAAATCTAGTTTTCTAAGGAACGCATTTCCTTACTTGTAACACCAATTAATATATAATTTTAAGTAAGTTTAGTCAAGTACACTTTTTAAATTCAGTTTAAAATACATACGTGCCTTACATTTTTGGGCAATTCATTTCGAAATTGACTCATGACTATGACTATCATAGTAGTTCAGCAATATCCTAAGTGAATCTTATAGCATTAAACCGGAAAATGTGACTTCTAAATAGAATTAAAATAATTGTCTAAAATTACGAGTCCTTAGAATCCCGGAAGTGTAAATGGATAATTGTCATCCATCCTTAGCAGAGAGATTAAAACTAAATAGCTCTCGGAACCGAGACGAGATAAATTAGTCGTTTGAAATTTTCCAATTAGGCACAGGAGCTGAAGGACTTTGGGAGGAGGGGGGGGGGGGGGGGCGGCTAACATTAATGACTCCTATTTCTCGTTTGTTAATTGAGGAACGCATCAACGCGGCCCAATTCCAATTAGTGGCACTGGGGATCTTTATTCGAAATGAAACCTTCTAGGCCCTGGTTTCAGGTTTATTGAGAGAGGGTTTCAAACAATTTCATGACTTGTATACCTCTCGACCCTTTCAAAGTCTTTTCGAACAATACCTTATCGACTTTAAATTGAATGCTTTTTAGTTATTCTAATAATATCATTTGCTTCTTCTCTACATTGGCTGAAATGTATAATTATAGCATAAAATTAGTCAAACTCCATTATCACTATGAAATATGGCTATTAGATTAAATTAGTCAAAGTTCATTCCTCTTCTTGAACTACATTTTAAAGAATTTAAAACAACAAAAAATGAAATTAATACTATAATCTTCATTTGTAGCTATCATGGGTTTTCAGTTTCATTTTACTGGAAAGAAAATACATTGATAAAACTGTTGGCTGAAATCTATAATTATAGCATAAAATTAGTCAATCTCCATTATCACTATGAAGTATAGGTATATTACATTAAACTAGCCTTAGTTCATTCCTCTTCTTGAACTACCGTTAAAGAATTCAAAACAACAACAAAATGAGTGTAATACTATAATCTGCAGTTGTAGCTATTATGGTTTTTTTTTTTTTTGCTTTAATTTTACTGCAAAGAAAATACAATTGACAAAACCAACTCATAATTTATTGATGTGGAAAGAGAAGAGATCTTGCTTAATGTGCATTTCTGTTTCTCGTAAGCCAGTGTTGCTATACGTATAATTTATTGCAGTAATATACCCTTTTACATGAATGGGTCGTGAATTATTAGGTTATTATTCGAATTAGTTAGATTCATGGTAATATTTTTGCATACTTGGTTTACATTTTGACTATTAAAGACTAATTGTTTATATTTTTTGTCGTATACTCCTTATAGAATAATTACAATATTATTTATTATTTCATTACAATTTAATTATTCAAAATTTACGGAAGTCACAAATTATTTTTATGAATTATTATAAAAAGGAGTAAAGGCGGAAATACACATGCTAGTTACTCGCACAAAAACATACGAGTAGCTCGCAGAGGAGAGCTACTGGCATGTGTATACATCAAATAGCATGCGAGTAAATCGCACGAGGTTTGATTTTTGTCTTGCCAGTGGCACAAGTCGAGGGGAGGGGGAACTGATAAGGCACGTGTAAACAGGCCTGCCAGCGCAAGTTTGCTAGTAGCTAGCACGAGTCTCCCTCAGCCCTTCAGTCTTCAGTTGCGTTCCTTCCTTTCGCGGGTATCTGACTACAACTCATCACTTTCTCCGGAAGCATTCGCAATTGATTCCTAAAACCATTGACGTCCCCGAACCGCATTTCATTTAGTAGCCACTGACTCGCTCCATGAACCTAATTCCCTTCTAGCTATCCAATCTTTACCCACACTCATTTTATTATTTTTCAAATGTTTTAAAACACAGTTTTTGCAAGTAACAGAACAATCTGGTTAATTTCATTCCACACCGATACATTCATAAGGTACATTGAAACAATTAATAAAACTATCAAAATTAATTAAATCAAATACAATTATTTTATTCCGGCTAAAAGAAGGCAAGAAACGATTGCCTGTTTCAAAACTAGAACTGTGACTGGAATATGTATTGTCATGTGCTAGTAGCTTGCACAAGACCGATCATCCGGATGATACTAGCATGCTGTTTCACTGGCAAATGTACACAGCGTCTGCAGCATGCCAGCTACTGACGTGCTAGTAACTCGCCACTGACATACTTTTTTACTAGCATGTGTATTTCCGCCTTAAATAAAAGTAATGATTAAAATTGAGTAAATTGTAGTAACAAACAAGTTTAAAAAAGAAAAATCACACGGAAGTATTTGCATCCAAGAACTTTTTAGGGATTTGTAGATTATTTAGCCTATACGTTATTATATTATAAAATAACATTATTCCCCTCCCGTCCAATATGAAAGTAAAATAATATCCCTACAAAAACACATGTAACAAACTAAGCCAAGTCTCGCGTAGAAAGTTATGCGAGATCGTAGGTGTAGCCAAGTTTCCCTGGTCCAAGTAAGTTCTACTAGGTCTGATTTATCCAGAACAAGTAAATGATGCGATGTCCTCCTCTCTATTCTTTGTCCCTCACAAACACAAACATTTTCAAATTTTTACAGATTTTCAGATATTTGACAGACAAAAACACCGTACATTTTTTGTAGAGCATAAAGAAATATACATTTTTAGAGATTTCCAAGTCAACATGAATTATTTTAACCGTGTTATATTTCATTTTACGTAATAATAATAATAAAAAAAACATAAAGAATCTTATTCTTGGCAATAATGCTGCAAAGAACTAATTAATTGTATTGCAGATATTTGACCACTGCTGTACGTAAATAATAACTTTTCTACTCTGGCAAGTGTTGTGGAGTATTTCTTGGTTAATTATTTTGGTTGCTGTATGCTGTTCATCTGAATGACTGAATTGGTTTGTATCGATTTAATTGAATTAACAAGAAGATAAACGGGTGTGGGAGATAAATAGGGTGTGATGAATAAAACTGTCTTCCAAAAGAAGAATGAAATGACTCGCAAGCGTTCGTGGTTCTGAATAGTTATCGTATTCGTATGCCCAAAGTACAGGAGAAAAGGTACTTGAGTCAAATTCAACAACGCCATGATATACCTATCTTCACTTCACGGTCTTTACGGAATTTATAACCATTAAGAATTTCTATGATAAGAATGGTCATATTCCATAGCTAACTGTCTTTACCTGTTTATTTTGGTCAGGCGCACACTGGAGACTTTTTGCCCGCTTACAGTTTTGTCACTACCTCAAGGGCTTATACATACAGTATATTGGAGTGGGCACACTGGAGGCAAAGACAGGTGTAAGGACAAAAGATTCCTTCAGCTTAAGAGATATCCCGACACATTTATGCCCGGAGACTGTTATGCACAAATCACAGCAATTTCCATGAGATCCATTTCGCTGGGTACAAAATATGTTACTGTCTTGCCTCTAGTATAAATATGTTGTGTCTTGTCTAAGGCTGTAGCAATATAAGTGTGATGAGGCCGACACAACGAAGACAGTTCGGAAACAGTCTGTAGACTGTTTTGTCTCCAGTGCGTGCGCTTGGCCTTACACTCTATGCATACTGGACACCTCGGTCTGAATCATCTCTTATAAATAAAAAACTCGCGCCGGATCAACACTTTGCCTACAGAAGTTCTTGCGCTCAATCGACTCTCACGATTTAATCCTTTTTCTTCTCTCGCGCCCAATCGGTACTTACCCACCGATCCACATAACTTATTGACTAAACTGAGTTATGATTGCTATGTAAGCAAGCCCGCGTAACATTAAAGGAAGCACTTCATATTACGGCGTAGTCTAATCAACACCTTCATACTTTTTATATTTATATTATGTTAAGTTAATAAATCTGATTTAAAAAATTACGTTACGGTTTCCGTTAATGTTTATTTTATGACTACACCATTTCCACAGTTCGTGTGTGTGTGTTGTCTTAGAGATAAATAAAACGGAAATAAATCTCTTAAAATTGAGATTTGAGAAGGAAACAGCTGGTGGTTATTATTGTGATACTTTTGAAATTTAAGGTTGAGTTATTTTATTATTCCGCCTGTTTAAAAAAAAGCACTGAGCAAGGTTGTTTAATTTAGATTTTAATTAAGTTATTTTTTCATTTTTATATTAGCTGTATTCTAAGATTTTGTTTTTTATTTAATTTTTTTTTTTTTATGATGAAAGAGAGTTGAAAATAAAATCTAATTAAGTTATTTATATCACTTTTTTCCCCTTGTACTGGATTGTGTTGAATTTTTTAATGCTGTTATGGTGGTGGCACGACTCGTTGATAATTTACTGAACGCCTTGATATAATAACCAACAGATTGAATATTAGCATATTATGGCTATTTGACAACATTTATTTTAATTACCTCTAGAAAAAGCATGAATGTATAATTAAAAATTGGAAATCGTAAGTTAGATTGGAAAACTTAAGAAATTTGTTTTTGTTAGAACTAATATCATGTTGATGAACCTACATACACAACAACAACTATATACTAAGTCGGATTATTAAACGGGTCAAAGAATCAAGTATTGGGAAACGACAAACATTTGATTTTAAGATTAACACCGTGTTATCCATTATATATATACATAGTTGTATAATCACTTTAGCAATAATTATCGCCACCACCACCGTCAGGCTGTTGCGCTACGTATTAATATGCGTTTTGGTGCTTTTCTAAAAATGTTCATCAGTTTTACAGTCATCTATGAACAATCATAGTGGTCTGTGTTTGTTCGAAGAGCATAAATCGTATCTAGGGAGCCATCGTGACCGTGGGGCTATAGACACCTGTCACATCTGCTCGTTTATCAGTAAATCGAGGGTGACACACAAGATCGTGGGTTTGATCCCGTGTCATTGTGCTCTGGTTTACATTATGAATCGAGGGGGGAACAAGGCGAGGGATCCCCTTAAGCGGGACAATGCCATGTTGCTCTGATTTATATATGTGGGTCAAGAGCGTTATGACCCATACAAGGTAATGATTATGAGCCCACTATACTTGATTCGGCGGTACATTGTACAGTGGTATGATGTGTGAAGTGGCTACAACTCTCTACCAAGGGGGAAGTAAAATGGGCCTAAAATAAGGTCTAATTGCTAGGATCGAACAAGTGGTTCGTCTAACCCTTCTAGTACTAGAGACCTCCTACTGCCATTAGGGAATCGTACCAAAATATGTAAACCTATGGAAATCTTTCGCTCCTCCAGTGGAACATCGACTTTACTAAACAATTTTGTGAAATCAAGCTAAACACGTCTTAAGTGTCCTGAAAACCAGATTGTTCAGTCCTGCGACTACCTAATATGATTCCTAATAGATTTGCTCTTTCTTTAAATTGTTCCTGTCTCTATCTCCTACTGCTATCTACAGTGCTAATAATCAACTATTTTGACTATTCCTCCTCCAGTTTATTTTACAATCCCTTACCTAGTTGTATTCTCTCAGTTCCTGTTACATTCTACTCAATTAAAGATCAGTTCTAATCACTTTTCTACTCGTTAATATTCAATACTGCTATCTATAGTGCTAATAATCAACTATTTTGACTATTCCTCCTTCAACTTATTACAATCCCTTATACAGTTGTATCCTCTCAGTTCCTTTTACAGTCTACTCCATTCAAGATCAGTTCTAATTACTTTTCTACTCCTTATTATTCAATACTGCTATCTATTGTGCTAATAATCAACTATTTTGACTATTCCTCCTCCAGCTTATTACAATCCCTTATCTAGTGGTATCCTCTTAGTTCCTGTTACATTCTACTCCATTCAAGATCAGTTCTAATCCCTTTCCTACTCAAGGTATTATTAAAGCTTATGTTCATGCCCAAAAATTTATTTTATCTACCATGTATTTTAATGTTATTCAAGTGTTACTCAATACTCGATATTTCTACGCACCTTTACAACAGTCCTTTTTTTATTTATTACCCACACAAATAAGTTTTAGGGTCCCTTTTACTGCGTTTTAAACCCACGTTTTACTGCTGTTTAAAGCAACACACTGATTATTAACGTTGGAATGATACCTTGCATTTTTTACGCCACAAACCCAATTTTATTTACCTTATTTTTCAATACTTTTTTTACTTTTCTAAAAAATGGCATTAAATGCAAATAAGCGTATTTATACCAATTATGTTAAAAACTAAACCAGTCTCTAAGTAGAAACAATACGAAATAAAATAATTATTAACCAAGTATATGTAATATAATAATATGTACAGTTATCAATCAATAATAACATCAAATAAACGTTCACATATTATCATGTTTTCTTTAGTAAACATTACATTTAGCTACTACCGTGTACATGACGTACATGACATAGCTTGTATTAATTATTGATATGTATACCTATGTTGTTAGTGATTGTTGATAAGTGTTTCAGTGTGGTCCATGATGTCCAAATTACATATTGCTAATGAGCATTTCTGTATCACAACCATGATTCATTAGTGGAGCTATAATTCAAATGTAGTAATTAATTTATTGGTGGTACCAAATATAATATATATATATATAACCAAATCCCACAACTATGATCAAAAAAGAAAAAATATTACTTCAATCTATGGGCATTTGTTTTTATTTCGTTATTTGATTCGTTGCCTTCATTATGAAGCCCCTTTAGCAGAAAATAATTTGCCAAGATATTGTATCGTGTAATTGAATCGGTGTGAATTCATCTGTTAATAATAATTTTTTGTATGGTTCACTAATTAAAATTAGATTTTACGCTTCTTTGAACAAAGGCTTCCATCCCTATTACTCTATCCCGTATTATCATTTATATAAATTATAAATATATATTTTTTTATCCTCTTATCTTTATTTTTTTTTAATCAGCATATAAAATACAATATGATTATTAATGAAGTTTTTTTACGTCCAATATATTCGTATAATACACTGTATTTTATGCTAATTTTTTTATTATTTTAGTAGCCGTATTTTATATAATACCCTTTAGGCCAAAAAAAGAAGGCATTTTTTTCCCTTACTTTTTGGCAATTAATTTTTTAATTATGAAAGTATTGAATTAAAGTTTAAATGTTAAATGAGCACATTTGAGTCTCTGTAGTGTGACACTCCGCCATTCCGACACCCCCCCCCCTCCACTATTGCCACTTGTAAGATATGATATACTGATAGCTGGGGAACAGGAGGAAATAGGATAAACAAATACAAACCAGCAGTTGTTAGTTTGTTAAGCGTCTACACTCATATCTCACATATAATAAATGCTTTTTTTTTATTGTGTTTTGTTTCTGTATTAATAATTATTTATTATCGAACATCCAGTAATCCGACATGACATGGTCCTATTTGTATAGGATTAGAGAGACAACATAGTTACTTTTTATTTATTATTAAATATATCCATATTTACTTCAATTTAATATATAATGTAAAATATAATAAAAGTCTGCGAATTTGTGTGTCAATGCTTCCTCGGTAGTTATCGCATACTTTAATGTTGTTTTGCTTCTTCATGATGTTTGTCTAAGTTATCTCATGTTCCTCACTTTTTTAACTAAGTTAAAATTATTCTGTTTCTTACACTCTATTTTCCAAAATCGAATGATAGCAAATGGTTAGAATTAACAATGGAATAAAAATCATAAAATTATTATGCTTCTAGCCATCGGTTTGGTGTAGTAAAACTATTATTATTTTTTTTTTTTTTTTTTTTACTTTTATCAGATATAAGAGGAATTTATTTTATGCTATATGTAGAAATAAAAAGTTTATTTCATAAATTTTATGAATAAAGTGTTTGCAGTTGTTTTGTGCAGGAAATGTTCAACAGGGAAATAAGTATTATTTTTTATTTATTTATTTTTATTTTTTTTAAATTACTTTTTTTAGAGAGAAAAAGAAGTGAATTTTGCAATAATAGAGGAATTAGCGATTATGCTGAATGGGAATGGTCTATCCGGTAGTATAGCAAGAGAATGGGGCCACAATGCACACAAAAACAAAGAGAGGTTTTTTGTCTGCAGGTTTTGAGGCCCATCAACCACCGAGGGCCCTCTTTTTCCTGAGCTCCGCTCTAAAATCTCCATTGTCTAGTTCTCAAAAGACCCACTCATTTCCTTATTCCCTTTCCTCTTTATATCTTTGTATATACCTACATATTTATACTTGTCTCTCTTCCAGTGAAATAAATATGAATTAAGGTCAACACTTTTGTATTCTTATGTATTATGGTTTAGTTAAAATTATTGTGAGGGAGATCGTATTGAATTTACGAATAACACGCACAAGAGAGTATAACTTGTCTATAATTTTCGTCGTAGTCTTAATTTTAAATGTAACTTTATGCGAATATAAAGGAACGTTCTCCCACGTAAAATAATATTTCTTTATTTAACAAAGCAGCGTTCGGCTTTCAAAAAGCCATCATCAGTGCCTATGAACAAACACTAAGAGTTAAGTTATTAACATATTAATGAACCGAAATAACATGTAAACGAAAGAAAGCTAATAACAACATCAAATATAATCGGCACTAACAACATCGGCTAAGTCGAGCACAGCCGTACCAGCCTTTACTAGAACAATCTCAAGGCGCTTTGACCCCCTCTATTTTCATGTTAAAGATACATAGGTGAAAAATTAATTTTAAATTAGAGAAGTTCATTGCAAACTAAACAGAACTATAAATTTCACACCTCTGCCTATATAGGTTCATAAGGTATATGAGCCTAAAGTTTTGTTATTTAGTCGCTGATATATAGATTTACTACATCATAAATCTATGGTAATTCTAGCAATTCTAGAAACTATAAATTTAGTATATATTTAGAGTTTAAGGTACGAATTAAGGAAAAATTACAAAATTCCAAAAAAATCTGGTCCTTTGCCCATCCCAAGGCAAATTAAAAAAACACTTTTTATAAATTAAAAAAAAATTATATCTTGTCCTTACTAGCGCTACCTAGTAGAGAACTTCAAAACTAAATATTATTTTACTCTCATTAATAGTAGAATTTTGTATTGGAATAAGTGAGGTTGACACTGATTTGACATAATAGATTGACAGTATTGTTGGAGATAATTATTTAGTTCAATTTGAACACCCAGAACAAGAGACTAAGAAACGAAAGCTTACTTACAAAAAGAAGTGAAATCCTAACAAAGACACTTATGTAAAAAATAAGCCAAGTCTCACATGAAAAGTCAAGCACAAAGAAGCTAAAATTAGATGCAGTGTCTTGATAATTTTTTATCCTCGTGCTGTGACACTAAAATGAAAAATTAAATTTATTATTTGATTTGTTGTAGTTTAATTAGTTTGTGCTGTGTATTTGCTAAGTCAGAAAATGTTTTTTGAACGAAGTTCCTTATGGCACGTTCTGGAGCCCGGGAGTGAATCCGAAAAAAACTACCAAAATCACCTTCACAAAATAACCGATGAAATTTGTTACACATGTTCATTTTAGCAATGCACTTGTTGAGTTCGTCGGAAAACGTTATCCGCTCAAGCGTTCACGCGCAACGCTCGCGTATACGTAAGCTTCAAAAGACGGGAAAAAGTGTTATTAAGGAAGCCTGTTACTTGGCTTGTTTTGATTATTTTTGTTATATATGTCAAAAATGTCACTTTGTTTTGTAAATAAATAAAATATAATCATGTAAAATTTCACCTTGATACAAGCAGAAGCTGTAGAGTAGGGAAGAGATATATTTTAAATTAATTGGCCGGGTAGGTAGAAAACAGTCCTATTTCAATCCAAACTCCTTTAACAAACATACTCTTTAACTAAAAACTCATCATGATCAACTTTTTTCTTATATTCAATATATATATATTTATTGTAAGACGCTTGCTTTAATTATACAAATAATGATTTTCTTTTAATTTTGCCTTAACACTTGTTTTAACTCTGGTAGGTACAAACAGTTCGTTACTTTAAATTTTGTCTCTTTTATTCTTTTGTCTTTGTATAAATAGTTAGCATTGTAGACGTACTTAGCAGAGTGATTTTATAATTTATATTTAATGAAAAATGTAAGGAACTTCGTTCCTACCGGGTGTCTTGCGACACCTCACGTATTTTTTTTAATTTAATCGTACAGAGTAATTTGGGAAAGAAAATGTTTGTGTTTGTGTTAGTAGACTAACATCATCTACTTGTACTGGATATATCAGACCTAGTATAACTTACTTCGACGAGGGAAACTGGGCAGCACCTGTGATCTCACAACTTTTTACGCGAGACTTGGCTTATTTTTTTACATAAGTGTTTTTGGTGGGATCCAATATAAATCTAATAAGTCAAGCAAAACTTCAACCTTCTTGTCACTTATCTGATTTTAGTCACTATAATTGACCATTATTGAGTGCACTTGTTTTATTTAAAACTTAATTTTATTACACAGATTTTGCTTCCGAGCTTACCGAATGTAACAGAAGCATTGTGTTCACTTTTGAGAACGAAACACTTTTATGCCTCCGATTTTAAAAATTCCAAGACAGAAATCCGTTTCAGACATCAGGGAACATTTTTGGTCCCATATTTTGGGGGTCATTTGTGGTCGTCTGTCTGTCTGTCTGTCTGTCGGTCTGTGTGTCCGCGAATTATGAAACGTGCGACGTTAACTAAATTTTAGTTAAAGTAAATGTCAACCAATTTTGATGAAATTTGGTAGACATGTTCATTTTGCCAATGCCTAGGACGATTTCGTTGGACAACGTTATCCGTCCAAGCGTTCACGAGCAAAGCTCGCGTAAACGTGAACTATAAATTTAAAATTGGGAATTTTAGGGCGGGGAAAAAAATCTAACTTCATCTATTCAATGAGACAAACATGTTTTTCAAATACGATTCTTTGTAAAACCAACAGCGACACCGCTATGAAGTGTTAAAGATCGCTAAAACTATTAATAGTTTTTACACAATAAACAATATGACAATAATTTGAATGTTAATATAACAATAAAGTACATGATAGGATGCGAGGAAGCAATGTGCCACATTAATTGGCAGTCTATTTTTATTTATAACTTAATTTTATCACACACTTAATTTTACCACACACATCCTTTTTAATATAGTGCAGATATAGAGTTTGATTTGAAGCAAAGCAAACAAAAAAAAATATTGTCAACTTATTGTGCAACTTATTGTCACTCATCTGATTTCAGCCACTATAATTGACCATTATTAAATGCAGTTGACAGTTTGATTTCCAGTAACTTAAAAGCTGTTTTAACTTAAGTTTTTAACTTAGTTTTAATTAGATTTTTATTTTCTTTTCTTTTGTTATAAATTGTCTGATTAAATTTTGAAAAATAAATTTATAATATCAAGTTAAAAATATAATATGGAGAGACATTTTTAATTGTGGGTATTAAAAACTAGATAAAAATATAAGTCCTCATATCGTGTTTGACTAATCAACTTTTTTATATTGAATATATAATTGAATTTTTAGTTGGTATAACTAGAATTGTTATAAAAAGTTTTTATATTGAGAGAAGTATTTTTATTTATTCCTTTTTGAAGAATTAATTATGGATGAAAGGCGACGGATTTTGTTGGTTTTTTTTCTAGCTTTTGAAAATTGTCATAAAAAAAAACGTTTGCAGTGTTAGTCTGTTAAGGAAGAGGAAACGCGTTAATATAAGTGAATAGGAGAAGTGAGCCGTGCGGAATAATTGGAACGAACTTGTGTCTCTAGGAAAGTACTTACAAAGCTAGGAGTGTTAAGTCCGGACTAGGGAGTATGTAAACTAAGGAAGACTTTATACACTCAAGAGAATATACAATCTTGAATGGTACCCGACCTCTCTATTCAGAATCACATCTAACTCAACCTACAGTTTATTTGCACTCCCCCCACCCCTTTACTTTCTTGAGAACAAGCGATTTCAGACGAAGAAAACCTTTATACCCCATTCTCTTTTCCTGAAGTCTGTTGCGTGCCCGAAATAGCTCTAGATAAAGATGAATAAGGAAATGTTGATTAGCGAAATCCTTCCACTTCATTAAATTTTTTAAAACTCTTCCTCAACTCTTACCAAAAAGGAATAGATTTGGGTCGAACCAGGCTTACCAGGATCAGCTTCCTCTCGTTCTCTCCAACTAGAGGAATCAACAAATGTCGCGTATCCCACCCGATCTCTTTGATCTAGAATGCTACCCGACCTCTCTATTCAGAATGACATCAAACTCAACCAAAAGTTTATTTTCACACCCCTCTCCACTTTACTTTCTTGAGAACAAGCGATTTCAGACGAAGAAAACCTTTATACCCCATTCTCTTTTCCTGAAGTCTGTTGCATGCCCAAAATAGCTCTAGATAAAGATGAATAAGGAAATGTTGATTAGCGAAATCCTTCCACTTCATTAAATTTTTAAAACTCTTTCTCAACTCTTACCGAGAGAAAGGAATAGATTTGGGTCGAAGGAGGCCTGCCAGGATCAGCTTCCTCTCGTTCTCTCCAACTAGAGGAATCAACAAATGACGCGTATCCCACCCGATCCTATCTTTACTCTCTTTGCCCTCCTTGTACTTTATTAATTCACCTTGGGAATTTATTCGAAGGCCGTGCTTTCGCTCGTCTCCTTCCCTAGAACTTTTCCAATATTGCCCGCTTTAGTCTCGAGGCCTCGCCGGTAAGACCTCCTTTACCTCCCGACCAACCTATTTCGGATCAGAAATAAATAAAATACAGACTCGGGTGAAAACAAACTTTCTTGCTCGGAGAAAGTCCTCCTTCCTCTTACTTGTATTTATTTTTCTTTCTCTTTTTTCTTAAAAAAAAGAAACTGTTGAAGAAGAATTATTACTATTGATTTCGAAGTTTTGAAAATTCAATATCGAAAAAGAACTCTTTATAGTGCCCAGTAAAGTACATAAAGAATCTAATTAAGTTGCTCAAAGAAACATCAAAATTAATTAGTAAAGTTATTGGGATACATTAATTCGTTTCGGAATTTAATCAACTTTTTTCTTTGTAAAAAAATCTTTCATTAGTTTGTTACTGTGGCATTGTTTTGAGAAAGTAGGCAGAGTTTCCGTTACCAGTTAGATTGAATTATTGACATCAGAGATCACAACCTTTTATTCTTTATTAGAAATTCATAATTCACTCATAAAGTAGGCAATATTTATACTATTACGTTAAATGACACAGGTATTCAAATCATAGAACCAAGATACTATTATTATTTCTAATAATGTTTCAGCACAGTATAGAGTACAATGTTTAGAGTTGGAAACATAACCATAAGAATTCACAAATTATAGTGTAGCTAATGTGGTTATACATTTACTAATTAAATACTAAATGCTTTCAATATTCAACACTAATTTTGTAGAACAGTATAAAATAAAAAGATCTAGCAAGATTTTTTTATCGCTAAACACACTTTAAAATAAAATAAAAATAAAACAATTTAAAATGGAAACTGCTAGTGTATTGTATGGCCCGTGAAGTGCTTTGAACTGAGTAACTACCCCTCCTAGTTTGCTTAATTCTTCCTCTATATTTTTCTTTTGTTTTCTTTCTTGGCCGATTATTCCTGCCTCCTTGTCCACTAACAGCTTTCTAAGACTTTTTACTTTCTCTTAACCAACATTATACTCGTACAAATACATACTCACACATTTTAGTATAGCATAAATTCTGCAGTCTTTGTGCTTTGTGGTCCTTCCGTGTTTTTTCGTGTCGCAAGTTTACAGTCTTGCTGATATCTAAGTATTTTTTAACTCAATAATTGCTCCGAGTCCATGATGGTTATTCACAATCACCCTCTACTGTGATCAACACCCAATTCGCCAGTAGACATTGAACATATAACATAATCAGAAAGTTCTATCCAGTGAAGGAGTATATAAAGATAGTTATGTTTTCTTATGGCTCTAAAACATGTAATATACCTGACCAAGTTCATACTATATACCTTGTGTTTCCAAGCTTGCCAAAGGTAATGGAAGCAATGTGATCGTTCTGAAGAACGAAAATATTTTGTCTCCAATTTCAGAAATTCCAAGACAGAAATCCGTTTCAGACATCAGGGAACATTTTTGGTTCCGTGTCTGTCTGTCGCTCAATTTTTGGGAACCAACATAGCTTAAAAACTACACGCCCGATTTTAATGAAGTTTATATGATAGGTCTTAATTATCCCATTGTTGGCCCCATATAAGTTTCAACCTTCTGGTTTCCCTTTTTGTTTCTCTTCAACATTTGAACAAATATACATTTATTTACACCTATACCTTTGAAAAGTACTTATCTGATTTTTATGAAATTTGAATGGTTTGTCGAAAGTAGACTGCAGATAGCCCCAGATTAATTTCAACCGTCTGGGCTCTTTATAACTTTTGCAAATTTTGCTCCGCAAACGATGCTCCATATCTAATAAATGTTGACATTAAAAGAACGGGGGAAACAAAATTAAACAAATTAGACAATAATGGCTTCTAATAAAAGCATAAAATCAATAAAGTACGTGATATGATGCGAGGAAGCTATGTGCCACACTAATTGGCAGTCTATTTGAATTATTATTATTTCCTCTTGATGAAAAAGTGATTTTAAACTCTTATATCTCCGTCAATTCAGAAAATTGTTCCGTGGCATTAAGAATATCGCGTTTTGGACATCATTAAAACTTAAAATAAAAAAAATCCTTCTATAAGACGCAGTTATTTAAGTCATATTTTCTGTACAGTTTTATTATAAATATACGTATTTAGGTACGTGATGTACAACAATAAGAAAAAAGTAAGAATAAATCCATTGTAACATTTATTTATCGCCTCAATTTACGTCATTGATAATGTAAAAAAAGTAAAATTTATTGCTAACAATTCTTGTATAGTATTTGTAAGATCAGAATGTCCTTTTTATTCTTAGAGAAAAAGAAATGAAAATCTTTTTTCATGGGTTCGATCTTTTTTTTTGTTGCCTTAGCCCTCAAAACACTCTAACCCCTTAACATAAACTATTCATCTTATTTAATGTGCGTTTGAATTACTTTTTAACCCATTCAAATTTAATGTTGCGTAAGTGTTAAGGAGAAGCGAGTGGGTACTTTGTCTTGGAAAGGAAAGGAAAGGGGTTCGCCTTGGGTTCTAGGCTAAAACTTCTAGAATGTGGTGCCGGGCTCGCCATGTCTGCGGGGTAGCTGTAACCCCATTTTCTTATTCTCTCCTCTACTCTTACGGAAACATACAATAGATGTGAAACGGACCGTAAAAAATCCTACCTGCCAAATATTACTTCTTGCCACTTAAACCTTGTGGTTTTTTTTTTGGGGGGGGGGGGAGATTTTTTTTTCTTTTTTACCCTACTTATTTATTTATTCTCTCTCTCTCTCTTACTCAACCTCCTCACTTTCTATGTTACTTTCCCCTACTTTATATACTCTATTCAAAGAATCGCATACTTGAAAACCTATATAAGATATTTTTTGGTACTACTGTAAGAATTCATTGTTGAAATTTATACAGTCGAAATTTCGTGAAGGTAAGGATTGAACACAAGTCTTTTTCTTGATTGAAAGAAACTATATAATGCTTATATTACCAGAAATAAGAATTAATAACTATTGACTTGGTCCTTAGGCTTCCGCGGGTAGATTCGTCATAAACAGCTTGGGTCTCCGGTAAAATCCGCGTCACGAAGGGGTTGATCCTGTGTTTGCTTCGAGTCAACACCACGATGCTCCACACCCCTGAAGATGCTTCCAGTAGTGGAAGCGAAACGTCGGATTTAAACCCCTTCGTGACGCGGATTTTACCGGAAACCCAAGCTGTTTATACTATTGGTTGTTTTGATAGATATTTAGGGGTAATGAAACTTAATGATAATTATTGGGCAATTAAATTAGCTCACTTGATAATTTAAAATTATCTATAATCGTCTGACTACAGTTGTACAAAGTACAGTCAGACGATCGTTTCAATCTTTCGAATATTGTCAATGATAAATATACATAGACTGAGTGAAGAAACTGATAATAAGTAAAAACAAATCGGTCAGAGGCAACTCAGACTTTCTCATATAATTTCGGCCCCAAATCCCAGAAAATAGGAATATAATAGCTATTTAAGTACATACCTAGAGCAGTAAGGGCGTTATTACAGGCCGAGGGCGAAGTTTGAAAGCACGAGTGCGTTTAACGCCCGTGGCCTGTCATGGCACTTACTGCTCGTGGTGCGTACACTATTTTATCGCCCACCACAAGTAAACTAATTACAAAACACGTAAACTATTTTGCCGTAATCTTCAAAAACAATAAATGCATATTAAGTTTAAATCAGTACCAAAACAAACCGCAGTAATAAAAATATTGATTGTTTACAAATTGAACAGCTTACGCTGAGAACTGCTAGCGCTTCTTGCACTCCGCGGCCCGGCCAGGAAGCGGCCACTTCTCGAACTACTAGTGGCCCTGTAATGAAAAAGCATGCATTTTTACAGGCCCCAGGGCAGTAAAATGGAACTTTACCGGCCGCTGTTTACAAGTGGAGGGCGGTAAATATTGTTATTTGTATAGGCGGATACGCGTATGATCTGCTAGCTGTGACTATGAACCCACCTTAAGAACCTTCCTATAGAACCAAGTGAAGTTAGAGTCCCACCCGACACTACCGTGATCTCTCATTACTCCAATCATCCATTTAAACTATAAACTCATCATGATAGCTATTAATCTGTTTAATATTAAATAGTTAATGCATACTAAGCTCACTTCAATAATAACGCCATATCTAGTTAATATATTATTTAGAATGTGTTCAACAGGTGATTGTTTATTTTTTATTTTCGATTTTCAAGAATATCACATTTATTTTCATCAATATTTCGAAAATTGAATTTTCCCAGGAAACCTGCTTATATTGTTAGATTCGTATATAAGTTGACTACATTTTAGAATTTTTTAATCAAAATCATCAGAACCGTTTTCGAGAAATAACTATTTTACACGTTTTTTCAGAGATTTTGGGGTGTAGCGCCCCAAATTTGGTGCCAACAAATTTGGGGCCCAACAATTTGTTTAATTAATAATTCATATAATAATAAAATGCAATATGTACAATCAAATGTGAATGTTAAATTAACCAAATATTAGCTGACAATGAATTTGAAGATATTTATCCACAAAAACAGTTTAGGATATATGCAGATCATATATCCTTTAAATTGAAACGAGAGATATAAATGCTTTAAGTAAATGTATTTTGCATGTATTTTGCGTTAATTGATGAATTCTGTTCGCTGTGATTACACTTTTTACATTATTAACATAGTTTTGAATTTTTGTGATATTCGATTTTCATGGTCCTCATGAATTTGATTTATAATTGTGAAGTAGGTATGCTAATTTATTGATAAATAATTAATTGAAGAGCTATTGCAACTGTTCCTTGTAGCAAGAGTTCTTTGATTACCTCCTCTTCTACTCAAGGATTCTTCTTTTAAATATTTGCATTATTCATTAAATTTATGTAAATGTCTAACAATTTATTACTTGCTTCAAGATTGCTATTTTATAATTCTTTGCCTATTAAATAATTATGATAAAGTTCCGTTTGCGTGGTGATAGTACCTACTATCACGATAATATTGTTGTCGTGATAGTGTACGTCTACTGGCCATTTTTAAGACGAATTTTGACAGTGTAGTGATTAGGGATATCCGACATGCCAACACAGAGATAGCAGCAGCAGCTGCTATGTGTTGGTGAATGCATTGTAATATAACATAGAAGTAGCCATTGTATAGAAAGGTATGGGTTAAACACGTATCTGATAACTTTATAAATATCAAAATATGATGTATAATGTATACAGCATCTGCGAGTTATTGAACTGAAGTATTCTATTGTTTTCATGTGATACTAGATGCGATAGTTCTTGAGACTACCGCTAGAGTGTTCTGATGACGTGATAGTACTCTCAACTATCTTTTCAGACGTGATAGTGTGATAGTGCTGTTGAGACAGTATGAGAGTCACTATCTCTTGTTGCTGTCATGATAGCAACTATCGCAATAACTATCACGGAGCTTTACTCTTGCGATCAGTGATACCTGTGTTATTGAAATGTGCTCTGAAATTAATTGATGTTAAATATTAAATCACGGATTTCATTATTTAGCTAATTTACTTTGAAGTTATTTATTTTTAACTGTTTTCTAAATTAGATCATATAAAACTTAAATGATAAATCTTAATGTTTACATAAAAATGCACTTACAAGACCAGGTGATAAAAATATAACTATAATTATATTGTTATAACTTACTTTTGTTTTGATATTATTATCATAATTTTATGTTATGTTCTAATTATAATTTTAATATAAATTTATTTCTATAAGATATTTACAAAAAAAACAAAAAAAAAAACACATATTTAATTTAACTACTATTTATGAGTTAGGAATATGTTAATAATTTAGTTCATTGAGTTATTAGTTATTTCTAAGTTGGTAGTACTGAGAGTTAGTTGATCAGCTGTTGCTTTTCTCTGCAGTCTTTTTTATAAGATGGCCGCGTAAGTTCTTTGTTCTATCCGTAAAAGTAGTTTATTTTAAATAGTTTTCTACATATTTTTTATAAAAGGATACTTTTAAAATCAAACTTTGTTTTAAATATTTAAACATTGATTGAAATTAGTGCGTTATAATCGTAAATAACTAGTAAATCGTAGAGTTTAAAACGGATATCAATTGTAAAAGCATTAATAATCAGTTCTAAAAATATTTTATTGTTTTATTTTTTGGATAATTAAATTTTGGAGGTTACAAATATATTGTTTATAATTATAATGTTTGATTCCTCGTGTTGATATGATTGATATTTATATAGATGTGTTTATCGTTTTTCTTTTTTGACTTTTCGGGAGTGGTTTAAAAGATTTCTTCGTATTGTAAACTTGAAGAGGCAGTTGTACTACTTACTTTTTTCATTCGAATTGTGTTGTTTTACGTCTACAGCGATCAAAAGGTCAGAGCTATTCTTATTTAGTTATAACACTCCCTTAGTTATAAGTTTTAGTAAATGTCTCACCTTGAATTACATTTTGAGTGTTTCTGATGTTTTTTAAAACGAATGTTATCATTTCGAAAGGAAAGTACTAATACTCCTTTTCTAGCGGCTCTTCAATTATAAATTTATGTCATGAAAGATAATTTTGTGTCTCCTGCGTGAAATAATGATTAGATTTATTAAATCTGTTATATTTACTTTGTATTCTAGATTATTTGTATGAAATTTTCATTTATAACATGTGTTTTATTTAGGAAATGGAAGGTTAAAAGTGACAGGTTAGCCATTTTATAGTTTTTCTGTTTCTTATCTCTTTTCTAAATGTTTTATTGATATTTATTTATTATTATTTTGTGTTATTACTTATCAATAAGTGTTAAATTGATTTAGATTGCAATTTTTAAATTAAAAAGTTTAATGCCAAGCAACCATAGCATACTTTTTAATAGAATAGTTTCATCCTTTCTCTTAGATTATATTACTGACTCAACTTTAATTTTTGTTTGTTTATTTCTGTTTCGTTTGTTTGTTCATTGTGTCAGTTTGGTTTGAAAACAAAGGACTGACACATCTACTTAATATACGTGGGGTAGAAATAGCATGATATCATGCCAAATAATAATTGAACTGACGACGGATTTGTTCCGATAAGTTCTTCAAACTAGCCTTTCTGCGCATGTCTTCTCAAATCGAACTGATACATCGAATTGACCATGTATGACTAGCTTAAGTAAAGTTGCATGTGTTCATACACAGCATTTAATGTTCGGTGTGTTCACACCGAACTGACTCATCAAACTGATTGTGTCTGTCCATCTAACTAATCGTGTTTGGGGAATAATTATGTGGGCTCAAGCCAAAAATTAGAACTATCCAACACATTTTATTGTCCTACTTGACAGTCCCACATTTTTTACATGTGGGTCTGATATTAGTTAGAAGTGAGTGTGTGTGAGGTTGAGCACAGTTCAGTGATTTACAAAAACCAGGGTTACCTTACAAAAATCCTTTTTTAGCACTTTAAAAAGGTGTTAGGAGGTTTATTATATAATTTTTCCTAATGGCTTGTGGGATATTCCACTTATCTTCCTGTGGTTAGGTAGCTAAGGGTTACAGCCTTTCTTGCAGCGTTATGGAACTTTTCATATTTGTATCTTCCTTTCATACCAAGTGAGACACCAGTGAAAGCAAACTTTGTAAGTTTCTTCGTTCATTAGCAAATAATTGTGCCAGCCTTTAGGGAGTTCAGTCTTAACTCTATTAAAATATTTACGTGAGGTCATTAAGTTCGTTTTACGAGCGAATCCTTATCCAATATCGCACAAAATGTACCTCGAATATGATAACTGTTGGTGTGACACACCAAAGTGGCAGTATATAGACGATGCATCCATCACACCAAACTGTTAAAACTGAACGGTTGGTGTCACCGAACTGACACATGATCATGTCCAAGGGGGTGTGTTACTTTTGGTGAAGTGATTTATTTACTCCTGACCGCAAGCCACTCCACTAATCATTATTATACCTTTTTATTTTATCTCTCAAATAATTACGTAATTTCTATTAATATCACGTATCCCATTATGAGATTTATTTCAACTATAATTTAAAGATTTTTTTTTTAGCTTACTTTAAATGTTTAAAACTAAAAAGTCAAAAAATTATTAAAAACCTGTGCTCCTCATTTTTTTCTTGCCAATAAAATTATAAATTTTTAATGATTTTAACTCATTAAATAGTAACGAGTTTCTTGCATTTTTTATCAAAATTATTATTATAAAATAACATGATCTTACATTAAATTTTATCATAGCTTAGATTACATTAAAACATTAAAAAGATATAATATTTAAAAAAAAATGTTTTAATCCTAGGTGTCATTAGTTTTAATTGCTTTTGCTTAAACTCCTTACGATAGTTATTACGTTTTGGTAAATTTGTTGAACTAAAGTTATTCTTTTATACAAAATGGTTTTTGAGTCGACCATAAGACGTATTTTATCATTGACCATCTCATCTGAATTACTTTAGTACACATATATTTATGTTTTTACTTGTGTTTTTTTTTTTAATAAAACTCCCTTTCTTCTTCCTTCAACCGGAGAAAAAGTAAAAAACTCAACTGTAAACTTTTTTTTAAGTAAAAAGGAAAAAACCCCTGCATTAACTTTCTGTCGTAAAATTCCGTTTTCTCTACTTATACAAATATATTTGTCCTTGTCTTGCCAACTCGTTCCTTTTTAACTCCTTTTTTTCCCCCCTCTAAAGCTAACTAAGTAAATTTATCCTTGGTTAAACCAAAGCAAGATGAGATGTGGGCTTCAAGAAGCTTTTTGAGATTTAAGAACTAAAAGATTACTTGGAGTAGATTGCCGGATGAGAGTTTTCATTCTTGAGCTCTTGACTAACCGGGCCTATCTTTTCTCATTTGTAATTTCTCGTTAGATTTTTCTCTTTTTCTTCTCTATTTTCTTACTCCCTTTTCGTTATTTTATTTATTTATTTTCCTTCTGATATCAGATCCTTAAACAACCCATATCCCTCGTATCTTATTGTATTGGCACAATATCTTATAGTATTTTCGAAATCATATTTTCATATTTTTGAAGAAAGGCTTTTCAAGTAGGTATATTAAAATATATTTTTTTTAATCGTTTAAGGGAAAATGATTAAAAATAATTCTGTTTATCTAATTATAATTAAATCTCTGAACTACAATATCCTAACTAATTATAAAGTAATTTAATATTAAAATTTAATTATGAATCATGTCACAATATCCAATAATGCTGTAATAACATAGTAATAATTAATAGCAATTGCCGAATGTGGTCTGCACAAAATATCTGGATTATTCAAAGTTCTCTTTATACTTATGGCTAGAGAGGTTGGTAGAAATTAACACAACAATATTATCACCACAATTTTATATTAAAATTCACAAACGCGTTTCGATGTATAATATCATCTTCAGTGTATTAACACACTGGAAGATGATAGTATATGTCGAAACGCGTTTGTGAATTTTTATATAAAACTGTGGTAATAATATTGTTGAGTTAATTTCTACCAACCTCTCCAGTCATAATTATGAAGTGCTACTACAAAATATCAGTTATAACAACCAATTATTTCATTTAATAAATTTCAATGTAATTAGTGTTAGTTAATTATACTAAGATTTGTAATTTATTTAAACATTTTTTCAAAAGCCCTTAATAGCAATTCGTCCAACAATATATTATTTGTATCCTATAAAATCTGTCTGATAATTGTGCACTCCAGTGTTGATTAACCAATAGAACCGATTTTGATGAAATTTTATTTAAAATATTCAGAAAAAAAGATACTCTGTGAAAAAAATCTGTGAGGGACCTGCCCTCCGATAATGATTACGTATCGCGAACCTCCCCTCAAATTTGGTTTATTTGAGGGAAAAAATTGACTTTTTTTTTACCATTTTGATTTTTTAAAAAATAGTAAAAATCGATGAAGGTTTTAAACATGGTCAATTTCAATACCAATGTAACCATATACGTTGCCACCATTCTTGTATTATACCTTGAAGTAGAAAATATTTTTCCGAAACGTCAGTAAATTTAAAATTTTGTTTTTACTTTGGACCAGTCCTCGCTGTCTTCAAATTCTATTTCATTCATGGCCGATATCCGTGTACAATCTTCGCCAAATGAGCGTTCGTGCTTGACGGGGAGCCAATGAAAGCTCTGGATTTTCAAAATTCTATTTCTTACTTTGGACCAATCCTCGATGTCTTAAAATTCTATTTCATTTATGGCCGATATTCGCATACAGTCTTCGCCTAATGAGCTTTAGTTCTTGACGTGGAGCCAATAAGAGCACTGGATTTGAAACCCTGAGCTCTCATTGGCTCCCTACCCCTTGTTTCAACATCTCATTTGGTTCAACTAAAACTCATTTGGCGAATCACGGGTGAATATACCTTTTTCAAAAAAAAGTGGCGTACAAAGATTGAGTATAAGAACTACCGAAATTAAAATAGATATTGTACAAGGTCACTGCAAAATAATTTGTATATTAGTTTTTATCGATTTTATTTTGATTTGAATTTTAACTTGATTCGTTTAAGTATTATTCAAAATATCTAAAAATGTTATAATATAATCTTAGAATCTCAGAGTTTTATTTTTAACTTAACCTCTAGAATAGTAATTTGCTTATTGTAACATTATAAGTGAAAGGTATTATGATGAAAGAGGTTACAAGATTTGTTTTCTTTTCTATTTCATAAAGATGCTCTTAGCAATAAATTTAAGTTGCGTTGTTATTTCGTTGCGTTCATATTTTCGACTAGAAGTGTACAAGAATTTTCTCTTTTAGTCTGTGGTGTAAATATTAAAATATCATTTTAGTTGCCTTCACTATCTACATTACCTCTACATTTTTACGCCCCTCTCCCTTCAAAAAAGAAAAAGTTATCAATCAATGTCATATTTTTTCTCTTTTCTTTTTGGCCATATAAAGTGAGGGGAGGAGTTTGCCTTGGGTGAAAAGAAGGTGCCAAAGTTACGAGATGAGTCCCTCCCCTTCTTTTTTTGACTCAAGGACTCTCTTGAGATTCAAATGTTGCCAATAATTTTGTCACATAAGGAGATTGTGTGGGGGAAAAAAAGAGGGAGGTTTTAGGGAGGGAGACCTTCAGAGGTAAATGTAGTTTAAAGCAAGCTTCAGATTTATTGCTCTTTTCGTTGCTAACCGTGATTCACCCTCCTATCATACCGTTCTCACTCTCCCGTTGAAACTTTATCACCTGTATCTCACTTGCTCTTGAGCTTCTATCCTTAGTTATAACCTCTCAAGACTCGACTAAGCACTTCTCTTCAGACTCTTCTCAGCTACAGGCGCCGAGTCTTCCTTTCCCAACCCACCCAAGTGACAGATCTGTTAAAATAAGGCTTTTGATTTATAGCGCATTGTGCATTAGAGGCCCCGTTATACTCAACACAATCTTCGGTTAGATTTCGCGTGAACCTTATATCAATATTCGAAAACCTCAGAGAACTAAATTTTTGATTTCACATACACCTCAAAAACAGAATTTGAAAATTCCATTATAAAAATGTTGAATATCAAATTTTATTCGTTCTCTTGATTTTGATTTTTGAAGTTTTCAATCTCATTCGTGAATATTTTAAGATTTTTTTTATTTATTATGCATAGAAATGCATAATAAATAAAGCAAAAATTATTTTACTTCAGAGTGAATAATAATGCTGCCAACGTTTGTTAGAGTCTATTGGGACATGACATAAGTTAAATATTTAGGTTAACATAAAACTAAGTTTCATATTTCTGTAAGATATCGAAAAACCATCTTGAACTGAAAAAGACTCAAAAGTAAAATTAAGTTTATTGCCGAATTTCTACCAAAGCTAATAGTTTAATTGAAACCGATTTCGACTAATTTGTCAACAATCAATTATCATCAAATGAAGCCAAGTAGTCAAAGCTGTACTGAAGTATCCACTACCTATCATTTTCTTTTACAAGTATCTGACAAACTTTTGCACCTCTAATTTGTACAACTTAATTTGAGTGATATGGAGTAGTTAAAATATCGTATCCTGTCTCTCATGTATCTCTTAAACGCGGGTCATAGTTTTGTTATCACTACCCTACACCGTACTTGTAGAGCGGCTGAGCTGGAGATTAATGGAAGCAAAACAAAGTACATATATGAAGGTATCAGATTCCCATGCCAGTAGGTTATAAAAAGCTGTATAGTCTATAGGAAACTAAATATTTTACGTAGGAATGCATTTATGTACCTAGGGCCAGTATAAATAATAAACACATTATTTCCAATAAAATAATGGAAAGATACAAGCTGGCTCATTTTGTAAAGCTTGCCTTATTCAAATTGCGTCTGTTGCCTATGCAAACCTAACTGAGACATTACTGTACGTACTTGTACAGCCCGTATTGTGACGTCAGTTGCTGAGTCTTGGATATTGAAAACAGTCGATGAAAGACCCCTGAGATTATTGATAAGTTGTTTGACGGATCTGTGGACCAATATGGGATGATAGTGAGTGCAAGATCAGCTCAAAATTTTTATTCGAGCCTATCTTGAAGTATGGAGAGGTTGTAAGATTTGCTAAATATCTTAGATTGGGACGGGTTAGACTTGTGGAGCGTATTGAGGATGGCAAAAAAGATTATACATGCTCAAATACATAGAAATTGACGAAGATTTGAGGATGGAAATCTAAAGTAAAAAAAAGCAAGGATTGGAGACATAAAATAGGTCAAGCAAGAGGCCTCACTGGCTGTGGAGCTACGCTAAGTGAGTAAGAACTAGTGTGTGAATGTGGGTTTATTTTTTTACAATAGCAGATCAATTAAATGCTGAATTATTAGTGAATGGAACAACTCTAATAAGTTTTTGTACTCCTTCATTTTGCTTTTGTTGGAATCTACATTTATTTATAGTGACTCCTAAAATTACTATAAACGATATTGTCTGTCTCCCTTTATAAATAGTAATTATAATTTGATTTAAATTAAAATTTATACGTTCCGTAGTATGAATACTACCAATAACTTGTAAAAATTGAATTTCTAATTGATTTTACTAAGTACAGGTACTAATTGAGTACTTTATAATTGCAAGCGTAATTCTCAGTCTAGTTCTATTGTCGTTTGTTGACTTCTAAGACTTGTAGAAACATTTGAAAGCTTAATTCGGGATTAGGTATTGATATTGTGAGAGGAAATTATTCTTCAGTGTAGCTTAATTGGTTAGAGCTCCCCCCGCACACTGGATATGAGGAGGAGGTCCGTGGTTCGAGTCCCGGCGCTGAAGTCTATTTTTCTCTGGCTGTCTCCCTTTATAAATAGTAATTATAATTTGATTTAAATTAAAATTAAAACGTTCCGTAGTATGAATACTACCAATAACTTGTAAAAATTGAATATAAACGATATGCAAGTACAGTGGTGAAAATATAATTTATTCTTTAAAACTTTAATTGTAATTGCGAAACATTATGGCCAAAAAAGCATAGCAAATGGACTGTAAAGAGCAAAATATTTATATTACATTACTTACTTACTCGTATGTGTTCCTTTTCTTTTGAGTCCTAGATCAATACAACATTGGGTCAACACAACTCATCTCTTACATTATAAGTAGTATTATAGGTAAAGGATATTCCAGGACCCGTTGGCTTAGTGCAAATTGGTTATTAATTCATCGGCTCAATTAACTTTCTTAGTAATTTGAATCTTTAGAAATGTCGTTGTATTCCTTTGTCACTAATAGATTCTATTTCCTTTTAATGTTCAATAAAAAAAATGAGAATATATATTTTTTATATATATAATATATAAAAATTAATACACATGAAGCGTACGAAACACGGAGGATGGACTCATAAAAGAACTGAAGAATTGAAAACGAGCCGGAATCACTCAGAATTATTAATGTTATCGTGTCAAACTCCTCTTCGAGTTTTTCCTCTTTCTACTTGCCATTTATTTCACGTCCTGGTAGTTGAATTTTCTCCTCGGCTCCCCGGCTAGAAATGATTCATGACGTAATTGTCTTTCAGAGTGCAAGGCTCGCTTCCAAGTTGAACCCTCACTTGAGTTACATGATCGCTCGTGGAATGGACTATCCTAATAATTTATTTAGAGGAAGGCGGAGTTATATTTTAAGGGTTTAGAATGGTGATTGCGGGTCATTTTTGGGTGAGTATAACTGAGGAGGTCACGGATGCTCAAAATTTAAGGTTGTTTATAAAAAATTACGCCTAATGTAAAAAATAGGGTTGTTTGTTTATAGACCAGTAGTTGGGACTTTTGATGTCTTACCCTTTATTATCCCGTTCGCTCTTATTTGCTTTACTCAGGTAACCTAGATATCTAAGAGTTATCATTTTTTTTTCCTTTACACTTTAAAGACGATGTGCCGCTATAGCTTATTTCTGTATTTGTACTTATATATAATATGTAACCCCTTACAATACTGTGTAAACCAGTAAAAGACCACTTACGCTGATGTTTCTTATGTATTCTAGTGAAAAATCTAAAGTTGTAAATGTCATGTACATGTAGTTGAGATGGATTGAACGATATTGCTTTATCTATAAAGAAAATTGTATATTTTAAAAGCAGCTTTCTTTCTTATCAAATCAGGAAAATCAGTACCTAAGGAACTAAGGCGTATTAAGAATTATTAACGAAGGTATAATATAAACCAAACCTAGATCTACATTGAAACTATACTAGGCATCGCGTGGCTCTATCATTGAAGCGAGCGTATTGCAATAAAATACTGAATATTAAAATTTGTTAATCATGATGAATGTCATAGTTGAAGATAAGTTGAAGAGGGTAGTGTGAGGTAGAGTGGGGGTACTCGGTACAAAGCTTTACTTCCTAAACAAACCTACACACATTACGACTATAAGAATCTTAACCACCCGTCATAGCTTTTAAACTAATATTATAAATGTATCACTTCATTACTCAAATACTACTGCTTGTATCAAGTTGAAATTTTACATACTTGTTTCAATTGCACTTTAGACGATGTATATGAAGTTTTATTAAAATTGTTATGTTAGAACGTAAGATATCGGCAAAAAAAGTTGTATTCTCTATTTTAAACGTTTAGGTCCGCTTTAATAGTTTTAGCGATCTTTATTAATTCATAGCAGTGTCGTTGTTGGTTTTACTAAAAACAATTATTTAAAAAAAAATGTCCGTCTCATCGAATAGGTGATGATAGAATTTTTTCCTGTCCTGAAATTCCAATTTTAAATTTGAAGCTCACGTTTACGCGAGCATTGCGCGCGAACTCTTGGACGGATGACGCTGTCCAACGAACTTAGCCTGAGTATTAGTAAGAGGAACATGTATACCAAATTTCAACTAAATCGGTCAACTTTTACTCAAGTTATCGTCACACGCGTAAACGTTACTGACAGACAGACAGACAGACAAGATGCATATTTCGTTGAATGTAAGAAGCTCGCTTCAATTAAAACTTAGTCAAATGAAAAATGTTTAATGTAATAAAATTAATTTTATTCATTCATACACATTCAAATGAATACACAAGAAAAAAACAATTGGTTTCTACCAACATTTTAAGTGAATAATAGTTAAACAAGGAGGCCGCGTTAGCTCATAGAGAAGAGTAGTTGACTCTCCTATCAATAAAGTTAAACAGCATCAGGCGTGGTCACAGCATGGATGGTGACCACAGATCTCAGTTCAGTACCGGACCAGGCCACCCCGCAAGGTATTTACCCAGCATTGTCATATAAATAGGTAGCTGCGTATGTCAAGTGGTGACTAACTGGTTGCGTATGTCAGTTGTAAGATTTATACAGCTAATGGAGTGACACACTATCCCCGTGTCATCTATTACATATATAGTTTGTACATATATAGTACAAAAGCCCTTTGGTTGACCTAGGCCCTCCGCTGGCTGATCTGTCACGGAGTTATTTAGTTTTTTTTTTTTTTTTCGTTAAACAAGAAACAAGCTCAAAGAAATAGATAAAGGTTAAATACAGTCCGGCTTCGACCACTTTAAGTACACTAAATGTACGTGAGGCACGTGCCTTCCTTATTTATGATCCCTTGAGTCCAAACAGTTTTGTTTTTTCGTCTATGCACACGTTGTCTTTTCAACAACATTTACTATACATATTCAAAAAATAAATAAAAAACATCATAGGGTGTGCGCCCTCTCTAAATGATGAAAAATAAGCGATTTCAATTAGAAAACAGTATTGGACGATGATATCAATAATAAAATTAAAATTATGTCCCAATGAAGTCATTTAAAATATCAAAAAACCATAATATACAGTAGAACCCCGTTAATCCTGACGAATTCAGGCTGATGGTCGTCCTTATTAGCTGTATTTCTGGATTAGCGAAAACATTTTGGTTAAAATGAAATTGTATATAGATACTGCATTTTTATTAACATTATGCATGGTATAAATTTAATGTATAGCATTAGTGTGCATACATATGTAGGATGAACAATGAACATACATTATATTATGTACATTCCTATCAGTTTCTAACATGTAGCTAGACTGAACACACCTTTTAAATTTTTATTTTTCAGTGCATAACTAGTTGTCATTGAGCACAGGGTCAGCGAGAATATTCTTAAGAAGCGATTTGTGGTATAAATTTCATCGTTACGGGCTTTCAGTCTCAATGGAAATCCGTCCGAATTATCGAGGGTTTCGGATTACTGCGTGTCTGGATTAACGGGGTTCTTACTGTATTTAGCTTTCTCGGAAAGAAATAATGGCACGCATAGATGGGGAATGGGTAGCATTACTAATGAACATATTTAATTAATAATGTTTTCCGGTCCAACCGTTTTATTTCTCATATTACCTGTACGTTGGATATTCTTAATTTTTTCTGCAATTAATGTACCAAAATTGCAGAAAACCCCAAGAATAGGGCCTTGATCAGAATGCAAAACTAGATAGAACAAATTAAACAAAATTATTTGGCTTTCTATAGAAATTTAATTAACTTCTAAATGTATACAGATAAACCTGAATTTAATTTTGACAATATCCTTCCATAGTGTGGTTCTCCAGAGTGGAATCCTTCTATTGGTTGGTTGGCACAAGATGAAGTGAATCACTGAATGGTTAGAACTGCAGTGGTGAACAATTATGACAGGAAGAATATACTATTGAGTGAAAAATCAATACTATGAAATTGAATGAATAATGAATATGAATGTATAATGAATAGAATATTCTATATTGTCCAGAAGAGAACCATTAGGTGAATGAAAATAACTGATGGTTTCAAGGTACTGTCTGGATGAACACTAAGTCACATGGTTATTCAAGTTGAGCTGAAGATAAGGAAGCTAAAGAGAGAGAGAGTTAGAAAAAGAGTTTAATGTTTACTGGACTTTAAGAATGAACTAAAGAAAAGGTTTATCTGTATTAGAATTTATCTTAATTAATGAAAGAAATAAAAGTGACCTTCACAAAAATAATAATTAAACAGTGACTGGCCGAAACACATATATTATTTATATTTACTAATATACTAAACATTTTGTAATAAGCCGCTTTCTTTGATGTTTCAAAATAATGTATAATGATATAAATAATAAAATAGAAAGGTTTATTAGTATATTGCCAAATTAACATGTTCTCTCTTAAAGAACAAATGGTTGTTTTTAAACTAAACTTTCTGTAATATAATATTACACGATCTTGGTACAAAAAAGATGACAGGGAATTTAATTAAAAGGACCCGTTTGGGATATAATTTGATTGTAGAAACTCTCTGGGAATTGTTTTTATATACTCAAACATTTCTACAAGTTTAAATTTTATTTACATGTCTTTTGTTTTGCACAAGTGACATGTTCAAGCATTAGGTATATATTATATTATATGTATATGACTATATTGTTTCTATGTTTTAATAGAACATTGTTGGATATATAATTAAATTATTTTCATGAATAGTAAGTAGATCCTAAAGGGTAGATGGAAGAAGAAGACTAAGCTACTTCATGTTTACTGACGGCAACGTTTCGGCTTAGCCAGCCATTTTCGAGCCTAAACATAATAATTTAATAAAAGCATAACATCGAGTAACTATACAGTTAATTAAAAGTTGTTACACATAAAATATAGTTATTTATTTTTTCTCTCCCATCTGAATTATTGTTTTATCTCCCATCTGAGTTATTTATTTACCTCTCCCATCTGAATTAGCCCTCAAGCTCAAGAGTTATAACTGTGAGATACAACTTCATGTACTGTGAGTACATGAAGTTTAGGGAACTGGTAGTTCTCCACGTCAAAGAACCTTAAAAGTTTTAAGATTCCAAAATCATAGGGAGAGAGAACAGAACAAACAGGAGGAAAATTCTGGAAGCATTAAATATTGCTATTAACCTAGAGGAAACAGTTAACTTAAAAACTGATACTAGATCATTGAACTAATATTACATTAGAGTGTATTATTTAAAATCAAAACTCCCGCCACGCAACCCGATATAGTTACAATAAATCACCACTTATAAGTATTAATGACAAAGACAATATATAAAGCTTATTTTTATTTTAAGTTTAACCTGATTCATGTTGTCACTGATAAGATAGTATAATAAAATAAAATATGTTTATTTAAGCTATAACATTATTACAGTTAAAGAAAACAAGATCAAGAATAAAAACAATTAAAAACATAAAGAGCATGACCTTTCGGTCGTCTGCTGGAGTAGCGGCTGTTACTATTATTTACTTGTTTATCATTTCTATAATTTTATACATAAGTTCACACACTTACAATACACAACAACTTTTTTTTTTTTTTTTTTCTTTTTTTTTTCTTTTGTTTCATACATATACTTAATTCCTAGTAAATAAATCTATAACATGAATTAAATAATATAAATAAGTACACATTACAATCAATATACTTCACGCATGCACACTAACAAACATGCACAGCACATCTCCCACCCGATAATTATTAGCTAATTAATCTATTAATTTTAACAATCTACTAAACTTTGTAAGTGAAATATATAACAATGATAACAATACATAATAACACGATATCATAAAAATAACAAAATTTTAACTAAAGAATATCTGCAAAATCGGTACCTACCTAAAAATACTAAACGTTATTATTACCCTATAACAAAGTTTCAAATAAATAAATAAATAAAAATAAAATAAAAGATAAAAATACATTAAAAAAAAATAACAATATAAATCTGCCTAAGATAATAAGTTATTGTTTTAATTTTTATTTTATTTTCCTTTTTAAATTTATGATTTCCTAATTTCGCAGGCCTCCTTGATATACTTGTATAAGCCTATAAGGTTTTTTCCATTAAGCAAGGCGAATAATTCCTGAGTTTCTAACACGTAAACTCCAAATATTTCGAAACGCAGTGAGCTGTACATGGGACAGACATTGATAAAATGGAACGTATCTTCCTCTGCCTTATAATTACACATATTACATATTCTATCCGGCTCCTCATTCCATGGTTTACAATTTAGATCCAGACTTTCAGTTCTAGCTTTCAGTATAGTGCTTATAAATTTGATGCTTTTGTCTTGTAAATAACCCCTAGCTTCGCTGTCGTAATTCAAATATTTGTATACTTTTCTAGAGGATTTTCGCGCCAGTACCTGGTTTTCTTCCAAAGTTTTCTGCGAAATTTTAGTTGTTAACTGGGTTAAATGAGTTTTCCATGTGTTAGGCTGCTCTGTACTAAGGTTGATTCCTATTCCATACAATGTCATTAAATTTTGCCATTCTTGAAACCATGAAATTCGCTCTGATATAATTCTTTCAGCCATGAGTTTTGGCAATCTAGTATCAGGTAATTGTAAGCATCGAAGTATATATTTAAAATGCAGTGTAAACGTGTATATGAAAACAGGTTTTAAATCAGTTTCGAGGCATAAGGCATAATTAGGGATATTCTCTGGTAATAGTAAGATTCTTTTAAAAAACATTCTTTGTACTTTTTCCACCTCATCAAACTGCTTATATCCCCAAATTTGTGCCCCGTAACATAATACCGAGCGAGTCACAGTATGGAAAACTAAAACTTTTTTAGAAAACGGAATGTGATCGTTGTTTAGAATATTTTTCCATGACATATTGTAGCTGAGTTTGGCAAGTGAACTTCTATCAGCCAAGTGTTTACTAAGGGAGAGCTTTGAAGTGAAAACCACACCTAGATATTTGTATTCATTTACCACTTCAAGTTTATTGGATCCAAAGTAGAATTTCTCAAACTTTTTTAATCTTCCTCCGTTGCGGAACACAATTATCTTCGATTTCTCAAGATTTACCCTTAAATTCCATTTTTTGCAATACTGTTCAAACTTGTCTATCATTTGCTGCATGATAAGTCGGTTGTCGCACATTATAATCAGATCATCTGCATATGCTAGAGCTTTTATGACTGTGTCACCAACTCTGATCCCACCTTCCAAATATTCGAACAGGTCATTAACAAACAAAGAAAAAATAACTGGACTTAGTAAACATCCTTGATAAGATAGTAAGGTTATCAAAGTCTATTATCAACTGGTTTCAGTGATAATGAGCCTTGTTCTTATTATATCACGTAAATGGTTGTTATTAATTATAGTTTATAGGTTTTGCTTTGTGATATTGTTAGAAACCAATGTTAAATGTTAGTTTTTGTTAGTTACCTACTCAACTACAGTGATGAAGATCCATTTTTTAATGGTAAACCCTCACATTTTATGTTTGATTGTTAACAATTTACCTCTTCTCATTGGGGAATTAAAAGTTTACGTTGCGTTGTTTTAACATTGTGAGTTTCACTTGCACAGTAAGTAGTAATTAATTTGTTTTACCGGTTTTAGGTTTTTTGACGTGGTGAACTACCAGTTCCCTAAACTACATGTACTATCTCACAGTTAGATCTCTTTAGCTTGAGGGCTAATTTAGATGGCAGAGATAATAAATAAGTATTTTGACTTTAAATCAAATTATAATTATCAATAACTACAGGAGACATACAGAGAAAAATACCCCCGCACCGGGACTCGAACCACGGGTCCTCCTATTAATCCGTAACAGGTGCTTTTACCAACTGAGCTATACGGGAGAATGATTTTTCTCTGTCGTTACCGATACAAATTCCCCGAATCCAAGCTCATAATAATTTCTACAAATGATAATATAATTTGAATAAGTATTTTGTAGTTAGCTGTATAGTTACTCGAAGTTATGCATTTATTGAATTATTCAAAAAATATAAAATCATGAAACTTTCCAGTATTAAAGATCGTTTTGACGCGCACACAGGAAAAATATAGTGAACTCAAAATTATCAGATGTTCAAATTTTTAATATTTTATGCTATTTTGTCAAAAACCATAATTTTGTGTAATAAACTATTATTTAACTCAATAAGCATGAAGATAAGCTATCATAATCTTCATGGCTTTCATTAGTTGGGATCGAAATAACGCGTGGCATGCCGGTAAAGGCCTTTTTAGTCTATTGTTTACTCTACTTAGTATAAACAAGGCTTTATATTATCAAATGCGGATTTCTCTGAAAGAATCTACATTACTTGTATCTATAAGTTAGACGAGCAAATTTAGCCCATTGAAAAAAATAAACACAATTTTATCACAGAGGAACCAACAGAATGACTAACGTGACCTTTTATTATACGTTTCGTATGGTGTTTTCCCTCAACATTGTTATACTAGTGAAAAAAGGAAATATTGTTCTTATTAAACTATGAAAAATCTAAAAGGCAGTATTATAACTCATGTTATGTATATAAAAGAAGAATCTTTTTACAGTGTTCTTTGTTATTGGATGGCTTTACGTCCATCATTTGAAGACTTGTAATATTATTTGTTGGATCGTTATGAAGGGAACGTCCGGCAGTTTTATTGCCTCCGAAATGAGCACCCAGAGGTGCTTCCGCTTTTCCTGTCCTTCCATTTTCCAGAAAACTGACTAAGCCCATTTCTGGAAAACATCCTTTAACCAGAATATTCCTTCCATAACGTGGAGTTTTTTTTCTTCCTTGAATATTCTCTATAACTGGAGAAGGGTATTCACTTTTTTTTCCTTGGTGAAATATGGCGTACGTCGTCCCTGTACCCTCTTTAAAATATCCCATGAGTTGAGATATCCTACCAAGAAAAAAAGGTCCTTTTTCTACATGAGGATTTTTTTCCTCCACGTATGACAAATGCGGTTTATTACGGACCTGAGCCCTCAACCTGTCTTTTGAAAATACAGTTCTACTTTGAAAATTCTTTTTCTTGAACTAAGGGCTAAAACCTTTCTTTGAAGGGATTTTCAGTATTTAGAGCAATGAAGAGGATAAACGGGATCGAAACCGAAATTTATTCAATGAGGGTAAAATGAAATTTCCTTGATATGAAATCTGTGTAATAACATATGAGACAAAAATTGTTCGATAACAAATTTGTTTTATTATAAAATATTGGATAAGTATGATATCAATCATCATCAATATTTATGAATTTTGGAACGAAGTCCCTTATGGGAACGTTGCAGCGTCTGGAAACCCGGGAGTGAATTCGAAAAAACAACTTTGTCACAAAACCAAACGTCACGAAATCAAACGATGGCGATAACTTGAGTAAATGAAGACCGATTTAGTTGACCGACATGTTCATTTTACCAATCCCCAGGACGAGTTTGTTGAACAACGTTATCCGCTCAAGCGTTTGCGCGAAACGCTTGCGTAAACGGGGAAAAATTGTAACTTCATCTAGTCAATGAGACCATCAACTATTTAAAATAATATTTTTTAGGGTCCGTAGGCAAAACCAAGGACCCTTATATTTTCCTGCGTGTGTCTGTCCGGCCGTCCTCTCGCGTGCTCTCACGGCTACACCTTTCGTCCGATCGATTTGAAATTTGGCATGTATGTGTCTTGTACCTTCCAACATATTTTAAAAATATAGCGACTTAAAAAAAATATTTTTCATAACAATTAGAGTAAAAAAACTTAAGGGTTAAAATGTTTTTTTTTTTTTTCGACACCGTGAGGGGTATCATATGAAAGGGTGCGTCGAGCTGATTACAAAAATATATAATTCTTTGGATATAACTTTGATAGGGCGAGCGTAGGCAAGTTTGAAGTGGGTGTGAAACGTGTCCCCCCCCCCTCTATCTCGCTTATGTGAAGTGCAAAAAATCTGAAAAAATTCCTGAACATTCTTCGACACTTTTTGGAAATTTCGAAAAACATATTTTTTTATTTTTTATTGACAAAATACGTTTTATTATAACTATGGTCTTTTCGATGTATTATATGATTGTAGTCCGGTTCAGTGGCAAAAAAATGCTTTATCAGAGTGTGTTTTGAGAATATCAGACCCTTAGAATGGTTCAAAGTAAGCTTTTTAGCATTTTAAAAAAACACTGCTTATACACTTTACAGTTAAACACTATATAGTGTGGCCTACGGACCCCTCGCTGTGTGCTGATTAGCACACACTTGACCTGTTAATTTAGTATAACCAACACCAACACCGCTATGATGTGTCTGTTAAAGATCGCTAAATATTAAAGTGGACCCAAACGTTTGTAATAGAGAAAACAACCTTTTTACCGATATCTTACGTTCTAACGTAATGGTTTTAATAAAACTTTATACACATCGTCTAAAGTCTATAGTACAATTGAAAAAGGCATGTAAAATTTCAACCTTATACAAGCAGAATTTTTAGTGTAGTGAAGTAATATATTTTTTAATATTTGTAATGGAGTAGGCCGGGTCGTAAATAGGTTAGGGACTCTACTACAACCATTCTCTTTAACTATCAATTTATCTTGATCATGATAAACTCTTTTCTCAATATTCAATACATATATTGCAAGACTCTAGCTTCATTGATAAAACATAATTTTCTTTTGATTTTGGCCTTAGTACAAGTCCGCTAAGTACACTACACATAGTTACTTTTAATTTTGTGTCTTTTCCATCTCTACCATGTATGAGTAGTTAGCATCGTATACTTAGCAGTGTGATTTTATAATTTATATTATATGAAAAGCGTAAGGAACTCCGTACCTAACGCTCTCCTAGGGTGTCCTGCGTCACCACATGTATTTATTACGATTATACATTGACTAAAGTAAATAATTAAAAAAAAAAAATCGATGTAATTTAGCAATTTTGCTTTTATATAAATTTAGAATTGTTTTCTTGAAATTAATCATACACTTAATCTTTCAAATAATTGCCTACGGTATTAAGTTCATTGGACAACTCTTGTTTTAAAATTATCAAATTGGACTAAAATAATTGTTTTAACTTTATTATTTACTTCCTGAAGTACACTGGCGTTGCCCCGGGGGGTGGGAGGAGTGTTTAATTGATATTGATCTCTAGATTCAATGATTCCATTAAAATAAGGATTACTCTAGTTTCAAAATTGTTAACATTAGTATTAAAGCATCTACTTACTAGGACTACTCTTGCTTCAAAACCTCTATAGATATTGAACAGCAATTGTTTTATTTTTATTTTTACACCGGACTACTTTTAGTTTAGAATTATATTAGATTTCTTCTACTTTTAATTAGATTTAACTTCTGCCATTTCCAATTTATGTCATTGGTATCTCGCTTCAAATGCAAAGCATTAGACTAATCTTAAGTCAAATTCACATCACTGGTTTACATTAGTATCAATTCTTCTTCTTAGACTATTTTTTTTTTAGATTCAAAGTTCTTATACTAGACTACAATTGAGTAACTTATATGTATTGTACCTGATTATTTTAGTTTTAAATTAATTACACTAGACTTATTTAGTTTAAATTTATGGTATTGGTCTTTAGCTTCAAACGGATTGCATTAGATTATTATTGTTTCAAAATTATAAATTTCAGTTTTAAACGAATTACATTTTTTTCATTAGTCAAATTCAGTAGATTGAACTACTCTAAGTTCAAATACATTTTATGTAGACTACATTACTTTCGAATTCAATTTACTAAACAAATTAAACTACTATCTTCTTTTTTAACAATATATAATCAGTTCTATTGCAAAACACTGACAAAAACATCTTTTAAACTCAATTTACCATTTAAATTTGAAAATTTTACTTCTAAAAGGAAAAGTACAAAATACAAAAAAATATTGTAAAGTACAATATTATATTTTCCTTTCAAGTTCTTTCTTGCAATCTCTAATATTAAAAATGTAATCTTCATCAAAAAGTATTTTTACTATTTCACGGAGAAGGGGATTTTCAGAGCAACGTCTGCAGCTTTTAAGACAGCTTTACTCTTTGAAAAGGATTAGTGTCAAGTAAAAAGAGAGAGGTACAAAAAACGGAAATATTATCCTGATTAAATTATTATTACAAATTAAAATACTCTGCCAATTAGTGTGGCACATAGCTTCCTCGCGCCCTATTTCGTAAAATTTTATGATTTTATACTTTTTAAAACCTATTATTATCCAATTTATTTAATCCCCCCCCCCCTCGTTTTTCAAATCAAAATAGTTTTGATTTTTTACATTAATTAGAGTATAAATTTTTTAAAATTTAAGGAGGGCAGGTGGTTTAAAATTAATCTAGGGCTACTTTCGACGAACCATCAAAATTTCATAAAAATCAGATAAGTACTTTTGAAGACAGGAGTAAATAAATGTATGTTTGTGCCCATGCGAAAGAGAAACAAATGGGTGCAGAAGGTTGAAACTTATATGGAACTAACAATGGGTTAATAATTATAACCTACCATTCAAATGTCATTATCGAGTAGTTTAAGATATTGTTAAGATATTTTGGTTCGCAAATATTAAGCGACAGACCTACAGACAGACACGGACCCAAAAATGTTCCCTGATGTGTAATAGTACATTAAGCGTCCAGTGCTGAAAGTAGTTCGTGTGGTTTTACTTCCCTCGCTGTCGCTCGGGTGCAAACTACTTTATCTACGATTGTTAGATTTTAATAATAAATACAGAAAAAAATAAATTTCCTGTCTGTAAGTTCGTATTTCTCTTTTAATAAAGATGTCTTAATTCATTAGTTGTATTTTGTGCCGAATTAATTATTTCGGGAGGCGTATTATTCTCCTCATATTCGTCATAATCACTTAAATCACTCATTGTTTTTCACAAAAAACTCGATATAAACAGTTACTTTTATTAAACAAACATCAAATTAGTTTTGTTAAATGTAAACAAACTCGCTAATCGTGCGTAAAGTTGAAGAATTCTTCTTCTTTACCGCCCTAGAGCGGGGGAGGAATTCTTTAGAATTATGAAACACACATGCGCAATGAATACAAGTACGTAAAGAATCACTTTCTACGCATCTAAACAAAGATACAATGTTTATATTTCGTATCAATCGTAGATAAAAAGGATTTCTATCTTGGAATTTTTGAAATCTTTAAATAAAAATGTGGTCGTTGTTGAGAACGATCACATAGCTACATTACCTATACGGCAATCCTGGAAGCTAAAATTAAGCTTTTAGAAAATATTGGAAAATTTAAATTCTTTTGACATTTTTTAAATCGGAAACAAAAATGTTTCGTTCCACAGAACGGTCATGTAGCTTCCGTTACTTTCGGTAGTAAGGTCATATACCCTACTGAATTATTCATATAAGTTAATTTAATTAATCCTTTAGTAATTATGACAAAATATTGCCATAATATACTCAATTGATAAAGAAAAAAAAGTATAAAATAGAAATGAATTATTCCCCTATATCTAAGCAAGTGAACCCATGTCTATAAAATATGTTATTTTTAAAAGACAATTTTAAGTTTCTCTCATAAATTATTATATAGTTATTTTCTTAACCAAAGTGCTCTTATCTCTGTTCTTATCTTAAGTGCGTATTTGGCAATACTCAACAAATTACATATTTAATTCTAACATATAACAAGCTTTTTACTAATTTGAAAAAGAATAATACTGTAGTTTTTGTTCCAAAAAAATAACAACAAATTATAATATATGACTGGAAACTTTGATATATTGCTCACATTTAGAAAAAAAAAGTTTTTAAATAAAGAAATAGAGTATTCTGCATTATGCTAACTAGAAGTTAGTGAACTAGAGAGCTCAAACATATTTTTTTCATTTCCTTAAAGAAACAGTGGGAATAAAATACTGTAATTTGTTATTTTTATGAATTAAACGTTAGATGAGGATATGTGCCTCTATTACCCTACAATATGTAACTTCAAAGAAAGCTTTATTACTGTTATTATTTAGTTGTTTTTTTATTCTTTGACTTCAAATATTACATTAGAGTTAATTCATGTATTTTGGAAACTTAGTCTTCGGCTTAAATTGGCCTTGGTCTTTGAGCCTTTGAAGCGCATTTCCTAACCACCCTTACTTAAATATGCTAAAATGTAGCTCACTTAGTTGTATTGTTATAGCCGGTAGTTGTTAGCTTATATACTTGTGGTCTTTTTTTATGATCATTAATGTACTTTTATTTTTTTGTTCTGTTTATGTCAAAGTATATATTGAAGAGTTTAATTATAAACTATTATGCTTATCAACAGCGTTTTGAAACGGTTTCATTGTCCCTTTAATTTCCACTCCAACTAAATAAACCATTTGATTTTGAATATTTGCATGGTGATGATTGAGACTCAACCATTTGCAATTAATAATTAATTAGCATTTTCAACTGATTAATTTTGTTTTTCTGTTAACGTTTTCTTTCAAACAATTTAGGTGTCAATCTTTTTACTTTCTCATATAAAGAGAAAGTATTGTGATGGCGCGAAAATTCGATTTTGAGATTTTGATGGATTTACACGTTTTGAGGTCCCCTGAGTCCAAAAAAGTGGTTTTTAAAAAATGTCTGTCTGTCTTTCGTCTGTCGTCTGTCGTCTGTCGTCTGTGCAGACGCCTGGAGCCTAAACTACTGGGCCGATTTTGACGAAATTTGGCATACATGTTCAGAAAAATAATACCCCTAGGCGAAATCGAGAAATGAATTTTAGCTTTAATTTTGGGGGCGCTACCCCCCAAAAACTCTGAAAAAACCTGAAAAAAAATTATTTCTCGAAAACGGTTCCGACGATTTTGATTAAAAAATTCTAAAATGTAGTCCATTTGAATACGAATCCAACGATATAAGCCGTTTTCCCGGGAAAAATCTAGTTCCTGAGAAATTAGCTTAAAACGCGGATGGAGAGAGCCCGGGTTCGATTCCCCGCCGAGGAGAAGTTATTTTTATGATAAATTTTGATGAAATGTTCAATAATATTTAAATGTACATTTGAAAACTAATAAGTGGAAACACTGGGCTAAGTAATTATGAACTCATATATGAGTAAGTTTGTCTGAGTTGTCTCGGACCGATTTTGCTTCCGAGCTTACCGAAGGTAACGGAAGTATTGTGTTCACTTTTGAGAACAAAAAAGTTTTATGCCTCCGATTTTAAAAATTCCAAGACAGAAATCCGTTTCAGACATCAGGGAACATTTTTGGTTCCGTGTCTGTCTGTCTGTCTGTCTGTCTGTCTGTCTGTCGGTCTGTGTGTCCGCGAATCGTGAAACGTGCGACGATAACTTGAGTAAATGTTGCCCGATTTTGATGAAATTTGGTAGACATGTTTATTTTACCAATGCTCAGGTCGAGTTCGTTGGACAACGTTATCCGTTCAAGCGTTCACGCGCAACGCTCGCGTAAACGTGAACTTCAAATTTAAAATTGGAATTTTCGGTCGGGAAAAAAATCATACCTAATCTATTCAATGAGACGAACATTTTTTTCAAATACAATTTTTTAGTAAAACCTACAGCGACACCCCTATAAAGGGTTAAAGATCGCTAAAAAAAATTTAATTGTTCTTAGACAATAAACAATATAACAATAAAGTAATAAAACTTTAAAGTTAATATAACAATAAAGTACATGATAGGATGCGAGGAAGCTATGTGCCACACTAATTGGCAGTGTATTTTTCTTGTATCAACAGTGTATGGTCTACAAATAATCGATATTAAAATAAAAATATATACTTGATTATTTTCCATTTCATCCCATTTAGTTTATGATTTCTTTTAGTAGAACATTTAATCTCATAACATACTAGTTTTAAATTATATTCAAAGCTGCGCAGATAAACAAAATCAATTTTAACGAAAGCTGTCAGTGTTCCAATTGTGGCAATGGCATCCGCATGTGGTCATCTGTGGTAACGACCACTGAAGCCACAACTCGTAACCACATGCGTTTGATAAATGACTGCAGATGTGTTTGTTAAACCACCTGTCAGTTACAACCTAATGTGCAAAAACCAATTGTGGGATTTGTCCTATTTGCTAAATCCCTATTAAATTAATTTATATGTCTTAATTTTAATATTTTCTTTTTATTGCATTTATCTATATTTCTTATATGGTTATTTTGCAAAAATCTATATTGAGAATCCTTATTTTACTGAATTAACAATTTATGTTAGACGATGATAGTTTAGCAGTTTATCATCAGCTTGATGATAAATTGGGATAAATAGATTCATTTATCAAATTTAGATACTTTCAAACTGAGAATGGATGACAGTGAAGCGTTGAGCTTGAGAGGTATTGCAAAACATGTTAAGGAGAAAAAGAGAAAGATGAAAGGAGGGAACAAAAGAGAGGATTGACCCAGATAGGTCCGATCACTAAATAGGTATAGCAAAACATGTTAAGAAGAAAAAGAGAAATATGAAAGGAAGGAACAAAAGATAGGATTGACCCAGATAGGTCAGATCATTAAATAGGTATAGCAAAACATGTTAAGAAGAAAAAGAGAAAGATGAAAGGAGGGAACAAAAGAGAGGATTGACCCAGATAGGTCCGATCACTAAATAGGTATAGCAAAACATGTTAAGAAGAAAAAGAGAAAGACGAAAGGAAGGAACAAAAGATAGGATTGACCCAGATAGGTCAGATCATTAAATAGGTATAGCAAAACATGTTAAGAAGAAAAAGAGAAATATGAAAGGAAGGAACAAAAGATAGGATTGACACAGATAGGTCAGATCACTAAATAGGTATAGCAAAACATGTTAAGAAGAAAAAGAGAAATATGAAATGAGGGAACAAAAGATAGGATTGACCCAGATAGGTCAGATCACTAAATAGGTATAGCAAAACATGTTAAGAAGAAATAGAGAAAGATGAAAGGAAGGAACAAAAGATAGGATTGAACCAGATAGGCCAGATCACTAAATAGGTATAGCAAAACATGTTAAGAAGAAAAAGAGAAAGATGAAAGGAAGGAACAAATGATAGGATTGAACCAGATAGGCCAGATCACTAAATAGGTATAGCAAAACATGTTAAGAAGAAAAAGAGAAAGATGAAAGGAAGGAACAAAAGATAGGATTGAACCAGATAGGTAAGATCATTAAATAGGTATAGCAAAACATGTTAAGAAGAAAAAGAGAAAGACGAAAGGAGGGAAAAAAAGATAGAATTGACAGGTTAGGCACTAAATGGTGATAGAAAGAAAAGGTAATTGAGAAATACCTCGGAATCAAGGGCCACTATTATGAACCATTAAGGCTTTTGAACAACTTAGCGTCCTTTGATCTCAACTTCCCATATATCCCCTGAGGGAAAGAATGTTAGGTGCTTGAAACAATCCAGTAGAGGCTACAGTAATTTGCAGCGTTCGATTTACTTTTCTTCATTTCACATTTTTATCGCCATTTTTTTTTAACCAGTAAACTTTTACTCATTTCTATGCTTTATCCAATCATTTACAGTATAGTTGTGGTAGTTTGTGCACTACTGTTCAACCGGCTTAAGACCTTGCAGTATAAAATAGGCTTCATTTTGTCGTCTTCACACGTACCATATGAAATTACATTAGCATTATTTTTGTTTTAACCTTGGGAAAATGTAATGTTTCATTTATGTAGATAAGTTTCATGTATAAAAGTTGAGGTACGTAAGTCCGCTTTTCATTTCTCATTTTTTTTTTTTTTTTTTTTTAAAAAAGGCTTCTTGTATGTAATTCAGTTTGCGTGGCGCACTTAACTCCCGAGTGATGGATGGGAATTGGGTGTGAATATCATGTGGATGCCTTTCTCCCTGTCCTTTCCATGGACTCAAGGGTTGAGGACACACTAACCAAAAAACTCCCTTTACTTCCATTTTCTCTTTCTCCCCCACACAAAATCTTTTTTCTTCTCTATCCATCCTTTCATTCTCGGTATCGATTATTCTTTGAAGCGACGTCTAGAATAACAATGAAAATCTTGTTTCCACCAGCATTGTTTTTCGTGGAGAAAGGGAGGCAAAAAAAATCTTATTTATTTTCCTAATTCTGTTTAGTATGATTGGGTAGATTTTTACCAAAATTCTTTCTTATTTCTCTCTCGATAAAATTTTAGGTATCTGTCTCTAGAAAACAGCAGAAATCTGACGAATTTATCAGAACTAAAATAAAGGTCAAAACCTTGAAACATAGCAAACTTAACTAGACCAATAAAATTGGTCTAGTTGATTCAACAAGGGAGCCATTTCCTACGCTACTAAACTCAACTTACTACAATTTATGTTTGCAATGAGGGTTACTGAACGAGTTTTATTTCATTATTTGTTTTTAGTTTCTGAATATCTTCAGAATGTTCTCATTTTGTCCTCTTTATTAGTGTAGGTATGTGTAATATTATTATAATGTATATAGTTTTTCTTTTTTAAAGATGATTCATATAAATTTTCCTATATATTTAAAAAATGGAAATTAAATAGTTAGTACTTAAATTTGATCTATCCCTGGCCATTAGCGATACGGTTTAAATGCATTTTGAAACAAGAACTGTCTTTAGCATATCTTAAATACACCCTCTTATTAATATTTTTAAAAAAATTCCACATGCAATATAATAATATCTTGAGCCACGGAAGAAACATAGCTAAAGATTAAGAGCGCAAGTGGAATTAATGTCAATAGAATAATGAAAAGCGGAAAGTCTCTCTACAAAATGAATATTTATTCTACATAACTAGTTTTCGGCCTCTCGGACATCATCAGTGCCAGTAATAGGTAAAGGAAAACCCCGACGTGAGTCACATGAGAGACAAAAACCGGACTCGGAGTCGGACGGAATCCGTTTTTTGTCTCTCATGTGACTCAACGTCGGGGTTTTCCTTTACCTTTTACCAGCACTGATGATGGCTGAGAGGCTGAAAACTAGTTATGTTGAATAAAAGTTTATTTTGTGGAGAGGCTTTCCGCTTTTCATTATTCTATAAACATAGCTAATAGTCAGGGTGCCCATAGGCAAAAAAGTAACTTATACATACTCTTTCCAAACCTTTTTGTATGGCTTGTTTAGGCCAAGTGTGACACCGTTTTCCTCTGTGACTTTTTTTAGTTTTGGGGCGTTTTTTTTTTTATTTGAACCCTAAAATTTTGACGCGTCAGGGTAAAAAATCGGAAAAAGTTCTGCGTCAGACAATATTAAAATGTTGATTTATAGGGTTCAAATAATATATATTGAGAAAATCAGCCAGTTATTAATTAATGATATTAATTAATTTTAATTAATAATAATGAATACTAATTAATATGAACTAATATTAATTAATGATTAATAACCAGCTGATTTTTTCAAGATACATTATTTGAACCCTATAAATCAACATTTTAATATTGTCTGACGCAGAACTTTTTCCGATTTTTAAGTCTGATGCGTCAAAATTTTAGGGTTCAAATAAAAAGAAAACGCCCCAAAACTAAAAAAAGTCACAGAGGAAAACGGTGTCAGACTTGGCCTAAACAAGCCATACAAAAAGGTTTGGAAAGAGTATGTATAAGTCACTTTTTTGCCTATGGGCACCCTGACTATAACTTTAATTAGCTATAATACAATAACAATTAACGGCAGCAATATAATGAGTGTTGGCATATGACATGATACTGCACCATATAATAATTTAATTCTTTAAGATTTTACAACTTTGAATGTGTCGATTTATGAGGTATCGTGTCTACAATGTACCAATTTCTGCGTCGTTAAGTTCAAACACATTAAATAGCTAAAATAAGAGTTCAATTAATAACTTAATATTTCCAAACCGATGTTTCATAAAATTTAATATAAAGGGCTTTAAGAACACGTGCGTAATACGCAGCAGTATTTGCGTGTCATGAATATTAATGCTCTGAAGAAGGTGCTGTGTAGCTTGCATCATCAGGGATCTTCCGACCCAGTACTCCTTTCAATATCCTTATTCCATAATAACCGCCGACTGACTACAGAACTCAATAAATATTTCAAGAATCTGTATAAAGTTTGAGGTAGTGAGAATTTTTAAAGTATTGTTATTCTAATTAATAATAATATGTAATAGAAGGTTTTTTATAAAGTAGTATTATTTTAGTCGATTAATCAAATCGATTTTTTGTGCAAATTGTCTGTGTATTGCTTCCGAGCTTTTTAAAGGAAGGTATCGGAAATATTGTTATCTTTCTAAAGAGTGGAACATTTTAAGGTATGCAATTAAAAAAAGAAAAAGAAATGGTGTAGAAGAACAAAACAATTTTTATAGATTTTTTTAAATAGGGGAGAATTGAATAAATTATATCATTAAAGTATGTGATAGGACGCTAAGAAGCTATTTGACTCACTAATTTACAGACTATTTTAAAATTTAAACGTTAATTTATTTAGTATATTAAAATTCATTTATATTATGCTGGGGAGAAAATATAAATTACAATTATTTTTAAGACAATTTTTATTTTCTTTTTTTATAAATCTCGGTCAATAAATGTACTTTTCCAGTTTCGAGGGTGAGTATCTTTTGTTTTAAAATGGGGGTGTGGATTTGGAATCACGGAGTAGAAAAGGCCCTTAAACCTTAAGTGGAATTCCAGAGTGTTATTTCGTTTAAAATCGACACCATAAAAATAATATATTATTATAACAAAAGACGTATTTTACCCCAGAAGCAACAATACGGTCCCATCTAAGCACTTGCGACGGGGAAGAGACGGGTGGGATATCAAATAGCAGCACTATTTAGGCGATAAATATTCTCTCCTCGTGAAAAAGGGAGGTCCGCTTCCCCCCTTCAACCAATGAATTATTTATTTGGGCACCATCCGAAAACCCCGGAATTCAAATTTCGGAAGGGTTTCCCGCTCAAATTCACCGTATCCCCGTCTCTTTCAGTCGCGTTGGTCGAGCGAGCAACCTTTCTCAACCGCTTCAAACCCTGGCAAACACAATTCATCGGATTCATTTGCGTGAATTCATACGCGTCGGTCCCGGTGGACCTCCCTCTCCCCTCACCGTTCCCTTTTACCGCCCATATGCATACACTAGCATCTCAAATGGAAAACCGTGTGGGACCGTAGAAACTTCATTCCTCATTCATCACATACACGGAGATACATTACAAGCCCCTTCATCGTTAAATAACATCCATTCATATTCGAGAAAATAAAAACCTCCTTGGAGAAATGTCCTTGCTTGCTTGTTGGTTTCCACCATAGAGACTCTTTGACAACTAGTTAAAATGATGAAGAAGTGCTTATTGTTAGATTTTTACGTATTAGCTTGCCTTAAAATCATAAAATCTATTGTTAGGAATTACTTGAGTTTGGTAACCCGAACTATAATTTGCTGCTATTATCAGGCGAATCCAATCAAAGCTAGTAGTTGTTACTATGACCCACTAACTAGGCATCGCGTGGCTCTATCGTTTAATCAAGAAGCAAGCGTTATACTATACAATAAATATTGAGTATCTAGAAAATATGTTGTTTCGTTTAGAGTTGATGGTTTAAGAGGATGATTGGAGTAGAGTGTAGTGCCCTAATCCACCACCCTCCTATATAATCTTTATTTACGACTATGACTGTAGCTACAGCTAGTGGCCTATGTCTTCGGGCGTAAAAGCCCCCCGGAATAAAAAAAAAAAAAAAAAAAAAAAAGTAGCTACAGCTCCTTTTCAACTATAATTATTATTAATGTATCACTTCATGACTGCTTTGTAAAAAGGTGAAAGTTGCATGCCTGTTTCAAAAGTACGTTGGTGGATGTTCTCGAAGTTTTATTAAAATCGATGTGTTAAGAAGTAAGATATTAGTAAAAACGTTGCTTTCTCTTTTTAGGCGTTTAGATCCAATTTAAAGAATGTTTCGCGACATTTATCGCTTCATAGCGGCGTCGCTGTTGGTTTTACTTAAAAAAATTCGTCGTGTAATCGACGATATTATAATATTTTCCCTTCCTGAACAAGTTTTAAAAGACAGGTTTAATCTCACTATTACTTATACTTGTTTTTCGTAATTTGGTGAAGAACCAAGGTGCTTTAAAACGAAACATAAGTTTGATATAGACTATATTGTTTAGTACTATAAAAAACAGGTATATAAAGCAGATTTTAAAGAAATAAGTTTACAAAATGTTTCATAAAACCTATTCTGACCCTACGAAAGATATTTGGCGTTTTTATGCTCATGGTTAAATTATCCTTGCAAAGAGCTTATTTTATGTTTGAAATTAAATAGACATACTGAAATACTATAAAGAATTATGACATACATTTTAAATTTATGTCGTATTAATACATAACAAATATCGGTATAAATATGAAGTTTCTTCTGTGTGCAAGGCCAAGTGCCAGTAAGCCTGCAATGTCTCTTTAAGTGAACCAATTCACCTGGTTTTTCTCACTCTTATATCTCTGCTTCCTCTTAAAATGGGCTTTGGAAATTTGAAACATAGATTAAGCTTAAGTAGCTTAAGACACTGTAAAAAATTGAGCTCTTATCAGCCTTTTTAACAGGGGAGAGTTTCAAAGTTGACATTTTTGTTACTGACACATTCGAGCTTACCAAAGGTTATGGAAGTATTGTGATCATTCAGAAAAATGATTTTTTTACGTCTCCGAATTCAAACATTTCTTGACAGATGTCCCTTATGTCTGAAACATAAGGGCTGTTCAGACATAAGGGAACATAATATTTGGTCTTCTGTTTGCCTTACGGTTTGTTGGTGGTCCGTCAATATTTTGGGAACCACTATACCTTAAAAACTACTATTTTTTAATAACTAATTTAGTTTACAAGAACTTTGTTACATCATTCATTGAAAACGCATTGTGTCCAAGTTACATAGCATGTAATATGTACAATATAGAGCTATTTCGTTTGTTGGGTTAAGCTTGTAGCGTGGTTATTTCAAGGAAATTCTAGTTATTTATTATTGAATTGCGTTATTTTTAAATATATCAAACATAAATAATATTGCTCTGTCATGTGATAAATTGTGGCTTTCTAAGAGGGATTCCTAAAATCCATTTATTCCTTTCCTTTTAATCTATTATATTTGATCGCTGAAACGTTTTTAATTCTTATAATTCTGAAAGAATCATTGCGGAAAAAAAGTTGAGCAAATTGAGTTCTTCTCAAGAGAAATCCTTTTTAGGTTAATTCTTTTCTTTTTCCTTCTTTCTTTTTTGGCTCGGTTCTTTTCTTTCCCCTTTTTCCCAATTCATTCGGGTGATCTTTTGACTCTATTGAGTGCTCCCGGAGGGTGCTCTTTGTGCCCTTCCACAGGATGGGATTGGGGTGTCGTAGGAAGGAGAAGAGCAACACAATGGAAAGAAGGCAAGAGGGTAAAGGCACTTGTCAGAGGCCGAGTGTTGCCGAACTCGCCCGAAGGACACGGTTCATTTGTTCGGTATCCCTCCGGTCGCAGAACTTGCCTTCTCTTTCTACTCGCCTGTTCACCATTGTTCCCGTCCTCACCTCTACCTTTTTTTACGTCCAACCTTCCTCTCTTTAAGAAGATTACAGCCTTCTCGTCTCTGGGCTCTGCGACATTCACAAGTGAAAAAAAGGGGTTGCTTTTTTCTCCAAATTCCCTGATGCATTGTCCGCAGTTTAAGGAACGACTCTTGCCTTCAGTTTTTTCGATCCCGCTGCGAAAAGATTTTGCCCGTTTTATTCCGTTTCTTTCTTATCCGCTACCTTAACTCTTTTCACCGACTTTCATTTGTTCCTTCAGTTTCTACATTATTATTTCATTGGCGTCTTTAGAGTTGACTTCTGTTATCATTATTTATTATTACTATACCGTCGTTTTAGTTTTCTTTGTACATATAGCTAAGGGACTTTATGATTAGATAGTTTTCTCTTTTTTCATCATCTGAACATTAATACCCGTTTTACAAAACGCTGGGTGATTTTACTTTTATTCTTACATCCTAATTTTTTAATGTCTCGTATATGTAGTATAAATTAAGAAAAAGTTGTGAATGGCGTAAAATTTAGATTGTGAGATTCCGGTGGATTTAAGTTTTAAGTATTTTTTAAACATATCTATGCAGTCACATAGGACCTAAAGATTGAGTGGATTTGGAGCATTGCTTATATGTTTTGCAACGAGTTATAATAAATAATTATTATACCATTTTATAATAAATGTTGAAACCCTTTGAAATAAACGTTTCTTTAAGGGAATGTTGTAGATCATTTGCTATACGTTTAGGTACTTAACAATTTTTAATTATTTAAATATACGGTGTATAATATTTTCTCTGTTAATACCCTAGCTTGATTTCTTTTATTTATTATTATTATTGTATTTTAATTGTTAAATACTGATTTTGCTCTAATTTCGTTTTTAGGGTCCGCAGGCAAAACCAAGGACCCTTATATTTTCCTGCGGGTGTGTGTCCGTCCGTCTTGTCGCATGCTCTCATGGCTACACCTTTCGTCCGATCACTTTGAAATTTAGCATGTATGTGTCTTGTACCTACCCACATATTTTAAAAATATAGCGACTTAAAAAAAATATTTTTCAAAAAAATTAGGGTAAAAAAACTTAAGAGTTAAATTTGTTAAAAGAGTTAAAAGTGAGGGGTATTATATGAAAGGGTACGTTGAGGTGATTACAAAAATTTATAATTCTTTGGTTATAACTTTGATAGGACGAGCGTAGGCAAGTTTGAAGTGGGTGTGAAACGTGTCCCCCCCTTCTATCTCCCTTATGTAAAGTGCAAAAAAACTGAAAAAATTCCTGAACATTCTTCGACCAAAAGTAAAGATACCACTTTTTGAAAATTTCGAAAAAAATATTATTTTATTTGTTATTGACAAAATACGCTTTTTTATAATTTTTGTCTTTTCGATGTATTTATATGGTTCTAGTCCGGTTCAGTGGCAAAGAAATACTTTATCAGAGTGTGTTTTGAGAATATCAGACCCTTAGAATGGTTCAAAGTAAGCTTTTTAGCATTTTAAAAAACACTGTTATTACACTTTACAGTTAAACACAATATAGTGTGGCCTACGGACCCTCGCTGTGTGCTGACTAGCACACACTTGACCGGTTTATTAATTATTATTATTGTATTTTAATTGTTAAATACTGATTTTGCTCTAATTTCGTTTTTGAATTTACAAGATGGTAAGGAGTGTTAATTCATAGCTTCAGTTGTCTAAAATAAATCTTTATATATCTTATACTAACTTCAACTATCTATTCTATTCTACGGATATTTAAATCGGTACAAATCTATGTAAGTACTTAAATATTCCTTTTGTTTATACATGAATCCTTGAACGTTATTTCTGATATTTTCCTTGAGAGTATTCTTCTTTTTTTTATTTAGATTTAATTTCTGCTAGTAGTTAAATAACTTGGTCGATTTTTTTGTCGGCTTTAAATAACCTGATAAGAGTTAAGAATTATGGTGAACCACTCCTTTCAACTAACAAAAAGGAATAGTAAATCAAAGAAAGACACGAGACACAGGAATGATTTTAACTAAATAAATAATATAATGAAATTAAAGCATGATGCGAATTATGAAGGTAAGAATAAATAAAATACTGTATTATAAGGAATTAAACGCTAAGCGCTAATAAATAATGCAAGAAAGCATTTGACAGGTAAAGTGGCAACACTTTTTCACGAAAATAAAGTAGATTACCTAGATAAGTATAATTAAAATTGATTACAACACTTTTAAATGGCACTTATAAATATAAATCAACATGATAAAGGTAGTAGTCACACTCAACTTATAAAATAATAATGTATATAATAAATTATTAATAAACCAACATTTTGAATAAAAAAGGAATCTATAACAATAAATGTAAGCGTGAGAATAAGTGAAATATAGTATTGCGTATTTTTTACCTGTCATTATTAATTTAAATATTGTATACTAAATGTTTTATTACTGCGTACTTTAACTGATTTATTTTTCTAGTAAAAACTAATATTTTAAAAAGTATTTCTTCAAACTAGTAAAAATCCATGTATATTCGAGGGGGTCAGTGCTAAAGGGGACCAAGTCCATTTTTTGAAAAAAATGAGATAGAGATATATTCTGAAAGCTTATAATGTATATTTTAATTTTAATAGGGTTAGAGTGTTATAATTGTTAGTACCATGGGAAACCCACAGAATGCAGTAGTTTCAATGAGCACTGAAGAATTTCTATTTGAATTTGCTCTGAAGTTTCAGAGCAAATCTGAACCAAGTCACAGTAGCTTCCATTTGAAATGTCTTAAATTGGATTTATTTTTAAAGGTATCAACCTAAAATCTGAAAAATATATTTATTAATGAACTAAACTATAGAATAATTGAATTAATTAAACTTTATAATGCATTAGTAATTAGCACTGAGTAAATTCACAAAAGTGTCTGTAACTCAAAATCAAGTTTGATGGATTTGGTCCACTTTAATACTGAACCCCCCATTTAATCTTAAAGAATGATATTAGAGTTTATTACAAATCGTTTAAGTTAATCAAACATATTTTGAATTGGTTTGTCTATGGACAGAAACTGACGTTGGTGTTCTTTAGGGAATTAGCTTGATTTGTATTCACTCAACACTACTTGTATCAAAGTTTCATCACCAACATATTTGGGTTACCATTCAAAGACGCTATGTACTTCTTTACTAAATACCTTGATAAGCCATTTTAGAAACTACAAGTAATCCTTGTACAGTAAAGTAACACAGTAAAGTACACTAACGCATTTAGGATACCATCAGAGGGGATAGTCCAGGAGATAGCATGCAAAAAAGCGTCTGAATAACAACAAGCTAGAATTTTGTATACAAGTCAATCTTTTAGCGCCTTTTAAGAATATGTGGTCGGCTAAATTCGTCTGTGGGACATAGCTTGGCAATAGGCGTTTGAAAAAAACAAACCGGTGGAGAATGGCCATGTCTCACCAATTATGGTGGACAATGTGATTTTCATAATCCTGAGTACAGAATTAGTTAGTTGACCGAAAATCAAGTCGATGTTAATTTATCCCTTGACAGGTGACCACGTTAAATTTTAGTAATATTTGAATAACTAACCTATCAAGTGTGAAAATAACATCGACTTGATTTTTGGTCTACTAACTAATACTGTACTCAGGATCATGAAAACCATGCTATCCACCATAACTGGCGGGACATGGCCGCTCTCCACCATTTTGTTTTTTTTACATGCCTATTGCCAAGCTATGTCCCACAGACGAATCTAGCCGACCACAAATTCTTAAAAGGCGCTAAAAGATTGACTTGTATACAAAATTTTAGCTTGATGTAAGTCAGACACTTTTTTACACGCTATCTCCTGGACTAGGATATGTGCTTCTCTACTAACTACCTTGTTGACATTTTAGAAACAACAAGTAATCCTAGTATAATGAAGTTACCATTCAGAGAGACTATGTACTTTTCTACAAACTCACTTGTTAAGCCATTATACAAACTAAAAAATAACCCTAGTACACTAAACTTACTTAAACAATAACTTATTTAGGTTACTATTCAGAGAAGCTATGTGCTTCTCTACTACCTTGTTAAGGCATTTTAGAAACAACATGCAATCCTAGTACAATAAAGTTACTTATAGTATAGTACTATACTTGTAAGGACAATTTAGGAACAAGTAATCCCAGATGGTCGCCTGGTCTCGAGGTCCCTAGGCTCGCGGTGCTATTGAAGATATTGGTCAAATAGAGAGGTGGGGGAACCAAGCTACCTCCTATTCCCCTCGTCTATCTCTCTCCCCGAGTTCTCTCCATAATAAAAAACTATTTATTATATCGATCTTTAACACTTCGTAGTGGTGTCGCTGTTGAATAACGTTGCCCAACGTACTCATCCTGGGCATTGGTAAAATGAACATATCTACGAAATTTCATCAAAATCGGTCCACTTTTAATGAAGTTATTGTCACACGTTTCAGATACACAGTTCGCGGACACTCAAACCTACAGACAGACACGAGACCAAAAATGTTCCCTGATGTCAGAAACGGATTTCTGTCTTGGGATTTTTAAAATCGGAGACATAAAGTTTTTTCGTTCTAAAAAGTAAACACAATGCTTCCATTACCTTCAGAAGCAAAATATACATATTTTACAAACAAAACCACTTTTTTGTACCATAAGAAGTTATCATCAGTAATTGTAATATTTTCCTGCTTTTTCATGTTTATTAAAAACTTCCAGGAATAAGTATAAAAAAAAGGGAATTATCCCCAAAAAGTTTAATTACCTTTATAAAGTCAAAGTTCTGCTCTATCCTCTGGACAGTTTCATGAGGGGCGTTAAACTCTGCTTTTAATTTTAATATTAATTAAGAAGAAGCCCCTGACTATCACCCCAAAATCTCAGATGCAAAAAACCTTAAAAAAAGTAAACCTGTTTTTCATTTTTTACGCTTGTTCATTAAAAACAAATTGTATGTGTTATATATATATATATATATATATATATATATATATATATATATATATATATATATATATATATATATATATATATATATATATTTGTATATGTATAATATATATATATTGAGGAAAATAAGGAATAAAGGACAAAGTTAGAGGACTTTGGATTGGTTCAAGAAGTACCATTCCTAAAACAACATAACTTTTGACAACTTTTTGACGAGGTCGGCATTGACCGCAATAAATTTACTCAAATAATATTTATAATAATTATTATTGATTTGTATAATGTGTTTGAGCAACTAATTGATCATGACCAGCCCCTCAAATATTAGTATTTTTGTAACTACTACATTGTGTTCCTCTCTATATAATGAAAATATTATTATCAAATATTTAAGTAGTGTTTGAAAGCAAGATCTAAAAAAAGTAATTTATTAAAAATTACGAGCTCCTTTATATTTTAAATGCCCTTACAAATAAACAATTAAATACTTTCGCTTCTGGAATAATTGTTTATTTTCCTGACCTCATTATAATTTTTATTTAGTTTTAATGATAAGTTTATAATATTTGCTTTATTATTATAAGCTTCATTTTAAACTCATCTGCTATTTGTAATTCATTTGAATGATCTAGCTTAAATAAATTCTCCAATAATTATTTATTCATTCGTGAACAATACAATACTATTAGAAATGCTTGCCAACAGCTAATGTAGTCCAGTTATACAATTAGACCTTTAGCTGTGTCTGTACAGTATTATCAACTAGATCAGTATTATTAGAGAATTACTATTATTGCGAGCCAGTAATTACTCCCGGCTAAGTACAATTGTGTGTAGTTGGAAGCAAAACATTAAACACGGCCGATTTAGTCCCCTCACCTCCTTTCCCGAGTTTGTACTCGAGGGCCAATCGAAGATTAACTATTCATTGATTTTGGTATTAATCATTAAATGGATTATTGGCCGATAACATAGATTTATTATCCTGACCTTCGTATAAGCAATAAAATATACTGAAATTCATTATAAATTTAATTAGGTTATAAATTTCAAATCTAGTTAATAAATTTAAGATAATTGGGCTTACAGAGATTGTTAATTGTCTTTTTAGATAATCATTGTATTATTGTTAGCTAAATAAATAAAGTCGGCAATATTTACGGATTTAAGCTTTTCAATTACCGAATTTACTAATTGAAAAACCGGTCCGAGATAACTCAGACTAACTTTCTCGTATAATCTCGGTCCAAGATCACAGAAAATATGAATATATTGTTTTCTATACAGACTGATAAAAGTGTGGATCCGGTAGCTGCAACTGTGAACCCACCTTTGAGAAATATAAAAAGGAAAAGGAAATATAAATCTACTCCAATCATCCTTTTAAACTACTAACTCATCATGATTAACTATTAATTTTCGTAACATTAAATATTTATTGCATTAATCTCGCTTCAATGATAAAGCCACGCGATTCCTGGTTAATATATTATTTAAAATTTGTTCAACAGATGGTTTACTTTTTAGGGTATCGTTTGTAAAACCTAAAAAATGAAACCCTTATAGTTTCGTTCCTTTGGCTGTCTGTGTGTATATCTCGGAAACTAGATTTTTCCCGGTAAAAAGCCTTATACCTATAGTTAGATTTGTATTTAGATGGACAATATTTTAGACATGTTTAATAACAATCGTCGGAACAGTTTTCGATAAATACTTCTTTTTACGTTTTTTCAGAGTTTTTTTGGGGGGTTCTGAGAAACTTTTTTCGAGGTTCTCCTGGTATTTTTTTTCTGTATTTCTAGAATAATATTAATATTAGCAGTGGTTTTTTAATATTACTTTTTGTGCACTATTATAGAAGTTCTCTTTAAGTCCTTAAATGTGTGATGAAGTAAAGAAGTTCTTCTGGTGTCCCTGGTTTACTACTGCTGGAAAATGGAAAAGGAGAATGCGTGGAAAGAAAGAGAAAATAATTTTGGGTGTGGGTTCACCCGATTGTGGATATAAGAATGAAAAAAGGGCTCTTCAATAATTTATTCTCTGAACTGAGACCAAAGGGCACTGCAAGAGAACTGCATGAAGTGCTATTTTTCAATTTTACTCAAATGTCAGCATGCACTTTTGACTTCTCAACCCACAACTGCTGTTCTGTGGAGTTCTTATGTCCCTCAAAGCAAGACTTTTTTGTTTTTACTCCTCGCCGAACAATTTTTTGAATTATGTACCGAACAACTAAAAGATTAGGTTGGACGTCCCTCCATACTACGCAACTACTGAACGACAGGTGTTATCGAAACCGAGTCTGGAAGTCGTCTCACCTATTCGGTTCCAAAATCGACAGGGGTACACTGTCATTACAATACTAAAACAATGAAAGATTTATCGACTTGATTTTTTCCCCGATAAACGCTACTGTCAAAACCGTGTCACTACCCTAAGGATTTTCTTTTTATCCTCTAAAACCCTGAACTCTATAGCTACATATCAAACTCCTACTTGCTTGTTTTAGGGAAATACAGTTTGCAAATTTTCGCTAACTTCTTAATTAATTTAATTTGTGGTTTGGTCGTTTTAGGGTATATTAAATAAATCGTATTTATCTCATATGGCTATATTTCGACCACTCCTGGTCATCTTCATGCCTTGATTTTGAGAGTGTTCCTACATTTATTTCATTTAATATTATGTTCTAATTTTCACAATTTCATTGGTTCGTCGTCATTTACTGTCATATTACCGTCAGATATTATAACATTTATTATTATATTTAAACTTAAAAATTAGTTACCACTTAAAAACTATCTTTAAAACTGTTATCATCTTGCTAAAATCTTAATTAATTATGAACTTTAGTTTATAATTTGATGTGGTGGTTGGTTGTACAATTTATTAATTATATTTAATAATTGCTTTTACATTTACCATTCAATAATTAAATATTCATTCACGTGAACAATTTTATTATATTTTTCTGAAAGTCCGGAGCTCTCTTCACATATATTCCTTTCTTGACATCTGCAATTTATAGTCAAAGAATTCTCAATAAAAATAATTTGTTTTCCAACGATATTTCTATATTTTATTTTTAAATAAAGTTCAAGTTTCTTTATTCTCATTTCTCTTTTGCAGTCTTTCACTCTCTTCCTATATCTTTACACTCTTTCCTTTTTTTTTATTAAAATTATATTAGTTTTTCTCACCAAGTTTTTTTTTTTTGTCTCTATCCTTCTAGAATTGGAAAATTATAGTTTTCTGGTTTGGCGAGTTTTTCCTGTGGATAGGGTTAGTACAAGAGAGAAACGGGGGAAGGGAATAGGGTTTTTCTCTACCAAATAAGTTACCCCTTTGTGGCACATATCTCACTCCGAATTGAACCTTCCTCTCTTCTCGATACCACTCAAGCAAATCTCGAACACATAGAAAACCTGGAGAAACTATACTTTTTACATCTGTACAGGCCATTCTTTGAACTGAGATTCGAAAAAAGTCTAAAAAAATCTAATAGAATATATATATATATATATATATATATATATATATATATATATATATATATTAAAGAGAACTTCTACGACTCAACTGGTGTATACATAGATTTATATATATATATATATATATATATATATATATTAAAGAGAACTTCTACGACTCAACTGGTGTATACATAGATTTATATATATATATATATATATATATATATATATATATATATATATATATATATATATATATATATATATATATATATATATATATATATATATATATATATATATATATATATATATATATATATATATATATATATATATATATATATATATATATATATATATATATATATATATATATATATATATATATATATATATATATATATATATATTTTTTTTTTTTTTTTTTTTTTTGGTCTACCAATCGATATTTCCTTTCCGGACCTTGCCCGCATACCCGTATTCTACGTCTACAATAATAATTGTTGATTATAAAAAACCGGTAATTGATGAGATACATTTTGTTTGAAGAATTTTTTACTTTATTTTCTAACTGTTAGGAAACACTATTGGAATCTTGTAAATATCTTAGTAAGTTAACGATATTCTCTTATGTCGCTTTCAATTATTTTTCTTCTTTTTAATGTTGAATATTGTTTAAATTTAGTTTAACGCTAATTTGCCTGCAAACTATGTTTGAATTTTTTTATATCCATCTAATTGTAAATAATAAACATTTAGTAAGGCTTTAGTATGTATGTGTGTATGTTTTAAGGATATTGCACATTCCATATTTAATAAAGATTTTTTTTTTTTGCTTTGTGCAAAGAAATAGTTAAAACTACATATATGTTTTTCATACTTTTGTTATAGTTTATTAGCCAGTTCCGTTAGATGCAGTGCGCTATAAGAGTGGCTAAATATAAGACGCTATCGGAATGACAATTACCAAACATCGAATTATCGTAGCCAAGTGTTAAGCGACTTCTATTTTTCCTTCAAGTGTGAAATGGCAGATTGTTTAAAAGTGTTTTGCTTCCGAGTTTACCAAAGGTAACGAAAGCTATATGATCGTTCTGAAGAACTAAATATTTTTAGGTCTCCGATTTAAAAAATTCCAAGACAGAAATCCGTTTCAGACATGACCCGAACATACATACATACATACAAACATTGCAAGTTAAATAAAAGCTTGTAATAAGTTGATTATAATAAAATAATTATTAAAAACAAGTTTTAATTCGTATTCTTCTCAGCAAATCCTTTCATTTGATACCCATATCATGGGAGTGCTTAAAAAATAACTAGTCCGCCATCTTAGGCTGTCCACCATATTGGATTTAGAATGACGTCACTTAGCATTGTCATCCAAACTAAACGTGTATGCAAAATTTCAATTCAATCGGTTGAGGATAACTACTTTAAAATTCAGTTGCAAGATTTGACCCGTGCATATACATACATACATACATACATACATACAAACATTGCAATTTAAATAAAAGCTTGTAAAAACAATGCCCTCCCCCTCCCCCCCCCCTCCTCTGTAATGGAAATACGACAAAACTGTATCCAACATTTATTGTACTCTTTAAGAGATTTTCAACGATGTACATCATGGTAGTTAATTATCTTTGTTTTAAATTTAGAATAAATACAGCTAAAGTAAAGGTGACCTTTAAATAAGGGCCGAAACGTTTCTGTATGATATATACGAATGCCATTTCTGTATGTTATGAAATAGTTGTTTTCCTTAAATTTACACCTTATCAGCCATCTGACCTCTCATGTATAAATAACGGAAATTAAATTCGTATTTGGTTAAGTTTGTTTGATTTTAATCGCAATATTATATATAACACTACCTCAAGTACCTGGCTTAGTCTAGGGGGAGGGTAGTTCTAAATCTCATGTAGATTGTGACCTTCCTCTTGTTTTAAAGATCAATATTCATCAAGCTTGTAGATTTGTATAAATTTATTATTTTATAATGTAATCATATTTCTTTAAAAAATTCATAATTTCTTAAAAGAATATTTAAATAGGTTACAATGGTTAAGAACATTAAAAAAAATGAGATAAAATGTATAATTAAGGCGAGTTGCCACCAAAAATAGAAGAGAATGGGTTATAAATTTGTCTAAAGACGAGGAATATATGTTCAACCAACCATGCTAACAGTTGAAAAAGGCCTCCGACTTTGGGTTAGCTACTTGCAAAGGATTATAAATAAAGGCAGCCTAAAAAGGTTAACGAAGCAAGGAGACTCGGAGATACGGACAAAGACGGAAAAAGGAATGTCCCTCAAACAGGTTCACTGCCCATGAAGTGGAATCTTTTGGGGTTTCCTCTTTATCAAAGGTTAGAAAAGAAGGACCCTGATAAGAACAAAAGTAAATAGGTTTTTCAACGAGGTAAAATACAAATCAAAATTAATGACAATTAATGACGCAGTCATTCTAAAAAGTTAACAATAAATTAATCAACTTCCTCTTCTTGAATTGTTAATTGTAATAGTTAAGGCTTCACCCTGAACAGACAATTATAACAAGTAAGTGCGCTTCACGTAATTACGTGAGGCGATAATCGTCGGTTTCTGTACGATTAAGTGTACAATTTTAATAGTTGCCTATTCATTGTTTACAAACTTACTTATTTAAGACCTTTAAACAGTTACTTCAAGACCTTTAAATTGATGTATAACATGTCATGGTTACTAAAAACTTTTTTTTAGTCACCCGCCATCTTGAAAATATTAAGTGTGAAAACTCCAAAAAGTGTACAGTTGTCACAAATGCCGAGATGCACCTGTGTGCAGAATTTCATGCTCCTAGCTATAGTAGTTTATGAATTGGAACATGCTAACGGACAGATAGACACACGGAGCTGTTATTTAATGTTTTTTTGTTGTTTTTTTTTTAGCACTTTTACGGTATTGGAGCAACTTTTAGCAGCTTGGGGTATACAGTAGAAATTTCCGTCACGCAAAAAATACATGAAAAATTTGACGCTTTTAAAATCATGTCAGGAAGTTAGGATTTAGTAGGAGGTCGTTAGGTTTTAATTTATAGTACAATATTTTGACGATAGGTGGGCTGAAGTTTCAATTAACGGCGTGCAAGATGTGACGCTCTTAAATATCGTGCCAGGAAGTTAGAATATAATAGGAGGTAGATTGGTTTTCACTTGTATTCAATGTAGTACTATATTTCGCCGATTGAAGTTCTAAATTTTTTATAAAATTATATCAGAGCTGCTGTCGGACCAATAGGTAATCAAAATAGATTGAAATTTTAATAATTTAAAACCTTAAGGCCCCCATACACGATCAAACATTTTGGGCAAACTTGATGTAGGGCAAATTTAGGCCATACACGTCAAACATCAAACATCAAACAGCCCCATACACGGATGAAATGTTTGCGCAAATATTTTGACCATGTATGGGGACCTTTCAGATCCGTTTACTATATCAATCAGACAAATGTTTACTGATTTTCTCCACTTCAAAGAAAAACAACTAAAATACGATATGTGGATTCAATGCCCAAAAACATATCTATGATTCAACATTTTTCCATGAAATGGAGAAAATTGATTGAATTAAATTATAAATTTCTTATATTAGAAAGTTGTAATTATGCTAATTGTATGTTGTTTCTTTTTTGTTTCAGGTAATTTCTATTTAAGAACAAAAACTGTTTGGTTTCTTTCAAGACAACAACCAGGTAAATTATAAATGTATTTTACTAATGGGGGTATGTATTTTACTAATCCCCGCGCTGGTGTCTATTTTTCTCTGTCTGTTTCCCGTAGTTAATAATAATTATAATTTGATTTAAATTAAAATTGAATCGTTCCGTAGTATGAATACTACCAAAATCGTAAAATATGAATTAATAATGGTTATTGGATATAATAAATACAAATAATATTGGATATTTTTATTTATTATTTGTTAATAAGCTTAATAATATTATTTGTCTAATAAGGTTTAATTAAAATTCAAAATATCTAGGGGACTAACTAACGTGGTCCAGAGGTTAGCGTACTAAAAGGGGAGTAACAATCTAAAGAAGGTGTATGGAATGATCTTCTTTAGACTGTTACTCCTCTTATAAAACAGAAGTATGATATTTCTTTGTCCCAAAGTACTGTGGACTAAACATCCCTTTGTCTTAATAGTTATTTAGTCAAAGTCATTTATATTGTAAAAGAGCATAAGGGAGTAACATTCTAAAGAAGTATTAAAATACGTATTGTCGTTTACTTCCTGAATTATTCCGATAAAATAAATGTTTTTTAAAAAAATACTGGTTCGCTTGTGCTGTGAAATTAAATACAGCTTCAAAAATATACTAGTCATGTTTTCAAAGATACTTATAAGTGATAATGCGCTTAAGTGATTATATTCCTAATAATAATATACCTATATATAAAATAGTTCTAATTTAGTATTTTAAAATAAAAATACATTTTTCATTGCTGTTTTTATCCTTGAGTGGTTGGGTTCAAAAATTACACTTTTTGATGAATTTTTTTCACAGTTATTTAACTTTAAATTGAAAAACTTTACTCATTTTATTTAATTGAATATAAAATATGTAATCCTTTTTCTGTCATCATCAGACCATTCTAATAATTTAATAAAAACTATAGAACTCAACCTATAAAATAATAATAACAATATTAATACAGATTTATTTCATATAAAATTGACTATTATATTTAAAATGGAATTCCGTTTTTTGAACATATAAATATTAATAAAATATAACCACATAGATAAAATAAAGGATTTTAGATACAAGGTTAAAAACCTAGTTCATTCAATTAATATATATATATATATATATATATATATATATATATATATATATATATATATATATTCACTCAATGCATTATCAATATTACATTTTAAGTGGTGTATTTGCACATTGCATTGATGTACATAAATTACCTGTAATAAATAAATTATAATATTTTCCGTTTTATGAGAAATCAATATGGGTAGTACTGGCTTAAATTTATTTTTTAATAATTAAGTTAAGGTATTTACTTTTAACCTATGGAAGGAAAAGTTATGTTTTCACCCAAAAAAGTTTTTTTCGAAATTTAAACTCATCTTAGTACCCAGGGTTTTTAAACTAGAGAGTTAAAACTTAGCAGAAAAATCATTCCTTACTTCTTGTTGTGTCGCCCGGAAAATCAACATTTTTAGCCATCTTGAACCCTGTTTTCTGAGTCTGCAAACATTTTAAAAAGAGTAAAAAATCAAAGTGTGTGGTCTGATTGAGTTGAAAGTTGGCACGAATTTTCTTCTCTGTATGACAAACAAATCCACAAAATTTAATTTTGATAGTGGCCGCCATTTTGAAGTTATCTTTTTTTTTAATTTTAAAACTTTGACGGTTAATTACATCAAAAGTACATATACTTTTTGACATATAGCATATCGTTGGAACCGGTAAAAAATAAGGAACAAATATAAAGAAACTCGATGTAATTTCATGAATTAGTTTAAAAGTTACAAACGAACATAATTATTAATTAGATAATACGATACTTTTGTTAAACGTCAAAGTTTGTTTGCATCTGTCAAAATACCGCTAAAATCCAAATAATTAAATAAATGAAATATAATAAATAAAAATAATGTATACATTTTTTTTTTTTTAAATGATAATAAAATACTGCTTGATTACAAACGACTGAATTCAAAGGCGCCGGCCCGCCTTCTACGAATTGTTAATATGTCTTCATACTCTTTATTTCTTTAGGCCGAGAGGGCTGAGAGTTGATGGCAACCTCCTGTACTTTTCTAACTCCCTGTCACACGTATACATCTTTTCGACTTTCTTCGGCCCTATGTCGTACGGTGGAGAGAGGCCCAACAGCTGGAGACAGACTGTGCATTGCACACGCACACCTCCTATACCTTTCTAACTCCTTGATACACCGGGTAACGTTTTTTAGTAACGCTTTTCGAGTTATGTAGCACAGCCTAAACAAGAAAATGTAAAAATTAGTTGGTTAAAAATGGGCCCCCATTCATTGCTGCTTCCTTCTTAATTTAATCCTTGCTTGCTCCAATTCAGTGGCCCAAATTCCCAAATGTCCCAATTTAGTGGCATCCGAAGTGAGGAAAAGTCCCGATGTACCCCCAACCCGCTTTTTTTATTTATTTTAATAGTGAAGTCGACCTCTTGATATGCCAAATTATTTTTAAGCCGTGGAAACAATAGTGGAACAACAGTATATTAGGACAATCTGACATATATATAATGTAAAATTGGCGAGGTAATTACGTCAAACTACACCCCTTATATTTTAACAATAATTGTGTACGCCAGACCTTCTTCAGTAGTCCCATAACGGGCTTTTGTGTCCTTGGTATTACTGCCTTGCCCTTTGATGCTTAACCTTTTTTAGGATTGCTGCCCTATTAGGACGTGTTACCCTATTCCTCCTTTATTAACAGTTCCGAGTTCTGCCTTGATACTATTGCTTCTTGGCTTGTCCAGAACACTTTTCCGATTTCAAAAATTCCAAGACATACATCTGTTTGAGAAATCAGGGAACATTGTTGGTTCCGTGTCTGTCTGCTAAATTTTGCTTAAATGATACTTTAATTAATGTAAAAAATCAAAACAATTTTGAAAGTTTTTAAAAACGGGGGAAAATTAAATAAATTTGAAAATAATAGGGCTTAATAGTATTCAAAATGTGCAATAGTATTCAAATGTAGTATTCAGAACGCGATGAAGCTATGTGCCACACTAATTGGCAGAGTATTTTTGTTTATAATTTAGGGAGCACATTTCTTCTGTTTTACTAGACGATCGACAACATACGTTTTTCCTATACATGGAAGATAGGTCACTTTGCACATGTCTGCTGAGTCATCATCAATGTGAAACATTAATCTGGGATCCAAACCATCGTTAGATATTTCAGCGTTTAGAACTTCAGGTTTCAAATTTCATTAGTTATTTCAGAGTTGCGAGAACACTTAAGTGTTGTCTACTCCGATATTTGTTAATAATCACCGATTCGATTGTTAATTTTTAAGAAAATTAAATTCCAAACCAATTAGCAAAATTGATAATTGGTAATTGTTATACAATTTATAAAACAAACATACTTTTTTAAAGCATTAATTTATATTTAATTCCTAAAAACAATTTTTTTCTACCTTTAAATCGACTATTTTTAATGAACTGATGCAAAATGAACAAAAATAAGTTGATTTCTCTTACTAATTTTGTTGTGGTAGTTCGACAATGAACTTTTTAAGTATTTTGTTATTACTTTAAAGTTTTAGTGTGTATTTATGTTGAGATATTAGTTAGTTAGTACATTGATGTTCCTTGGTTAGTATATTTATTGAAAGTTTGATTAAACTTATGCTTACTTATGATATTATGTTCAGTCAAATTAACTTTACAGTTTTGTCTATTTATATACTTCAATATTGTAAGATAGTAGATTAGGAAGATTGAAAGATTAGTAAATTAAAAGGACTTAATTTACCATCTGCGACGTTGAACGAAGAGCATTTATCATAAGCATTTTAGTTTGCTTTTCACGAAAATGTTGTTATTTTACGTCAGTGAGTTTGTCTCGAGACTTGTTAGTGAAGGATCGGCATCAATCCTTAGACTATGTCAGAAGATTAATTTTATAAACTTAAAACTCGGAGCAAGCTTAAAAGAGAGGATGGAGGATTAAGTAATTCTACACGGGGATACGGCTTGGTTACACTAGTGAAAGAGGAAAGAGGCTTTAGCCAAACAGCGAACTTGCTAATGAAAGGAGAGAAGCAAAGGAACCGAAGAGAAGGAACATGGACGAAATGAAGAGAGATCAACTACGAACCTGACTACAAGTAAAGAGACGAAAGGGTGAAAGGCACCGACGGCAAATAGCGAGAAGAAACTGGAAAGTAGAAATTGTTTCGCCGTCAACATTGGACCAAAACCTGAATATAAATTACTACATTTTCTCATACGCTCGAGGAAAATGCCCCCTTATCTTCCTGTTTGAGTTCAAAATTATGTATTAAACAATTCGCCTTTTTACTCTCGTGCAGTAATTTGATGCTGCGTTCTAGAATGAACCGGAGGTGATAAAGTATAACAATATTAATTTCCTTTGGTTACAAAAAATGAAAAAGAAGGTATTTGCATCCATTTAGCTTTATAAAGATTTCATTTTTTTTTTTTAAATTGTTGAAATTTAAGATAATAATAAAAATGTCTAGGTTATCTCTTAAATCATTAAAATTATTAAGTCCTAATTAATTAAATTTTTATAGTCTGAACTTATTCAGGGCTTCAAGGAATAGTTATTTTAGGACATACGTATCTGTAAAAAATAGTATAATTCAATTTTTTTTACGGTCTACTTTGAGGCGATCTTAGCCTTTTCTACAGGACTTTCTAATTGAAATTTAATTTTTTGACATTTTATTTTATTTATTTGTCTAAAAGCATGAACAAATGAGTCACTTACATTTTCTTTCTTCTTTTTTTATATATATATATATGCAATAGTAAAAAATGATAATATTTATAAATAAAGTAAAACATAAATTTATCTTTTATAATTATATAAACAAGAAAATCACAACTTTAATATCACAATCATCCTATAGTCCAGGAGAATAACGTGCAAAAAAATATATGACTAACATCAAGTTAGAATTTTGTGTATTTAGGAACGTAGCAGCGTTCCGCCCCGCCGAGTCAAAAAGACAAAATTTCACAAAAGCTGCCAGTGTAAGTGTATATATACTGTAGGTGACAAATTAGGGTTTTTGAGGGTCTGCAGCGTGGAATACCAGAAGGCCGTGTCCTGTAGATCAAAATTTAAAAAAAAGTCGAAATCGGTCAAGTAGAAGTAGAGAAAAATAGGTTTGAAAAGGGTAGTTTTGATGACTTCTTATTCTATTCTTATTATTCCTTCATTTTACGTTGACGAACCTACAGCCTAAACTACTGAACCGATTTTTATGAATGAGGGCTTTTTGGATTCGTCTAGGGCCCTAGTGCATTCCTAAATCAAAAGAAATTAGATAACTCATTCCTACGCTAAACGCGGAGCGAGAAACCAAGCTAGCGAACAGTCACTTTAACGTTGATGCACCTACAGCCTAAACTACTGAACGGATTTTATGAATTAGGGCTTTTTGTATTCTTCTAGGGCACTAGTGCATCCCCTCCCCCCCTTACAACCCCTCAACTCATTCCTACGCTGAATGTGGAGTGAGAAACCAAGCTAGTGATTAGCGAACAGTCTAAAATAGGTAGAAACCAAGTAAGCGTCATACGAAGTGGTGAGCCTGACAATTATACAGAGGTACAACAGTGTTGTGTATTAGTTTCGTGCTTGTCACATGACGTTTGAATTACTTCTATTTACGAGTTCGTCTTATGAACCTTTTAAACTTAGAATTATAGGTTTAGTCCAACCTTACTCTCTTGAGTTCAAGGGGGAGTAATTTGTTTATTAATACATATTTCTGTTTTCTATGATTTTATTATTATTATTTATTATTATTTTATTATTATTATTTTTATTTTTTTATGTTTTCTATGCTTCTACTATCAGAATGGTAAGTTCTTTCAATGTCACAGGTCTCGTAGTTCTCTAATCTCCATAGACCTTGTCAAGCTCTTAACTTCACTTTTATTTGACTCTAATGTGTAGGAATAATAATTTTAGAGAATCCTTCCTTAGGAACCGTCCAAAAAGTCATGAAATCTGACCAAAAACCACTTGTGTGGTAAAAAAAACATTACTTGGCGGGACAGAAAGTTGATTTCACAACTTTTTTGGACCACAGACTTGGCGGGGTGTTTTTTTTTTTTACCACACAAGTGGTTTTTGGTCAGATAAGTAAATGTTTAGGTGCCTTTTAAGAATATGTGGTCGGCTAAGTTCGTCTGCGGGCATAGCTTGGCAATAGGTATTAAAAAAAAAAACCGGTGGAGAGCGGCCATGTCCCGCTCTTTTTTTGGGAACAATGTGATTGTCATGATCCTGAGTACGAAATTAGTTAGTTAAACAAATATCAAGTTGACGACAGTTCGTCACTTAATAGGTTAGTTAGTCCAAAATTATTCCAAATTAAAGAGGTCACCTATTAAGTGACTACCATCAACTTGATTTTTGGATCATGAAAATTACATTGTCCACCAAAAAGGGCGGGACATCGCCGCTCTCCACCGGTTTGTTTCTTTCAAATGCGTCGTGCCAAGCTATGTCCCGCAGACGAACTTAGCCAACCACATATTCTTAAAAGGCTCTAAAACATCTCTAGGACTACTAGAAATATTAGGTTTGTTCCAACCATACCTCAAACTAGTTCCAAACTAGTTTCAAACTGTACGACGCATGTGCATTAGCAAACAACGTTCAAATGTGGTCCGATGCGCATGCAAACCAGTTTGAAGTGTGGTTGGAACAAACCTATTATAAATAATAAATCAAAATAAGATCTTTACTAATGTAAATAAGCAAAACATAAAAAAACCGTCAAGTACTTGCAAGCTACTAAAAGGGTTTCTTCGGTAATAAAAATGCATAATTTCTACTTTTTTTCTTTTTATTTTTTTAATTATTATTGCTTCCGAGCTTACCGAAGGTAACGGAAGCATTGTGTTCACTTTTGAGAACGAAATACGTTTATGCCTCCGATTTTAAAAATTCCAAACAAAAATCCGTTTCAGACATCAGGGAACATTTTTGGTCTCGTGTCTGTCAGTCTGTCTGTCTGTCTGTCTGTTGGTCTGTGTGTCCGCGTATTATGAAACGTGCGACGATAACTTGAGTAAATGTCAACCGATGTTTCATCGGTTGACATTTACTAAAAAATGTCATTCATGACATTTTTTAAATGTCCAACCGATGTTGGTAGACTTGTTCATTTTACCAATGACCAGGACGTGTTTGTTGGACAACGTTATCCTTCCAAGCGTTCACGTCATTTAAAATTGGAATTTTAGGTCGGGACAAAAATCTTACTTCATCTATTCAATGAGACAAACATTTTTTTCAAATAAATTTTTTTAGTAAAACTAACAGCGACACCGCTATGAAGTGTTAAAGATCGCTAAAACTATTAATAGTTTTTACACAATAAACAATATAACATTAATTTTAATGTTAATATAACAATAAAGTACATGATAGGATGCGAGGAAGCTATGTGCCACACTAATTGGCAGTCTAATTTTTTTTTTTTTAACTAATATATATATATAAAAAGTTGCACTTTGGAGGAACAAGGTGTGGATATTATTATCCTTTAGCGTCTTAGGTATGCACTTATTTGGGGGTAAAATGGCCGCCATTTTGGAAACGCGATGTATATTTTTCAATACCTTTAAAATGATACCCCACCCATAAATTACAAAAATTTAAAAAATGTGATTATTTCGCAATTGCTCGCTGATCGAAGAAATTTTGAGTGGTGGAGTTCGCAACATTTTTCCTGCTTTTGTGCGAAAAAGTTGAACTTTTATATCAAATTTCAAATCTCTAGCTACATTATGTCGGATCTAAGATGCGACGGACGGACGAACAACCAAAAGCGTAAGGGTTTCTCGGATGACCTCGAAACCATGATAGATTGATACTATTTTACCCTAATCATACATGCGTAATAACACATATTTAATAATGAGTTATCTGATAGGATATATAACAATTGTATTGATACCTAGAATCATTCGTTAAGCAGGAATCATTCGTTAAGTTTAAGTTTTTTCAAAAGAAGTAGAAAATATTTTTTGATGTGTTATTCAAAAGGATTATTGATGGAACATTGCTTTCTAACTTTTATTTGTTTTCTCTGTTTTTATTGTTCTCTTATTTGTTCAGGACGACCAAAAATTTGGAATCACCCAGTTGTCTTAGATGTTGCCCCTTTCGTTATCTATTTTGTCTACTACTCTCACTTCTAGGAAGCTGTTTATTCAGCAGGAATGAATATCCTGTGCACATCCAATAAATGCCCCACTTATGACAATCTTTAAATTTTAATGTCGATCACAATTTTATCTCGAACTAGATTAATAGTGTCGATTTTTTCCCCCCACTTCCTCCGTCATGCTTTAATTATAAATCTGATGCTTTCTGGCGTTTGAAGATAACTGATTTTCTTTTAGTGACTTCAAGCGGAATACGCGCAACGTCTCATGGTTCTATACTTTTTCTTTTAAGATATATTGTTAAATTATTATGTGAATATTTTCTTATTTTTATTATCTCACGACGCACATTTATCGTTTTATAACGGGGTTTCATAACAATTTTATAAGCTTCTGCTCGATGTAACTTTATAGGACTATAACACTTTAGCTTTTACTAAATATAGAGTTGGCTAACTTGCTTCCAGTTACCTCGACGTCGATTTCCATTAACCGAAACGACGTGATCAAAGTAACCTTGGAGCATCGGTTTGAGAAGTACTATTAGCGTAAAACATTTACTTAGTATAACCTTAACGTAACCCTTTGGAGTGAACTCCTACTTAGTGAGGTTGCTCCGAGTTAAAGGTTATACCAAACCCAGTAATCCCTTCAAATCGTATCTTCCCTTGCAGGATGAAGTGTCCTTAACATCTTATCTTTAGAATATGACCTCTATCCTTATAAAATATCCTTCGATATTTCTCCACCCCCTTTTAAAAGATATATATTCCAACTCCCTTATCAAAACAACTTTTATACCATCAAACTCTTGACAGAAATTTTTTTTATCGTTATTTTATAAAAGTATGATAAACATTTCAAATTTTTTTCTAACTTACTTATGTTAAATATATACATATATTCTGCCATTTATGCAGGTTATCTACAAATATTATATAATAAAATATATGCTTGTCGTTTCATATTTTATTATTAGCGCTATCTGAAGGTAAATTTTATATCCATATGCCCCCAAGTCAAAGATTTACTTACTCCTTTATAGAAACGTTTTGAATCACCTTGAGATGGGTGTTGTTAAGTGTTTTGAACTAGACCTATTTTTTGAGACGTTTTGAGATAATATATACCAGAAGTAGAATTGGTGTGCAAATGAAATTTATATCGGTTTAAAGATGAATACAAACAACTTTTGACAAACATTTCTTGTCTAAGTAGAGCTAGATTAAATTAACCTCGCTTTGGTGGTTAATTACAAAACTATAAGATTACTTTTCGAGTTCTATACATTCTCAATAGACTGGAATGACTTTTTAACACAAATCTAAATATTTTCAGTACAACTAATGATAATTGTCATTAAATGTTTCTTTAATATTGACCTTTTCATTAGATTTAAACATTAGGATGTACGTTTTCCACTTAAGTTGTGCATTATTGACAAACCAAGATTTATCAATACCAAGAGCAACAAAGTAGTTTCCCATTTTATTATTATCCTTTTGCAATGATCCCACCCGTTGAAGAGCAACAAAGTAGTTTCCCATTATTATTATCATTTTGCAATGATTCCACCCGATGAAGAGCAACAAAGTAGTTTCCCATTATTATTATCATTTTGCAATGATTCTACCCGATGAAGAGCAACAAAGTAGTTTCCCATTATTATTATCATTTTGCAATGATTCCACCCGAAGAAGAGCAATAAAGTAGTTTCCCATTATTATAATCATTTTGCAATGATTCCACCCGATGAAGAGCAACAAAGTAGTTGCCCATTAGTTATTACCAAATAAAAGGTTTTGTATTTATTCTCTCGACAACAATATTTTAGCTTTCTTCTTTTTGAGATTAATTTTACAGCATTAAAAACCAAGGATATTTTATTAGACATCTCGCTCATTCTAATCTGCTTTTACATTGTTAGTTAAAATTGTATGTGCGTTACTATATTATGTGTTACTATATAAAAAAGAGTAGAGGCTCGATGAATTAAATGTTTTAAAGACAAATGGACTAAAGAGATGACTTTAATCAGCATAAATTTAAATACATATTAGGGTTTAACTTTAATTACTTATCAACATAAATTTAAATGTTTATTAGATTTAAAATTTAATTAATTTCAAATTTTACGTTATTCTAAAACCGAGAGTGGGGTTAATATTAAATTTTAGTGATTAATAATTGTTTGAGACCGTTTTAGAGGTATATAGCCTTTGTTAATTGACCGTATGTCAGAAGTTAGGCTAACAGTGTAATTTATTGCTGGAAATCCTTGCTTCTGTAGTTTCTAGCTTGAACATGATCAAGTTGCCTTTATGTTGGGGCAGTAGATTTAGTAAACTGCATGAATAATTCCGCTTCATGTGGTCACATAAACCCCCCTCTCCCCCCCCCCCCTCTCCCCACTTCTCCTTCACTCAATGAATAAACTTTGTTCTGTAGTAGTTAGCATTTAAACTTGCGCCTTATCTACATTTCTGAATTAAAGCAGGGATTAATGTGTAGCGGAGAGGCTATTGCAATGATAAATCGTCAAGTTTATTAAATGTTTTTGGAGGTTAGATTTTATAAAAGGCTATCTGCGTTTTGATTCACCTACACCTACAACAATCTAATTTGATATAATATACATGCAAAAGGAGGAATATTATGTTAAGGATATAGTAAAATCCATAGCTATTAAAGATCTATGTACTTTATAAACATCAGTTACAGCCGATTGGGGTTTATTGTAATGTGGTTGAGTTAATAGATAATAATATTGAATATATTAGTGTTGAAGTTATTGTTTATCTATTATTTCCTTTCACACACACACGCATATATATATATATATATATATATATATATATATATATATATATATATATATAAGTATATATATTTGTGTGTGTGTGTGTGTGTGTTAGTTCTATTTCACTGAAAATTTATAATAATCCGTTGCCCTATTCCATGTTATGATATATGTTACCTACGAAACGGCACTTCTCATGTCATTAACGGTGACTGAGGTCTGTGCAGCAATTCCCCTCAGCGCAATAATCTGGTTTGCAAGACGAGGGGGGTTCACTATTTATGTAGAATAGCAGAGCATCGCTATTGCCTAGCTTTTAAGACTGGAATTTTCCCAAAATTAAAATTATAAACCTCCATGATGAATATAGAGAGGACTAATATCGCATAGTTTAGTTTCTCTCCTGATCCATGTCCATCGTGTGAATACATATACTACATTCACACATCGTTATGAAAGCGTTTTGGATCCGTTTCGTTTTTAAAAGATACAAGTTCAAAAATAAATACATATTTCCGAAATATTTTTTTCGATATCTCATAGCGGTGACGTCACGAGCAAAACCTTAAAAAGGACATATTAATATTACCTAATATGTCAGCGTATTTTGAACTTTCTTATTTACAAGTTATTAAAACGTTTTTACAGGTTCTTTGTAATATATTTTTTTTTTATTTATATATATATATATATATATATATATATATATATATATATATATATATATATATAGTATTTAAAATAGAAAGTGTTAAATAACCTGATATCTTGATCTCTCCCTCGACATGTTCATACGAGCGTTATGAATATGGCACCCCGTTCCGATCATCTATTTTTGTAGAGCAGCTTTGAACCGATACAATCCGTCGTTCTCCATTCATACCTACAGCGTTTTCAACTAGCGGATCGTCTTCAAAATTGTTTCCAAAACGATGTGTGAACGTAGTAATATACTTACTCCAAAGCGCTTTGTCACTTATTGGCTCATTTTGCTTTGTCAGTTTGCATATTAACATCTTGATATAGGCTGCTCGAAAGAATCTGGTTCTTTTGAAATATATTCGCTCTAATTAATCTATATTGGTTAAGACCAAAAGCTCAATTTCCCTATGCAATTTTCAATTCACCATTATATTAGTAAACGACGTCTACTACATGTTTATGCTTCTTTTTAATGGCTTCGAAAGTAAAATAATAAAGACTAGATCAATCGTAGCATGAACAAAAACTATAGTAATAAAAAGGAGCCGAAAAAAGAAGGGTGAAAGAATATTGAAAACATTTCTCAGAATAACACAATCCAAGGGACCTTTAGAGTGAGGAATTGGTCCCTTGAAAAGGGCAATATCTAAAAGGGTTCACAGATATCGAGGTTGTTTTTCGTTAAATTCGTACAAGATAGATCGACCTTGTAGAAGATTACTTGAAGCCATGTTGCAAATTCTTTTCAGTATTATAAATTAGAAAGAAAAGTTCAATGTCAATAAATTTCAAGTTTAGAATCACCGAAAAGAAAACTAGAGTTTTACTATAAATTTATACATTTCCGGTCTAAATTTATAATGTTCTCTGAGTTTTGACTATTTATTGATATTGTTTATCGATTGGTAAGAAATTTAATTTGGTAGTAAACAAACTAACGCCTTTTCATTTAAATGTAAAAACATTTACACTCGTCAACATTACATAAGTTTTTTCAACTTTAACAATTTACATGTATTATACATTCAAGTATTTCAAAAATTCTTGATATTATAATCAATTTTGTATAATAATTTATATTTTGACACTGATGACACTCAAGCTTCCTCAGTGAAAGATCTGATTAATAAAATCTTCAGACTTTTAATGTTGGCAATAGAATATGAAACTAAGTTCTAGCCCAGCGTTTCCCAAACTTTTTTGACCTCGGCCCGGTATGAGATTTTAAAATTATTCGCGACCCACCTTGAAAAAAAGTATTTATTTTCAATTTTTTTTTTTTTTTTTTTTTTTTTTTTTTTTGTAAAAATCAAGTTATTTGTTTGTTTATTCATACTCAAAAGTTGTAAAATAATTATATAAGAAATATATATGTAATAAAAAAATTAACAATTATATTCATTTAAAACTTTAGTAAATGAAGTAAGCTTTACTTTCCACATATTTTGTCCTTAGTGCGAAGGGTGATGTTGTTTGTCATTACATAACAATTTCAAATTAGGAGGTAATAATGTTAATTTTATTCTCAAATTAGGTTTATCATCCAATATGTTTCGATACTTATTTTTGAAGTACACCAAGGTTGAGAACATCTTCACACGTATAAGTAGTAACAAAATGCATTAAAAATTGTATCGCTGTTTCGCATATGCTTGGATACGCCTTTTGACAGTGCAACCAAAAATTAATTAGTGGTACAGTTTCAAACACTTTTTTTCAGATCGGTTGCGCATGAAATTTCATTTACATTATCAACTTCTTGTTCACTAAGATTTAACATTTCTTCATTTTCAATTTCGACAGAAAATGGATCTTTAATCTACATCATTATTTGAAGGAATATCTGGAAAGCAGTCTTTAAAACTATTTATTAGCTACGAAATATGACCTTGAATTGAAACTGATAGTGTTTCTAGATGTAAATCTCCTTCATCGTAGTTTGCATGAGTTTCAATAAATCTATATGTAATGTTGCAAAAGATTTAAAATTTCTTCATTACATTAATGAAGAAACTCGATTTTTTTCTGAGATAGTGTTCAAAAAAATATTTATTGATAATAATTTAATTTTAATTTTTATAATATAACACCGAATTTTTAACAGAAACATTTTTTTTTTTCGTGTTTTTACAATTTGTTATCGCCACCTGGCAACATTTTTCTACGGCCCGGTACCGGGTCGCGACCCACACTTTGAGAAACGCTGTTCTAGCCCATTCTAGTTTTATATTTAATTAGAACAACGTGGGTTTATCTATGTTATTACGCCCACGTAGTTAAATTAAATTCGCCCTCACAAACGATTGATATTTGAATATGATAATTCGAACCTACGACACTCGCATTAACCACCTGATACGTTTATGCAACTTTAAGAGCCTCATATCTCATAGACAAGCGTCATACTATCCATCGGTTTCAACACGTCTAAAGCGTGCTTTGCCTCCTTGCCTAATGTGTAACGATATATATGTAAATTATATTGTTACATGGTACCTGCATCACTGACCCTCTTGATGCTTGTGACACAAGTGGAGATAGTATTCCACATTCACAACATTAATTTGATGAAGACTCGTGTTTGTTCGGGCAATTTCGGCAATATTGTTAACTTGTTTCTGATTTTGATTTATTTTTAAACAGGAAATAATTCCACTTCACATTCAATTGGATACCACAAGCGCAGTTACAATCTAATTGTTCTTTGTTTAATATTTTTAGTTCCCAACTTCTGATTTATTGGCCGGAAACACAAATGTAATTATAGCATTTGCCCAATAATTTCAAACTGATTACATCCCTTAATTAGTTAGTCCTCATAAATATAAAAGCAGTTGTAATCGAGTCAATTAAGCAAATATTAACTGTTCAATCTAATTAAAATATTCAGTTGTGTTCATACGTCGAATATTAATTTTCAATCAGTTGCACGACTGTTTACTTTCAAAGAACGAATCATGTTTTTTGTGATAACTGTTGGGGCAAATTTGATCTGTCCTTATTACAGATTTGTTTTATTTACATATTTGTTATTAAATAGCATTTTATTATCAACTAGACTTCATCCCGCGCTCCGCGCGTGGCTCATGCTAGGTATTAGTGGAGTTGTTTCCTCTTATTATGTAGGCCCAGCAATTAAATGAAATCCCTAAATAGTTTTAAGCCTTCTAGAAATAATATTAGGTCTATATTATACATAATTCATTCCGTTACTAAGAATATAATGCTCTCCAAATCGTAGTTTTGAGTCTATCTATATATTTAAAAATAGTCAATAGAAACTAAGTAATAAATAACAATGCTAAAAAAAGGTATAATAAATAAGAGAATAAATGTAGTCAAAACCAATTAGACTGGGAAGTCTTGAACAATCATCAACCATGATGGTGCATTAATTTAATTGCCAGTCTTTTCTCAATATGGCAGTCGCACCAGTAAATATAGGGTGTTACATAAACATGGACGAATTTGAAATGCGCGTCATTGTTTTCTGTTAAGTTGGTAGCATTGAAACTTATCATTTTTATCATCAGTTATCATTCAGAATTGTGTATCAGAGAGAATTCTTTAGTTTAGCTGTGTTGCGTAACCATGGCGCGCCTAACTGTCGACCAACGTTTTTGGTAGTAAAAATGTATTACGCAAACGGAGATAGTCCCACACTAACGGTGCGTAAACTCTGGGTACTTATGGGCCACAATGAAGCACCAAGATTAACCACCTCCAACCCGAGTTCCTGCGCTCGTCGGCGGGACTGATGAGAGCGTTGTCGAAAACAGCGTCTAGGTTGAAAAGGGATCGACTGGTCCGTGGGCGTCCTTCACATCATTCACTGAACCAGCGGTCTCAAACTTCTTCATTATTTTGCTTACGGCACTCTCAGTTGGTGCTTCATTGTGGCCCATAAGTGCCCGGAGTTAGCGCATCGTTAGTGTAGGACAATCTCCGTTCGTAATACGGTTTGACTACCAAACAACGTTTTTCGACAGTTAGGCGTGCAATGGTTACGCAACACAGCTAAACTAAAGAATTCTCTCTGATACACAATTCTGAATGATAACTGATGATAAAAATGATAAGTTTCAATGCTACCAACTTAACAGAAAAAAATGGTGCGCATTTCAAATTCATCCATGTTTATGTAACACCCTATATTTAATAACTTTAGTTCTAGGAACAATTCATAAAATAATACATACTCGATTTAAAGAGCATTCGTGTGAAGTTTAATTAACACCAATCAGAAATTAAATCGGTCAACAATTGCGGACGCCATAAGAGCTCGAATGCAAAAAATTAAAAAAAAATCAAATTTAGCTCTATTTAAGGTAAACCCGATGGAGGTAAGGCAAAAGGTTGTAGATCTTTTAAAATCAGTTAGCGCTGGTGCAATCTGCTTTTCGATGCGACTTACCGTTTAGCTACAATAAGCCTCTAAAGAAACTTTTATGTTACGTCCGCCATGTTTAATTTTTTAGAAGGGGTAAGCATTTTTTAAAAAACTTTTCTGATTATTCCAGTCGGTTTGGGCCAATTTCCGACAAAATGAATAAACCTCGAGTCTCTAGGTGGTCTAGAAGTACCCTTTTATTTTGAGTAGCCATTGAGAGGGTTTTTATGGTGGGTCAACCTAAATGTTTTAAGGTTTTTATACATTTATCTTTATAAAATTGTTATAATATAATAACTTTGGTCCTACTCAATATTATTAGATGGATCCAAACCTACAAATTGCGTAACATGTTTGCGTTGACCTTTGAAAAAAAAAATTCGTTTACCCAGTTTTGCGCCTATAAAGTCGGACTGGTGGCGACAGACACATACATACACACACCACGCAAAAAAGTTAAGGACAGATTATGTTTGGAATGTAAAAAATGAAAAAGTATCCAAAACATTTTCAATTCTGACCAATGTGCAGACAAAACTTTAATTTTATATATATATATATATATATATATATATATATATATATATATATATATATATATATATATATATATATATATATATATATATGGATTATTTTGTATTAATATTTGTAATAGATCTTCTTAGGTTGCAGCTAAATTTGAATTAGCTAAAAATGTTAATACTAAAATAAAATAATATTTGTTTATAGGTTTTGTGTGCCTTTAACGAATTATTAAATAAACCTAAATATTAAACACTGAAAAAAGTATGTTACTTACTTGGATTAGAAACCAATTTTAAAACATTAAAAGAGCCCATTTTGGCATATCTAAATAACATTATTAATTCTAATTCTCTCTCCTTTCTAAAAATTAATTTTCCCTCTCACATTATCATAATTTGTGAGTAAATTAAAACGGGAGTCCCCTCCCGTTTAATTAATTATTATTAATCTGCTCGCTCAAACGGACATTTTTTCCTAAATTAACATTCGATGGCGAATTACAAATGTGTTAATGGTTTAGGGATTTAATCGATATCCTGAACTTTTTATTTATGTTGTATGAAGTCGAATCGTTAATATTTTTACTTTGAAGTGGTTAAAGGAACAAAAAAAAAAAAAAAAAAAAAAAAAAAATGACGGAAATTATTTGGAAATTTAATTACTAAAAATAAATAGGTATGAGAGATGCTGTAGCCTTTTAATCAAGTTATCCATTATATTCATCCTAGGGTTTAGAATCCTAATAATCATATAAAAAACAGGAACAACAAACAACATCGAACTTTTTTGGATATAATAGTGCGGGGTATAAATAAAAATAAATAAACTACAAATTAGTGTGGCACATAGCTTAAAAGCTTAAAACTTAAAACTCTAGTTTTCTTTTCTCTTATTCTCTACTTGAAATTTATTAACATTGAACTTTTAAGTCATTATTACTTACTTTAATAAGTCAATATTGTCTAATTTATTTTTGTTTCCCCCGTTTTTTAAAAATGTCAAAATTATTTGATTTTTTAACATGAATTAAAGTATCAATTAAGCGAATGTTAAAAAGCGCAGACGATTGAAATTAATCTGGTGCTATCGGCGGCTCACTTTGGATAAACCATCCAAATTTCATATAAATCAGATTAGTACTTTTGAAGATATTGATGTAAATAAATGTATGTTTGTGCGCATGTTGAAGGGAAACAAAACGGCGCAGAAGGTTGAAACGACCAACAATGGACTAATTATAACCTACCATACGAATTCCAAGTATAGTTTTTAAGATATGTTAGTTCGCAAAAATTGAGTGACAGACAGACCGCCAGATAAAGCTTCCGTTACCTTCGGTAAGCTCGGAAGCAAAATAGTCTGCCAATTATTGTAGCACATGGCCTCTCCGCATTCTATCGCGTATAATTTAATAGTGTTTTGCTCTTTTACGGCTTTTTTTTCTTATGCCGGGGGCTTTTACACCCGAAGACGCAGACCACTTAGGTAAGTCCATTGAACAAACCCGGTTTAGGGACCGAAATCCTTACACTCGTGTGACGATGCGGTCGTTAACCATGACTTCCCTCTTGGTTGTATTACAACCAAGAGTGTCATCATCATGGTTTCCAGGCCGAAACCTGGTGGTGTCACTCTTTCGAGAAGCTTCCCATTTGTTTAAACAATGCTGGGTGCGCATTGTGGGGCACAATCCGGGAATAGAATCCACAGCTGTGGTCAGAAGCGGTCACCCTTCCATCTTCTGACCCTGCTCGAGGCTGCTTAACTTGCCTTATCGCAAGGCAAGCGCTCTAGCCTCCGAGTCACCCAGGTCTCTTACGCTTATTACTAATAAGCTCTTACGGCTTATTAGGCATTTGTTGATCTGAGGTGGAAACTGCATGACATATTAGCTCATACGAGGCAGTTGGGCAAAATGCAGTGGCAAGAATGGTGAAGGACACATAGATCAGCAGACACAAAACAAAATATACCATGATGTTTAGAATAGACTTCTATCTATGAATATTTGCCATCGGAGATATAACAAAAACATTTTTTTTCCCCAAAAAATATCGCAATGCCCACAATGAGCTCGGATGCAAAATCACATATAAATAGGATTAACAAAACAATTACATCTTATCACTAAAACCTTAAATTAATTTATATGTATTAACATTTGTTTTTACAAGTCACTTCCAAGCTATCCAATCTAATTATATAAATGTTACATTTATTACAATAATTGCACCGCATACGAAAATAAAGACCTCTTCTCTTTTGCATATTAATGAAATTTAAGATCGTTTACTAGCTTTTATCCGAAAAAAAAAAATTGGACATACTAGAACCATGATAGTTATTATCATAACCACTGGGTTTGCATTTTAAGTAAGAGGGTCATGTGCAAATAGAAGTCGAAAAGGAGTATGACAAAAATAGAGAGTATATATATATATATATATATATATATATATATATATATATATATATATATATATATATATATATATAAATTTGTTTAAAGTATCCTTGTGGCTGTGGATTGAGTCCAGTTGCCCAGGCCTAGTCCATGCTATTTTTCTTGTAGATTTTTTTGCCCCTTGCAAGTCGTTCTTGCCATGAATTCTAAAAGGGATTGTATTTGTAAAGCTCTCACGTGCTTGTCGCTACTCCCCTTTCCCCTCTACTCCGCTTTTCTCTTATAACCCCTTATTTAGAAAAACCTTGTACTAACATTTTGTCTTCAATTTTTTTTTTTTTTTTTCTCCTTTTTTTGGTTAGAGAGAGCATCCAGAAGAAGGAAAAAATATATGCCATCTAAGTCCGTTTTTCCACATTCAACGGTAAATGAGACAAGATTAAGTTGAAATGACAATTTTAACGGTAAAAGAAAAATCACGTTTGTACCTTTTGTGAATAATGTAAGAGGATTTGGTTTAATATGGTTAGTTGAAGATTTAAAGATATCATATCTACAATAACTCCTTGTTCATTTTATATAATGGTAGGAAAAGAATCCAGAACCAATTCTGCTTTCAATATACAGTAATACCTATATTTAATAACAATTTTTTTTTCTTCCGAGCTTATATCTAAGATATCCGAAGTTACGTGATCAACAAAATGTTTTATGTCTCCGATTTCAAAAATTCCAAGCCATAAATCCGTATAAGATTTATTTATAAATTAAATACAGTGTGCGTAGGTGGTTGATATTAAACTGTGGATATCTGCGAACTACATTTGACACACCATTTAAATTTCTTAATAATCAGATAAGTTACTTTTAAAAGATATAGGTGTAAATAAATTTATGTTTGTGCGTATGTGAAAAAGACATAAATGGGCGCAGAGAGCTAAAACTTATATGGAACAAACCAACAATGACCATGACGATGATGACCAATGATGATGATGATGTTAATTATGACCTACCATACCATTACCGACCTTTTGTGCTCATTAAATGTTGCTCAATTGATACTTTTGATCATGTAAATAATATCATACTTAAAATAAAAATAACAACTCGTTTTTATATAATATGCACTAAAAAGTTGAAAATCACTTTTTTAACAGTCACTGTCACAGTATTTCAAGCGATCATAGAATATTCGTACGTCACTAAAGATAAAAGCGTGGGCGCTATTAACAAAAGACATAAACTGTTGATAAATCGCATTGATATATAGACTCTATAAGCAAGGAAGGGTGTCTCGAAGGTGCTCGAGTTTGCCCCAATGTGAGAGGTGGAACTGGCTTTCATCGAGCTTGCTCTACCCTACAGTGACAGATTTTGCTATTAAAAATGAAATTATTTAAAAGAAAATAGCTTCACTTACCTGTCACTGTTCGTATTTGTTTATAATTTTTTTTAATTTTACCACTAAAATTTATTGATTTGTTGCCTAACACTAATAATTTGGTAAAACTAATGACTTACTTACCTACTAGCCTACGCCCACTCTTGGCTGTTGAGCCTTTTGTGACTGTACTACTAATGACATGGAAAAACTAATGACAAATACATAATCCATGAAAGTTTCAGCTTTCTAGGTACATCGGAAATTGGTTCAATTTTGATTACATGATTTGCCTCGGACATTCATATAAAAACATGTAAAAATCAATTCAGTTTTGACTGATTTTAAATAAAAGGATGGAACAAAATAAAATAAATTAGGCAATAATAGGTCGAGAGGAAGCTATGTGCCACTCTAATTGGCAGACTATTATTTAAAATGGATATGTTTTTGGGCTCCGAGTTAAAAGACATTTACGTCACGCACAAAATTAATGAAAAAATAACATTAACAAATAAGACATGAAAATTATGACGGTCTTTTTTTGAGTACTATGAAGTTAGGGTATAATAGGGGGTTGCTCGGTTTGCCAATAGAAGCTCTAAAGTATTTAAATATAGTAACAGGAAGTTAGAAGGTACCAGGAGGTAGCTCAATATTTACTTTTATTTAGTACATACTAAATTTCACTAATAGGAGCGCACCATGGCAACCGTCGTCAGAAGGGGAGTATGAACTGGATGTAATACTCAAAAACATATCCATTATTCCATGTTACTCTATGAAGTGGAGAAAATTTCTACATTATCTTACCTCTGATTTAATTTATATAAAATGTTGTATAAATGGCAGGTTTTAAACATTGTATAATTTAAAGAAACATCCATAAAAAATCGGGTACGGGGTACCTAGGAACTTTTCCTCACTTCAGAGGCCACTAAAGTGGCCTCTCCTGCTGCTTCGCAGCAGGAGGAAGCAGCATTGGACGTGGTCAGTACTTGGATGGGTGACCGTTCTGAACAAACTGATTTATTATCATTCTTCAAAAAACCTTATTTTTTTTACCTACATTTTATTTAATTGTTTGAAGTTTGGCGGTATTTTGACAGATGTAAACAAACTTTGTCTTCATCAAAATTATCGCACTAATAAATAATTATATTCGCTTATAACTTTTAAAATAATTAATGGAATTTCATCGGGTTGTTTATATTTGTTCCTTAATTGTTTCCGGTTCCAACGATATGCTATACGTCAAAAACCTATTTATACTTTCGGTATTATTAACCGTCAAAGTTTAAAAAATCAAAAATTGATAACTTCAAAATGGCGGCCAATATAAAAATGAAATTTTGTGGGCTTGTTAGTCATACAGAGACTTACATTCGTGCCAAATTTTAACTCGATCAGGACTATTTTTGATTTATTACGATTTTTTTAAATTTTTGCTGACTCAGCAAAGTGGGTTCAAGATGGCGGAAAAAGTTAATTTTCCGGGACACCACTACAGGTAAGGACAAATTTTTCTGCCAAGTTTCAATTCTCTAGGTTAAATACCTTGGGCGCTACGATGATAACACACATACATACGTCATGCTGAAAACCACGCGGGAGGTCTTAAAAACACCTAAAACGGATAATTCCGTTGAAATCTCGAGAAAAAAAAAAATTGGTGAAAACCATACTTTTCCTACTATTAGTAGTCAGGAAAAGTAAAAAGTTAACTGTAGAAATAATAATATGTTTCATTTTTGGTAGACAATAGTGCATTATTGGTCACAAGTTCTAAGACTGAATTAAATGACTAATCTATTGTATTCAATTTATTACATAATTTGTACAGCTTACATTGTAATGCAATGAATTAATTTCATTATTTTTAGGCTTATTATTATCATATTATAGAAAGCAAAAAGTGTGAAACATGACTCCTTGTAAAAACGGATTTTATCGAGTTAAAAGATTTTTGAATTCAATATATATATATATATATATATATATATATATATATATATATATATATATATATATATATATATATATATATATATATATAAGGGTATTTTAATTAACTAATATTTACTGCTTATAACAATACATCTTTTTATTCCCCGTAAGATTAAATTTCGTTAATTAAAAAAAATCAAAATATTTAGATTAAAACGAGAGTTAAAAATTTTCCAGAATAAAATGACAAAAAATATTGAACAACAAGTGTCAGATTTATTAATTATTATTTAATATAATAAAAACACAAAGCAGCTTTACACTTTGCTTTAAATTTATAACCTTTTCTCCGCCTTTTATTAATTCTCACATTTTTCAAAGAAGCAATTATCAACATTTTTTTTAAATATATATTTATAAAATATAATAATTGCTACTAACCACGTAAGCTTTAGACAGTTACACTCGCTTTTATTAAACAGCATAATCTTATTGCAATACTGTTAACATCACTAACTACGTATAACAAAGTAAATTAACAATGAACCACTATTAAAACAATGTAATTATGTTGGTTTACATAAGGTTCATCAGAATAGCCCGATTAATTACCGTATCTCGCCAGAGGATAATTTCTATCCTAAAATGAATCTTATTTATTAAAAAAGAATATAATAATTTAATTTTAGGTTCTTTTATATTCTGTTGCTCATAGCATTTTGCTATACACATATACTAACACATAATTACACACACACGCATATACATATGTATATATATATATATATATATATATATATATATATATATATATATATATATATATATATATATATATATATTCCCTATCATATGGTTTTTTAAAAAGCTTAAGGAGATTTTCCAAGTGAAAAATGATTTTTATTTCATTCTAGTTTTTTCATCGCAAAATAGGATGAAAATTCATTTGTTTTAAAATATTTTTCAGTGATTTATTATTCATAATAATATATTTCTGTTGGTATTGTTTCATTAGGAAACAAAAAGAATGATATATTATGAATTCTATAGCTTATGATAAATGACTTGAGTAACTAAAAGGAAGAAAAATAAAATAAAATATAAAATTATGTATTATATATATATAAAAAAAAAAAAAAAAAAATGAAAAAAATATAAATTTTTATCTAAATGCTAGACAATTGTTTATTTTTTATATTTTTCATTTCTTATTTTAATGTTAGAACGAATAAAATGAAATTATTCTGTTCAGGCTCTCTTAGAGAAAACTTTAGATTCATTAAATCATCATCTTTAAAATTTTGAATTTTTTTTTCCATCTAATTCTTAAGTACATTTTTATTTTTATTAAATTTATCTTTACTTAGTGTTTGTCATAATATCATATTCTAAGTGGACTCATTTTTTTCTTTCTAGTAATCATCCTGCTTAGAAGAACTTGAATGCGCTCAAGAAAATATGTTGGATTGTTAATGAACCTAACGCTAAAAAATGTTTTCGTCAGGATGGTTCGAGAAATACTTTCACAAGAAAAAAGAAAGTAATGTAATTGAAACATTGTTTAAAAATTATTTGGGATATAATGAAAGAAAATTATTCATTGTCTGTAAAGTTGCAATTATACATATTATAAAGGGCGACCATGAGGAGAATTGTAAATTTTTATGGGATGGTAGTCTTATGGGTACACGACTACCGTCCCATTAAAATTTACAATTCTCCTCACGGTCACCCCTTATATTCATGTAATTTTCGTTACGTAGCACAAATCATTTAAGAAAGGAGTCGTCCGTCTTTCCTGATGCCGGGTGGTAAGGGTGCTTTCATATATGCTGTCATATACCTTCTAAGGGATCGCCTTTTTAGTTATAGACTCAAACCATTTTACAGTGGTCACTGTCAAATCAGGAGGAGCATCAAAGGCCAGCATTGAAAACTGCATTAGGGAAGACGGGCGTCACCTTTCTTAAATGATTTTTTTTCGTAACGTAAATGTCATGTTCCCAGAAACATGTTACGTTATTACATTTTTTAAACTTAATTTTACTTTTAAAAAAATGAATATGCAGTGTTCAGCTTACTAATGTTAAACTGGTAATTGCTACTGAATTCGAAGTAAAGATTATTCTGAAATGGTGATCCCTTAGATGGGGATTGCAGCATCCTACCACGGCTCTCTTTTCCACGAATAACCACCTCATTAAAAATTACAATGCAGTGTTCAACTTATCACTATTATATTGCTTGCTAATTACTACTGAATACGAAGTAAAGATTAGACTGAAATGGTGATCCCGTAGAAGACGATTGCAACATCCCCTACCCATCCACGACTCTCTTCCACAAATACTACCCCATTAGAAATGACAATGCTCCTTGTCGTCACACTGTACTTTGAAATGTACGATCTTAACTGGATATAAAAATAAACATTACCTTATAAAATGGGCAAGACTAGTTGTAAATTACTTCGAACTGATCAACATCTGGTCGAGATCATAAGATCGTCAGTATTCGTACGATAAGCAGTGTAAGAGGTATAATCCCAGTACGATCTAATCTCAGTTTGAGATTATGTTGATATTAGCGGTGTAATATAAGTTCCCATTTTATATATGTTGGATCATTCTTGTATCGTCTAAAGTCTAAAAGAACAAGGTACACCTAGCCAGTGCCGGATCTAAGGGGGGGCTGCGGGGGGCAAGCGCCACAGGCGGCACGCCCGGGGGGCGGCGAAACGAGGTGGAAAAATAAAATGATAAATAAAGGAAAAATAATAAAAAGTTCATGAAAAAAAAAGAAAAAAAAAAGGTGAAATGTAATTTTTAATTATTATATGTAATATAATTACAGTTATCTTGTCCAATCTGATATAGCCCACCCTTAACTTCGTTTACCCTTTTTTTCTTTAAAGTTGATGTGAAAGAAACTTAAGCATATTGAAGTTTATCAAAAACTATTTAAGAAGTTCGATGTGTCAAGAAAGAATCAAACTGTTAACGCAAATAATAATACTATTAATACAAAATATAATACTTTTTGGAGTCCATTTACGAGTTAAATTTTGTGTAGGTACCAATTTTTTTTTAACCCATCCAAATTCTAAACCAAAATTTTTCTATATTATCATAATCCAATAATACGCAGATTTCTTTGAAAATTCGTTCATTAAGTCATGGTGCTGACTGGTCTTTTTTATACGAATTATCTCGCTTCCTATGGCTCGGAGAAAATAAGGGTAACTTCGGAGCGCATTATTATCCAAACGGTGAAATTTTAGATCTTAATTTTTGATCTGATCCTCAATTGGTCTCTGAGTCAGAAGAAGCGAGATATTCACAAAATCACGTAAAAAGTCGTGCAAAAACAATCACAATGCAAGTTATAGTAGAACTAGGTTTTTGCTAAACCGTTCTTTGTACGTAAAAAATGAATGAGACCTTTTTTGTGGGAAATTTAATAGTTTTGCTTTTTGATAATAATTTTAATTTGTCTCCGAGCCATAGGAAGCGAGATATTCGTAAAAATACGTTGCATTGATATGGCACATCCCTTCCTCGCATCCAATTACGTACTTTATGGATTTTATGCATTTAAAGCCATTATTGTCTATTTTGTTTCATTGTCTCCCCGTTTTTTTAATCTGTCAAAATTGTTTGAATTTTTTACCCAAATTAAAGTATCAATTTAGCATTTAGCAAAAATTAAAGAACGCAAACGATTCATATTAACCTGGGGCTATCTGCGGGTTACTTTCGATAAACTATAAAAGTTTCATACAAATCGGAAGAGTACTTTTGAAGCTGTAGGTTTAAATAAATGTATGTTTGTGTGCATGTGGAAGAGAAACAAGAATGCGCAAAAAGTTGAAACTTATATGGGACCAACAATAGGCTAATCATGACCTACCATCCAAACTTCATTAAAATCTGACGAGTAGTTTTTAAGATATGTTGGCTCGCAAAAAAAAGTGACAGACAGACACGGACCCAAAAGTGTTCCCTGAGGTCTGAATCTGTCTTGGAATTTTTGAAATCGGAGACCTAAAAATTTGTCGTTCTTCAGAACGATCACATAGCTTCATACCTTCGGTGAGGTTGGAAGCAAAAAATATCAATAAATAAACAGCAATTTATTGCCAATATTAACAAATTAAAATGTTACATGATATGTAATACAATAATAAAACGTTAACATTTTACAACATTAACTAATTTAAATAAGTTATTACATCTATTTGAAGACCAACAAACCTATATTATTATTGGAATAAATATGGTTGCCTTAGCTATGGAGCAATAGTCAAGTTGATATTAAAATTGCTAACTGGGATTCCCACTTACATTTTTATGTGGGATGCAAATATAAACTATTTTTTTGTTTGTTTATTTGCATACTTTAATGGATGTTTGTTTATATGCTTAGTTGAGTGTGTATCTACTTGATTCAGTTGCTATATAGGAAGTTGTGAAGGTATTTCATAATGAAACTGGAAGAATTAATAGCATAGTATAGTGTTACAGGTAAAAAATAATTTTTTTAAAGTCTAAAACCCGATTTAGATAGTAAATGTTTCAAAAATTCTGCAGAAACAATTTTAAACAAACTTAAAGTTGCTGTTTTAGCTGAAAAAGCTCTAAAAAAAAAGGTTTTCCAAAGCGCCTAAAATTCGCCATTTCGAGCCTAATTTTCTAAAAATTTCCGAGGGAGGCCCCCCGAACCCCCCTTTGGGCAGGAGGGTAACCCCTCCTAATGAATCTGGAAGAATTAATAGCATAGTATAGTGTTACAGGTTAAATAAAATAGAAAGTATCATTATTAATTGGTATTTTAAACGCAATATAGAATAGTTACTGTAGTTTTAGCTGAAAAAGCTCTAAAAAAGGTTCTCCAAAACGCTTAAAATTCGCCATTTTTGCACCTAATTTTATAAAAATTTTCGGGGGAGGCCCCCCGGACCCCCCTTTGGATTTGAGTCTAGACCCCCAAGTTCCCCCCCCCTCCCCAAATTCTACTGCTAGATCTGCCCCTGTGTGGCAAGGGCGGCAAAATCTGCTTTTGCCCCCCTGAGAAAAAACCTAGATCCGGCACTGCACCTAGCCTTAATCTATGGTTTCACATGGTAACTTCCTCTATTTAGTAATTTGTGATATCTTGTATTTATCATTTATGTTTATCAATTTGGAAGGTAAAAGTAAAGCTAAGTTTGCAACTGCACAATTTTTTTATAGTTAGGAAGTATTTACAGAACGTGTGCTAATTTAGTTTGTTTTTCTTCTGTTTCAGGTAACTACTTTATAAAGAATAATCCCTTTTGGCATATAAGTTCAGGAAGTGACAAGGTAAAATTTGTAAATTACTTTTATATTTTATTTAATTTAGGTTATAATTCAAAACGATTTCATTTTTTGTGACAAGAGTAGCTAGTTAACCGTTTATTTGATTCTATAAGTTCAACCGTGTCAAAAGTATAAATAAATTTGTCCTTTCTCGAAGTTAACCTTTGAAATATCGATACATCTAACTTCTATCAAATAATTTGATTAAATTATTCGCAAATTATAATACATCGTTAGCAGTTTTTGCTAAGTAATTAATGGCGGAGAAATAGTGTGGTTTATTTGTAAGATCTTTTGCTTGTCTGAAGATCGTCTAAAATAAGAAGTCTAGGTTTATAATCCTTTTTTAAATATTTCTCATGATGTAACTTTAATACACATATTTGTTTCGTGAATTTGTTTGTCTCTAAATGATCTAAAAGATTTTTTTTTTAAATGTGGGGAAAGATCTTTTTTCGTAAAGGTACTTACTGCAATAATAATTATCTCTTAATTGTTAATGACTATAATAATTCTTAGTTAATGCTAAAGAATTCCGTAATAAGATTATTTATTGATATTGAACTATACAATTATAACTTATATAATGGCAAGATACCTTATTATGATGCAACTCCTCCTTCCTAAATAGTTCACTAGTCTCTCACCAACTCTTCTTACCTGAACTACATCAAAAAGTATAAACTTTCCTGTTCTGGTCCAGATCTCTTGTGAAATTTAAGTATTTCAGCAATTCCATTAGGATTTTTTTGAAAATAATGTTTGTAAGGGACTTAAAATAAGTTTTTTCAAATATTTTACTTTTTGGTGTGTTTGTTTCACTAATATCACATAATTTGGTGTTTTTACTTTCTTATATAAAGAGAAATATTGTGATAGCATGAAAATTAAATCTATAGGTTTTGATGGATTTTCACTTTTTAATGTTCCCTAAGTCCAAGAAAGTTGTTTAAGAAAACATGTCTATCTGTCGTCTGTGCAGACGCGTGGAGCCTAAACTACTGAACTGATTTGACAAAATGTGGCATACATGTTCAGAAAAATCATACCTAGAAGAATTTTAGAGAAATGAATTTTAGCTCCAAATTTAGTGGTGCCACCTCCCAAAATTTTGAAGACCATGAAAAAAAACCGACAACGGTTCCGACGATTTTGCTTAAACAATTCTTAAATGAAGTCTATTGAAATACGAATCTAACGATATAAGACATTTTCCCGGGAGAAATCTAATTTCCGAGATATTGGTGAAAATAAATTTGAGTTTATTGAAAATCGAAAACAAAAAGTAAAGAACCACGTGTTGAATAGTTTATGATTGAAGCAAGCTTAATGAAATACATATTTAATATTAGGCAAATTAATAGTTAATCATGATGTGTTTATAGTAAGTTTAAAAGGATGATTGGAGTAGACGATTGTGCCGGGTGGGACTCTCACTTCACTTCGTAGGTTCATTAGGAGGGTTCCTAAAGGTGGGTACACGGTTACAGCTAGCAGATCGACAGCGTATCCGTCTGTGTAGATGGCAATGTATTCATGTTTTCTGGGATCTAGGACCAAAATTACTTGAGAAAGTTTGTCTCAGTTGACTCGGACTTTTGTCTTTGTACATAAAATTTGAGTTCAAAACAATTTTTTAATCATTGATATTATTATTTAATACAAAATACATATATACTGATGTAAGTTAGATTAAAACTTAGGAATTTTGAAATTTGAAGCATGACTAAAATTATTTGTTTTCCTTCTTCTGGGATTTATATTTTCTTGACTACTTGTTTATTTTATTTTTCAAGTTTTGTTTGAGCTTTTCGCACCAATTTTTTTTATTTATTAGCTATTTTATTTATTTATTACTTATAACTAAAATCGGCTCTAGTTCGACTATTATACTGCACATATTAATTACAATTTTACTTTGAGTTTATTTTCATTTTCTTGTATATATTTGGTTAATAAAGTAGTTTTTTTTTATAAAAACGATGATACTTTATTTTTGTTAACAGTTTTTCAACTAAACTTAATCTAGTAAAAACTTATTTTTCGTGTAAAATTTATTAGTCCTTTGTTTCTTAAGGGTGTTATTAGATCTCAAAAGGAAATTGTTTCTCAAAAAATAATTAGAATACTGTGTTAAAATATGAATTATTATTTTATTTTATCTCCCCAAGAGAATTCTCTAAGGTTGCTTGACCGTAAATGCAGCTCTGCATTGGTTTGCCAATATTTTATCAGACATATCCGCAGAACTGCAAAACATGAAACTGTGGAAATATTTATAGTTTAATAACACGCAACGAAAAAGGTCTTTTGGAGTAAAACCAAATGAAAAACAGGGAGGGGAAAAAATTAAATTTGTACAGCTTTCCCAATATCAAAATGGTAATATGTAAATAAATTATTGTAACTGATTTTTGAAATATAGAGCATGCTTGAAATTATTAAAATCAGACGTAGAAATGTAATCGGATATTTACGAGCGGAAAGGATATTTTCTTGTCTTTGTGATGAATCATAATAGTCATTAATAAAGAGTACTGTAAAAGAACATAAATATTACAAAAAAAATTGTAAGAATTTAAGCAACCGGAAAAAAGTTGTATATTTAAATGAGAAATAAATGGAGATAAGTTTCATTTAAAAAGCCAAAGAAAAATATTTATTAAAAAAGCTAAATTCTTATCCAACTGATACAAATTTGAGGGAGGTGAAGTCTAAAATAGCTGAGAGATTTTTAAAAACTGTACTTTGTATGAACCTTGTTCTTACCTTGTTCTTTTATATTTAGGAAAAGATCACTCGTCGAACATACGATTTTTGATTGAATAGTTCTTTTCAATAGTTTTTCAAGTAAAAATTATTCCTCAGAGGTTGTCAAGTCTAACTTAATAAATTATGGAGGATTGTGGTATTAATTCTAAACAGAGACACTTGTATTAAAATAAATTCATATTACGTTAAGCTTTATCTAGCTATCACATATTCTGGTTGGAGTCAGAACTGTAACCTGAAGAATGATCGAATGAGTGGTAAGTGTCATTTAGCAGTCCTCAACATGATAAACTTTGTACGGGTTAAGATCACAACTCGAGCAAAGGTTATGCTTAACTTAGTAGTAGTAGTAAGGCCCTACTTCAAGTAATAGATGGGTAGGACTTACCACTTAGTCGAATCTAGCAATTAGGCTATTTTTCTAGCCATTCTGCTAGAGAGTTCAAGCCACTTAACACATCATACCTCTCTGTACATTGTACCGCCGAAGCGAGTACGATGTGATCGGTAGTGAGTTATTTAAATCCGAGCATCACGACGAGGGATCGAACCCACGACCTCTTACCGCCCTGGATTCAGTGATGGCCAAGCAGACGTGGCAAGTAATTTAATCCACACGGTCACGCCGGCTCTCTATTCTTAACTTAATTCTTACGCTGCCCTTTTTATTTGCCACAAATAATTTTATTCTATAAGATATACGCTGGAACTGTAAGATGTTAAAATATAAATGGTATTAGGTGTTTTTATTCATATTTTGAATAAGTACATAGTGTGTAGTAGGTATGCGAAATTCCTGTTTAGCTGATGATTACCCCGGAGAAATCTGAGCAAGACAGGCCTGGGATAGGGCTGTTGTCGCAAGTCTCGGGCCAATAGCCGGTAACTTTGGGCCTAGGGCCTATGTAAGGCATGAGGCATAGGGCCAAGGGGCTTGCGGTCTAAACCTTGGAAAAGCGGCTTGGGGCAATGAGCCTGGGGTATTTGAAGAAAGTTGTCTTGGTGTAATATTAATTATTAGTAGAAGAAAGCTGATTTTTTAGTTTGAATATTCTAGATGGAATTCTGGTTGGAATTTGTGATAAATTAGTACTTGTTATTAACAATTATTTAAATAAATAGTAAATACTTTAACTGTCATCAGGTGAGCCAGTTATCTAACATTTAAATAATTTATTTACTTCTCAGCTTACCGGCTGTTACGGAAGCATTGTGATCGTTCTGAAGTTCGAAAGTTTGTTCTCCGATTTAAAAAAGACCTGGGCGCAGATATCCGTTTCAGGCATCGAGGAACAAGTTTGGTCTCATGTCTGTCTGTTGGTCTAACAAATAAAAATTGGGAAGTCCATAAAAACTACTCGTCCGATTTTAATAAAATTTGGATGGTACGTCATAACTAGGCCATTGTTGGTCCTATATTAATTTAAAACTTTTGCGATATAACCGGTCTCCTCCACATCCAAAAGAAATATATTTTTAAAAACAACTTTCTATATTATTTTAAAGATACTTGATTATAAAGAAATTTGGATTTTCTGTTGCCCACAGATGGCCCTACATTAAATTCACCGTTTGCATACTTTTAATATTTAATAAAAAAATATGTGTGAATGCCTGGGAATCGAAACAGATTCTACATCTCATCTATATATATCACGGATCTGCATAGTTGGCAATTCGTTTAACACTAGAACGCGAGGAAGTTATGTACCTCAAAAATTGACAGATTATTTGTAATTTTTGTTTTTAGAAGCTGGTTTTGGAAAGCATATAAATGATAACTGTGATTATATACTACAATCTATTGTATCAGTTTTTTAATTTTATGATGATATTAAATGTGTAGTTTTTGGTAAGGTTATCTCATGTCCTTCATCATTGATGATTGTCATTTATTTTAATTCATCAGTATTTTTATTCGACGATGATGTATCTTCTAGTGCTAAGGTCCTACTGTAAAGGATGTAGAATTTTTATTCTTTAATGATATCCTTCACAACTTTGCTTCTACAATAATGAACTTTTTTAGCTTAGTTCATTATTTACAATAATGAACTTTTTTAGTTAAGTTTAATACTATTAAACTCTTCCTAAACCGTTACTATAATTTTTCACATATAATTTTATATTGTTAAAAATTAAAATATAATAATAGGTTAAATGAAGATGAAGATCCATTTTAAATTAAATAAATTACATTAATAAATTACTTCACTTTAAATAACTAATTATTATGTTTCTTAGATTAATACAAACTTAAACTCGGTTTACTTTGTACTTAATTTTGTATGTATCTTTAGAGGATATTTCAATTTTTAATTATTTTGCTTCTAAAAATACTGTTTTCCGTAATACAGCCCTTCGTTGAGGCCTCTTAATTAAGATTGAAGTATGTTATATATATATATATATATATATATATATATATATATATATATATATATATATATATATATATAAGAGAAAAAAAATGAGTTACCAATTTTCATAATAAGCTTAACAAATTAAATTTTCTTCAATTTATAATTAAAAACTTTTAAAAAAAATATTAAGAATATGAAGAAAAACAATTTTTTTAAAATCGTAAACAGGAATAAGTAATTTCATTTTGTCAAAATCAGACTTTTTCTTTAATATATTCAGAGAAATAAGTTAAGTACATAATTGTCAAGTTTTTTTTTTTTGTTTTGTTTTTTTGAGTTTAGAGTTAGGGGAACCAAAATAAAAAAGGCAAATATATATATATTTTTTTTTTTTATTTAGAAAAAAACTGATTTGAATAGAGAAAAAGAATGAGGAACAAGGAAGATTGAGTTTTATTCTTAGAAATAAGTTAGAAAGAAAGTTAACTTTAAAAGAAAAAGTTTTATTAAGGAAATTCGAATTATTAGAAAGAATAAAAATAAAAAATACGTTTTTTGAGGATGTTCGAATGGTTAGAATATTTTTTAAACTTTTTTTTTTTCTTCTTGTTTTTAAAAAAATGTTTTTCATATTTTGGTTAGTCTAAAAATAATGGGCGGTAGTCTGTAGTATCAATATTAGTGTACTTACATTTCAATATTAGTGAACTCCATTTGTAATTTTGAATATCTTACTAGGTTTGACTTTAGTTTCCTCTATATTATTCTTTGTGTCACGGCATTCCAATAAGACTAATTAATATGCCTAGAAAATGTTAAAAAAAAAAATTACTATTCATTTGATCAGTCGTTTGTAGTTTTACTCACTTCTTTTGTATAAAATGTAAATAGAGAATATTACGTCATGTTGTTCCGTTTATTCTTCTTTAGGTGTTTAAAAGGGATAGAGGGGAAGGGGGAATAAGAAAAATAATTGGAAACCCTTAAAGCCACGTCCATATTAATACTTGAGTTTTCTCTTAACTGCAAAAATTAATTGCTTGTATAGTTTTAATATTATTAGTTCAAAATGTGATTTGGAGCACACCATCAGGTTTTGTTTGTACTATTTGTTTCTACCAAATTGCTTATTAGGGTCCGTAGGCAAAACCAAGGATCCTTATATTCTATCTGTCTGTCCGTCCGTCCGTCTGTCGTCTGCTCTCATGGCTTCACTTTTTGTCCGACCTCATTGTAATTTGGCAAATATGTGTGTGTATGTGTGTATAGTAACTACCCACACATTTTTAAAATGTAAAAAAAAAAAAAATTAAAATAGGGTAATAACTTTTATTTAAAAGGGTTAAAAATTTTATTTTTTTGGAGACCGTGTGGGGTATCATTTGAAAGGGTACATCGAGCTGATTACAAAAATATATAATTTTTTTGTTATAAGGTTTGATAGGGCGAGCGTAGGCGAGTTTAAGTTGGTGTGAAAAATTCCCCCTCCCCTCCCCACCCTCCATTCTATCTCGCTTATGTAAAGTGCAAAAATTCTGAAAAAAAAAAACCTGAACATTCTTCGAGCAAAATTAAACATACCACTTTTTTGAAATTTCGAAAAAAAAAATATCAAAATACTTTTTTTTTATAATTATGCTCTTTTCGATGTATTTATATGTTTATAGTCCGGTTTACTTGAAAAATTCTTTATCAGGAGTTTGTTTATGTGTTTTGAGAATATACCTATAGGATAGTTCAAAGTAGGTTTTTTAGTATTTAAAAATAACGCGCGGTAGATGGAAAGCGCACTAATGCATAATAGCCAATTAAACTACTACAAATACTGAGCTAATACAGAATAACAGCACCATCAATAAGTACTTCTTATACAATACTGTGTTACCTACGGACCCTCGCTGTGTAGTATGCATTTCAATTCCCATCAGCCGAATCTCTGTTTCCATGACCTATTGGTACTTTGATTATCATCATAGTATAGGGTATCATAGGTAGGTAGTAGGATCATCATAGTTTTCAATAAAACTTAATAGAAAGGCTACCGCATACTTCCTTTAAGCATGGAAAGAAATGAGTAGGGGAAATTGAGATCATATAAGGAAAAGCCACTTAGTACTTGCTTATTTTGTTAAAAAAATATATATTTAAATAAATAATCTTGGGTTCACCAGCTTATGATTATTTTGTTATTAAAAACTGCTTCTTACTATGACATAAGTAGCATATAAGCAACGTAAGCGTTTCAACCCATCACTGTTTCCGTGTCCTATTGGTCCTTTGTGGTTTTTTTATTATAGCGTAGAAAAGGCGTTTCAATAGAAAAAATAGAAAGTCTACGACATACTTCCTTTACGTTCATACGACATAGACCTAGAAAGAAAGGAGAGGGGGAAATTGAGAAATGAAGTAAGCCACGCCCAGGTTTGTCCTGTTGTTCGGTCTCCGAGTGAAAAGTATATTGCCACCATTTCGACTGTCTGTGCAAGACCTATTTGTTTCTTTACTAAACAATTCTTTATATATATATATATATATACATATATATATATATATATATATATATATATATATATATATATATATATATATATATATATATATATATATATATATATATATATATATATATATATATATATATATATATATATATATATATATATATATATATATATATATATATATATATATATATATTCCTATGTTTCTTTACACATCTAAACATACGGTAGTGTTTCACAAAGTGTTACACAATCTACAGTTGTTTCAGAAAAAATAAAATTCTCGCTTCAAATTGTTTCTTTTTCTTTTCTTTTCTTTACTTCGGTGGCAACCAATTTTTTTCTTATTCTTTTGAAACTACACACCCTTCTATATTCTCTTTCAAAGGAAAGAAATATTGCATTATATCTTTACTCAGTTTTTCTCTACGTACTTGGGCTGTGCAATAAAAATAATGCGCAAGGGAAATTCTTTTTTCGTTCTTATTGTGTTTGTATTTTTCTCTTTCTTTATTTCTTTTTTGTTTAAGTTTGACCCTATCCTACTACGTTTCTTCGTTTTTTTCTTTTTTCATCAAAACTTTGAAGAAATGATGTAATACATCCAACACGATAGCAAAATGATACAATATACCCTGCACGATAGCAAAATGATGTAACAAACCAAACACGATAGCTCCCTTATCACTTCCTTTTATCATCTTAGTATTTTTTTTCTTTTTAAATAAGTTACAGATCCTAGAAATGTATTTTATCTCTTTGAAACTAATCGAAGAAAAAAATGCGCTTAGAATAATGTATATATTTTTTTCCAATATACGTACCACATTTTTTACCAAGCATAAACTGAAAGAATTCAAGAAAATATGTATCATTGATTTATAAATACATACACATACATATATATATATATATATATATATATATATATATATATATATATATATATATATATATATATATCTGTATAAATATTATTTTTTTGCATGTGAACTTTATTTTAAAATAAATATATCAGAAGTATATTATTGATACTCACTTTTTCATTTGAAATATATATTTTTATTTGAATAAATAAGAGCAGATAAAAAAAGAACAATATATTTTAGCTGATAGTATCTTTTTCATTTAATTTTCTTTTGAAGTGACAAATTCACATAGCAAATTCACACATGTGCGCATATGCTTATTTATTTTAATCTTCATCGTAGTTATATTTAGTTTTTTGTTGTTTTGTTTTAGCTATTTGAATAAGCTCTTCAAATTTTAGACTTGGGTAAAAATAGACTAAGTTTAAAAATAAAAGAAACAATAGGTTTTATCGAATTAATAATCATACCAATTCTTTCTTAGAATTATTTTTCTTTGAAATATTTATTTTAAACGATAAATTATTATAGAGTTGGATTTTACCCATTGTATGATATGAATATATAAAAATAGATTGAAGAAAATCGAGAAAACGAAGCCATACAATTTATTTGATCCTGTCATCATGATGATTGGATATACATTTTTTTCAATTTGTCTGATTATTATATTGTAAGTTTTGCTATCCCAGTCAAGTTCTTTCCGGTAAGCTACTTAAAGGGTTTCTTCAGTCATCAAAATTCATATTGTTATTATTTATTTTATTACTAAAATATGTATAGTAAAATTAATAGTGAAAACAAAAACATTTTTTAAAACAACCTTTTATTTAAATGCTGTCCACCATATTGGATTTTGATTGATGTCACTTAGACTTTAGACAACCATGCATTGTCATCCAAACTAAACGTGTATGCAACATTTCAATTCAATCGGTTATGGATAACTGCTTTAAATTTTAGATGCAAGATTTTATCCGAGCATTCAAACAAACATTTCAAGTTAAATAATAGCTTGTAAAAAATTGCACTTTGGGGAAGCAATGTGACATATTATCCTTTAGCATCTTAGGTGTGCGCTTATTTGGTTCTTTTGGGAGTAAAATGGACGTAAAGCCTAAGGCTCTTCCGCCCTATTAGAGATCTGAAGGTTTTTGGGTCAAATGTTGTATTGGTCAAAGCATTTTTTATTAGTTAATTCCGACTTTTGTGACGGAAAAAGGTGCCCATCTCGCTGTATTTATTACATTGCTTGATTTATTAATATAACTAGGTGTGCAAGGCAGTTGTCTGCTTGCAATATTGAGCTGAGCTTGCATAATTGAGTCAATAAGTTATTAAACTGCTGATAGTAAACAATAAACAATTTTATTTATAAACAGCTGAAATCGGACTAAAAATAGTAATATTTCAAATTTTTGATTAAAAAACATTTGTTTCCTGTTTTTATATTTTACCCTCTTCTTAAATGAAAATATGACAAAATTGAACATAACAACAATAACTGTACTCTTAAAGAGCTTTCCAACGACATGCATCATGAAGGGCATATATTATTTTAACTTTTGTACCCGGACCCCGTCGTACCTGTGTACCGATTTGGACCATTTCAGATTTATACCTTCCTGTGGTTGGTCACTATAACCGTGCCGAATTTTGTGTGGATCGGTTCAGCTGTTCAGGAGGAGTATGTGACCAATCAAATTCAGAGTGTAGTATAAGATCTTCGTTTCGCTCAGCTCAATTATTATTCCTAAGAGATCACCTCTATAAACGCTTACATTATCTAGCATCTCTGTGTAGATAATATATCAATATATTGATGAATATGACTGCAAAATACCTTTGTTCTACATAAATGTTCTATAAATTATTAAGTTTACAAGTATTATTACTTTAATATTTATGTTTGTTGAAGCGTTTTAATTAAATACTTTGTTTAATTTAATCATTTGCCAAGTTGTACGTTTTTATTAATTTATTCTAATTTATAGTTCACATATTAGTTTTTCTTTCTGTCGTCTTTATTTTTTTATTAGGGGAGAATTCCTCGATTCCCCTAAAGAATAATCTATCAGTCGTTTTGTAGAGTTAAGTGATTGTTTTTCTTTTTTCTGTGTGATCTCCTCGGTATTTTGGTGCCCAGTTTTTCTATCCTCTTGGGGGATTCAGAGACGCGGCCTAAAGGTTTCGAATTCCAGTTGATGTTAGTTGGTTAGGCAAGACGGATGCTCCTCGAATCCCACAGGCCTCACCACTGAGTTTCCTTCTCCAAAGCACACGGAATGAGAACGGATGGCACTAATAACCCTAGAGGGACTAATAAAATGTAAAATATGGCCTCAAAAATATTCCTTTTTTCCCCCGTCTTTCTATCTTACCATATCATTCTTTCGCGTGACGGTGAATGAAATGTGTTAGAAGATAGGTATTTTTTTTTTTTTTTTTTTTTTTAATATTTTTTTTTTTTTTCATTCCTTCTCCCTCCCCGTCAAAATCGAAAAAAATTAGACTTTATAAAAATATGAATACATATTTATGAAACTCGATAGATCATTTACATTTCTCTCCCCTCCTTTTTGTAATTTCACTTCGGTTTTTTTTATTCTAATTAAATTTTTTAACGTCGTAAAAAAAAGTTAGTGAAAGGAACAGATCATCTCTCCTACACGCAATAATCTATGTATAAACAAAGTTTTTTAATAAATATATATATATATATTTATTTTTTATAAATTCTTTAAAATTCGTGTTTTATACTTTTACTTTCTATATAATTTCACACACATACATAATTCTTTATTTATCATTTGTTTTTTATTTAGGTGTCCTAAAAATAGCCTTAACATAAAATGAATTATTGATTTTATCCTGGATAAGTCCAAGAAATTTGTTACGATTCCCTTTTCCTAGGTGTCTTGCATTTGTCAATCTGAAGGTCGTTAACGCAACTATATCTCCTAAAGTACGCAATACAAACATTTTGATCTTAAAGCCCCGTTCAGACGTATTTTTAAATAAAAATAAAAAGTTTTTCTTTTAATTTTGCCTTAACTCCGCTAGTGCAAATAGTTAGTTACTTTTAATTTTGTCTCTTTTCTAACTCCACCATGTAAAAGTAGATGGTATCGTATACTTAGCAGTGCGATTTTATCATTTATATTTAATGAGAAGCGTAAATAACTTCGTTCCAACCGGGTGTCCCGCGACACCACACGTATTTTTTAAAATGCCTAATCTGTGAACTGAAACACATACTTTATTTTATAGTCATTCCTAGATATGTTTTAGCGCTGAGGAACCAAATACATTTCCGTCACGCAAAAACGACATGAAAAAATACTACTTTATTTTTACAATAGATGCACTGAATTAAATATTTTAAATATAGAAGTTACCAAGAAGTTAGAGTCTAACAGGAGCTTGGTTAGGTTTTTTTTTTACTTTTAGTACTATATTTCGCCACTAAAGGTCGACCAAGAAGGTATGGCAGTGCTACTATTGTATTGTGTCATCCCACTGTCAAAAATACGAGAAAACTCGTATATCTGTGATTGAATGTTTTTCCATCAAGTGGAGAAATGTTTTAATTTTTCATAATATGTATCAATAATTGTTCTCGTACTTATTAATTTTTTTTACATGATAGTGTAATGGTTACAATAATAATACTTATACACGTAGGTACCTTATCTATTTGAGAAGTGAGTGTGTAAAGGCTTTCGCTTTTATATATTATATTGTATGAAGGTTAGTTACTGTTATACTGAAAGTTTACTGGGATCTCCTTTTTTACTTTTGTAGAAAGAGAAGTTTTAAATTAGCATTGGTTTTTGTTGGTATTACTATGTTATTCCAGTTCCATGTGTTAAGCCGCAGGGCTTTTAAACTAGGTTTTTTTTCGGGAGCTGAAGGAGTCAGTGGGGGGGGGGGGGGTCCTTTTTTTAAATTTAAACTTTATAAAGAGCAATTAAGTTTACCTTTTACTGTTAAAAAAAGAGAACAAATTTAAATTTGGTTTGAAAAAAAGTTCAAATAAAAATAAGCTCCGACTTAACGTTGGAAAGAAAAATGTACTCCGAAATACCTTTTTTTGGCAAAAGTACAAACTATCCTTATTTAAAAGTTTCAAAACATCAATGAGGAGAAAATATTTTACTTAGAATTATAAACACTTTCTTTTTATTAGATTTCGTTTAAAATTACCTCTTTATTTTTGCTATTCGATATTTCGAGGTTAGGAATAATCAATGGAATCGTATAAAGTAATTTGAATGGTGGTGCATTTTGACCATTTCCATCTCATTAGAGTACTCAGACTCCTGGATATAGGTGAACTTTTTTTAATTACATATTATTTGAATTTCATAATTATGTGATAAGTAATGATTATATTCAATAGTAGATTTTAGTGTATTAAGTGGGCAATATCTCTCTTAGCTTTATATATAAAAAGGCCACGGGTGTTTTACCTAACATAGACATAATTGTTTATTATAAAATTGCATAGGCGTCCGCAATTCGTGCCATTCAATTCGATATATTTAATTCGATCGGCAAAAGTTATATAGTACTATATTACGTGACTACTACTATTGGCACTTCTTTAGATTGTTACTCCCCTTTTAAACAAAAACAGAGGGAGTAACAATCTAAAGAAGGCGTACGGAATGCTCGTCTTTAAATTGTTATTCCTCTTATAAAAACTGAAGTTTGACATTCCTTTGTCCCAGTGTATATACAGGACTAAATATCCCTTTGTCTTAATAGTTATTTAGTCAGTCATTTACCCTCTAAAAAAACAGGGGAGTAACAATCTAAAGAAGTACCCTGTTATTACTATACATGACTACTTCATTACTAAGATGACTAAGCCGGCATTACTATGCATGGTGTTTCAATTATGTTGAGTTATGAATAATTTAATGTCTATTTCTTTATCTTTTTCTATATTAAATATCTATGTTTTTATCTATAGTCTATATCTTGTTAAGAGAAAGTAATCTTTTAAAGTTACATTTTTGTATTTAATTGAAATCTACCCACATGTTTTTATTGGTTAAGCAAAGTAAAACTGAATACTAATGCTGAGTCTAAGGATTTTTGCATAAACTTTTCCTAACTAAACATAACATTAGCTTAAATATTATTTAAGTGTGATAATTTAGGCAGATTAGAGAATATAATTTTCTACTTTAACGTATTTCGACTAGGTATATTTATAATTTATAATAAGACTACTATATTTCACCTTCTTCTCATGAAGTAGAAAATTCTTTCCTCTCATCTGCCTAAATCTGCACATTTAAATAATATTACTGATTTTAATTTCTTTGCTTTGATTCCAGTTATTTAAGCTTATGTTATGTTTAGTTAGGAAAAGTTTATGAAAAAAAGTCTTTGTCTCAGTATTAGTATTCAGTTATGCTTTACATTACTTAAATAATGAGGAATACATTTACCCTAAGCTATTAATATTATTATTAAGGATAAAGAGAGTACGACAAATAAAAATGTCTCTAATTCATGGAAAATTGAATCATGGATATATTTTTTTGGGCACTGAATCGAGTGTACGCACAACAGTTTAGCCAATCTTTTCACTTCCTCCGCTGAAGACTGTTGCCTTGAAAGGCAGTGGTTTTCCGGAATAGAAAAAATTAAGTTTTTGTCCGATATGAGCTCTGATAGGATTTTATATAATAATTTAGAAAATATGTACTTTAGCGTTCCTATTGGCGAAACATAGTACTAAAAAGTGAAAACCGAGTTACCTCCTGTTAGCAACTAACTTCCTGATACTATATTTATAAAAACAACCGCAGCGTCACATTTTCCATGTCATATTACCGTGGCGTAAAATGTTGTCTGATCCTCAGCCCTAAAGCATAAATCTATGTTGAAATTGAGTGAAAGTTTGTGACAGAAAAAGCAAAAACCACCGTTCTAATCTGTAGATGACAACTGGGAGGGAAAAATGATGATGAATAAGGATGAAGGTGATAATGCAGTGCAGGGGTTTTGAATGTGTAGCTTAGCTCTTGAACAGGAGGGTGGTAAGCATGCAACTACGTGTAGGCTAAGAGATAATAGAGCTCGGGGAGGAAGCAGCCAGGAGCTGTGACTCTTATCATGAAATACACAAGGGTTTAGGCCTCTATAACTATAGATAACAGCAACACTGGCTTCAGCTTATACTAACAGAACCTGAAGAAAACCTTACCACTAAGTCTTTAGAGATACACTCCAATAACCTTCTTAACTTAACCTGAGATATAATCCGAGCAAATCATCCTGAAAAAACTAACATTAGTTCACCTCTTTTTTTTTTCCTTAAAAAAAAAAACTCTTTTACACCATTAAATCGCTTAAATTCTATTTTCAAAGATAAACGACATACCAAATTACTTGCAGTATATTTTGTAGTACATGGACAAACTCTATTTTTTTTGGCCCTTCTATCCTTTTTAACTGTATGTGATAAATTTTTCATATCCAATGATTTTCTAAAATATAAAGCAATCTCGTTTAAAATTCTGAAAAAATAATAAAAATAAGGGACACCTTCATAAAAATTGTGGCATAAATGATTTAATATAATGTTAAAGTCGCCAGATAAAATGTCATAATTCTACGAGGAAAAAGAATAAGTAATGTGTTACTTTACCTTTGGTAGAAAGTAGATTTTTTTTTTAATAATCAGCAGTATTGAATGAAACTTAAAAATTGCACAATAGTGAAAACAACAATAGCGCATTTTAATCGATTTTAAATGCAGAACAACTTCTGCTGAAGATTACTGATTTAATATCCTTTGGATGTACTATATTATACCAAATGCATTTCATTACCATTAATCTGTTAGTTTATGTGTAGTTTGTACTTATTGTATCTATTCCTACTGAGAGTTTATGCAGGAAAATGTGTTATACTATTTTACGCTTAGTATAATCCTTTACATTAAGCTTGCTTAAGAAATATTATCTTTAATATATAGACGTTTTGTCATTGTGTTTTATTTTTTTATTTATTTTTTTTTTTTAAACATATCAATAAAAACATAAAGTGAAATTATTAAAAATGAATCTTGCAAATAGGTTTATGAATAATTTTTTAATTTCTTCACGGACTCATCCCTTATTATATTTTTTATATAAAACCACTATTTTTATTTTTATCCTGATGGATTGTACAAATATAAACGCCCTTTATTCTGCTTTTTTCTTGTCTGTGTAAAAGAAAAAAAAAAAGAAACATAAAAAAGCTCTTCTATGAAATAAGGGCTGAGGAAAGTGCTGGAAAACTTAAAGATGTAATCTGCTCTCTCCTACCCCACCCCTCTTCTTACCTTAGAGCCTATTAAAGGCTGAGCTTTCCGACACCTTCCTATTTGCCCGCCAAAAACGCTCTCTTTCTGGCGCTAGAATTACATCCTTTTCCCTCTGAAATGTTTTCTTGCAGTTTTGCCCTCTCTTACTCAGAATCTTCAACACAATGAATGTTTCAATTACCTCGCTTACCTCCCCTTTCTATAACCCTTGCATTGGAGGGGGGGAGTAGAGCTTCTAAACGCAGCCCCCCTACCAATTTCACTCTTATTACTCGCCCCAACATCTCTCCAAACAGGATTCTCCAAACGTTTTATATAGCCTTGGATTTACCCACTTAAATAATTATACTTTAAAGTTCTGGGGCCCCTACCTCTCCTCCTGAAATTACCCTTTAAAAGGAATTTATACCTTCAAATAGCTTTAATATCCAAACAAGAAGTTATTTAAAGGTCAGTTGAATTTAACCCTTAACATCTTATAATGGATAGCTAGTTGTTCTTGATGGAAAATAATAAAATAAATTCAATGTAATATTCTTATAATTTTTTTATTAAGTAAATGAATGTTGTATATTTGAATTTATTATTGTACATAGTCTTTTAATAATAATGATAAATAAGTAGATTATTAAGATATAAATAAAGCAAAGAAGTTATAGTATTATTCCATGAAAAACTAAATATTATTTAATGAATAAAAAGAACCAGTCTCTCCACGGAAGATAAAACTTGTTTATTTATCAAAGCAGCTTTCGGCTTTTATAAAGCCATCATCAGTGCCGATTTCAGTAGAACTAAAGATATATTATAAAGAAAGTATGTAGTGGGCGAGTCATACGATGTCGCAGACAAACGTAGGACTCCATCAATGTCCAATTGTCCTCCAAGGTGTCCTATGCTCTCCATTCAGTCCGTAGACCAGCGGACTGAATGGAGAGCATAGGCAGGGCCATTGGGGGAAGTTCCTGATATCTGCTCAACTATGATGATTTGATATTTTTTACAGTTTAATATATTTCGTAAATCACGCAAAATTGTAACTCAAATGGGTGAAAACACCCGCAAAAGAAATATATATGGCATATGTTTATGGCACATGGAAACAGTTTTTTAATCAAGTTTCATGAAATTACGAAAATTAATACCCAAGATACGAGACAAACGTGTCACCGATAAGTAACATTAATACGATAAAATTTATTGAAAATGTTTAGTATAAAATGTTGCAATTTTACATAGAGAAAACGATCGTACAGAAACCGGCGATTATCGCCTCACATACTTACGTGATCGTGCCTTACTTGTTAGGGTCCGTAGGCAAAACCAAGGACCCTTATATTTTCCTGCGTGTGTCTATCCGTCCGTCCTCTCGCGTACTCTCAAATTTGGCATGTATGTGTCTTGTACCTGCCCACATATTTTAAAAATATAGCGACTTAATAGTATATTATGTTACTAGGCTGTGAAGTGAGTTTTTTCTTTACCGCGGCAATTACATTTACTGTCGAGCGAAGCGAGACAGTAAATATTGCCAAGGTAAAGAAAAAACACTTCAAAGTCGCGTAGCATATGCTATTTTTTCCGAGGTAGCAGACAATGAAAAAACATTAAATATTTATCACTAATCAATATATAATAATAACAAATATTAGTACATACTTAAGACTTAAAAAAAGAAACCTTAAAATGAGGTTACACTATAAGAAAAGATAAACAAAACGCATTGACATCTAGCGGATTTTGATCGTACTAGAAGCATTTCTACAAAGACTGCAGCACTACTAACGGAAGTTTTGACAACTACCCGCCGTAAAGAAAAAATCTTTTAGTGCCTAGGACGTAAAAGATTTTTTCTTTACAGCTAGGAGTAATGAAAAGATTTTTTAAGTCCACGTAATGAAAAAATGGATTTTAGCTATGTTTTTTAGGCTCTAAAGTTACTATTTCACAGCCTACCACGGAAAAAAAATATTTTTCAAAAAAAATGAGGGTAAAAAAACTTAAGGGTTAACATTTTTTTTTTTTTTTTTTCGACACCGTGAGGGGTATCATATGAAAGGGTACGTCGAATTGATTACAAAAATATATAATTCTTTGGATATAACTTTGATAGGGCGAGCGTAGGCAAGTTTGAAGTGGGTGTGAAACGTGTCCCCCCCCCCTCTATCTCGCTTATGTGAAGTGCAAAAAATCTGAAAAAATTCCTGAACATTCTTCGACCAAAAGTAAAGATACCACTTTTTGGAAATTTCGAAAAAAAAAAAAATATTTTTTTTTTTATTGACAAAATACGTTTTTTTTTATAGTTATGGTCTTTTCGATGTATTTATATGGTTGTAGTTCAGGTTCAGTGGCAAAAAATACTTCATCAGAGTGTGTTTTGAGAATATCAGACCCTTAGGATGGTTCAAAGTAAGCTTTTTAACATTTAAAAAAAAACACTGTCTATACACTTTTCAGTTAAACACTATATAGTGTGGCCTACGGACCCTCGCTGTGTGCTGGCCAGCACACACTTGACCTGTTTATTTTAAATTTAGTTGTAATCCAAAATCTAACCTTTACCCTTACCTTGATTCACCACTATTTACACCTGGTCATTTACTGCTAATCCTCTCATGTCCCTTTTGCCTCCCACTTCCAATCCTTTCTACCTCCTCCATATATATTTTATACTATTATTTCTTGACCAGTCCTTTTTCTAACTTTTACATGTCTCTCCTCTAAGTTTAGTATATATGTATTGTATATGTCTATTACCTATAGTACAATCCTGATGATATGAATAAATTTCACGAAACTAGTTGGTTATACTATTAAGTTTTTATTAAACCGTTCCTCTCAAATTTTAATGCTAATTCATAATATAACGGTTGCTAATTCAAATCTTATTACTATCATTGTTTAAATAAATTATTGATTGCATTATGTTTAAAGTCTTAAGCAGGCCCTATATTATCAATCCGCTTGATCAAAACAGCGTGTCAAGCTGATTGAAACGTGCTTCAAGCAGCCTTGGGGCGCATCAAGCACACCATCAATCTTTTCATCAACACTCATTTGTAGCTGAGTTTACCACTAGTGAGCTGCTCCTCCTGGACTGCAGTGAATCAGTAATGCAAAGATAACAGGATATGGGTTTCTCATCTTGACAGTTGCTGCTCTCAAGCGGAAAAAAAAGATCCAGAGGAAACGACGTTGGTCAAAGGAGTGCAACTTTCCACAACTCCGGACAATCACGATATTAAATCAATTAGGAGGCTAATAAATTCTCGATCTGCATTATTATCTACGATGTCCGAACCTTCGGAAGCGAGCGGACGGTCCTCCATCTCTGGAGTCGAGCAGGTGACTGACGGATTGGTTGATCAAAATTGCTCTAGACTACCAAGCGCTCCTTCAAGCCGCTTGAGTCATTAAAACTTTCCATCAATCACCGTCAAGGCTTGACTCAAGCATCAAACGGATTCCTAGACTATCAATCACGCTTGACGCGCTGTTTTGATCAAGTGGATTGATAGTGTAGGGCGTGCTTTAGTCGACGAATTACCCATGAGTTTCCGTTTAATTGCAGAATTTCAGTTCATAATTAACATTAAGTAAACATCGAGTGTTATACCTTATAGCCTCTCTTGGAGGGTATACCACATGATCTTGCCACTTATTAGCTACAAGGGCCACTAGTGCCAATAAATACCAGCATGTATCTCTGATTGGTCTAGTCATATGATATTTGTATAACTCATAGTAAGCATCGAGTATTACTATATAGCAAACTGGTTGCAACATAGTCTTGTTATAATATTAGCTCTCAATTACAATTTCACGTTATAGGATGATTCAGGTTAAAATTAAATCTAATGTACGCTTGATCGTGAGTTTTTGTGGGTTAATTAAAGGAGGTTTTTAAGCGACCATTTTACAAATCAAAAAGGAATTTAAATCAAATCTCTTCTATCATAACACACCATTCATTTTCGTCTAATGTTCATATCTTGTGAAATATCTTGTTGTAAGATTATAAAGCCACTATAAACACGAAAATCTACATAACATTTTCAAAATAGTGTTTTGTTACCAAATGCCCCCGCTATTCCAAAAGAACAGGTCATAACAATGAGGAAAAAAAAAAAAATATACAGCTCTGAAGGCCAATAATATTTCCGGGAGTAAACATTAAACAAATCAAATTTTAGGTGAGTGTAACTATGGTGACACAAAACTTTAATTTCTTGTAATTTTTGAGTGGGGTATCACTTTAAAGGTAGTAAAACTTAGATCACAAATATCGCGTTTCAAAATGGCGGCTCTTTTTCCTCTAAAAGAATCAAATATGTGCCTACCTAAAATGCTAAAGGATAATATGCACACCTTGCTCCTCTTAAGTACAACTTTTTATACATTTTTTAGTAATAAAAACGAATGAACATAAATATTTATGAAATATGAATTTTTATAACCGATGAAACCCTTTTAGTAACTTGCTAGCAACTACTTGACGGAATTTGTTTTTAAAAAATGTTTGTCTATGGTCTTCGCTGGTGAGTAGAGGAGATCTACTGATCCGATTTTGACAAAATTTGCCGTACAGTTTCAGAAATAACATTACTACAGTTATAGCTCAGAGGTTTGCAGACCTACTCCCTTTTTCATTACTTGTCTATAATATGACCTTTATTTCTATTTTAGACCTCTCATATGACCAATATTTCTTGTAGGTTTGCCCTGTTTTTTTTTTTACAATTAAATTTATTTTCAAAAACACATGAAAGTTATTCAAACTCTTGTCAGCTCTGTGCTAAATGACAACACCGTCTAGAAAATTCTTAAGCCTCTCTATACATTCATTATCCATTTTATCCAAGATATATGAGGCTTCCATGTCTGGATTTATTATAATGACTTCAGCTCTTTAAATTCATAGAATAGAAAGAGTTCTATACCTTTCCTTTCAGACCCTTTTTTTTTATCTCCTTTCTTTAGTTCGCCTCGTGGCTTCTCTTAACTCCTTTCTTTTAGAATCCCTTCAAATCTCTATCTTTAAAAAAAAGTATTGTCCCATTTTTTAATATTAATATCATTCTTTTGTACCCTTTTTATTCATTGGAATTAAGTTATTGTTGGAATTAATCATTATGTAGTCATTCGTATTGCCCATAAATCTTGAATAATAGGTTTTAAGAAATTCGAATTATTTGTCAACCAATTGAAATGATGTAACTCATTGTTGATGCGTTGAGCACTCAATGAAAGCAATGAATTGTGGTTCCCTGGAACGAAGTGTATATTTTGTATCGTTCTCTTTTCTTCTTTAATTGTGGTTCTCCCTTCCCCTTCTTCTTCCATGATAAAAAGAAGTTGACTTGTGGCTCTCGAGTCTTCTTCAGTGATAAAATAGTTTACTTGTGGTTCTCTCTACTTCTTCATTGATAAGAAGGTTGATTTGTGAAAAATGATCTCTTTTCTAAAATATCATAAATCTTAAAAAAGGTTATATTGCAGCCCAAGCCAGTATATAGTTTTCATACAATATGATACATAAATATGTATATTATTGATTAGGTGTGGCATCCTTTAGAATACTTACCGGACATGACTATTTTATGAAGCATTTACACCGGATGGGAATTTAGGATAGTGAACTTTGCATATTATTTGGATTAAGTGAAATGGATGGCGAACACCTATCAACATAATATACTGCCGCATAGCAGATATAATCAAAAACACCGGTGAATTAGAATATATTACTTTTAGTCTAGCCTATAATATTGTCTAGACTGTTTGTCACCATATGGTTGAATCGGCTTTAAATCGGCTGGGTGTAAGATAAAAAAAGTACCGAGTAAAGTAAAGTAAAACAAGTAATTCGTCCGATTTTTTTTAATTGGCTATGCCTATTGCCTATGGACGCTTTGCGTGTACTGAATGCCCTCAAGTTGCCAAGTAGGTGCGGGCAACTTTATTGTCTTAATGAAGAGATTAAGTTAGCAAATTTGTTTAGTTTGCTACCATTTGTACTTAATTATTTATTTAAATAACATACTTGCCCTTTTGACGGGGATTAACTATTATTAAAGATTTAAAATTTTATTTTTTCGCGTACAACATGTATAAAATCTAAAGACGTTTTATCCTTATTTCATATATGTGTTTTTTTATATATTTTTTCACTTTAAAAATTAGTGTAGATGGAATTTACTGTGGAGTTTTATTTCACGTATATGGGGTTAATACATTATTGGCCTGAAAAATGATAAATTATTGCAAAAAATAACATTTTTTTATAAGTAGTCCAGTTTCCTAAGTTTGTCACTTTTTCTTTCGCCCCTAAGAAAGACAGGGAAGAAGAAGGATCAAGCCACAAGGAAAAAAACTTTTTCCCACATTTGCTCGAAACCAGTCATAAATTACACCGGTATGGCGGTCTTCTCCCGCTTTACCGAAAAAAAGAACTGCAGCAGAAAAAAAAGAAAATACATAAAATAGTTTAGTTGTAACCTACTTGGTAAAAAGTTGTTCTCGTCTTGGAAAAATAGAGGGATAGAGTTTGTTGCAAAGGTTTATTGTGTTCTTTTTAGTCTGAGAAGAGGTTAGCTTGGCTGGAATAAGGCTTGGAATAATGCGTCAGATTTATACAAGGCATTGTGTTGAGGGATGCTAGGACCCAGTTTTCCCTTTTCCATTGTGCCATTTCTTCATGGTTAGAGGACCCCCCCTTTACAACTGACTCGCTTGGTTTTCAGCGAGCGAGCTTTCCTCTGCTTCAAAAAACCATTATGTTCCACGAGCTATCTTCTTCTATTTTGGAGACACTATTCATCCTTGCATGAACCTGTTGGTCCTTATTTTGCACATAGTAGTTGTTGTAAATTATTGTTGTTTTTAGATCGAAGTCTATTGCAAAGAAATCTTGTTATGAATAGTATTTTAGTCTGAATGCAAATTGAAACTCATTTTCTATTATTGCTTAAGAACTTACTAAAGATATCAGAAGTATTATAAAGCATTCTAATGAGCGACATTTTTTTTTAATCTTTGAATAGAAAAAGTTTTGTACAGAAATCCGTTCAGATAATGTTTAATAAGCTCGTGTGTCTGTCTCTAGTTCAACATTTTTATGAACAACAATAACATACAATCCACACATCCGATTTTAATGAAATTTAGATGGTAGGACATAATTAGCCCATTGTTGGTTCCATGTTAATTTAAACTTTTTGCGCTTATCGGTTTCTCATCTTCATGGGTACAAACTTGTTGTGTTTTTTTCTAAAATCTATCCTTTGAAATAGTCTGCCAATTATTATGTCACATAGGTTCCTCGTAAGCTATTGCGTATTTTAATGATGTTAAGGAGTTTCGGTACCTTAAGAGATCTTAACCAGATAAAATAAAACTCATGGATTCATAATATGACATCATTGACATCGAACGAACTTGGAATTAGGAGCCTTGATATTAACTCGGCGAACTTCATCGTTTGAGACTGACGGATCTTGATCTTGTGAAATCGGATTATCTGGCATTTCGATTTTTTTTATTTTGGCAGTTAAAAAAAATCGTAATTTTACTTTATAAAATAAAATTATTTATATAAATTTGTAACTTACGACCTTTTCTTCGGAGTGACCACTTAAGTGATCACGTCGGGGTCACCACTAAGGAGTTTCGGTACCTTAAGAGATCTTAACCAGATAAAATAAAACTCACGGATTCACAATATGACATCAAACGAACTATATTTGGAAAACATAAACATTTCAATTATTTAATGTGTCAAACTTGTTTACACCCGCCATAATGTTTTGCTTTTACAACCCAATATCTAATTTATTTTACTGTTTCCCCCATTTTTTAAATGTGTCAACATTGTTTTGATATTTTACATGAATTAAAGTATCAATTCCCAGGGGTATCCAACTCCAGTATTCTAGAGAGATAGATAAGACCACTAGCGCTGGTCGGGCAGATGGCGGTTACAATTGTAAACTACTTATGATCTTTTGACATTCCACGAATTCTAAAATATAAACAAATACTGGTTGTCAGACATTTGTACTATTTTGTAAATAAACAAAACAAAAAAAAATCAGCCTCGGTGGCTGTATGAGATGCGTGATTGCTCCGAATGCGAAAGTTCCTGGGTTCGAATACAATTAACTGACAAATTATTTCATTTATTTATTTCTTTGAATTAAGAAGCTCTAAATCTTTTGAATAGAGTAAAAGATTTAGTTACAATATTAACCGCCAAATTCTCGAGCAGCGCTAGCAGTCTAACACAGGTAGATAAAGAGGGGAGTTGGAAATCTTTCCGTTTAAGGATTTCTATGATCGCTGGTATCAATTAAGCAAAATTTAAAGTGCGCAGACGGTTGAAATTAATATGGGGCTATCTGCGAAGATGTAGGTATTAATAAATGTATGTTTGTGTGCATGTTGAAGAGAAAAAAATGGTTCCATCCAAATTTCAATAAAAGCATAGTTGTTAAGATATGTTGGTTCGCAAAAATTGAGCGATAGACAGGCGACAGAATTAAAAATTTTCATTGATTTCTGAAACGGATTTCTGTCTTGAAATTTTAGAAATCGGAGACATAAAAGAGTGTTCATTCTTCAGGACGATCGCATAGCTTCCATTACCTTCGGTAAGTTCTATAGCAAAAACTCAATTTTAACATTATTGGCCTGAATTAAAGATAGGTCATTTCAAAATTTGGACGATTTGTCGAAAGTAGCCAACAGATGATGATCATATATTATATATATATATATATTATCGAATGAGGATGTCCCTACCGTCAATACTTGCTTGATCTGGAGATCACTGGACCGGTTTCGGCTAAACGCCATCATCAGCAGAGTCGAAGTCTCTCGTAGCACTCAACACACTTATCGAGTCTACATGAGAGAATGAAGTTGGAAAGGTGGAGGCAGATGAAGATATATATACAAAAGAAGGGGATAAGGAAGGGGTGTTGAGTGCTACGAGAGACTTCGACTCTGCTGATGATGGCGTTTAGCCGAAACCGGTCCAGTGATCTCCAGATCAAGCAAGTATTGACGGTAGGGACATCCTCATTCGATAACGTACAAACTTGCGGTAACTACTCAAAATTCGATTTTAATACTGCTAGTCAAGCAGACTTATGCCGAAACTTTTCTTATCTCTCTTTCAAACTCCATCTTACCATTTCTAACATTTGGTTTAATAAGCAATGCCTTACTCATCGAGTAATTCCCACTTACGCAAAAATTCTTTTCAAACAAACTTCTTTCGCCGCACGACGTACCCGACTTCAAGCACAGACTTTACGCATCAAAAATGAAATCAAATCACTATATATTAAGAAAGACAGATTCAACTTACGACTTATGCAAACTCACTTGCAGATAGCTAACATATTAGGTACTGACAATTACATTAGTTTCTACGACAATATGAAAAAAGACATTGACAGACAAATGAAGACGAAATATGACAAACTTAGGAACAAACTAAACAAGCTTATTGACACAGATACTAGACAAGACCGACCAACTAGCTTTCACCCACGGACAGTTAACCTTACTAATACTAGATTCACAGCTTACGAACTTAAATTACTAGACAAAGGACTCAAACATAACTTGTGCAACACTAACATTGACAAAGACATTGAACGACTAACAGTAGACACAGAAATTGCTATAAACAAACTACCACAAGACCTACAGACACACGCTAGACACACCGCAGTGAACATCTTACAAAAAATACGGACGAACTTAGACAAAACCAGCCGACAGAATTCAGACCATAAGACTGCTAAACAGATTAGGAATAAGATACACGACAATAACCTCACTATCACAAAAGCAGATAAAGGCAACGCCACAGTCATTATAAAGACAACGGACTACATAGACAAGACAGTACATTTCATCAACACGAATGGCTACAAACAGCTACAGATAGATCCAACTAACAAGTACCAGACAGACATACATAACGCGATAATCCGGTCACCTTTGATAATTTTGCCGAAAAATAAATATCGTTACATCAATTCTAACCCGTCAATTCCTTCGTTAAAAGCTTTACCAAAAATTCACAAACCTGACACACCTATTAGACCAATAGTCAACTACAGACAGGCACCCGCATACAAACTCTCACAACACTTAGCAACAACCATAAAAGACTTTGCAGAACTTGACGATAAATACACATTAAAAAACAGCCACGAGTTAACGACTTTAACATCTAACCTTACTCTAAATTCACAAAGCCGACTAATATCACTCGACGTAACTAATCTTTACACATCTATACCTGTTAACGAGACTATAAACTTACTTGAACACAAATTACTACTCAACCACGACCGACAGACTGTACAACAACTAATAAATTTACTACGCACTACTTTAAAACAGAACTACTTCAGTTTCAATGCCAAGAATTACTTAGCGACAGACGGTTTGGGAATGGGTCATCCAACATCTTCCATAATGGCTGAGGTTTTCATGCAATCCTTAGAAGATCTGTATGTACCTAAGCTAGCGGAGGTATTTGGCGTGGTCTATTACAAACGTTATGTCGACGACTGCTTTCTGGTAATCGAGTCTGAAATAGAACAAACTAACGACTTACATGAACGGAATACACCCTAACATTAAATTCACCTTAGAAACAGAAACAGACGGACAACTTAACTTCATGGACTTAACCTTGTCACGAACAGACCACAAACTGACTTACAAAATCTATAGGAAACCTACAGCAACCGACCACACAATACACGCAACGTCAAATCATCCAACACAACACAAACTAGCCGCATACAGATCCATGATACACCGACTTAATACCACACCTCTGACTCCCGCTAACTATCAAACAGAACTCGACACAATACACAACATAGCTAAAAACAACGGATATCACAAACGTACCATAAACAAACTGGTAGGACGACACAAGAATAGGACCAACATGACACAACAAACGACACCGAACGACTTTCAATGGACTGCACTAACTTACGTAGGCAAAGAGACTTATCGACTCACAAACTTTTTCAACAAATACGACATTAAGACAGCTTTCAAAACAACAAACAACATAGGGAACAGACTAATAAAACGACAGACTAACAATAACATTTATGACAATAGTGGAATTTATAAACTAACTTGCAACGACTGCGACCAAGTATACATAGGAAGGACAGGACGCAACTTACAAACTAGGTATAAAGAACACATACGATCTTACATATACAATAGAACAGACTCTAACTTCGCTAACCACCTACGCAAACACGGACACGAACCGACGACAATTGACCAATCAATGACATTATTGCACAAAGAACAGAAAGGACCAAGACTCGACATACTTGAAAAACTTGAAATTTACAAACATAGGACGACCAACAAGACCTTAATTAACGAACAATTACTCACTAACTCTGACGTAACATTTTCAGCACTTAAACCACCAACCAACAAACGTAAACGAGACGACACAACTTTAACGCATACGCTAAGTAAAAGACCTAGACTAGACTAGACTGAACTTTTCGAACACCCATCTCTTTTTTCTTCATCAATTTCTCAACTTTTTCTCTTATTATTCTTCACATATTCTTCCCCTCCTAAAATCATCCTTTTCTTTTTCTCTATGCCAACTCTTATGGTTCTTTACATCATCTCTGTCCGTCGCCCACCCTTCACTCTATTACATCGCCTTGTCTCTATTCAACCCTTTCGTCTATTGCATCATCCCTCTACACAACCTTCCCTTCATTGCATCATCTTCTTTTTCGCGCACTCTTCCCTTTGTTTTTTCGCCGTCTGTGCACCTGACACCCCCGTCTCACGGGTATTTCCTTATCCCCTTCTTTTGTATATATATCTTCATCTGCCTCCACCTTTCCAACTTCATTCTCTCATGTAGACTCGATAAGTGTGTTGAGTGCTACGAGAGACTTCGACTCTGCTGATGATGGCGTTTAGCCGAAACCGGTCCAGTGATCTCCAGATCAAGCAAGTATTGACGGTAGGGACATCCTCATTCGATAACGTACAAACTTGCGGTAACTACTCAAAATTCGATATATATATATATTATATTTATTTATTTTTATTTTTTTTATTAATATAGTTTTACAAAAATAAATGTGCTCCCACAGGGAATCGAAACAGATATCATTTCCACCAGAATTGAAACAAATAAAATGACAACCACATAAGTTTAAACCCACTGGGAATCGAAATAGGTAACATTTCAACCACAATTCAACGACGTGACCAATCTTCTAATAATAACCTCTAATAATAAATGAACGCGAAGATTCTTTGTTTCAAACTAATTGGGACAATATTTTTTTACTGTTTTTATATAAAAAGTTGTAAAATGGAAGGAATATAACATTTTTTTTTAATTTGAGTATTCATTTTTATTACACTACTACAAGGAAAAACAGATATAAAGTTTAAAATCGACAAATGATCTACGTGTACCTGTTTTTTTTTTATAAATATACTTGTCTATAAAACTAAATAAATTCCACTAGAATTTACTACATAAACTATTATAAAATATGTATAGGATAATCTCATCACTAAAATAGGTCGCAATTTAATAAAAGGATAAGTTACCTATAGTAAAATTGTAGGTGTAAAATTTATGTCGTCCTATTAGAGATTTTTAGTTTAGAATAATGAGTAGATACTAAAGATAAATTAGAAATAGTAATAACACTAATAATATTATAATATAACCATTTGTAATTTAATATAACCAGAGATAATTATGTGAATGTTTAATAGTTACTGTTTTATAAGTTGGTAGTACTGCGTAGAAGAGAATCATCTGTTGTTTTCAATTAATAGCCTCGTCGCGGTAGTTCACAATAGTTCTTTTCTTTTGTAGAACATTTCATTTTTTTTAAATAATATGTTTTTTTAATGATTAATTGTGTTTAACGTATTCAAATATTACGTAAAATGTATCTAGTAAAAACAAAATTTAATTGTAGAAACTGTTCTGTGTTCATTTTCATGTTTTTTGAAAGAAGATTAGTATTGTTTTGTAGGACCCATTGCCAAAATCAATTACTGCACTTATCTGTCCGTCTGTCTGCACGTGCCTGACTGAAACTACTTATCTGATATTTAAGAAATTTAAGTGTTTTGTCGAAAGTAGCCCGTAGATAGCCTCAGATTAATTTCAACCTTCTGTGCTCATTTAATATTGCTAAATTGGTACTTTTATTCATGTTAAAAACTAAACCATTTAGACTTATAGAAAAATAATTCAGAACGATCACATAGCTTCCGGTACCTTCAGTAATCTCGAAAGCAAGGGGGGGGGGGGGGGGGACAGTTAAATAAATTAGACAATAATGGGTTGTCAAAGTCTTCTTTAATAAATGAAATTACTAAGAAGCGCCCTAAAACACTTTTACAATTACTTTCACACAACTATTTAATATCTCAATGTAATTTACTTTTAGTTTCTTCTTACGAAGTGTATTAAACACAGAAGAAGTATTGAAAGACGTTTAAATTTGATTTTGGTGTGTCACATGTTTAAAGTGCCCTAGATCTAAAAAAGTATTTTTTAAAAACATATTTAACTATACTCTGTTTGTATCTCCCGAAAAGGGCGTACAAAGATGTGAAAAGGAGGCTTCCATTGTAAAAACAAGTAAGGACCAATAGTAAATATAGGGACTGGTGACACTTAAAATTGATCAACACTGTGTTAGTATGGACAGCGCACTAGGCAGCGTGACCGTGAGGCTTGAGTCACTTGTCAAGTCTCCTCGACAAGGTCTCACGCTAACCTAAGGTCTTGGGTTTACGAATATAGTGTGATCATTAGTAAGTCATGTAAATAAGAGCACCAAGGTCCAAGGCATGGGATTATACCCATGACCGTATACTGCCCTCGACTTACAGATATAAATCAGAACGACTCAGCATGGGGATCCTGTGTATAGGTGTACCCTTGACCTTGTTCCAATTTCGATTCATAGATGCAAATCAGAGCATTCTAGCGCCATAGATATACCTGTGTATAGGATCACATGCTCAGTCGTTCTGATTTACATCTGTAAGTCGAGGGCGGTATACGGTCTTGGGTATAACTCCATGCCTTGGTGCTCTCATTTACTTGACTCACTAATGATCACACTATATTCGCTTTGGCGGTAGATTGTTCATTGGTATGTTTGAAGTGGCTAGAACGCTCTACCACGGGGGTAACAAAAAAGGGCCTAATTACTAGGTTCAAACAATTCGTTCTCGCCGAGTAACTACTATCCCACTATGGCAAGCTTACTTGCTTGTTGCACATGTCGGATGACAGAAACTGGTCAAGTGTAGTGTAAACTTTAATAAATCAATAAATAAATTTAATAAATCTGTTAAATTTTACCACCAAATTTTATCAGGCCTCTTGTGTGCATTTGGGCATTTTTGTGTGGTGGGCTCCAAAGGATAGGTGAAGAAGAATCTAGCAATAGGTGGAGGCTCTGGATCCTTCCAGCTCTTAAACCATAAGTACTGCCGTTATTCTGTTGATTACGGGGGCACTCTTATTTAGATTTTGGGTTTAAGACTATGATGTGATTATGTGTGCTTTGCGGCAAAAACGCCGGCTGCGTGATGCATCTTTTATCATTTTTATCTTTCTCTTAAATCGTATATAATTTAACATTTTAGAGTAGGTAATATTTCAGACGTTTGAAGTATACCTAAATTTCCCAACATAATGTTGTTTCCTTCATTTGTTATACGGCTTATGAATTGTTCGTTTGTTATAAATATTATATTTCAGACTTTAATATATAAAATGTATAAGTTTAAATATTACCCCATGATTTTTTTTATCTCTTGTTTTGCCTCTTAAGTTCACTAGTTTTTTTCCTTTTAACAATTACCTTAAACATGTATACTTAAAAGATATCGCCCAAAATATTTTAAATAATTTCGTTCATTATACACATATATATATATATATATATATATATATATATATATATATATATATATATATATATATATATATATATATATATATATATGTATATATATATATATATATATATTTACTTATTTATTTATTTATATATTATATTTGCGCTAACTCTCTCTGGAAGAGGAGGAATATTTTTTAATGTACTAATAAAGAAAGGTTTGAGAAGACGGAGGTTTAGGGAGGTATAGCAGGATACAAATTGAATTTTTTCGCTAAATTTGAGGGACGGGTAGGGGACGGGTAAGGTTGAATTTGTCGAGCCGTAAGATGGGGGTTTTGCTCGACGATATCGGCCTTATTATATTTGGTCGGGTGGAAGGTATCAGGGTCTAGAGGGAACGAGGCGGCGGTCTTTAGCTAGTGAGATGGCTTGTCTACCTACCTCACTCTATCTCTATGCTTTTCCCCCCTTCTAAATATGAAATTAAATTTCGGCTACACCCCCCTCTCTAAGGAGCTTCGATTCGTTTTCTAAGTTAGTCAGATAAGGGGATCCTACCTCTTCTCAAAGAATCTTCTCTGATATTCCCTGACTTTGCAATGATTTATTTCATTTAGTATAAATGGGATGAGGAAAGAAATTGCTTCCAATTATCGTCTGTAGTACGTTTAATTTTTATTGAAGCTATTTATTATTATGTATATATATTTTTAAATTATCATTTGTATTAGTATTTATTATGACTGTCGTAAGTCCTTCTTTTATAAATGTCTTATTATGAAAATTTAATATTAAAGAATAACAATTATGGTTATCTTTGAGGAATTGCAAATTAAAAATAGGGAGTGAAATATTACCCAACCAACTTATTTTTTACTATTTCGAAGAAAAAAAAAAAAATTCTAAATAAAAAATAAAAGTTGCGATGTGGTAGAAAACCACGGTTGCTCTCTTCTTTTTGTTCAAATCTTCCTGTTTCCAAAAACATAATAATACCTACTATGTATTAAAAAAAACATGTCGAGTAAATTAAAAACAGAATTGATTAATAATAAACCAAGATATATTCTACAGTAAGTCTCTCGGCCACTGCCTTTAGAAGTCTTGAGGGTTACCTAGAATATGCTGAGGTGATAGGAGCTGTACAAGAGGATTAGAGTGATTAGATAATAAATCATGGAATTTTCTATATCGGGATACATATAGATTTTAGAAAAATGGGAACATTCTGGTTCTCATTGAGAGTAAGATTGGAATTAGTTAGGAATATCGGTTATTGTCTAAGGATTTTTGCAGAGGCTTGGTGCAACCCCGCACTTCCAAACTGGTCCAAGCTTGATGTACTACTGCATTATGAGATGAGAAGCTTGTTGTTGAGAGAAATCTTAGACCTGCGAACCAGAACACAATAACTTTAATCGCTGTGTCATGTCTGAGCCTTTTGTTTTGTAGTTTCCATGTTAATCAAAGATAAGGGCCAGTCGAGGTTAAAGGCCCCCATGCACGGTCAAAATGTTTGCGCAAACATTTTGACCGTGCATGGGGCTGTTTGATGTTTGCGCAAACGTGATGTTAGACGTGTATGGCCTATATTTGCCCGACATCAGGTTTGCGCAAACATTTTGAGCAAAATGTTTGATTGTGTTAAGGGGGGCCTTAAGGCCAAGGTTTCGGACGCAGTTGAACTGAGGATCGGAAACTCGATTAAGGATTGATTCTTTTTAAGGAGTATAACTTAAGAAATACTTATCTGATTTCACAAAAGTTATTATGCTTTTTTATTTATTTAAACAATAAGCCGGTAATATTTCCAAAGTAGTATTTCCACTATAAAAGGTATAAATAGTTTTCACGTTAGAATTTTTTTATTTCTATAAAGCAAAAACTTTTATCGTTAGAACTATTTGAATGAAGTAACAACAATTATTTTTAAGGTGGCAGGTATATTCTAGGCTCATTGACTTTCTATGTTTTTATATTAATTTATTTTGATGTTGATCTAATCAAGCCAAACGTTTTATAACATTTATTTTTAATAATGAGTGAACAAATGAGTTTATGATTCAATCAATTTTATAGATTATAACCAAGGGTTACAAACGTTTAGATAAAGGATCTGATTATATTTTTAATTCTATCTATTATTAATTAAGAATTTGGTTGATTAATTGAAATGAATGTTTACTTAAGGCCATCTTGGTCTTCTTTGTTATGTTCTGTACACAGCTACTCTTGTTTATTATATTTGTTCGGATATAGCCAAAAGGGTCACATTCTTTACTAACCTCCCAAAAGGATCTATAAAAGGACCAGGATTAATTCCTCTGTCTTTTAACCTACTTGAAAACCCAGTCGGATATTAAACCTAAGTGCTCTTCCTTTGATCCAATTCATTTGATCGTTTAGATGCCTTGAGACAAATCTTCCTTTGTTCTTGACTAATTCATTAAGAGCATTTCGCATTTTTATATTTTTATTGTTCTAACTTGACCTTCAACAATAATAAAAAAATATTTTAATTTATATATTCAAGAACTTTTAAAACACCGTTCATGGATTTACGTGTCGAGAAATGCAAGCTCTTATGGACTTAACCACACCACCGCTCGCTTCAAGACTCATGGGATTAAGCGAGGAGGGTGGGGGTGGGGCGGAATCTGTCCTCAGGCTTTTACCCCTTTTTAAGTCAAACATATAGGGGAAAAATAAGGTTAAAAAAATATGTGGAAAAAGGGTTTAATTCTATAAAGAAATGTTCACGTCTTACTACTAAAGTGCTTAAGACCATGTCATAATGAGCTGTTTTTTAAAACATATATATGTTCTTAATAATTATTGTCCTCAATCAATGACCATTTTTTTGGCCACTAATTTGGATCTTGGACTAATCTTATAATAAGTAAAAGCTTGCTCGGACCCAAATGGACTCTAACATTATCCTCTCTAGCTCAAACTAATCGTGCGAAGATTAAATTTATGGACTAATTCAGACTCCCTGCTAACTCTTGAGGTAAAGAGAATCATTTTACTAATTAAATTCTAAATAATACCATCATCTTCAATCACTTTCTTTGTAAATATTATCAGTTGTTATAATAATTGGTCAGTTGGTTATTACTTGAACGGATCATTTTATAACATTCCAGTACTATTGATTGACATTAATTCTTCTACATCATCAAAACAAACTTAACAAATTAAAAAATCTCTTCAAGTACTTGCCAGCAAGCTAGTAAAGGGGTTTTTTAGTCATAAAAATTAATATTTCCCACATTATATATGTATTTTTTTTTTTTTTTTGCTAAAATATGTATAAAAAGTTGCACTTGGGGTGAGCAAGGTGTGTATATTATCCTTAAGCATCTTAGGTGTGCACTAATTTGGTTCTTTTGGGGGTAAAATAGCCGCCATTTTGGAAACACGATGTATATATTTGTGACCTACATTTGAATTACCTTTAAAATGATACCCCTTAAAAATGACATAATATGACCCAAGATGGGACGAACAACCAAAAGCAAATGGGTTTCTAGGATGTCCTCGAAGCCCTAAAAACGGGGGGGGGGGGGGAATAAATGGGGAAATTAAATAAATGATACAATAATAGGTTGTTATAGCATAAAATCATGTAAATATACCAAATAGGATGCGAGGAAGCCATGTGAATCACACTAATTGGCAGCTATTTTCTGGCTGTGCATCTGTTTTTCCTATAGAATATTTGCATCGTTAAATTTTTTTTCCACTCTCTGCTAAAAGCTAGTGACATGATTCCATGGTTGGTTTGCATGTTGTGTTTGAAAACTCGGTGGCCGACTGGAACCTCTCCGATTAGCTCTTTGTTTAAACATCGAGTTTGACGGGACATAGTTAGTCTCTGATCGGGTTAATCTAGTGGAAATGCTTGGGTGGCGACGGTTTGGGGATATTTGGAATGAGGTTCCCGCACTGCAAACGAACCGCACGACTCACCCTGATAAACAACAGGGCCGCTTAATTATACGTTAGGCATTAATCTTGTTAATTATAATTAGGTTTGTGAAATACGATGCTGACATTGCCATTTATATTCAATACTATGGCTCACTTGACATCCAAAACCCAGCATCTATTTCTAAACTCCCACTTCATCGGGATTTTGTACATACATATTAAATTTCCTATTGGATTTTTTTCCCTGAAAATCTCGGTTAAATTTTAAATTTATTTCCTACATCAGCCTTATTGATTATTTCTCTCTGGCATTTTACACCTTTATGAAACATAATCATGAATATTGCTCATGAACAAAAATTCGGATACTTCTATTAACCTCTAAAAGTAGAAACCCCGACTAAAAAACTATCAGTCGTGTGAACTAACATCAACTTTAGCTTTCATTTTCATCATCTTGCCAGTCTATCTTATTTAGAAATGAACACAAAACAAACTTTAAAAACCTAGAGCAGATAACTCAAACAACTATTTTTTGTATGATTAATAAATATTTTTATGTTGAATAACAAGCATTGTTTCGTTTGTACTGCTGCATGAAAAAATCTAAATTTAAATCATCTCCAAGGAGTATTTACTTTCCTTTATTATGTTTGTATTTAATATTTTTCTTGAAAAGTTTGATTATGTTTTATTTTTCCGATTCTTTATACAATTCAATTATTTTGATAGTTTGTTAAGGTTTAGTTTTAGAAAGAACAATAATATTTTATTATTTTAGAATATTAGAGGTCTGATATTGATGGGTCAGTGAGCCGGTGGAGTGAAGGGTTGAGGGAAAGAGAATGGTGTTTTCCCAAGATGAGGAGAGGGAGGGGAAGCTGATTTCTCAGAGAAGGTTCTCAAGTAGTATTCGGTTCAGATTGAAAAGCCTTGTCTGCACTCCGCCAGGCTTTAGGCTTCGGGGTTTTGGTCCTCTATTAGTCTTAGATCACAATCCCAGCGAGCTAGGGCGTCGCTCCCGACAACCCTTAAAGTAAAAGAAAAAGGTCTGAAAAAAAAAAAAAAATTGGGTCACGTCAAGTCAACAAACGCAATATCTCACCAAAGCTTCTTTTCCTCTTAGATCAACATGTCCGTGTCTGTTTTAAAAATCCCCTTGTCTCAAACCCTAAGTGAGGTTTCACTTACTGCTTTTAAGATGACGCTGTGAGGTTAAACGTATCGTGATGGAGGTGAGTGAAAACATTTCTAATCGTACGTCAAATTAAATTGAATAAGCCGATCAATCAGTGTTTCAAACATTATACTTAGGTTCTACCTTAGTTATATGGATTCGGTTTTAATAGCATTAAAGGATGATACCAGCGTTTCTTATGATTTTGGTTTAATTTCCGCATAGGTAAGATCATACTTTACATTGATGTTCAGATCAATATTTATGTAAAGTGGTCGTTTCCATTGTCCAATAATTAGATTGGAATAATTAGCTGTTGTTGATCAGAATTTAAGTAGAACTACTATATAATAATATTAAGATGCTCATTTTACGTATTTTATTCAGCGTTTTGTATGTTCGACAAGTAATGATAAACACTATCTTATCAAACTTACATAACAGTCCCAAAAAATTTAATGTCTCAAAGAAGATCCGATTATGCGCCAAGCATTGTCAAATTACCTCAAAGAAACTACACAATTTATTGACAACTCTGCAATATCCATTTAAATGTGTTTTATGGTCAGATTACTTTTGAAATTCTATTTTCAACGTCCGATCTACATTATCAGGTGTCGGGTGGTCAAACCTTTATGATTGTGTGTTTTTATGTTAAATGTTGTAAGGCAATTCACGAGTAATTATTGAACTTTATATACATTATAAACATCTGGAGTTTACTTGGTATGGATAACCTAGAATTTTCAGATAATGATACCATCTGTTACGAACTATTCTTCATAACTAGGCAACTGTGTGTAAAAATAAGGAGAATAACAGATTATCTTTGAAATGGGAAAGATTTTTCTTATGAGTTTTGTTTTAGTTTTGATTAGGTCCTATCCGCCCGTAGGTGAGGAATATGGTTTCCTCATGATCCCCATTTTACACGATTCATAGGCTATAAGTTAAATTTGTGCCCAAGCCTCTCCCATGGGACACATTGTTTCTACAATTCTTCATCAAGACATACTAGATTCTCCTCTTGTTTCCTTAAGGGTTATTCCATTATGTGCCATTTAAATTGGTTCTACACAGCTTCTGAAGATGTGTCCTAACTGCCTCCATTTCCTTCTTCTGACTTATGATTATAAGAGTAGAGATTAGCATTGATTGAGAGAGGTCAGAGCTTTTAGAAGCCAAACTAACTAAATGCAGCTCTGAAATGGAGCGAACTCTTGCTATTCCATGCATAGGGATTAAGTTATTATGATAAGCTAGACACAAAAGCCTTAGAAGCTCGTGAAGTTTAAATCTTATCTTGAATTATAAACATGATAAAATAAAAAGTAGAGGCACATAAGTGACTGAGGTGTGAGATACTTGCTTGAGCGAGTCAGATAATTTGAATATTGACATCTTAGCCGAAATTCCGTTAATCAAAATCAAATATTTTACTGGTATTGGTTTTAATATACTACTGATGAGGCGAATGATAGACACAATTATTTTTCCATTACGGTAAAATGCTTAACGATAACGCAGAGTTCAATATAGGATTATAGACTAGTGCCCTATAATGCTAAACAGAACTATGTGTTATCGTAACACATTTTAACATAAGGGATAAGTAATACTGCCTCAGACTTATAAATTGCTGCCACTAGAAACAAAAAAACAATATAAGTTTGACGCTCTTAAATAAAATACTAGGAAGTTAGGATATAACAGGAGGTTGTTGGGTTTTTATTTTGTATTTCTATATTTCGCCACTAGAAGCGCCCCATGGCAACTGTCTTCAAAGAGGGAGGTGTAAAGGTTGGCTAAACTTTTGTCTACACTTGATTCAATGCCCAAAAACATATCCGTGATATTTTTCCATGAAGTAGAGAAAATTGCGACACTATCTTCTCTCTGATTTTATTTTCATGAAAGGTTATATAAACGACAGGTTATAATCATTGTCATTTAGATGGAGGATTTTGTTTTAATGTAATTTTAAGGTAAAAATATGATAAGGTGGTGTAGCCTCCATATAATCATATAAAGTAAACTTACCGGGATAGACTTGTGCCATGATTTATTCAGATTTGAAGACTCAGATAGCTCTGTTTAAAATTACCAAAGAAGAAGCACAAACTATTTAGCGGTTCCGTTGGTTTTTGGGACCACACTGTATAATAGTGCCTCTTTTTGCATTAAATATTATTTCTCTTTCCCGTCATGCTTTTCCTTCATCTTCAACAGTTTCAATTTATGTCAGCAAATATACGAAACAAAAACTAGCTTTATAACACAGAATAGCGTAACAGAAAAAAAGCTCAGCAAGACTTTTTTGCTCATATTCGTGGTTTATCTCGAAACAAGTCACTTTTGAAATAATAATTTCAACATATCTCACTCTGTGGACCTCTAGAGAGTTGTGAAAGAGGATGCAGGGTTTCCCGTGCTTGATTTAAATTCATACTCGTAGTTCTCTTTTTAGCCGCGTGGTTGTGATCGTGTTGAAAACAGGGGTGGGTCTAGGGGAAATGGAGCATGAAACTCCTCTAGCCTGTAAATTACTCGTTTTGTGTTCTCGGTCCTCTTGCGTCAACGCGTAACCCCGTTTTTCTACCTTAATATATCTATCAATCATTCCGTCACTATATTTTTTAAACTCTCTTTTCACAATATTTTGCTAGCAACCTCGTACCTAGTACTTTTCACATATCTCTCTCTCTCTCTCTCTCTCTCTCTCTCTCTCTCTCTATATATATATATATATATTGTTTCTATATAAACAATATATATATATATATATATATATATATATATATATATATATATATATATATATATATATATATATATATATATATATATATATATATATATATTGTTAGCGCGTATAATAAATATATTTTATAATATTATGATCCAAAAAGAGACTACATTAAAATCTACTCCACTAAATATTTCTGACTTTATTTCCACATAAAAATTTCATATATATTCCGTAAAGGGATAGTTTTAACAAAATAATAGTGGATCTCAACAATATTAAATAAACTTTAACACATGCGTGCGTGCTTTGTTATACATTCTATCATTATTTTATGCTCGTTGTAGCCTTAGTCAGAAGTCAAAGGGAATAATACGTAGTAAAAAAAAAATAAATAAATAAATAAAAGACAGTGACTATATCATTCACAAAAATGTTTACTTTTATTGGTTTTCTTTAATAATTGACGTAGTTACTATGCTGTTAAAGAATGATTTAAATAATAAAATTTAAATCTTATGTTTATAAAATAGTCTCATCTTTTATAAATAGCTTCCTCTATTCCTATTTCGTTTACTAAAATGATTTTGTACTTCTCTACAAAGTTAATTAATTCCCCCTAACAAAATTGTTTTTACTAGCCGATAAACCAATAGATTCTATTAATAAACACGTTTTCCATTGTTAATATCGCGATATCAGTTTGTTGATATCGCCCCATACTTTTGTCATTAGTAACATGTATATATACTACTTTACTTCATAGAACTGTGGCGGTTATAAAATAAAATATTTTCTCTTTTTTTAGTGCATGTCTTGCAAAAGCGGTTTTTTGATTTTTTCTTTTTTTACTAAAATATTATTTAGGGTTATAACCTGTCTTTCCAAGAATTTAAAAAAAAATATTAGCTTAAAATAAACTCTTTGAAAGTATTATTTTAAAAGATTAGATACGCTTGTTTTCAAGCCAAAATGTAATTTTGGATAGCAGGTGCATGGATGAGAGGAAATTGCCTGCGAGTAAGGATTTTTTTCTTTTTAAAAGTATTATTATATTCTCTACTCTACGAAATGATAATAAAGCGGAATGTAGAATGAAGCGAAAAAATAGAGGTTTTAGTTTAAAAAAGAAAGTGTGTAGAGTGTAGAGGTTGTTATATTATATAGGGTAAGACATAATAAGATATAGATTTATAAAGTAGTACCAATGTAGCATGTGTTTATCATAAAGAGGTTTAAAAAAGTATCTTATTTAAAATTAAAATAGTGTAAAATAGAGTTAAGATTTATTCATAGTCTGCAATTTTAATAGTGAAAAATTAGGTAGATAAATAAATAATAAAGCATTGCTCGTATGGGCAAGATTAGTTTGAGATGCGACTCAATTTTCTTGGTTAATAAATGGAATTTGTTGTTGGCTTCTTCCCTTCATGTTCTACTTCATCCACGGAGTCTTAATTAGTACATTACGTGCTTTCAGAATAAATTATTCAACATTAGTTACAATGTTGTATTTTAAGTAGAAGAAATGAGAGTGTCAAAGACTTTGAAGACACTTTTCCTCAATTCTGATGACGTTATGGTAGATATTTAATGAGAGCTCGGATCCAGATACTTTTAGGGAGTAAGTTTAAGTTTGTGTCAGTTATTAGTAACTGATGATGACATCTTATTAGTACGTTTTGATCAAACGACGTCTTGATTAACATTTCTTCGTGGAAAATCTTGACGAATTTTTGTCCTTCGTTTAAAAACAAAATTAAGTGAATGATATTATTAAAGGTATTTATTTCCTACTGCAGAGAGGCTCTGATTTGCGGTCTGTATATTTTCATTTACTACTTAAACAAATCAAAGAAATCTCAAAAGTCTTAGTTGAAGCATATAGTGCTTGTGCAATGGTTTGTAGAATTAATCAAGAATTATAAAGATAATATTGTACAAGTAAGTACATTTGCGTTACTTAAGCCTCAAGTCTACAATAATGCTAGGCCATAAAAACAAACTTTTTACTATATATTATTTATATTTATGCAAGTTAATTTGTTAATTAACAAATAAATAGGGATGATTAGTCCTCCAAAGATTTTGACGACAGACACAAACTAACAGACTAACAAACGAAGTTATTTGAAGCTAGCTTCTTACATTTAACAAACTAGGACGATAACTTGAGTAAAAGTTGACCGATCTTGATGAAATTTATTACAATCGGTTATTTTACCAATGCCGAGGATGAGTTCTTTGGAAAACGTCATCCACCCTAGCGTTTGCGCGTATTGCTCTCCCGAACATTTTAAATTTGTTTTTAGAAAAAAATTCTTAATTTTCAATTCGATGACACAACCATTTTTTGTCAATTTCTTTTGACATCGCTATGAAGTGTTAAAGATCGCTAAAACTATAAAGCAAACCTAAACATTCAAAATAAATAAAACGACGTTTTCACCAATATCTTATGTTCTAACGTATCGATTTTTATAAAACTTCACTTGATTAGTCTAATGTACTATTGAAACATGTATGTAAACCTGATCCATGCAGAAGTTTTTGTGTAGTGACGTGATACATTTAATAAAACTTTAATAGGAGTAGGTGTGAGTGATAGATAAGGAACAGTCCTGTTCCCTCACTACACGGATTTTTACTACAATCATCCCCTTTAACTATCACCTCATCATGATTATCTATTTTCTTAATATTCAACATTTATTGTATTACGCTCGCTTCAATAAAAGAGCCACGCGAGCCTAGTTGAAGCGAGCGCGAGCGTAGAGAGCTTCCTACACTCAACGAAATATGCACCATGCCTGTGTGGCGATAACTTGACTAAAAGTTGACCGATTTAGTTGAAATTTGTTATACATGTTTCTATTAAGTGTCAATGCCCAGCCCTGTAATAAATGAATGATGGGTTATTTGGTCGTAAAATATATAACCTTAAATATCTAATCATTAAACCTCCACATGTTCTTAATATTTTGACCAATTCTTAAAAACTTTAGAATCCCTTAGTATATCTCCTACATAAAAACGTTATATGCTCCAAATAATTCCGTTTAACTACTTATCAACTTTAATATATTTCCTGTAATATATCGTCTGTTTTTTTATAGTTTCCTCTAAAATGGTTCTCTTCTATTAAGTATAACATAAAAAAAATTAAGCATCATAATAAAATTATCTAATATAAGACATGCTTTAATAACGCGTCTTATTACTGTATTTTTATATCATGCATAATGCAAAGCGGAAACCCATCTAATTTCTTATGAAATAACCTCATAAAAATAATAACACTATATAATATAAAAACTATATTCGTATTATCTAATAAAGTTATAATTGATAGACATGTAATCTAGGTTAAAGCTTTTCGTGAATAATGTTTCTTATTATGACTTTTATGTATACCATTGACTTTTTTCAGATACCATTGGAAGACATTTTCTTTATAATTTTAAGATAAAGACAAATTATATATATATATATATATATATATATATATATATATATATATATATATATATATATATATATATATATATATATATATATATATATATATATATATATATATTGTAGCAGTAATAAGTTGTTTATAAATCGATTAGGAAGAAATAATTATTACTGCCTTTAGATTCGATTCTTTTTTTTTAACATAGCTTTTACATTTTATGATTTAGCGTTTTTCGCATATGAAATAAAATTTTACCAAACGCAGTTGAAATATATTATTGTAAAAGGGGTACATATTCGAATTTGAACTATCCCATTTGAAGGTTATACTTTTTCCTTGTGGATGCGGTCTTGGAACTTCTGCTTTGTTGATGCCATCAGTTTTCAAAGAGAGAACTAACTATTTGATGGTTGCTTAGTTTCAACCACTAAATAGCTACTTATAAATAGTTAACGCTCCAGAAGCGCTCTCTATTTTTGGACATTTGGGGGATTTGATCACTTATTAAGCTTTAAACCTTAATTATATTATTATTTTTTTAATCCAACTCCTGCCATTTGAGCTAGCCATTATTAAGCCTCTTTTGCTCCAAATGAGAGATGATAGCCGCTTAAGAGAGGTTGGTCCTCTTAAGATGAGTCTTCGCTAAATCAATCCAGAGTACAATGTGAGGTGCACAAATAGGTAACAAATTTAAATTTACAGCTTGGGGTTCTCCGGTGAAATCTGACGTTTCGCATCTACTACTGGAACCATTTTCAGGGGTGTGGTGTATCGTGATGTTGGCTTGAAGCAATCACAAGGTATACAGACGACTGGAGAGAAGAACGGCATACAAAGAATCTCCGACGAAGGCAGCACCTACATGATTGCATCATCCCGAAAAAGGATTACCCCGAGTAAAGGAACTCCCTGAAAATCCAGGTACATTTACGGTCTAGGAAACCAGTATAAATACACCGTTCTTCTCTCCATTCGTTTGTATACCTTGTGTTTGTTTCAAGTCAACATCACAATGCACCACACCTCTGAAAATGCTTGGTAATGGAAGCGAAACGTCGGATTTCAACCCCTTCTTAACGCGGATTCCACCGGAAAACCAAGCTGTTTATCACGAGTCTACCCACGGAAATTTCCGCTCTAAGTTAAATTTCAATTTATTCAAAACTTTAAAAGCATCAGTTTAAATATACCTACTTCTTTTAAATTCTATTAATATTTTTTAAAAATTTGTCTTAATAATTTTTTGTTTTAATAACAATCACACCCCTATTTTAGTTTATAGTTAGTTATAGAAAATTATTGAGTTGGATAAAATTTGCATTAATAAATTGTTGAGGAAGCTCTACTCCGCAATACAAGATGTATTTAACTATCCCGTATGTAGTCTGCTAAAGAGAGGAGAGGGAGTACATTGTCGTTGACCCATTTCCCTGTCTAACAAGGGTCGGTGGATATAGGTCTGGGTTGTCCCTATCGGTTCCAGCGTCGTTTGCACATGTCCCGATATACCCTAGCTAGTATCCCAATAAAACCTTGCTGTTTGACTAGACCAACCATCCCTTGTAGTCTAAACCTATGTTTATGACACCCATAGGCACTTGGCTTTTATTAAGATTAGGACTACTAACAGAGGCACATCTCGTTAGCTTTTAACAACCGAAACGAGCTTCCCTTCAAAGCTCTTTTCCTTGTACAATTCTGCGAATTTCTAAAAAAATTGGAAGGCACGTTGAATCTCATTCCAGCGGCTCTTTCAATTGGAACCATTTCTTAACTCTCCTTTCCTTTTTTACAATCGAATTCGAATATAGGAGTCGACTTCGGTTGAAAGCTTTTCAAACGATTCAATGCTTGACATCCAATTCAATCGACAGTTCATCCTATATTTTTTTCCCCCTTACCTCGTCGTCGAATCAAGAGAACCTTCATCTTTATAACTTTATAATGTTATCAGAATATTTAAACGATTACTCTTCGTTGTCAATAGAAAATCTAAAATAAAATACAAGTTTAGAAGAGATCAGTGTCTTTAAAGTGAATTAGACGTGGTTTATTGTCTTTTATATGGAGTAAATAAAACCAATCTTTTAAAATGATTTGGGTGCACTCTAAATGTTGAAGGACTCCAATGATTATCGGGGAGATTGGTTATAAAATGCTTACAGAATTGGTTTTAAATAAAATTTCTCTCTCTTTAAATTCATATACTATAATATGTATTTTTGATTAATAAACGTAAGAATTTATATATACGTGATTAATTAAAGAAGATTGATTGCCTAGAACATTACTTATTCAATTTAATAACGTGTATAAAGATTAATCAATTGTTATCTTGCGCAAAAACATTAGATCCCGTCTACACCTTTAACAATTAACAACTTCAACGTAATTAATATTATTTATAGCCCCGTGTACTATAATTATCGTTATTTTTAATTATTACTTACGTTAGAGGAAAAATTGTCAGCATTTATAAGAAAAAATAATGATTTTTTGGTTTTTACTTTCCACTTCTAAGATGAAATTTATTTAAAATTATGAAGCTCGAGACTGATATCGATCTTATGAATAAAAACTCGGGAAAAAATAATTATGAGTGAAACAATTACTAACTATTAATCATCATATTTTTTTTCCGAGCCGTTAATTCATTGCCGGATAATAGTGTGGCGATTATCGCGTGTTGTGGAAGTGAGAGAAAGCCCTTGTTAGGCCGCTAGTTTTCCTCGGGGATGATTTATTAGAAGCAGATGGTGTCGGAACATAAAACAAGGTCTCTGGATGAGGTTGGCACGATGGAAGCCCAAGGGTGCAGGACGAGATGCCAAGAAAGTGGCATGGGCATCTAACCCTCCCTTCCGCATTTGAAAACTAAACCTTCTCCTATCCACCCCTTAAGAGAGGAATTAGTTGGCGGATAAGACAGTGATAGATGCCCTTCTTGTCTTTAAGAGGAGGGGGAAAAAAGGAAGTTTGCCCCCTTCGACTGTGAGAAGGAACGGGGTTTTAAGGCTACGATAAAACAACGCAAGCACATAAAAGAATCAGACGTGGCACATAACACACGGAACACATTGCCAGCTGACTCTTTCACGTATCCTTCTATTTTCCTCCTTTTATACCCAAGGAGATAAAGACTGGTCTCTGATCTCTTCTTTTTCACCTCGCTTGTCTACTTATTATACTGAAACCAAAGATCAATTTCCTATTTATCACTTTGACCTCCTTTTACCTTTTCACTTCATTCCAAATAATAGAATCAAATTCCTTCGAAACAAAAAGATGATTTTGAGAGGAAAAATCGGTCCGAGACAACTTAGACAAACTTTCTCATATACGAGTTCATAATTAGTTAACCCAGAGTTGTCCATTCACTAGTTTTCAAGTTTCAATTAATTAAATTAATGAATTAATTTTCAAGTAATTAAATTAGTATGATCATTATATCAAAATGTATCATTAAACAAAACCTCGTCGGCGGGGAATCGAACCGGGGCCTCTCTCTGTCCGCATTAAAAACTATTTTCTCAGGAACTAGATTTTCCTGAGAAATCGGCTTATATCGCTTGATTTGTATTTAAATGGGACTACATTTTAGAAGTTTTTAATCAAAATCCTCGGAACCGTTTTGGAGAATTTTTTTTTTTCATGATTTTTTAAAGATTTTGGGAGGTTGCCCCCAAATTTGGAGCTAAAATTCATTTCTCGATTTTGCCTAGGGGTATGATTTTTTTTTTAAGTTATGCCAAATTTTATCAAAATCGGCCCAGTAGTTTAGGCTCCACGCATCTGTGAAGACGACAGACAAACGACAGAGGACAGAAATAATTTTTTATAAACCACTTTTTTGGACACAGGTGACCACAGAACGTGTATATCCATTCAAATCCCAAAACCGATTTTTGCACCATCACAATACTTTCTCTTTATATGAGAAATTAAAAAGAAAATTAATAATTTTATTAAAAGAAAAAAAAAAAGAAAAATAATAATAATAAAATAAATCTACATAAAATGTAAATCCGCCCTCTGCTATAACAAATATTTGGACAGTTTATTTGCATTGTGAATGTTTCAATTGCCAAATTCATTAAACGTGTAGGATTGAACATTATTATTGCTAAAGTTAATTTTATTCCTCACTTTTTATTTTAGATTGAAAAAGTATTAATGTTCAAGATTTTTAATATTGTGGCCAACCATTTATTGGGGTAAAAGAAGTTTTAAATATAGCGAAATTATTGAAATTAAGAAGTCTGAATTAGGTAGAACTTGGATTCAGGGTTTTCATATGAAAAGGTCAGTTATAATTTAAATTAAGTTTTCTTTTAAAGTTTATTCAGTCTTTAATATGGGCAATGAGCACCCCAAATTCGAGAAAATGTCCAGCTTTGTGTTAATAGAATGGTTTTTTTTAAATTCCTTTTTTAAAGCTGTCTACCAGCAAAAACTTCCATCGAGAAATAAATCATTTGCCCTCCTCTTATCATTTCCAATCTTCCTCTCCTCCCCCTCATCAAAAAATGAATGAACCCCTAAATGTAAAAAAGATAATCATTTGGAAATTAGTCAACTTTGGTGGCTTATAACTCCATTTGGAGGTGTTCGGATTGAATAAAGTTAAGAGTACTGGGTTCATCTCCAAAGTGTTTTCCACAAGATAGGATACTATTTATTCGGTTTGGTTTTCCCGTAAAAAAGTACTCTTAGCAACAGAGTATAATATCAAAAACACATGTTTGTCACTAGAGGGCGTTGGAGAGGTCGGATCCAAAAAATAAACCTATCTGCTTTACTTCAAGCCCTCCAAGATAGGCTAGTTATTTTCTTCAAGAGTTACGTTTAGTCAGAAATATCGCTTGTACAAAAAATCCTGTATTGAAATCAGATAGTGTACATATTTCATAAGAACACAATAATTGTGGATTATGAGAGTTACCAAAAAATCGAAGTGAAGAAGATATAAAAAAACTTGTGAAATTGCTTTTGTAAATTTGAAAATGAAGGCTTGGCCTGGAGCCTACCGGACAAAATAATGAAGTTGGTCGAAACTCGGAGAAGGCAAAAGAAAAGGAGGTTTAGTGATAATTTTCCTGCTGGGATGTTTTGTATAAAACCAAAAAGCAACGAAGGGTTCGAGTAGGGAGATGATACCCTTCTAATGCTCTTTTAGGTTCCAAATGGACCGGACCGATAATAGTATCGTTAGTAGAAGCGGGTGTTAGCTTGGAAACCTTAATTAACACTTTTTGTTAACGTAAATTCCTTGGGGTTACGACGTCCTACACCCTTAAGCTCTGAGTACTGCATTCCCTGAGCCCTTTTCCGCCAGTTTACAACAAAAGAGAAGGGTTATTTCACTGAAACACTCATCTAATGTTAACTAGAAAATCTGCGATATTTCGATATCACTTGATCGCAACGCACTCTTCTCTCGATTCAATCGGATTACATCTCTGAATTTTAATTTGAAAAAAGTAATTTTTCCACAGAAGACTTGTGAGTTGTTTTTTTTTTGCTCAGATAATATTTTTTATTTTTTCCCTAATAATTTTCAAATAATGAAAATAAATACCAGAATTATTTAAACTTCCCATAAATGAGGAAATATAATATATTTATATATAAATAATTAGAAGCATTTCAATAACAGGCAGACGTGAGCTATTTCGAAGTAATTAGTAATTGAAAATGTTTTCATCATAACATAACTAATTACATACTTCGAGAGAAATATGTTATATTTTATCTGAACTTTATTTATATTTTATATTATAAATCTTTAAGGGCTGTAGTATTAATTTAATGTAAAACTGGATCAACATTAATCTAAAATTTACTATATTTTATATTCTCAATGCAAACATTTTTCTGGTTTATTTATAATCTAGAATTTTGTTTTACTTGTTCATTACTCTGATAAGAAAATATATTTTCCTATGACTCCTCTGTTTTTATTTCTCTTGCTTCAGTAGTAACAGTTAAGCATTTTGTGCGAAAATAACTATAACATGTTACAATTTACTAAGAAATAATTATGGAATTAATTTAATATACATAAATTTGAATGTAGCTTTTTTCGCTTATAAATTTTGTACCCATAATTTATTCAAAACATAGTGAGCTATTTCTTTACAATAACGTTTCTCTTAGAATTTCAATTTTTAGATTTGAATTAAAAAACTAAACATTTCAATAGAATGCCACTTTGGAATACGAAATAAGCTGTGTGTGGATTTGCATGGTGTTCAGGAAAATTGATCAATTTAACCAATTGAATAAAGTTTTTTGAATGTTAAATATTTAATTTTACAGTGAATTCTCGTTTTGATTTGAATAATTCGCAGCTCGTGGCGAGCTCAGATCTTATCTAATGTTCACGATTTATGTTGTGTATCCGATTTTAATGCATTTGCATATCTTAATAAAGTTTTATTCTAAAACAATATTCAATTTCTTATGATAAACAGTTAGCATATTATGATAATTTGTAATATATCTTTCAGTTTTGTCGTTTCTTTAAAAGGATTGATCGAATTTTACTCCTTTGAAACGTAAATGGAGAATAATTTTAACTTGATTTTGCGGTTCCATGCCTGTTTTGCATTATGCCAATTAGATTCAGGTATCGTGGCTTGTGATCCGTGACCGCTTTATCTGATTGTATAGAATAGCCTCTCTCCCTAGTTTCCCGGATTCCATGGTTGATTGCCTCAACCTGGTGCGGCTATTATGGATTCCGATAGGTGTCTCACTTCACTATGGCGGTAATACGGAGACAGTTTCTCAGAACAGTATGTAGCAGGGGATGTCACATATGCTTGGGATGTTCCATGCAATGTTTTTCCTCTGGAATTCCATATAGTTCGCCGTACTAAGATGATAATTTACGCTTGGACAACACCTTGAAAATTGATAGAGTTGGTATTTTCACCACAGTTATTTTTAACTGCGGTAAACATTTGGATAGAAAAATATAATATTGTTATGTATCCACATGTATTCAATAAAATATGATTGCTTATGCAATGTATCCAAATTTATAATGATTATTATTGTTGTTTCATTCTTCGGACTGCTGCTAATAATATAAATTTGATATTGATTCATAATCTTAATAAATTATTCAAAGGATCAATGAACGTTTATTATTATTATTCAATCGTCATTACTTATTTAATATGAACTAGATAAAGTCAACAGAATTGAAGTATTACTTTTGGTATAAAATCACTACTAAACATCTAATCAGTTATGATTTATATTTAACTCTAAATATTGATGTAATACTTTATCCATAAAATCACTATTAATAATCTATTCTGTCATGATTTTCATGCAACTTTTAATATTGAATGCTAATTTTGATATTGAATCGTCATTATTTATCCATTATGAACTTGATAATGCCAACAGAATTGAAGTATTACTGTTGCTATAAAATCACTATTACTAATCTAGTCGGTTTTGAGTTACGTACAACTTTTAATATTGAATTTTAATTTTGCCTGTTGAATCATCAATACTTATTCAGTTATGACCTGGATTACGTCAACAGAACTGAAGAACTACTTTTGCTATAAAAAAGCTATAAATTATCTAATTAGGTATGAGTTACATACATCTCTTAATATTGAATGCTAATTTTGCTATTGAATCTTAGTTACTCACTTATCTTGAATCATCTTTATTGATTTAATTAATCATGAATTGGACAGTGGAATATTTAACTTCAAAAATACCATTGATAAATACCAATCTTTATCATAACCTTCTATCCAGTATATCATCGCTCCTAATTGTATTATAAGCTTTTGCAAAAAAAGCAAGTTTCACCATTATAAATTTATTGCAGGTTAAGCAATATTGTTCTTCTTCCTAATTTTAGTTTCTTAAATCTACTTATATCAATTATCTTTCAAGATAAAACTCTCGTAGGTAGAAAGAACATAGTACTTTACCTTAAAAATTATTCTTATTTTTTCAACATCAAAAAATATCTTTCTAAGCTTGATCAACGGTATCTTTTTTATAGAGTTTGCATATAATATTTCCTTCCTTTGCTTTGCATCCTCTGGCTGGTCTCTTTAGAAAGGTAGAGTAAAAGATTTTGTTTAATTTATCTCAAATGACCTTTTAATGTTTCAAAGAACTGAAATTAGATTTTTCCCGGACAATTATGTTAACATTTTATTTTTATAAATTTTATCTAATATTAGATTGTGAAATGGTAAAAGAATTCTGATAGTTTCAAGAAATTACGAATCAATTTTAAAGTTTAACTTAGAGTACATCTTTTTTTAAAAAAAAAAAATTATTAAATATAAGAAATTCTATTTTAAGTAAGTTTTCAATTTATGTATTTTTTTGAACCCCCTACTTGTACCATAATTTTTATCGTTCAGGAATCGATTAGGACATGTCGTCTTATACGCATGCGCTAACATTATACTGTAATAAACTCATGTCAGGTTGGAACGGGTTTAGGAGTATAATTCTCATTTTATTAAAAACATTCAAGGAGACCTAAATGTTATTCATTGTCAGAGGATCGTTTAGACCTTACTGTAAACGGTTTGCAAACGATCCCTGCGTAGGTTGGAACAGTTTGGAGGACGGTATGAAACACTGTCACAAGACATGCTGGCTATCTATTGCGCATGTCCGGGATCGTCACGGACATGCGCACGGTACAAACCTTGGTTGGTACAAGCCTAATATCAAACTAATAATTATCCATTTCTATATTGTGTATGCAGGTTCTTCATTAACTTTATTCTAAATAAACAAGATAACTATAAGAAAACCTATTCATGCAAAGTTATTACTCCTTTCACTAGTTAGTTTTATAATTATTTTAATTAAATTAAGGTAAAAAACTCCAGACAGTATTTCATATATAATGGTAAAAATCATTGTATAAAAACACATTTCTCATACATGTAATTATATTTGTAAGGGATGTTTTTTATATATTTTTATTTCATATATGTGTACTCATAAGCTCATATGTAGATACATTTCATGTATGCATGTAAAGATATGATATTTATGTACATATAACAATCATTCTTGTTAGCATCTCACATAACCATGTCTCTTATTGTTATATTGTGTTAAAAAAAAAAAAATAAGTCAAAAATGTATATACATTCAGAAAACAAACTAAAATTAAATATTTCAGAAAATTTATTTACATTTATACTATTTTTTGATACCATCCAAAAATAGTCTGCTAATTAGCGTGCTACATTGCTTTCTTGCTTCTTATCGCGTATTCTTTTGAGATGCTTTGCATTTACGACCTATTATTGCCTAATTTATCTAATCCCCCCTCCCCTTTTATAAATCTGACAAATTGTTTTTAGTCCAGGAGATAGCGTGCAAAAAATTGTCTGACGGTGGACGATATGATTATTTATGATCCTGAGTGTGAACTTAGTTAGTAGACCAAAAGTCAAGTTGATGGTACTTTGTCACATATAGGTGACCTCTTTGATTTGGAGTAATATTTGATTAACTAACCTCTCCACCGGTTTTTTTATTTTATATATATATATATATATATATATATATATATATATATATATATATATATATATATTTTTTTTTTTTTTTTTTTTTCAAATCCCTATTGCCAAGCAATGTCCCGCAGACAAATTTCGCTGCCCACAATATTCTTAAAAGGCACCAAAAGATTTACTTTCACACAACGTTTTTCTTGATGTTAGTCAGACACTTTATTGCACGCTATCTGCCTGGACTATAATTTATAATTTCTAGAAATAATTATTTTAAATATCAAATTGTTTATTTACTTTAGCGTGAAAGATATAGCTGTAATTGAAGCTACAGTCTTTATATTTATCAAAGAATTCTAGTATTTTTCTTCTTTTTTGAAAATCATAAATGGTAACGGTTATATTAAAAGAGAGAAAAAATTATATTTTTGGTAATATTAAATTTTTTCCTCGTAAAAGACTTGAATAATGTCAAAAATTAAATTTCATCTTCCACATGCGATGTGCTTTCACCGTCAAACTTAATATTCCATGTAAATACACACACATCCATGTAAACACACACACACAAAAGTAAAAGTACATGTATGTGTGTGTGTGTGTGTATTATATTAAAGAGAATGTGAAAGAAATGTTAATAAATTTACTTTGTAAACAAAAGCTTCTTTATATTATGATAAAACTAAAATTTAGGACACCAATAAAGGAGAAGGAAATAAAAGCAATGTTGAAAATGAAGTAAAAATTGCTTTTTTACATCAGATGCCTTCATTTTATGTTATAATGAAGGAATTTTTTATACAAACATATTCGTCTGTATGTTGAAAACATGTAACAACAATGAAGAAAGCCTAAATTACCTGGCTCTGTTTCATGGAAATAATGAAATATTTTACGAAACCAAAACAAATTGCTTGGTGAAAAGACGAGAAAATAAAGGTTATATAATATGGTACAAGAAATAATTAGCAGCTGAAGTTTGGAGAAGAAAGGTTTGGTGTCGAAATGGAAAAATGAGATGTTATCCTATTAAACGTATTTATGAACTGCTTAACAAGTGGTTGTTTACATTCGGTTTCGATATCAGCAGAGACAAATTATTTTTAGAACTATTTTATGTCCGAGCTTACCGAAGGTAACTGAAGCTATGTAACACTTTTTTTTCTCCAGTAGGGAGAAAAAGTTATGATTTTGAATTAGTTTAGAGGGACTAAAGTAAGTCTTTTCATCCCTGAGCTCAAAAAGTAGGGAGAAAAAGTAAAAGTAGGGCGAAAAAGTAAAGTAGGGCAAAAAAGTAAAGATTTCAACTTAATTATTTTATAAATAGTAGAAAATGAATGGCTAATGTAATAAAGTTGTTGAAATCAGGTTGGCGACACTGCTTTTCCAACCATGTTTATCTTTGTTTATATCCTGCATCTAAATAACCTTCTATTTGAGTTTAATTCCAATTCTTTTTTGTTTTTAACATTGAATTTCTTATATCTGCTTTTAAAAGTACTAATAATTATTGTTACTTATTAAAATAATAAATAAAAACTGTGCAATGGACGAAAATGTGTATTTTCTTCTTACTGGAGATAAAATATTGTATGTACCCCGTGAGTAAAGTGCCATTATTCACATCGTGATAATTATATCCCTCGGATGCACCTCGGGAGCTAATTAGAGTTATTCTCTCGGCTACGCCTCTGGAATTAAAGAGTCTAATTCCCTCGGCTTCGCCTCGGGATTTAGGGACCATGGTTTCTTCGGCTTCGCCTCAAAAACCAACTTTTTCGCTTAGGGAATAATGGCTTACTTTACTCCCTAGGTGCATAAATAGCTATTTTAAGTTAGCGATTTTTAAAAATTCCAAGATAGAAATCCGTTTCAGACATCAGAGAACATATTTGGTTCCGTGTGTGTCTGTCCGGTCTGTTGCTCATCTTTTCCAAACCAACACGTTTTAAAAACTACTTTTCCTATTTTAATGAATTTTATATTTTAGGTCATAATTTGGTTCCCATTGTTGGTCCCATAGAAGTTTTAAGCTTCTGCAACCATTTGATTCTCTTCCACATGCGACCAGAGATACATTTATTTACACCTATATCTTTCAAAAGTACACATCCGATTTTTATGAAGATTGATTGGTTTATTAAAAGTTGCCCGCAGATAGGTCCAGATCAATTTCAAACGTCTGCGCTCTTTAAATAACGCAAAATTGGTACTTTAATAAAAATATAAAAAATCAAAACTATTTTGTCTCTTTTACAAAACGCAGGGAAATTAAATAAATTTGACAATAATAGGTTGTAAAAGCATGAAATCATTAAAATATACGAAATTGGACGCGAGGAAGTCTTGTGTCATACTAAGTAGCAGATTGTTTTATCAAAATTAGTCAAGCAGTTTTGGACTCCAAGCACGTCTGAGCTGGCGGTAGGAAAATATTTTTTAAAGTAAGCTTTATAGGACTCAGGGGGACCTTATAAAGTGTAAATTTATTAAAATCGAATTTTCACCCCTTACTTTCTCTATATATATCCAACGAAAAAGTAAACAATTTATTTTGGATAAATATCCAATCAATCGAAGCAGTAAAATAAAAATATTATTTAAACATTCTTAATATCTAAAAAGGTTTCTTATTTGAAATTCAAGAAAGCATTATTGTTAGACAAAACTAGTTTCTATTAAATCCTTAATGAAAAGATTTAGCGTAGCGTATAAAGCAATTGTGGTTCAAGGTAACGTAATAACAGAGGCGGAAAATGGTCTATCCTTTCGCCACAGCAAGTCAGACTATGAAAAGATTATATATATATGTGTTTGTATATATATATATATATATATTAGCGTAGCGTATAAAGCAATTGTGTTATATATATATATATATATATATATATATATATATATATATATATATATATATATATTTATATATATATATATATATATATATATAACCCTCTCTTTTTTCTGGATTTTTCTTTTCTACTAGGCTAAATATATCCAGTTAATAGAGGGAAAGACAGGACTGCGTAATGAAAGGATTTTTTGAGTCAGGTCACGTGTCTAGTATAAGATTGGTAGGCTACGGGGCCTTGAGGGTAGTTCGGCAATTCTTTGGCCAACGAATTTCTTTTTTCGAACTTTGAAATCCGATGGAAGGGCTAACTTTGGAAAACAAAGATAAAGGGTTTTAAGGTAAGGGTTTAAATGAACGCCTTTTTTTTAAACTAGTTGGTGTGTCCAGCACATTGATTTTCATCTTAAAGAGAAGAAAAAATCAAAACACGTTTGAGATCACTGTTTGTTTTTACTTTCCTATATAAAGAGAAAATATGTGATGGCGCAAAAATTCTATTTTGAGATTTTGATATAGATTTACACGTTTTGAGGTCCCCTGAGTCCAGAAAAGTGGTTTTTAAAAAATGTTTGTCTGTGCTGACGCCTTGAGCCTCAACTAATAGGCTGATTTTGACGAAATTTGGCATACATATTTAGATAAATCATACTAAGAGGTGAAATCGAGAAATGAATTTTAGCTCCAAATTTGGGGGCTCTACTCCCCAAAAACTCATAATAAAACGTGAAAAAATTAATTTCTCGAAAACGCTTCCGAAGATTTTGATTAAAAAATTCTAAAATGTAGTCCATTTTAATAAGAATCTAACAATATAAACCGTTTCCCCGAGAAAAATCTATTTTCTGAGAAAATAGCTTTAAACGTGGAGGGAGAGAGGCCAGGTTCAATTCCCCACCGAGGACAAGTTATTTTTATGATATATTTTGATAAAATGTTTAATTATAATTAAATGTACCAATGAAAACTATTAAATAGAAAACACTGGGCTAAGTAATTATGAACTCGTATATGAGAAAGTTTGTCTGTTGTCTCAGACTGATTTTTTTCAAGTGAGTTTGTTAGTGAATTGAGTTAAGTGATTCTTTAAAGAAATTCCATGTTTATAAGAAATTTTCAATGAGTACCTACTAATCATTTTATTAAGAAAAAATAAAAGTTTTTACTTAAACAATAATTATTATTACTAAGTTTTTATTAGCTTGCTTTCTTGTTTGTTTGTTTGTTTGTCCGGTACAAATCTGGCAATCGATTTCTAACTAACGTCCCGAATAGCTAGGCACTTAAAACTTTTAGAATAGCTCAGAACACGATGACAATGCATTATTTTAATATTTTTAACCATCTTTCAGCAGATATTAATTCGTTTTCAGCAAATTTTGCTGTATGGAAAGTTAGTTCGGAAAAAGTCCGCAAGTTATTTTATTTGTTTTGACGTATCCCATATTTTTACGATCTTCATTATGACAAGTTTCCAATTTGTGATTTTTTATTAAGAGGTAAAAACATTAAATGACAACTAAAAAGAATAAGTAAACAAAGAAATCAATTAATTGGCTTATGACAACCAGGTGTGTCTACACTTGTGTACTAGATATCGGTTTATTTTCTCTACATCTATACTTCTTTAATTGTACTTATTTTTCTTCTCTTACCCTCCCCTACACGGGGCCATATCGATGGCCACGGTTTAGATTCGGTGTTGGTGAGATCCGTTGTTCAAAGATTTGTCCTTTTATAGGTTTAAGATCAGCTCTCTAGATGGTTGTCATTTGTGTGAAGTAAATAAATTTTAAACTATTTATATTTCACTAACATTTTATATAACAATAAAAATTTTATTGTCAACATTACATATTATGATTCAAAGGAAAATTAAAAAACGTAATATATAAAAAGTTCTGTTTATCTTGTAATTATTTTTGTTTTGAGTTAAAACCAATTTTACTTTAAACTTTAATCGCACCTTCAGAGAGCATTGCGCATTTATCGTCTCACAAAAGATTCTTTGTAACAGATAGATTTTCTTGGTTATTTCCGTTATGTCGACAGTTTCTCTGTCAATAGATACTAGTAAGTTTACAGATTATAGTGACTTTTATTGATTAAGATCAGTAACAAAACATTGGCTATTTTGATTTGATAATAAATTGATCGTATTCAAGTTGCTTGTTGTTCATTGTTGGTTGAACTATTTCACTTTCAACCAATAAATATTTCAAAGAAAGATTTTTCTTTTTTACTATTACTATATATATATATTATTTTTAGTATTTTCTTCTATGAATGGCGTGTCTGGTAAAACTGATATTACTTCATGATGACTGTTTGAAAGAAGCGAAGAAAAAACAACAATCTACCTTGAAACAACTTCTGGAGTTAAATATATGTTAAGTAATGTGAATTATTCAGGTCCCGATTTGAGGTACATTGCGTCCTTGGCAAAGATCTTATAAGCGCTCTTAATTTTTTGGCCTCGTCCGAGGAAAAAATAAATATTTTCGCTTCATTTCTCCTTTCTTTTCTTCTTACAATATTTTGGCGCCCCTCTAAAACCGGCGCCCTGGACAAATGCCCAGTGTGCCTATTGGTAAATCTGGGCCTGAAATTATTAAATATGAAGAGATGCAATGGTCAATTGTTTTCTGCCCTCCTTAACTTACGGGTATCAGATGGGGTCTCTTCCAGAGAAAATCTATGATCATTTAGAAGTACAAATGTTTAATGCAGGGGAGGATGATGAAGAAGATGAGATGAAGAGATTAAGTTAAAAATCCCTAGTTAAATAAATTTGTAGGAATCCTTGATTTAAGGCATTTAATACTTAATCAAATATGCTGATAATACAACTAATTAAGCCCAAAGCTAATACACGCCAAGCCTGTATTATCTATTATATATATATATATATATATATATATATATATATATATATATATATATATATATATATATATATATATATATATATATATACATATACATATAGTTGAATAAGGCCTTTGGCAGGCCTAAGCCTTCCACTGGCTTTTGTGCTATAGATTGGAAGATAGATAGGAAAAACACTATCAGAATATTGTCCTAAAGTTAGCATAGTAATTAAAGAAGCTAGCCAGCACCTAGATGAAGAGATAGCTTGTAAACGATGTGGCATAGAAAAGCTTTCACTGAATAGCTTCGACCATTCTAAGAATGGCCTTTGTTACAACGATGTGCTGTTGTTTTTATATTAACGCAGTAATAGTATTTTGGGCCCATAACCTTCGCAGTAATAGCATGCTGGGCCCATAACCTTAAGAGAATCAAAGCGGGAGTGGAATTGATATTAAACTTTGAATATAAGTATTAGATGTACAGTAAATAACTAGTAATGTACAAAGTAAATTTTTAAGAATTTACTGTTTTACTTATGTATAGTTTTTTTTTTTTACATACATTAGTAAACAAATCCCTTTTCTATATGTAAATATATTATGTATTTTATGCATTTAAAAAAGTAATTAATAGGTTTGTAATTACAGCTTCCTTGATTTTTATTATTGTGTATTTATATAGTATATTTCTTTAACTTTAATGATATCACAAACTGAAGAAAAAAATAGTTTTGACTTTGTTCCTGAGTGTATGTAAATGTGTTTCAAAATTATTATATATATTTTACTCGGTTAGTATGGAGAAGGAAAATTCAATCCTAATATTACAAATCTAATAATAATAATAAAAAAAAACCCAAGATGTGTCCCGTTTCAACGAAACACGAGCTGCATTCAAAAACTATCCATGTAAAAAACGGGCTATGAACCCCTATTCGTAACCCTCTTTAAAATTAATAACTGTGATAGACTAGTCCAATAGGTATATAGAAAAGAAAATATCAGAGGGGAAAAACATAACAGTAAAAATTATAGTCTCTCTAAAAAAAATATAAATGCTCACGAATAAAAAAAATTAGACTACATATAATATTGAAGGTTTGCTTTTTGGTCCGTATCACGATACTAGAGGCCCAAATAAGAGGCACCTAGTTGTAAAAGACCTCAATTCTATTGTATTTTTGAAGAGAGAGGGGGAGAGGGGACGATTTAGAAGTAAAAAGTACTCAGTACTCCAATGGATATGGTGAAAAGAAACGTTAGCCCATTAGTTTAGCATAATAACAGGGAGAAGTTGGGTCATGTTGTTTTATGGTGCATGGTAATAGCTGTTACAAAATACCTCTTTGAATATTCTAGACTTGGAGTCGAAAAAATGATAAACAAAGAATAAAAAGCTTGGGAAAAAAGTTGTAGTGAATTAAACTCTACTTCTCCTTCGTCTTTGAAATTGTTTTAATGTTCAGTTAAACGAATATTTTCGTGTGTATTTCATTATTTTTATTCTGTTTATTTGAAAAGGGTTTTTATGATAACTATTATTTTTATCTTAATAACTTTTAATAATCTTCAGAATCTATTAAGTCTACACTTAAAATCTAATAAAAAATCAACAAAATCTTAATTTTTTAAAAAAACTACAATTATTTATTAAAAAGCTAAACCGTTTATCAAATTATCATTTAAAATAAAAAGTTGATAAACATTTATTTTATAGATAAATAAAATAAAACTTAATAAGATAAGAGATCAGAAAAAAAAAACATAACATTAAAATGAATACATTAATATTTGTAGCTTGTAATTGCTTTTAAAGTAGGTGGTATTAAAAAAACATCATTACTTTAACTACTTTCAAAGTTGATGGAGGTATAATAAATTTAATTTAACCTATTAAAAAAATAGTAAGTAATCTTTTTTTTCTTTTTTCTTTTAAATTTATTTGAATATTGTAAGACTACATGTTATAAGCAGTAAAGATAACATAAGTTTGTCATTTGCTCGTTACACATGATGTGAGAACAGTATTCACAGTATTACAGATATGAATATAACATTTAATTAATTAATGTAAAGGAGGAGGGTTACCAGGCATGAATGGTGATGTTAGGTTGTGGATTAAAGAATTAGGATGATGGGAAATTGAATCTTGGAAAGATTTATATCGGGAGGTGGCTAGGACGCGATCAAAGGGAACTTTGAGGTCGTTGTGAAGGGCAAAGTTGGAGACATAGAAAGGAGCGTTAGTTATACTTCTAAGGATTTTGGATTGAAGGGATTGGATACGGTAGGAGTTGGGAAGCTTGGTGCATTCCCAGAGTTCAATACCATATGACCAAGTGTGCCTAATTATGCGGTGTTTTAAATAATTGATTTGTTATGTGTGTTGAGTTTAGGTGTGTATTGTAAGAGTCTGTGTAAAAGTATGTAGTGTCGGTTGCAGTCTGGTCGTTTAAGTTCTGTGTGGGTGCCCATGTTAATCGCCTATCCAGGTTTAACCCAAGGTAGCAAGCTGAACTGGAGTGGGGGATAGGAATTTGATTCAGAGTTACCGGTTTGCATATTCTATGTCTTAATTGTGTTTACCATGTCTTTTTTGTGTTTTATTCGCAATTGGACATGATGCTTATTACGACAGTGTACCTGCAATACCTCGTAACCCCACATATGCATTGTAAGTCTTTACCTAGTTGTGGGATACGTTTAAGTGTTTTAGTGAAATGAATTAAAATCAAAATAAATATAAAAATATACTTTTTCCGTGGTAGGCTGTAAAATAGTAACTTTAGAGCCTAAAAAACATAGCTAAAATCCATTTTTTCATTACGTGGACTTATAAAATCTTTTCATTACTCCTAGCTGTAAAGAAATAGTACATTACGCGTCGAGTGCGGAAAGTAGCATTTTGCATGCGAGTGTTGAGTTTGCACCCGAGCGATTGCGAGGGTGGTAAAACCACACGAGCAATGCAAAATGCCGTTTTCGCACGAGTTGCGTACCGTACTTTGTCTACGATTGTTAGATTTAAATAATAAATACAGAAAAAAATAAACTTGCTGTATGTAAGTTCGTATCTCTCTCTTGATAAAGATGGCATTAATTTATTAGTTGTATTTTTTGCCGAATTAATTATTTCTGGAGGAGTATTATTCTCCACATTTTCGTCAAAGTCACTTGATTCACAAATTGTTTTTCACTAAAAACTCGATATAAACAGTTACTTTAATAAAAGAACAGCAAATTAGTTTTGTTAAATGTAAACAAACTCTCTAATCGTGCGTAAAGCTGAAGAATTCCTCTTTTTTTACCGCACTAGTGTGGTAAAGAAGAGGAATTATTCAGAACTATGAGCCGCGCATGCGCAATGAATACAAGTACGTAAATAATCACTTTCTATGCATTAAACAAAGATATAATGTTTATATTTCGTATCAATCGTAGATACATATTTTTTACGTCCTAGGACGAAAAAAGTTTTTATTGTACTGCTGGCAGTTGTCAAAACTTCCGTTAGTAGCGCCGCAGTCTTTGTAGAAATGCTTAGTACGATTTAATTCCCCTAGATGTCAATGCGCTTTATTTATCTTTTATTATAGTGTAACCTCGTTTTAAGGTTTCTTTGTTTAAATCTTAAGTATATACTAATATTTGTTATTATTATATTGATTATTTATTAATGGTTAATGTTTTTTCATTGTCAGAAAAAACTCACTTCACAGCCTAGTAACATAATATACTATTAAGTAATAGTCAATTTTTTCAAAAAGAAAACAAACTTTTTTTGCTTCTCCTGAAATGAAAAGATTAGTTTTTTGGATTACGAGGTATTGCAGGTACACACAGTCGATTGATATCTCTAAAACAAACAATTTCCTTTTCCTGCTCTATGGTTATATAATTAATCCTATTTGTACATAAGTATGAGTTAAAGTATATTGCTTCCGAGCTTATCAAACGTAACGGAAGCTATGTCATCGCTCTGAAGTACAACAAATTTGTTATTGTTCCGATTTTAAAATTCCATGACAGAAATCTGTTTCTGACATTAGGGACAAGAGGAAGCTATGTGTCACTCTGATTGGCAGACTATTTTTCCGACAACAATTAAGCATATTTGTTTGTTACGTATTTATGGTCCAAAATATTAAAATTGAAAAAATTATAAATTCATTGAAAAAGTTAATTATTACTCGACCCATTACATTTTTTCTTTTAGAGAAAATAAATGAACATCATCGGTTATTCAATTAATTGTTTTGATGTTCACTTTTACATTTTATTTATCATTTTATGGTGATAGTTATAAATTATATATCTGTGGTCTTCAGGGTAATAAATTAATACAAGTAATAATTTATATTATCGAGTAGTGTCCCGCCGGTGACGACTCATCGCGTAATGATTTGTTATTGCTTAAGCTAAAGCAACCAGATTTATTCCAATAAAATTAAATGTTTACTTTGATTTGTTGGTCTTCAAATAGAAATAATTACTTATCTAAATAGATATAATAACTTATCTAAATTAATTTACTTAATTTTACTTTTGTTTCTAACTATAAAATTAAGCCCGTTGCCACGGGCTAAACAGCTTGTAAATCAATAAGTACCTTCAGACCTTTAAATTATATTACTGGGAAAAGTTTAGATCTAAATATTTTATCTTGAAAACCTTGAAATTTACTTTAAAAAATTTATAAATGCGTAGTATTTATTATAATATATTGTCTATATACGTAAATACGCCGTTCTTCTCTCCAGTCGTCAGTATATCGTACATCTGTTGTTGCTTCGAGTTAACATCAGTAGGGGAACATCGAACTTATAACCCTTGGTGACGCGGAGAACCACGTTATTTAGTTGCGAGTCAACCTAAGAAAGCCTACGCAGCTTTTTAACCCTAGAAAGCTAACCTGGAGTCAAAATGACTCCCATTTTTTTTTAAACTACGAATGCACGGTGTCTGTAAAACACAGAACTCCCACATCTCAGCTATGCTATCTCCCACCCTTGAATGACCCTTTTACACTTCTATCAGTTCCACATTCAGATTCTTAAGAGGACATATCGTTTGTTTTTCTGCAGTCACGGAGTCATTTTGACTCCTGTTTAGTCTTACACGTAAATTTTTTGTACGTCATTTTGACGCAGAATAGTATTTTTTAGAATAGTATGTAGCGTTATTGTTTATTTGGCCATTTCAAATCATATAAATTAGATATTATATAAATAACTATTTCAAATTAAAGGCAATATAATTGTAATTTATTCATTTATAAGTATAAATTGTTACATTTTTTTGTGTCTTTATATGTCTAAATTATATAAAGTTAATAGAATATGAATATAGTCAAATAATGGAGAAAAAATGCAATGATCCAAACGACATTTATCGCTTGATGAAGGAAATGACCGATTCAGATACCGATTATGAAAAAGAGCGTATTCGACAATAATGGTGACGGTTGTGATTTGGACACTGATTTGAAAATAGAAAATGCCTTTTTTGATCCCATCAGCGATGATGAGGAAAATGATAAATTAATTGAAACAATTTACGAAATAGAAAAACCAAAGGAAAGGAAACAAAAAAGCTACATAAAAAAAAGTAAATAAAACCACTCCGGTAGATAACAATACCGGATGATAGTAGTCCAGATTGAAAAACCGGAATTAAAAGGAAAAATTTGTTTTTTTATGGCAAACAAAGCACCCAAGTGTCCCATCAACTAGCACTAAAACGTGTTAAAAAATATTGTACATATTAGGCCTTTATATTTTAATAAAACTGGGTATAATAGATTAGGGAGTCAATATGACTCAAGGTTAGTCATAAGAGGTTAAAAAATATGGTTAGCGTTCTAGGGTTAAATACAATAATTATTTGTGGGGTTACAATTTTTACATAATTGATTTGACTAGTGTAATAGTACATTACGCGTCTAGTGCGGAAAGTAGCATTTTGCATGCGAGTGTGGAGTTTACACCCGAGTTTACAGCGAGGGTAGTAAAACCACAACAGCAAAACAAAATGCAGTTTTCGCACGAGTTGCGTACCGTACTTTATCTACGATATTATATTTTAATAATAAATATAGAAAAAAAAAAAAAAAAATAAACTTCCTGTATGTAAGTACGTATTTCTCTTTTGATTAAGATGACACTAATTCATTAGTTGTATTTTGTGCCGAATTAATTATTTCGGAAGGCGTATAATTCTCCTAATTTTCTTTATTATCACTTAAATCACTCATTGTTTCTCTAAAACTCGATATAAACAGTTACTTTAATTAAACAAATAGCAAATTAGAATGTAAACAAACTCGCTAATCGTGCGTTAAGGTAAAGAATTCCTCTTTTTGTCCGACCTAGAGCGGAAAACAAGAGGAATTCTTCACCTCATTATGAACGCGCATGCGCAATGAATGCAGCTACGAAAAGAACCACTTTCTATGCATCTAAACAGAGATATAATGTTTATATTTCATATCAATCGTAGATAAAGAACTTTACAGTAGTCAAATCAATTATGTAAGGAATTTTTTACGATGTTTTTCTAAATATAGATTATTTTCTATATATATTATTATCTAAATATAGATATTTTCTAGGCTTTAAAATGGATTTTCGGCCAAAACGTTGTCAACTAAATGATAGTAGTTTTATTACCCAAAAGGATCCACACTACATTTTAACCCTATTAAATTGTACGGGATATGAACAATGAAATTAAAAGTATTTATGTAGTTGATAGTGGGTCACCTATTGAGGGATCACCTTTGTACCGTGGTAAGTTTTTGGAGTTTGTTTTTCGCTTGGAATGACTTCCGTAGGCTGGCGCCACCTTTCGGATTTTTGTGAGACTAGTTTCAGGGCCCATCACCTGCTGCCACCTAGCGGAATATCCGACGAACTACTTCGAACAGGTCCGACATATTCAGTTTTATTCTTCTTCACCAGGTCGTATATATTGTATTTTCTTTCTCTCATATCTTTTCTTATATTTCAGCTAGGAAATTCCCGTTTGCATCTAAATTCTTATCTTCTCTTTCTTTAATTTTCTAGACCTTGTCCGTTCCATTTGTTTTCAACCATTATTTTAGCTTTTCTATGCCACCTTTTACGCTGGAGAGAGCGTTGTGGACGCGCACACTTTCATTCTCTTGTTGCACGGTCGCTGTTATGAACGCTTAGTTTTGTTCCGGGCATCCTTCCAAGTTTCTTTGGAAATGCCAGTTTTTATTTTAATATTCAGTGATTTATTCTGATTCTCCGGAATCTGTTTTACCGTATGAATTCATTCCCGTTGAGAATAAGTTTTCCCTGTTCGTGATGGACTTGGATAATCTTGGAACAACCTGTTGCTTGTGACATTTAGACGCTTCGAGGAAAACTTCTCTAACCTTTTGACAACTGTAAGTTCATTTTCTTCTTTTTCTCTTTAATTACTGCGAGGAAATTATTAGCGGTTTAGTTCTACGTATCGGCTTTTCAACTAAGTTATCTCTTACAGGTGTTTGTCGTTTAGTAAGCCAGTAGAGACGCTGACCCGGGAGATGTGCTTCACGACCTTTTTCTAACGTAAACTTCTTTGGAGCTTTCGTATCTTATCGTACCGGTGAGTAACGTTCTGTCTTAAGTTTCATTTTTTATGTTGACGTATTGAAGTGTGTCTTATAGACTTTTTCACTTCCAGTTTCAAGTATCGGGGCATGACTCATAGCCAGCCAAGATCTACGTGGGAAAACCTACGCTAGTTTCACCTTTGGACGACATGTGGACCCGACTTACTTGAAGACTACGTTGACCGTCTCGCCTATGAATCATACCTACCGTATCGTTTATAAACTGTAATAACGTTTTAGTTTATAGTCCCGTCCCTTTTTTTGTGTAACTTAGTATACTAAATCAATCTGGGCCTATCCGGTGATGATACGTATCACTTCTCGTAGCGTGCGAGATGTGACATCCTGAGGCTAGGCCAGGTTAGGTTAGGTTAGTGTCCCTTAATGTAGAATCATTTTATTTAATTTACTTTCCCGTATCTAAATTTTAACTTCACTTAATTAATCTTATGTTCCCCCCCCCCCTTTATCTTTCCGTTTATTTCATAATTTACTTACCTTTGGGTACGTGTTACCTTTTAACTGGCATTTAACTTTGAGTAATCCGGATAGCCAGGTCCGGCTTTGTTACTCTTTAATTGTGTGATCTGTTCCGGACATTCACTTTGAATCATGGACAGGTCTTAACCCTTTTACTTCTTGGAAGTATTTTTAAGAATTTTTCTGTTTTATTTATGATTTAAAAGTATTTTTTTGTTTCTTTACCCTTCTGGGTTGTATTTGCCGTTTAAGCCTCCAGTGGTGACCTGAGGGCAACAGGTCAATGTAGCCACTGTGTTTTTCTTTTTATCTAGTAGCTCCAATTACTAGAAGTGGATGTATTTAACTGCCTTCGGGTTGTATTTGCCGTTTAAGTCTCCAGTGGTGACCTGAGGGCAACAGGTCAATGTAGCCACTGTGTTTTTCTTTTATACTGGTAGCTACAACTACGAGTACTGCTGAGTATTGTTCACTATTATAACCTTGATTTAATTCTTTCTTTTTTTGTTTAGAGGACCCACTCACCGTGACCCAGTGTACGTGAGGATAGCGTAGCCGTTACTTTGTTCGACGCGGTGTTAGTTCAGAGTAGGGAGTGCCCTCTAACGTGAAGTATATTTTTTACTTTCTTTTTCTTATTTTATTTATTATTTTACTTTTCACTCTGGTTGACTAGCCCCTTTGCGTTACCAGCTGAGACGGAGATAAGGCTAGCCGTTTTGGTGTTACGCGGCGCTAGGGCAGTTAGGGCTGGGCCTGTCTACCAGTTTTCTTTTTTATTTTGTTTAAATTCAGTCAACCGTATTATTTTGAGTTGACTCTCCCGTGTTGTTGGCCACTCACGGTTTGAGTCAATCTCCAACCTTTAATGTATTATGTTATACCATACCAGAAATCAAATTTCATTTAATTATACTATTATTTATCGGACATTGTCCATCATTCACTAAACTTATCTTTTATTCTGTCTGTCTACCTACTTCCTACCAACACTCTTAATTTATTCACCTTGGTGAAGTTTCTCGTCTTGAACAGAGCAGTGGGACTCTTCTCAGAGCTGTACATCTACCTGGTCTATGATATCTTTGATATCATATTAATTTTTATAGTGCTCCTGCCTTGGCGGGGGCACATAAAAATTTGGCGCCCGGACAATTGGACATTTCCTGTTCTGTTCATTAGTATTCCGTTTAGTTTAGTGTTGGTAGAAGGGGAGACATTTTATGATGCCGCCGAAAGTCGAGAAGGTTGTCAGCCCTGAGGCCGACCTTCTGATTAATGAAAGGAATGATATCTTTGCTTTGGCTCAGTCCATATATGACACATTAAGTAAGGTGACTCCTGATACTGTTTCAAATTTCAGATCTTCGTTCGACCGACTTGAAGCTGTCGAGCAGGACTTCAAGGCAGTTATCACAAGCATAAGGCAGTACAACGTGACAGCCGCTACTCCAGCCGATCGTCTCGACACGAGCAAAGCGTACACAGCCTTCATCGGAGTGATTGATGCCGCTAAGACGAGGTACCTGACAGCAGCTAGATCGACGACACCGAAAGTCCCTCAGGAGCAGTCGACATCTACTTCATCGGATCCGCAAGTATGCAATTCATTTAATAAATCTTGCTTGCCTCGCATTCAGTTACCGAAGTTTGGGGGTAACATAGAATTCTGGACTGAATATATATCTCTGTTTACCTCTCTAGTCGATAGCGACCCCTCACTATCCGCTATCCAGAAATTTCAATATCTGCGCTCAAGTCTGTTTGGGGATGCGCTTGCAGTAATATCAGGTTTCTCACTTGAGGCAGATAATTACCCGCTCGCCTGTGAGGCCCTTAAGAGGCGCTATCATAACAAGCGTCGCTTGGCAAGCAATTATATTGACAAAATCCTAAATTTTCAAACCAGTTCTAAGTCTTCTACCGCCCAACTACAAAAATTCCTTAACGTACATGAGAATAGTGTCAACGCCTTGAAGTCATTAGGCATAACTGACCTAGGGGACTTTGTGCTTTTACAGTTGGCACTGAACAATCTTGACGCTGAGACTCGCTCTGAGTTCGAGGAGCATCAGTCGTCCCAAACCATACCTAGCTATAGGGATTTGATGGAATATGTTACGGAGTGCCGTCGTAAGGCAGAGCTTCTTCCCGTAGCTAAGAGTAATAGTAGGTCTAAGCCCGAAGTGAGACAGAGCCCTTCAGGCAAGCCAAACTTCTCTAGCCATCAACCCTCACGCATAACTACTGTACAGTCTACCCCTAGCCAACCTGTTTCTGTCCCACTCCCTCGCCCGAGTAGGAAGGAGCCGGCAGGGAAAAATCTATCTAAACCTAAGAGCCCACCTAGGGAGTTGCCTCCGGAGAAGAAGGTAGCTACGGTGGCTCTCAAATGTTGGAACTGCGGCAAGGGGGCGCATGCCTTTAGCAATTGCCCTGAACCTCGCCGTCGCTTTTGCTACCGTTGTGGGAAACCGGGAGTAGTAGTTGTTAGTTGTCCTAACTGCTCTCCGGGAAACCCCTGAGGGAGTCTGAGGCTAGGATCGCTCACACTCCTGAAGTTTTTGATCCTGATGTTAATACCGTACCGCGGCCTCCTACTAGGCCTATTTCTACCGTCTCTCGTCCCGTTCCGTCAACACCTTCTGTGTCTACTACCGTTCCGTCAACACCTTCTGTGTCTACTACCGTTCCGTCAACACCTTCTGTGTCTACTACCGTTCCGTCAACACCTTCTGTGTCTACTACCGTTCCGTCAACACCTTCTGTGTCTACTACCGTTCCGTCGACACCTTCTGTGTCATCTGATAGTAATGTAAATATACCTTCTTTGTCATCTGATATTAATTCTAATAATTCAGTTCTACCTTCTGTTTTAATTTCTCGTACCGTTGAGCCTATGCCAGGGGCGTCGCTCGTGACCGTTCCGGACCCCACTATGGAGTCAAACCCTCTTACCTTACCGGATGCTAGTGCATCATTTTCTTCTACTATCTCTCCTGGAGTCAATACTAATTCATATTCGGGGGACCACTTATGGTTTATCCCATTATCGTTCGTCCAGGAAAGTGGTGTTAGTACCGTCCCTGCCCTGTACGATCCAGGATCGTGCTTATCGTTCGTCGGTGACTTCGGACTTCAGAAATGTGGTTTGCAGGTAGAACCTAGGTCCATCCCTGCTTTTCCTATCCAGGTAGCCGACAGTAACACTGCAAGTGTGGCAGTTGTTTACGATATGTCTGTTAACCTGGGAGGACGTTATTACCGAGTCCCATTTCACTACCTTCCGACACTTTCCGTACCGTTCCTTTTAGGCATTGATTTTATATCCCAGGCAGGGATGTGCACTAATGCCCGCACATCCACCTGGTGGTTTCACGACTCACCTGAGAGTCATTACCGTCTTCTGTTACATAGTGGTTTCGAAACAGTACCTCCTACCGCTCAACCTGAAGTACTTGTTTGTGGGATCCGAGAGCTTAGTACCCAGGAGCGACAGAGTTTGAGCACTATCGTCGAGCAGGGCATTAGGTTAGTAGACGAGTCGCCAGGGCTTACCACTCGGATATCCCATGCTATCGATGTAGGTACAGCCACCCCTATTAAACAAAGAGCTTATCGTTATTCTCCTGTTGTCTTAGATGCCATGCAGTCGGAGTTGGACCGGATGCTGACCGAAGGATTAGTTGAGCCCAGCCATGCAGCCTGGTCATCCCCGGTGGTCATGGTGAAGAAAGGAGATGGTTCGTATCGTTTCTGTATTGATTTCCGCAGGGTTAATGAGGTAACTGTCAAAGACTCATACCCTATGCCCAATATGACCACTATTCTTGATAGTTTACGGCAGGCCGCTTACCTTTCGAAAATTGATCTGAAGCAGGCTTTCCTGCAAGTGCCGTTACTTGATGAGGCGTCTAAGGACATTACAACCTTTACCGTACCGGACACTCATGTGTCAACCTTTACCGTACCGGACACTCATGTGTCAACCCTTACCGTACCGGACACTCATGTGTCAACCTTTACCGTACCGGACACTCATGTGTCAAACCTTACCGTATCGGACACTACTGTGTCAACTCTTCCTCAAGACCTATGTCATAACTTTCAACTCTCATCAGCCGCCGACAAGCATGCTGCCAAGTTATGTCCTAAGTTTGAAGGACCTTTTACCGTTATCTCCGTCAGTGCTGGGGGCACTTGCGACTTGGAGGATAAGTGTGGTCGCCGAGCCGGCAAGTGGCACCCCTCCAAACTGAAGAGCTATCGCGAACCTGTTTCCAGCGAGGAGGAAGAGGAGGATTAGAAGTCTTTCTACGCTGGGAGGGGGTGTGTACCGTGGTAAGTTTTTGGAGTTTGTTTTTCGCTTGGAATGACTTCCGTAGGCTGGCGCCACCTTTCGGATTTTTGTGAGACTAGTTTCAGGGCCCATCACCTGCTGCCACCTAGCGGAATATCCGACGAACTACTTCGAACAGGTCCGACATATTCAGTTTTATTCTTCTTCACCAGGTCGTATATATTGTATTTTCTTTCTCTCATATCTTTTCTTATATTTCAGCTAGGAAATTCCCGTTTGCATCTAAATTCTTATCTTCTCTTTCTTTAATTTTCTAGACCTTGTCCGTTCCATTTGTTTTCAACCATTATTTTAGCTTTTCTATGCCACCTTTTACGCTGGAGAGAGCGTTGTGGACGCGCACACTTTCATTCTCTTGTTGCACGGTCGCTGTTATGAACGCTTAGTTTTGTTCCGGGCATCCTTCCAAGTTTCTTTGGAAATGCCAGTTTTTATTTTAATATTCAGTGATTTATTCTGATTCTCCGGAATCTGTTTTACCGTATGAATTCATTCCCGTTGAGAATAAGTTTTCCCTGTTCGTGATGGACTTGGATAATCTTGGAACAACCTGTTGCTTGTGACATTTAGACGCTTCGAGGAAAACTTCTCTAACCTTTTGACAACTGTAAGTTCATTTTCTTCTTTTTCTCTTTAATTACTGCGAGGAAATTATTAGCGGTTTAGTTCTACGTATCGGCTTTTCAACTAAGTTATCTCTTACAGGTGTTTGTCGTTTAGTAAGCCAGTAGAGACGCTGACCCGGGAGATGTGCTTCACGACCTTTTTCTAACGTAAACTTCTTTGGAGCTTTCGTATCTTATCGTACCGGTGAGTAACGTTCTGTCTTAAGTTTCATTTTTTATGTTGACGTATTGAAGTGTGTCTTATAGACTTTTTCACTTCCAGTTTCAAGTATCGGGGCATGACTCATAGCCAGCCAAGATCTACGTGGGAAAACCTACGCTAGTTTCACCTTTGGACGACATGTGGACCCGACTTACTTGAAGACTACGTTGACCGTCTCGCCTATGAATCATACCTACCGTATCGTTTATAAACTGTAATAACGTTTTAGTTTATAGTCCCGTCCCTTTTTTTGTGTAACTTAGTATACTAAATCAATCTGGGCCTATCCGGTGATGATACGTATCACTTCTCGTAGCGTGCGAGATGTGACATCCTGAGGCTAGGCCAGGTTAGGTTAGGTTAGTGTCCCTTAATGTAGAATCATTTTATTTAATTTACTTTCCCGTATCTAAATTTTAACTTCACTTAATTAATCTTATGTCCCCCCCCCCCCTTTATCTTTCCGTTTATTTCATAATTTACTTACCTTTGGGTACGTGTTACCTTTTAACTGGCATTTAACTTTGAGTAATCCGGATAGCCAGGTCCGGCTTTGTTACTCTTTAATTGTGTGATCTGTTCCGGACATTCACTTTGAATCATGGACAGGTCTTAACCCTTTTACTTCTTGGAAGTATTTTTAAGAATTTTTCTGTTTTATTTATGATTTAAAAGTATTTTTTTGTTTCTTTACCCTTCTGGGTTGTATTTGCCGTTTAAGCCTCCAGTGGTGACCTGAGGGCAACAGGTCAATGTAGCCACTGTGTTTTTCTTTTTATCTAGTAGCTCCAATTACTAGAAGTGGATGTATTTAACTGCCTTCGGGTTGTATTTGCCGTTTAAGTCTCCAGTGGTGACCTGAGGGCAACAGGTCAATGTAGCCACTGTGTTTTTCTTTTATACTGGTAGCTACAACTACGAGTACTGCTGAGTATTGTTCACTATTATAACCTTGATTTAATTCTTTCTTTTTTTGTTTAGAGGACCCACTCACCGTGACCCAGTGTACGTGAGGATAGCGTAGCCGTTACTTTGTTCGACGCGGTGTTAGTTCAGAGTAGGGAGTGCCCTCTAACGTGAAGTATATTTTTTACTTTCTTTTTCTTATTTTATTTATTATTTTACTTTTCACTCTGGTTGACTAGCCCCTTTGCGTTACCAGCTGAGACGGAGATAAGGCTAGCCGTTTTGGTGTTACGCGGCGCTAGGGCAGTTAGGGCTGGGCCTGTCTACCAGTTTTCTTTTTTATTTTGTTTAAATTCAGTCAACCGTATTATTTTGAGTTGACTCTCCCGTGTTGTTGGCCACTCACGGTTTGAGTCAATCTCCAACCTTTAATGTATTATGTTATACCATACCAGAAATCAAATTTCATTTAATTATACTATTATTTATCGGACATTGTCCATCATTCACTAAACTTATCTTTTATTCTGTCTGTCTACCTACTTCCTACCAACACTCTTAATTTATTCACCTTGGTGAAGTTTCTCGTCTTGAACAGAGCAGTGGGACTCTTCTCAGAGCTGTACATCTACCTGGTCTATGATATCTTTGATATCATATTAATTTTTATAGTGCTACTGCCTTGGTAGGGGCACACCTTTCAACTAAAAGTATTTATTTATTGCTCGGTCAAACTAGTCATAAACTAATTGTCAAGCTTTTATTGCTTCCGATGCTTTGTAATCGTTCTGAAGAGGGATATTTTTTTTATGTCTCCAATTTCAATATTCTAAGACAAAAATCCGTTTCATACATCAGGGAACATTGTTTGTTCCCATGTTTGTCTTTCGGTTTGTCGGTCTGTTTGTCGTTAATTTTTGCGAACCAACATAATTTAAAAACTACTCGTCCGACACTAATTGGCAAGATATTTTAGTATTTGACATTTTTACATTATTAAGAGGATGTCTTTACCTAATCTAATAACTGTAATTTATTACATTGTTTAATTCTAACGGTAAAATACTACCAAAAAAAATAATACACTTTGTATATAAAATTATAAAATTTACCTAATGTAACAAAACATTAATATCTGTAATTTATGCTTGTTTGGTTTGGATTCGCATAATCTATTGTTATCTATGCTGTTTAGTCCCATCTTTTCTCCAATATTGTTCTATAACAATGGCTTTATATTCAGGTAGGGACTGGCGGCGCTCGCAGATCCCTTTGATTTATCCGTCCCAAACCAAAAGGTAAAGGATAAAAAGGGCCTCGGGGGGGACTTCTGTAAGGCCCTTGGAGAAGGTGGAGGCTCACTCGGTAAATATAACAATAAGGTGGGGCCCCAAAAGACATAATAAATATAACAATAAGTTGTATTACAAGGGGCCCCAGGCTGTGTGGATAGTGGATAAATCACAGCAAGCATCTCTGGATACATGTTTTCGTCTTTCTATTATTTATGGAACAATACTCCTGAACAGAAACACCCATTCTATCTGTAACACACACTCATTATATCTTGTCCCTTTTTCTTTAGAAAATTATTTTCCTTTTTACTTCATTTTTAACAGAATATAGCCCATTTTATTGATATATTGAAGAGATGAGAGGAGAATTGAGAAGTGATCAATGCTTTTTCATCGTGCTTGTACATTCTTTTTTTATTTAAGCTCGTTATACGCCGACAACAATATAATTTATTTTTAGACATACTTTAGATACAAAGAAAGTAATAATACATTATCATTTGGATTATTCGTAAGGAAATGTATCATAAGAGAATATAATTTATATTCATTCATTATACCCAGTGATAAATTCTTTTTTAGTAGTCATTTATCGTTCGATATTTGAATTAGTTGCTTCTTTATCACCTACTTGTATACTGACTGCATTTCGCTCTTATATCGGTCATATTTGTTTTCAATATGGCTTCCAGGAACCTTATTTCATAATAAAACTTACTTATGCTTAGTCAACCTTAAAAGAGCTTTAAAAATATATGCAACATACCATATAGGCTATGTAACATACCATATAGGCTATGTAACATACCATATAGGCTATGTAACATACCATATAGGGTATGTATCATACCACATAGGCATGACCTTATTTTTATTTCTTTTAACACCCTCTTTTCGGCCATACGTGTTAAATGAAAAATGCAAAGTTTTAAAATTATTTTCCTACTCTTCAGTCTTCTGTATGACATGTCATGCTGACTAGAACACTTTTGTTTTAGTCTTCCACCATAATATTGCTACTCTAACCATGTCCCCCCCCCCCCCCCCCCTGTCCCAGTAAGTTCTAGTAGGTCTAATTTATCCAGTACAAGTAAGTGAATACGCAACACATAGAGGTTTAACAGTTTTTTGTTATTACATTTATATATTTCCTATGATATAAAGATCTTTTTTTAAAAAAATGTTATTCATGTGTCATATATGCAACTTTGTATCCTCGTACTGCGTAATTGGCAAGTTAGAGAATGTTTTTAAACAAAACAAGTAGAGTGATTTCGGAAAGAAAATGTTACGGAAATGTTATGTGTGAGTTTGTGAGGGACAGAGATTAGAGAGGGGGAACAGACAAACATCACTTTTACTTGTACTGAATAAATTAGACCTAATAGAACTTACTCGGACATGGAGAGACTTCATGGGTTAAACCTATGTTCTCACAATTTTTTTTACGCGAGGCTTGCCTAATTTGTTGCCTAAGTATATGTGTTGGGATTTTAAAATTAAACCAATTTATTTAAGAAGTAATAAAAATAAATAACGAATAGAATTAACAAAGGAACACTGAGGTAACCAAATGTTCGGTAGTCAATTATTTTGTTTAGTTTTTGTATATAACACAAACTAGATTGTGTCCGTAGTTATATGAAGTTTATCATTTTCGATTTATGAGAAACACTTTCCCTATTTATTGCAAATAAACATTAGTTGTTCTAGACTTGCAATAACAATATAGAGAAATCTGTGATTCTATACTTGTTACAAACAAAGCTTACAAATTGGATTTCACACGAGTTATTCTACGTTAACTGGAAACAATAACGAGGTGTTGTTTTTCATTAATTTCGGGATGCAATGTCATAAATGGATTTCTTTTTATTTCATTTTCATTTCATTTATTGGGGAACAGAGGGATGCTTTGTTCTTCTTCATTGTTGTTTGTACTAGATGTAGGCATGCTTGTAAATTGCATGCATTGTAAGTCAAATAAGTTATATGAAGGTATTCTACTAGATGATATAAAGGAAATTTGGGGAAAATGTAGGCGGTTAGTAATTAATTTATTCCAAAGACTATAAATAACCAGTGTTATGAAACTGTGATAGTGGATTATTTAATACAGATCAGTTTTCACATCTTTAACTAGTCCTTTGTAGGATCCGTAAGCAATAACGAGGACCCTAATACATTTCTGCTGTTTTCTGTCTGTAACGCACCTGATCTCCGAAAGTGACCTGAATAAAAATTTAATTACCGCCCCTCCCTCTTTTTTTTAATAATCTACAAATTAATCTAAAGGAAATCATAGTTTTTTTTGTTTAAAAATCTTCGTAAACATTAATCAAATTAAATAAAATCGGTAATTTATTCAAATAATTGATAAAAGTAGATGGAATATAATTTTTATTCTTATCTCCACACCGGCACTGCCGCGGCTTGTACAAACGACTGAATTCAAAGGCACCGGCCCGCCTTCTACGAATTTCTAATATGCCTTCATACTAGGTAGGCCGAGAGGGCTGAGAGTTGATGGCAACCTCCTGTACTTTCCTAACTCCCTGTCACACGTATAAATCTTTTCGACTTTCTTCGGCCCTATGACGTGCGGTGGAGGGAGGCCCAACAGCTGGAGACAGACAGTGCACACCTCCTATACCTTTCTAACTCCTTGATACACCGGGTAACGTTTTTTAGTAACGCTTTTCGAGTTATGTAGCACAGCCTAAACATGATAATGGCAATAACTGTTGCGTAAATAAAATAAGCGTCGTGATTTTTGTGCGTCGCATATTTTGTGAGTAAAAATTGCCCCCCCCCCCCCCCCCCCCCAAAAAAAAAAAATAACGTTCCTAAAAAAACATATTTGGCTAGATACTTCGAAAAAGTTTTATTGCGTTTTGACAATAAGACAATAAATATGCTTAAAAAGGCGTTTGTTTCACGTCATTAATGGTTTCAAAAGTTAAAACTAAAACAAACTATTAAATGGCTGGCTCTCTCGTAAAGACGATTTGTAAGAAGTTGCGCTTATCGTAAATTAAATACTTCAACGTTTTGTCACGGCATATCTTCTAATGCTAATGAATCACGAATACTACTGTAAAATTTACTTGTTTTTACTTATTGTGTATTACATGTTTGTCTGTATGCGTTTCCATTGATTGACTGTAAGAAGCTTAAGAATAAGAAGTGCCATATGACCGGATTATAGAAGTGTATCTTATAAGTATTATATTCCTCCATGAATCACGTATTGTCTCCTGATAAATCACGAATACTACTGAAAAATTTACTTGTTCTTACTTATTGTATATGTTTGTCTGTGTGGATTCGCATTGATTGACTGTGAGATTGTGAGATACTTAAGAATAAGAATTGTCTTATGTCCGCATTAATAAGTATACCTTATAAGTATTATATAATTATATTCCTTCATGATCTATCACAGCATGTAGTCTCTAATAGCGCTATTGATCTTGCAAGCTTCTAGAGTCTAGAGTCTCTTCAAATATATTATAAGCACGTCAATAATTTCAAAATAGAAACTGAAGTGAAATAATAAAAAATGTCTAACTCAACAATGCAATCTTAGTTTGTTTTTAGATACTTAAATTTTATGTTAAATAATTATAATTACTATTTATAAAGGGAGACAGACAGAGAAAAATAGACTTCAGCGCCGGGGCTCGAACCACGGACCTCCCCCTCATATCCAGTGTGCGGGAGCTCTAACCAATTCCCAATTCTCTTTATAAATAGTAATTATAATTTGATTTAAATTAAAATTTAAACGTTCCGTAGTATGAATACTACCAATAACTTGTAAAAATTGAATTTTAAATTTTATGGTTAATTTACCACATAATTTTATCTTTATGACAAATTTAAATACATGATTGGTTGTTTGAACTAGATTTAGAGCCAGCTAGCTTTGAAATTGGAAATTTTATATAAAAAGGTTGATGATATTACTATATTATTCTAATAGTTTAAACGTATAATGAACTGTGGGACTTCAAACTGTTGTAATAGCTCGTCAGATCAATTGCAGTCGCAGAGGATTTGGCGAACTTTCAATATCTCCTCATAACCTACAGGCTGGTGGGTCTTGCCGTGTGATGATGTTGCCGTGAGTCAGTCTTGTGTGTCCAATCCATAGTCTCGCCAAATGATTTCATTCCGTCATTTTTGTCTGCAGTATGTTTTCCAGTCAGTGATTAGAAGTTTGATGCATTTTAATTTGGTGTTAGAGCTGTTCCTCCTGGTTTCTTCCCATTTCCTTTGTAAGGTAGTTCATAAAGTCCTATTTAAGTCAAAGTATCTAAATTAATTATTACCTGTTTAACATAGGTTAAACAGCTGATAATTAATTTGCTGATAACAAAGGATAAACAGCTGATAATTAATTTGCTGATAACAAAGGTTAAACAGCTGATTATTAATTTGCTGATAGCAAAGGTTAAACAGCTGATGATTAATTTGCTGATAACAAAGGTTAAACAGCTGATAATTGTTACATTGTTTGTTTTAGGTGAGCCAGAGGTACGAGTGAGGCCGCCAGTTGGGCAAAGGCCGTCAGTGTCCAAGGGTCACCCTGCTTCGCCGTCTCGCCCGCCTGAGAGACCATACTTCGACGACATATCGCCAAGAAACGTCACGGCTGTCGTCGGACAATCAACCGTCCTTCACTGCAGAGTTAGACACGTCGGCGACAGAACTGTAAGTCTATTAATTAGTGTCTCTTTTTTTATCTGAACACAAATTTTATTATCTATATTATAATTTAAGACCTGACTTAATGAAATCTACGAATTAAGAACATCGTTACTCTGTTAAATAGTTGACAGGATGAAAGCGGACGTATTTTTGTTTTTGATATATTTTCTGGCACTTGATTGCATAGCATTACCTATTTATCGCATTTCTTTCACAAACATCAAATTTCATATTTTACAGCTGCGCAGTGGGGAGAAGGGTGGCCAATTTTTAAAATAATTAATTAATTATTGGATTTGCCATTGATTGATGCCAGTAATGTAAGTAGGTATTTAGTCAGTATTTTCACATAATTAGTCAGTAAAATCAGTAAATTTGATCTTACAACCAGTTTGCAGGAGCCCTGGTAATGGTGCTTCTTCTCAACTGGTTGACGGGTTGGAGCTGGGGATAATGAATTAATATTTCCGAACACCTACATTTTCTGGGTACCATTAATAAAATCATATTGACTCTCTCCTAATTAATATAATCTAATATCATAATATAATATGTAAGTTACCTTGAGAAATGTGGGCTCGATCAACACCCCAATTAGGTGACAACCTTACACTAAATAATTATATTCATGTTTACTACCTATTCAAATTAGAAAGCATATAATATAAGCAATTAATTGAGCTGATACAATCATAAGAATATATGAAGTGATATTAAGAGACACAGTTATAATCATAAGACTTTAAATACCATTAAAAAAAATTCCTCTATGACAAGTAAAAATATTAACTTAAAAACGTTTCGGGGGATAAAAATATCTGGACATAATTATAAATCATAAATCATGTTACTTTTTAGGTGTTGTTAAAAAAAAAATGGCGACACGCCATTTCTATGTCAACTTTTCTTTTTATCCTTACCTTCCTTCCATTTTTTTTTCAGTAGTTTTTACACGTTCTAAAAAGAAAGGGTGTAGAATGCCAAGAGAACAGGAGAAGGGAGATGTCGACTAAATAATAAAAAAAAACCTAAACATGAGAAATATGAAATATGCGACTCGGGAGCAAATTGCGTGAAACCTACATCTTTTTTAGGGAGGCTGCAAAAAATAGGTTTGGGAAAGCAAAAAGACCTGGTAGGTCTTTGCAAGACAAGGCTTCTAAACCAAATCTCATATTATTTTTTTTCGTTCTACTACCCCACCCGTATTTCCTTGTACCAAAGGGACTAACGGATAACGGACAGGAATTCCTCAACCCAATGATAACGCTTAAGGATAAAACGTCTCTCTTCTAACAAAAAAAACCTCGTTCTGTCCCACGTTATACGCAAATTGTCCACCATTTTTAATCCTACCTCCCCCCCCCCCTCTTTCCCTAGATATAATCCTTTTATATCTTGACCCGTTAATAAACCGAGCATGAAGCTCCCCGTTCTTTTATCGCTTTTTTAATGACCCGGCCCTGACCCTCCCTAGCTCCTCCTGCCACAGACTACTCAGAGATATATAATATATTTTTCATTTTTACACACACACACACACACACACACATATATATATATATATATATATATATATATATATATATATATATATATATATATATATATATATATATATTTATATATATAAACCAATATTCACATGTATAAACAGAATGTAATTTATAATTTTATATTACGAACAAGAGGGAATGAGAGAGAAGGCTTAAAAAAAAGTAACACAAACTTGATAACAGTTAATCACATTTTTATTTCTGTGCAGTCCTCCGTACTGTGTCGTAAAATTTGTTGACATTACACAGCCCTTGGATAATATATAGTCTGATATCTTTTTTCCTTAAAAAAAAAAAAATAAAGAGTGGGGAATTTTAGTTTATTGTGGTATTTTTTAGTTTAATGTTAGATAAGTGGTTAATTTTGTTTTAAATTATTCAAAGCAATTATTTTTTATCTAGTACTTTCAAAGCGACTTTATACTATTTATAACCAAGGAATTTATGCCAAAGCAACTTTATAACTGATGTAAAAAAAGATATAATGAAGCAATTGTAAAGAAGAAGGCGTTCATAGTACAAATATATAAAATCTTCATTTCTAAATGCTTTACATCATATTTACTTTTAGCTTAGCCGTGGTGCTAAAGTTGCTTGTATTATCTGCTGAGCCATCTATAATTCGAGAGCGTCACAAGGTCCTAGGTTCGATACCTTCCCGTGATACTTTGATTTATATCTAATATGAGTCTAAGACGGAACGAGGTTGTGGGTTTGATCTCACGCCTTGGTGCTCTGATTCACATGGCTTACTTATGATCACACAATACTCACTTCGGCGTTACATTGTACCGTGGTGTGATGTGCGAAGTGGCTGGAACGCCACACGTTTAAGGGTCTAATTCTTAGGTTCGAAAAAGTAGTTCGTCCTCGGTGTCTATATCTTTCTATTTAGCAAGCTAACTTCTTAGACAAGTTTGACATTACAATTTTTTATGATTTAAACACATTAAAATGACAGCAGTTTTGTGGAAACCTTTCACGATCCAGTGCAAAAACTGATAGCATTATTGACAAAAGTATGATACAATTATTTTGTCCATCAGTTCACTAATTGTTAAAGATCCTCGACTGTGTTTTTTCTCCAATGTGTGATAGCGTTAACTCATCATGAAAGAGGTGTAGTTCAATATCCAAATAACGTTTTCACAAAAAACATAGTAGTTAACAATTGACCAGTTTTGGCTGTTCTAAATCAGCCTTCTTCAGGTAATCTAGAGTCTAGTGGTTACTGGATAAACCTCGAAAGTACATTCCACTTGAGCTTCGGAAATACAAGACCACTTTTACTTCCGCAGTCCATCCAGTACCTCTAGATTATTTGAAGAAGACTGCTTTAGAACAGCCAAAACCGGTCAATTTTAAATTACATTTTTTTTGTGTGAAGACGATGTTCGGATATTGAACTACACCTCATTCATAAAAAAACAATACCTGTATTGAACCACTGTTTACAAATATATACCTAATGTAAATGAAGAGAATTTTGTCAGATGAAACAAACGGTCATTGTGGAGTTATCATTTATCTGCTTGGGAAAATTCCACTGTCTTTTTTAGAATCAAGGATAAAATAGGTAAGTATGTTGTTAGTTAAGATAAAACAAAAAGAAATTAAAAGAACGTATTGTGGTTTGCACTGCTTAGTTAACTTAAGGGAAGTGACTATTTTGGAATTTACTGTTTTGGTTCACTAGTTTCTACATACGAAAATATGGTTTGATTAAGTTATGAGAATATATTTGGTATTATAACTGTAATATATTTATCTATTGTAGTAATATTTCAATTAATATCCAAAAATAAAAATTACGCCAATTATTTTGTATGATTTTATATTTGATTATTAATCCTATTTTTAAAGAAATAAAAATAGAGTAAATATAACATTTTTTTTTTCCTTTTTCTAAAATATGTTTTGAAGATAAAAATTTGTTTTAGATCCATCAACCTATTTAACACAGTTATAAAAATAGGGTTGTTATTTATTCTTGCCATATGGTATTGATAGATTTATAGATAGCGTAGCTATTATAGATAAATCATATAAAATGAAGATAATATTTATAATTTTAGAATAAAGAGCATTTAAAGTTAAAGAAATAAATGTTTTTTTAAAGTCACTTGTTTTGAGTTTAAAATATGTTCGGATGTTATAGGAAACTTAACTATGAAAACACATTATTCTGTTTTTTTATTTTTGTAAAATATTATTGGAAAAAGGGCTCTTATTTACTTTAGCACCCCCTTGGTTCTAAACAATAGTCTGCTCTTCAAAAATCTCAAAGGTTTGTGTGTTTGCCTCCCCAAGACATTGAGACTCCTGGAGCAATTTTATTACGATATTTTAAGATTAAGTCCTGTCACGTGTAAGACTAAATCTTATAATAGAAAAATGTAGGACAATGAGTTCTACAGTTATCTTAGCGTTTATTAAATATTCCTTTGTCTTGACAATTAATTAGACTAAGGGATATTATCACATTTAAATACGCAAGTGTGATATTCCTTTTGTCTCTAGGTACATTGGACTAAATATCCCTTTGTCTTAATTGTAATGTAGACTAAGGAATATATACTACTCTGTATATATTCCTTTGTCTAAATAACTATTAAGACAAAGGGGGTGCTTAAGTAAAAGAGTACCGGAAAAAGGAAGAAGTCTTCCTCTTCCTTATAATGGTTACAGCTCGATTATTATATTTCCTAGAGACATTTTATTTTCAATAAACTGCGGTAGAAAATTTCTAAACTTATTTAACTCGAATATAAGGGTTTTGTTGTAACCTAACTTTTAACAGTAAATATAACGTTACTTTACTTTTTTGCGAAAAACTAGTATTTTGATGAAAAGTTGGTTTTTTGACATATTCAGGTAAATCTTGTCTACCCTTTTACTTCCATAACTGTATTGACTAAGAGTTTAAGCGATAAATTATAGGGATGCAACTTTGCGTTTTTTGAAAAATGGAGAAACTGAATCTGAAAATAGTTTTCAGTCGATAATGTCTAGTGCTTATTTTAGTGATATAGAAAAGATAAATGTTCAACTAAATATTTCAATTCATGCTACAAAAATTTCAACATTCCAAGGTAGTCAGACATGATTGAATTTCTTTTAAAGTTTTGCACTTCCTCTATAAGTTTACAAATTCAACTAAAATTTCTTTTAGATAGATAAACTTTTGACATAAGCTCAATGAAAACTAACTTGTAAAATATAATGTAATAACTTTATCAAAATGTCAAATTGACGAATCTTTTAACTTTCTTGGCGTCATTTTATTATTATTATTTTTTTTTTTCACCTCAATATATTTTGTTGGCTCAGCATTCTTCAAATCTAATTTAAACTTATAATTATGTAAAATTAATAAATTTTTGTATTTCTGATAATGCGTTATCAAAATATCTGCTCAACTTTATTATAAAAAAAAATGTATTTTATATTTATTTTGAGGAGAATTTATTGAAAAGGTAGAAGTTTATGTGATCCGAAAATATAAAAATATCAGTGATATTTATAATTATTTTTCAAAATAATCCATTGTATTGCTGGAGTTTGGATGAATTATGACATTAGAATATCTAATAAATAAATAAATAAATTCTTTATTGTTGCTTTAAGTACAATTTAGCTTATACGATTGCAATTCGTCATTTTTCCCAATCAATACATTTTATTTTAGCAAATTTTCTTTATAATAATTAAGTCATTAAATCATAAAATAATTTAGACAGACAGAACATAGATACAGTTAATTTTCAAAACAAATTCAACCAACTATTTTCACAGAGAGGATTAAAATTAAAAACCAAAAAATAACAATCGAATATTAAAATAAAAATTTAACAAATATAACAATCAAATATTAAAATAATTTTGACATTTTCATGTTTAGGCCATGGAACATAAGTCAAAAACGTTATGTTACTTTTAGCTTAAAAACTCAAAAAAGTGTAACAGGGAGTTAAAATGCCATAGGAGGTGGTGCAATCCAGTCTCCAGCTGTAGGGCCTTTCCCCTACCGCGCTTCGCAGGGCAAAGATAGTCGAAAATAGTTCCTCTGGTACCAGGGAAGTAGGTTGTCGCAGGAGGTAGTCGTAGTTGCACTAGACGTTGAACTAGGCTAGAGGAAAAAAACTAACTCGAAGGTAACCGAGGACATGTAGTTCGGCTTCTTTCGGATCTCCCCCACTAGCCCTATAGCCCAGCGCTCTTCCCCTACACTTTAACCTTAACATCAAACAATTAACTAACATTAAAAATCAAACTAGTTTTTATCTCCGAGTAGAGCACGTCTCAAAGCCTTCCTTATCTCTGTCATTATAATTGAATTGAAGTAATATGTTGTTAATGAATCCCTAGTTATACTTAATCGGCACTGATGATGGCTTTATAAAAGGCCGAAAGCTGCTTTGATAAATATACAAGTATTTTCTTCCGTGGAGAGACTGTTTCTTTTTATTAATTATCTATATAAACTATTTCAAATAGATACATTTTTTACTTTTTCTGAATTAAGGGGTATTTAAGCATCTTACGATATTACGGTGAGAGTTATCTATATCACGTTTTAGATTCATGAACTAGTTATACATAGTTACTAACCTATATTTGAGGGAGTCTGTTTGAATTGGTTTAGTATCCTTTCAATTTCCAAGTTTTAGGTTGGCTGGTTTAAGGATTGAGTGTTGAGTGTTAGTGGTGTTAGTGTTAGTAACTAGAGGACGCAATGCCCTTTGGCCTGCCCTGCTAAAAGGACAGATTGAAGGCAAATGTTGACACAGCCGTCAGACATTTTGCCTGCGGGATTTGTCTCTAACGGAGACGCCTTCACCTCGACAAGGATTACACTGTCAGACACATTTCCACTTGTGTAGATCAGGTTCCATCTTGTTTTCAAACGAGACCTAACTTCACCTTTTACTTAGTTTTGGCTAAATCAACAGTAAGTTAAAAGGGAACTCTAAATCGATAATAAATGTTTTTAATATTTTTTTTTAGAAGGGAATGTCATCTATAATATCATCTATTTTACTGTACTTCTTTTAACTTTTTCATATAAAGAGAAAGTATTGTGATGGCGCAAAAAATCAGTTTTGAGAGTTTTACGGATTTACACGTATTGCGGTCCTCTGAGTCCAAAAAAGTTAAAAAAGAATGTCTGCCGGTCACGTGTGCAGCCTTAACGCGTGTGCAGACGTTTGGAGCCTAAACTACTGGGCCGTTTTGTAGAAATTTGACAAAACAACATTTTCTGAAAAATCATATCCCAAGGCGAAATTAAAAAAAATGGTTGTGCGTGAAGTCTCACGTAAAAAGGGTTTCGTTGATATTGTAAACATGAAATTAGAATAAGGGGGGGGGGGGGGCGAAAAATGTTGAGGTTTTTTGACAAAATGTCATAAAAAATTAAACACTTTCCACAAGTGTTATATATATATTTGTAATATACTCTTCAATACCTTTCATTTGATACCCAGCTCAAAATTAAAAAAAAAAATTGTTTTGCGTGACGTGAATTATCCGCCATTTTTTCTTATTTGTTGAACAGCTGATAATTTTGAGTTTGCTATATTTTTTCTGTGTGCGTATCAAACCGATCTTTAATATTGGAAGGTTTCATGTGTTTATCTCTTTCGATTCAAAAGTTATTGCAACCGTACAGAGTGACAGACAGACACAGGAACGAAACTATGAGCGTTCCTTTTTTTTGGTTTTTCCAAAGAATTCCTAAAAAATTAATTTTAACCCAAAAAAACACACAAAAAAAAAAATCCCATGATATTGATTAAATATTTTAAAATTTGGTCCATTTAAATGCGAATCTAACGAAATCTAGTTTTTGAGGTATTGATAAAAATAAATCTGATTTTGTTGATAATCGAAAACACCTGTTGGTCTTTTATATATATATATATATATATATATATATATATATATATATATATATATATATATATATATATATATATATATATATATATATATATATTTATATTTATATATATATATTAAATGGGATATAGTTTCAACAATATGAGTAAGTTTTCTGAGTTGTCTCGTACCGATTTTTTTTTATAAATCATAGGTCGGGGTCGAGGCAGCATTAAATTATTCTTTTGATATATCTGTTATAAATTAAGAAAATTGGATTTTGATTGAATCTGACTTCAAAGAAATTTGAAGTACTTCCTCTCCGTAGAAAAGATCAGGATAAAGTGGATCACCATATTTTCTTAAATTGAATTTCCATTTTATGTTTATTAACTTTGTATTTTACCCTTTGGAATTGTTTAGAAGTGCCTTCATTATTAAATATTGCTATAAAATGATTACCACCCATAAATTTAATTAAAAAAAAACTGGATTTTAATTTTCACACAGACTGTCCTCTAAACAAGTATTTTGAGGTCCATATGAAGTATTGAACTAAGTATGATAATAAATAAATTAATAAATAACCATTTATTGGAACGTAATACACATAACATTAGTACATTTATTTTTCTTATTAATTTTTATGTTCCAAATCGGTAACAGCCGTGGTACCCTGTTACGGGTTTGAGGTTTTTTGTTTTTAAATATAATTTAACATTTATTAAATAAAATATAACTGTATATATGTTTATATATTTCTAAAAATAAAAATCATTGTATTATAAAACTTTTTATAATGAAATTAAACTAAATATCTTCTGCTATTATTATTATTGTTTGTGGAATTTAATTCTTGTTCAACCTTCTTGGCAGTATACATTCTTCATCCGGTTCCATTCGCGTCTTTCATTTGCCACTCGCTGCCACGTAACTCCCCCGCAAAACTTACGCATTTCTTCATCCCATCTAACACTAGGTCTCCCTTTTGCTCTTCTAAATTCTCTAGGATACCAGGATATCATCTCCTTCGACACCCTACGTCCTTGGTTCTCGAAATTATATTATGAACTAAGTATGAACTTTATTAAAACTTATTAGTATTCTTATCGATCTAAATGTATCTATCAAAGGAAATATATGATAAATGTTTGAAATCTATGGAAGAAAATAAAAGCTTTTAAAATTTAAAATAAAAAGTTTAAAGCCGCTGTTTTAATCTACTGAATGTTTATTTTGTCATAATTGCAGGGCTTGTAGTGAGTCACTGAAAGTCACTTAAAGTCACTTATTTTGACGAGAGTCACTTTTTTGTCACTTATTTAAAAAAAAGTCACTGAAAGTCACTTATTTGGGCTTAGAAGGATATTTTTTTTATTCTTTGTAGTTTTTTTAATACAAAACATATATTTTAACTGTTCTTCAAAAGGGATTTTGTAAGCTCAAGACTTTTTTTTATCTATGAATTTTATATTAGGCCTACTTTGAACTGTGATGAATTCACAGTTCACTCTAGATTCAGTGTTGCGTGTGGTGTTTTATCTTCATTATTAAGAAGATGGATGAAAAAAATAAAAATAATATTTTATTCCTAACTCCCTCCTGATTGTTATTACTTTTCCTCACTACCTATAGTAGGAAAAGTACTGTTTTCACCAAAACATTTTTTTTCAAGGTTTCAATGGAATTATCCGTTTTGGGTGTTTTAAGACCTCCTGAGTGGTTTTCAGCATGACGTCTGTATGGATGGATGTATAGATGTATGTATGTATGTGTGTGTGTGTATGTTATCATCGTAGCGCCCAAGGTATTTAACCTAGAGAGTTGAAACTTGGCAGAAAATCAGTCTTTACCTGTAGTGGTGCCCCCGGAAAATCAAATTTTTCCGCCATCTTGAACGCAGTTTGCTGAGTCAGCAAAAATTTAAAAAAATCGTAATAAATCAAAAATGGTCCTCATCGAGTTGAAATATGGCACGAATGTACCTCTCTGTATGACATACAAGCCCACCAAAAAGTTTTTTTTTTAAGAATGATGATAAAATCAGTTGTTCAAAACAGTCACCCATCCAAGTACATCCGTCCACGTGGCATTGGACGTGGCCTCCGAAGTGAGGAAAAGTTCCGGGGTAACCCGTACCCGATTTTTTTTTTGTTTTCAGTTACGGTACACAAAATCAAATAAACAAAAAACCGTTCTCAAATTTTCAGTGGCGCACCCAGGATTTTTTTCTGGGGGGGGGGGGGTACAAGTAGTAGTAGGAATCTAGTACTTTCTATTCGAACGGTTAGGTTGAACCACTTGATCGAACCCCTTCAGCCCCTCCGTTTGTGCGCCACTGAAAAACCAAATAGTTATTGTTTTAGTGACTAGAATTTAACACAAAAGAGAGAAAAATCCGAGGAACCTACTACATAATCTGTTTTATATTTAAAATGAACTTTTTTGATAAAGGTTTTTTTCGAGGGATCTTTTTCATATCTTTATATAGAGGGGGAGAAAAAACAATATCAAACCAAAATCTTAATAAGGTATCATAATGGTATCATAGATAAAGATAGGGTTGGGCCAGGGGGTGTCCGTGTCACATGTTCTATTCTCCCTGGATAGGACAACAGGCATGACACCGCTCGCAATAATACTTTAATCTTATCATTCTTTCTATTCCTATGAAGGCAAAAAAAAAAAAAATCTTTTAACTCAAACTTAAAATAATAAAAACTTCATTTAATTTGTTTTTATTGATTGTCATTTTTTATTATCTTTCTTTTCTACCGCAGCCCTAATATAAGTTGATCTAGGGTGCTCTGGGGGGGGGCTTCAGCCCCTTCAGCCCCCCCCCCCCCCCCGTGGGTGCGCCACTGCAAATTTTTATAATTGCATTTGTTTAACAGTGCTAAACAACAAAAAGTAACTAAGATAATATTTTTTTACTTAAAATTAAGTCACTTAAAGTCACTTATTTGGGGAAAACAGGTCACTTAAAAGTCACTTATTTTGAAAAAGATAGTCACTTAAGTCACTTAATTTTGAGGAAAATCTGCTACAAGCCCTGTAATTGTTAAGAATCATATTAAAGTTAAATAAAAATTACTTCAAATCTTAGTTTATTTAGATTACAATTGTAATTGTTCCATTTAAATCAATCGCTACTCTTTTCACAAAGCAGTACTTATGTATTGATTCAATCGGTTTAAAGCGTGTTTTAGTGAAACCACGTTTGAAACCCAGATTTGAACAGCGTTTCTCTTACAAGTTTGCCCTTGTATTGAAGTTGGAAGAGGGAATTGGTCAGTGGTTTGGGTTGGGCGACTAAGACCGACTACTGCCCCGCTGCCCAGAAACCGCCGTTCTTCGGGTAAATCAATTAAGTATCCGCGTGGCGGAAGCCGCAAGGGGTTTTCAGATCTGTGGTACTCGACGGGCTCTCGATTCTATGTAAACTACCTTTAAATAAACAAAACATTCACTCCTCTTCTATTTATACTTTCTATTATCGACATTGGATTAAGTTAAATTCCTTTATACGCTTTTAATAGATTCTCTTCACATTGATTTATTTAATTTAAAAGTCTAACCTTTAAATTAATTAATGATTTCATTTTAGCTCAACTCTCTACAATTATAAAAAATGCGTGTGGTGTCGTGGGACACCCGGTAGGAACGAAGTTCCTTATATTTTTCATTAAATATAATTATAAAAACACACTGGTAAGTACGTATACATTGCTAACTACTTATACATAGCGGAGTTAGAAAAGAGACAAAATTAAAAGTAATAACTGTTTTTACCTGGCAGAGTTAAGGCAAAATTAAAAGAAAAGCATTATTTGTATCATTGAAGCAACCGTCTAACTATAAATATATATTAAATATAAGAAAAATTTTGATCATGATGAGTTTATAGTGAAAGAGTATGTTTGTTAAAGGAGTTTGGATTGAAATAGGACTGTTTTCTACCTACCCGGCCAATTAATTTAAAATATTATAAAATATATCTCTTCCCTACTCTACACTACAGCTTCTGCTTGTATCAGGATGAAATTTTACATGATTATATTTTATTTATTTACAAAACTAAGTGACATTTTTGACATAATATATAACAAAAATAATCAAAACAAGTCAAGTAACAGGCTTCCTTAATAACACTTTTTCCCGTCTTTTAAAGCTTACGTTTACGCGTGCGTTGCGCGTGAACGCTTGGGTGGATAACGTTTTCCGATGAACTCAGCCTGGGCATTGGTAAAATGAACATGTGCACCAAATTTCATCTAAATCGGTGAGCTTTTACTCAAGGTATCGTCATCTGTAGATTTCGTGACGGATTTTGCGTGACGGTGATTTTGTGACGGTTATTTTGTGACGGTGATTTTGGTCGTTTTTTTCGGATTCACTCCCGGGCTCCAGAACGTGCCATAAGGAACTTCGTTCCAATAATGAGAAAGTAAAAAAAACTTTTAAGACCGGGAGCACATTTAGACGTAGATACCGCAGGGCTGCATTGTTGGATCGTATAATAAGAAGAGTACCTAAAGCTATTTCTTCCCTAGAGGGGCATCATCTGACCGGTCATCAACCTGTGTTTCATATTATTATCTATTTCTTTTAACAAGTTATACACACATAGTTTGAAAGGGGTTCCTTTCAAAATCCTTTCAAGTCCTTTCAAATTATTTTACTAGATAAAATATATTAGATAATTAAGATTAATATTTCTATTAAGACGATGTAGGAGGTATCTTTAGAGTTATTTGGTGCTATTGGCCGACATTCACCTACCAAGTGATTTATAAGTAGTGATCCCTATTAGAAATTATGCTTTTAAGTTATTTTTACCTCTTCACGACCTTAAGAGCACACACTTTCATTACTAAGAGTGAACCACTACTTAGGTATAAAGATAAACTCTTTTGAACACTACTGTTTATTTATTTTTACTTTTCCTCACTACCTATAGTAGGAAAAGTATTGTTTTCTCCAAACATTTTTTTTTCGAGATTTCAGCGGAATTATCCGTTTTGGGTGTTTTTAAGACCTCCTGAGTGGTATTTCAGCATGACTTCTGTATATATGTGTGTTATCATGGTAACGCCCAAGGTATTTAGCTAAGAGAGTTGTAACTTGGCAGAAAAATCAGTCCTTACCTGTAGTGGTGCCGCCCGGAAAATCAACTTTTTCCGCCATCTTGAACCCAGTTTTCTGAGTCAGCAAAAATTTAAAAAAAAAAATTAATAAATCGAAAATGGTCCTGATCGAGTTAAAATTTGGCACAAATGTACCGCTCTGTATGACAAACTAGCCCACCAAATTTCATTGTGATATTGGCCCCCTTTTTGAAGTTATCAATTTTTGAATTTTTAAACCTACAAAAATATTTAAAAAACCCGATGAAATTCCATTAATTAGTTTAAAAGTTATAAGCGAATATAATTATTTATTAGTGCGATAATTTTGATGACGTCAAAGTTTGTTTGCATCTGTCAAAATACCGCGAAACTTCAAATAATTAAATAAAATATAGTTATTAAAAATAAGGTTTTTTTGAAGAATGATAATAAATCAGTTAGTTCAGAACGGTCACCCATCCAAGTACTGACCACGTCCAATCCTGCTTCCTCCTGCTGGGAAACAGCAGGAGAGGCCACTTTAATGGCATCAGAAGTGAGGAAAAGTTCCGAGGTACCCCGTACCCGGTTTTTTTTTTTTATTTTTTTTTACTACTTATAAAGTAAGTAAGTTTGTAATGTATAGAAAAACATAACAAATCCAAATTATCATAATGAATAAGTTTATTGGTTGTTCCCGATTGATTATAACTTTGATCTTTCACGTCAGTACTAACACCTTTATTCTATTTATTCGAAGTGATAAGGTACAGAGGAACACACAAAAGGGGATTTGATAGCCTTAACATCAATTCACAAGACCCCCAGTCTTGGACCAATTGTTGTACCTGTCACATAAACAAATTGAAAACCGCCTAAACTAGAATTATCCCTTGAGAGTGTTGCTTTAACCATTTAGTAAGATGACGGCCATTAACTCCTCCAAATCTATTAAACAAGGATGATAACTAAACATAGTTGAATTCACCAGCTTCTACAAAGATATTTGTATTTCCATAATCCAGGTGAAACTAAAAGTCAAATAAAAAATTCAAGGAGTCTTTATGTCTAGAGAATACTATGACTAGAAAACTTATCCCAAAAATTACTTTATCTCCAGTAGGGAGAAAAAGTTATGATTTTGAATTAGTTTAGTGGGACTAAAGTAAGTCTTTTCATCCCTGAACTCAAGAAGTAGGGAGAAAAAGTAAAAGTTGGGTGAAAAAGTAAAGTAGGGCAAAAAAGTAAAGATTGCAACTTAATTATTTTATAAATAGTAGAAAATGTATGGCTAATGTAATGAAGTTGTGGAAATCAGGTTGGCGACACTTCTTTTCCAACCATGTTTATCTTTGTTTATATCCTGCATCTAAATAACCTATTTGAGTTCAATTCCAATTCTTATTTGTTTTTAACATTGAATCGCTTATATCTGCTATTAAAAGTACTAATAATTATCGTTATTTATAATAATAAATAAAAACTGTGCAATGGACGAAAATGTGTATTTTCTTCCTACTGGAGATAAAATATTGTATTATATTATGTAAATATTCCTATTGGAGATAAATATGTACCTCGTGAGTAAAGTGCCATTAATGCTTGTTGTAAAGTACCCTCGGCTGCGCCTCGGGAATTAAAAGTCTAATTCCCTCGGCTTCACCTCGGGATTTAGGGACCATTGTTCCTTCGGCTTCGCCTCAAGAACCAACTTTTTCGCTCAGGGAATAATGGCTTACTTTACTCCCTAGGTGCATAAATAACTACTAGGCATCGCGTGGCTCTATCATTGAAGCGAGCGTATTGTAATAAAATACTGAATATTAAAATTTATTAATCATGATGAATGTCATAGTTGAAGATAAGTGGAAGAGGGTAGTGTGAGGTAGAGTGGGGGTGCTCGGTACAAAGCTTTACTTCCTAAACAAACCTATGCACTATAAGAATCTATAAGAATTAACCACCCGTAATAGCTTTTATATTATTATTATAAATGTATCACTTCATTACTCAAATACTACTGCTTGTATCACGTTGACATTTTACATACTTGTTTCAATTGTACTTTAGACGATGTGCATGAAGTTTTATTAAAATCGTTACGTTAGAACGTAAGATATTGGTAAAAAGGTTGTTTTCTCTATTTTAAACGTTTAGGTCCGCTTTAATAGTTTTAGCGATCTTTATTAATTCATAGCAGTGTCGTTGCTGGTTTTACTAAAAAATGTTGTTTTGAAAAAAATGTTCGTCTCATCGAATAGGTGATGATGGAATTTTTTCCCGTCCTGAAATTCCAATTTTAAATTTGAAGCTCACGTTTACGCGAGCATTGCGCGCGAACTCTTGGGCGGATCACGCTGTCCAACGAACTTAGCCTGAGTATTAGTAAAAGGAAGATGTATACCAAATTTCAACAAAATCGGTCAACTTTTACTCAAGTTATCGTCGGACACGTAAACGTTACACACAGACAGACAGACAGACAGACAGACAAGATGCATATTTCGTTGAATGTAAAAAGCTCGCTTTCGCTCGCTTCAATTAGTTAAAAATTAGTTTTCATCCCCTGTTTCCTTTTTAATTAAAATGTATATTTAATTAATTTGTTTTAAATATTTGAAGAAATCACTTCCAAATCCTAGTACTGAGTTGGGTCATATAGGGTGTAAAAATATGAAGATCACTGCATAAACAGGCTATATTTCGCCCCCCTCCGGGACATAATCATGCCTAATCATAATCAGTAAAAGTTTCACATAACGTTAAAAAATCGAATCAAAGTATCTTAATTTCTTAAAATATGTATATAAATAAAGTTTACAAAGGTAGTTTTCACCAGTAATTTAGCTAAATTTAACTAAAACATATAAAAATAATAAAAAAATAACATAACAATCACAGTCAAAAAACACTTAAACTCTGGTAACCAAGTTGAAACCCTACTTCCAAATCTATTATTATTGATAGGCGTAACTTTGTATTGATTATAAATCGATAGATTTTCGACTCTAATATTAAAAAACATCTAATATTATAATTTGATTTAAATTAAAATTTAAACTTTCCGTAGTATAAAACTACCAAAAACTTAAAAAATGAATTAAAAATATGTTTCCTGCAATAACACAGAATTCAAAACAAAATGTAACTTTCAGTCAGTGCGTTTTCTGTTACCATAATGATTATCTTTTTTGATGCATTTTAAAAATTGTTTCTTTCTTTTACTCAATTAATACTTGCAACTATTGATGTAGGTGAAGGTAAAATCCGGGAATAAAAGAAGACTTCGTGTAGAAATTATAAAGAAATGCAAGAAATAGAATATCATCAAATACTATTATAACTCGATTTGCTCTTCGTGCAGAATATAATTAAAAATGATCGAACCAAAATGTGCTTAAGAAATCTTAAATAACATTGAGGTCTCTATGTTTAGTGGATTGAATATCTAGCTTAATTTCTTCTATTGTTCTGGATGAAGTCGGTTTAAATAATTTAATTGTATACTCACTACAATTACTGAATTCTTCAGCTTCCACTTGCTATTAAACTCTCAACACTACCCTAGTAAAAACAGTTATGGATGTAGAATGCAAATTTCCTCAATCATTTTACAATGATAATCTACCTGGGTTTCTAGAGTAACCTAATGTTCCAATCATCTTTATTGCTTTTGTATGACTTTTGGTAGTTATTAGGTCACACTCTTTCATATTCACCCATTTTTGACATTTTCTTGTTTAGGCTATGGAACATAAGTCAAAAACGTTACGTTACTTTTAGCTTAAAAACTCAGAAAAGTATATTAGGGAGTTAGAAAAGTATAGGAGGTCTGTAATCCAGTCTCCAGCTGTAGTGCCTTCCTGCCGCGCTTCGTAGGGCCGAAGAAATTCGAAAAGATGTATACGTGTGACAGAGAGTTAGGAAAGTACAGGAGGTTGCCATCAACTCTCAGCCCTCTCGGCCTACCTAGTATGAAGGCATATTAACAATTCGTAGAAGGGCCGGCGTCTTTGAATTCAGTCGTTGTAATCAAGTCGTTGTATCTCCGGTGTGGAGATAAGAATAAAAATGATCTTCCATCTACTTTTATTAATTACTTGAATAAATTACCGTTTATATTTAATTTTATGCCGGTAGTTTACGCAGAGCGAAAACATGAAAATGTCTCAATGTCTTGCATACTCGTATGCAAGAAGTTTGGTCTTATTTATCATACATATCTATAAATTTTAGGATTTTAAAGAACGAACGATTGTAATTATTGTGTTACTAAATTGAATCCTTACTAACAAATATTATAAAGTTTTGGTCACGTACATTTGCACTGCTTAAAGGAAACCAACACTTGTGTGAACGATCGTTGCTTAAAAATTAACTTACTTGCTTACTTACTAGCCAACGACCTCTTGGCTGTTGAGCCATTTTGTCTTAAAAACTACTAATACGATTTTGTTGAAATTCAGGTGGTGGGTATAATTGCTAATTATGGTCTAAATGTTGGTTCCATATTCTTGTGTACTCATTGCTCTTTCTTGCTATGTCTCGTACTTATACTTCGTACTCGTCTGATTTTAATGAAATTTGGATGGTAGGTCATAATTAGCGCATTGTTGGTCCCATATAAGTTCCAACCTTCTGCGCCCATTTGCTTCTCTTCCGCATGCGCACAAATAAACATTCATTTGGACCTATATCTTCAAAAGAATACTCGTATGATTTTTTTTTAAATTTGGGAAAATGAAATACATTTTTTTTTTTTTTGGAAGCATAAAATCATTGAAATACACGAAATAGGACGCGATGAAGCTATGTGCTACACGAATTAGTAGACTATATTTTATTAACTCTGTATCATTAAAAGTAGTCATTTGATTTAAATCAGGTCTTGACTTAACATTAAGCTACTTTGTTAAGACGACGTTAATAAGCCTGAGAATGACCCTAGGAAGGCTGGAATATCAATATTTTAAAATTGAACTACACGAGATAAAGAAACTATTACAAACTATTTTTAAATTCTTTTTAAATTGTTATAAGTTTCACAAGGTAAAATTCTAATTGAGTTTCCGAATGATTTATTTGTTATTCTCTTGTTCGTATAATCTAAATCATCTATTCACTCTCCCACCCATTCTTATTTTTATAAAATGTAAAAAAATAGAAACTTGGATCTCAAAAAATATTTTTTATTAATATTTATTTGTTTCAAATCCGTTTTCAGTTTTATTCACAAAATTAAAAAAAAAGGTAGAGAATTTTATAATGGGTTTTTCAGCAGTGAACACAAAATGAAATTAATCTCGCGAACCGTAAAGCAATTCTGTAACCCGTTTTGCACGGTGAACTCACCGACCTGGTTGTGTCTCTGGGATTCAGGATTTTGAACATCTCCGAACAATTATGTTCCCCTTCTCCTTCTTTCTCTCCCGCGAGTATTATTATTGTATAAATGCTTCTGGTTTTAATGCCTGGATATGACGGTACCATTTACACACTCACACACACACACACACACACACATATATATATATATATATATATATATATATATATATATATATATATATATATATATATATATATATATATATATATATAATATGTTAAGGAGCTTCGGTAGAAGGTTTTATGTACAATTTAGATTTTGGTTTCATGCAGGCACTGTGAGCAAAAAAGGTAGATTTAAAAAGGGAACTCTGGAACAGAAGTGTGTGTGAAATAGATGTGTAAAGTAAGTGGAGTAGTTGGAACTTTTCTAAATGTAATGAGAAAAGGTCCAAGCATGTATGAAGTCAGTGTGGCGAGGGGTTGGAGAGCCAAGGTTTTCCCGACCCTCTTTTCAGAGTTTTTTTTAAAAAAATAACCTTGGTGAGCTCTTTTCCTACCAACCCTTTAGTCGTAATTAGATCTACCCCGAAAAATTTTCCCTTTTTGCTTTATCTAGGAATGTACCCCTTTTACAAATAGAGTTGACTTAAAGAAGAATGTGGGTTTACCATGAAAGTTAATAACTAGTAACTACCACTAGTTCTCTAAGTTTTCCAAGAACTGTTCACCTTATAGAGAATTATTTAGACGTAATTAGATCTACCCGAAAAATTTTCCTTTTTGGTTTATCTAGGAATGTACCCCTTTTACAAATAGAGTTGACATAAAGAAGAGGGTTGGTTTACCATGAAAGTTACTGACTAATAACTACCACTAGTTAAGTTTTCGATGAACTGTTCCCCTTGTAGAGAATCATCTATTTGCCTTAGTCGCTTGCATTTTTTTTTAGCAGTGATTTCTGTATGTTTAAATTAGTCTGTTTTTTGGTTGTTTTTTTTTAATTCTATATATTTTTAATTGTATAAACTAAATTCTCCTTTGAGAAATTTAATTAAACCACCTCTAAGTTGGCCAAGTGAGGTTTAATTTTTACTGGAGATTTAATAAAATAAATAAATTACTCGTTTTAATTGAGGAATATGGAGATAATAATTCCTAATTAATGCAGAATTAACGAGCTTCGTTAAAATCTAACCTTATTATTTCTGATATCCTAAATACTCTCATTAGTATGGTGATATAGATTTTGAAATTGTAAAATAAATCTGGTAAAATATGTGCCCGATAAAATTGTATATATTTTTAAACAAAATGTATACCTTATTTCATCTTTCCTCTTCCCCACTACTCAAAATTGTCACGTAGGCGTATATACATACAAGCGGCATGTATGAATTAACTTCCACTAAATATGTAATTTCTGTAGTAGATCAACAGTTACTTATACTTTGTACTGCTTACCTTGTTTAATTTTAATCATCATGACAAAATCAACCCAGAATTCTTCAAATCTTCTTCATAATTAAAGCACTTAGCTCACTTATTCGTTAACTTTAAAATAAGTTCAATTAAGCAAGCTGCGATGTATGCTGGCAGTGGCTAATGATAGTAAACACATAACCTGCTGGTAGGTAACCTCCCTTGTTCGTATTGCCATACATATCTGCGTTCGAAAAGGCATCACTGAGCTTGGGACTAAAGTGACTCGGAGACGTGCCTAGACTACGCATACGATTCTAGTCCTCCGACCCAACCAGCTCAGAAGCATGCCTGCGCATGTAGCATACCATTTATACCAGTCTTGTAACATTTAGTCTCAGTGCTAAGTCAATTTAATCAAATGCATATTTAAGTCACTCCAAGTCCTGATCGGAAACGTCAGTGGAAACACGCATCTCTACCGCAGCATTCAGCCTATCATTGTCATCATTGGATAAGTCCATTATAACTTAAAATCTAATATTTTTAAAATTTACATATTTTGCTAAACTTTTATATTATTAGAAGTGTATATTTTTATGTGAACTTAATTCCTAACATACATTTTACAGACTTGATAATTTAGGTTTAGAAAATTACTAACGATCGGATTAGCCTAAGGGAAAAATAAATACCAGGCCTAAAATAGTAAAATCGTGTTCAAAGGTAATATAAGCGTGTAAATTGCTTTAATGGATAATTCAAACACCGAAGTTTAAATCCAATTCCAGTGTTTTCTCATTTCTTTAGTTTTTAATATTACTTATTCATGTTTTAATTTAGTAAAGTATAATTATTGCCTAATTTGTTTTTAACTATGTTTAAGTATAATTTATTCTCTATTTTTACGAATAGAATGGAACTAAAGGTCCGCATCTAATTATACACTTTTTCTTCATACTACTAATTTTTACTGTTAACAAAATAATATTATATTTTTCCATTATTATTCTTGTGCATTTGCTAATTTATTCTCATGTCTTAAAATTACAATATCAAACGAGACTAAGATATTCTAATTGGTGCAAACATTCGGTTCTATTTAAAGTTTATTTTATTCCCTCTTTTTTTAAAAAAAAAAAAAATCTACTTTTTCTAGAGTCCTCTCCTTTATACAACCAATTCGGTAAGAACTCCAAAAGGTTTATTTACATTATAAATTAAATGCAAATTAGTTCCTTTTTTAGGGTGGGAGTAAGGAAAAGAGAGAAAAAATTCTATCCCTCCCTTTTTTTTCGGCCAGTTAATTTTCAAGCGATTTACTTGGGTTACTAGGTTGGGGGAAGTGAAATCATGCAGGAGTCTGCACTGAGTTTACCACCCCTAGCAGAACTGAAACCAGCTATGTCTCTACATGGTGAAATAGTGCGGGAAATGATAGCCGGTTGTAAATATAAACATGGTCTCTGGAACCGTCCCCAGTTTAACGGTGCGGAAGCTGAGAGATGGGGGACACTTTTCCTCTTTTTTAGCTAACCTAATCCTACTTTTTTTCCTCTACAAATTTTATTACTGGATCTAATATTGAAATACTATCTACTGTTGATTAAATTCGTCAGCATCGGTGTAAAACGGCAGTCATTAAATTAGATTGATGAATAATTCATCTACAATTTTTATGCAATGAACACGGTTATGTTTAATTTTTATTTGAAGGTTTTAACACTTTTATCAAATTTATTTACTTGCGCATTCAAAAAACGGAGTTTAAGGAATTTTTTCATGAGCTGTATATTTTGTTAGAAAAATATGTTCTCCACTCATAAGAGTCTTAAGGCACAATCAAACAAGTCCTATACACGATCAAACATTTTGCGCAAACCTATGATGTCGGGCAAATTTAGGCCATACACGTCAAACATCGTTTGCGCAAACACCAAACAGCCCCATACACCGTCAAAATGTTTGCGACAACCCGATGTTTGCGCAAACATTTTGACCATGTGGGGGGCCTTTAGACATTTTTGTTCTGTTTGAGCTAAAGTTCACCTATAAGTTTAACTATCAACTTTGAGATAGTTCCTTTGCGTATGGACGACAAAACTTCATTTATAGGCGTTTGTATTGCATGATTATAATAAACAATTAACAAGTGATACACGTCCGATTTTAATGATATTTGTATGGTAGGTCATAATTAGCTCATTGTTGAGCCCATATAAGTTTTAACCTGCTGCGCCTATTTGTTTCTCTTCCACATGCCCACGAACACACATTTATTTATTCTTATAGCTTCAAAAGTACTTTTCTGATTTATATAAAACATTTATAGTTTATCGAAAGTAACCCACAGATTGCCCCAGATTAATTAGAACGGTCTGCACATTTAACTTTTGCTAAATTGATACTTTAATTCATGTAAAAAATCAAATGGCTTTGTGTTTGAAAGTACTGAATAATATTTGAAGAGTACTTTTGACCTGTATATTGTGTAACTAAAATCGTAAATATATATTATACATTAGTTTCAACTTTTAGATTCGTCTGTTTTTCTTTTCGAGTTCTAATTTCTTTAGCCTATAATTGAATTAAATTTTTGGAATTAGTTTAACTCATTAAGTTACCGTTATTATCTAAAGATTGATTAATTGTTCAAAGCATAAATTATACTTATGGTTTAGGTGTGACTGGTATAATTTGGCTTATAAATTCATCCGTGAATTATTTCACTTCGATTCCTTTTCAATATTAACCTTCAAGTTATAAAAAACAATAAAAATCATCAATACCATATTTATTTCGATCGGACCCAATTCCGCGTATGACATTAACGACTAGCTTTAAAACAGAAGGGAATTGGATTCTCTTCGAAATCAATTATTGATAATTAATCAACTGTGCTGCAGCCTTCTGAGCGACAAAGTTGAGTTTCATTATGCTTCAATTAATTATGCATGATATCTACTCCTCTATGCGGCCGAGGCCGGGGAGGCTTAAACTCCTACATTTCAAATTAAGGCTACCTACATTAGCAGTATAATTGTGTTTTTCGTTTTCATATATATTTTCTTTGTTGGTCATTTTCTAAGCAATTTTTCAGTTCAATAGAATTATTCAATATTTTTATTGTTAATATTGTATTAATAAATTTAAGATGATTTTAACGCACGTCTTCAACACTCTTGTTTATGTTTTGAGGGGACTCAATGTATCCATATACATTGCGGTTTACTTTAGAGGTGAACCTGTAAAGATAGCCTGTTCAGGTTCACCTCTCAGAGACATAATGTTAAATGAGAAAATGAATAATGCGCCGAGCCTAGGGTGTGGCCGGTCTTATATAGGCAAGGGTGGCTCTGACGTATAGATTAAACTGTGAGAGTATGTGTTTGTCAGTGTTTCTAAGTATAGTCAGAGTCAGCATTCTATATTGACATAACTCGCATTTTTAGAAAATAATAATCGATAAAATTTTATATTTATTTTTAGCAAATATCTAATAGTGATATTTTTATTTTTATTTATTTATTGTTTTTTATTTACAAAGGAAGAAGGTGGAAGGAAGAAGGGAACGGATTTTAATTTTATAAATGACGAATATATACAGTTTTATTTCATAAAATATGCAAATATAATCTCTATAAATATTTTTTTTTTTAAATTTGTTAATTGAGAGAAAAAAAAAATATATATATAATGTAATTAAAAATTCTTTCCTTATTATTTTTTAAAATAGAAATTAGAAAAAAATAAATTTTTAAAATAAAAAAGGAGATCGTAATAGAAAAAATAAATCACATTGAAACTAGATTATGTGCTCTTTTACATTTTTAAATTTAATGCGATAAAGCTCTTCTGTCACAATTGATTTGAATTCATTCTACACTCAACTTCTGAGCTATTTACAAAACTACTTTTTACAAGCACCTCACTTGGCCAGTTTCTGATTGATGTATAAAACAGACTTGGCCAAAATGTAGATATCACTACTTTGATAAGCTGACTTTTTTGGGTGGGGGTCTAGAACTTTTTCTTTTCTTCTGAGTTTTCTCCTTCCCATTATCCACGTAACTCCTATTGTCTACACCATGACACTGATGTTATATGTTTATGCTTTATTCAGAAACTGGCCAAGTGTTAAGCAAGCAAAATAAAAGAGTAGGCTTACTCATGAAGATAGTAGTAAAATGAGATTATGGGCGGGCTAAAGAAAGAGTAGACTTGGCCACTATGTAGATCAACCCCACAACTATCACTACTTTGATTGGCTGACTTTTTTGGGGGTTCTGGAACTTGGCACCAGACTTTTGGTATCATTCCTTTATGTTAGCAGAGATGTGAGGGTGGGAAAATCAGGTGAATTGGTTCAAGTAAAGATTCACTGCTTGCGCTTACTGAAACTTGGCCTTGGGAACTACCGTGCGCTATAAACCGCCGTATAAGTATAACATGCAATTACTATAAATATGAATTTATAGTAAAATATGAAAAAAATTAAATTCCGTTTCCTAATAATAAGCAATAAACATTCAGCAATAACAAAGAAAAAAATCGGTCCGAGACAACTCAGACAAACTTTCTCATATACGAGTTCATAATTATTTAGCCCAGTGTTTTCCATTTATTAGTTTTCGTATGTAAATTTAATTATTATTGAGCATTTCATTAAAATTTATCATAAAAATAACTTCTCCCGGGCGGGAAATCGAACCCGGGCTCTCTCGGTCCGCGTTTTAAGCTTTTTTCTCAGGAACTAGATTTTTCCCGGGGGAACGGGTTATATCGTTGGATTCGTATTTAAATGGACTATATTTTAGAATTTTTTAATCAAAATCGTCGGAACCGTTTTCGAGAAATAATTTTTTTTCACGTTTTTTCAGAATTTTTGGGGGGGTAGCGCCCCTAAATTTGGAGCTAAAATTTATTTCTCGATTTCGCCTCGGGGTATGATTTTTCTGAACATGTATGCCAAATTTCGTCAAAATCGGCCCAGTAGTTTCGGCTGCAGGCGTCTGCACAGACGACAGATGACAGACAGACAGACATTTTTTAAAAACCACTTTTTTGGACTCAGGGGACCTCAAAACGTGTAAATCCATCAAAATCTCAAAAATCGAATTTTCGTGTCATCACAATACTTTCTCTTTATATGAGAAAGTAAAAATCGAACAAGATCCCAGAAATTATGAATATATTGTTCTACACAGACGGATACGCGTGTCGATCTGCTTCTGCTAGCTGTGACCCCCCCCCCCCCCCCCCCCTTTACTCTCCTTTAGAACCTTCCAAGTGGAGTGAGATTCCCACCCGGCTCTACCGTCTACTTCAATCATTCTTTTATACTATAAACTCATCATAATTAACTATTAATTTGCTTAACATTAAATAATTATTGCAGACAGTTCGCTTCAATGATAAAGCTTCGCGATTTTTTTCATCAAAATTGTCGGAACCGTTTTCGTTAGCTAAAATTCATTTATTTATTACGCCTCGAGGTATGATTTTTCTGAAAGTTTATGCTAAATATCGTCAAAATCGGTCTAGTAGTTAAGGCTCCACGCTTCTGCACAGACGTTAGACCACAGGCAGACATTTTTAAAAATCACTGTTTAGGATTCAGGGGACTTCAAAACGTGTAAATCCATCAATATCGAATTGTCGCGCCATCACAATACTTTCTCTTTATATGAGAAAGTAATAAGAAAACTTATTAAATTTGACTCTATCACAATGAAATTTCTAATTTTTTTCCGGTTTCTGTTATCATATTCTATTTCAAACTTGTGATAAAGCATCACGGATAAAACTGATATTACAAGATGTCAAGTATAAATTGAAAGGCAAAGAGAATCTATGCAGGATAGTATTAAGTCTTCAGAGGTTTCCTAGTTTCCACTAAGTTATGTTAGGTTCGTTACTTTGACCAAACTTTCCACAGACTTCTAGTCCTTTCTAATTTTGGAATTACTTTGTCACTCGTGATTACCTTTGATATCACCCGTAGTGATCTAAGTTTTCCAACTTGTATCTTAATTAATATGCATTAGATAAATTATTCATTAAAAGATTGACAATTTAAATTGCAATTAAAATAGTCTGGCAATACGTTTTTTTTATTTCCTCGCGTACTTTAATTACGTTATACTTTTACAACCCAGTTTTGTATAATTTATTTAATTTTTCCCTCATTTATTCAAATCTGTCAAAATTGTTTAAAAAATATTAATAAAAATATCATTTTAGCAAAGTATAATGATTAAGTAAGAGTTGGAAAAATTGACTGTCACATGATGTGGTACATAGCTTCCTCGCGTCCTATCACGTAATTTATTGATTTTATTATTTTACAAGCCATTATTGTCTAATTTGTTTAGTTGTATCCCCCGTTTTTTTAATATGTAAAATTGTTTTGGTTTTTCACATGAATTAAAGTATCACTTAAGTAAAAGTTAAAGAGCGCAGGCGATTCAAATTAATCTGGGGCTATCTGCGGGTTACTTTTAATAAACTATAAAAGTTTCATACAAATAAGAAAAGTATTTTGAATAGGTGTATATAAATGAATGTTTGTGCGCATGTGGAAGAGAAACTAATGAGCACAGAAGAAACTTACATGTAACCAACAATGAGCTAATTACCTATCATACAAATTTCATTGATATCCGACATGTAGTTTTTAAGATTATGTTGGTTCGCAAAAATTACGCAGACAAACTCGGACCAAAAATTTCCTCTGATGTCTAAAACGGATTTCTGTCTTGGATTTTTTTTTTGGAGATCTAATGTAAGGTATTAAAAATAACTCAAAATAAAAAGACTTTTTTAAAAATACACTTTTTAATAAAGAAAAGCACAAGCACATACAACAATATATGGAAGATAACAACAAAAAAAAGACGGGGAAACAACGGGGTTGCCCAAAACACCCGGGCAACACTGATGCCGCCCGCTAAATTTAAATTTAATAAAAATACACTCTAACACTAAAAATGTTTCGTTCTTTAGAACTATTATATAGCTGCCGTTATCTTCGGTATGCTTTGGAGCAAAACAAAGAACCATTTAGTTTTGGAAATTGGTATAACATGTGGGTAATTTTCAAATAAAATGTACCTTTTCTGTCCCAAGATTTTACAATATTATTGCAACTAGAAAAATGCATATTAATAAAAAATAAAAAAAACCTTTAGGTTTATTGATCAGATGTCTGTCTATTATTGTGTTATGGCTTATAAGGTGAAAATTTCTAGTACCAAATAATTTTGATATTAAAAATCGTAATGAGTGTTACGTCACACAGTAGTTTTGATAACATGTAATGTGATTTTATTCATTTTTTCATAGGTTTTTTTTATTATATTTTTTTTTTAACCAATAAAATATCCAAGTTTATATAAATGGGATAGGAAAAAATAAAACTTTAGTACGAAACGAAACATATATATTTATATGTATGTCCCAAGGGTTTAGTAATGAGTGTTACTGATAAGAGTTGATAGAATTAGAGGGTGAGTATGAAAGAAAGAAGGAGGGATTAGGGTTTGTTTATGTTAAGAAGACATTTAACTCAGTAATCAACGAATAATTGTTGGATTGATAGCACTTTATTCTTCTCTACTATTAATATTTCATTAAAAAAAAATTGTGAGTATTTTTATTCATTATAATGAGTGTTACTTGCATTTTTTTGTAGTTGTAATCATCATTTATTTATGTTATTAATATGATTTAGTAGTTATTAATTAATATAATCAGTACACATTAAATTGGTTTAATTAAGAAACATAGTTTCCGAGGAAAGATTTTGTAAAGTTAAAAATGTAATGAGTGTTACCTGTAATGAATGTTACTATACGGTTTGCTCTACAATACTGTATATTTTAAAACTTAAAAAAAATATTGAGTTTAATGTTTTTACAAAAAATAAATTTGCCGCATGTAAAACAAAATTGTAAATAAAAGTTTAATGTTTAAAGTTTGTGTTAAAATTTAATTTTGTCTAGGTCCAATATATAAATGTGTAATGAGTGTAACCATAATGTAATGAGTGTTACTTGAATAACAACAAATTCTTATGGGTAGCCGTGTCCAACTATTTTTTTAATAAAGAAAAATTATTGTTTCTTTTTCTTTATAATAAAAACTTTTATTACAATGCACTGAAAATGTATCCTTTACATTTTTGAAGCTTTGAGGAAACATTAAAAGATAATAAATGTAACACTCATTAATTTTTTTTAAAAATTGCAAATATTTTAGGTATAAAAAATATTTCTGGTGGGACGAAAGAGAATATTTACGTCATATTATACAATTTAGTAACGTTTCATAGAGACAGAAACAAAATCTAAAAAAATACCGTTTTTATGATTGTAACACTCATTACGACAAAAATGTGATTTTTTAATATGTTCATATATATGTAAATGAATTTGAAAACTGACTGTTCTTGAACTAAAATGTCATCTTAAGTCCCTGATGTGTCAGAATAATCAATATTATCATGTCTAAGGCTTATTTTCACTCTCACATTTACAATTATTTTACAATTAGTGTGGTCCAGTGGCGTAAGGGGTTTACTCTGTAGAAGTTCTAAACATATACCATATAGACTCTAATAGAGAAGAAAATAGTTATAGTAAGAAGAGCTCTAAAATCGTTACTCTATTCGTACGCACCACTGATACAGAGCAGTCTGGGGAAGACGGCGTTAAACTAAAATAAAGATGCTACCGTCAATGAGTACTTTTATCCCTTAACATATTACTTACGAGCTAAATTGGAACATGTATTAATTATTATTCCATTATGTAGTAAAGATTGTCACATGATTAAAAAGTTACATACATATTTTTATTTTATAATGGTATTATGTATAATTTTATCTGATTTCACATTTATTCCATCTGTTTACCTTTTCCCCTAGCGGAGACCCCCGCTCACTCCCCGCCTCTCTGCCATTCTAATTTAAGGAAATAAATAAAAATGTCGACAAACTGTATAACCTTTTAAATTGTCTAATGATAGATATTGATATAACCACTGTGACACTGTCTCTCCGAGCAGTAGATTTTACGAATTTACCTACTTTGAGAATGATTATCGTGGTAACTATTATTCCTTCAATAAACACCTTAAAACAAATATGGCGACACGAGTTCACCCCCACCACTGAGTACTTTTAGTATGTTTGAAAAGGAACACCCCATGAACATGTATACCAATTTCCAAAAGGATCTGTTTGTTGGTTTTTTTACACCTGTTTTGGGCCTTCATTGCTAGGACTATATGACCGCAGACGGTTAAATTAATATGCGACCACGTGTCTTTAACATTCCCAATTTCTTTAAAATCATATGAGTACTTTAAAGTATGCAGGTGTTAATAAAAAAACCATTGTGCACGGGTAAATCATAAATTAACGAGCACAAAACCTGTAAAACGCCGACAGTGTGCTAATTTTAAGTTTCATTAAAATCGGACGAGTAGTTTTTAAACAATGGTGGTTCGCAAAAATGTTTAATGACAGACAGGCAGACACAAGACCAAACATTTTCCCTGATGTCTGAAACGAATTTCTGGTCAGTAATTTTTGAAATCGGGACATAAAAAAAATTCGTTGTTCAGAACGATCACAATTTCCCTACCTTCTGGAAGCTCGGAAGCAAGGGTTTAGAATTCGAAAATATAGAATACCTTTTATATTATAATGATGGAATATTATTTCAGTGTAAAAAGGTGTAAATGTTATAGGAATAACCAATAAATGATCTTAAACAAATATAGGTCATATGTTACGTCTGATGAAACACAAAATTCGATATATGATAATAATGTGTATACAAAAATTTTCGACTACATCACAGTGGCAGATAATGGATTGACGAGTAGGGTCCATCTAGTTACGCCGAGTCAGGTGTTTAATACTCGGCCGATGGATATCACAAGAGAGGAGCGGTTAATTGACAAATGGCCGGCCTCGTATTTGGCTCTCGACGTAGAGTAAGGGGGCATAGAAGCCGCACACAATTGCAAAGGATATGCGAACAGCTCAGCATATCTAGCGTCGCAACGCGCTATAATTCATCACTCCCTTCACCTGGGTTTAGATGCTCTTCATCATGCTCGGGGCCCTTTAATCGGATGTAACTGATGTTGTGTCCCTTTCGCCGGACATTATACTCTACTATATATTCCGAGCCCTGGGTTATTCCTGGACCAGTGTTATTAATAATTTAGAATTGTCTTTGGTGTATTTCATCTACTTATTACTATTCTGTAATTTTTTATAAGTAACTAGCTAGATACGTGTGCTTTGCTGTGAAATGGTTGTATTAATTAATGCAACCATTACATAATTTGCTGACGAACTACCAACGTGTCGAATACCTGCCGCATTTTATTAAATGTTATTATCACATTACTTTTTTTACCATCTCATATAAAATACATGAGATTTTATTTATAATGATAAGATATAATTATAAGATATAAAGTATTGTGATGGCGCGAAAATTAAATTTTGAGATTTTGATAGACCTACATGTTTTGAGGTCCACCAAGTCCGAAATGTTGTGGATTTTAAAGAATGGCTGTATGTCTGTTGTCTGTGCTATTTGCTTTTACATTTTGTCTAATGTTCATCACTTTGTATTTCAATCATATTATCTCTTATATATTAATTTATAAACTTATACAATTATTTATATTATTAGCACAGAATAGGCTTTTGCTATTACCAACCCCGTAAAATCTGAGCAAGCAAGACAGGCCCGTCGGGCTGGTGACGTAGCACATGGGGCCTGTTGCAGGGAGTCTCGAGCCTATAGCCGGTAACTTGGGGCATAGAGCCAAAGGCTTGGGGCCTAAACCTGAGGCCAGCAGCCTGGGGTAATGAGCCTGGGACATGGGGCCTGTGGCTGTTAACTTAATTCCTGGGGCCTTGGGCATGGAAAATATGGCTGAGGGCTTGTGGCCTAAACCTGGGGCCAGCGGCCTGGAGCAATGGACCTGGTGTAAGGGCTGGAAGCCTGGAAAAGTAGGTTGTTTATCTGTCACATTTCATTCATATTTGTCACATCTGTAAATAGATGTTGCTGTTAGGAGTGTATCATAAAATTTAATATAGATGTTTTTTTAACTACAAAATTAATAGTATTCTCTTTTCGACTTTTGTTTACTTGTTTCTTATAAAATTTAATCTGATAAACACTCTTAAAGCATCCTTTAAGGGTAGTGAGACACTTCGCCGCCCGGGTAGTGCCACCTGGGTGGCGCCCACCTGGTTGATGCCACTTGCTCTCGCCACCTGACTTGCGCCACCCACTTATATGAGTGCTACCCGGGTGGCGAAGTGTGTCACCCCCCTAAGAAAAAGAAGAAGACAATAGTTTATTACAGGATTTAAAAACTTTACAGAATTAAAGAAATTAGAGAATGTTAGGAATTTCTTTTCACAAATCCCCCTTTAGAGGTTAAAAGCATCAACTGGTGTGCCCTGGTCTTTCTTCTTTAGATTTTTATAATTTTATCTCTATATGATAAAATGATTCTCTTTTGTTCTAAGAATAAAAAGCTTCAAACTGCAGCAATATTAGGACTTGGAAATATGCTTTCGCTTATCTCCTTTGCTTGTATTTTGTACACATTTACCCCCTAGTTCGAAGCGGGTTTTTTCATCAAGGCACCTTGTCGAGTGGCTTCTTGACTCTTGTCTATAGGGGCACTGTTGTTTCTGTCCTAATGAAATGGGCGGGGGAGAACTTGCCTCCTCTCTTAACCTCTTCTCGGCTGATCTTTCTAAATGTTGTTCAGGACTCGAGATCGACTCGTCCCCACTTCCCTAGTTCCCTTTTTACCTTGGAGTGTCTGCTTCTCTTCCCTGTTTCCTTGAGCATCTTTGTTAAAGAAACAACCCTTCGTTTTGTACTCCTCCGACCCTCGACTCCCCCCTTAGCCATTTTCCCTTAGAGGTAAAATATTTAATAACGGCGTCGGCTCCTCTTTTAGAAACTCTTCACTCCATTGAGTTTTCGAACCTTTAACGGAATCTTTAAAGAGTGTTTCTTGTCAGAATCAAAAGAGCATTGAAAGAAGAAGTTGAACTGATTTTCCAAGCCCTGATGAACTTGACGATAAATAGAATGCAAAAAGGGGAGATTTAAAGCTTAATGAAGTGTAGCGATCTTTTAAAATCTTATTTTAATATAAACAAATGTTTGATCATAAAAGATAAGGTCTTATATATCTTGTATATCAACTTCTAAAATGTCGATAATTATATTTATTTCTTCTTGTATTTGTAATCTGATTGTAAGTAAGGCGCAAATGTGAATTACTGGATATGGGGTTAAATAAACAAGCATGCTCATAAATTAGAGGGATAAACTATGGCCCACCATTATCATTTTACCACCCTTTTTTTTCTAATGTCTCCCACTATCTCCCCACCAAATACAACTTCTTGGCAGGTCATATTCAGTGTCAATACCGACTGGCACCGCAATCGCAGTATCGCCGTAAAATTCGAGGAACTCGAACACACATGTTTTCTTTTTTAAACATGTTATTTGCTCTTATAATCGTTAACCTCTTGTTCTTTATGTTTTCTCTGGTTTTAATTGTAATTTAAGCTTTATTGTTTTTACTTAGTTCATTCTTGTTTGGTTCTTAGGCACTGATGATGGCTTTATGAAGGCTGAAAGCTTTAATTTATTTAACAGAAATATGTATATAAGGAATAATTGATGGACGTATTTATTTTTAAGCTATGCAAAGGCAGTCTCTAGTTAATTAAAGACAAAATGCCTTTCTATAATATTTAAATAAAGTAATTAATTTTTCACTTTAATGTTTGTATTGTATTTTTGAAATTCATAAAGTTAAAGTATCTAATAAGAATTTTTAAAAAGTTTTTCTAATTAACTGCTTAATTAAGCCAATCTAATCTTTAACGTTAAAGGTTTAAGTAATCTAATGTATGGAAATATTTTAAAATTTGTATTATATCTAACCTTTCCTAAATATAGGGTAAACTATTTTTAATATCTGTTATGACATTGTGTATTAATTTTTTTTTTTTTACAAAAAGTACCTGTTGAATACATTTTAAATAATATCTTAACTAAGCATCGCGTAGCTTAACATTAAAGCGAGTTTAATGCAATAAATATTTAATATTAAGAAAATTATTAGTTAATCATGATGAGTTTATAGTTTAAATGGATGATTGGAGTAGACGGCAGTGCCGGGTGGGACTTTCACTCCACTTGGAAGGTTCTATAACTAGTAACCATATTAAAGGTGGGTTCACATCACAGTCACAGCTAGCAGATTGACACACGTATCCGTCTATATAGATAACAATACATATATACATGTTCTTTGGGAGCTGGGACCAGAATTATATGAGAAAGTTAGTCTGGGTTGTCTCGAATCAAAAATTTTAAAATTTGAAAGGTTTTGATTTATATAGCTCACTAAAGATCACACATGGCTCGCTTCGGTGGTTCAATGTACAGAGGTATGATGTGTGTAGTGGCTGGAACTGCCACGGGGCTAGTAAAATAGGTCTACACTGTGGCCTAATTGAATTCGAACAAGTGGTTCGTACTACACCTCTAGTACTAGTATTAGGACTTCACTACTACTACTACTACTGATGGATGCTGGTACTTTTAAAGGTGGGTTCATAGTATCCGTTTTTTACACGCGTTTGGGCTAAATAATTAGTAAAATCCATTTAAAATCCCAAGATGTTGTAAAATAAGACCACATTCAACAAAACATGACAATGAAGACACATTATGATTATGTTACGATACGAATCCTTAATCATTTTCTAATTAGTGTGTCCCAAACTAATGGAATGGTTTCCTATAGGGCGTATACTGGTGTGCCACTCGCGGAAAAAAAAGTTCTAGAATTTCGATCTATCACATATCACATTCTTAGAAAACCACATGAATACTACCAAATGCCTATTGCATTACTGACCATAAACGTTGTAATAATATATTAATATAGAATCCTTTTAATTAAATGTATTCTGTATTATTTAGTTACCTAAATCGTTTTACAGTATTTAATGTAAATTTCTTTTATAATCCTGTATTTATTTTTCCTATAAAGGTCGTCTTACGTTTGTTTTATCCTTTTGAATATTTAACTTTTATACTGTATCCATGATTGTATTATAGAGTTGTAGAAATCTTCAAGAAATAATATCTTATAGAACCAACTTCTAAACTTGTGGATTTTGGGTCGGTCTCCTTGTTTGTTCGCCTTTTGTTTTACAAATGGTGTTGGGCTAAGGGCACAATGACTTCGGAGTGGGTCCTTCCGCACAAAACTTAATAATTATGCGTTTACCTTCCTCTTTCTCATTTTCAGAATCTCCCCTTCTAGTAATCCTTGAAACTTCTACCTCTAGTATCCATGAATAATTTTAAAAACTCCGCTTCCTTATTTTTTTTGTATTATTAAATTTAAGTTGTTTTTTCTTCTTCTTTTTTGATTTTTGCTGATTTTTTTCTGCTGTGATTATTCTCGTTTTTTTCTTGGAACTATACTACATTATTTATTTATTTTTTACCTCAAAACATTGCAATGACTTCGAGAAAATATTTCATTTCAAGTAAGAAAAAAAGAAGTTTTTTCTTACTCAATTTTAAAGTTTTACCTTCGGAGGTTTAAAATAAAATATAGAATTAAAAAACAAACTAAACCTTTCGACGTGTTTTTGGTACATTACGAATTCAAATTACGATATTATAAATTTATTTATCCTTAAAACTAATTTATTTTCATAATTAAAATAGAAAAACAGAAGAAAAAATATTTTTAATTAAAAATTAAAAATATTACTATTTTTGATCCGATTTCAGCTGTTTATTAATAAAAATGTTTATTGTTTAAGATTAAACGCTCAGCTCAATATTGCAAGCAGACAACTGCATTGCACACCTAGTTATTAATTACCATAGTATATAATTGAATAATAAGGGAGACCTTGGACCTAAATGATAATTTAATTTAATAATAAATAAATGAGCTTAGTTATTAATAGATCAGCCCACTTTTTTAATTACTTTTTTATTTTATTTTATCTAAGAAAGTAAATTTTGTCGAAACTTTTAAGTGTTGAATGGGTTGTTAAGATAGTAACACTAATAAATGGGTTGTGGGTATCTAAAAATAAGTAACAAATAGGTAATGTAAGGTTAATAGATAACTAAAAAATGCTTGCATACGAGTCTGCAAGACAGTGAGACATTTTTATGTAACGCTTTTTGGTGTCGTTTTTTGGTAACGCTTTTCGAGTTTATGTGCCCAAAGTAAAGTCATGAAAATGTCAAAAAATTCGAGCGTGCAGATTTTTGCATTTGTATATTAGGAATTAAATTGAACATATATTGTGCACGAAGAAGGAAGGTACTTTTCTTCTTCTCCAGTTTATTAAAAAGTAGTATCTTTTAGCTTCTTCAACCATATTTTTATAGTAAATGCAAAAACTTATATTATAACAAAAATAAAGTAAAAATAAATTTTATGTATGTAAGTTTATTATAAGGAATAAAATTCTAAGGGTTATGGCGCTTGTCCGATGCAAATCGGAGCAGTAGAACAGAAGTTGTAGTTGAGGGGGGAGGGGGGGCGCCGCTATGGCGCGCGAGCGACTGCTGCACTGGTAGCGAGAAACGAAGAGCGGAAGTCGGGGCGTAGAGCCAGCTACCGTGCAAGGCGAAGATGTAGCCCCTACAATGGCGAGCCTGCCGGGGGGGGGGGGGGAGGCTCTCTCCACAACCCTCTAGACTAGGCACTACCACCTGCAACTGCCTACCTTCCTGGTAGTAGTGTAGCGCTTTTTGAGCCTTATTTAGGTAACGTTCAAATTTATGTAGCATAGTCAAGACATGGAAATGTCAAAAGTAACTAATTGTAGGTTTTTGGTTCTCTTATGACACTTCATCGGACAGCAAAAATTTATTATCGCTGATAATAGTGATATAGTGCCGTAATAGTGTAAGGATGCTAAACTAGTGTTGCCCGACTGCTCTGAGAGGTAGTATCACAGAAAGAAAATGATCTTTTTCTTGCACGGAGCAAATAGCAAAGGCATCAATTACATGGGGCTGAGTTTACTAGCTAGTAAACTAGAAGTAGTATGTGGCAAGTAAAATAGCGCTTGAGTGAGATAGTTGCTACTAGGTCTGCTACAGTAATTAAACACTGATTGTAGTAACTCCGAGTAACTTGCGAACTCGCCATTCACCCCCCACGGTGATCAATTTCAGTGGGCGAGTTTACTAGTTACTCGCTGGCATTTAAAATAGCGTGTGAGTGATCTAGTTGCTACTTGCTCTGCTGTAATAATTACACACAGATTGTAAAGTCGCCATCAAAAGTTGCTATTCATCCACTCCGGTGTACAATTACAATTGGCGAGTTTTTTACCTAGCTTAATTACACGAAGCGAATCCAATAGCAGCTAGCTAACTCACCCCGTCTAATTGAGGCTTAAGGTAAATACTGTCCAAGATAAGGGAGCACACCCTACCTAAGTAGTAACTAATGGATGATAATGGACAACTTAAGTAAGTACGACTATTAGCAGAAAATGTTATCGTTCTTTAAAAAGTGTGAAAGGTGGTCAACCTTTTTATTTGTATTATTACTGGAAAATCTTTTGGCATTATTACTATAATATATTCATTTCTATAGATAATAATTAGTTTATTATTTTTATTAAAGAAATATTAAAAGCTCTTCTGTACTTTACCTTTACCAAAATTTATTAAATGTTATTTTCAGCTAATTATCCTTTTTCAAATTATACTTATAACAATTTTCTTTTGTAGGAAATCTTAGCAAAAATAACTTTTTGAGAAGCCCTTAAAGTATTCTCGTGTACTTAATTAAAAGTTATAAATGTATCCGGCTTATTAGGCAATAAGTTAATTATTGTTTTGCTCAGATAAGGATCCAAGTTTTTTGAGCTATTCGGGTTTATAGGTCTTGATGCAGAGGGGAATGTTAATAACACTTATCCGCTCTAAAATAAGACTAATTATATGGATATATAACTGAGAAATGATTCTTTGATGCGTAAGTTTTTTTCTCTATAAATCTGCTCATTATTCTAGAGGTGTTTCGGCCCATTGGAGGCAAACCTAACACTCCAGAGGATAGAATCCCTATTGTAAGCAAAAACCGGGAGAAAATACGGATCATATAAAGAATAATATGCAAATAAATAAGTTAACACAACGCGTAAATATAATTATGCAAAGCAAGCAAAACAATGGTTAACTATCAAATAACAAATTGGATGATAAATATATAAGAATATAGTTAGTTTTATATTAATTATAAAACTCAAAATACGGACTTACTCAGGCATGTTTAAATTGGTAACCGTCTTAGGAGTTTTTAGTAAATCCCAACTAAAAGGCAAGTTCATAGCCTGCGTTTTATACGCGCATCAGAATCATCTATAGGCTGTCATAACTATCTCGCGTCAGCTAACCTGAATGAAACCTTCCCGCACACTTTTTCTTACACACTTGTAAGAGTAGGTACACATTTATTGTAACTACACACTTGTTCTTCATTTTACAAGCATTCTTTTAGAAATTTAGTATTATATTTGAATAATAAATTCGGTATTTTTATAACCTGAAAGGAACACTGCGCAAAGTGCACAAGGAAGGTAGGGTGGAGGAAATCACTCAGTGACGTCTTTCCGGCTTTATGAAATTATTTTTATCTATATGGCCCAAACTATCAGCGCTATAGACGTGCGATTGCAAGTCGTTAGCTGAGCCAGGGCGAGAGTTGTTCAGCTGTATCAAAATAGAAATGGGATATTCCTTTGTCCCAAAGTACATTGGACTAAATATCCCTTTGTCTATATAGTTATTTAGTCTGTCATTTTTGTACTAAAACAACATAGGGGAGTAACAATCTAAAGAAGTACCACTGAGTTATGGAATCTTCTCCTGACAGCCTTGTTGCAACCTACCTAAGTGGAGCATTTCGTTGTTTACTAAAGATGGCCATGCTACGAGATACTTCTGTTATTTTGAAGATGTGAAAAGTGATTTGAGTTTTGACTGATTGAAGCTTTTTGAAGCTGATGAAAGATATGTTTTGTTGAATTTGAAATGTGAATAGTTAGTTTAAGTGCATAAGTTAAGATAATGCAAGGTAACATAGTTAGTATTTTATTAACTATAAATAAGATGTGCAAAATAGACGGAGCCTTAACAAAAGGATAACTATAAAATTATCCGAAATTTTACTTATACAATATTCTTACACTTTCACCTCTTTATAGTTCTGATTGAAAGTAGATGAATAAGGTTTCTTGGCTCTGTAGTGTGAAATATTTGTTATCTCTTGAAATTAAATCAAATAAGCTTGTTTCAGCTGGTCATACATAATGCTGGTGATACAGATTTACCTTTACAGGTATACTTGAGTGAGTGTGCTATCATAACTGTGCAGTAATGCCATAACCTGATAGCACAAACGCTCCAGTTTACCTTTACATGTTATCTGTACGATTAACCTGTACAGATACTCTGCGTGTTTACCTGTCAGGTAAGCCGCAATATGTATGGCTGGCTTTAGTCACTCAACTACCTGGAGGAAAGGATATCAACAAATTTCCACCGTCACTGTCAGGCCCTTTTTCTTAACGATACATTTATCTCCAACCTAGTTTTACTTATTTCTTGAGCCCAATCGACCTCCATTTTTTACACTAAAAACACCTGGATGACAATAATTGTTTCTTTAGTACTAATTTATATATCTTATATATATACAGTCCATTAACCTTTCTTATGTTTTGTTCTAGGTGTCGTGGATGCGAAAACGAGATTTGCATATCTTGACTTCAAACATATTTACCTACACGGGTGACGGTAGGTTTAGCGTCATCCACCCCGAAGGTTCCGACGACTGGAACCTGAGAATAGAATTCGTTCAGAAGAGAGATGGTGGTATCTACGAATGCCAGGTCAACACAGAACCTAAAATCAACATGGCTATTCGACTTAATGTCGAAGGTAAATATGATACTAATTCTTTTTTAACGCTAAAAACGTATTTGATTTGTCGCTTGCACAATGTTATTGTTTTCATTATATTTAAATTTAAGGGATTATTAAGCTATCATTATTGTATCTACTTCATAGGCATTTATTTATTTTCTTTAATTTATCTATTTACTAGTAGTTATAATTGACTCCGTTTTCTGTATCAACCAATTTCTTTTATTATTAAAAGGAAGAGTCTACGTTATCTACTAAAGAATTCTTCCTGAACGGTAATTATATCGTAAGTAATTTTAAAGCGAAGAAATTCCTAATGATCTAAGATCTAATAGTCCAGAAGATAGCGTGCAAAAAAAGTGTCTGCCTAACATCAAGCTAGAATTTTGTATACAAGTCAATCTTTTAGCGCCTTTTAAGAATATGTGGTCGGCTAAGTTCGTTTGCGGGACATAGCTTGGCAATAGGCGTTTGAAAAAAAACAAAAAAAACGGGGGAGAGCAGCCATGTCTCACCAATTATGGTGGACAATGTGATTTTCATGATCCTGAGTACAGAATTAGTTAGTAGACCGAAAATCAAGTTGATGTTAGTTTGTCCCTTGACAGGTCACCACGTTGATTTTTAGTAATATTTGAATAACTAACCTATAAAGTGTGAAAATAACATCGACTTGATTTTTGCTCTACTAACTAATTCTGTACTCAGGATCATGAAAATCATACTCTCCACCATAATTGGTGAGACATGGCCGCTCTCCACCGGTTTGTTTTTTCCAAACGCCTATTACCAAGCTATGTCCCGCAGACGAAATAAGCCGACCACATATTCTTAAAAGGCGCTAAAAGATTGATCTGTATACAAAATTCTAGCTTGATGTTCGTCAGACACTTTTTTGCACGCTATCTCCTGGACTATAAGTATAATGAATTTAAATCCGGCGAACATGCAATCCACCATAATTTAAAAACTAGTCTGTTTATCTTGAACTTTTATTATAATAATTCTATGTTTGCCACACTTCTAACATCCCTCAATTAAGAGTAGAATGCTCTGGAATTTCGTGGTCGAATAAAAAAATAAAAATAATGTAACAGGACTTACTAGAAGTTAGCAGCTAATAATTTGAAAATCGATGAGTGAATCTAAAAGGTTTGTTTATGCTCTTTAAAATTGTCCCTTAGCCCAATTTCTCTCTCATTTAATTTTTGAGATATTATGAATTTTTTGAGAATTTTCGTTAAACTCTGAAAAATAAATAAATCGATATCTCGAGAATTATTGAGAAATGAGCTTATGCTTACTCGACATTTTCTGAAGCATTTGAGTGATAGAATCTACCACCAGTTTCATTTTGATATTTTATCGCGGGTCACCTTGTATAACGAGGCGTTAAACCCGTAGAAACGGTAAAAAGAAAAATAAATAAATAAAATAAAATAAAAAATAATAATGTAAATATCTATTTAGATAAGTTATTTGATATATTTGAAAACCAACAAATCGAAAAGTCCATACACTTATTTTTTTTAATTCTTATTGGAATAAAAAATTTTTTTAATTGGTAGCCTTAGCTTAACAAATTACTTCGAGTTTAGTCGTCGGGACTTTACTCGATTGAATAAATGATAAAGATATCCCGTTAAAAGTTATATTTTATTATTTTTCTTTTTTGTCCCACATTGAACATTGGACAATTTTGTATACAAACAACGCGTAAGGCATAACAGCGAGCAAGACCAAAAGAAAAATTGCAGTTTCGTACAATCAAGAAAAAGATTATAAACAGCTTCCGTTAACTATTAAAACTCAATGTCGTTTTTCTTTTATGTCCCATACTAAATGTTGGACAATTTCATAGACAAACAACCCGTTTCTGAATCTATAGCATAACAGCGAGCAAGAAAAAAGGAAAAATAATTGTTTTGTATAATCAAGAAAAATGTTATTAACAAACTACAATTAACTAATAAAACTCAAAACTCAATGACAACCAACTAACTAAACTCAATATACTTGTTAGTTAATCGAACTTTATAGCATACTTACTCTTAATTTATTCGACCTGTGAGTTAATTGAGATATCGAACTTTATAGCATACTTACTCTTAATTTATTCGACCTGTGAGTTAATCGAGATATCGAACTTTATAGCATACTTACTCTTAATTTATTCGACCTGTGAGTTAATTGAGATATTGAACTTTGTAGCATTCTTACCCATAAATTACTCTACAACTCCATAGTCCATATTGTCCATACAGTCTTTGATTACTATTGGCACGCGAAGGTGCGACGGGGTAACAAATAACACATAGATTAGGTGATAGCACAAAAATGTATGATTGTTAACAAAATGTAGGAGGTGGATAATAAACAACTATATAAAGTCGCTTAGGAGGTTGGACATGGAAAAGAAGAGCTCAGTGTCCTAACGGCCACTGGAGCGCCACCGTCAACTCTACGGGCTACACTAACATAACAAATTTGAACAACTATTAAAATAAACCTTTACATTATTTCGAACATTATCGACGAATTTCCTCTAAATAATAGATACTGTTGTTAATTACAATTTGCATTTGTCAAAACTATTTTGAGATTCTTCCTTTTTTTTGGCTTAGACGCAATTACTTCAATTAAAAATTAATAATTTATGAGTTAAAAATACGGTTTTACCTGACAACATAAATTTAAAATCATGGTTAAAGAATTTTCTTTTTAAATTACAATCAACGGAGTCAATTAAAACATTTTGTAAACTTTGATCAAAGTACTGAGATAAAGATGAAGTTCTCTAAATCAAGTCGACTCATAGTTCGGAACAAAAGTGGTTTAAATTCAAATTAATTTTATTTTTAAATTTCCATCTATAATTTTCTATAATATATATTTTTGACAATTTATTACATTTAAGAGTGTTCCTTTTAAAATTATAATTTTAAGTTTCTTATGATATCCCCTTTTTGTGATTTATATTAGAGTCTTATTTCAAATTGAATTTTTGAGTTCAATAGTTTTTAAGAATAATTGCATTTTAAAATGTGATAATAAATTTTAATTGTAAGAAAATTATGAAACTATAGTTTCTACCATTCCGGTTTTAGCAGTCAATACTCTATTTTATCTGGGAGAATTTATTCTCAGAGTAAACCAGAATGCTATGGATAAAATACAAAGAGTAAAAATGAGTTTATTACTAAAACAAAAAAATAATAAAATAAAAAAAATAAAATATACAGACATTTATTTTCTGTGAACATAAATATTCATTGATCAATAGACATAGACACCTGTATTAAAGTAGAAATAAAGATAGAAATGTCTCCACAAAATGTAACTGTATTGTACACTAAGCAAGCTTTCAATCACTGGAATCAATCTTTGGTGCCGATGAGAAGTAGACAAGTGAAAAAGAAAGAGACAGTATAGGAGTTTAGACAAAGGTTTGAACCTTGCTGAAGTGGAGAGACGCTCCTTCATTACTTATCAAAGACAAAGGTTTGAACTTTGCTGAAGTGGAGAGACATTTCTTCATTACTTATCAAAGACAAAGGTTTGAACTTTGCTGAAGTGGAGAGACATTTCTTCATTATTTATCAAAGACAAAAGTTTGAACCAGACTGAAGTGAAGAGACGTTTCTTCATTACTTATCAAAGACAAAAGTTTGAACCTGGCTGAAGTGGAGAAACGTTTCTTCATTTCTTCAAAGACAAAGGTTCGAACCTTGCTGAAGTGGAGACGCGTTTCTTTATTACTTATCAAAGACAAAGGTTTGAACCTTGCTGAAGTGGAGACGCGTTTCTTTATTACTTATCAAAGACAAAGGTTTGAACCTTGCTGAAGTGGATAGACGTTTCTTCATTATTTATCAAAGACAAAGCTTTTGAACCTGATTAAAGTGGAGAGGCGTGTTTTTATTCATTATCAAGTATACTCTTCTGCTATACATATTACTAACTAACTAACTCTGTGGTGCAACAGGCTGTGAATGGCCATGGCCTACGCCTGCCAAAGTGCTAATCGCACTATGTATTATTAGGTAATGGGTTAAATGGCAATGGAAGGGGTCAGTGAGTAGCTTTATCAGCTTTATAAACTTTACAATTGGCTTGAGCAACCATTTAGTCGCCACAGCACATAAGCAGCTGCCCATTTGTATAGCGATGCTGGTTGAACATCGAGGGCGGGGGGGGGGGACTCTAAACCACATCTGTGGTTAACCATCTGAGTTGTGACCACGCCCGATGCTGTTTAACTTTATTGATAGGAGGACCATCTGCTCTCCAATAAGAATCTACTAAGGTCCCATATACAAATGAATAAACAGTTTATAAACGTTAGTTTTTATAGATTCTGTGACGATTAAATTCAAATTGTGTTAGCTCCATGTACCAAAGTTAAAAATATGTTTAAATGTGTGAAAACTTATAGCATAGTTGATTACATTTCCTTAACGAAGAATCTTACATTTGTTTATTATGATACTAAAACGGTGTTTATGCTATTCTGCAGGTTAATTTTTGTATGGAAAGTCCAGGTTTAAAAAGACGAATCAGAGCTTTTGGATTACCAAAAGCTCTGATTCGGGATTTGAAAGGAAGGTAAATGCCACGTTGTCACGAATCAGAGCTTTTGGTCATTAGACCAAAAGCTCTGATTCGTGACAACGTGGCATTTACCTTCCTTTCAAATCCCGTACGTGTAATCTATATTCTTATCGTATTTAAGCTGTTTAAGGTCACCTAATGACGATCATACTCCCTAAGCGAAATCTTAACTGATTAACTAAATCAGTGTTTGATCTTATTGTTCATCAGTGTTTAATCTTTATATTCATTATCGTATATAATCCTGTTCCATGCTAAGAGTAGTGTTTTAACCATATTTCTAAGGTCACCTAATGACGATCAGACTCAATTAGTGAATGCTCTGATTAATAAATCAGTGTTTAATCTTTTAAACACGAACTTTTATTTTGCAAACATAATTTGTTGAATAGTAGAGCGTTATTTCCTCTAAAATGCCGTCAGAAGTCGTTTATAATGATAGGATAAAATAAGTGTGTATTAAAACAAATGGCTATTGTTTGGAAATGATCGCTTTTTTGTAGTTTCTTTTATTTGTTGTAACTTGTTTTACTCTTTATATTTATTTCAGTAAGAAAATGTTCCACAATCAAAGTTAAAACCTTTGTTGTAATGTATTTACAAATAAACGTTTACTATTTGTGTTTTTGATGTCTTGTATGAAGTCTTGCAAAATTTCCGTCAAATTGTTGAACCTTTTCTGTCATATTTATACTGTAGATATTCCTGACTCTAGTTCTGACTTTGTTTAAGTTTAATCATTGAGATTCAAGTCATGTAATGTATATTAAGTTAAACTCGGCGTACGAATTGTAAATTAGCATACATAAGTTATTAAACACGACTGTTAAAATGATTAATAAGTTGACAACATTTTGGCATTCGGCAAATAACCATTTAATTACAAGTTTCACGGTGTGTTATAACTTATAAACGTGTATAAGAAACTTTATTTTCAGGCCCATAAATAGGTATACAGAATTATATATTCGTGCGTTCATAAGGGGTGCTCTGTTAGCTGTTTAAATATGCCAGTTGGCTGAGTAACTTCCATAAATGCTTACATTTTCCGTGTTTTTTAATTATGCTATAAGATTTAAAATGTTTGGTGAAAATTACATTTTTATATGTATTTAGTTATTCATCTTTAAAGATAATGGAAGCTATATCGATCGCTTTGAAGAGCGAACATTTTTTAAGTCTAAATGTAAGACACAGAAATCCTTTTCAGACATCAGGGAAAATGTTTGGTCTCGTGTCGGTCTGTCAGTATGTCTGTCATTTAAAAAATGAAACAAAAATTAAACAAAAGAAATTAAACAAGGAAAAAATTGCATAAATTAGACAATAATGGATTGTATAAGCAAAACATCATAACAGTACGCCATATAACGCGAGGAAACTATGTGCCACCCTAATTGACAAACTAATTTTTTAACATGATATATTGTACTTATGTAAATTAAATGTAATAGTTAATGAAATATAGTAAATGAATGTATGTCGGTCGTTGATTTTTCTTAAATAATAATAAATAGATTGTGGGTAGTATACATATTAGGTTTGTTCCAACCACACTTCAAACTGGTTTGGAACTGTCCGATGCATGGGCATCAGACCACATTTGAACGTTTTTTGATAATGCACATGCGTCGTACAGTTTGAAACTAGTTTGAGGTGTGGTTGGAACAAACCTTTTATATACTAAACTCACTAACGACTCATCATTTCTCAGAATATCAACTAAACTTTGCAAGGTGACAAAAATGTCACTAAATAACCATTTAACATTGTAAGAAAGATAAATCAAATTCTCTAACTTTTTTATTTAAAAAAAAAATAATTTGCAACCTATTATATTTCCATTGCCCATTAATTGTAAAAATTCTGCCAATTCGTGTGTGTCAATTTTTGTAAAATCAGATTAGTACTTTGGAAAATGTAAAAATATGTTTGTGCGCATACAGAGCATGGCCACAATTAATTATTTGATATTCTATCTGTTGTCAGTACATATTTAAAGTACCTCGGTGAATTTCATCCTAGGATGTACCCCAGGATTAAAATTTATGGTTTCTTCCGAGATTATGTGGAACATACTTTTAGTGAATAGAACTCAAATTGAAAAGCAATTAGTTTATTGTCAAAACATGTGAAAAATATAAGACTTGTACAAATGTTTTGTGAGGAAAAAAATTAACATGTGAATATTTGATAATAATTCTGCACATGGAATTAAAAAAATCAACCCTGACTCAATATCAAATTATCATACTTAATCTGTTTTTTACTCTTTGTCCCATTAAATAAATCAACTTAAGTCGACTTGATTGAAACTTTGTTGTTATTTTCTCCCCCCATTTTTATGGCTAATATAGCACTTAAGTGCAAAAAGAAATTACCCACTTAATGCACAATGTATTCTGTATTTCCCCTCTTTTTTGTATTAAAAATCTCCTTTATGACATAAAGTAAATTTATATATATATATATATATATATATATATATATATATATATATATATATATACTTTTTTTTTTTTTTTTAATTAATTTTTTTTTTTTTTATTGATATTATTTTTATAAGTAATTATGCAGGTAAACTATTTATAATTTGATTTTATTATTATTATTTCTTTTTTAATGTCAGCACTTAATATAATTATAATTATTATAAGCCTTTTTAATAAGGCAGTTATATTTTATTATTGTTATTATTATTATCTTATAATAATAATTATTATATTTGTACCACAGTTGCTTAGTTCCTTTTTTTTTTTTTTTTGAAAAGCTACACATAAATTATTCCAATGAGAATTATCTTCATGCTCCAAGAAGCATTTTAAAGTGTTTAACCAAGTGTTACTTATATCTACTACTCATCTGAAACCCTTCTTCTACCCTTACTGCGTTAATTTAGAGATCTTTTCTACCCGTTTCCACAAGGGCTATCTTCTTTTTTAATGCAAGAATCGTTATAACAGTGTTCATATCCACCATTACGTGTATATTTAGTGTTCTGTGTTCATGAGGGAACCCTGAAGTGTTCATATTAGTGTGGTAGGTTTCTTCACATACTTGTGGAGTCTTTTCCATAATACTCCTACTCCTTCCACCAAGGCTTTCTGTCTCTAATGAAAATTCCTTTAGCTTAAAAAAAAAGCACCAAACTCAAGTCTCCACCCAGTTAACATCCCTCCTTCTACATTATTATTAAAATTCACTGTGCTCTCTCTATTCACTACTTAAAAAAAAAGCCGAACCTTATTTTTTAATGAACACATAAAAAAACGTTGTTGAATCAAGGATAAAAGTACAAAAATGTGTAATGAATTAAATTTATTGAAGATTGCTATTGTAAACTTTTAATAAGGCAGTTATATTATAATAAGTACCGCGTAGTGCTTTTTTAATATAACATTATACCTTTAAATTTTTTTGGAAAAAAGAGGAAACCTGCCTTATTAGTCTCACAAAACAACCATAATAAGATAAATATTTTTTTAAAAGTATAAAGGAATTAACTTTTTCATATTTCAATTTTTTTTTCTATGGTAATTTTTACCTTTATGAGAGAAAGAAAAATGAGTAAAGGTTGTTTGTTCTTGTTAGTAGTAAGATTCTTATTTACAAGCCTTTTGTTGGTTATTATAGTGAATTTTCTTGTAATTATCATTAGAAAGGAATTATAAAGCTCTAAATATACCTTTATCTACGATTGATACGAAATATAAACATTGTATCTCTGTTTATATGCGTAGAAAGTGATCATTTACGTAGTTGTATTCATTGCGCATGCGCGTTTCATTATTCGCTTTTCCGCCCGAGTGCGGTAAAAGAGAAGAATTTTTCACCTTTACGCACGATTAGCGAGTTTGTTTACATTTAACAAAACTAATTTTCTGTTTGTTTAATTAAAGTAACTGTTTATATCGAGTTTTTAGTGAAAAGCAATGAGTGATTTAATTGGTTATGACGAAAATGAGGAGAATAATACGCCTCCTAAAATTATTAATTCGGCACTAAATAATAATAATAAATAATGTAATCTTTATCAAAAGACTAATACGAACTTACATACAGGAAGTTTATTTATTTTCTATCGTTTATTATTTAGCTACAACTATAAAAATTAATTATAACAAGCAGCTTGTTCGCATAAGGTATATACAGCACAGTAACATCACAGATTAAGAGATTCCACCCAGTGGTGGTACTCCAATAATTTGGATTACAATAATATTAGTCTCTTAGATGGTCACGGGGCCATTTTCTCTTTAGGCGTCGCCTCGGATTGCCAGGGATATGAAGAGAGGATAGGTTTTGGACAAGAGGATTAGGATGGTGGACGAGCTTGGTGTGGAAGGACTTGTAACGAGATGAGGCTAGGATATGGACATAGGGAACATTTAGATCGTTATGTATTATACGGTTGGCCTCGTAGGAGGGAGCATTATATATTTTTCGTAGGATCAAGGATTGCAGGGATTGGATCTTATATGAATTTGATGGCTTGGTCGATCCCCACAGTTCGAGTCCGTATGTCCATATCCTAATAAAATTATAGATGGTCAGTTTGTTAGTTAGTGATAAATTAGATCTGTTGTCCAAAAGTCTGAGTAAAATCTTGTATCGTCTTTTCATGTCCGTCCGTTTTAGTCTTGTATGTAAGTTCCAGGTGAGTCTTCGGTCTAGGTGAAGTCCTAAGTACCGCACTTGATTCGAAACTGGAAGTGGATGATTATATTAGTATACTGGAGGGCAAGTAGCTCTTCGCAGAGTAAACGTGACATGTACACTTTTGTCTCTGTTAAACTTGATACGCCATTTTTTGGACCAGTTCTCAATAGATTGAAGAGGAAGTTTATTACATTTTTTTCTGTATTTATTATTAAAATCCAGCAATCATAGATAAAGTACGGTACGCAACTCGTGCGAAAACTGCATTTTGCTTTGCTCGTGTGGTTTTTCTACCCTCGCTATCACTCGGGTACAAACTCTGCACTCGCACGCAAAGTGCTACTTTCCGCACTAGATGCGTAATGTACTGTTAAACTCTCAAAATCAAATTTCTAGTTAAAATAAATATATATTATGACATAAATATCTCTACTAAAATAAATTTTAATTAATAAAGCCGGCTTATAACCTCTAGTTGTTCCGCTGTACTAGTGAGACGAGAAGAAAAGTTTATAGAGTCCATATAGGGTTTTAGACAAAATAAAGTTTTCAATCTGAAAAACATATTAATATAAGTCTTCACTGAGTCATTCTCTTTGATATTTCCACTTGTGTCGACAGCAAGAAAATTGCTGTATACAATAAAGTTGAAGAAATTCGACTGTATACAATATTGTTATCTTCAGTGAAAAGATTTCTTGCAATTTTCCTTATTTGACTCCACTGCTCTTCTATACAAATATATAAAATACTTGCTGGATTCCCGTGCTTTGCTACGGGGCTTGTAATTGCTTCCGAGCTTACCGAAGGTAACGGAACCTATGTAATGTTCCGATGAACGAAAATGGTTTAGGTCTCCGATTGCAAAAATTCTGCGTTTCAGACATCAGGAAACATTATTGGTTCCGTGTTTGTCTGGCGATCTGTCTGTCTGTCGGTCTTTTGCTCAATTTTTGTGAACCAAAATTTTTTAAAATCTACTCATCTGATGTTATTAAAATTTGGATGGTAGGACATTAGCCCATTGTTGGTCCCATATAAGTTTTAAGCTTCTGCGCCTATTTGTTTCTCTTCTACAAGAGCACAAACAAAAATTTATATATACATGTCCTATATACCATCAGAAGCACTTATCTGATTTTTATGAAATTTGGATGGTTTGTTGAAAGTAGCCTGCCGATGTGATAGTTCTGAAGAACGAACCTTTTTTTGTGTCTCCAACTTGAAAAATTTCAAGACAAAAATCCGTTTTAAACATCAGGGATCGCTTTTGGTAGGCCTTGTTCTGTAAGTCTGTCTGTTTGTCTGTCGCTCAATTGTTTGGCGAACCATCATATCTTTAAAAATTACTCTTCTGATTTTATTGAAATTTGGATAGTAGTTAATATTTAGCTTATTGTTGGTCCTATATAAGTTTCAACCTTCTGACACATTTGTTTTTCTTCCGCATGCGCACAAATATACATTTATTTAAACCATAATCTTCAAACGTACTCATCTGATTGGTGCTTTTATCGTAAAGGGAAGTCGAAAGATTAGTCTAGGCTCAATTTTTCTTCTTTTGTTACTTTCCCTAATGCAAACATTTCAGAAAATCCGTTATCGTACCTGATTTTTTTTTGTTTTGAAGATGTGTGACTTGGTTTCACTCACATATATGGCTGCTATCTTGAATCAAAATGCCCGATTGAAAAACCATTTTAAAAAATGTATTTATGCCATTAAAAGAAGCTGACTTTAAAATTTCAAGTTTCTAATGAAGTTGGTTCTGAAGATATCGACATATCGAATACTTCACTTATAAATGTTGATTTAATTAATTAAATGATTTAATTAATTCCATCTTGAATCAATATGGTGATAATAACAATAAATGTTTTATTAGTGACTACTTAGGGGTTAAGAGCAACAAACATACTAAATTGCATTATCATAGGTTCAGTGGTTATCGAGATATCGTGATGAGTCAGCCAATCAGTTGTATTTGAATTTAAAGCCTACAAATGTAGATACTACGACACAATCGGAAGAATATGATATAAATAAAGCCCTGGTGATGCAAAATTTGCAGGTCTCAGGGTATTTCTGGAATCCCAATTTTGTCCTCTTTTTTGTAAAAATTCTTTAAGGATAACAGGTATTTTATGTAATCAAATCTTTTGTATTTTATTTCATTAGTTATCTTTTTTTAAACCCTACAGAAATTGAATTATTAAACCAAGGTCTTTAGTCGTGATTAAATATTAAAATAAACATTAAGCTGTCGGGGAAAAATTGTGTATCAAAAGCTCTTTGTTCGTAAAAAGCAATTACTAAAATCCTCGTGATCCCTTACTGCGACATCATTTTTCCTTAACTTTGTTGTACCCCTCGGTTTCCTTCAGGATCTTTATCTATAAATTTATTCAGATAGAGTTAATTATAAACGATTTTAATAATAATAATTTAACCCTCTTTATTATATGTTAATTAATCATGAATTTAAATTTAGTAAATTAAATCTTTTTATGTAAATTTTACAGTAATGAAGTTTTTTGATATAAAATAGGATTCTTTATTTTTTTGCGTCTTTACCATTATTGCTTTGCATTTTCATTTATGAGCTATATTAAAAATGCTTTTATATCCTTATATATTACCACACAATTCCATTTTTTAACGTAAATTTTTCCACTAAGGACAAAGCTCTGCTACCTCCGATTTAGTTTATCCCAATTTTTATCCATATTCCTCACCTCTCTGACTGCTGAAGGCTTCCAAGTAATTCTTGGACATCCAAGAATTACCAGAACTAAATTAATTAGTTTTGTGGTACCATCCGAATTCAATTCTAAGACCTAGTAATACCAGCTGCAGGTGGTCCAAGGATATTTCCATCCCTGTTTAGTATTTTTGTTGTTAACTTCAACTCGTACCTTCTTGGTTCTTTTCCGCTGCTCTATCGATCCGGTCAGAAAATTCTTAATTTTTATAAGAAAGTATGACCTGGAGTTGTCTCTTTATAGCATTGAATACTCTCCAGGTTACGAGCTAATGTTAATATTCTGCGAGCTCTTTGAAAATTAGTAGATAATATAAATTAACCATAAAAGCACAATAGAGTTCATCTTCTGTTTAAATAACTTAAAATAAACTCCAACTTAGCCGCCATCTTAATTTGAAGCGTCTATTTTTTAGAAATGAAACATATGCTTAAATTTGTATAGTAAAGTACATAGTTACAGTGGACCCGCAACTTATCCTTTGTATAATGACATTATTTCAGTATTACTGCTTAGTTTATTTATTATTTAATATTTTATCTACGAACTACCAAACTATAAATATGATAATATAGTGGTAATAAAAGTTCAACCCGAAACTAAATTTAACAATTGGTTCAAATAGGTAGAAACATAAACTTAGCAGAGATACGTAAGGTATCCTCTCCCCTTCCTTCTACAGGAGGGGGATACCTAACAAGCTAGTAACGTTGTAAAAATCAAGATGATTGAAATAGAGATATAATCGTATAGTATAATAGAAATCACAACATCCAAAAAAGCTCTAGATTTATTTTGTTGTTAACTTTTTCTACATTCAAATTTTCGCTCAGTCGTTCCGAAATCGTTATGAAAGAAGAAGTAAGGGACGATAATTGCACCTTAAAATGAATAAGTAATTGAAGAACCACAGAGAAGGTTTATAGATTACTTCTGTTCCGGCTCCAGGAAGCTTTGGCACTTTTATTTTCGTATTCTCTCTGAGGTATACATCTCTTTTGTTGCTTTGCGATCCACTTCCTTGCACTTACTAACAGAAGTTGCGTATGCCTAGTCTTTCTTATCTCAGATGATGTAATCCTTATATTTTACTTGCCAATGGCAAGGAAGACTTTGTTAGCTCTATAAACTTCGTGAAAAAGTCTCGAGTCTAGTGTATAAATCTAATACCATTATCTTTTGCCACTAAACGCTCTAAAATACGATTAAAATTCCTCTAGCGTCGCCATGAGCATTTGATATCGACTTGTCGGCAGTCTTGGATGTACACAAAGGTCCAGCCCATGATTGTTTTACGATTTTGTCAAACTTCATTAGTTCAGCATCAGACTTTCCATGCAAGACTGACGACAAAACGTCACGTCTAGAACAGGCTCTGACAAATAGTAACAGCTCTTATTATATACATATCAAATTGTTACAGGATAAGAAAGATATAAAATAACATTGTTTAACTTATTGATTTAATTCGAAGTAGCTATTATAGAAATCAGACAATGACTGTGTTATTTTTAATTTGCATATAACTATCTGCTGTATCGAGCTATCAATTATTCTTTAGCTATGAAAATAGATTTTATTTTCTTACGAGAGAATATAAAATGTAAGGAATATAAAATGTAAGATATGGAATTTAAATGACAATTTTACTGGAACAGATAGACGCTTGAGCTGGCTCAAACATATGGTGCATTCCAATGAGTATATTACTTGTTTTTTACGTTAAATGAAAGACAAAAAAGAAACTAAGATAAGCTGATGAAATTGATACGACAAATGTTATTTCCCAAAAATGTTCCACAAACGCACTTGGAACTCTTTAGATTAGTCTTTAATGTCCACTTTTATAGATGATTTATAACATGAGTAGAAATATTTGCAAACCTGTAACCCTAAACTAAATCCCTATTCCTCATTCCAGTACAGTCCCCTACTTGGGTTACACCTTGATCGACGTTTAACCTGGGCACACCACACAAAACTCAAAAGACATGAAACTAGCCGTCATTATAAACTTTTACACCTGCTCTTACATTACAAATCACAACTCAGTACATATAACAAACTTCTCATATATAACACCATAATAATACTCATATGGACATATGGCATCGAATTATGGGGTAGTAGCAAGCGCTCAAACCCCTACTGTATCCAATCCCTTCAGTCTAAAATCCTCAGGAAAATAACTAAATGCTCCCTTTTTTGTTTCCAACCTCATCCTTCATAACGACCTAAAAGTTCCCTTTGTGTCTGACCTAGCAACCTCCAGGTATCAATCCTTTCACGATTCTGTTTCCCATCATCCTAATCCTTTAATCCAAAACATCCCTTCTAATTCCTCTCTTCATTGTTATATAGTCAAAGTCATTTATATTCTAAAAAAAAAAAAACAAAGGGAGTACGAATCTAAAGAAGTACCCGATGTTTCACCGTAAAGTGTTAAAATTGTCTGCCAATTAGTATGGATTACTTTTTCGTGTTCTATCGTTTACTCATATAAAAGGATCAATTACACTGAAGTGTCTTAACTACCGATAGCTGAAATTACAAAATTCCCACCTACACATTCTAATTAAAGTAGATTATTAATAAAAGGACTAACAACATTTATAGCAACTATATTATTGAAACGAAGTTCCTTTTGGCACGTTCTGGAGCCCGGGAGTGACTACGAAAAAAACGACCGTCACAAATTCACCGTCACAAAACCAAGCATCACGAAATCTACCAATGACGTATAACTTGAGTAAAAGATGACCGAGTTAGTTGAAATTTGGTACACATGTTCATTTTACCAATGCCCAGGCTGAGTTTATTGGACAACGTTATCCGCCTAAGCGTTAACGGGCAACGCTCGAAAGCTTCAAATTTAAAATTGGAATTTTGGGGCGGGAAAAAATTCTAACTTCATTTATTGAATGAGACAAACAACTATTTTAATTAAATAATTTTAGTAAAACGAACACCGACACTGCTATGAAGTGATAAAGATCGCTAAATTTATTAAAGCGGACCTAAACGTTTAAAATAAAGGAAACAACGTTTTTACCGATATCTTACGTTCTAACGTAATGATTTTAATAAAACTTCTTACACATCGTTTAAAGTACAATTGAAACAAGCATGTAAAATTTCAACCTGACACAGGTAGACTTTTTGTGTGTTGGTGATTTATATTTTATATTATAATATGTTAATTGGAGTAATACGCCGGCGAAGTCTAAGGGAACAGTCCTGTTTCGTCTCTACAACCATCTGCTTTAACTATAAACTCATCATAATTAACTTTTTTTCTCAATATACAATACATTATTTATTTTAAGGCGCTCTCTTCAAAGATAATAACAAGTTTTTCTTTTAATTTTTCCTTAAATCCGCTTAGTTACTTTTAATTTTGTCTCTTTTCTAACTCCACTATGTATAAGTACATAGTATCGTATACTTAGCACTGTGATTTTATAATTTATATTTAATGAAAAGCGTAAGGAACTTCCTTCCTACCGGATGTACCGCGACATGACATGTATTCTTTAATTACCAGCAGAAGGCACTTGACAGGTGGTCTTAAAACAAACCTGTTTAAACCTGAACACCAAAGTTGTTTAACATAAACAATAATATGAAGTTAAAATAGTTCAATTTTTAGGGGTAATTAAAAATATGTTTATTATAAAATTACTACTAAAGTAGATAGTTCAAATATAATTAATTGGGCCGATGGTCGGAGACGAATTCTGCACTAATCAGATGTGAGCCTGTAGGCAGGTATCAGTTGGTATCAATAAAGAAGAATTCTTCCCAAGTGATGTTGATGCAGCTGGCCGGCAAAGTAAACAAACAGTTGATAGATAACAGGGCGCCCGGTTATGAACTACTACGTGGAAGTCGATTTGAGTTATAATATGGTATTCTATTCCATTGCAACGTGATAGTTTTGATGTTTATTGTAGTCAAGCAATAAGTCGAGATAAGATAATTACTGAATGTGGTAGACGTGTTAAGGTTCAGAGCTAAGATGTCATAGGTCTCAGTCTTTCCCGAGATCCGTGGCGGTGAAGACGGAAGGTAATGAAGCCTGCCTTCGTTCGGCTCCAGTTAACTTCCCTAATAATCTGGCGATTACATTTAACTTTGGCTTTACGGACTGTTAAATGTGATCGTGAAGTGGTTCTCAGTTTGGAGTAGTTGTTACCAGCTGAGTCTGGATTCATAGTCTCAGGTAAGCCCTTCCTATACGTGGGTTTTGTGATTTCTTGGTTTTGTTTGGAGAACGTCCCAAACCTTTGCCACATTACAAGATACCCTTACTCTTCGACTCATGCTGAAGAGTCAGGAATGGTCGAAGAAAGTTGAAATAATTATGGAGGCCAACAATTAACTGTCCCAACCATCAAAATGTCATACAAATCGGATTAAATAATTAGGGTTTCGTAGATACTTCTTGAAACCCTTATGCCGAGGATGATGAGTCCTTCTGTCCGTTCCTCTTTGGTTCATAGCGCCACAACCGTTTAATTTTTAAGATATTGTGGTTCACAAAAATTTTGAACGATAGACTTGAGACCAAACAATTTCCATTGTGTCTGAAACGGAACTTCTTCGGTCTGATTCGGAGACAAATAAATGTCTCCGAAATGCTCACCTTGCTTTCGTTACCTTCAGTAAGCTCGAAAGCAAAACTTAACATAAGATTAGTCAAGGATGCAATTCTTAATGTCTTCTTTATTTAGCGTAAACAATCTACCAGATTTGAATTTTAGTTGGAAACTAGATTATTCGTGGGCACGGACTCTTATATTCTTTCTATAATTAACAAAGAGAAAAATGATCTATTTTCCTCGTGTTCCTGCCTTCTAACATTCTACCGATTGGAACAGCACTTTAAACATCCTAGATTATTATGATATTTGTAAATGAAACTTCTTTATATTTCATATTTTAATGACAACGGTCTATTTTAGTGTTTTCAGCATAACTTCAACTTATTTTTTTGTTAAACTTTTATTGTACTAGGAAGATCCGATATAGTTAATTATGTAAGAATTTAAATATTCATGGTTTGAGGGTTACAATCTGTTCTTAGCAGGGAAATATGCTGTAGGCGTCACCTGATAACAATCTTCCATTTTTAAGTTTTCTCCTTTCCTTTTGTAGCATCTTTTCGTTACTGCTTCTACGTTATATTATCTAAAAGTAAATTTGTTTTTACAAAATCCTCTTTGATTTCACGAATTCGATAACGATTAGCAATTGCTATTAGACATTGAAAAATGTTGATGATCACTTTATTTAATGTAATTATAACTTTAGATTAAAACAGGCAGACATTTTCAGAGGAATCAGCGTGTTCTCGTATGTCGGGCCTAAAATATATTTTATTATAATTTTCATTTTAAATATATTTGGAAACTCGTATTTTTTTAAAGAATATTTGTATTCCTCGTTCCTACTTACTTTGATTTGCCACTGTGGTTAAAGGACCTTGTATATACAGTGAAAATCAGCAAATAAACCTCTATAAAGTTACGGTTTTTCCTCCTCATATACATGACTTGTTTGCTCTTATTTTTGTTTAGTAAGCTCTTTGAAATAAGACGTATCTTTACTTCTGACGATAATTTCCTATTTGAGTTCCTTCTTTTTAATGTTTAGTTTAGCTCGTTCGAAGAAAAAGAACTCTTCTTTTGACTGATTAAGATTGGAAATTTGCGATTCACTTTTGAAAAAGTAAATTTAATTTAGACTTTATCTTTTATTTAGTTTGCTTTTGCCTTTTTTTTTATCCAATCAAGATTTCTCTTCAAGCACTTTTACCCGACTTACTATTTAATCTACGATCTTTATTTAGTCTAGTTTTTATATGAAGATGATTTTTCATTAAAAATTTGATTATTTTAAGATTCCAATAAATTGTTTATTCTATTTAGTTGTTAAAATAATAAGTTAATGTATAATTTTGATTCCGAGCTTACCGAAGGTAACGGAAGCTATGTGATCGTTCATAAGAACGAAAAATTTATAGATCTCCGATTTTAAAATTTCCAAGACAGAAATCCGTTTCAGTCATCAGGGAACATTTTTGGTTCCGTGTCTGTCTGTCGTTCAATTTTTGCGAACCAACATCTCAAAAAATACACCTTCGATTTTAATGAAAAAAGTACTTATCTGATTTGTATGAAACTTTTTAGTTTATCGAAAGTAGCCCGCAGATAGCCCTAGATTAATTTGAACCGGCTGCGCTCTTTAACTTTTGCTAAATTGCTACTTAAATTTACGTAAGAAGTCCAAACAATTTTGGCAGATAAAAAAACGTGGGAAACAATTAAACATTAATGACTTGTACAAGTATAAAATCAATAAAGTGCGTGATAGGTTGCGAGGAAGCTATGTGCCACACTAATTGGCAGTCTGTTTTTGTTAAAAACTTATATTGTTTGCATGAAATAAAATGTTTTTACTTTCGTTCTCTATTTAAAATAAATTAATAAATTAAATGTATTTTAAAATTTTATGAGAGATTTTATGAAGCTTTACATTAGAATGTTTAATAAAATAAACATTTAAGCGTGATTACACGAATTTATATTTGTCGTAACACATAACTTTTAATTAAAAGTAGCAAAAAAACCTTTTTTTAACTGAAGAAATATTCAACCTTTTCTCTGCCCAAAATTATTATCCAGTAGATGCATTATTATCTATTTCTTTAACAAATTATAAACAATAATCTACTAGACGGAAAAGTTAATTATTTTTTCTCTTTACGAAAATATGTTTTTTCCTGTATGTATACATCTTTTGATTTTTGAGAAAATTGTGACCCAATATGAAGTCTTGAAGAGGTTATAATTTATTATAATCTATTTCTTAACAAATTATATAAACAAGAATATACTAGACGGGAAAAAATTATTTTTTACCTCTTTTAGAAAAAGTTGTTTCCCGTAAATATATAATACCTCTTTCAAATTTGGAAAAAGGTTTTCCTTTTAGTTGTGACCTAGCTTGAAATTAAAAAAAGTTAGTTACTTCGCAAAGGAATAGCAAATTACGCGTCTAGTTCGGAAAGTAGCATTTTGCATGCGAGTGTTGAGTTTTCACCCGAGCGATAGCGAGGGTAGTAAAACCACACGAGCAAAGCATAATGCAGTTTTCGAACGAGTTGCGTACCGTACTCTATCTACGATTGTTGGATTTTAATAATAAATACAGAAAAAACAGTTAATTTAATTATACAAACAGCAAATTAGTTTTCTTAAATGTAAACACGCTAATCGTGCGATAAGTTGAAGAATTCTTCTTTATTTCCGCACTAGGGCGGAATTATGAATCGCGCATGCGTAATGAATAGCAACTACGAACAGAATCACTTTCTTTTCTACGCATCTAAACAGAGATATAAGTTTATATTTCGTATCAATCGTAGATAAAATTATTAGAGGTACCTGAAAATTGCCTCATATTCCCCAAAAGTTGCAATAGTATAATAATAAACGAGCTTCTTTGAATCTATTGATCTAATATTACCAAACTATAGGTTTTTCGTAAACTTTCGTATTAAATAATTCTTAATCCACTCTGGCAGCTGTGCCTCATTTATTTAACCCAATATTCTAAATCTTTGTAGGTGAGTGTTTTAGGTGTTCTCCACTTCAAAGCCAGAACTCCGGAAATTGGAATATTGCAAGAACATTTTGACAATCGAAACAAATTTTTCCTTTGATTTTTTTTTTATTTGTCTCAAGTAAAATGTTATTTTATACTTTTTTTTTTTAACAAAATGTTCCAAATAATAGTTTAAATAGTTGCTTTAGATATTCCTTTAATATTAGTTCAATTATGTCTTGCAAAGAGGAAAGAACCAGGTTCTAGGAATATAGTATTTTAGATTTTCTGATTAACAGTTCTAGAGAGATTTGTAATAAGCATTTAAAAGTGATAACTAAAATAACAACTAATCTTTTCAATTAAAACTTAATTATTATATTAAACTACAAATTTCCTTTCATTTAAATTTTCTTTTTGCTGTGATAAAATACGTTGTTTTTGTCGTCTGTAAGGTTTAATGTTAACTTGATGAAGAAAACGGCAAATTCACATTAAGTGTTTCTCTCCTCTCACACCGCGATAAAACTCAATTTAATTTCAATCTTAAACTTTGCTAACAACCATTGAGAGGGAGGTAGGCGAGAGGTCGAGGGAGGGCAGGTATTAGTTGTAGTGCAGTAAATATTGTCGGACCCTAGCATCGGCTGCTGGAGCTTTCGTGGGTTCTGCAGAAGGGTCTCCTTTATTGAATATTTGGGTCTGCCCAATAACAACCCTACCTCCTCTTACTTGGAGTCATAACTCCTTCGAACCACTTACCTCCCTTTTACCCCTTTCCAAAAAGCATTTACAATTACACAGGGAATGGGACCCGTGACCCCCTTTTCCATACTCTCGTTTAAATTATTACCACCTTGGACCCGGTCTCTCCATTGGTATAACTCAAAAACCGCCCACATACTTGACCACACAGTACATATATTGTCCACCGTTTCTTATTGCTTTCCAAGTCTACTAACTCTTTAGACCCACTGTTTTATATTATATTGCGCTCTCTGCTAATAAATTGCTTAGGGAATTTTTGCTTGTTTTTAGGGTTTTAAGAAAATCATAATATGGCTTTTCTCCGAGTTATTTTGGTAGAATAGCATGACGATACTTTGTGTAATTAACTTCTTCTCTAGAAGGCAAGGTAGCTAATATCTTTACTAAAGTGGTATCTGAAGGTGTTAAACTATAATAAACTATTAAGCATTAGTGCTAGAAGACATGAGTTTGTAACCAGAAATAGCCCCAACTTTTATAATATTTTATAGTATTATTATATCCTTAAACTTACCTGACTCTTACGGAGGTGCTAATCTATCCATCTTATGAAACAGCCAAGAATACAAGTTGATTCCGTAACTTCATTCAGATCATAATCAACTGTTCTTTGTTCACCGAAGAAGAAAACAATACAAAAATACACAGATAATAACACAAAGACCTAAGACAGATTATCACATTTTTTCTTTACTAAAAATTTTATTTTCCCATGAGGGAAATAAAGACAGTGTGTGTGATAAGTTCCGGGGCTGATTTTTTTTTACGTGAACAAGTGTCGCTATCTCTCGGACAAGTATTGAACTATGTACAATGAATCATCCTCTATTGCATTTAATTGTTTTGTAGTGACTTTTATTTTAAGTATACCTTCTGAATCGTCAACTGGAATGCTGTTTAAATATGACTTCACATTCTCTTGAATCAATACATCATCCTAAAAATGCTTACCCTTGAGGGCACTTAGGAAGAGCATAGATTCAAAAGGGCCAATTTAGGCAAATAGGAGAAAATGTGAGGCAAAATAATGAGAAATATGAGGAAAATAGGAGAAAATATGTATTCCATATCATTGGCCTCAACAAAGTTCTCGGACACCTAAACGCGCTGCTCCCTTTGCTTGGTCAACGAATGTGGAACAAACTTTGCACACACATCCGCACGGATAAATTATCATGCATGATACGGTGAACAGCGCCTACACCTATAGCTTGTTCACCTGCGATGGTTTTGATGCTTGTTTGTCAGACAGGGTGAAGCAGCACTCGCACACTGTTCATAATTTCATCACATCACCTGGTCACTGGTCTACCAGCACAAGGATCTTCTTCTAAGGTCACGGCCATTCTTAAAATGCCAGAATTATTCGAACACTTTGCTTAGACTAAGGCAATCCAGTCTATACAGTTTTTGCAATGTTTCGTTCGCAGTTTTACCGAATTTAAAGAAAAACAAACTAGATTGCAGCATGTTGCTTCATTTTGTAAACAATGACAACACACAAAGAAGCAATAATTCAGGTAACTAGTACACGATTCAAGACCGCTACAAAACAATTTTATTATGGACAGTAGAGGAAGTCACTTGTTTCGTGCATTATAGTTCAGTCCCGGAATTTATTGAACGCACAGTGTATAGTCCTATACATAAAGTGGGCTTCTCGGATGTCTTTCGGACATGTTTTTTTATGTCCTTTCCTAGTTTCATATAATTTATTTGGCCTCATTTATATGAACTCTATGGGTTGAATTAATAGTGTTCATTTTTGGAACGAAGTTCCTTATGGCAAGTTCTGGATACCCGGGAGTGAATCCGAAAAAAAACGACCAAAATCACCGTCACAAAATCACCGTCACGCAAAAAGCGTCACGAAATCTACGGATGGCGATAACTTGTGTAAAAGTTGACCGACTTAGTTGAAATTAGGTACACATGTTCATTTTACCAATGCCCAGGACAGGTTCGTTGGACAACGTTACCCGCCCAAGCGTTCACGCGCAACGCTCGCGTAAACGTAAGCTTCAAATTTAAAATTGGAATTTTAGGACGGGAAAAAATTCTAACTTTATCTATTTAATGAGGCAAACAACTTTTTAAATAATTTTTTTTAGGAAAATGAACACCAACTCTGCTGTGAGGTGATAAAGATCGCTAAATTTATTAAAGCGGACCTAAACGTTTAAATAAAGAAAACAACGTTTTTACCGATATCTTATGTTCCAACGTAACGATTTTAATAAAACTTCATACACATCGTCTAAAGTACAATTGAAACAGGCATGTAAAATTTCAACCTGATACAAGCAGCAGTTTTTTTTTTACAGTGACGTGATATATTTTACAATTTTTAAAAGTTGATGTCCGAAGTATGGGGTTTGAAGATAATATAGGTAGAATATTAAGAATGTAGAGTGATTCCCCCACTCCTATATTTCGCCTGGTATCCTTTCGTGCGCAATCCCAACTCTTCTATCTTTTCATCTCTCTCTAACTATACTCTCTCTCTCTTACCCCTTCTTCCTGTCAAACTCGCTATTTATCCACAAAACAACGCTTTTTTTCAATTATTGTTTCTATCATTGAGAAAAGTATTCGTATATTATTTAAAATGGAAAGTGCACCAAGAGAATCGTCAGAAATTGACAGTGTCGACTGTAACCAGTAAAACTGTAAATATATAATTATAAATTGATGTAATAAAATAATATTGCTCATAAGCGGATCAAGGGATTTTGTAATAAGTTTTATGTAATTATTTTACTAATAATAATTTTCTAATTGAGTCAAAAATATAGCAACGTATCGTACTTAGCAGTGTGATTTTATATTTAATGAAAATTGTAAGGAACTTTGTTCCTACCAGATGTCCCGCGACACCACACGTATTTTTTTTGTTTTTTAGTTATAAGAACCCTTTTATTTGATCTTTGCCTAGTCTCTAAAAGATTTATCCATTCGTTACTTGTAAATTTGATTCCAATATTTAAAATCTGTTTACGAGCTGCGTTATTTTTTTCATACTTAAGAAACCCTTCCTGCAAAATCTATTTTAATAAACATTTAGAAAAGACAGTTGCATATTTTTCCCCAATCATCTCCTATCTTTTTAATACCCTTTGTTCACCGTCTGTCACCAGGCTTATATATTTCCTCATTGAATAAGAGCCACAAATTCATCTTTGTCTTCATTTATTTACCAGAAACGAACCATTCTCGAAGGATTGCCTTCTGTCAGTTCAATGTAGAAAATTCAGGACATTGCGAGGATGCTTTATCATCTTAAAACCACGTTTTTTGACCACTCAGAAGTTAAATATTACCTTACTTCATACTTAATTAATTAAAAATTATCAATTAATTAACAACATCTTAGAAACTCTATATTTTAATTGTAAAATGTACGTTCTGTTCTTATTTATTTATATTAAATAAGAATAATTACATTTCATTAAATTATTATTCTATTCACACTCAAAACATTTATAAAATGATGATATATTCTTCTCGTTCATATTGAATTATTTCTAGATAACTGTTAAGTAGCTTATTTTACTATTCTCAACCGTTTTCCCTTAAAGAGGTTAAAGAATACCATCTCATGATATCTATTCCTCAAGGCATTTAAACAGTCTTTTTATTCGCTTCAAACCGCACAAGGCTACTCTGAAATTCAAACTTTTATTTTATTTATTATTCTGAAAGATTTTTTTTTCTTTTCTTTACTTTTCCTTCCAAAGCGATATTTTTTCTATTCCTCTATCCAATGGAGGTGCCTAAGCTTTTTCCTCGGTCTCGTTAGCTTTTTTCTCTTTAAGGATTCTTTTTTTTATACATCGGAAAGAAGTTCGGGGAGAAGCTCCACTGAGATAATATTTATGCTGATGGGGAAGGAGGACCTTTCTACTGAGTTCTTCTTTTTCCCTTTGAGATTTGAGCTGAGTTCTCCTTCCAGCGTCACGAGTTTGGAAGGGCCTCTTTGTAGAATTCTTAGATTCCCGGATACCACATCCGACGAGGTCCCCGTGTTTCTACGCCTGGTTTTTTTTAAAGTCAGACCTATAAGAAGGTGTATTTTCAACTCCTTGCCCCCACATTTCTTTCTTCCTTTGAGGCTATTTCAGTGTAAGATCTACACGAGATTTCTCTTAATTTTTTTTCTTCCTTTTTCATCTCTTTTGAGAAAGATGTAATAACATTCCCTTTTATTTACTTTTTCTTTTACTTTAAAGTTCTTGCCTTGTTTGTTGGTTTTTGTACTTTCTTTTATAAAAATATCATTAAATATTTAATTTTATAAACACTTATACCATTAATAACCTTTACCACTAAACATGTGTCGTTTTTGAGATAATATACCTTGAAACAAACCTTGTTGAGATTAAAATTAGACCAATCTTAGCTCTTAATGGTTGCGTTTTACGGTATGAAGCGTAGAAGTGTAGAATTTTAAGGATGGACGTCAAAATATTATGATTTTTAATGATATTTGTGAGTATCTCGAATAGAAAACGTTTTCGGACCCATTTTTGCAGAAACTTTTTTGTTAAACGTCAGTATAGAGCAATTGTAGGTGTTCCATACCATATCTTGGTTGCTTCGTCGTTTATGCTAACGTCAAATTTCCCCTAAAGACACAGAAGTGGCGTGGTTTCGTTTAGGTGTACCTTGTATATGTACTAGAATTGAATGGGATCCTCTCCGAATAAAAGGCTGGTAACATTCAATCCACCATAGTTTAAAAACTACTCCATTGATCCTAAACTTTTATTTACCATTCAAAAGCTTATGAAAAGCAGAGATTTGTTCCCGAATTCTCCACATTCTACTATCCTTCAATGAAGAGAAGAGGGCTTTGGAATTTCGGGGTCGAATTTTTAAAAAATCAAAACTTTTAAATGATGTAACACGACTTAAAGGTGTTTAGCAGCTGTTCATTTGAAAATCAATAAGTGATTTCGAAAAGTTTTTTTATGCTCTTTACAATCGTTCCTCAGACCAATTTCTCTATCATTTAAATATGCCCACCAACCTGTTTAAAAGAATTAACCCACAGCACAGATGATCCATATAAATTTCAACCGTCTATGCATATTTAATATTGAAAACAAATACGAATGTTCCACAAGGATTCGAAACAACAACTTTGTTTTATTAACGCACATGTATAAATGCACTCATCCGATTTTAAAGAATTTGGATGGTTAAGTAGTGAGAGAAGAAAATACGGCTGAGTATTCAATCCCTCAAGGTAGGGTTCTAGGAAGTTAACTATTCATTATTTATTCCAATGGCTTGCTTGAAACCAAACTTAACGGAAAACTTTATGCGTTTGCCGACGATATTGTTTATGTAAACACTGGTGAAACTTATACTGAAGCAGGTACAGCCACAGTACAAGACAATACTAGTACACATAAAACACTAGATGGACAAACATTGACTAACATTAAATATTTTAAAAAACCGCCTGCATATATGCTTTTTACTTACTGAAACAGACAACCAAACGACACACGGCTAAAAATACATGACATAAAACATTATTCATGGCTGTACTCCACTAAATTACAAATAGTTAACTGGATTTGATATCTTGGTGATATATTAGACCAACCAATTGATTGGAAAGAACCTGTAAACAAACTAACGACTGCTCTCATAATACTAAGATTTGTAATTATTAAAATTAGACCTTACCTAACAAAGATACAATTTCGTTAGTAATATTACAGATTAGCAGATCCAATAATAACCTTTGGCAGCGTTTCCCAACGTATTTGTTAAAAAACTAGTCTACCAATTAGTTAGTGTGCACATATCTTCCTCGTGTTCTATTTCGTATTCTTAAATGATTTTGTTTTTTCAAGCTTTTATTTAACTTGCAATGTTTGTATGTATGTATGTATGTATGTATATATATATGTATGTATGTATGTATATATATGTATGTATGTATTTATGTTCGGGTCAAATCTTGCAACTAAATTTTAAAACAGTTATCCTCAACCGATTGCAGTGAAACTTAGGATACACTTTTAGTTTGGGTGACAATGCATGGTTAGTTAAGTGACGTCACTCTAAATGCAATATGGCGGACAGCACAAGATTTTTTTTTTTGAGCACGCCCATGATAAGGATATCAAATGAAAGGGTTTGCTGAAATGAATACGAATAAAAGCTTGCTTTTAATATTTATATCAAATTTATTTAATTTCCTCCCTTTATTTAAACTTGTCAAAATGTTTTGATATTTTACATTAATTAAAGGATCAATTTTGCAAAATTTAAAGAACGCAGATGGTTAAATTAATCTGGGGCTACTTTCGAAAAACTATCCAAATTTAATAAAAATCAGATAAATACATAATGTTAATAAATGTATGTTTGTACGCATTTGGAAGAGAAACAAATGGGCGCTGAAGGTTGCAAATTATATGGGACCAACTATGGGCAGTTGTCTTTAAGATAATGGTAGTTCGCAAAAATTGAGCGACCAACCGACAGATAGACACGGAAAAAAATGTTCCCTGACGTCTGAAAATGATTCCTGTCTTGGCATTTTTTAAATCGGAGACATAAAATTTTGTCGTTCTTTCGAAAGATCATATAGCTTGCGTTATCTTTAAAGGCTGGGTAACAAAAATAAAATAAAAAAATACAGAAGATATAAAACTTAATACTTATTATATAAATAGTAAATAAGTATTGGTACATATATAAGAATAAAATAATTTTATTAAGAAAATATTTTTAAAAAAATACATGAAAGGTTAAAGAAAGCGACTAAATAAAAAGGGGTATTGCAACGAGGAGTAATAAACTTCCTAGAAACTTTAATCTCTTTTCTTTTAACTTCCGACAAAGGATTATCAGCTCACCCAATACCTCTCTCTAAATTTCAATAATAATTAACTTCAGTGGATAAATAAACCACAGCTAACATTAATATAATCATTTAAATGGTGTGATATTTTTTTGACATTATCATGTCTTGGCTATGGCACATAACCTCGAAAAGCGTTACCAAACTAGCGTTACATGAGTAGGGAAGATATAGGAACAGGGAGTTAGGATGGTATAGGAGGTGTTCAATCTAGGATGGTATAGGATGTGTTCAATCGAGTCTGCTCGTCTCCCACTACCGGGCTGTGTAGGGCCTACCCACCCCGGCCCCTGCTCTCCCGATTGGATACCTGCCCCACGTTTCACACTCTTTGCTTCTTGCTACTGCTCCAGTAGTCGCACACGAGCACCAGCGGCGCCCCCCCCCCCCCCAACTACAACTTCTGTTCTACTGCTCCGATTTGCATCGGACAAACGCCATAACCCTTAGAATTGTATTCCTAATAAACTTACATACATAAAATTTCTTATTTCTTATATTTTTTGCATTCATTATAAAAATATAGGTAAAGAAGCTAAAAGATTAATTCTTAATAAACTGGAAAAGAAGAAATGTACTTTCTTTCTTCATGCACTACATATGTTCGATTTAATTCCTAATTTACAAACGCAAGAACCTGCATGCTCAATTTTTTCGTCATTTTCATATGTTTACTTTGGCACATAAACTCAAAAATCGTTACCAAGAAACGACACCAAAAAGCATTGCATGAAAATGTCTCACTGTCTTGCAGACTCGTATGCAAGCAATTTATTTACTGTAAATAAAGTTTTTTTTTAGTAAGTAACCTACATGCAGGTGGTTCCTTATGTTGCTTCCGAACTTACCAAAGGTAACGGAATCTATGTGTTCGGTCTGAAGAACGAAATTTGTTATGTGTCCACTTTCAAATCTTACAAGACATAAATCCGTTTCAGACATCATCGAACATTTTGGGTTCTGTGACTTTCTATCGGTGTGTCGCTCAATTTCTGCAAAACAAAATATCTTAAAAACTACTCGTCCGATTTTTTTAAGAATATTAAGAGCGATCGTGGACTTGATACCAATAGAATAATGAAATACGTAAAATCTCTCCATAAAATAATTGTTTGTTACTAGTTTTCGGCCTCTCGGTCATCATCAGTCCCGGTAAAAAGTTAAGGGAAATCCCGACGTTGAGTCACGCATGAGATACAAAAAAACGGAATTAAACACATTAATCTTTGTAACACATACAAGCGAATAATGAGACACCCATATTTTAATAAGAACATAATAAAAATTAAAAAATATTGTCTCATTCTACAGTAATGCTAGTTACAATTATCTAATTGGATCATTTTAGTAAAATAATTATGGTTAATTAAGCACTCCTCTTATGAAATATTATATTGAATAATTAAATAAATGTTGTCGTAGTTGATTACTGCTTCAATTTATTAAATTATGAATTCATTAGTATTCTGTGTTAATCATGGTACAACCCTCTGACCACTTTTAATTAAGTCGCAAGACAACCTTAATTGGTTTTTGAGTTACTCGAGCAAGGCTTTTCACCATGTATATTGCTCTTACATGCAATGTTGCTGCAACTCTCAAGAATTTCCTTTTATTACACACATAAATATTCTGTGAACTTTCAATTAGTTTAATTTTAATCATAGTGTAGTTGATATTATTCCGAAATTTCTCATTATTTTTATTTTAATAATTAAAAATGGTCAGCCAATTAGTGTGGCACATAGCTTCCTGGCATCCTATTTCTTATATTTAAATGATTTAATACTTTTACTCCCTATTATTGTCGAATTTATTTAATTTTCCCCCGGTTTTTAAAACTGTAAAAATTGTTCCGATTTTTTACATAAATAAAAGTAAGAATGTTGCCCCATTTAAAGAGGGTACATGGTTAAAATTAATGTTGGGCTATCTGCGAGCTATTTTCGAGCAAACCATTCAGTTTCATTAAAAATCATTTGAATACTTTTGAAGATGTAGGTATAAATAAATGTATGTCTGTGCCCATGTGGAAGAGAAGCAAATGATCGCAGATGGTTGAAACTTATATGAGACCACTAATGGGCAAATTTTGACCTACCATTTAAATTTCATTAACATCGGACTAGTAGTTTTTAAGATAATATGTTTGTGCAGACAGGCACGGAACAAAATATGACCCCTGATATCTAAAAACGGATTTATATGTTCGATCTACAGAACGATCACTTATCACCCATTACACTTATTAACCATTACCTTCAGAAAGCTCGGACGCAATTTGGAACTATCTGTAGGCTACTAACTTTAATAATAAACCCTTTTTTTAACGTTACAAAATCACAGTATTTAAATGCTGACATTAATGTTAGTTGTGGTTTATTTATCACTGGTTTATCCAGTGATTTGGAGAAAGTAATTGGTAAGCTTCCACCATCTACGGTAAGCTCGGAAGCAAAATATATTTTTAAGATTAATAATAGGCAATCATTTATTATAAAATGGCAGATATTCATTTGAAGAAATGATCTGCCAATTAATTAATTTATTAATACAGTCCTTTACTGTTCTCACAGTAGGTAATAATTATTTATGTGATAATATTTTTAATAATAAGGTAAAATAAAGCTGTACTTTTGGGAACCCGGAAAATTTATTATCCGTTGTTTAAACTATTTTTAAATTCGAGGAGTTCTCACTTGGATAAAATGGGTTAAATAAAAAAAAAACTTTTTAATTTTAATCCTCCGCCAGTTTATATTATTTGTTAAATATAATATGTTATAATAAAATACGATAGAAACTAAAATTTAACTCAATTGAATGAAGATATGTTAGTAATTTTTTTCCAAATTTGAAAGTTTATTGTTTAATTTTGCTTTAATATAAAGTTCTTTACGTCATTATAATTTATTATAGCTGTAAATAGCTAAACTAGTACTCTAAAACAAATAACTTATAATACCTCGCTTTTTTCCATTGTCATTATTTATGTATTTAAAGAAAAAGTTCAAACTTTAAATTATTGTAATGTTTGTCTATTAAGTTTTCCGTAAACTGCAGGGAAATGCGATTATAAATTTTATGTTTTTTTTTGTATACTTTTTGTAACTCGTCAATTTATATGTTCAAATATCAACTTACTCTGTTTATTAAAGTTTTTTCGCATCCATTTTTCTCTTAGTTACGTCAATATTTCATTAGTTCCAATAGTCATGACAGAAAAGAACCAAGATTATTTATTAGAATTTTTTATTTGTCATGTAAGACGATATCTTATTGCCCTATTTTCCTCCACCTTTAATTCTTGTTTTGTCCTTTTTACTGATAAAAAATATATCGATCCTGAAGTTTTCTTAATACATAAGTGGTTTTAAATATTTTAAATAGACTTGACATAGTTTATTAAGGGTTGGTTGAAAATTCAGGCGTAATGTAGACCCACCTTTTTTTCTGCTACTATAGGAAAACAAATTTAAAATTTATTAACCGGAATGAGCGTGCTCTTTTCTGCGTTTTTTTTCTTTAAATTATTTAACATTTTCGTTTTAGGAGAACAGAATAGTTTATTAAATATATATTACATTTTATGTATCTGTTCATTTGAATATATATATATATATATATATATATATATATATATATATATATATATATATATATATATATATTTATTTATTTAGAAAAAAGGAAATAACAGCAATTCTGCTACTTAAGGCGTTTTGGTGCTAGGATATAATAAGGAAAACTTTATTCAAAATCAGCTTACTAAGCCCGAAAAAAATGAGTAATGTTTTCCTTTTTTTATTTCTTAGCATTCTAGGGAAATTTTTTGTTGTCCATTTTTGACAATTTTATGGCTTATAAACCACGGAATCCGTCAACAATTATTGTAAAAGAATAAAATGATGGGCAGACTTCGATCATTTTGTCAAGATTTATGTCCGATTTAGAAAAACCATTTCTATCTTTGTTCTCAACTTCTCAACTTCGCACCAAAATACCGTTTTAAAAAAATATATCTTCCTACATAATATATGCTTACATATAGTATTCTAAATCTGAGATCCAGAAATTAAAACTTTATTTGCAATCAGCTTCAAGTGTAAGAATATGAGCCATTTCTTGTCAAAAATTGCAACATGGTCAAAAAATCAAATTTGGGGAAACATGTCCTATGTTGTCCGTCTTATAACGTTCGTTTTGATGCATCGTTTCTTTCTTTACTTTCGGTTTCAGTACGCCCAATATGAGGCAAAATAGGAAAATAGATTGTGAATCAAGTTTCTTTTTTTGGCTCTCAGTCCTTAAACGCCTGATATTATTATGCCAAAATTAGAGAAAACTTTTTTCAAAAATAAGGATATGCCTGGGTGGAGAACATTGAAAGAAAATGTCTTTCCAAGTTCGGAAAAATTAATCATATTTTGTCACTTTTCGTTTTTCATAAGATAGAATGTGGCAAAACATGGCTCATTTGGTTGGGTTTAAAAAGCTGGTTGCAAATGAAGTTCCCTACTGGCTCTTAGTCCTTAGACACCTGATATAAGGAAAAATATGAAGGAAACCTTTATTTATATGCCCCCAAAAAAGGGAGAATTTTCCATTCCCGAGAATCATACAAGAAAATGGTGTTTCGGAATCGGTGGTTTAAGTCCGACATAGTTTTTCTTTTTCATCCATTTCTAGCAATTCACATGGGTTATGAGCCCATGAAAATCACTCAAAAATAAAATGTGGCTCAGCATGGCTCATCTTGTCAGGATTTAGGAGCTGATTGCGGATAAAGTTTCATTTTTCGGTTCTCACCCTTGTATCGCCTAATACGAGGCAAAATAGGTTTACAAAATCTTAAAGAAAGATGACCCGAGGCCAAGAACATAAAAAGAAACGGTAAGTCATTTTAATAAGTTATTCTGAAGCCGAAAGAAACGGTACATTAGGATGAGCTCCAAGCCGGACAAATTTAGCCATTTTTCGCCTTTTTTTTAAACCAGTTTCAGAAATGTTTGACCATTTCCATTCCCAAGAGCCACCGAAATATTGTGGTTAAATATGGTTAATTTTTTTTAACCAGATTTTTTTTGTTTGGTTATAGAGTATAGAGCTCAGTTCCTTTTTTCGCTTTCGTTGCCAGAACGCCCGTTATAAAAGCAAAACGAAATATTTTTCTTAAAAATTGAAGTTGCAACACAAGACTTAATGTACAAATTTCTCCGGAGCACCGTTTCACAGATTCCTATCACCCGAAATGCAAATTTTTGGGCTTTTTATAGAATTGTTCGCTGTATTGCTCTTTACCTAGCTAGATTTCATTGTATTTATGTACCATAAATAATTACCTGTTTAATCATAGAGGGTTTGACGTGGGTTGTTAATGTTTTAAGTATATAGCCTGAAGGCTCTTCATGCCAAACAATTTATAATGATTTACCTTATGTATACAAATTAGCATGAATTAATTGAAACATGTCTGTAACTGTTAACAACGTTTCGAACCATTTGGTTTTAAGTCTCAACTGGTTATATAACTTATGAGAGGCATCAAACTACTTTGTTACAATATATTCAGACTCACATATATGTTTTTGTAGATATAGTGTGTAATATGAAAATGTACCCTGATATATTCATGTTTCTCAGTAAAATGTTCTTATTCTTAACACATAACTACATGCGATATTTTTCCCAGAAAAATTAATAACTGAAAGAAGGGAATAATAATAGTACATTACGCGTCGAGTGCGGAAATTAGCATTTTGCATGCGAGTGTGGAGTTTGCACCCGAGCGATAGCGAGGGTGGTAAAACCACACGAGCAATGCAAAATGCCGTTTTCGCACGAGTTGCGTACCGTACTTTATCTACGATTGTTAGATTTAAATAATAAATACAGAAACAAATAAACTTGCTGTGTGTAAGTTCGTATCTCTCTCTTGATAAAGACAAATAAATATAAATATAAATATAAATGGCATTAATTCATTAGTTGTATTTTTTGCCGAATTTATTATTTCTGGAGGATTATTATTCTCCACATTTTCGTCAAAGTCACTTGATTCACTCATTGTTTTTCACTAAAAACTCGATATAAACAGTTACTTTAATAAAAGAACACCAAATTAGATTTGTTAAATGTAAACAAACTCACTAATTGTGGGTAAAGCTGAAGAATTCCTCTTCTTTACCGCACTAGTGTGGTAAAGAAGAGGAATTATTCAGAACTATGAGACGCGCATGCGCAATGAATACAAGTACGTAAATAATCACTTTCTACGCATCTAAACAAAGATATAATGTTTATATTTCGTATCAATCGTAGATAAAAAGTATTAGGTACTTCTTCAGATTGTTGCTTCCCTTATAAACAAAAAAGAGAGGAGAGTAACATTCTGAAGAAGGTGTAAGGACTGTTCTTCTTCAGACTGTTACTCCCCTTGTAAAAACAGAAGTGACTAAACATCACTTGTTCTTAATAGTTATTTAGTCAGTCATTTATAAGAACATAAGGAGTAACAATCTAAAGAAGAAGTACGGAATGTTCTTCTTTAGACTGTTAGTCCCCTTATAAAACAGAAGTGTGAGACAAAGGACATTGGACTAAACATCCCTTGTACTTCATTGTTATTTTAGTCAATGCCATTTATATTCTAGTACAACCTAGGGGAGTACCAATCTAAAGAAGGTGTACGGAATATTCTTCTTTAGACTATCACTACCCTTATAAAAACAGAAGTATGAGACAAAGAATATTTGACTAAACATCCTTTGTTCTTAATAGTTATTTAGTCAAAATAATTTATATTCTAAAACAACATAGGGAGAGTGACAATCTAAACCAGTAACAATTATTGGACATTTATTTATACATGGATATTGGATATGTTTTTGGGTTAGGGCAATGAAAAAATTTTCGTCTCGCAAAAAATGACATGAAAAAATGTGAGGCTTTTAAATATAGTACCAGGAAGTTGGGATCTAACAAGAGGTGGCTCGGTTTTTACTTTTTAGTACTTTATTTCGTCAATATGATCGCTGAAGTAAATATTTTCTAAATATTTACTCTACTACTTCTATTTGAGCTCGAAGCGTTTTATTTTATTTAGGGTTGTAAACAATATAGGGTATCGATGATCTCTAAATTTCCATACAGGTGAACGAATAAATGGGGTTGTTCAATTTTGGCACCGCGTATAATGTCCTCCGTATAACCTAACTATATCACTGTCATAACTTCCACCTGATTCTACATTTCTTCTCTTATCGTCACTTTTATGTCACAGCACAATATATAATATGAAAATAATCCATTAGTGGACGTTGTGAGTATCAAATTAACTTTTGAAGGTGATATTTCTTTATTTATTTCTATAATACAATTACTCCACTTCTTATTTTTCTATAATTCTATATTATTAAAAAAGTTTGGTAAACAAAGAGTCTAGTTAGTAAGATAGAGAAGGGTATACTCAACTTCTCGAGATATTGGTAAAAATCAATCTGATTTTGTTGAAAATCAAAAGCAAATAGACTGCCAATTAGTGTGGCACATAGCTTCCTCGCATCCTATCATGTGCTATAACAATTATTGTTAAATTACTTTATTGTTATATTGTTTATTTTGTAATAACTATTAATAGTTTTAGCGATCTTTAACACTTCATAGCGGTGTCGCTGTTGGTTTTACTAAAAAATTGTATTTGAAAAAAATGTTGGTCTCATTGAATAGATGAAGTTAGATTTTTTCCCCGACCTAAAATTCCATTTTTAAATTTGAAGTTCTCGTTTACGCGAGCGTTGCTCGTGAACGCTTGGACGGATAACGTTGTCCAACAACCTCGTCCTGGGCATTTGTAGAATGAACATGTCTACCAAATTTCATCAAAATCGGTTGACATTAACTCAAGATATCGTCGCACGTTTCATAATTCGTGGACACACAGACCGATAGACAGACAGACGCGAGACCAAAAATGTTCCCTGATGTCTGAAACGGATTTCTATCTTGGAATTTTTAAAATCGGAGGCATAAAAGTTTTTCGTTCTCAAAAGTAAACACAATGCTTCCGTTACCTTCGGTAAGCTCGGAAGCAATAAACAAATTAAATGATAGTATAGGAGATAATAATCGTGTAAGTGACTAACATTAAACCAGAATTTTGTGTATGAGTTAGAATTCTGGTGTCCTTTAAGAATATGCAGTTCTCAAAGTCCACCCACTGATGCAGATCAGCCATGTCCCTTCCATTTTAGCAGACAATGTGATTTGTATCATCCTAGGTACAAAATTATTTAGTATTTTGGTGTCCTCAAAGATTATGCAGCCCTCTAAGTTCATTTTATGACTTAGCCAAAAGCTTTTTGAAAAACAGACCGATGCAGAGCAGCCATGTCCCATTCATTTTGGCAAACAATGTGATTTGTATGATCCTGAGTACAAAATTAATTAGTATTTTGATATCCTCCAAGAATGTGCAGTCCCCAAAGTTCGTCTTATGGCTTAGGCAAATGCTGTTGAAAAACTAACCGATGCAGAGCAGCCATGTCCCTTTCATTTTGGCAAACAATATGATTTGTATGATCCTGAGTACAAAATTAATTAGTATTTTGATATCCTCCAAGAATGTGCAGTCCCCAAAGTTCGTTTTATGGCTTAGGCAAATGCTGTTGAAAAACTAACCGATGCAGAGCAGCCATGTCCCTTCCATTTTGGCAGACAATGTGATTTGTATGATCCTTACTAGATAGACCAAAAATCAAGATAACTTGTTTTTTAGTGAGACAAAGGTTTTAGTTGCATTTATCTGGTATTATGGATTGTAATGCTGCAGTGTTGAACTTTAGGTTTATATTTAGTAGGATATCTATAAATGTATAATATATATTTTCACTAAAGAAGAAAACATTAGCTCTTATACAAAGGTACAAATTTTTTTATTTTTTTATTTCGGATTTTCTTTCAAAGAATATTTCTTATCGAACTTTACACTACAAACCACATTTTCCTTTCTTTCCCCCTTCTTCATTTTTACCTTTAAACCGTGAGCTAAATTATTTGAAAAGAAGAGATTCTTTTATCAAAGTCTTTTTTTTTTCACTGTTGGAGAGAAATTTTCTACGCTTTTTGGTCCTGAAAAAAGTCTGATAGAAAACTTTTTTCTTTCCTTCTTTATTTCTTTTTTTTTCCACTGCGAACTTGTAGATTATCTTAACTTTTTTCCTTTTTTTTTTTCGCTGAAAAGAGCTTTATTGTATTTAAGGATTTGCTCGTCTTTCAGTACTTTTTTTTCTTCCTTTCTTCTAGGCATTTCTATTCTTTTATTCGTTCTTTTTTTCCTTCTATTTTTATTTTTTATTTTTTTTACTTTTCAAGAAGTTACAAATAACAAACGATCTTTCGTTTAAATAAAAGTAAGGAAATGGGAATGGGGAAAAATGCAATCGTTTATTCGTTCCTCATTTTTTTAAAAAAATAATTAGTTTAAAAATGATAAATAATAAATAATAAAACGGAATAATAAATAATAAAATAATAAATGATTAAACGGCACGACAAACTCAAACTAAACTTTCCAATGAAGAAAGGTTGAATTTTAATTCAATAATATCTGCTTTAATAAACTTATTTTCAAACACAATTAAAAAGTATTTAACAGGTGATTGATTTCAAATTTCAGCGAAACTAGATTTATTTTTATTATCAACATTCTGAATATTTTTGCATTTTTTTTTAAATTGGCTTAGTAGTTTAAGATCCACACGTCTACAGACTATAAACGACAATCTGAACAGGGAAGACATACTTTTTTTCAAACCATTTTTTGAACTCAGGGAACCTTTAAACGTGCAAATCCATCAAAATCAAATTGTTGGTGTATTGCAATAACTTCTCTTTATATTTTATACTGCGGAGATGAGAAAATTGTTTGGCTAGACTTTGAACCAATCTTTGGACTCTTTTAAAATACATGAATTCTCACGCTCGTTATAAATTAGGGATGAGCGGAACGAGTTACAGCGTTTCCAAACCAATTGAAACGTATTGGAGAGTATTGGAACGTTTCAGTTTACTGTTCTTAAGAAACAGTTTCTCTTATTCTTTACGTTATCCTGTGTCCAGGTTCGTTTCTCAAAAGTTCCTTTTAATGCTCTACAATTTCCTGACTGTTGTTCACATGTCATCCCTAGAGAGGTACTGCTACGTAATTTTTACGAAGGGTTGTCTTTTTCTGTGAATTACAGAAGCAAGAAATGTGGAGGGGGTCGAGACCTTATCTATGCCTTCACTGGAATGTTTTCAGTATATCGGTAGACCTTCACGTGTCAGTGAATCATCGTTTGACAGCTACATCTGTTTTTCCAAAAGTCACTTCGTCGGATTTACGTAGATGTACCGTTACACGTAAAATATTATTAGTAATTTCTACGTATCATTACTGGTGTATCCTTTATAGATATAATTAAGACTGTCGTTAATTTGTTTTTTAAGTTGTATTTTAATTTTCATTTACAGAATAAGTGACAAAAAGGTCAGTGATGTCGAAAAAAGCATTAATATTATGAGGGAAATGTCTGACGTCGAATATAATGATGAAGATGAAGACCATTTAGATTTGTCGTGATAGTGATCCAGACTTACCAGACGGTATTGTGTCTTCTGATAACGACATTGATGACCTTGATTTTGATCCATTTATAGAAATAGTTGCTGGAACGATGGTGCAAAACGCCATAGATGTTTCAGAGGCCCAATTAAACTTAATACTATATACTTAATATAATTTATTAATATTTGACGAATGCTAGTAATCCTCTCTCTAGCAGTATTAAAATATTTTCATATATGCTCAAAATAGATGGCGATAAATATATATAAAGGTAACGAACATCGAATTATTGTCAAGTGTATAGGCTAAGAGTGTTTTTTTTTTATTTATATATACTTAGGCACCAGCTATAAATTTGTTTAATATTGTGATTATAGTAGTATTAAAGGCCTTTATTTATATTTTAACACCAATGCTCAAAATTAATATATATTAACGAAATTATCAAAAGAAAATTGTGATGAAGAATAACTTCGTCAAAATTACGAAGCAGTACCTACAACGTACTAATAAGCGGCAGTACCACTCTAGGGTTAAATTAATTCATGTTTCAGTCCTATAGTTTGCTTTACTTGTCCTTGAATATCGACTTGCTTTGCAACTACACTAACAATTTAATAAATAAATAAAATACTGACAAAATGACCTGGATAAAAAAAAAAAAAAAACTCCTGCATTTGATTAACTGATAAATAACTAATGCGCAAAAATGACATAAATCTTTTTACTGTTCTGCCTTTATCTCTATTTATTCATATATGCTCTACAATTTCATTTCAATCAATAAAATATAAATGTATTTACTAGAAGGCTACATCCGTTTATAGTTAGAGCAAGTACTAAAGAAAGATACATTTCTTTTGATTGTCTTAGTCTTCTTTAGCCTTAGTCTGTTGCGTGCAATTTGGTTAAATTTAATAAATATTTATATTTAGTGACAATGACTAAAGTAAAAAGAAAAAATAAACAGCGAAAAAACTTAAGCCGGGTTTACGCGATCTAAGTATACTTGGACCAAGTCAGTTTTGACTCTACTTTGACACTATTTGGATCGTGTAATCAGTGTATCAAAGTCAAATTGGACATCCAAGTTGAGTTGGATGGGTTCCATCTAAGTAGACTTTGATAAAAACAAAAATGGCGCTCACCTGACAAATTATGAGAACGAGCTGTCGAAGTATGACAGATGTGAGGTTGAGCTGGGGTTTGTTAACCAGAAGGTGAAGTCCACTGTTTTAAAACTTAGCAAGTACAATTTAACTGGAAAGGTGTAAAACCAGAAGGTTACGTCTACTGTTTTAAAACTTAATAAGTACTATTTAACTGGAAAGTTCTAGAGGGAAAACATTTCACACTTTATAGTGTATCAAAGTTCCACTACTTGGATCAAGTATACTTTGATCGTGTAAACATTACTTCAAAATTCCACAAACAGTTGGACCAAGTGGATTTGATCAAACTGACTTGACTACTAGTAGTCAAGTACTTCCTACTAGAACGGGTAGGACGAACCACTTGTTCGAACCTTGCAATTAGGCCATCACTTAGGCCCTTTTTACGCCCCGTGGTGGAGAGTTCCAGTTACTTCACACATCATATTTGTACATTGTATTGTATCTTCATTTGTACATTGTACCGCCGAAGCGAGTATGGTGTGGTCATTAGTGAGCTATATAAGCGTGCGTCAAAGCGTGAAGGGTCCCCATAAAGGGGGGAGAGTCCCCATAAAGGGTGTCCCTCGCCCTGCTCCGTCCTCGAACCATAGATACAAATCACATCATCATGACGCGGATCGGACCCACATCAAAGAGTGGGGGAAGAGTCCCCATAAAGGGTGTCCCTCGCCCTGCACCGTCCGCGATTCATTGATGCAATTCAGAGTATCATGGCACGGGATCGAACCCATGACCTCGAGTTGCCTCGACTTAGTGATAGCTGAGCGACCGCCCTAAGACGCTCGGCTACCCTGGCTCCCTCCTGACTTGACTAAGTATACTTGGATCGTGTAAACCAGGATTTATTAGCTCCTTCGCGTCCAATTTTGTACAATTTAATGATTTTAGGCTTTTACAACCCATTATTGTCAAATTTATTTAATTTTCTTCCCGTTATTTAAATTTGTCAAAATTATATTGATAATTTACCTAAATTAAAGGATCAAATTAGCAGTTTGAAGTGTAAGTACTTTTGAAATTATAAGTTTTAATAAATGTATGTTCGTGTGCATGTGGAAGAGAAACAAATGTGCTCAGAAAATTGAAACTTACATGGGCTTAACAATGGGCTAGTTACCAATGACCTATCACCTAATAATCATTAAAATCAGACGAGTGGATTTTGAAATATGTTGGTTCGCAAAAATTGAGCGACAGACAGACAGACACGGTACCAAAAATGTTTTATGATGTCTGAAACGACTTTCTGTCTTGGAATTTTTGAAATCGGAAACATTAAAAAATTTCGTTTCCAAGAACGATTACATTGCTTCCGTTAGTTCCGTTACCTTCGGTAAACTCGGAAGCAAAATTCAAAGTAAGATTTTAATCGGCTCAAGTATAAGAATGGCTAATAGAATCTTCACTCTTTCATTTCACCTCCTCATTACGGGGACGATATTATTTTTACATCCCTTTCTATGGTTTATCCTGAGAATAATTATAATAAAATATATAATGAGAATACAAATTTTAAAATGTAAACAAAATATTTATAATTAAACCATTATAATCACTGAATAAATGAAGCTTCAAATAATTTAAACAGGTAAAGATAGGTAAATAACACAAATTAATTAGAAGATCTCATCTAGATTTTGGGGTAGTTCTATTTACAACTTCTGTACATTCCGCTTGAATCTCACTATTCAACTCTAACTATCCAGATCCAACTATTGACTCCTTAATCAATCAGAATGAATCAATCAGTTTTAACACTTACTGAGAAATGCAAATAGTAATCTAATCAGATTTATCAATCAGGTTGAAGAGACAGAAATTTGATTTTTATTAGTGTGGTAGGAATAAAATCAACATGCATATTGAATAGTCTAGGAGGAATTGGCGTTGTCATTTTACTTCCTCATATAAAGAGTATTTTGATGGACTTACAGGTTTTGAGGGCCCTGAGTCCAAAAAAGTGGTTTTTATAAAATGTCTCCATACCCTAAACTAGTGGACCGATTTTGGAAAATTTGGCATACATATTCATAAAAAAAAAAAAATACGTGTGGAGTCGCGGGACACCCGGTAGGAACGAAGTTCCTTACATTTTTCATTAAATATCAATTTTAAAATCACACTGCTAAGTACGTATACATTGCTAACTACTTATACATGGCGGAGTTAGAAAAGAGACAAAATTAAAAGTAACGAACTGTTTGTACCTGGCAGAGTTAAGGCAAAATTAAAAGAAAATCATTATTTGTATAGTTAAAGCAAGCGTCTTACTATAAATATATATTAAATATAAGAAAAAAGTTGATCATGATGAGTTTATAGTGAAAGAGTAGGTTTGTTAAAGGAGTTTGGATTGAAATAGGAATGTTTTCTACCTACCCGGCCAATTAATTTAAAATATATCTCTTCCCTACTCTACAGCTTTTGCTTGTATCAGGGTGAAATTTTACATGATTATATTTTATTTATTGACAAAACAAAGTGACATTTTTGACATATATAACAAAAATAATCAAAACAAGTCAAGTAACAGGCTTCCTTAGTAACACATTTTCCCGTCTTTTAAAGCTTACGTTTACGCGAGCGTTGCGTGTGAACGCTTGGGCGGATAACGTTGTCCGACGAACTCAGCCTGGGCATTGGTAAAATGAACATGTGTACCAAATTTCATCTAACTCGGTGAGCTTTTACTCAAGTTATCGTCATCTGTAGATTTCGTGACGGTGATTTTGGTCGTTTTTTTTCGGATTCATTCCCGGGCTCCAGAACGTGCCATTAAGGAACTTCGTTCCAAAATCATACCCCGAGGCGAATTCGAGAAATTAAATTTGAGGGCGCTACCCTCGAAAACTTAAAAAGAAGAAACGTTTGAAAGACATATATCTCGAAAACGGTTCCGACAATATTTAAATAAAAAATGAAAATAATCTAAAATATAGTCCATTTAATTACAAATCTAATAATATATGCCGTTTTCCCGTGAAAAATCTAGTTCCTGAGATATTGATGAAAATAAATCTGATTTTGTTGAAAATCAAAAACAAAAAGTTTCTGGGATATGGGACCGAGATTATATATAATATGAGAAAGTTAGTCTGACTTGTCTCGGATCAATTTTTTTTTTTTATAAAATTTGCATAACTATCATTATTCTATGCTTTTATTATATTTTAATTGTTTAAATTGTAGCTGGAATTAATGAAAAATAAAAATTGTTAATATTGGAACAGAAATTAGATCTAAATTTGTAATATCAGTTTTACTTGTAAAAGTACTCTTATTTGATTCAACAACGTGATATCACTTATTTGTGAGTTAATACTCACAACCAACTTTTTCAACTTCTTTTAAATAATGATAATATTATTAGATATATATTTTATCGAATTTATGGTTGAAATGAAATATTATCTTTGACTAACTCATAAAAAAAATGTAATCATTTTGATATAAATTACGTTTGTAAATCTTCCTGATTTCTTTGTTTTTTTGTTGTTTTTTTACTACTTAATTCATATTATGGATCTTTGAAATTGTCTTGTTCTTTTAGCTGTCTTACATTGCCCATACACACAAATTTTTATGGGTTACTATCATACTATGTTAACAGGTAGAGCCACTAAAGAACCCCATACACGGTCAAAATGTTTGCGCAAACATTTTGACCGTGTATAAGGCTGTTTGACGTTTGCGCAAACATGATGTTTGTCGTGTGTGGCCTAAATTTGCCCGACATCTGGTTTGCGCAAACATCATGCAAAATGTTTCATCGTGTATGGGGGCCTTAATGTCTGTAGTTTTTAGACTATCGGAAAACTATTAATGGATTTTCGAAACCCCACTCATTTTTGAGGTTCTATACTCTCTAAAGATTCTTTTATGACCTTAAAAATTCCTGCTGATTTTAAAGCCCTTAAGAATTCGTTATTTAGGACCTTTTTAGAGTGGTTGCAAAGGTATTTAAAATAATTTGTTTAATAATAAATTCATTCTTGTCGCTATTTATCACCGAACAACAATAAATTATTTTTTAAAAGCCTAATTTTACGTACTGAAATATTGTTGAGTACATACTTTTCCTCCCTTATACATTATGGTAGATAGATAAAAAAAAATATACCCATGTTTTATATGTCCACTATAGGCATTTTATACATTATTACATACATTAATCCTCAACACCATAAAAACGACATTATAATATCAAATAGGAGGAAGAAATGATATATAGAAGAAATATGTAAAGTTTAATATTCTTTCCCCTTATCAAACAAATTAAAAAAAAATTTCCTTCATATAAAGGGTTATTATTATATTTTATTCTACCCGGTTTTTATCTTTTAATATTTATGCATACACCTTAATTATTTATTATAGTACGTACATTTTAATGCCTTTTATATACTTTGATTTCTATGTATCCTTGGGTTTATTTTATTTATTTTTTTAAATGTTGCTTATTATTAAGAGCAAAGATAGTAAATAAAAAAAAAAAAATATTTAAATAAAGTTTTCAGTCTTTATTTCATAACATTTATAATTAATTAATCTATCACAATTCTAGGTAGTTATTTTTTATTTATTTTTTAGTTGAATTTTATGTTGTAACTATTTTGATGTTTATCATAGATATAATTAACTTTCATTGTTAACAAGTTATTATTCATAATAATTAAAATTGTTTTAGTTGAAAAGTAATTAAAATAGAGCGTAACTCCGATTTTGGATGAAATGGGAGTATTACGAATCCATGATTAATGAAAGAAAACTTTCATCTGAAATCGCTGGATGTATTATCTCTAGGACTTATTTTCAATATTACATTTTTATAACTTAATACCTACTTGATTCTTCCAAACTTATATAATTTATTACATAATGTATTTCCAATGTAAGCTTTCTAATCGTTACTTCTTTCCTCAGTGTCCCTTCTCTTTTAAGCAATTTTCCTTCAAATATTCAAGACTAAGACTGTAGATAAACTGTTTTTTTATTCTTTTAACTGTTATTTATTATGTCATGTGCCAAAGCAATTACATAACCAAAAAATACTATATGACAGCTATAGTAAACAGATTATACTTTTTAACTCTGACAGCTTAGGAAAATCGAGAAAAAAAATGGGAGGAGAGTGTATGAGAGCTTGAGATTTTGCCGGGTATTAGGTCGGGCAATGACCTATTACACGCCAAAATCTTAAGCTCTCATTCACTCTCCTCCCATTTTTTTTCTCGATTTTCCCAAGCTGTCAGAGTTAAAAAGTAATAATGTGTTAACTTTATATTTCATCATTATCATGTTTTACTAAAGCCTAGTTTACACGGTGATAAACATAAACTGCCACATAAACTTTTACCGTAAAGATAACTTAATATTTACTGCAGCAACACATTTTTCAAACTCTTGATTGACGAAATTGTGGAGAGTACTTTCGTGCCACGAAAAAAAGCCCTTAGTTCCACGTAAATAACAGATCTAGATGGCACAAGGTGATAGCTCGCTCATATTGTATTCATCATATTTTGTTGTTTAAATACTTGAAAACGTGAAGGTATGAGTATAACCTTTGATTTTTAATTTCTTTTTTGGCTTCTTCAATCTACGTTATATGTTAATGATTTCACCGATGATAGAAGCTACCGTAGGAGGTAGCTTCGTGTCGGCCATGTTGGATATCATCACTACTTCCACCTCGCCTCCTAAAATGGGTTTAGACTGTACACTGTCATGACAGTACTATCGAAATAACTAACATGATAGTTCTCTCGAGAGTACTATCCACCGTGTAAATGAGGCATCAGGGTGTTTCGTTTGGTTCCATTTACTAAAGAAACTGATAATAAATAAATGGTTGTGTGTGTGAATTGTAAAGTTTATACAGCTGATAGAGTGAATCACTAATCCCATGTCATCCATTACATATATGATGTTCTATTAGCCTTTACTCCCGAGGGCTTATGCTACGAATTAGTGGCTATGTTTTCTATTATTATGTAGGCCAAGCGATTAAATGAAATTCATAAATATTTATGTTTCCAAAACATTCGTAGAAAATAATCAAGACTATAATGTAGAGGACTCGCATTAAAAATGAAAATAAATAAATAATATATTTTACGTCATTCTTTCCATTATGAAGAAGTTGAGGTTTTTGTATACTGTATGAAATTAAAAATGATCCAAATATTTGGCTATCCTTATTCATTTACAGACAAAACTTTTAATTTTATATTATAGATAAACCTTTTGGCTAGCCCTATGGCCCTCCAGTGGCTGATGTGCCACAGAGTTAGTCAAATAATAACTATAAGTTGAGGTTTCGTACTGTATGAAATTAAATAATTACTAGATAAAAAGAAATTTTTATATACTACGTTTTCAAATTTTCTGTTGACTAAATAAAAAATCATAAATTTGAAACCCGTCAAAATGAAAATCGTAAATATGGGTCTTGTCAAAACAAACAAAAAAACTTCCATACAGCAAAATTTGATGAAAACTAATTAAATTCTGCTGAAAGATGGCTAAAAGTATTAAAATAATTGTCATCGTGTTCTGAGCTATTCTAAAAGTGTCAAATGTCTATCTACTAGGGATATTAGTTAAAAATCGATTGCAAGATTTGTACTGGACAAACAAACAAACAAGAAAGCAAGCAAATAAAAACATAGTAAAATGATCCAAAAATTGGGTATCCTGATCCATTAACAGACAAAACTTTAATTTTATATTTATAGGTAAACTCTTTGGCGAGCCTTATGGGCTAGGCCCTAGGCCCTAGGCCCTCCAAGGGCTGATGCGCCACAGAGTAAGTTAAATAATAAGTAGTAAGATTTTTGGAATGACGCAAATATTTTTCTGGAGCTATTTTATATATTTTTTATTGTACTACAAATATGAATTTGAATTATCTTAATATTAAAAATAAACCTTTTAGAAAAGACTGAAAACTTTATAGCTTAATAAAAAATAGAAAATTTTATTCCTAGCTATAATATTGTTTTTAGAGTAGGTGACACTAGTATAATTCTTGATTCCCTCTGTAGACCCTAGCGCTCCTGTGGTATTCGCGGGAACTACTGCTCACGTTCGACCACCTCCCAAAGGTTTCGAATTTCACAACAATCTATTTTTATTAATTCAAATTTTATTTTTTTTTTAAATTTATTTTTTAAACAAAAGAGATTTATAATTTATACTTTTATTTTGTGACTGAGTTATTTATTTATTTTTTATTTTATTTTCATTTTGGTTTTTTTTAAAGCCACATACACAATGTTTTCTCAGAAAAATGATTTTATTTTTATATAGCACATTTGAATGATTTAATTTATTATTTTGCCCTTGGTACTATATTTGTTACAGTCTTTTTTTAACATTTTATTTTAAATTTAACACTTGTTTCATTTGATAAAAAATACTATTTTTAAAAAAAAAAACAAATTTGGGATGTGGCCGAATGCTATCAACCTATTTCATTCCATATTTTTATTTTTTTACCATTTTATAGATCTTTATTAATTTTCCTTTTTTTTTTAATATCGTATATTTTGAACTTTCCTCCCAAACTATATCCCCATTTCAACTTTTTTTTACCATAGATAGTTTAATTTCAATATAGTACCAAGCTGGCACAAATCATTAACACAAGCTTGACTGCAATGTATCACCTCTTTAAACAAACATTCTTCCACTATGTAAGTTTATAATGATTTTTTTTTTTAAATTATTATTATATTTCATTCTAACACTTATCTCGTGAGAAATATTTACTTATCACTGCGTAATATCACTTAAAATACACTTTTTTTAGTGACTAACTTTAAGAATGTCACTTATTCATATAATAATATACATTATTAGTTGTCACAAAATTCAATAACTATGTCCTAGTTAATTCACTTTATATATAGTTTTAAAAATAAAAAAAAAATACAGAATGGAAATTACACATCTTCTTAATCATGTATCGATATAATATAATAGGATATAAAAATCGATTTCCCCATTACAGAAACGTTTATCTATTTTTTTATTATATATTTTCTATTTTATTTTATAATCAATATTTTATCAACTAGTTATTTTTTCCATTATTTTACAGTTGACCTATTTATTTATTATATCAATATTTCATTTTTCATACTAGCTATTTTATTTCGGCACTTCTTTAGACTGTTAGTCCCCTTATAATAACAGAAGGGAGTAACAATCTAAAGATGGTATGTGGATTGATCTTCTTTTGACTGTTACTCCCTTTATTAAAATCAGAAGTTTGATATTCCTTTGTCCTAGAGTACATTGAACATAACATTCCTTTGTCTTAATAGTCATTTAGACAATGAAACGTATAAATAATTATATCCGTTTATATTAAAAAAAAAAAGAAACAAAAAAAAACATAGAGAGTAACAATCTAAAGAAGTACCTTTCTTTCTCCTATTTTGACAATGAAGTTATATTTATTTATTATATCATTATTTCATCTATCATACTTGTTCTTTTATTTTTACTATTTTGACACTAAAGTTATATTTATTTATTGTATCATTAGTTCATCTATCATACTTGTTCTTTTATTTTTACTATTTTGACAGTAAAGTTATATTTATTTATTATATCATTAGTTCATCTATCATACTAGTTCTTTTATTTCTACTATTTTGACAGTAAAGTTATCTATTTTACGATATCAATGTTTTATCAAACTATTTATCTTCTTTCTATACTATTGTGACAGTAACACCATTAATTTACGATATAAATATTTTATCTAACAAACTAGTTGCTTTCTTTCTATTATATTGACAGTAAAACTATTTCTGTTTTGCTGTCACTTGTCAAAACAAAGTGATCAATATTTCAATAATCAATATTTTAATAATGAAACTTGTAATTTCTATATTGAAATTTTGTCAACCAATACTTTAATATCATCAACTATTTTCTTTTATCTAATATATGTTTTTTTTATAGCATCTTTTTCAAAACTATTTCATATTTATAAATTTGATTGTTATCTTACAAATATCATTTTATCTCGAGATTATCAATAAGAATTAATGAAATTATCAATATTTTATCAATAAAAGTCGATATTTATGAATGATCCCATTCATTTATCTATTTTATTTTTCTTTTTTCTTTTGGGTTTTAGTCCTGATCAACTGCCAGGGTTATTACAGGACGGGGGTTATCCGGCCACTTTACTCATCTAATCGATGAGATCATCAGTGTGAAACATGTCTTACCCTGCTGGGATTCGAACTCATAGCCGGGGTTTAGACCTTGGTTTCAGAGTCGAGTGCGCTAACCCCTCGGCTACACGGGCCCCCAGATGTTTTGATGAATTACATTTGATGAATTAAATTAGTGATCCATCTTTTAAATTTGATAATTTTGAATGAATCTATATAATTAAATAATTGTATCATTAATTTTATCTGGTCACCCTAATTACTAAGATTTTCTACCTATATAGATTCTGTTAAAAGATGTAATTTTTACATTAATATATTAAAAAAAACTAAAAATATATTTGTAATTCTTTTGTTATATTTTGTTTTTAATATTTAATTTAATGAATATTTTATTTTCACTTATTGCAATTTTAGGCCACTCTTATCTACTCTATTATTTTTTAAAATAAAATAACACTTTTATCTTTTTTTATCTTCTGTTTACTAGACAACTATACTTAAAATATTTCATTTTTGACTATCCAAATTATTTGTTAATTACACAATATATTTGCTTTATAATTTTTAATGTTTGTTTAAATTGGTACGATTATAATTGGCATGAGTTGCTTTGTGGAATGTTTATTTATAATGAATATTTTTTTATATATCTATATAAAAATATTTATAAAAAAAAAAGTTTTTATATGATTTTGTTTTTGGAAAATTGCAAGTTTTTCTTTATCAACTGACCAAAATATTTATTTTGCTAGTCAGTGATTTTTGTTTTGTTAAAAAAAAGCATTTTGCTATCACTGTGTGTGTGCTTTTATTTATCACTTTAAATCTGATTATTTTAATAATTAAAAATTATTTATACTTATAAAGTTATTTGGAAAGAATTTTTATTATTGGTCTGTTTATTTATTCTTTCTAATTCAATTACATTTCATTATAATAATATTTATATACTTAATACAAGAATATATATATAATATAAAAATAATCCTTTAAATCTTGATTTTCATATACTTTTAATTTTGGTTTGTTATACAACTTACAAATGATAATATATTTATATTTGAATGAGCTAGCCCCAATTAAGTGTCCCCTAAAATGGTAATATATTTATATTTGAATGAACTTGCCCCAATTTAGTGCCCCCTAAAATGTTGCTCGTTTCAAAAATATACGATACTTTAATGAAAAATAACATTATGGTATATTAGGTACTGAGTAAATAATAAAGCACGTCTAAGAAATGATCAGTATATTTTCTGACCACAAGAAAAAAAAAAAATAATAAAAGAAATTGTTTTATAAAATACCGGTTTCGACTTAACGTCATCATTAGTTGGTTCATTATTTTATTACTGCTTGTTTTAAACATTATAAGAGAGAGAGAGAGAGAGAGAGAGAGAGAGAGAAGAGTAGGGGTTGTTGTGAGGGTGTAAAGGTTTAATATTATTTCTTAGATGTGCGTAAGTATTTACTCAGTACCTAATATACCATAATGTTATCTAAATACCACAAAATCTCCGTCAAAACTACCAATAAATTATTTAATGAAAGAGACAAAATAATCGTCTGCCAATTAGTGTGGCACATAGCTCCTTTGACCATTCATTCACACTCGGCCATCCATCCATTCATTTGACAAACCATACACATTTCTTCAAAATATCAGATGAGTACTAATAAAGATATAGGTGATACTAAAAGAAATAAAAAAAAAATGTGCATGCCGAAAAAATGGGCGCAAATACGGTAAATGACAGACAGACACAAGACCAAAAATGTTCCCTGATATCTGGAAAGAATTTCTGTCCAGGAATTTTTGAATTCTAAGACATAGAAATTTTGTTCTTCAGCATTAACACATTGCTTTCTTACCTTCTTCGGTAAGATCAGGAGCAAAAATTAAATATACTTTGCTTTCTTTAATTATATTATGTATGTATATGTATATCGATTTAAAATATATATCTATATATGTATGTAAATAATTTATTCATTTATTAGTTACTAGATTAACTAAACTACATAGAGTATTAAAAAAAATTACATTATTTTTGTTTGTTTAACGAATTAAATTTAGATTTAATAATTATAAACAAACCAAGGTTAAAAAAAATGTGTATATTATTAAATAACAAATAAATTAAAAATATATGATCTGTATAAATAGTATTATTATTAATTAAATAATACTAATTATTTTAAAAAATGTCCTATTGTAAATATAAATCATTCTGCAAGACTGCTGGTGCCATTTTTGTTTGCAACCGCATAATTGTGTCTGTGTGATTTTTTATTTTTTATTTTCTTTTTATATTTCAAATAATTTTAAGTAACACTATTTATAAACAACAATTATATTTAATTGTTTATGAAAAATTGAAGATTGCATTCTGAATTGCCTTGTTTATACTATGGATGAGTCTTATTAAATGATAAAAAAAAATGGTCTTGTTTATATAAACCACTGAGAATTGGAATTTTGTGCTCAATATGTTTCATTGCTTTTTTTTTATAAATCGCTCCTGAACGAATTAGGTTTAGTTTTCTGCGTTTTGGATGGTTTGTTTTTTTCTTATTGCCAAATATGTTTTTGCCAGGTTTGTTCAAAATGAAAAACACACGCTAATTTCGCATCGACATTGCATCCTTTTATATATTTATTTTTTTACTTATTCAATAAACTATGTCATTTATATTTATTTATTGCTGCATACATAAAACTTTATCCAGGTTGTAATTATTCATAATGAAATGTTTTCTTTGTTCTTTAATTTTTACTTCTATCTGATTTTTTTAATTAAGACATTTTAAAATCTGAATTTAAAATATTCGTTTTTCTTTTTGGTTTCGTTGGTATTAAAGGTTTTTAATATTCAGGTTCATCTTAGAATCACCAGTTAATCGTAATTACACCAATTATTTATTGGAGAATTATATTCCATACCCATTTATTTTAAAAGTATTACCTAATGATAAAAATTCACTGTTTACATTTTTTTACAATACAGAAGAATACATTTTTCTAAAAATGGTACTTCTTTGAATGCTGTAATTAAACTTAATAATAGATGTACATTTTATACAGACACTCACATGTATATGTGTATATATATATATTATATGTATGTATATATCATAAACAGATAAACATATAACAAAAATATCTGTTAGTTCTCCCAAAACATTACTTTTTTGCATAGATTGCATCCTATAATAAATGTAATTTAAATTGATAAAATAAATTGTGGACGTAAATAATTATTCATACTCCCTCATTGATCACTGTTTAATTTGACTATTAATAACTTATATTTTAATGAGCTAATTGTACCTTATGAAGAAGAAAAGTATATGGTTTGAAAATAATAGTATATATATATACATTAAAATATTTATAACTTTTTTGTGAAGTAATATGATATTCCTTGGCCCATTTTGCCGTTTGGTCTTCATAATTTATCTATTCAATGTCCAACGCCTATTTTGATTCAATTCTATTTATCGTGTGTCAATAGATCTAGTTTTTTCTTTTAATATACATGTCCTACTACATTACATTCTTCACTGCGCATGATCACTGCTATGTGTAGAGAATGTACTACCTATTGTTATCCACTTTGCAATATTGCTAAAAGTACAAATTTTTCAATAGGATGCTTAATGCGCATGTACGCTTTTCAATGTTTAATACCATCTTTGAGATTGGACTATTCTTTGAAATTCTTTTGAAGCCTCGTTTTTGAGAGATATATTAACTTCATCTTTTTTTGCTTTAGTCTCCGACACATACTTGAGAATCATTCAATGCTTTGTATAACTTCCTCTTTTTTGCTGAGGACACCTTTAAGCCTATACATTTCTAACTGGTTTTACACGGAAACTCATTGAAGTCTTACCGTTCTTTATTTTCATCTCTTTGTAAGTCGTTTTTTGAAAGAGGTCTTTTCAAAGTTTGTTGGTTGTTTTTTTTAAATTGTTTGATTTTTTTTTTTTTTTTTTTTTTTTTTTTTAACAAATTCACTAAAATTGTAGATTTGGGAGCGTCTATGGAGATCATCTTAATGAATAATATAATTTTTCTCTCCACGTAAACTGTTTATTTATTTACAAAATATGTTTATTTTATTTTGAGCTTACCATTAATTTTTTTAGCAAATGAGCTTCGGTAGAGGATTTTCTTCTTTGTAGCTCAGTAGTTAATACTGAATTTGAAAGTTGCCATAAACTTCTCTAACAAATAAGCTTCGATGGAAGAGTTTATTCTTTGTAGCTCATTATAAAATAAACAAATAATTCAGTTTACGTGGAGAGATTTACTAATATTGATTTTATCTGTACTTTTCATTAGTTTAATTTATTGTATTAATAGATATTTTGTGGAACTTTTTGTAAGTTCAACTTCAGATTTTGAATATGAAAGCCCATTCATTGTTTTAGCAAATGAGCTTTGAGAGAGGATTTAGCTCAGTAGTAGTTAATAGGGATTATGAATGATTGTTATTAACTTCTTTAGCAAATGAGCTTCAATAGAGGAATTTCTTCTTTGTAGCTCAGTTGTTAATACTGAATATGAATGATTGCTATTAACTTTTTGTAAGTTCAACTTCAGATTTTGAATATGAAAGCCCATTCATTTTTTTTAGGAAATGAGCTTTGATAGAGGATTTTCTTCTTTGTAGCTGAGTAGTAGTTAATAGTGATTATAAATGATTGTTATTAACTTCTCTAACAATGAGCTTCAATAGATGAATTTCTCCTTTGTAGATCTGTTGTTAATACTGAATATGAATTATAGCTCTTAACTTCTCTAACAAATGAGCTTGAATAGAGGATTTTCTTCTTTGTAGCTCAGTAATTAATACTGATTATGAATGGTTGCTATTAACATCTTTAACAAATGAGCTTTGACAGAGGAATTTCTTCTTTGTAGCTCAGTTGTTAATGCTGAATATGAATGATAGCTATTAACTTCTCTAACAAATGAGCTTTGACAGAGGAATTTCTTCTTTGTAGCTCAGTTGTTAATGCTGAATATGAATGATAGCTATTAACTTCTCTAACAAATGAACTTTGACAGAGGAATTTCTTCTTTGTAGCTCAGTTGTTAATGCTGAATATGAATGATAACTATTAACTTCTCTAACAAATGAGCTTCAATAGAGGACTTTCTTCTTTGTAGCTCAGCTGTTAATACTGAATATGAATGATAGCTATTAACTTCTCTAACAAATGAGCTTTAATAGAGAATTTTCTTCTTTTTAATTGCTCAGCAGTTTGTGCTAAAATTGAAAGATTGCCAATAATTTCTCTAACAAATGAGCTTCGATAGAGGAATTTCTTCATTTTAGTAGCTCAGCAGGTAGTACTAAAATGAAATATTGTTATTCATTTCTCTAGCTAATCACCTTTAATAAAGGAATTTCTTCTTTGTAGCTCAGCAGTAAAATCAACAAATGGACATTAATTTAAACATTCTTAATTCTATACAATCTTTTATCATTTATTGCGATATTAATTGATATTTTATTCTTTTAGGTTTGTTTTTTATTCATTTTCATCAATCAAACTATATAGAACACGTTTCTTTGTACTATCATTTCAGAAAATACATTTATATTTTAAAAGCTTAGTTTAGTTAGAAAAACGGAAAAATAGTTAAATATGGTAATAAACCACTGGGACGATTTCGTTCCTGTAAAACTGACATTCTACAAAACCTTTTTTTTTCTACTCATATCGATCACCTTATGACTAATTTATTGGTTCATTTATTATTAAACCCGCACGAAATATAACATTTATTAATTTAACGTGGCAAACACTGTTTTATTTCCAGATAATAATCATCATAGTTTAAAAACAAAATATGGTTGAAAAAAAGGGGATAATTTGTGTAATAACTGTTGTAAATTTTAAATGGAAATTTCACTCATTTGTCATTCGTTTATGTCGTATATAATCATTAAATATCGTTTTGAAGTTCAAAATGTCTTCATTTAGAATAATCTTTGATATAGTTGGTATTATTAGGAATAGCTGTTAGTTTTTCTTATCAGTTGACAAATTACCCTCCATTCAATTCTTTGATTAACTCCTTTCAATTATTCAAACTCGCCCTCTTATGTTTTATTTGCTTCTTTTAATAGGCTTTTTTCATTTTTTGCTTTTTTTAGTAACGCTATGATTATTATTTTTTTTTTTCGTTTGTCACTATTCATTGCTTTTCATTATTGCTTTTAAATTTACGTTTTTTATTAATAAATATTTATATTTTAATTCAATATAATTTGACCAAAGTAATCATAAAATGATACAGTATTGCACAATTATTACAGTTTAAATTATTGTATTTGAAATATTTATATATTTAACATTAGCTTTTTTTAAAAAAAAATAAAAAAAATAAAATAAATAATAGATAATTAATATACTACTAAAATTTATTTGTTGCTTCTTGTTCTATTAAGGTTTTATCATTAATTAATCAATTTTCCATTGTTATTGCTTTGAATTACTCCTTCCGTTCATTTAAACACGCTTCTTATAAATATTGTACGTAAATTATATATATATATATTGTATATTACACGATTTGTGAGAGTGAGAGACACCAAGGGATGTACTGCGCAAGCGTGGCACACAGGAACAGTATGCCAACAGGCACTATGTATTTATTGCAGTGTGCAAACACGGTATATAATACTGCTGATCTTTCTTGCCAGCCAAGCAAGTATGGCGGAATGAGAGCACGCTCGCGTCTGATAAGTCCTATATCTGATCTTGTGAACCTGGTATAAGTTCAGAGTTGGGTGGGCATCGTCGGGCCCCTGATGAGTTGGGCGTGACGAAAAGATGCAGGAAATGGCGTAATGCCGAGCCATGTGCCACACTTGCGTGGTACATCCCTTGGTGTCTCTCACTCGCACAAATTGTTCAGCTTATACAGTGTGCAAACGCGGTATTATATTGCTGAGCAAGTATGGCGGTATGAGAGCACGCTCGCTTACTAATAAACTATTATTACTTTTATTAAGTTCATGCAATATTGATTTACACATTTATATTATTCACTACCTACTTATCTTTAATTAATTGAAAAAGTATACAATATATAAATACACAATTCTGGTTACGTTTATTCTTTTAGGTTATTTTAATATTTCTTATGATTTATTCAAGAAAGCTCATGCAAAAAATGTATTTGTCCCCGCTATTTAGGTACTGCTACCTTAAAAACCTTAAAATTAATTAGTTTCAGTCTTATAAAATACTAGCTGGATAATGTTTTTTTTTAATTATATAGGTTTATTAGCTACCGACCAGGAATAGCAAAGGTTTTGTCCTTCTGTATCTTCCTTTGCTTACATCCTGAAGAAAATCCCTTTCCCAAATATTTAAATTTTAGCTTTCAAACTTTATTTTGGGCTCTATTCCATTCTCTTTAACTTTTTCCCTCATTTCCTCCCTTATGGATTAAATTTTAGAAAAAACCCTTTTTTCGCAGGCATACTGCGTTTATTTCATTCAGCATTTCAAGGTTGTAGGGATAATTATGTTACTGAAAGAACTTTGTTGCAAATATATATATATGGCCGCCATATTGAATCATAATTACCATTTAGAAAATGGTAAAAAAACATAATTACCCATTCACTGAAATTCAAATTTCAAGAATCTAGTGCAATTGACGCCGCAGAAGAATTACTTCATGCCAATTTGTAGCATATAAATGACCGGCATTTCGAATCGAGATATTGGATCATTCAACTATTTCTTATTTAGCACCTAGGGACATAATAAGGAACCTACCATCCAGGAATAGCAGAGGTTTTGTCCTTTTTGTATCTTCCCTTGCTTACATCCTGAAGAGAAGCCCTTTCCCTAATTTTAACATTTTAACTTCCGAACATTATTTTGGCCTCTATTCCTTTCTTTTTAACTTTTCCCCTCATTTCCTCCCTTAGGGATTAAACTTTAATGGTCATAAGTCCAGTGGTCCACATTGATCATGCTCACAAAATCCTTATTTTTAGCAATGATTTTTTTATTTTTTATTTTAAGCAAAGATATATACCCCATATTCATGATGGGATTTTAAGTTTATAGTGTAGTTTAAGAATAAATATAGTCTTGAAAAACATTCAATATTTTATCTTTTTAGCATATTATACATATATATGTATAGGTATATATATATATATATATATATATATATATATATATATATATATATATATATATATATATATATATATATTATAAAAATAAATAAAAACCTATATTTCACTCTAGAACAATTTCTGTTAGCATATGTGTCCCGTCTTTTCTCATGAGGCAATAAAAATTGTTATGGCTTAAAACTGCTTAGCTGAGATCCGGAATTGCTGATAACCCGGATTTATTCTGTCTTTTGTGGCCCATATATATTGCTGTCTCAGACAATGTGGCAATAGAATGCTTGTCTTATCTTTTAATATTATTTTAAGAAAAGTTTGACCTTTGTACAATTATAGATTAGAAAAAAATATAGTTGTTTCTTATAAAAATTCCCTTTAAGTTAGGAAGTGTGCAAAAAGTTATAGTTTTTGTTTGGATTCTATAATTCTAGCATAGATACTCAAATAGATGGAGTTGTTTTCTTTTAAGGCAAACAAATGCAATTCCATAGCACAAAAAGTGAGCCCCTTTCAGTAAAAATATTATTGTTTTTATTTGATCTTTGATATTTTATCTGTAATGTTGTCATTATCTTTATTTCTCATTCAGAAAAGATATTGTAGAATAGCATTCATTTTAAGCGCGAAAAACAAAGCAATTCATATCAGAAGTAAAAAGGGAATTTTGGTTTTGTTATTAAGATATACGATTTACGAAGGAAACTAAAATATCTACCTCCTTAAAATATAGAATTTTTAATTTAATAATTTTATTGTTATTCTGTTTTCATTAATATTTAATTATACTCTTGTCTTATTATTGTTATTACTGTCTTATTAAATGATGCAATATGGGTTTGATTTTGAATTTTTACTGAGCTAATCACATGAAATTATTTGTGCTAGAATATAATTAGAAATTGTATTATGCTTTTCTTATGAAATGGTGTGTGTTTGATTATTACTTGTGTTTGATGTGTGATGAATTTTCATTATCTTTGATTTATTCTTAACACTCCTCATATTGGGATTTGCATTTTTTTTTTATTATTTGCTTGATGGCTCCAGAATGTTGTAGTTTTACAATACGCTTGTTCACTGAATTAAGGCCAGGCATATTCATTCATTCCACCACATAATCTTTCATCACTCATTTTCGTGCTTTCACTTGCATTTAAGATTTCAAAGACCTGTGTTAACATCTAAACAATAGTTTTTCCTCTTTCTTTAGCAAACCTTCGGCAATGTCTTTTTAGCATTTACCTTGGCATTCTGCGTCTGAATAGTCGTCGTTGTTAGTGCACTATTTTTTTAGTTGTTTGGACTGTCAAGTAAGGCTTTTGTTTGGTTTGTGTTTGAGTGAAATTTAGTTATTAACTGAGTGACAAATCTCGGTTTTCAGCTGCCCAAGCGAACATCTGGGGTCCGGAGGACGTTTACGTGAAGAAAGGCTCGACGATCAGCCTGACGTGCTCTGTAAACGTACACTCGACGCCGCCCGGCTCCGTTCTTTGGTACCAGGGTGCCTCAGTCGTCGACTTCGATTCTCCCAGAGGCGGCATCAGTCTGGAGACGGAAAAGACGCCCACCGGCACCACGTCTAAACTCCTTGTCACGAAAGCGGCTCTCACCGATTCCGGAAACTACACTTGCGTTCCTTCCAACGCCAATCCGGCCAGTGTCTACGTTCACGTTCTCAACGGTAAGATTATCTGTCGATTTTCTGACACAGCCGAGGTTCCCGGTGATATTTGGAAGGCAGATACCCTTTTGACATTGCAAAGTCGGTCAATGGAGTCTAGTTTTGAAATCGAAAAAGAATATGCCTGAGCCTAAATCGGTTATCTCGGCTGTGTTTATTTTTTAATATTATAGTTATATTTATTTATCTAATGTATTTTGTTATGTATGTATTTAGTTGTATAAACGACAACACCTCGATCCAACGCAGTAGTGTGGTAATGTGCTATGACTTAGTTATATTTATATAAATGATTATGTAATAGAAGGTCAATTCAAATAATATGATGTGGTAGCATAATAGAATATTAGTTTAAGTTATCATCTGATCCTTAATATTATTACCTCAAACAACGACATTGAATATCATAATTTTCTGGGCAAAAAAGGAGTTATTTAATCATGAAATAATACTCTGACTTAATTAATCTTTAGTGGATCTTAAAGTGGACATTATTCTGAAGTTTAAATATTGTAAACGCGTTGTTGTTAAATATTGTAATGTTGTAAATATTGTTGTTGTGTGTTGTGTTGTTGTGTGTGTTGTTGTTGATCGTCGAAGCACTAAAACACATATCTAAAACAAACTTCAATTCCTTTACCATATTTACAGATAGTCTTAGTGCAGTTCAAGCTTTAAATAACCTGAATTCAAACATGATTGACAACTATATTCTATGCGAAATCTTGAGAATCCACTACCATCTGTTGCAGGAAAGTAAAAGAGTAGTGTTTGTCTGGTTAAAAGGACACGCGGGTATTGCTCCGAACGAACGAGTCGACCACATAGCTAAAGAAAGCAGTATTAACCACGAGTTAGCTATTGACTACGGAATAATGTATCAAGTACAATATCGCGATTTATACCACCAGATAAAACTCCCAGCCTACGAGCAATGGCAACTATGGTACAACAACACTACCAGCGGCGCCTTTTATAAATCTTTAGTACCGAAGATCAACTTCAACCCGTGGTACAAAGAAGTTGCTAGTAATAGGACCATGGTCGTTAGTATTTCTAGACTGCGAGCAAATCATGGTATCTGCAATCATTACTTACACAAAATAGGTAAATCCGAATCCCCAATATGTTCAGTTTGTAATGTGCCAGAAACCCTAGAGCATCTAATAATGGAGTGTATCAAATTCAGTGTACCGAGAGCAACAATGTTTTTCCACCTTCATAAACAAATATTGCAACAACCGTTCAACTATATGTCCCTTCTAGCGTCGAACTTGGAACCAATATATAATATAATTTTCAATTTTTTGAAACAAGCCAAATTACACGTATAAACTATTAAAAAGACAATATACAAACGTTATCTTATTCTGTTTACTATACTATCATTAATTTACTTATTATCTGTAATATTATCATTATTGTTTTTTAATTTAATTTATTTTTATTTTATTTATTCAATTTCTTTTTTAATATGTTATTAGTCAACATAACCACTCATTTATAATCTACGTTCAAATACCTGTTTTATTCTACTCTGTATTATTTGCTTAATCTGTAATTAAGACATCAATTAACATATCGTATCAGTATCAGAGGGAAATAAGGGTTCCCCTCTTTTCTCTTTTCATGGCTGTATGTTGTGCAAACAAATGCCAAAAAAAAAAAGAAAAAAAAAAAAATATATTGTAACTTCTTACGAATAATTTCTAAAAATTGTATCTTTACTTATCGAGTAATCTGCTTTAGAAAACGGACTATTATGATTCTGCAAACTACCTAAAACTGGACAGAGTAACATAATATGATATTAAATAAAGTTTTGCCTTTTGTAGGAGGTTGCTTATTGTAGACGTTTCTTGTTCCTAAGTTCTGGAAGCGATCTGTGAATTTCAATAATACGAAGTAATATCTCTTCATCTCAGTTGAACTATTTTGGGATGAATGATTCGTACTATTTACCACAGTCTCTAGGCTGTGACAAAAATGTTAGAAGTATAGAAAGTATTGAAGATTGCAAAGACAAAACCAATAAATATAAGTTAGAATATAGAGTGTGAGTGGAGGTCATCATTAAAAGTAGAAGGAAATGTCTCTCCACGTAAAATATTTATTTAAAAATCAAAGCAGATATCAGCCTTTATAAGGCCATCTTCAGTGCCGGAAGAGGTGCAAATGTAAATCAACTAAAAGAGCTCATATGGCAGGATGAGTCATGTGCAAGTGTCTGACTTCGCATGACACACCCCACTCTATGAGCTCTTTTAGTTGATTTACGTTTCCACCTCTTTCGGCACTGAAGGTGGCCATAGAGGACGAAAGCTGCTTTGATTTTAAAATTAATATTTTACTTGGAGAGACTTTTCCTTCTACTTCTAGTAAATATCAGTCAAATGTTGACAGGGAAATTTCTTTAAATTGGAGGGTCTAACCAGGTAGGATACCTGCATAGACAGTTTCCCAAGTCGAATTTTGTCAGTTCGTACGAGTATCTGAATGTCGAAGAGCGTGAAAACAACAATATTCGTTCAATAGAAAGCACGAAATTAGAGTATGACTAAACTTTAATTATGAGTATCACTAGACGAAACTGAAATTTAAAAACTTTTTAACGCTTCTTATTAAAATTAATTATTTAATTAATATTCTGAATCAATCTTTCTATTAAATATCGTCTTTCTCTTACACGGTCTGATGAAGTTATAAATTATTAAAATTTAATTATTCGTAAAATCAATTTAGAAAAGCATCTCTTATTAAGTTTCATGTTCTTTCGTATTTTAAAACTAATTTTATCGAGTTTAGATAAATAATTTTGACATTAATTCTATTAATTTTCAAATGTTAATATTTTTGAGAAAAACTTTTTTAAATCTAAATTTTACCAAGATTAATACCTGAATAGTTTTAGTGATTTTTTTTTAACTTCATTAGTATATCACTTCTAAATTCATTAGAAAAAATGTTAATAAAAAAAAGGATGTTAACGTACGTTAACTACGTTTCCATGAGTTTTCAAAACCGTTGGCATTCCAAACCCAATGGAAACGGCGATTTCAAAATATTTTGAGTTCAAGGTCACAACAGCAAATTTTCTTATTTGTATTCAAACTTTTTTCACAAAATAGCATGGAAACTGGTGTTGAATTGAAAACAGAATTAAGACATGCGCAGTAGGTATGATAATTAAAGATAATGATAACCTGACTTAACTACAATAAATATATAACTAGTCTGGGAGTTTAAAGTTTTCAAAATTGTTGTTAAAACTGTATTGAAAACGCCTTATGCAAATACTTTTGGTCTGAAACCAAAACAGTTTTCAATACGGTTTTGAAAACTCATGAAAATGTAGTAAATGTTTAAATGCATAAATATACGATTTTAGAAAACAATGATATAACCATGTACGAGAGAAAAACAAAATCACAGTTTACCTTAAGTTTGATAGACGATATATGGATATAGAGAGTGTATTAGAATTTTTACAAATATTTAGATGCTTAACGTAGAAACACATTCAGAGGTCTATGTAAATATTCAACAGTCTAGATTTTCTAGTGAAGCATCCTTCTCTAATAATATTACGTCTGAGTATTCGCTTCCATATGCGGAATGATTTTAAGAGATGTTGACATTAGCGCCCCATCCACTGTCGTTCTTTCCGTAAGAAAAGCCGATTCCGTCAAGAAAGAGTGTCAGTGTATGGGGTTCAAGAGGAAAGAACGGTAGGATTATAATCTTGCAAGATTATCCCAGTTAGGCAACGAATCCCAAAGGTTTGTATCACACGACACGCTTTCCCTCGACGAGACAACATTCCCTGGGAAAGTGAGAGGAAAGAGACCACCCACACGCTTTCTTTCCTTCTGGCCACACAAAATTGAAAAACAAACAGGATTATGCTATTTCATGTGGATGGGCAACGAAGGGATTGTAGTCACACAACAAGCCTGCAGGATGAGCGGATCGTCTCACAGGAAAGTGGTTGTGTGGATGGTAATGAACACGCTTATCAATCATGCCGTGCTTTCCTTCGCGATTAAAGCCTTGTCCACTCTAGTAGACATGTTGCGCGATTTTGGTCTCAGAGACATGTCTAGCGATTTGTTTATAGACACCGGCTAGACAAACGGCGTCTACGATCTCGTTGCTAGACCAAAAATTGCATGTATATGGTTTTCCATTCTAAATGGTAGACATGGTGCAACGTTAGGCATGTTGCGCAACGTGTCTACAAGTGTGGACGCTAGACCTAGACCATAGACGGTCTCAGCAGATGTCTATAGACACGTTGCGAGACATTTCTATAGACGGTCTATGAGACCGTCTATAGAAATGTCTGGCAACGTGTCTACTGGTGTGGACTAGGCTTAGAAAAAGGAAAGTCTTTCGAGAAAGAACGACAGTGGATGGGGCGCTAATCGTTAGGTACAACTTTTAAAACCAACTTGCACTTTGGAACCATTAACGCTCGTGGAATCCTCCAATGGAATATTAAATAGAACAGCATATATATGCGATGAATAAATCTTTCTAAGGATACCGCTTCTGAGATGGATAATATACAATTATTATTGACAATATAAAATGATAATACGTATATAATATTTGGAACGCTACATAATATTGTAACAGGTTAAACTTAGTGCCTTCAATAAAAATTAAGATGAAATCTGTTCAGTTCTACGGTTGCAAAACATAGAAAATGATCAAGTTAGTAGAAAGCAGCTGTTGGCCGGATATGACAAAATAAATAATGACTTAGGGAAATAAGCTGAGAAAAGGCCCATTAAACTCAAAATTATAGAAACGGAAATAGAGCTGGATTGGGGCATACCCTAACGCCCTCATATACGATCAAACATCATATTTGCGCAAACTTTGACACATACACATTGCAAAGACCTTTGCAAACCTCATTTCAATTTGAGTAATTCTCCGGAGAAGATGTATAACACAGAAGCTGCTTGTGCCTTGGTAGTCATTGCTTGTTTGACAGAAAAGAAAAAAAAACGAATCGAAAAAAGGCTGAGAATCTGGATAGCGGAATTGTTGAAGAGGAGTGACTTTAGCCATGACCGTTTAGTAGCGGAGTTAAAATGAGTACATCTTAGATAAACTGCAACAAAGTCAGGCCAGAATTATTTATTACTACGATAATATGTTAATAACATTATAATTATAGTAAACTAGACACAGGTGGATATGTGTACATAATGAGGCATTAATTTGAAATGAAGATAGTCAACTTCCTTTTTGAAAGAGCGTGGAGAACCTTCCCCTTTCAGCTTAGTGGTAGAGAAAAATAGACAATAGCGTACCCTTTAAACTAAGTCAAAGAAGGACTAATTCCCGCCAAATAGGCCAAATTATAAATTAAAGAAATAATAAATTCTCTATCCTAGACGTAATTCGAACAGGATGAGGTCTTTCCTTGGCCAAATATCAAACGATCGTAGATCGGTAAGTGTTTGGCCAAAACATTTCGGTCACTCAATCTGTCCCCTACACCATCAAAATGGTTAATCGTGCATGTGGGGCCTTAAGGAAACAAATTTATTAAATAGAGCGAAAAGCCTTAGAGTGGAGTGCAAGGATCGAGAGAAATCCGGAGACCAAGACGTGGAGACGAAGATGTAAGATGCAGTAGGAAAAGTGGCAAAAACCAAAGATGATTAGTCAGGACTAAAGAAAGAAGTGTGAATTTGGGTTGGGACATCGATATCGATGAATCGAAAACATTGATGTTGGAGTTTCGATGTTGACCCGAAGAATCATCGAACAACAGACGACGAAAACTACCAAATCGGCGAGCTCCGATTTGCTCTTTCCGTTGCTCAGGGTAGACATTTGGAAGACCAGCTACCTTTTTTCTCGTCGGGTTGAGAGGTTGATGTCGATGAATCATAAACATCGATGTTTTGGCTAACATCGATGTTGGTTTGGTTCGATGTCGGACATCGAAAACATCGAAGTTGAATCGATGTCCCAACCATAGTGTGAATTCTTTAGGCCCTAAGCTCTAATCCGTCAAGACTAAGGCTGTGTCTTTTAGAAGATTTGTTTCGAAGGTTTGCACTAGACGAATCCTCATAATATAATGCCCAGGGTTAATCTAACTCAAAGCCATTCGATAAACTATAATTTAACATGTATGAATATGATTCTTTTAGTCGGTTATGTCCCATAACCGACCATCATGTATTCATTCTTATATAAACTCTAAATTCTTTTATTAAATAAAAATTTTCCTTACAATATTAATTTTAATAAAGAATAACTTCTCGGATAAAATTCAAATAATCAGATCCAAACAAAACAATTAGCATTGCCTCAGAGAAAAGCAATAATTCTCACAAAATGAATTGTACAGAAGGAATTGATATGTCTCGTTCTATGTGTATTTACGAGTAGTAGAAGATATATTATACTCACTGGCAAGGATTGTTGATTTATAACTTTACATTTGATTGAAATATATATTTTTTACGAGGAATTGTTTGTACATGATAAATTTGTAGTTCCATGAATAAAAACAATTTCCAATTTTCATTTAATGAAATAAGTACTAAACTTTCTCATATGAGTACCGTAAAATCTCGAGTATAATACGCACAATTTTTACCTCTTTTTTTCTTCTTAAATAGGGATACATTATATACGCGAGTGAAAACAATTATCTACTGATTTTTCCAACTTCATTAAAGGAATATCATTTAAAAAATAACCATAATACTACCTACATGCTACACTGCATGTCTGTGTGTAAGAAAATATGAACTTAAATGCTTCTTTATAGAAAAGAAGTGACTATGACTGACAACAGGTTTTTAAGGAAAACGTTGTTAGTCATTCAATGTTGCGTTCAGTTACCTGATTTCATTCTTAAGTAATCAAATGAAGCCGCTTAAATGGTGTATATATTTTAAACAATCTCGGGGCCCCGACCAAATCGAGCACAGCCGTATCATCTTTTACTGGGACCATCACGAGGCATTTCGGAACCCCCTCTATTATCTTATTAATGATACTTAGATTATGTAAAATTAATTTTAAGTATGATTTCATGACAAATTGAACCAGATATCAAAATTTCACACCTCTACCCATATTAGTTCATAAGATAAATGAGCCTAAAGTTTTGTTATTATGTCACTGATCTGTTGACTCATCATAATTCTTAGGCACTTCGAGCTTGAAATTTTGTATATTGGTAGAGTTTAATTTCCAAATAAATGAAAATGACAAAATCTGAAAAAATCTGGTTCTTTGCTTTTCTCGGGGCTAATAGAGAAAACGGCTGTGCAAAATTAATAAAAAATTATAACTTGCGCTACTAGCGCTTTCTAGTAAAGATTTTCGAAACTAAAGCATTTTTATACTCTTATCAATAGAATTTTATATTGGGATAAGAGTGATTGATCTTTATTGAGTATTGAGCTCGAAGATTGTAAATATAAACTTCCCGCTCGTCCGCACTCGTACACCAGATTATTGGTTAGTTCAATTAGAACACCATCTTGACCATTTTGTCGCTTCGTTTCAAGCACCTTCTTCTAAAACAATGATGAATATTTCCTGTTACAATTTATTTCCAATTATGTATTTTCCTTATCTTTTCTATCTCTTCTTATATTATTTGTACATATTTAGTGTTCAAAAAGAACAAGTGGCTAAGAAACGAAAATTACTTACAAAAAGAAGTGAAATCCAAAGAAAGAACTTGCGTTGTAAAATCATTGGTTTAGCCAAGTCTCCCCCCTGTCCAAGTAAGTTCTACTATGTCTAATACATCCAATACAAGTAAGGGATGTTGATTGTCTGTTCCCCTCTCTATTCTCTCTATTCTCTGTCCCTCACAAACTCAAACTTTTCTATCCCAAATCACTAAACACCTTTAATTTCTAAAAACATTTTCTGACTTGGCAATATAAAGTTGTATACGACACTGCATAACATTTAATTTAAAAAAAAAAAAAAAAAAAAAAAAAAAAAAAATCTTAGTATACCTAAAGGAAAAATATAAATTAAATAACAACTAACTGTTCAACCTGTTTTTGAAGAAAAATTGCCAAATCTGAAAATATTTTTAGATTTAAACGTGTTTAAGTGATTTGGGAATGAAAAGTTGAGAAAAATTTATTTACGTTGAATTACAAAATCTTAATATATATATATATATATATATATATATATTGTTCTCGAAAATTCACTAAAAACTTTGATTTTAACATTTTACCGGTGATTACCGAGAACTATTTTTATAAGTATTTTTTAACTCGGTAAAGAACTATTGCCCCCAGATATATATATACTGTATATACTATATATCACCTAAATTCTAGCCTTATTTCTGTCCTACTCCTGCATCTAATCCCATCTATCTCTTATTTTTGCCTTTCCTTTCCTTCTTCGAAACTCTATCTGTCTTCTGCCTTGGGTTCTTACTAACACCTCTGAAACTAATATCTTACCCATACCTTTATTTACTTTAAGCCGTCATGTTCTGTCTCTTTTTTTCTTAAATCATATGTAAATATCGCATTTCTTTTTTTTTTATGATCTGTCTTTTTTATTTTCGTTTCTACATTTATGTATTTATTTTTGGGCCCTCTTTTTTCATTTGTTCTAAGCATTTATTGATTTTTGAAACAATGGTATTTTTTAGTTAAAAAAATCCATTACCGCTTTTAAACCCAAGAATAATTTTTCCCAAAAATAATGCTTCGTTTTACTACGAGTGTTAACACTACAGATAAAACTAATAATTAGCTAATTTATCCTTTCCTTAAATAAAACTTCACGAAATTAATCACAACCGAAATGAAAGTTAGCATGCATTAAGTACCATTCACACACTAGCGTGTCCAGCAAGTACCAGCTAAGACACAAAATAATTTTATATATATTATCTATATGAGTATTCACTTCTTCAGAGATTAAGTGGAACGTGTACGTATAGACACGCACCAGCAATGGGCAGAATTGTCGTAAAGAATATTTTTGTCCGTGTTGGCGTGAGTTTGTCCAAGTCTGCAGCATTGGCATTATGTATGGATTATTTAACCTGAGCTGGAGCGTTAGTGAATATTTGTTATATTGAATCCATGGTGATGACCAACGGAAAATTAATGGAATTGGTTCAAGGATATTCCTTCCTGCATGACTTGAGTGATCGCAGATACAGGTGTTCTGTTTAGTTATCATGTGTGAAATTATGGTTAAAATGGTTTAAAATTATATTGGCTCATTTTGAAGTATTTGAAAAATCTGTCTTCATCGTCTACAAGCTCTTTGTAGAGCGTTTAGAATTCTCTTTCTGTTTTTTTTTCTTTTCGAATTCATTGGATGATGCACAGCAATTCTTCTTTTCCTTTTTCTGCTTCCTCACAATCCAATTTGTTTCCTTCTTCTCCTTCAAGTAAAATTAACACAGCAATTCTTCAACAGAAAAGTTTTTAAACATGTTTATGTATGTAGTTACGTTTGCATTCAACATTCTATTTTGTCTGTCGGTGTCTGCCACGTTACGTGCTGGACACGCTTCGTGTTGGTATATGTGTACGGTGCTTTATACTTTAATTACTTTTAATTCAAACTCTCTTAATTAAAATGAATCAAGGTGCAATTTAGAGGAATCTACTCTCCTTTATATTCTCTGAATTAAAAGGTCCAATCCTCATTCACTCTTTTGTAAATATGGCCGTCTAATTAAAAATTGTGTCAACTTCATTGCTTTATTAGTTCTACCTTTTTGTAATTTGAAATTTTCATGAAAGAGAGATCCTTTATTTTACACCGGATATAGATTGGTGCAGCTTTAAATTAACTTTTCTTTTATAATAGCAGTCAATTCCTTACCTTTCATATTAGAAAAGGTTCGGTGTTCAAATTGTGTTCTATATAATATTTTATGACGACCAATTAATTAAATTCGTCACAGTTTCCAATTTTCATTGCGATAGAATTTACGTATAAGTTCATATGATGAAATCAATACAGATTTTATGTAAAATGAAGTGGATTTATCTAAACATTGCCGCTCATCATAACGTAAACGTTTTATTTTATTTTAATTCAAGTTATGATAAGTTTTAAATAGCCATACAATGAAATCAATATGGTTTGACCCACAACAAAACTGTAAAGAAACCTCCTCATTAAAAAATGATATAGATAATTTAAAACAGTTAACTTCCACTTATTATTCGTGAGGTCATAGCGTTTACGTAGTTTTAATACTGTAAGTTTTATGGGGCCATATGAAGAAATCAATACGGTTTGACCCAAAACCAACTAGGGAGTCTTCATACAACATACTACTCATTTTCTGCGACCATTTTTAACCCTTTTATTTTCTTATAAATATCTTAAATGCTTTTTATTTTTAGCTCATATTCGATTACTTAAGTAATTCACTTGTTTTCTTTCTTTATGAATTACTAACAATATACTTTTAGAAAGACAGAAAAGGTAACTTTAAGTAGAAGTAACATAAAAAAAAATCTTATTTATAATTTATTTAATAAACTGATGTCCTACTTTCCGGTATTATTATGATTTTATTTTTAGTAATATTTACCAATCTAATCGCACGAGATTTTTAATATAATTTTATTTTATTTTCTTAGTAGAATTTTGGATTTTAAAATTTTCTTTTAAATGGTTTTCTTTACTTTGTTATAAAATATTATTTATTCAACATAATTTATATTTTTATTCCATCTTCGAATAAACAAAAGTTTAAATTTAGTACATATATATATATATATATATATATATATATATATCTACTAATAATTTAGATGAATAAATACATTTTTTAAATATTATCTTGTTATTCTCTAGAGTTTTAAAGAAAGTAAAAGACATTTATCAACCATAAATTTAAAGTTGGACTTTTGTCCAATTTCATTTGCTTGGCCGCCTCCATCTTGAATTATCATCCCTTTTTGTTTCATTACCTACACAATATGATGATGCCGAAGTTCTTGTGGTTTAAGACTTAACTATCTTGGATTTATAAGAATCCCTCGTCTTGAGGGACCAAAACATCCTCAGAGAAATGCGTTTCATAAGGAAATCCTGATTTTAACGTTTAAACTTTTCCCGATGTAGTTGAAATATTCTTACAAATTAAAACTTTATTGTAAACTCGTCTTTTAACTTTTACGAACTACGTTCGAAAAGGACTTTGATTCTTCGAACATGTTTCTGACAATTTTTTGGTGTACGTCCTCTTAATTCCGTGATATAAAAAGATCTTTAACTTTTTTTCAGCCTATTCACACCTGTTCTTTAAAGTTCTGATTCTTTCTCCATTTCCATCCTCTATTACCCCACTTATTTTTGGTTTCTTTTTATATATAAAAATATTCTTTCGAGCAAAATTATGGTTTTACAGTTAAGTAACCAATTTTCTGTTACTGAATTTTATTATACGGTTTTATTCGAGGGGAAACTGTTGATTCTTGCTTAAGCTGCTTTATTTTTTCTGGCTTTAAAATGTTCTTGTTACTCTGGCCTTAATTTGTTTACCTGTTAGTTCTACAACTTATGCACCTTTATACGTTTTATTCATCAAGGAAATACCTATTTTAGTGGTTTCTTCTTCCTTATGCCTCTACAGCCCGGGATGGGGGGTTGACCTCCTATACCACGGCTTTCCAACAATTTCAGTCTGATGCTGATGTCCTGGAGCTCCAACCTCTCATAAATCCCATTGCCACCTGGACGCTCTTGTACTTCATCCAACTATCTGATCCTGGGGCACCCTCTCCTTCTTCTCATGAAGCCTTTCATGTAGCATACGCTTTTCTATCGCCTGTCATTCAGACATTCAATCGATAATCACATCATCAACATTCAAAACATTTTTAACGCTCTCTATCTATAACAGAAATAGGAGCGCCATGTTCTCGCATTAAAAAGGATTTTTAGAAATTGTCGCACAATTATTTCTTGAGAATCATATTGGCAAGCTTTCGTGGTTTTACGTGTGGTGACAATTTCTTTTGTATAGTATCCCTCACTAAACACTATCACCAGCAGAAGAATATAGAACTCTATACTCTATATGAATATAAAGTTCTAACGGTTTTGCAGACCAGCACACTCGAGCTCGGACATAACGTCCATGTCCAGGAATCGTGTGATCTGGCCCATGGCGGTGCGTCCGACGAAAGTCATTGACATTAAAGGTGTGGTTCGCGTTGGTTGCCTGTATGCGGTCCCTTCTGTAAAACCATGAGCTATGGAAAGCTAGCTTTAGAGTTCTATATTTTTCTGATAATGGTGTTAAGTGAGTCCAATTATTTTACAATCCTACTCTTAGAGTTCAAATCAATTGAACCGACCGACTCAACCTTTGCTACACGCGACCTGAGCTATCACAAGAGAGGTGGCAGCTCCCAATTTATACGAGAGACACCAAGCCTTAGTTAGTTTCTTGCCTTTCCCAGTTTTTTTGTTTTTCCGTCATTCTTTTGTGCGGGTAATAAAGAGGAAGATCCAAGTTGGTCATCCAGTCCATCTTGGTTTGCCTCTGAAAAAATTATATTTTGCTGCGAAAACTTTTCTTCTGGAGTTACACTGCCTCATGCGGATCTTCATTCTGGATAGTCCCTATATAAATAGCATTAACTCATCAAAAGATACTATGAATATCCTTGTATAGTTAAAGCATTAACTAAAATATTCGTTGTGCAGAAGACAAATCCTTCCTCCACTAGATCGCTCTTGTAGGAGAGGAGTACGTGGATCCAATAACGCATTTCTCTCTGATTACGTTTACATGACTTAAATAAACAAATACGGTAACAACTGCTTCTTCGACCTCAACTCTAGAAATGATAAACTCTGGTCGTTTGTTTGAGGGCGCTGCTAGATCCTGTGGTGTTGCCGCCTGGATGCTCCGTATAAAGGGGCCTTAATGTCAATTTCCTTGAATATTTCTCCAGAAAGAGATTTCTACTTGTTTTAAAACCGTGTACTGTTTGTTTTAGAATGTTTAAACCTACTTGCAGATGAATATATCAAGTTTATAAATTCAAATTGTTCCTCCACTCCCTTCTCTATCCTTGTTATTAATTTATTCTCGAATAGAAGGCAAATGAATGGTAAAGCAACCTTGTTTCTGAGTTTCGAAGGCGTCGAATCCTGTTATGCAAAAGTTATAATAGGCCCCGCACCGAGTTATCATGTTGTAAACAACTTTATAAAACTTGATTACACGTATCGATAACTTAGTTACACATATCAATAACTTGATTATAATGAAGCCTTCAATCTTATATCCGAATAGGTTTGCTTTACTTTATTATAGCTGTCTCTGGCAGCAAACTTGTTAAAAAAAGTTTTAACTTGGATATTAAACCTCTAACATTTTAATAAGATCAACGTTTTTGACATCCTTCAAATGTTATTTTTCACGTTGAATAATGTTTAAGGTTATTAATTAAATAAAAATATTGTAAAATTATTATTACTAAATCAAATACTCGAAAATTGCCGAGGAAAAAATAATATATAATGAAATGCTAAGTTCACGACAGAAATTTTCAATCGGCTTGACTTTTAATTACTTTTTTATTGCTTTTCTACAATTGAGAGAGAAAAAATTACTTTAAATCTGAATGTTAAAAACTTTTATGTCCGATATTTCAATTTCAGTCGTATAAACTAAACAGGCGACTGAGACACGTGCTTAGAACTGACACCACCTAAAATATAGTGTGAAATATAAAAATATCGTTTTCATGGAAAATAAAACAAAATGCAATGAGAGAGATATGTGTCAGATAGAATTTATAAAGGTAATTAATACTCCGTTGGTGAGTCTCTAGACCCTGATATCCACTCTTGGAAAAATAGCGGAAAATTATACAATTTATATTTTAATTGAAGCTTACATATCAACAACAGTAGTTTGAGATGAGCGTTACCGATTAGTTAACGTGCTCGCAACTTGTAAAAATTTCTATTTGAGACATTTTTACACCTATGAGAAAATTGGTTGTATCGTAATTTTGTTTTGATCGGAACAAAGAAGGTTTAATGTTAATCAAATAATAAGTTTGAGGGGTAAAAGAAATAGTGAAATAGTACCAGCAATTTCTATCATATTTATGTATATCATTGACTAAGAGATGGCTCCTAATTTCTGAGGAAGATGAAAAAGGAGAGGGAGAGAACACTCATGTAGTTTCTTAAACCTATACATTGTAGCTTACACACTAATAAAAATTAAGATCAAATGCTTAGTGCGTAATCTCCCGCGGGTTATCTCGAAATGAATACCTTGGTTTTCCGGTGAAATCCGCTTCAAGGATGTTAGACCGACGATTCACTTCCACTATTGGAAGCATCTTCAAGGGGATGATATCGAGATTTTAAGTCGAAGCAACAAGATATAACGAGCTCTGGAGAAAAACGGCGCGGTGTAAGTTCAAATGCTTCAATTTCTGATGGACTCTTTAATTTCATTCGTTTTGAGATGCAGGATTAAATCATCTATAAATTGATAACCACTTATGCTTCTCTGATGTTTGATGTTAAACTAGATGGTCTAAACATAATTACTTATGCTTCTCTGATCTTTGATGTTAAACTAGATGGTCTAACCATAACCACTTATGCTTCTCTGATGTTTGAAGTTAAACTAGAAGGTTTAATCATAACCAATTATGCTTCTCTGAATTTTGCAGTTAAACTAAAAGGTCATATCAGCAGGCGACTTTATCATAATAACAATCTTAAATCACAATAACAATTTTTGGGGGGTTTTTACGTATGAAAAGAGATTAATTTATCAAATTCAACGTATATTAAATATTTCAAAAATATCAATGTTATTTGATAATTCTAGTCGCATCTATGTCTCGACAAAATTTGGCATAATTGCTTACCCTTTCCTTTGCATTATTCTATTAACAATTTTATATAATGATAATGTACATAAATATTAATTTCTTAAAACAATAAATGTTGGTATTATCGAAAAACATCTAATTTGATAATTTTGTGTAATTTGTTTTAGCCGGGGAGGTGCCGGCAGCTATGCAGCACGGAGAACATGCATCTAGTCCTTATCATGGTCCAATGTACCTTCTCGTTACCATGTGCATACTTCTAGTCAGGTGATCACCTTTCGTTCACATAAACAAATCAATATAATATTTTCCCCATGTAATGTTATTAAAAAAACAAAATTAAAAAAATATGATAACGTTTCTTCTTTGTAATTGATGTTGTTGGTTATGTATTTTTAATTTATTATATCAATCTATTATTTTGTGTTCACAAATAAATATATGATTTTATATTGATGTAAGGGTTAAAAATAAATAAATATGGGACTAATTTTTTGTTTTGTTTATAAAGACATTATATTTCAAACATTTGTAATGTCTTTGTGAGTATACAACTATTTCATCGGCATCTTTACTGTGGAAAACTTATAAAATTCAATAATTAACGTTCATAAACTGTATTTTTAATACTCTTGCGAATTTCCCATAATGTTTATAAGATCTCATAGAAATTGTTTACACTCACTTTATCAGAGTATTGTCTCTATTGATATTACATTTAAATTTGAGCAGAAATAAATAAGTGAATGTAAGTATTCGAGTCCTTCTTGCACCTGCAGTCTTTATTGTATTTGTAAACGCATAAGCGTGGATTTAAGAAAAGTAATTAATTTATAACGAATTTCAATCCTTCTGATAATACAGGGTGCGGTAACATAACTTCATTTTATAAAATGCGCGCTATTCAGGATGTAAATGTCGCTGCGAAGGGGGAGAGGTCTCATTCGAGAGGCGATGATCTAAAGTTTTGTTCTCCACCCCGGTCAGTCGACAGTGTAAAACGTGCGTTGGAACAGTGTAAAGCGTGCGTTTGCAGTTGAGGCCTACTTTTCGAACGGATGATCTCTGATCGCAACCCACCGCGCCTTCCGAAATCGCTTCTATATAGCCCCGTTGGGCGGAGTCACGGACCGGAAATCAATAGTTACATGGGTCACTACGTTCATACATATCGCAAGTGCGACAGACGAAGAACCGGAGTCCCTCGGCCCGTCAGATCACCTGAGAACATTGAGGCAGTGAGAGCTTCAATCTTGCAATACCCATGGAATTCTGCGCGCTAACATGCGTCTGCCTTTGGACTTTCCGATCGTTCAGTGAGGCGAATTCTTTACGATGACCTTTATTACCATCTTTACAAGTTAGCGATTGTGCAGGAACACTCCGAACGTGTCTTGAATTCTTGGAGGAACGCGGGGCGATTTTGAGTGGCCAACCCACTTTGGCCCCTTGTGAATTTTTCTTTTGGGGTTTCTAGAAATGCCGCGTTTTTGTCAATCTTCTAAGGACCTTACTATACTTGAAGGCCAACATCCGGGCAGAAATTGCCAACATACCTGCTGCAATGCTGTTGAGGGTCCTTTTGTTCACGCGTTGTGTTGTGTTGGTCATGACAAACGCCAGAAAACGGCTTTTTCAGGCTGAGGGCAGTGGGCGGGTGTCATCTACCTGATATGATTTTCAAAACTGTGTAAAACAAAACTTTAAATATGTACCTTCATTATAAAAAAATTAATCTGATTCGTAAAATGGGTTAAATTGCGTTTTGAAAAAAGGGAGTTTGTGTTTCCGCACCCTGTAATATTATATATATATATATAATAACTAATAAATATTATTTGCAGTACAATTTTCGTCTAAGATTGTGTATCGTCAGTTAAAATTTTAGCGAAATTTAAACTAACAAGTCGAATCAATCTTTAAATTTTTATGTCCAAATAATTCAGACAAATATTTGTTTCTATAACAAAAATAAAACATCAATTTTCTTGAATCTTCGCCTGCATTTACTCTTAAAAATAAAAAAAAAGGATTTTGTCGAGCATTTTTAACGATGAATGAAATGTAATGTGTCGTTTTGATTATTTTATTAGTCCTAAAACAGGCACTGAAATTCAGCCTCTTTATAAGTTCCTTGCATTGTGTGATACATTTCAACGAAACTCTCATCTAATTTAATATTTAATGACTATTAATAGGATCTCACCTTAATTTTATTGTTTTTTATTTTATTTTTTATTATTATAACAATACACAGTATTATTTTTTTTAAATTCTAAATTGATAATTAAGTTTTACTTTTTTGCAGAGGAAATTGATTTGCTTTAATTACAATTTTAAATACACGTGCTCATTTTTATTCCTTGTTTTATTTGATTTATTTTCATATAATTTTAAAATATATAATGATATTAATAACTCAAGGTAATGGTTTTATCGTACTTAGTTCAATTTGAAATTGGTCAGAATACCATAAAATATATTGCTTATCCTGTTTAAAAGAATAAAATAATTTTTACATTACCAAATAGCTTTTTTACTTGACATTTAAGATCTGATTAAATTCTCCTGATTTCTTTTTTGGTTTTGTTTTGTTTGTAGTTTTACAGAAAACAAAAATTTAAAATAGATACTACATAATACGCAAAATAAAATAACATCCAAAATCGATGCAATTTTTTATCTAACATTTTATTTTTAATTTAAAAAATAAAAGTTCATGAAACGCCTGTTAACTCAATTGATATTGAAGATATTATGACATGATCCTAAGTAAATAACCTCGATGAAACCAATTTGAATAGATAACTAAATGATTGTATTATTGTAAATCTAAAAAATCTATAAAAATAATCACGGAAAGAGAAAGAAGTAACAAATATCAAAAAACTAACACAATATCATGGAAAAGTTTCCTTTTTTCTTGACATCAGAGGTTCTATGATTGTCTAAAAAAATAATTATTTAATTAATATTGTAATTATTTAAATGTTAAACATGGTTTCGTAACAAGAATGTAGGATTAAAGAGGAGCTAACATCATGTTTACAATGAAATTGTTCAGGGACTCATTAAGGTCTCTATTTATTCTCTTTATATCTATCGGTTGTTTTTATCCCCCCTGCCAACTTCTTTATTCTTTATTGTCTTTTTAAAATTGTAGTAGATACACGTTTTGGGCCTTTTTTACCTTAACTATCAATCTCCTGTCTACCCTTACTTCTTTGATGCCTAAACTCCGAAATGCAGAATTAATTTCTAAAATAAATCTTTATATTTATTTTACCATAACATGAATTTAGAATTGACGAGCAGCTCCCATTACTTTAGGTTTAACAAAAACATAAATATAGACAAAGATAAAATAAAAATAAGAAAATCAAGAAGAAGGAAATCAAGAAGAAGGAAAACAGCAAATAAAAATCAACACATAATTGACAACACTGCCACAATACTTCAAATAACTTAATAGTTTCAATGAACTACCTCTTGTTCACTCCTCTTCTCCTGATACCTAAAATCAGGTTTCTGTGCTGAAAATGCCGTTCTTGTGTTAAAAATTGTGTAAATGTGGTTAAAATGAAGAGGCGATTCCGTGTTTCCTTTCCAAAAACAAAGAACTTATTTCATATTAAGTATATTATATTTCGAGCCTCTTGACACAATTTTAACACAACAGAACATACAAATATACCTCCTGTACATTCAAATATCTTTTTATATAAATTATCTTGTATTGCTGTGGTGTTTTTTTGTCAGTAGAATATTTATTTTATAGTGTTAAAATAGGTATTGAATAATCAGTGAATCAGAATTGATGAAGAGTTCTCGAAATTTCTGCTTGAACGAATAAACATATTCTGGCCTTTTGGGCTTTCTAATTCTTTGGCACAAAGCCTCACTACCTCTTGTCAATCCCTAGATCCCTGATACCGTATTGTTCTCCTACGTTAAACATCCATATTTAGGTAATGTATTCAGAGTTAAGAAGGAGCACTGAATTATTAATTATTTTTTAATATAATTTTAATAATAAACGCTCATTATACTAAAGTAACCTAATTTTATTTTTTTCCTGAAAGAGAAGTAATATTAAAATAATTTGTTTATTGTGTAACCTTATTTAGAAAAAATATTTTATAAATTGATTTCATTATTTCAATAATTTGAATTTTATTTTTGCACTAAAAAAAATTTAATTAATGTTAATTTAATCATATTAACTATATTTTTAATCATAGATTTGTTTAATTTTAACCAAATTGTCATATTTACATTAAATTTTTGTTTAATTCTAAATTATTATTATTTTTTTATTTTTTTACTTTGTTAAATAGAAAATAAAAGGAATATATTTTTTTTTTTTTTTTTGTTTTAACAATTTCACTTTTTAAACACATAATAAACTAAACAAATACAACATAAAAACTGGAAAAATTAACTGTAAATAATAATAATATACATTTAAGTATTATTTAATATTTGTCTCATTGTAATTTTTTGGAATATATTTTGTATATAAATATATTCCAATTTCAATAAGGTAAAAAAAGAGAAAAAGAATGGAATATATTTGTAAAAATAAAAAATAATAAAATTAAAAAAAAAAAAAAAAAAAATGATGTATAGATGTATAGCTTTAGGGGGAATTTTTTGGGGGCTAATCAATAATTATTTAAAAAAAAAAAAAAACATATTTAATGAGTAAAATTTAAAAATATATATGTATGAATGATAAATTTATTAAAGAATATAACTTAGTATAATAATTGTACATAATGGAATTATCTATTTTTAAATAAATGAATTGTTTTAAGAGGTCACAGAAAGCTAATAGATATTTTTTAGGGTTCTCACTGCTTTTAAATTCTTTAAATAATAATTATTTGTAATTATTAAACACCTGTATGTGCCCTGTATTAGTGTTGTACGACAAGGAAGTATTCTAGGTTCTTTGTTTTGCTCCTTTAATGCATCCGATATTCCCCAACATCCAAGTACTTTTAAATACCTTCGCCAATGGCAAATGTATATTTTTCGCCTCCTACGATCCTAACGTAGGAACTACCAACATGTAAAACCACCTTATCCTCTTTGAACATTGGTTGAGGATAAAATGAATAAATTAATTGAAAAGATTCCATGTCATTTCACTATCAGGGATTCTACTTCATCCAGTAATTCTCAACCATTGACTGATCCCACAATCCTCTTCCGTAAGATGCTTAAGTCTACATTTTGACCAGCTTAACACACTAAAACCAAACGTATGGACTCCAACAGACGGTATAAACTCCTTGATCAAAGATTCCACCTATATCTTTACAATGAGATCCTTAATTATAATTCAATCCTTAAACCCTTGTATTATTTTTTTTTTTTTTATTAGTGGAATTGGATCTATGGAATGAAGCTTTAGGGTAGCTCCAAGCGCTCGCATACGTATAGATTAATCCCTCCAGACAAAGATCCTTCAAAAAATCACCAATTCTTCATTATAATTTTCTAACCTCACAATTCACCACAAACTTAACATTCATTTTGTTCGCGATCTCGTTTTTTTCGCTTTTAAAATTCCATTAAACCCTAAATCACCATCCCAATCCTTTAGCCAAACCCAAGGCATCCCTCCTCATCCCTGACCAACCAGCTCGACGCCTGATGAGGCTTTGGGATAGGGACCTGCTACTATAGTTCACACCCTCAACTGATGTACGGAATTAATTTATGGCACGACGGCATTACTACCCCTAGGTAGTACTCCTCTCCTCTCAAAATAATACATGTTATTCAATCAAAATTATTGTTGCTATTAGCAAAATTAATTGAAATAATATAAAATACATATGTGTAAAAGAAAATAGATTAAAGTTATTTTTGTTCAAAGCTTACCCTAGGAAACGGAAGCCTTGTGACCATTCTAAAGAACGAAATATTCTCTTAATTAAAAAATTTCAAGACAAAAAACCATTCTGACAGGGAACATTTTTGATTTCGTATCTGCATGTCAATTTGTCGCTATTTTTGCCAACCATTTGTCCAATGTTTATAAATAGCCCATATTAATTCAACTTTCTGGTCTAATTTTATCTTCCGCATGCACGCACACTTTTTTCTATGAACTCCTATATCATTAACAGTACCTCCTTAACAGTAACTGTCTCAATGGATTTAAGCAAAAATACTAGATACTGCTGAGAATTAAGCAGGGTACATTTATAAGTGAAAGTAAGTTCAAAGCATATTTGATTACCCGCTGAAGCAGTACTTAATAATATGATTCTGAACCATAGAGGAACATGTACTAAGGGAGGAAATAAAAAATTAGAAAAAATGGCAGAGAGATCCCTAAAATTATATCTATATGTAAAACTATCTTCTTTTATGTTAAGGTTGTGACGAATGCGGGGAAAAAAAGATAAAGAATATATTAAGTGATTAGGATTAATGTAGGTTGACTGGAATCGGCCACCATTAGTGTTTTGTTGGTATTGTTAAAATATTTTATCAATTAATATAAGACAAAGAAAATATTTTTTAATTTCGACTAATCTTTTAAACACGAATTTTATGTTTTTTTATAATTTTATTATTAAATAATCGTATTAAAGGGTGTGTATAATGTTGTATACATATCTTGTAATATAATTTTATAATTTTTTAAATTATATTATAGGGTATGTATATTAATATAAAAATTATATACATACATTGTAATAATTTCGTACTATTAATAAAATATATATATTAACAGGTAAGTATATTATTATGTAAATAATATACGCACTTTTTAATATTATTGTATTATTAAAAAATATATATTAAGGGATATGTATATTATTCTGTAAATAATAAAATTTAATAAAAGTAATATTAGATAATTTGATGTTGGTTTTTATAAGTAAAAATAAAAAATAATAACAATATTATATTTAAGATTTGTTTTTTATTGGTGACATTAAAAAAAATGTAATTTTTTTAAAAAATAAATAAATATTTTTCAAGAAAACATTATTAACTTGATGATGTACTTACAAATGAAATATAATAAAAATAATGAATTACAGTATAAATAAATAAAAAACTACATATTTTGTAAATAAAGATTTTTTTTTCTTCGTAATACAATCAAAAAGTAGTCCTATGTAAATTTAATCACAAAAATAATAAATATAATATAAATGGTATTAAAACATCAAAGCCACAAAAAAAGAAAAAATGTAATATTTAAGAAAATATAATATGATATTTAATTGTATAATTGTGTGTTTTATTTATTTTGCAATAGTCTTCAACCTTTATCACTTCAACCTTTATTTTTTTTATTTATTTAGTACTGGCTTAGTACCATACAAGGGTGCCTTAAGAGCCTACCTCTCCCCCTACTGGCTACGTAAGGGAGAGGCGTTGGCTTTCGATGTTAAGTTGCATCGGGCGTAGTCAGTAGTTGGATGGGTGTCCGCCTGGGTTGGATCAGTTTTTGGATGAGTGACCGCTTAGGTTTGATTCCCCCGCTTAAATGGACCCATTTAAGCGGTCTGCGTCTTTGGATGTTAAGCCCTCCGGATAAAAAAAAAATACGTGTGGTGTCGCGGGACACCCCCGGTAGGAACGAAGTTCCTTACATTTTTCATTAAATATAAATTATAAAATAACACTGCTAAGTACGTATACATTGCTAACGACTTATACATGAGGGAGTTAGAAAAGAGACAAAATTAAAAGTAACTAACTTTTTGTACCTAGCAAGAGTTAAGGACAAATTAAAAGAAAATCATTATTTGTATCATTAAAGCAAGCGTCTTAATACAAATATATATTGAATATAAGAAAATTTTTTATCATAATGAGTTTATAGTTAAAGAGTATGTTTGTTAAAGGATGTTGGATTGAAATAGGACTGTTTTCTACCTACCCGGCCAATTAATTTAAAATATATCTCTTCCCTACTTTAAAGCTTTTGCTTGAATCCAGTTGAAATTTTACATGCCTGTTTCAATTGTACTTTAGACAATGTGTTTTAGACGTTGTTTTCTTTAATTTAAACGTTTGGGTCCACTTTAATAAATTTAGCGATCTTAATCACTTTATAACAGTGTCGGTGTTCGTTTTACTAAAAAAAATATTTAAAAAAAGTTGTTTGTCTCATTAAATAGATGAAGTTAGATTTTTTTGTTGGATTAAAAATACGCAGTATTATAATAATATACCTAATATATTAAAATAAGTGTCAGCACAGATCAATTTTACTTTTAACAAGACCGTGATTATATTTTCGATATTTACACAACCAAGTGACATTTTGACATATAACAAAAATAAACAAGTCAAGCGACAGGCTTCCATAATAACATTTTTTCCCGTCTTTTTGAAGCTTACGTTTACGCGTAAACGCTTGGGCGGATAACGTTTTCCAATGAACTCAGCCTGGGCATTGGTAAAATGAACATGTGTACCAAATTTCAACTAACTCGGTGATCTTTTACTCAAGTTATCGTCATCGGAAGATTTCGTTACGGTTTTTGCGTGATGGTGATTTTGTGACGGTGATTTTAGTCGTTTTTTTGGATTCAGTTCTGGGTTCCAGAACGTGCCATAAGGAATTTCGTTCCAAAAATATATACGAGTATATTGTTATAAAACTGCAATTAATGTTTAGTCCAGACCGGTTTCGACCTCATTGGTTGGTCAACATTTGTCAACTATGTAATTAATATTGTTCGCCGTAAATAGTTTGCAGGTTTATTACTTTCTCACACAAAGAGAAAGTATTGTGATAGGGTAAAAACTTTTTTTAAAAAATTTTGATGGATTTATATGTTTTGAGGTCTTCCTGAGTCTAAAAAAGTGGGTTTTTAAAAATGTCTATCTGTCGTCTTTGCAGACGCGTGGAGCCTAAACTACTGGGCCGATTTTGATGAAATTAAGACATACATGTTCAGAAAAATCATACCCCGAGGCGAAATCGAGAAATTAATTTAAGCTCCTAATTTGGGAGCACAACCCCCACAAAATTTGAAAAAAAATAAAAAAATATTGATAAAACATTATTTCTCGAATACGGTTTGGACAATTTTTTATTAAATAATTACAAAATGTACTCCATTTAAATAATAATCCCGGGAAAAATCTAGTTCCGGAGACAATACTTTTAAAAGCGGGTGGCGACGTGCCGGGTTCGATTCCCCACCGAGGAAAAGTTATTTTTATGATAAATTTTGATAAAATGTTCAAGAATAATAAAATGTACCAACGAAAACTCGGAAATTTATAAATGGAAAACACTGGGTAATTATGAACTCGTATATGAGAAAGTTTGTCTGAGTTGTGTCGGACCGATTTTTATTATTCTTAATTATCATTACTTTAACACTGTCACCATCAAATTGGGGACTAATTAGACGGAGTTAGGCTGTGATTAAATTTCCTAGTTGGTTAGTCGGGGAAGCTGTTTCTTTTTTCTTAGTAATATGATGGTATTTTATTTAATCATGTTACCTTCTTGCACGCCAACGGATTTTCTATATTGGTCCTCTTCTACGAAGTATAAATTTTGCTTTGGACAAGGTGTAGGCGGATCAGCACAAAATATGATTCTGAGAACTCCCTCCTGCTTCTCTGCGTTTAGAACGTCTCTTTTATATCTACTTCTAGGAAGTGAGTATATTCAACGAAAATTAACAAAACCTTTAGTTGGTATATTATATTAATAAGTAATTATATATCAGATTTAGAATATATGCTTTTTTTTACTTGACTGTGGGTATAAAGGTTAATTAATAAAAAAAAAAAATAAATAAATAAAATAAAAAAAAAAAAAAAAAAAAAAAAAAAAAAAAATAGAAATCCAATTATTATTATTATTATTATTATTGATAAAGATAGATTTTTAGTAAAGAGATCCTTCTTTTTTAATTAAATTAAAAAAAAAAAACTTTGCTATTTCAGTTGTTCTTTTTTATGAATAAATAGTTTTTTTCTTATTATGGTTAAAAAATAAAATAATAAACGATAAAGTGTGTATGTAGGTGTAGTAGCTTTCAGTATAAAACTTGTTGCTAACCTCATCAGGTCCCTCGAATGTGTTGTGAGTATTTTTTAACACTTTTGTCTCTTAGTTAATGAAATTATATTATTATAGTTTGAGCCTATGTATGTTTTTACTTTTTATAGGGGTATAAGGGCGTTACCTGTCTTTACCTTGCGAGTATGTAAGTTCTCCTTCACTTGCTTTATTATATTATTATTATTTTTTTAATCTTTTTTTTCTTACAATAAGTATGAAGTTTTTGCACGTTGTTAAAAGGCGAATGTTCGCCGAGTTAAAATGTCATTTTCCGGCTGAAGAGGTCGAATAGGAAGAGCCGTAGAGTCAAGTGTGGCTGCCTATAATGCTGCAAAATGTAGTCTCCGACCGAAAAGCCCCTAGTTAAGGTCCCTGAGGAGTTGAATGTAGACTTCCTCCCACCCTTAAAACCTTAAGCCTTCTACGAAACTTGGTCCTCTACTTCTCCTTACATTTTCAGCTTTCCTGATACTTAGCTTTCTCTCTAAGTATCATGAAACCTGAATAACCCACCGTAGTCTCCTTTCATCCCCGACAAACTTCGCCATCCTTTCCTCTTACGCCAACCTTATCAATTCCCGTGTTATTATACCTCACCGAAATTAATTCTCTTCAGACGTTTACAACTTGCTGAATTACAAACCCTTCCTTTCTCGTTTTCATATTACATATTATACCGAAAGAATGTTTTTACAGCGTATAAATGTTTAAAGATTATCTCGCACACTGAAATTTCACTGAAGTTGATGTCGTTTAAAGAAAGTAGTATATGTCTTGTGAGTTTATAATATATTACATAAAACCTTTTAAGTTTAAACGTCCCTTATGAAATATATTCTATAAGACTTTCATGATACCTAGGTAGGTAATTGTCAGATGTTATATTTAATGTCAGTCATTCTTGAATGTAATATTAGTTAAAAGCTTTAAAATATACTCAAGCTAATATAAAATTACAATAAAGATGTTATCATGATCGACTTGATTTGTTAAATTAAAATCATTCTAAAAAATATAACTCTATATATATATATATATATATATATATATATATATATATATATATTATTCAAACAATTTGTGCATATATTTTTTTTTTTTTTTGGAACAACATGGAACAAGTAATTTTGTTACAAGATATTGTTGACAAGTAATTGTTAACAAAGATGGAGGAACACGATCAACACGATTGTTCAATATTCTCAAATTCTTAAAATATTCCCCAAACATTTCTAGAAAAAATTGTCAATTTGTATCCATAGCATAGCTTGCCACAGGAGGTAGTTCATTTTTTTTTTTTTTTTCAAATCCGACAAGGTACCTAAGCTTTTTATTTTTTTACCATTTTTTGAAATTTGCAAGGTCACAGCCCATAGATTTTTCCTAAAAATTACAAGGAAAAAGCAACAAACCATGGCTAATTTTATTAAAGGTTTGTAGCAATTTACTTGTGACAGCAAATATTTCACGGCAAGATTGTCATTTTGTGTCCAGAATATTGCTAGTCACAGGAGACAGTTCGATTTTCACGAATTATTCAAAAAATCCCTTAAATTTCCTGGGTTATAATAAACCCGCAATGCGCGAATTTAAAACGAGACAATTTGCAATTTGTATCCGGAATACAATCCGGAACAACAGGAGGTAGTTCGATTATTAAACATTTTTGCAAAGCATGCAAAATACGGTTTCAGCAAGGTTTTTAGCAATTTACTAGTGACAGCAAATATTTCACGCCAAGATTGTCATTTTGTGTCCAGAATATTGCAAGACACAGGAGACTGTTCGATTTTCACGAATTATTCAAAAACTCCCCTTACATTTCGTGGGTTATACTAAACCCCCAATACGCGAATTTAAAACGAGACAAATTTTCAACTTGTATCCGGAATATAGCAACCCATAGGAGGTAGTTTGATTTTAGGATTTTTTCAATCACGGAATAATATGAAATGTTGTATATTTTAAAATATATAGGAATAATCCATGGTTGTTGTTGTGCTAATTTGCCAAAAAGAAACAACGGAAGAATAAATTCCCTATTTAGTGGGGTTTGAAAAATTCGTAATTCTCAAACTACCTCCTGAGGGTTGCTGTATTCCGGATACAAATTAAAAAAATTTCTCGTCTTAGATTCGCATATAAGATGCGGGTTTACTTAGTTTTGAGGGGTCCCTTGCTTAACTAGAGAACTAGTCGGCCCCCTCAAATAGTCATTTTGTGACCGAAACAAGGGTTTTCCCGTGTAATTATTAGAAATTCGTCATACAATAGGGTTTTTGGTTGGGTAACATAAGTTCGTAATATCAAATTACCTCCTTTATGTTACAATAATCCGGATATAAATTGGTAATTTTCTTGTGCCAGATACGCATCTTGCTTTAAAAATCCCCTTAAATTTCCTCAGTTATAGTGACCCTCAGTTAGAGGAATATGGATTACAGCTCGTACTAGTCTTTGTCGACTTCAAAAAAGCCTTTGACTCGATATACAGGAAGTCCGTATTAGACAGCGTCGAATTAGTAGGAATAGAGCACGAATATGTAAAAATACTTAAATATATATACGACGGTGCTAATATGGAAATAAAAATCGATCAAGACAGAAAGAAGATTAAAGTCGACAGAGGAGTGAGGCAAGGGGATATTCCCTCGGGCAAGATCTTCCTACACGTCCTAGAGCTAGCATGCAATCAGCTGAAATGGGATGAGTTAGGAGTGAATATTAATGGTAAATGGCTTAACATACTCAAATTTATGGATGATATTGTGCTGATAGCCAAAAGTATGAATGAGGCTGAAAAGATGATAATAGAACTTATATCCGTAGCAAAAGAGATTGGATTGGAGCTAAATAAAAATAAAACAAAAGTAATAACAGTCAATGTAGACTCAACAAAACCAAAAATCATCGTGGGCAGAGATGAGTTCGATGTAGTCAAAGAATACGTGTATCTAGGTTCTCTGATCAGCTCCGAGAAGGACGAGCAAGAAAGAGAAGTAAGTCGAAGGATAGCCCAAGGATGGCAAGCTTTTAATAGATACAGACATCTACTCAGATCCGACGTTTGCATGGCATCAAAGAAAAAACTATGGAACACATGCGTGTTACCGGTAATAATATATGGATCAGAGACGTGGATATTGAGAAGGGATATATTAGAAAAGCTTAGAGTGACTCAGAGGAGGATGGAAAGGAGTATGATGAAAATATCGCTAGCGGATAGAAAGAGGAACGCATGGGTAAGGAAAGAAACAGAACTCGAAGACATAGCACAGGTAGTGACAAAAAGAAAGTGGAGATGGGCAGGCCATATAGCAAGGAGTGTAGACGAAAGATGGACGAAATATATGATCGACTGGTATCCGAGATTGTTAAAGAGGAAAAGAGGTAGACCTGAGCAAACATGGGACGAGGAGATGAAGAGATCTTGTGGAGGAGTCACCTGGCAAAGAGTAGCCAACGATAGATTGGAATGGAAGAGAATGTCTACCGTTTACTCTAATGTATGGCTTAATCAATGCGATACAAATTAAATTATTAAATAAATTATTAAATCGTTTATTTTTGAAAATTTTATAAAATATTTATTATTGTCTTCTTAGGTTATTAAAATTATTTAATGTTTAAATCATTATATCGTTCATTTTTGGTAATTTTATAAAATATTTATTGTTGTTCTCTTAGGTTATTAAAATTATTTATTTTTTAAATCATTATATAGTTCATTTTTGGTAATTTTATAAAATATTTATTGTTGTTTTCTTAGGTAATTAAAATTATTTATTTTAAATCAAATTAAATCATTATATCGTTCATTTTGTTAATTGTATAACATTTTTATTGTTGTTTTCTTAGGGTATTAAAATTATTTATTTTTTACAAGCTTGTTATTTATTATTTAAAGTGCATGTTAATTTACTTACTAAGCCAATAAAATGTATACTCGTAAATACGAGTGCGTAATATATTAATGGTTTCGGGTTTATTTATTTGAATCGATTTTATTATATTTTGGTTTTGTTAGAGATAAACTATTTATCTTACATTTATCGTTGCAGAAACACATGTTTACCAATATGAACGTATAAATAATATTATAAGAGAAACGAGTTATGAGGCAACTCGAACACCCGAAAGGGTCCACAGCTTTTGCTGATTTACAATGTATATCAACCTTTATAATAATTTAAAGAAAATCATGTATGAAACATTGTAATAAATGGTATAAATAAATAAATAAATAAATAAATAAATAGTGACCCGGCATTACGCATATTTGACACGAGTGTGTAGTATCCGGAATGAAGCAACCCGCAAGAGGTAGTTAGATTTTTTTTTTTTCAAGTCAAATCAAGTGCATTAGAGTAGAGGTTGTTAAAACATTAATTTATAGGAGCAAGAAGGAAAAGTGTTAGAGAGGCAGTTCTTTAGCACGTTCAAATGAGCCATTTGTACCATTTCAACCAGCGAAAGTTCATAAAAATTCCTAAAAATGAACACCAGTGGCTAAACATTACTTATTTTGTCCGGTAAGAAGAGTGGATTAAATAAAGTTTCTTTTCAAGTTTCGAACTAGGTGACCCTCTTAAAGAGGCATTTTTCGGCCGAGAACAAGGAAAGAATGTTGTTACGAAGTTCGTTCTTTAAACTAATTATAATTAAATGTAAACTAAGGATAGGAGGAGACCCTCACCACAGCACAGGGCTTTCCCTCTAGTGGTGGGATGAATTAACAGTGTATTATTTATGTATTTTCTTGTATGATAATTTAATAAAAATTCTAATGATTTAAAAAAAAAAAAAAAAAAAAAAAAAAAAAAAAAAAAAAAAAAAAAAAAAAAAAACATGAATAAATAGCTATGTTTTGCCTGTATTTTGTTTCTTATCGAGAATAATTAAGGAAAATACATGGGTTTCCCTGTGTTAGGCTCATAGGATTCACACCTTATATGAGGATCTAAGAGGATTACCAAAAAATGTAAGAATAATGTATACCCTAAGGACCACCTTTATAAAAGGAAAATAAATGCATACGAACAAAAGATAGGTTTAATGAGCGAGCATTATAATATGATAAATAAAATTATATGTAAAGTGGCACACGGCACGAGTTAATCGGTCACCAGCAGCTGTTTTACATAAGTTATAATTGAAGTTAGATTACAGATAAATTGTCTGTATTTGTTCCGAATCCAAATACAGACAATAGAACATAAACGAACAGAGTGTATGTTCAGTGAAGCTTCATTCACACGCGCATTCATACAAGTTAAAATAAAGTTAAGTTGTACAAAAAATTGTTTCACACAAAAACAATCATTCGCACACACATTCACACAGAAGTTAAATTAAAGATACATAAGAGTCAAAATAATAAATTAAATTAAATGGAGTTAGCCGTTGATGTCTGGCAGCATGCCGCGACGTAGGTGCAAAGTTCCGACGTCTTCTACCTGGGCTCGATGAGAATCGAAGATGTGTGATTTAAGTTAAATAATATATAATATGTAAAAGCTTAGGGCTCTGAGACTAAATTGAAATTAATGAAGTCGCAAAAATGCGGGTTGGGAATTTTTATGTTTTTCTAAGTAAATACCCACACCAAAGACCAAAAACATATTAATTAAATAGATAACATACTGTTAAGTAACATAACAAGGGATATAAATAACAATTTAACAAGAACATACGCATTGTTATCCGGGATTACAGTTTGGCATTTTGATTTCTACTAATTCCTAAAAAACATTCCCTTAAATTTCATCGGTTATATTAATCCCGCAAATTTTGCTCGGAGAGAATTCTTATTAACGCCGGCGCCGCTGGTTAGACTTGTTTAGTAATTTTTTTCTATAAAGCCTATATTGTTTTGAGGCTGATACATAATTATAGCCCAGTACAAATAGACAGAAAAAGGGCCTAAAGGGGGGAAAAATTAAATACTAAACTTTCTTTACACCATCGTTTAGAAGGTGTTTAGGGAAGCATTTTCCATATTATCATATCGAGTGCCACCGCTTGCTTCCCCCACCACCCCCTATTTTAGACCCAAATTTGGCCTATTCTTTGTAACGCCAATATCTCCGGAACAAAGAGTGATAACGATGTGCGGTGTTTTTTAAAGTCTTCTATACACTGTCCTCTTTAATTTGATACCCATATCAATATGCTTTTTGCAGTAAAAATGTACCAAAAATTAATAAAATATGGTAAAAAATCGACATTTCTTTTTTCTACTCTGAACAATTTTGATAATAACTTTTTTCCACGGGGTCGGCACTAAAAATGTGGTGAAATAAAACGTGTAGCTTTATTACCTATAATTCGATGTATAATTTCGACATTTCTTTTTTCAACTCTGACCTATAGGTCACCTATAATAGGTCACCTAGGACCTATATTACCTAGGACCTATAGGACCTAGGACCTATAGGTCTTGGGTAATATAGGACCTTAGACCACAACCATCACCACAACCACAACCACAACCTTAACCACAACCACAACCTTAACCATCACCATAACCACAACAAATACCACAACCACAACCATCACCACAACCACAACCAATACCACAACCACACCAAAACCACAACCATCACCACAAAAACAACCACAACCATCACCATAACCACAACAAATACCATCACCACAACCACAACCATCACCTCAACCACAACAAATACCATCACCACAACCAACACCACAACCACAACCATCACCGTAACCACAACAAATACCATCACCACAACCACAACCATCACCATAACCACAACAAATACCATCACCACAACCACAACCATCACCTCAACCACAACCATCACCATAACCACAACAAATACAATTACCACAACCATCACCACAACCACAACCATCACCACATCCACAACCACAACCATCACCACATCCACAACCACAAACATCACCACATCCACAACCACAACCACAGGCCTAGGACCTAGGACCTAGGACCTCAACCAGGACCTAGGACCTCAACCATCAGCACAACCACAACCATCACCACAACCACAACCATCACTACAACCACAACCACAACTACAACGTCACCACAACCACAACCACACCTACAACAACCACAACTACAACTACAACAACCACTACCACAATATATATATATATATATATATATATATATATATATATATATATATATATATATATATATATATATATATATATATATATATATATATATATATATATATATATATAAACAATATAGGAGGATATACATTTATATATATACAATATTATAGGAGTAATTTAAGACTGAAAATTGTAGGTCAATAAGTCTAAAGTGAATGTATAGTAGCAGCTATTAGGTAGGTATAATGTTTCTTTTGTTTTTTTAAAGGAAATAACCCAAATTTATGAAAACCTAAATGTTTAGGTACTTGTAGGTCATTTTTTGTTTCGTTTCTCTTCATAATTTTAAATCTTTACTCCCAACTTTATTGTAACGGGGATTTGGTGAGTGGAATAAAGTAGATAATAAATGTTTGATATATATATTTATTTGTATATGAATGTGTGTGAGTGATTGTTGTATGATGTGTACACCTCCAGAGCTAAGATTGGACTCCCCGTGTGACTCTATGCTAGGGCTTAGTCTGTTAGATTCTTGGTGGGGGAAAGCACCACTAGACAGAAATTCGAGCCTTTGCTGGCCTAAGGTCTACACTGCTTTCCTAGAATATTCTAGACTTGGCTTCCCCGTTACATTATTAATAGTAACAAATGATATAGTTATCATTCTTTAATGACGAATTTTATAAAGTTATATGACATGGTATTATATACAAGTAGATAATTAATTAGTCCAGTATTTCCATTTGTCATTTGTTTCGGATTTTTGTGGTTACATTTTTATTATAAGAACATTTACTATTAAATAATTCTTACCCGGCGGTGAATCAAGCCCGATATTTTTGTTTTTATAGCTCCTCAGGCACTAGATTTTTCTTAGAAGAACGACTATCACCACAACCTCAACCATAACCACAACCACAACCATCACCACAACCACAACCACAACCTTCACCACAACCACAACAAATACAATAACCACAACCACACCCACCACCACAATCATTCCACAACCACAAACATCACCACACCCACAACCACAACCACTACCATCACCACAACCACAACAAATACAATAACCACAAGAAATACCACAACCACAACTATCACCACAACCATCACCACAACCACAACCACCACCACAACCACAACAACAACCACAGCCAAAACCACAACCACAACAAATACTACAACCATAACCACAGAATACTAAAACCACCATCCTAGGACCTAGGCCTATAGGTCTTGGGTAATATAGGACCTTAGACCACAACCATCACCAAAACCACAACCACAACCATCACCACAACCACAACTATCACCACAACCACAACCATCACCACAACCACAACCATCACCACAACCACAACCACAACCACAACCACAACCACAACAAATACAATAACCACAAGAAATACCACAACCACAACTATCACCACAACCATCACCACAACCACAACCACCACCACAACCACAACAACAACCACAGCCAAAACCACAACCACAACCACAACAAATACTACAACCATAACCACAGAATACTAAAACCACCATCCTAGGACCTAGGCCTATAGGTCTTGGGTAATATAGGACCTTAGACCACAACCATCACCAAAACCACAACCACAACCATCACCACAACCACAACTATCACCACAACCACAACCATCACCACAACCACAACCATCACCACAACCACAACCACAACCTTCACCACAACCACAACAAATACAACCACACCCACCACCACAATCATTCCACAACCACAAACATCACTACACCCACAACCACAACCACTACCATCACCACAACCACAACAAATACAATAACCACAAGAAATACCACAACCACAACTATCACCACAGGCCTAGGACCTAGGGTCTAGGACCTTGGACCTAGGACCTAATACCTAGGACCTACGACCTATAGGTCCTAAGACCTAGGACCGAGGACCGATAGGTCACCTAGGGCCTATATAAAAATAATAATAATAATAAAATGATTAAGAAATACGGAAATAGAATTGAATTATGAAATAAATCTTGACAGCAAGATATATATTATAATTTTATCCATCATGTATTAGTATGTAAATCAATTAATACAGCAAATCTAGAGTTTGTGATATCCTGTAATCAATATAATTTGAAGCAGGTAGAAATAAGGTCCCTCACATAAGGGTTACTTAGTGAGGTAAAGGAAAAACAAATTACCTAGGACCTATAGGACTAAGGTCCTATATTACCTAGGACCTAGATGACCTAGGACCTATAGGACCTATAGGACCTAAAGGACCAAAAGGACCAAAATGACCTATAGGACCTAATGGACCCTTTAGGACCTAAAGGACCTAATGGACCTATAGGACCTAATGGACCTAGGACCTATAGGCATTTAGTACCAAGGACCTAGGACCTATAGGACCTAGGATTTATAGGACCTAGGTCCTATAGGACTGTTCCAGTATTACCTAGGACCTATAGGACCTATGACCTAGGACCTATAGGTCCTACGACCTAGGACCTATATGACCTACGACCTAGGACCTAATACCTATAGGTCCTATTTCCCAAGACCTATAGGTCCTAGGACCTGTACAAGGACCAAAAGGACCTATAGGACCTAATGGACCTAATAGACCTATAGGACCTAAAGGAACTAATGGACCTAGGACCTATAGGACCTAGGACCTATAGCAACTATAGGCATTTAGGTCCTAGGACCTATAGGACTTTAGTCCTAGGTCGTAGGTCATATAGGTCCTAGGTCGTAGGTCCTAAATGTCCTAGGTCCTATATGTCCTAGGCCACAACAAATACCACAACCACAACCACAATCACAACCACAATCACAACCACAACCACAACAGATACAAATACCTCAACCACAACCACAACCACAACCACAAATACAACCACATCCACAACCACAACCACAACCACAACCACAACCACAACCACAACCACAACCACAACCACAACCACAACTACAACTACAACTACAACCACAACCACAACCATAACCACAACCACTACCACAACAAATACCACACCACAACAAATACAAATATCACAACCACAACAAATACAAATACCACAACCACAACAAATACCACAACCACACCAATATGGTTTTAGTATTTGTATTTGTTGTGGTTGTGGTTGTGGTATTTGTATTTGTATTTGTTGTGGTTGTGGTTGTGGTATTTATATATGTTGTGGTTATGGTATTTGTATTTGTATTTGTTGTGGTTGTGGTTGTAGTATTTGTATTTGTTGTGGTTGTGGTATTTGTATTTTTTGTGGTTGTGGTTGTGGTGTGGTATTTAGTTATAGTTGTGGTTGTGGTATTTGTATTTGTTGTGGTTGTGGTTGTGGTATTTGTATTTGTTGTGGTTGTGGTATTTGTATTTGTTGTGGTTGTGGTATTTGTTGTGGTGTTGTTGATAGTTGTGGTTGTGTTTATGGTTGTGGTTGTGGTATTTGTATTTGTGTGGTTGTGGTTGTGGTATTTGTATTTGTTGTGGTTGTGGTATTTGTTGTGGTTGTGGTTGTGGTATTTGTATTTGTTGTGGTTGTGGTTGTGGTATTTGTATTTGTTGTGGTTGTGGTTGTGGTATTTGTATTTGTTGTGGTTGTGGTATTTGTATTTGTTGTGGTTGTGGTTGTGGTATTTCTATTTGTTGTATTTGTGGTTGTGGTTAGGGTATTTGGTTGTTGTATTTGTTGTGGTTGTGGTTGTGGAATCTGTATTTGTTGTGGTTGTGGTATTTGTATTTGTTGTGGTATTTGTATTTGTTGTGGTTGTGGTTGTAGTATTTGTTGTGGTTGTGGTTGTAGTATTTGTATTTGTTGTGGTTGTGGTTGTGGTATTTGTATTTGTTGTGGTTGTGGTATTTGTATTTGTTGTAGTTGTGGTATTTGTATTTGTATTTGTATTTGTTGTGGTTGTAGTTGTGGTTGTGGTATTTGTATTTATATTTGTTGTGGTTGTGGTTGTGGTCGTGGTGTGGTATATGGTTGTGGTAATAGTTGTGGTTGTGTTATTTGTTGTGGTTGTGTTGATAGTTGTGGTTGTGGTATTTGTATTTGATTTGGTTGTGGTTGTGGTTGTGGTATTTGTATTTGTTGTGGTTGTGGTTGTGGTATTTGTATTGGTTGTGGTTGTGGTTGTGGTAGTGGTAGTGGTTGTGGTTGTTGTTGTGGTATTTGTTGTAGTTGTGTGATGGTTGTGGTTGTGGTGTTGTATTTTTGTGGTTGTGGTATCTGTTGTAGTTGTGGTTGTAGTTGTGGTATTTGTTGTGGTAATGGTTGTGGTGTGGTATTTGGTTGTGGTATTTGTTGTGGTTGTGGTATTTGTATTTGTTGTGGTTGTGGTTGTGGTATTTGTATTTGTATTTGTTGTGGTTGTGGTATTTGTATTTGTTGTGGTTGTGGTATTGTATTTGTATTTGTTGTGGTTGTGGTATTTGTATTTGTATTTGTTGTGGTTGTGGTATTTGTATTTGTATTTGTTGTGGTTGTGGTATTTGTATTTGTTGTGGTTGTGGTTGTGGTAATTGTATTTGTTGTGGTTGTGGTATTTGTATTTGTTGTGGGTGGTTGTGGTATTTGTATTTGTTGTGGTTGTGGTATTTGTATTTGTTGTGGTTGTGGTATTTGTATTTGTTGTGGTTGTGGTTGTGGTTGTGGTATTTGTGTTTGTTGTGGTTGTGGTTGTGGTATTTGTATTTGTTGTGGTTGTGGTTGTGGTTGTGTTGTGGTATTTGGTTGTGGTTATGGTTGTGGTTGTGGTTGTGGTATTTGTATTTGTTGTGGTTGTAGTTGAGGTTGTGGTTGTGGTAGTGGTAGTGGTTGAGGTTGTTGTATTTTTGTGGTTGTGGTATCATTTGTAGTTGTGGTTGTGGTTGTGGTACCTTTTGTAGTTGTGGTTGTGGTTGTGGTATTTGTTGTGGTGATGGTTGTGGTGTGGTATTTGGTTGTGGTATTTGTTGTGGTTGTGGTATTTGTGTTTGTTGTGGTTGTGGCATTTGTATTTGTATTTGTTGTGGTTGTGGTTTTTGTATTTGTATTTGTTGTGGTTGTGGTATTTGTATTTGTTGTGGTTGTGGTATTTGTATTTGTTGTGGTTGTGGTATTTGTATTTGTTGTGGTTGTGGTATTTATATTTTTTGTGGTTGTGGTATTTGTATTTGTTGTGGTTGTGGTATTTGTGTTTGTTGTGGTTGTGGTTGTGGTATTTGTATTTGTTGTGGTTGTAGTTGTGGTTGTGTGGTGGTATTTGGTTGTAGTTATGGTTGTGGTTGTGGTTGTGGTATTTGTATTTGTTGTGGTTGTAGTTGAGGTTGTGGTTGTGGTTGTGGTAGTGGTAGTGGTTGAGGTTGTTGTATTTTTGTGGTTGTGGTATCTTTTGTAGTTGTGGTTGTGGTTGTGGTATCTTTTGTAGTTGTGGTTGTGGTTGTGGTATTTGTTGTGGTGATGGTTGTGGTGTGGTATTTGGTTATGGTATTTGTTGTGGATGTGGTATTTGTGTTTGTTGTGGTTGTGGTATTTGTTGTGGTTGTGTTGATGGTTGTGATTTGGTATTTGTATTTGTTGTGGTTGTGGTATTTGTTGTGGTTGTGTTGATGGTTGTGGTTGTGGTTGTGGTATTTGTATTTGTTGTGGTTGTGGTTGTTGTTGTGGTTGTGGTTGTGGTTTTTGTTGTAGTTGTGTGATGGTTGTGGTTGTTTTTTTTGTATTTGTATTTGTTGTGGTTGTGGTATTTGTATTTGTTGTGGTTGTGATATTTGTATTTGTTGTGGTTGTGGTATTTGTATTTGTTGTGGTTGTGGTATTTGTATTTGTTGTGGTTGTGGTATTTGTATTTGTTGTGGTTGTGGTATTTGTATTTGTTGTGGTTGTGGTATTTGTATTTGTTGTGGTTGTGGTATTGGTTGTGGTTGTGTTGATGGTTGTGGTTTTGGTATTTGTATTTGTTGTGGTTGTGGTATTTGTTGTGGTTGTGTTGATGGTTGTGGTTTTGGTATTTGTATTTGTTGTGGTTGTGGTATTTGTTGTGGTTGTGTTGATGGTTGTGGTTGTGGTATTTGTATTTGTTGTGGTTGTGGTTGTGGTTGTGGTGTGGTATTTGGTTGTGGTATTTGTTGTGGTTGTGTTGATGGTTGTGGTTGTGGTTGTGGTATTTGTATTTGTTGTGGTTGTGGTTGTGGTATTTGTTGTAGTTGTGTGATGGTTGTGGTTGTGGTAATTTGTATTTGTTGTGGTAGTAGTTGTGGTTGTGGTTGTAGTTGTGGTGTGGTATTTGGTTGTGGTATTTGTTGTGGTTGTGGTATTCGTATTTGTTGTGGTTGTGGTTTTTGTTGTGGTTGTGTTGATGGTTTTGGTTGTGGTATTTGTTGTGGTTGTGGTTGTGGTTGTGGTATTTGTATTTGTTGTGGTTGTGGTATTTGTTGTGGTTGTGGTTGTGGTATTTGTTGTGGTTGTGGTTGTGGTATTTGTTGTGGTTGTGGTTGTTGTTGTGGTTGTGTTTGTGGTTGTGGTATTTGTATTTGTTGTGGTTGTGGTATTTGTTGTGGTTGTGGTATTTGTTGTGGTTGTGGTATTTGTTGTGGTTGTGGTATTTGTTGTGGTTGTGGTATTTGTTGTGGTTGTGGTATTTGTTGTAGCTGTGGTGATAGTTGTGTGATGGTTGTGGTGATGGTTGTGGTGATGGTTGTGGTTGTGGTGATGGTTGTGGTTGTGGTATTTGTTCTGGTTGTGGTATTTGTTGTGGTTGTGGTTGTGGTTGTGGTTGTGGTAGTGGTAGTGGTTGTGGTTGTTGTTGTGGTATTTGTTGTAGTTGTGGTGATAGTTGTGTGATGGTTGTGGATGAGGTGTTGTATTTTGTGGTTGTGGTATTTGTTGTAGTTGTGGTTGTGGTATTTGTTGTGGTGATGGTTGTGGTGGTGGTTGTGGTAGTGGTAGTGGTTGTGGTTGATGTTGTGGTATTTGTTGTAGTTGTGGTGATAGTTGTGTGATGGTTGTGGATGTGGTGTTGTATTTTTGTGGTTGTGGTATTTGTTGTAGTTGTGGTTGTGGTATTTGTTGTAGTTGTGGATGTGGTTTTGGTATTTGTTGTGGTGATGGTTGTGGTGGTGGTTGTTGTTGTGGTATATGTTGTAGTTGTGGTGATAGTTGTGTAATGGTTGTGGTTGTGGTGTTGTATTTTTGTGGTTGTGGTATTTGTTGTAGTTGTGGTTGTGGTATTTGTTGTAGTTGTGGTTGTGGTATTTGTTGTAGCTGTGGTGATAGTTGTGTGATGGTTGTGGTTGTGGTGATGGTTGTGGTTGTGGTGGTGTATTTTTGTGGTTGTGGTTGTGGTTGTGGTATTTGTTGTGGTTGTGGTATTTGTATTTGTTGTGGTTGTGGTTGTGGTGTGGTATTTGTGGTGGTTGTGGTTGTGGTATCTGTTGTGGTTGTGGTATTTGTTGTGGTTGTGGTTGTGGTTATGGTTGTGGTTGTGGTATTTGTTGTGGTTGTGGTATTTGTATTTGTTGTGGTTGCTGTATTTGTTGTGGTTGTGGTTGTGGTGTGGTTGTGTTGATGGTTGTGGTGTGGTATTGGTTGTGGTATTTGTTGTTGTGGTATTTGTTGTTGTGGTATTTGTTGTAGTTGTGTGGTTGTGGTATTTGTTGTTGTGGTATTTGTTGTAGTTTAGGTTGTGGTATTTTTTGTGGTTGTGGTATTTGTTGTGGTTGTGGTTGTGGATGTTGTTGTGGTATTTGTTGTTGTTGGCGTATTTGTAGTAGTTGTGGTTGAGGTATTTTTTGTGGTTTTGGTATTTGTTATGGTTGTGATTGTGGTGATGGTTGTGGTTGTGGTTGTGGTTATGGTTGTGGTTGAGGTTGTAGTTGTGGTTGTGGTGTGGTCAGTGTCAGTGTCAGGTGTTTTTTATCAAATTATAGCATGCTTCACAATTAGTACTACATGCGGTTAAAGGTCACAATAAAATTTAAAAGTGGTTTAAGTAGGACCATACACATCGATAACAACAATGACGGAGAGATATATAATAACATTTACAGCAATTAGAAGTTGCTGTAGGCGTAGTAAAAACAAGTTAGTAACAATGACATGAACGGAAAAATATTCAAATTAATATAGGCACTTATGTACAAACTTAATTACACACAAAAGTATCACAGTTAAAAAATGAAAAAAAAAAAAAAAAAAAAAAAATGAATGTTGAATGTCGAGATGGATGTTGTTGTTGTGTGTTGTGTGTTGTGTGATGTTGAATGATGATGTGATGTTGAATGTTGATGTGCAAAGTTTAAAATTTTAGTACTTTTGAAGATATAGGTGTAAATAAGGTTGAAACTTATTTGGGACCATCAATTGCCTAATGGTGACCTACGATTTAAATTTCATTAAAATCGGAAGAGTAGTTTTTAAGATATGTTGGTTCGCAGAAATGCGGTTTACAATTTTTATCTTTTTCCAACTACAATATCTCGGTTTGTCTCACTTTAAACATGCATAGGACCTTTTTTATGCAGAATTATGGGAAAATATTTTTGTCAAAAACATTTCTCTTCAAAAAAATAAACTGTTTTGCGAGAAAAGGTTAAAAAAAATTTTTTTTTTAGATTTTATGGAGGAGGGAGGGCGCCACTCCCCCCCCCCCCCCCCCCCGCCCTCAAGAGGTGGGAACTTTACTGTTTCTTACTACTACACCCTTAAGAGTTTTTTCGCAAAGTTTCAATACTTTATAAATTATTTACCCTATTATTCCTTATTTTCCTGGACTAAATAGAGTTCACAGTCAACACTATTAGCAGCTTTCCATACTACACGCATCCGCTATTTCCGCTTTTTCCCCCCTCTTGCATTAGATTTGCTATGACATATTATACATCGAATTAAAGGTAATAAAATAATCTACACGTTTTATTTAACCACATTTTTAGTGCCGACCCCGTGGAAAAAAGTTATTATCAAAATTGTTCAGAGTAGAAAAAAGAAATGTCGATTTTTTACCATATTTTATAACTTTTGGTACACTTTGACTGCGATTACAGTCAATTGGCGTTACAGTGAATAGGCCAAATTTGGGTCTAAAATAGGGGGTGGTGGGGGAAGCAAGCGGTGGCACTCGATATGATAATATGGAAAATGCTTCCCTAAACCCCTTCTAAACGATGGTGTAAAGAAAGTTTAGTATTTAATTTTTCCCCCCTTTTTTGCTTATTTGTACTGGCCTATTAAGATTGTGTGAAATGTTTTTTCCTCTAGAACTTTCCAGTTAAATTATACATATTAAGTTTTAAAACATTTGTTTAAACTTCATCTAACATGGTGGTGATATGTCATTCTAGTAGACAAAACGCAGCACAACTTCACGTCTTTTTTGCCCTGTTTTGACAGCAGGTTCTCATAGCTTGTCAGGTGGGCGCTCTTTTTGTTCTTTAGATGACCATTTAAGTCTACTTTGATCAAATCAAGTTGGGGCCCGTCCAACTCAACTTGGATGTCCCCTTTTGGAGACTTGGATACCCTTTTAACACGATCCAAGCAGCGTCAAAGTAAAGTCAAAGCTGACTTGGTCTAAGTATACTTTGACCGTGTAAACCTGGCTTTATAGACCAGTACAAATAAGCAAAAAAGGGGGGAAAAATTAAATACTAAACTTTCTTTACACCATCGTTTAGAAGGGGTTTAGGGAAGCATTTTCCATATTATCATATCGAGTGCCACCGCTTGCTTCCCCCACCACCCCCTATTGAAGACCCAAATTTGGCCTATTCACTGTAACGCCAATATCTCCGGAACAAAGAGTGATAACGATGTGCGGTGTTTTTTAAAGTCTTCTATACACTGTCCTCTTTAATTTGATACCCATATCAATTTGCTTTTCGTAGTCAAAGTGTACCAAAAGTTATAAAATATGGTAAAAAATCGACATTTCTTTTTTCTACTCTGAACAATTTTGATAATAACTTTTTTCCACGGGGTCGGCATAAAAATGTGGTTAAATAAAACGTGTAGATTATTTTATTACCTTTAATTCGATGTATAATATGTCATAGCAACTCTAATGCAAGAGGGGGAAAAAAAGCGGAAATAGCGGATGCGTGTAGTATGGAAAGCTGCTAATAGTGTTGACTGTGAACTCTATTTAGTCCAGGAAAATAAGGAATAATAGGGTAAATAATTTATAAAGTATTGAAACTTTGCGAAAAAACTCTTAAGGGTGTAGTAGTAAGAAACAGTAAAGTTCCCACCTCTTGAGGGCGGGGGGGGGGGGGGGGAGTGGCCCCCTCCCTCCACCATAAAATCTAAAAATAATAATTTTTTAACCTTTTCTCGCAAAACAGTTTATTTTTTTGAAGAGAAATGTTTTTGACAAAAATATTTTCCCATAATTCTGCATAAAAAAGGTCCTATGCATGTTTAAAGTGATACAAACCGAGATATTGTAGTTGGAAAAAGATAAAAAATTGTAAACCGCATTTCTGCGAACCAACAATTATCTTAAAAACTACTCTTCCGATTTTAATGAAATTTAAATCGTAGGTCACCATTAGGCAATTGATGGTCCCAAATAAGTTTCAACCTTATTTACACCTATATCTTCAAAAGTACTAAAATTTTAAACTTTGCACATCAACATTCTTTTAACTGTGATACTTTTGTGTGTAATTAAGTTTGTACATAAGTGCCTATATTAATTTGAATATTTTTCCGTTCATGTTATTGTTACTAACTTGTTTTTACTACGCCTACAGCAACTTCTAATTGCTGAAAATTTTATAATTTATCTCTACGTCATTGTTGTTATCGATGTGTATGGTCCTACTTAAACCACTTTTAAATTTTATTGTGACCTTTAACCGCATGTAGTACTAACTGTGAAGCATGCTATAATTTTATAAAAAAAAAAACCTGACACTGACACTGACACTGACCACACCACAACCACAACTACAACCTCAACCACAACCATAACCACAACCACAACCACAACCATCACCACAATCACAACCATCACCACAACCAAAACCACAACCATAACAAATACCACAACCACAAAAAATTCCACAACCACAACAAATACAAATACCACAACCACAACAAATACCACAACCACAAAAAATACCACAACCTAAACTACAACAAATACCACACCACAACCACAACAAATACCACAACCATCAACACAACCACACCACAACCACAACCACAACCACAACAAATACAAATACCACAACCACAACAAATACCACAACCACAAAAAAATACCACAACCACTCAACTACAACCAATGGGGGAAAAATTAAATACTAAACTTTCTTTACACCATCGTTTAGAAGGGGTTTAGGGAAGCATTTTCCATATTATCATATCGAGTGCCACCGCTTGCTTCCCCCACCACCCCCTATTGAAGACCCAAATTTGGCCTATTCACTGTAACGCCAATATCTCTGGAACAAAGAGTGATAACGATGTGCGGAGTTTTTTAAAGTCTTCTATACACTGTCCTCTTTAATTTAATACCCATATCAATTTGCTTTTCGTAGTCAAAGTGTACCAAAAGTTATAAAATATGGTAAAAAATCGACATTTCTTTTTTCTACTCTGAACAATTTTGATAATAACTTTTTCCACGGGGTCAAATACACAACAAATACCACAACCACAACCACAACAAATACCACAACAACAACCACAACCACAACAACAACCACAACCACAACAACAAACCCAACCACAACAACAACCACAACCACAACCACAACCACAACAAATACCACAACAAATACCACAACAAATACCACAACAAATACCACAACAAATACCACAACAAATACCACAACAAATACCACAACAAATACCACAACAAATACCACAACAAATACCACAACAAATACTACAACCACAACCACAACAAATACCACAACCACAACAAATACCACAACAAATACCACAACCACAACCACAACAAATACCACAACCACAACTACAACAAATACCACAACCACAACCACAACAAATACCACAACCACAACCACAACCACCACAAATACCACAACCACAACCACAACAAATACCACAACCAGAACAAATACCACAACCACAACCACAACAAATACCACAACCACAACCACAAAAATACCACAACCACAACTACAACAAATACCACAACCACAAAAATACAACATTACAACCACAACCATCACCACAACCACAACCATCACCACAACCACAACCATCACACAACTATCACCACAACCACAACCATTACACAACTATCACCACAACTACAAGCTACTACTCTAGCTATTGGCGAGCTGCTTAAGGGCTTCAAGTAAAGTCTTGAATCTCTCTCTACCAACTCGATTTTGACAGCTTGTGAGCGTTTATTCCTCATAAAAAAAAAAATTTAAAAAATAATTAATAGAAAAAAAAGAAATAATACAAATAATGAAACACCACCCCCTTTTGAAGACCCAAATTTGGCCTATTCACTGTAACGCCAATATCTCCGGAACAAAGAGTGATAACGATGTGCGGTGTTTTTTAAAGTCTTCTATACACTGTCCTCTTTAATTTAATACCCATATCAATTTGCTTTTCGTAGTCAAAGTGTACCAAAAGTTATAAAATATGGTAAAAAATCGACATTTCTTTTTTCTACTCTGAACAATTTTGATAATAACTTTTTTCCATGGGGTCAAATACACAACATATATTACAACCACAACCACAACCACAAAAATACCACAACCACAACTACAACAAATACCACAACCACAACCACAACCACAACAACAACCACAACCACAACCACAACAACAACCACAACCACAACCACAACAACAACAAATACCACAACAAATACTACAACCACAACAAATACCACACCACAACCACAATTACACCAAATACCACAACCACAACAAATACCACAACCACAACCACAACCACAACAAATACCACAACCACACCACAACCACAACCACAACAACAACCATAACCACAACCACAACCACAACCACAACAAATACCACAACCACAACAAATACCACAACCACAAAAAATTCCACAACCACATCAAATACAAATACCACAACCACACCACCACCGCAACCACAACCACGACCACAACAAATACCACAACCACAACAAATACCACAACCACAACCACAACAAATACCACAACCACAACCCCAACAACAACAACAACCACAACCACACCACAACCACAAACACAACTACAACAACAACAACAACCACAACCACAACCATAACCACCACAAATACCACAACCACAACCACAACAAATACCACAAACACAACCTCAACAAATACCACAACCACAACCACAAAAATTCCACAACAACAACTACAACAAATACCACAACCACAAAAATACAACATTACAACCACAACCATCACCACAACCACAACCATCACCACAACCACAACCATCACACAACTATCACCACAACCACAACCATCACACAACTATCACCACAACTACAAGCTACTACTCTAGCTATTGGCGAGCTGCTTAAGGGCTTCAAGTAGAGTCTTGAATCTCTCTTTACCAACTCGATTTTGACAGCTTGTGAGCGTTTATTCCTCATAAAAAAAAAATTAAGTAATAATTTAAAAAATAATTAATAGAAAAAAAAGAAATAATACAAATAATGAAACACCACCCCCTATTGAAGACCCAAATTTGGCCTATTCACTGTAACGCCAATATCTCCGGAACAAAGAGTGATAACGATGTGCGGTGTTTTTTAAAGTCTTCTATACACTGTCCTCTTTAATTTAATACCCATAAAGTGGTCCACTTAAAAAAAATTACAAAAAATAGAAAAATGTAGAAGAATAGAATAAAGATTTTACGATATTAACGAGCGGGAGGGCCAATTAAATAAAACTGACAACAAATTAAAAATGTAGTATGTAAAAAAGATTTTAATAAGCTTTGATTTAATCTTATCTTTAGATGATTATCTAAGGTAGATAAGAATTCCAGGTGTCCCCTAGTGTTTTTAGACATAGTGTTTTTATCACTTTCTACCTGGTAGAAGTCCTACTGTTCTATTACCTTCTCTCTTATTTCTCAACTTTTACTCTGTCACTTATTTCCATATCTGCATTTTCATCCCTCTTATCTCCCTTACTACACACCCCTCCGATTTATTTTTTTTATTTAAAACTCAAAAACACAGAATGATTTTGCGGTTCCGTTTACAGTTCATACTAATATTTCTGCTGCAATTATTTCTTACTGCTTCCCGTTATTTTAATTTAATATAATATTATAATAAATATAATATTATATTTATTTATTTCACTTTTTTTAAATTTTTAGTTTAAGCTACTTGCAAAAGATTGCTAAACAAAAAATGTATAAGGAATCTGCCGGCTTCGCCGGCGCCTCATCCTAGGCTGCGCCACATGCGGCCGCATGTCTCGCATGGCCCTTGCGCCGGCCCTGTCAGTATCAGTATCCGTATCAATGTCAGTATCCCGTATCAGTATCAGTATCTCGTATCAGTATCCAGTATCCGTATCAGTATCCGTATCAGCACCCGCAGTATCCCTATCAGTATCCTGTTGTATCCGTATTAGTATCCCGTATCAGTTTCCCGTATTAGTATCCGTATCAGTTTCCCGTATTAGTATCCGTATCAGTATCCCGTAGTATCAGTATCAGTATCCGTATCAGTATCAGTATCCGTATTAGTACCAGTATCCGTATCAGTATCCGTATAAATATCCCGTAGTACCTGCATCAGTATCTGTATCACTATCAGTATACGTATCAGTATCCATTATCAGTATACCTTATCCCGTATCCGTATCAGAATCCGTATCAGTATTCATATAAGTATCCGTATCAGTATCCCGTATCAGTATCTGTATGTCTCCCGTGGTATCCATCAGTATCTCAGTGGGGTATCAGTATCCCGTAGTATCCATCTGAATCTGAATCTGAATCTGAATCTAAATCTGAAACCGAATAAGAATGGGAATCGGAATCGGAATCGGAATCGGAATCTGAATAGGAATAGGAATCTTATTCTGAATAGGAATCAGAATCTGAATCGGAATCTGAATCTGAATAGGAATCGGAATCAAATTCTGAATCTAAATCAGAATCGAAATCTGAATCTGAATCTGAATCAGAGATAACGACGACGACGACGACGACATGATGACGAAGCCGGCCGACGACACGATGATGACGATTACATGATGACGTTATGATGACATGATGACGACACGATGCCGCCGTGATGACGACACGATGATGACACGATAATGACGATAACGACACGACGAGGACATTATGACGACATGACGACGACATTATGACGACATGACGCCGACATTATGACGACATGACTATATGAACGACGACATAATTACAACATTATGACGACATGTCGACACTATGACGACACTATGACTACACTGTGACGACACTGTGACGACACTTTGACGACACTATGGCGACACTATGACACAACTATGACGACACTGACGACACTGTGACGACACTATGACGACACTATGACGACACTACGACGACACTATGACGACACTATGACGACACTACGACGACACTATGACGACACTATGACGACACTATTACGACACTGTGACGACACTGTGACGACACTATGACGACACTGTGACGACACTATGACGACACTATGACACAGCTATGACGACACTGTGACGACACTGTGACGACACTATGACGACACTATGACGACACTACGACGACACTATGACGACACTATGACGACACTATGACGACACTGTGACGACACTGTGACGACACTGTGACGACACTGTGACGACACTATGACGACACTATGACGACACTGTGACGACACTGTGACGACACTGTGACGACACTGTGACGACACTGTGACGACACTATGACGACACTGTGACGACACTATGACGACACTATGACGAAACTATGACGACACTGTGACGACACTATGACGACACTATGACGACACTGTGACGACACTATGACGACACTATGACGACACTATGACGACACTATGACACAACTATGACGACACTGTGACGACACTGTGACGACACTATGACGACACTATGACGACACTACGACGACACTACGACGACACTATGACGACACTATGACGACACTATGACGACACTGTGACGACACTGTGACGACACTGTGACGACACTGTGACGACACTGTGACGACACTGTGACGACACTGTGACGACACTGTGACGACACTATGACGACACTATGACGACACTATGACGACACTATGACGACACTATGACGATGTCGTCATAATGTCGTTATAATGTCGTCATGGTGTCGTCATAGTGTCGTCATAGTGTCGTCATAGTGTCGTCACAGTGTCGTCATATTGTCGTCATAATGTCGTCATAATTTCGGCGTCATGTCGTCATAATGTCCTCGTCGTGTTGTCATCATCGTGTCTTTATAGTGCCGTCATAGTGTCGTCATAATGTTGTCATAATGTCGTGTTTTCATCATGTCGTCGTTCATATAGTCATGTCGTCATGTCGTCATCATGTTTTCATTATGTCGTCGTTCATATAGTAATGTCGTCATAATGTCGTCATAGTGTCGTCATAATGTCGGCATAATGTCGTTATAATGTCGGGTTTTTATCATGTCGTCGTTCATATAGTCATGTCGTCATGTCGTCATCATGTTTTCATTATGTCGTCGTTCATATAGTCATGTCGTCATAATGTCGTCATAGTGTCGTCATAATGTCTGCATAATGTCGTCATAATGTCGTCCTAATGTCGTCATAATGTCGTCGTCATGTCGTCATAATGTCCTAGTCGTGTCGTCATCGTCATCATGGTGTCTTCATCGTGTCGTCATAGTGTCGTCATAATGTTGTAATAATGTCGTCATGTCGTCATGTCGTCATCATGTTGTCATTATGTCGTCGTTCATATAGTCATGTCGTCGGATACTGATAGGGATACTGATACGGATACTTCAATAATAATAATATTTACCTACAAAAACTAGTAAATACAAAATGCTGGGCTATGTGTTATGAACTCGTTTATGAGTGTAGGTGTAGGGGTAGGTGGGTGTGTAAGGGTAGGTGTAGGAGTAGGTGTAAGTGTAGAAGTAGGTATATGTAAAGGTGAGGTGTAGGTGTAGGGGTAGGTGTAGGGGTAGGTGATACATTTGGATAAAATATTCAATAATAATTAAATTTACCTACGAAAACTAGTAAATACAAAATGTTGGGGTATGTGTTATGAACTCGTTTATGAGTGTATAATGTCGTCAAAATGTCGTCAAAATTTCCTACCAAAAGTTATAAAATATGGTAAAAAATCGACATTTCTTTTTTCTACTCTAAACAATTTTGATAATAACTTTTTTCCACGGGGCCAAATACACAACAAATATTACAACCACAACCACAACCACAACAAATACCACAACCCCCAACCACAATCACAACCACAACCACAACCACAACCACAACCACAACCACAACCACAACAAATACCACAACCATAACCACAACCACAACAAATACCACAACCACAACAAATACCACAACCATTAGGTCCTTAAGGTCCTGTAGGTCCTTTTGGTCCTCTAGGTCCTATAGGTCCTTTAGGTCCTAGGACCTATAGGTATTGGGTAATAGGACCTATAGGTTTTAGGTCCTAAGACCTTTGGGTCCTAGGTCGTAGGTCATATAGGTCCTAGGTCGTAGGTCCACCACCACAACCACAACAAATACCACAACCACAACCTTAACCACAAACACAACCACAACTCAACAAATACCACAACCACAACAAATACCACAACCATCACCACAACCACAACCACCACCATAGACACAACACTCCTCCACAACAAATCCTCCATAGACCTAGGTCCTATAGGTCTAAGTTCCTATATTACCTAGGACCTATAGGACCTACGACCTAGGACCTATATGACCTACGACCTAAGACCCATAGGTCTTAGGACCTAAAACCTTTAGGTCCTATTACCCAAGACCTATAGGTCCTAGGACCTAAAGGACCTATAGGACCTAGAGGACCAAAAGGACCTACAGGACCTTAAGGACCTAATGGTTGTGGTTGTGGTATTTGTTGTGTTTGTGGTTGTGGTTGTGGTTGTGGTTAGGTTGTGGTTGTGGTTGTGGTATTTGTTGTGGTTGTGGTTGTGGTTGTGGTTCTGGTGGTGGTTGTGGTTGTGGTTGTGGTTGTGGTTGTGGTTGTGGTTGTGGTTGTGGTTGTGGTGTGGTTGTGGTTGTGGTTGTGGTTGTGATTGTGGTTGTGGTATTTGTTGTGTTTGTGGTTGTGGTTGTAGTTGTGGTTGTGGTTGTGGTTGTGGTTGTGGTTGTGGTTGTGGTTGTAGTTGTGGTTGTGGTTGTGGTTGTGGTAGTGGTTGTGGTTACTGGTTGTAGTTGTGGTTGTGGTTGTGGTGTGGTTGTTGTTGTGGTTGTAGTTGTGGTGTGGTTGTGGTGTGGTGTGGTTGTGGTTGTGGTAGTGGTTGTGGTTACTGGTTGTAGTTGTGGTTGTGGTTGTGGTTGTGGTTGTGGTGTGGTTGTTGTTGTGGTTGTAGTTGTGGTGTGGTTGTGGTGTGGTGTGGTTGTGGTTGTGGTTGTGGTTGTGTTTGTGGTTGTGGTTGTGTTTGTGGTTGTGGTTGTGGTTGTGGTGTGGTTGTTGTTGTGGTTGTAGTTGTGGTGTGGTGTGGTTGTGGTTGTGGTTGTGGTTGTGTTTGTGGTTGTAGTTGTGGTTGTGGTTGTGGTGTGGTTGTGGTTGTAGTTGTGGTGTGGTTGTGGTGTGGTGTGGTGTGGTTGTGGTTGTGGTTGTGGTTGTGGTTGTGGTTGTGGTTGTAGTTGTGGTTGTGGTGTGGTTGTGGTTGTAGTTGTGGTGTGGTTGTGGTGTGGTTGTTGTTGTGGTTGTAGTTGTGGTGTGGTTGTGGTGTGGTTGTGGTTGTGTTTGTTGTTGTGGTTGTGTTTGTGGTTGTGGTTGTGTTTGTGGTTGTGGTTAGGTTGTGGTTGTGGTTGTGGTATTTGTTGTGGTTGTGGTTGTGGTTGTGGTATTTGTTGTGTTTGTGTTTGTGGTTGTGGTTGTGTTTGTGGTTGTGGTTGTGGTTGTGGTTGTGGTTGTAGTTGTGGTTGTGGTTGTGGTTCTGGTGGTGGTTGTGGTTTTGGTTGTGGTTGTGGTTGTAGTTGTGGTTGTGGTTGTGGTTCTGGTGGTGGTTGTGGTTTTGGTTGTGGTTGTGGTTGTGGTTGTGGTGTGGTTGTGGTTGTAGTTGTGGTGTGGTTTTGGTTGTGGTGTGGTGTGGTGTGGTTGTGGTTGTGGTTGTGGTTGTGGTTTGGTTGTGGTTGTGGTTGTGGTTTGGTTGTGGTTGTGGTTTGGTTGTGGTTGTGGTATTTGTTGTAGGTCCAAGGCCCTAGACCTTAGGTCCTAGGTCTGTGGTATTTGTTGTGGTTGTGGTTGTGGTTGTGGTTCACAACCACAACCATTAGGTCCTTAAGGTCCTGTAGGTCCTAGGACCTAAGACCCATGGGTCCTTGGTCGTAGGTCATATAGGTCCTAGGTCGTAGGTCCTATAGGTCCTAGGTAATATAGGAATTTAGACCTATAGGAACTGGGTCCTATAAATCCTAGGTCCTATAAATCCTTGGTCCTATAGTCCTAGGTTGTAGGTCCTATAGGTCCTAGGAAATATAGGTCCTTAGACCTATAGGTCCTAGGTCCTAGGTCTTAGGTCCTAGGTCGAAGGTCCTAGGTCCTAGGTCTTAGGTCCTAGGTCGAAGGTCCTAGGTCCTAGGTCCAAGGCCCTAGACCTTAGGTCCTAGGTCTGTGGTTGTTGTTGTGGTTGTGGTGATGGTTGTAGTTGTGGTGATGGTTGTGGTTGTGGTGATAGTAGTGGTTGTGGTGATAGTAGTGGTTGTGGTGATAGTAGTGGTTGTGGTGATAGTTGTGGTTGTGGTGATGGTTGTGGTTGTGGTTTTGGTGATGGTTGTGGTCTAAGGTCCTATATTACCCAAGACCTATAGGTCCTAGGTCCTAGGATGGTGGTTTTAGTATTTTGTGGTTATGGTTGTAGTATTTGTTGTGGTTGTGGTTGTGGTTGTTGTTGTGGTTGTGGTTGTGGTGATAGTTGTGGTTGTGGTATTTCTTGTGGTTGCGGTTATTGTATTTTTTGTGGTTATGGTGATGGTAGTTGTAGTGGTTGTGGTTGTGGTTGTGGTTGTGGAATGATTGTGGTGGTGGGTGTGGTTGTGGTTGTGGTGAAGGTTGTGGTTGTGGTTGTGGTTGTGGATGTGGTTGTGGTTGTGGTTGTGGTTGTGGTTGTGGTGTGGTTGTGGTGTGGTGTGGTTGTGGTTGTGGTTGTGGTTGTGGTGTGGTTGTGGTTGTAGTTGTGGTGTGGTTGTGGTTGTGGTGTGGTTGTGGTTGTGGTGTGGTGTGGTGTGGTTGTGGTTGTGGTTGTGTTTGTGGTTGTGGTTGTGTTTGTGGTTGTGGTTACGTTGTGGTATTTGTTGTGGTTGTGGTTGTGGTTGTGGTTCTGGTGGTGGTGGTGGTTGTGGTTGTGGTTATGGTTGTGGTTGTGGTTGTGGTTGTGGTTGTGGTTGTGGTTGTGGTTGTGGTATTTGTTGTGTTTGTGTTTGTGGTTGTGGTTGTGGTTGTGGTTGTGGTTGTGATTTGTGGTTGTGGTTGTGGTTGTGGTTCTGGTGGTGGTTGTAGTTGTAGTTGTGGTTGTGGTTGTGGTGTGGTTGTGGTTGTAGTTGTGGTGTGGTTGTGGTTGTGGTGTGGTGTGGTGTGGTTGTGGTTGTGGTTGTGGATGTGGTGTTGGTTGTGGTTGTGGTTTGGTTGTGGTTGTGGTTTTGTTGTGGTTGTGGTATTTGTTGTAGGTCCAAGGCCCTAGACCTTAGGTCCTAGGTCTGAGGTATTTGTTGTGGTTGTGGTTGTGGTTCACAACCACAACCATTAGGTCCTTAAGGTCCTGTAGGTCCTAGGACCTAAGACCCATGGGTCATAGGTCGTAGGTCATATAGGTCCTAGGTCGTAGGTCCTATAGGTCCTAGGTAATATAGGAATTTAGACCTATAGGAACTGGGTCCTATAAATCCTAGGTCCTATAGGACCTAGGTCCTATAAATCCTTGGTCCTATAGGTCCTAGGTCCTATAGTCCTAGGTTGTAGGTCCTATAGGTCCTAGGTCCTAGGTCTTAGGTCCTAGGTCGAAGGTCCTAGGTCCTAGGTCTTAGGTCCTAGGTCGAAGGTCCTAGGTCCTAGGTCCAAGGCCCTAGACCTTAGGTCCTAGGTCTGTGGTTGTTGTTGTAGTTGTGGTGATGGTTGTGGTTGTGGTGATGGTTGTGGTTGTGGTGATAGTAGTGGTTGTGGTGATAGTAGTGGTTGTGGTGATAGTTGTGGTTGTGGTGATGGTTGTGGTTGTGGTTTTGGTGATGGTTGTGGTCTAAGGTCCTATATTACCCAAGACCTATAGGTCCTAGGTCCTAGGATGGTGGTTTTAGTATTTTGTGGTTATGGTTGTAGTATTTGTTGTGGTTTTGGTTGTGGTTGTTGTTGTGGTTGTGGTGATAGTTGTGGTTGTGGTATTTCTTGTGGTTGCGGTTATTGTATTTTTTGGGGTTATGGTGATGGTTGTTGTAGTGGTTGTGGTTGTGGTTGTGGAATGATTGTGGTGGTGGGTGTGGTTGTGGTTGTGGTTATTGTATTTGTTGTGGTTGTGGTGAAGGTTGTGGTTGTGGTTGTGGTTGTAGTGATGGTTGTGGTTGTGGTGATGGTTGTGGTTGTGGTTGTGGTTGTGGTTGTGGTTGTGGTTGTAGTTGTGGTTGTGGTTGTAGTTCTGGTTGTGGTTGTGGTTGTGGTTGTGGTTGTGGTTGTGGTTGTGGTTCTGGTGGTAGTTGTGGTTGTGGTTGTGGTTGTGGTTGAGGTTGTGGTTGTGGTTGTGGTTGTGGTTGTGGTTGTGGTGTGGTTGTGGTTGTGGTTGTGGTTGTGGTTGTGGTATTTGTTGTGTTTGTGTTTGTGGTTGTGGTTGTGGTTGTGGTTTTGGTTGTGGTTGTGGTTGTGGTTGTAGTTGTGGTTGTGGTTGTGGTTCTGGTGGTGGTTGTGGTTGTGGTTGAGGTTGTGGTTGTGGTTGTGGTTGTGGTTGTGGTGTGGTTGTGGTTGTGGTTGTGGTTGTGGTTGTGGTGTGGTTGTGGTTGTGGTTGTGGTTGTGGTTGTGGTATTTGTTGTGTTTGTGTTTGTGGTTGTGGTTGTGGTTGTGGTTTTGGTTGTGGTTGTGGTTGTGGTTGTAGTTGTGGTTGTGGTTGTGGTTGTGGTTGTGGTTGTGGTTGAGGTTGTGATTGTGGTTGTGGTTGTGGTTGTGGTTGTGGTTGTGGTTGTGGTTGTGGTGTGGTTGTGGTTGTGGTTGTGGTTGTGGTATTTGTTGTGTTTGTGGTTGTGGTTGTGGTTGTGTTTGTGGTTGTGGTTGTGGTTGTGGTTGTGGTTGTGGTTGTGGTTGTGGTTCTGGTGGTGGTTGTGGTTTTGGTTTTGGTTGTGGTTGTGGTTGTGGTTGTGGTTGTGGTTGTGGTTGTGGTTGTGGTTGTGGTTGTGGTTGTGGTTGTAGTTGTGGTTGTGGTTGTGGTTGTGGTGTGGTTGTGGTTGTAGTTGTGGTGTGGTTGTGGTTGTGGTGTGGTGTGGTTGTGGTTGTTGTTGTGGTTGTGGTTGTGGTTGTGGTTGTGGTTGTTGTTGTGGTTGTGGTTGTGGTTGTGGTTGTGGTTGTGGTTTGGTTGTGGTTGTGGTTTGGTTGTGGTTGTGGTATTTGTTGTAGGTCCAAGGCCCTAGACCTTAGGTCCTAGGTCTGTGGTATTTGTTGTGGTTGTGGTTGTGGTTGTGGTTCACAACCACAACCATTAGGTCCTTAAGGTCCTGTAGGTCCTAGGACCTAAGACCCATGGGTCCTAGGTCGTAGGTCATATAGGTCCTAGGTCCTATAGTCCTAGGTTGTAGGTCCTATAGGTCCTAGGTCCTAGGTCTTAGGTCCTAGGTCGAAGGTCCTAGGTCCTAGGTCTTAGGTCCTAGGTCGAAGGTCCTAGGTCCTAGGTCCAAGGCCCTAGACCTTAGGTCCTAGGTCTGTGGTTGTTGTTGTAGTTGTGGTGATGGTTGTGGTTGTGGTGATGGTTGTGGTTGTGGTGATAGTAGTGGTTGTGGTGATAGTAGTGGTTGTGGTGATAGTTGTGGTTGTGGTGATTGTTGTGGTTGTGGTTTTGGTGATGGTTGTGGTCTAAGGTCCTATATTACCCAAGACCTATAGGTCCTAGGTCCTAGGATGGTGGTTTTAGTATTTTGTGGTTATGGTTGTAGTATTTGTTGTGGTTTTGGTTGTGGTTGTTGTTGTGGTTGTGGTGATAGTTGTGGTTGTGGTATTTCTTGTGGTTGCGGTTATTGTATTTTTTGGGGTTATGGTGATGGTTGTTGTAGTGGTTGTGGTTGTGGTTGTGGAATGATTGTGGTGGTGGGTGTGGTTGTGGTTGTGGTTATTGTATTTGTTGTGGTTGTGGTGAAGGTTGTGGTTGTGGTTGTGGTTGTAGTGATGGTTGTGGTTGTGGTGATGGTTGTGGTTGTGGTTGTGGTTGTGGTTGTGGTTGTGGTTGTGGTTGTGGTTGTAGTTGTGGTTGTGGTTGTAGTTCTGGTTGTGGTTGTGGTTGTGGTTGTGGTTGTGGTTGTGGTTGTGGTTCTGGTGGTAGTTGTGGTTGTGGTTGTGGTTGTGGTTGTGGTTGAGGTTGTGGTTGTGGTTGTGGTTGTGGTTGTGGTTGTGGTGTGGTTGTGGTTGTGGTTGTGGTTGTGGTATTTGTTGTGTTTGTGTTTGTGGTTGTGGTTGTGGTTGTGGTTTTGGTTGTGGTTGTGGTTGTGGTTGTAGTTGTGGTTGTGGTTGTGGTTCTGGTGGTGGTTGTGGTTGTGGTTGAGGTTGTGGTTGTGGTTGTGGTTGTGGTTGTGGTTGTGGTGTGGTTGTGGTTGTGGTTGTGGTTGTGGTGTGGTTGTGGTTGTGGTTGTGGTTGTGGTTGTGGTATTTGTTGTGTTTGTGTTTGTGGTTGTGGTTGTGGTTTTGGTTGTGGTTGTGGTTGTGGTTATAGTTGTGGTTGTGGTTGTGGTTGTGGTTGTGGTTGTGGTTGAGGTTGTGGTTGTGGTTGTGGTTGTGGTTGTGGTTGTGGTTGTGGTGTGGTTGTGGTTGTGGTTGTGGTTGTGGTATTTGTTGTGTTTGTGGTTGTGGTTGTGGTTGTGGTTGTGGTTGTGGTTGTGGTTGTGGTTGTGGTTGTGGTTGTGGTTGTGGTTCTGGTGGTGGTTGTGGTTTTGGTTTTGGTTGTGGTTGTGGTTGTGGTTGTGGTTGTGGTTGTGGTTGTGGTTGTGGTTGTGGTTGTGGTTGTGGTTGTAGTTGTGGTTGTGGTTGTGGTTGTGGTGTGGTTGTGGTTGTAGTTGTGGTGTGGTTGTGGTTGTGGTGTGGTGTGGTTGTGGTTGTTGTTGTGGTTGTGGTTGTGGTTGTGGTTGTTGTTGTGGTTGTGGTTGTGGTTGTGGTTGTGGTTGTGGTTTGGTTGTGGTTGTGGTTTGGTTGTGGTTGTGGTATTTGTTGTAGGTCCAAGGCCCTAGACCTTAGGTCCTAGGTCTGTGGTATTTGTTGTGGTTGTGGTTGTGGTTGTGGTTCACAACCACAACCATTAGGTCCTTAAGGTCCTGTAGGTCCTAGGACCTAAGACCCATGGGTCCTAGGTCGTAGGTCATATAGGTCCTAGGTCGTAGGTCCTATAGGTCCTAGGTAATATAGGAATATATATATATATATATATATATATATATATATATATATATATATATATATATATATATATATATTATGGTTGTGGTTGTGGTTGTGGTGATGGTTGTGGTTGTACTGATGGTTGAGGTCCTAGGTCCTAGGCCTGTGGTTGTGGTTGTGGATGTGGTGATGGTTGTGGTAATGGTATTTGTTGTGGTTATGGTGATGGTTGTGGTTGTGGTGATGGTTGTGGTGATGGTATTTGTTGTGGTTATGGTGATGGTTGTGGTTTTGGTGTGGTTGTGGTATTGGTTGTGGTTGTGGTGTGGTTGTGGTGATGGTTGTGGTTGTGGTATTTGTTGTGGTTATGGTGATGGTTAAGGTTGTGGTTGTGGTTGTGGTTGTGGTATTTGTTGTGTTTGTGTTTGTGGTTGTGGTTGTGGTTGTGGTTGTGGTTGTGGTTGTGGTTGTGGTTGTGGTTCTGGTGGTGGTTGTGGTTTTGGTTTTGGTTGTGGTTGTGGTTGTGGTTGTGGTTGTGGTTGTGGTTGTGGTTGTGGTTGTGGTTGTGGTTGTAGTTGTGGTTGTGGTTGTGGTTGTGGTGTGGTTGTGGTTGTAGTTGTGGTGTGGTTGTGGTTGTGGTGTGGTGTGGTTGTGGTTGTTGTTGTGGTTGTGGTTGTGGTTGTGGTTGTGGTTGTTGTTGTGGTTGTGGTTGTGGTTGTGGTTGTGGTTGTGGTTTGGTTGTGGTTGTGGTTTGGTTGTGGTTGTGGTATTTGTTGTAGGTCCAAGGCCCTAGACCTTAGGTCCTAGGTCTGTGGTATTTGTTGTGGTTGTGGTTGTGGTTGTGGTTCACAACCACAACCATTAGGTCCTTAAGGTCCTGTAGGTCCTAGGACCTAAGACCCATGGGTCCTAGGTCGTAGGTCATATAGGTCCTAGGTCGTAGGTCCTATAGGTCCTAGGTAATATAGGAATTTAGACCTATAGGAACTGGGTCCTATAAATCCTAGGTCCTATAGGACCTAGGTCCTATAAATCCTTGGTCCTATAGGTCCTAGGTCCTATAGTCCTAGGTTGTAGGTCCTATAGGTCCTAGGAAATATAGGTCCTTAGACCTATAGGTCCTAGGTCCTAGGTCTTAGGTCCTAGGTCGAAGGTCCTAGGTCCTAGGTCTTAGGTCCTAGGTCGAAGGTCCTAGGTCCTAGGTCCAAGGCCCTAGACCTTAGGTCCTAGGATGGTGGTTTTAGTATTTTGTGGTTATGGTTGTAGTATTTGTTGTGGTTTTGGTTGTGGTTGTTGTTGTGGTTGTGGTGATAGTTGTGGTTGTGGTATTTCTTGTGGTTGCGGTTATTGTATTTTTTGGGGTTATGGTGATGGTTGTTGTAGTGGTTGTGGTTGTGGTTGTGGAATGATTGTGGTGGTGGGTGTGGTTGTGGTTGTGGTTATTGTATTTGTTGTGGTTGTGGTGAAGGTTGTGGTTGTGGTTGTGGTTGTAGTGATGGTTGTGGTTGTGGTGATGGTTGTGGTTGTGGTTGTGGTTGTGGTTGTAGTTGTGGTTGTGGTTGTAGTTCTGGTTGTGGTTGTGGTTGTGGTTGTGGTTGTGGTTGTGGTTGTAGTTGTGGTTGTGGTTGTGGTTGTGGTGTGGTTGTGGTTGTAGTTGTGGTGTGGATGTGGTTGTGGTGTGGTGTGGTGTGGTTGTTGTTGTGGTTGTGGTTGTGGTTGTGGTTGTGGTTGTGGTTGTGGTTATTGTATTTTTTGGGGTTATGGTGATGGTTGTTGTAGTGGTTGTGGTTGTGGTTGTGGAATGATTGTGGTGGTGGGTGTGGTTGTGGTTGTGGTTATTGTATTTGTTGTGGTTGTGGTGAAGGTTGTGGTTGTGGTTGTGGTTGTAGTGATGGTTGTGGTTGTGGTGATGGTTGTGGTTGTGGTTGTGGTTGAGGTTGTAGTTGTGGTTGTGGTTGTGGTTCTGGTTGTGGTTGTGGTTGTGGTTGTGGTTGTGGTTGTGGTTCTGGTGGTAGTTGTGGTTGTGGTTGTGGTTGTGGTTGTGGTTGAGGTTGTGGTTGTGGTTGTGGTTGTGGTTGTGGTGTGGTTGTGGTTGTGGTTGTGGTTGTGGTATTTGTTGTGTTTGTGTTTGTGGTTGTGGTTGTGGTTGTGGTTGTGGTTGTGGTTGTGGTTGTGGTTCTGGTGGTGGTTGTGGTTTTGGTTTTGGTTGTGGTTGTGGTTGTGGTTGTGGTTGTGGTTGTGGTTGTAGTTGTGGTTGTGGTTGTGGTTGTGGTGTGGTTGTGGTTGTAGTTGTGGTGTGGTTGTGGTTGTGGTGTGGTGTGGTTGTGGTTGTTGTTGTGGTTGTGGTTGTGGTTGTGGTTGTGGTTGTTGTTGTGGTTGTGGTTGTGGTTGTGGTTGTGGTTGTGGTTTGGTTGTGGTTGTGGTTTGGTTGTGGTTGTGGTATTTGTTGTAGGTCCAAGGCCCTAGACCTTAGGTCCTAGGTCTGTGGTATTTGTTGTGGTTGTGGTTGTGGTTGTGGTTCACAACCACAACCATTAGGTCCTTAAGGTCCTGTAGGTCCTAGGACCTAAGACCCATGGGTCCTAGGTCGTAGGTCATATAGGTCCTAGGTCGTAGGTCCTATAGGTCCTAGGTAATATAGGAATTTAGACCTATAGGAACTGGGTCCTATAAATCCTAGGTCCTATAGGACCTAGGTCCTATAAATCCTTGGTCCTATAGGTCCTAGGTCCTATAGTCCTAGGTTGTAGGTCCTATAGGTCCTAGGAAATATAGGTCCTTAGACCTATAGGTCCTAGGTCCTAGGTCTTAGGTCCTAGGTCGAAGGTCCTAGGTCCTAGGTCTTAGGTCCTAGGTCGAAGGTCCTAGGTCCTAGGTCCAAGGCCCTAGACCTTAGGTCCTAGGTCTGTGGTTGTTGTTGTGGTTGTGGTGATGGTTGTGGTTGTGGTGATGGTTGTGGTTGTGGTGATAGTAGTGGTTGTGGTGATAGTAGTGGTTGTGGTGATAGTTGTGGTTGTGGTGATGGTTGTGGTTGTGGTTTTGGTGATGGTTGTGGTCTAAGGTCCTATATTACCCAAGACCTATAGGTCCTAGGTCCTAGGATGGTGGTTTTAGTATTTTGTGGTTATGGTTGTAGTATTTGTTGTGGTTGTGGTTGTGGTTTTGGCTGTGGTTGTTGTTGTGGTTGTGGTTGTGGTGATAGTTGTGGTTGTGGTATTTCTTGTGGTTGCGGTTATTGTATTTTTTGTGGTTATGGTGATGGTAGTTGTAGTGGTTGTGGTTGTGGTTGTGGTTGTGGAATGATTGTGGTGGTGGGTGTGGTTGTGGTTGTGGTTATTGTATTTGTTGTGGTTGTGGTGAAGGTTGTGGTTGTGGTTGTGGTTGTAGTGATGGTTGTGGTTGTGGTGATGGTTGTGGTTGTAGTTATGGTTGAGGTTGTGGTGAAAGTTGTTCTTCTAAGAAAAATCTAGTTTCTGAGGAGCTATAAAAACAAAAATATCGGGCTTGATTCACCGCCGGGTAAGAATTATTTAATAGTAAATGTTCTTATAATAAAAAAGTAACCACAAAAATCCGAAACAAATGACAAATGGAAATTACTGGACTAATTAATTATCTACTCGTATATAATACCATGTCATATAACTTTTTGATTTAAAATTATGAAGAGAAACGAAACAAAAAATGACCTACAAGTACCTAAACATTTAGGTTTTCATAGATTTGGGTTAATTCCTTTAAAAAAACAAAAGAAACATTATACCTAATAGCTGCTACTATACATTTACTTTAGACTTATTGACCTACAATTTTCAGTCTTAAATTACTCCTATAATATTGTATATATATATATATATATATATATATATATATATATATATATATATATATATATATATATATATATATATATATATATATATATATATATATATATATATATATATATATATATATATATATATATATATATATATATATATATATATATATATATATATATATATATATATATATATATATATATATATATATATATATATATATATATATATATATATATATATATATATATATATATATATATATATATATATATATATATATATATATATATATATATATATATATATATATATATATATATATATATATATATATATATATATATATATATATATATATATATATATATATATATATATATATATATATATATATATATATATATATATATATATATATATATATATATATATATATATATATATATATATATATATACATATATATATATACGTTTAGAGCTACTTAAGAGCTCAGATATATACTTTTATTTTGAAGCCTAGTTAAGGACTCATGGTCCGTGAGTTCTTAACTAGGCTTCAAAAAGTTATATATAGGATATATTATTGACGAGATTCTCTTGCATTTTTTCTGGACTAACTTGATGAGCTCCTATAATATCCTGTAGCCCTGGTCCTATTTGATTATTACGAGGATGCTTGATAAACTTACCAGGGTGGTTGATGCAGCCGTGGACAAAATGAACACGCTGTCAGGTAGTGTTGTAGCCGTCACAGAATTAGTTTTTCGGCCTTGGCCAGTGTATGGATGGGTCACCGGATGACGTCATCAAATTTTAAGTGAGGTATCAAATTAAAGGTAATATAAAAATAATTGTGACCGATATGCCCGTAGGGCTATCGAAATTTCATTATTTTTTTGATATCTCTAACGGTTTAGGAGATACGGGGGCGGGAAGGATAACTAGTTTATATTTCATTAATGTTATCCAAGAAACGTGCTAATGTCAAGTAAAAAATGCTTATGAATACTTCTAATAAATATAACATTCGGGTATGATGTAGATTAAAATTTAATATTTTTTTTATTTGGGGGCGGCATGAGACAGTATTTACAGTTTCCTTGTTATAAGACAATAGTAAACCAAAATTTTTACCTAAAAATTAACATTATATTTTTTTTGATGTTGATGTGTTTATGTGGTGCCATAGATATAAATTTCATGATGTTACCTATCGGCCTTGGTCAGTGTATGGATGGGTGGCCGGATGACGAAATCAAATTTTGAGTGAGGTGAATTAAAGGAATTTAAAAAAATTCTGAACGATATGCCCTTAGGGCTATCGAAATGATATTTTTTGGATATCAAGATCGGTTCAGGGGGGTGGGAAGGATAACTAGTTTATACTTCATAAATAATTGGTACCTAAAAAACGTACTAGTACGAAGTAAAAAAAATACGCGAATTAAGTGAACCACTCGCTGAACTGTTTTTTTAAAAAGTTTATTTTGAGATAAACATACAAAATTACAAACTACATAAACTGTCTCTTATATATTTGGTAAGAGTTGGAGACACCAACGTCTTACCTTAAAAGTATTAAATAATACAGTGGCAAAAGAAATGAATGAAAATGAAGTGAAGTGCATTTAGTAATAAAATAATTATAATATACGAAGACTGAATAGTTTAAATCATAATGTTAAAAGAGAAAATGAATAATGCGCCGAGCCTAGGGTGTGGCCGGTCTTATATATGCAAGGATCTCTGACGTCAACTATAAGTTGTGAAAGTATGTGTTTGTCGGTGTATCTAAGTATTGTCAGAGTCAGCATTCTATATTGACATAACTCCTCCCATCTGAGATTGAAAATTTTGGGGGAAATCTCCAAAATTTGTCCAAGGGATTGATGCTATCTTTTTCCATTAAAATATTTAAATATTAAGTATTCAACAAGGGTAAGGGTTACGTTAACAATGAAAAAGACATTTCTTTTTGATAATTTACCATTCTCATAGTACATCACCAATTTGAAAATCTAAGGGATGTAAATTTAAAGTTAAATTAATGTTTAAGTTAAACTCAGGTATACTCATACTTGGGATTGCTATATCATTACAAAACATTTTGTGTTCAAGAGAGTTTTACATATATAGTTATTAAATTTTAAATTACAATTTTTATCTAATTGAATTAAAGTTATTCTGTCTAAATAGTACAATATTTTATTATCATTACAACTCTCTGTAAATAGAATTCTTTAACTGAAAATTATTCATTTGTTTGCATCAATCTTGGTTTCATATACATTATTTAAATTAATTTGATTAATTTTACAAACATTGTTTAAACATAGTAAATAGAGTAACAAATTTTAATAATATAGTAACAGGTTAAAATATAGTTAAATATAGTAACAGATTTGTTTCAGAACAATCCTAAGGGATTTACAAATAATTATATAGTTTATACATCTAAAATTAGAAAGTACGAAATTTATCATTAAACAATAGATATTCACTCTGTGGTAAAATTGTTACAAAGTTTTACTTACATTATGATATATAGGAATACATATTAATCAATAATAATCAAAATCATATATGTCTACTATGGAACTTCAAAAATAAATAATAAGTTTTTATTTTAATAAAACTCTTAATTTTAATATGTTCTTCGATAAATAATAAGTTTCCTAATGTTGTTTTTAATGAGAATTTATATGATTTATTATGAATACTGTTTTATTATTAATTTATAAATAAAATTATAATTAAATTAATTATAATTATAAGATTCTACATTAAGATTTTTTCTGCTTGTCTAATAGTTAAGTTATGAAAGGCATTAAATTTAGCATTATATTCGCCTTGATTTAGTCACATGTAACTCTTCCAGAGTGTCATATAATAATGATTTAAATCGATTAATTATAATTTGAAAGTCAAATGGAGCATCATTAGATACTGCTTGATTTAGGAACAACATTTTATTTAAGTTAAGTCAATAAGTTTTTGGGATTTAACTAAAGTTTATAAGTGTAGGATTAAATTGTATTAATTGTTTCTTAATTTTATCTTGTAATATATCAATAGTTTTGAACAAGAATAGTTAATAGATGTTTAATAAAATTATATTTTCTTTTATAGTGTTAAATAAAATTGAATGTTTAGTTATTAATTGTTTTTAAGTAATAATTATTTTCTATAATTGTATAAATAATTTTATCTTATAATGTGCTTAATTTACAATTCCATTGAATTGATATATCTTATCAGCAATTACAGATAACATTGTACCAATCTGCTGATCTTAACTGGACTACATCCTGTGTGTCATTTTTAATACGTAGTAGAACTTAATATAATATTATATAATATTGTGAAATATATTTAAAATTAAAGTTAATATTTGGGATACATAAATACAATACATATATATTTAAATTTTAAACTATCACCTATGTAGTACCTTAATATATAGGTGAATTAATTAATATATCACCTGGTTTTACAGGGGGTTTTCCTATAACTATTTGACCAATTTTTATATCTTTTCAAATAGTGATTTTGTCGTGATTTTTAATATTTCATTACTAATTTTATGAATTGTATTACTTTTGTGATAGATCTGAATTTATTCAATTTGATCTTCTTTTGTTCTTAACTAAATATAGTAAATTTTGTGCATATAATAAGTTTTAACTTATTACCGTAATTTATCTAAATACTCTCTACAAAAATCTTTCTATAGGATATCTGTAGGAAAATAAAAATGATAAGTAAGACTTGGAGAACAAAGTCTTTTAAAATTCAAATATTATATCGTCATATTTTTCTTGGGGAACTTTAAACGTAATTAATTGTTTTCTTTCCTACTCATCTCGTGAGATGTTAGCTTATGATAGATTTTAGGTTGTACAATAATTTGATAGATAAAAGTGTTAATATAAAAATAATACTTTATTTTGATCAAAATTCACTTAGTTAAGGATATAGCTATATTTTTCTTAAAACTGAATGTAATATATCATTCTAATTAATATAATAAAAGTTATATAAAATGTCACTATAATAATATATATTCAAGTAATAATATACTTGACAATATTACAAAACTTATTTATTGTTTTGATAAAATACAAATTTAAATTTTCTTTATTTGGAGTTAATCTAAATTGTTATATAATTCTTTAATAAAGTACAAAATCTTTTGTTTATTAAACCTATGATTATTTTTCTTAAATTTTACTTTAATTGTTTAAAATAGAACAATAACTTGATTAAAAATTAAAATTTAGTTTTATCAATTTAGGGTTTAGTTATAATATTTTTATTATGAATGTGATTATTTAATAATCTTATTTGGTTGAGTTTAAATACTTGAACGTAATAAATATTAACTAAAATATCTTTTAGTAAGGAGGAAATAATTAAATGGAAGTGTTTTAAATCATTGGTTTTACGAAGTATTTTTTTTCAATGGAATGCATTGATAATTTTTATCATCTCAACGAGTCTATTAGAGACTTAGATAGCATAGCATCAGCTGTCCATATATAACTTATCCTGATATACTGACCTAGTTTTATTCAATATAGATTTATTCATCTAATGATCTAAATTATATATTAAATTCAAAATTAAAATTTTCAATAAAATTCATTATTGTTTTACAAAGTATAATATACTTAAATTTCTCCTTTTTCCTAAATTAGTTAATAGAATATAATATATTTTTGATATAATAAAAAGTGTTAATTAATAATATTCATAGTTTATTTAAAGTTAACATAGTATAATGTAATAAAAATTATTTATTTATCTTTTAATTAAATATAATATATATTATTATTATTTTTATTAATATTCTTAACATTAATTGTTTAAGTATTGGTTAAATCATAAATTATTTTTATTTTTTATTATATTAAGGAAATAAGTTTTCTGTCATTACAGTCTGTCTGTTTATTCTAAGATTATTTGTTAAGTTTTACGTCTAATATATTTCATTTTATTTATAATCATTTAACTAATTAAATTCTTCAATTTATTTAATTTATTTTAAATTCAAATGGAAATATTTTATTTCAATATTTTAATAATATTAGGAGTTTCTTTATTCATTCTTTAATAAAATTTTGATATTGTGAAATTGGGTCGTTAATTAATAAGTTTCGACATGTCTCGAAAAAGTTTAAGTATTCTTTTGTTTCATAGGTTCTTTAGGTTTGTTACTTTGAACTATATTTTTATTTTCTTTCAGTATTATCAATATACGACTTCAAAAATAGTCATTAGTTAGGTTGGATAATATTTTCTTTTAACATCTTCTTTCTTTATAAAATTTAATTATATTTATAGAATTTTTACAAGACAATTAAACTGTCTAATATATATAGTAATTTCAACTGTTATTTTAATATTATTCAATAATGATTTATTATAATGAAATATATTTTTGTCTTAATTATGATGGTCAGTAATTAAATATTAAAACATTTTGTCATAGTTAAACTAACTTAATTATTTATTTAGTAAATTATTGTTAAGTCAATTGTCATTATTAATTAGTTTATTTTTAAATTAGTCTTTTAAAATTAAATTTTCATTTTTAAGTTTCTTTCTAAATTTAAAGTTAGCTTTAACTTCGATAAGTCTTTTAAATGATTTGATATCAAATTTCATTCTAAATTTATAGTTCGGTTTAACTTGGATTATTTCTTTAAATGGTTCGATATGTTTAATATTATATTTCTTTCTAAATTTGTAATTATTTTTCGTTTTAATTTTTCCTTCAAATAATCTAATGTTCAAAATACATTTCTTTTTATAATTATAATTATAGTGGATCTTAATGTTTTCTTTAAATAATCTATCAATCTGAAATTTATATTTTTTCTTAAATTTATAGTCATTCTTAAGTTTCAATTTTCCTTTAATCAATCCAACATTTGTAATAGAATATTTTTTTCTATATTTAAAATTATTTCGTATCTCATCTTTACTTAAGATATTATTTTCATATGCGCTGAAAATTTCTATCTCTAACGATTCATCTTTTAATTCAACTATACTATCAAAATTTATTTTATTTTCATCAACATCAATATTATGTCTATGTTCATCAAAATTATATTTGTATTCATCATTATTTTTATCTTCATCAAAATTAATTTTATATTCATCATTATTTTTATTTTCATCAAAATTAGTCTCATATATATCAAAATCTTTATAATCAATATTTGAAGTTTCAACTTCTACTTCTCTTTCTTTTAAAATATAATCTTCGCAAAATTTAAAACCTTTCCTATCTAAGGAATTTAACTCAATTAATTTAATTTCTTTGCCATTATGATTCATTACAACATTATTCATATAATCTAATTTAATCGACGAATTAGGGAACCTTCCCTTTAACAATGTATAATTCAAAAATGTATTACTTCTTTTTTCTTTAATAACACTATCATCACATCCGTATATGATAGGAATATTTGTACAAGGTGTACATAACTCTTTATTTTTTAAATCAATTGAAGCACTCAGCTTCCTCAATAATTCAGATCCTATTAAGCCATCAAATTCTGGGCTAAATCTAAATATATAAAATTTATGTATATCTTTTATTTTAAAGATATTAAACAAAGGAATATTACAAATTTTATTATGCTCTGTCACATCGTGTGCAGTTTCAACATTAAATTTTTCTTTTAAAATTTTATTCTTATAAAATTTATTTACGAATTCGGGACTTAGAAAACTCTTTGAGCTGCCCGTATCTAACAATAGTTTTAAATTATATTCTTTTATTTCAATATAGGGTAAATTATTTACTTGTAAGTTCATTATGTTAGTACTTAATTTTTTATTTTTTATAAACTGTTTTGGTTTTTTAATATTATTAAAATTTGTAGAATTTAATTTTCGTTTTCTATTAATTATGTTTTCTGTTTTTATTGTTAGATTTTTAGTCTGTGTTAGCTCTCTTGTATCGGAGAGGCTTGTAAGTGAAAAGGATAATTCATTTCCATATCCATCTCGTATTGATTGGAGTTATCAATATCTATATTTGAATTTTGATGATCATTAGCATCATAATTTGGATTTTGATGATTATTAAAATCACTTGTATTAGCCACTTCTTGGGCGAACATCCTAGTATTTCTCGTTCGGTCTACCTCCATTGGAGTAGCCGTATTTAAATTAGGTTTAGTTGCGTTATTATTATTATTAATATTCTGAGGACTTCTATTTGGTTGATTATTTTGGAAATTTGTTCCTTGTCCTCTTTGATATCCGTTGTAATTATTTCTCGGATAATTATTATTAAAATTGGAATTATTATTATTATTATTTCTAAAATTATTTTGGTTATTTTGGTTATAACCATTGTTTCTGTAATTTTGGTTATTAAACCTATTGTTATTATTTCCATTGTTGTTATTATTATAATTCATATTTTGATTATTGTTATTATTAAATCTGTTAAAATTGTTATTCATATTTTGATTGTTAAATCTATTATTATAATTATTATTGTCATTCCTTGAATTATTATTATTGAAATTGTTATTATTGCTATACCTTTGATAATTATTATTATTTCTTTGATAGTTATTATTATTTCTGTTACTCAAGTTATTATTGTTATTCATAGGAGTCACTCTCGGTGGAGGACTATAATTACTTTGGGTGTTAGATGCCCTTCTAAGAGAATAAAGAAAATTTTCTTCTTCTATCACATATGACATAGCTACTTCTAAATTTCTAGGATTTCTCAATCTTACATTTGTTTGCAGATTACCTTGTAATCCCCTAATATAAGTTTTTAGTGTTAAGTCATCATAATCCTCAATTCGGATTCTTTTCTGTTCCTCTGTTATGTCTAGCATATTCAATTTAGAAAGAATCAAGCATCTTGCGTCTTGACATCTCATGCCAAAATCATAAGGAGCTTCGTTTCTGTTGGGAGTTATGGACATTAAGTCCTGAATGAGGCAATCAATATTACGCTGATCGCCAAAAGTAAGAGTTAATAGATTTTTAATTTCTCCCCATGTATTTAATTCGGTTCTGGACCCAATTAGGTCCAGAGCTCGTCCGGATAACTTTCCAACAACTACCCTGAATAAAAATGTGTTAATAGGGTCAGCGGGATTGGCTCTATTGCCGAATTGCGTCAATAGGCTTTCAACGTTATTCAAAAATATCGATAGTGTGTTTACGTTTCCACTATATGCTGGAATAGTGTCAATAAATAATTTCAGCAACTGATAATTCACGGCTTGTTCTGCCATTTTTATATGATTATTAAATTTATTATTATATATAAAAATTTATTATTTCAAAAAAAAAATTATTATTATTTCATAAAAAAAAATTAATTTAAGTATTTCGATTATTATTCCTTGATCAATTATTCCTTTACAAATATATCATTCAAATTATAAATTTACTCACAGTAGGAGTGATATCATGTTTAGAAGAGAAACCGTGGAGAAAGGTCCAGCCGCTCTGGTTGTTCTCGATGAAGTCCAGAAACAGGTTGGGCCACAGAGTCTCGAAATTCTAGGTGTGTCCTGGCTAATCCTACGGAACTTAGCTGATATCCTCTCAGCTAATCCAGGGCTGTCCTACCGACTGCGCCAATTAAGTGAACCACTCGCTGAACTGTTTTTTTAAAAAGTTTATTTTGAGATAAACATACAAAATTACAAACTACATAAACTGTCTCTTATATATTTGGTAAGAGTTGGAGACACCAACGTCTTACCTTAAAAGTATTAAATAATACAGTGGCAAAAGAAATGAATGAAAATGAAGTGAAGTGCATTTAGTAATAAAATAATTATAATATACGAAGACTGAATAGTTTAAATCATAATGTTAAAAGAGAAAATGAATAATGCGCCGAGCCTAGGGTGTGGCCGGTCTTATATATGCAAGGATCTCTGACGTCAACTATAAGTTGTGAAAGTATGTGTTTGTCGGTGTATCTAAGTATTGTCAGAGTCAGCATTCTATATTGACATAACTCGCGTGAAACTCTCACGCATTAGAAATGAAACTTATGTTCTAGAAACAATTGATTTGATGTTCTCTCCAACATATTAATATACAATTATTATAATAATATAATTATAATACACAGGGTGTCCCAGCTAATAGGGAACAGCGAAATATCTCCGGAACCATGATAGATAGAAAGAGGCGGATTTCAGGGTTCGATAATGGCTAAAAAAAGCGCTCCAGAACATATGCTGAACATTTTCTGTGTTCAACAAAAGTATGTGCGATTTACATAATTTAAAAAAAAGTGAATAGGAAGCCAAATTTTTAAGACTGGATTTAGATTCTATGGCTAAAAATAAGATTTTTTTACTTTTGGAAATGTTTTGCTCCTAGCAATAGTTTGCCTTCTGGAGAGCCCTAAACGTGCTATAAATATGTATAATGTATGCTATATATGGGTATATAATATAATGTACATTAAAATCTATAAAGTTTTTTTGGGGGGGCATGGGCTGTATTTAGGGTGATCCAAAAGTCCCCTCCCACCTCTTAACTTTTAAACGGTTTGAGAAAAATTAATGAAACTTGGGGGATCTGTACCATGCAAAGTGAAGTTTGTTTCCATGCGGTCGCGTTCTAGGGGCAACCACCCGTTTGGCCTTTTAGCCACCTAACTTCACAATTTCAAATTGGAGTCAGCGCCGGCGCTGAGTACAGGCGGTGTAGGCCGATGCCGATGCTGCCTTGTCAGATTTTTTTATTTGTAATAAATTAAAAAACAAAATCCATAGTTTCAAAAAGATAATAATGTGCGTGGCGTATAGAAGGAACCCTAGTAATAACACCCCGAAACAAAAACAACACCTAAACTCTTATCTGGAGTCGTTTAAGTTTAGTAGGCGAGCTAATCGCATATCGGATTTGTTCTTGGTTACACCCGTGTCATTTATTTTGTTTCCTAAAACTACTATATACTGTTGCTTTACCTGAATATAATATTTATATATTCATAGAACTTTATTTTCAGGCCCTAAAATATTTCTATGACTATATTTTTAATACATATTATCCTTTTATATATTTATTTATTATAAAATAAACATTAAAAAATTAAGGTAAGGGCAGATATGATAGCAGCTAACAACTATAAAGGGGCAAGAAAAGAGTTAGAGGATAAGTAAAAAGATTGTAGGAGGTATGATAGTGGAAAAGAAGTAAGGGCGGTTGAGAGAAAAAGAGAAATACAAACGTAGATAGATATATATATATATATACTAGCTGAATACCCGTGCTTCGCTACGGGGTATTTTATTTTCAATTTAATGGATTTATAAACTACCATCAAGAAACATTTAAATTATATCGAGAATATCTAGATTCTATCCCTCCCCTTTGATAAGATAATTTGCTAATATCCCAAATTAGTAATTCATTCCGACTAAATTTTTAAAAAGGAAAAGCAGAGGTATTTTCCTTCTGTACTATTCAATAAAGGTATTTAAAAAAAAAATAAAAAAAATAAAAAAATAAATAAATACAAACTTTTAGCCAATCGGATAAATGTACGGACACAACAATTATTAGTTTTTTATCCATAGATATAGATATATTTTTCCATTTTACCCCCCTAAATGTACATAACAATAATTGTACAGCACTCTTAAAGAGCTTTTCAACGGTATGCATCGTGAAGGGTTTTCATTACTTTGACATTTGTACCCCGTACCCCTGTGTACCAAAATCAAAATTTCGAACATGCATGAAGTTCGAAATTTCCCCCTTGCTTTGAAGGACAAGTGTGCAAATATTCATTCAAATCGGAATAAAACTGAAGATTTGAATAAAGAACACACACACACATACGTTGACTCTTCCTTATTACCCCTCTCCTAAATGAAAATAATGACAAAAACGTACATTACAATTACTTTTCTCTTAAAGAGCCTTTTAACGATATGCATCATAAAGGGTACCTATCATTTACTTTGACATTTGTACCCCGTACTCCTGTGTACCAACATTTTAACTTTATAATCTCATGTAAGCAGTACACTCATAGACACTCTTCATTTATATAAGACTAGCTGAATACCCGTGCTTCGTTACGGGGTGTTTTATTTTCAATTTAATGGATTTATAAACTACTATCAAGAAACATTTAAATTATTTTACAAAGCGAGAATATCTAGATTCTATCCCTCCCCCTTATTTCTATACCCCCTCCCCTTTGATAAGATAATTTGCTGATATCCCAAATTAGTAATTCATTCCGACTAAATTTTTAAAAAGGAAAAGCAGTGGTATTTTCCTTCTGTACAATATGTTTTATTCAATAAAGGTATTTTAAAAAAAATAATAATAATAAAAAAAAATTAAATGAATAAATACAAAATTTTAACCCAATCGGATAAACGTACAGACACAACAATTATTAGTTTTTTATACATAGATATAGATATATTTTTCCATTTTACCCCCCTAAATGTACATAACAATAATTGTACAGCACTCAACAGCACTCTTAAAGAGCTTTTCAACGGTATACATCTTGAAGGGTTTTCATTACTTTGACATTTGTACCCCGTACCCCTGTGTACCAAAATCAAAATTTAGAAAATGCATGAAGTCAGTGACCTTCCCCTTTTCCCCTTGCTTTGAAGGTTAAGTGTGCAAATTTTCATTGTAATCGGAATAAAACGGTAGAATTGAATAAAGAACACACACACACGCGCCCGTTCGCGCGCGCGCGCGCATACACACTTACGTTGGCATTTCCTTTTTACCCCTCTCTTAATTGAAAATAATGACAAAAACGTACATTACTATTACTTTTCTCTTAAAGAGCCTTTCAACGATATGCATCATAAAGGGTACCTATCAATTATTTTGACATTTGTACCCCGTACTCCTGTGTACCAACATTTAAACTTTATAATCTCGTATGTAAGCAGTGCACTCATAGACACTCTTCATTTATATAAGATAAAAGACACTCATAGACACTCTTCATTTATATAAGATGTAGTTATACATATTTTTCCATTTTACCCCCTCCTAAATGAAAATATGACAAAACTGTACATAACAACAATTACTGTACTTTTAAAGAGCTTTTCAACGATATGCATCATTAAAAGTATTCATTACTTTGACATTTGTACCCCGTACCCCTGGGTACAAAAATAAAAATTTCGCAAAATCCTTTCTTAGTGGATGCCTATGATATGAACCGAGTATATCCTCAAAATTTCAAGTCTCTCGGTTAAGCAGATTTTGCTGTGCGTTGATTCTATGTCAGTCAGTCAGTCAATCAGGACATTGCCACTTATATTATAGATTAGGAGTATTATTTTGTGGGTTTCTTAATGTTAATTTAACGAAAGAGTAAGAAGCAATTCAATTATTGAAATACAAAAACACACTGAGCTCTGTAAGTGAAATTTCGTAGAAATAGGGAAAGAAACGGATGTTTAGATGTTCTATATAGTGATTAGTGATAGAGGAGCAGGTGGCGTGAGGTATACTTTCTGAGAATACTAGGTGTTAGAAGAAACTCTTCTCGGTTTGCCACAGCTCTAGTCGTTTCCCCGAAAATTCAACAATCTCGACTTTGATCACAATAAACGAAATAATCATAAAAATAAAAGGATAATTTTTAATGCATTGGTATTGGGTGGGCCCATTTTGATCACACTAAGACCTCATTCACACTAGAGATTCCGGAATGTGATTCATTCAAGAGTAATAAAACTAGGAGCAAACTAGGAAAAGTGGGGGGAAGAAGCCGCCGAGATACTGCATCTTGATACTTTTTTTAATCTCATACACGAATCGCATTCCGGAATCCCAGTGTGAATAAGCCCTAAGAGGTTGACAACAGTAACCGTGACACCGTCACATTAACAGGCGTACTGTATTCTAAAAGTTCACGATAGTAACGTCCCAGCCCCTTTTAACCGTAATTATCATGCTCAAATATGTTTTGAACATATTTTTCTTTGACTTTCTAACTATGAGCCTAGATAGGAAGTATAATGTAGTTTGTGATAAATATAATATAATATAATTTTGCTTCCGAGCTTACCGAAGGTAACGGAAGCTATGTGATCGTTCTGAAGAACGAAAAAATGTTAGGTCTCCGATTTCAAAAATTCCAAGACAGAAATCCGTTTCAGGCATCAGGGAACATTTTTGGTGCCGTGTCTGTCTGTCGGTCTGTCGGTCCGTCGGTCTGTCGGTCAGTCGGTCTGTCGGTCTGTCGTTCAATTTTTGCGAACCAACATATCTTAAAAACTACACGTTCGATTTTAATGAAATTTGGATGGTAGGTCATAACTAGCTCATTGTTGGTCCCATATAAGTTTCAACTTTCTGCGCTAATTTGTTTCTCTTCCACATGCGCACATACATACATTTGTTTACACCTATAGCTTCAAAAGTACTTATCTGATTTGTATGAAACTTTTATAGTTTATTTAGTCATTATTGTCGCAGATAGCCCTAGATTAATTTAAACCCTCCGCGCTCTTTAACTTTTGCAAAATTAATACTTTAATTTATGTAAAATATCCAAACAATTTTGACAGATTAAAAAAAAACGGGGGAAACAATTAGATAAATTAGATAATAATATACTTGTAAAAGTATAAAATCAATACAGTATGTGATAGGATGCGAGGAAGCTATGTGCCACACCAATTGGCAGTCTATTTTTCTTATTTCGATGTAATATGTCAGGAGTTTAACAAATCTAATTTAAAAATAATGCCACTGTCGTTATACACCCCCGTTAAATAATTGTCAGTGCACTGGACACTGGATTAGCATAAAACCAATTTAAATAAGAACTACCACATCAGATTAGACCATAGTCCAAACAACCCTTCAAATAACAACAACGACAATAAAAATAATCACCAAGACCAATCGCTACAAGAACACAACGAGAACCAATGAATAATTGAAACAAAAGAACAATGGAAATGTTAAAGTAGTTGAAAGAATATGTGTATAAGTATATATACCCAAAATGGCGTAAAATGTTATCGAGAACTTACGTACACAAACTTCAGTTAGACTTTTTATAAATAAAATATAACTGTTACTCTTCAAAGTGCTAGAGATCAGCTCTGTCTGGCATGTAACCTGTAAGACATAAGACATCTATAATATAAGCGGCAAAGTCCTGATAGACTGACATAGAACATAGAATCAACGTACAGCAAAATCTGCTTAACCGGGATACTTGAAATTTTGAGGATACACTCTGTTAATATCATAGGCACCCACCAAGAAAGGATTTGGCGAAATTTTGATTTTGGTACACAGGGTTACGGGGAACAAATGTCAAAGTAATGAATACCCTTCGTGATGCATATCGTTGAAAAGCTCTTTAGTCGTACATTATTTGTTGTTATGTACAGTTTTGTCATATTTTCATTTAGGAGGGGTGTAAAATGTAAAAATATAGAGATATATCTATTATAAAAAGAAGATCGACTGTATGAGGGTATGTCTTTTGAACAAATCTACAGTTTTATCCCAATTTGACGCATATTTACACATTTTTCCTTCAAAACATGGTCAAGGTCACTGCCTACCTGAGATTACGAAATTAAAATTTTGGTACACAGAGTTACGGGTACACAGGTATACAAATGTAAAAGTAATGAAGATCCTTCATGTTGAAAAGCTCTTTCAGAGTACAGCAATGTCACTACCACAATGATTTGACCCTTTTAGAGAAATATATTTATTTTATTTACAAAGATCTGACAATCGCTCGGTTCTACTCGGCTGCTCGAAAGCGACTCCCGTTTTACTTTTTTTTGGTTGTCATCATAAAATAATTCAGTTGTCGTGGTCAGCGCCGGTGCTACACTTTTGGCCGCCACAGGCAAGACGGTTTTTGGCCGCCCCATTGAAATGGGAATTTTTTTACCGGGGGGGGATATTACCCTTAGTGGACATTCTATTGTGAATCATAATGGAACACGAAACACGCCTCCTCTGATACTTTATTTTAGATTAGATTAAAAAGTAAATTTTTACTAATAAGCCAACGCTTTTTAAATTCGGACAGTCTCGCCTTTCTGGTTCTTGAGGTATATCTATTTAATATATCCTGACTGCTTTTTAAAATGTCTCTATTATTATCTATGATTGTTTTTGAGTAATAAAGTAAAGTAGGCTATTTTTAAAAACTCAATATTAGGGGAAGGGTACTTCTTTAGATAGTTACTCGCCTATGTTGCATTAGAATAAAAATGACTTTGACTAAATAACTATTAAGAAAAAGAGATGTTTAGTCCAATATATTTTCGGACTTCGGACCATGGAATATCCCATTTTTTTTATAAGGGGAGTAACAGTCTAAAGAAGAACATTCCGTACACCTTCTTTAGATTGTTACTCCCCTCACTCTGTTTTTTATAAGGGGAGTAACAATCTAAAGAAGTGCCAGAGGAAGAAACCTACAACAGAACCGAGCTTCACATTTTTACTTTCTCATATAAAAAAAAGTAAAAATATTTGTGATGGAGCAAAAATTCGATCTTGAGATTTTGATGAATTTACACGTTTTGAGGTCCCCTGAGTCCAAAAAAGCGGTTTTTAAAAAATGTCTGTCTGTCGTCTGTGCAGACTCCTGGAGCCTAAACTACTGGGCTAATTTTGACAAAATTTGGCATACATGTTCGGCAAAATCATACCCCAAATTAATTTTAGCTCCAAATTTGGAGCCGCTACCCCCCAAAAACTCTGAAAAAACGTAAAAAAAAAATTATTTATCGAAAACGGTTCCGACGATTTTGATAAAAAAAAATTCTAAAATTATAGTCCATTTAAATACGAATCTAACGATATAAGCCGTTTAACCTGGAAAAGTCTAGTTCCTGAGAAAATAGCTTAAAACTCGGAGGGAGAGATCGATTCCCTGCCGAGCCAAGGAGAAGTTATTTTTAAATTTTGATGAAAATGTTGAATAATAATTAAATGTACTGGGCTAAGTTATTATGAACTCGTATATGAAAAATTTCGTCCGATTGGTCTGGGACCGATTATTATTTTATTAGGATTAGGAGAGGAACATATAACAATTAACAAATTAATGGAAGGGTAGAAAATATAACATCAATAAAGGGGTAAGAAAAGAGTTAAGTGAATAAATAAAAAAAAGATATGAGGTGTAATGGAAAAGACTTGAGGAGGGGTAAAGAGAGAAAGAAAAATACATACATAGATAAATATATATGTACTCATATAATATCAAAGATAGCCGATAGTTTTTTATGAATAATAAGAAATAACACCGGTGTAACCAAGAATCAACCCGAAATGCGATTAGCAGGGCTACTTAACTAAAACAGCACCTGATAAGGTATTGTCTAGGGGTGTTATTACTAGGGTTCCATCTATAACTGCCTACTTAGTACCTCACGCACATTATTACCGTTTCGCTACTATAGACTTTGTTTTTTAATTTATTTAATAAAACAAACTAAGGGCGACATCGGCCGCCCCCTGAGTTTGGCCGCCACAGGCGGCCGCCTGCCCCGCCTGTGCGTAGCGCCGGCGCTGGTCGTGGTGCCGGTGTTTTTAGAGTTTCGTTGGTAAGACCAAAAAAAGAAACCCTTATAGTTTTGTTCCTGTGGTTCCAATAACTTTTGAATCAAAAGAGATAAAAACATGAAACTTTCCAGTATTAAAGATCGTTTTGACTCACAAGCAGGAAAAATAAAGAGAACTCAAAATTATCAGCTGTTCAAATTCAAAATGGCAAATAATTCTCGTCACGCGAAAAAAATATTTTGTTAAATTTTGTGTGGGGTATCAAATGAAAGGTATGGAAGAATAGATTACAAATATATATATACCACTTGTGGATAGTGTTTAATTTTCGGCGGCATTTTGTGAAAATACATCGAAATTTTGCGTTTCCCCCCTCCCTTAAAATCGTATTTCCACTCTTACTAAAAATATAGAAAAATATGCAAAATGTGTGGTCTAGTGGGCCATAGAAAAAATAAGATTAGAAATTTGATCTGATTTACTGGGAATACAAGATGGCGGATAATTCATGTCTCTCAAAAAAAAAATATTTCTGTAAAATTGTGTGAGGCGTATCAAGTGAAAGGTATTGAAGAGTAGATTACAAATATATATCACACTTGTGGATAGTGTTTAATTTCCTTCGCCATTTTGTCAATAACATACAAATTTTGCCCCCCCCCCCCCCTTACACTAATTTTATGTTCACGATACCAACGAAACCTTTTTTTAAGTGAGACTTCGCGTCTATCCAATTTTTTTCACAAAAATCGAATCTTTTTAGAATTTTTCTTCAGTAGTCGGGAATTAGTTACTAATTTGGGTTATTTGCAAATTATCTTATCAAAGGGCAGGGAGTATAGAAGTAAGGGGAAGGGATAGATCCTAGATATTCTCGCTTTAATAAGTTAATAAACCCATCAAATTGAAAATAACACACCCCGTAGCGAAGCACGGGTATCCAGCTAGTTTAGACATAAATAATAAGATTTAGCTGCAGTAAAGCTACCGTGTCGTGGAACTAACCATCGTGTCGTAGAACTAACTACGAGTATATAATGTGAATTGTAACTTTCTTTTACTGGATCAATGTATAAAGTACATCATATCAGTTGGTTTAAAGCATTTTTAAGTATGGTGGAAAGTATCCACTAATTTAGTGGTTCCCAAAGTGGGAGCCGCGGCACCCTGGGATGCCATAGAGAGAGTTCAGGGGTGCCCCTGATCTCTCTACTTCAAATTAAAATATATCTGAATTTATTTAAAATTCTACATAAATTGTTAACTTTTCTTTGTCAACTGAAGCCAAACCAAAAAGGGTTAAAAGATCACTCACTCATTACTCATCAAAAACCTCTTCACACCTTAATATTCTCAGCCCGCCTATAGACGTTTCACTATTAGTGACACCGCGCTCACTACTACATTTCAACATAATATTATGTCATTTCATTCCTAGTCTTTTCCTATTAGTTTAATACATTAATGTTTCATTCTGTTCGTTTGAACTAATCTTCCTACTTTATTTTATTTTAACATATTCGAATTCAGTCTCGTGCGAGACATTGTCAGTATCGGTTCTCTACATCTTCTCTCTGCCTTATACTTATACATATACAAATATATAAAGTTAATTTTTATGTTGAAATCTAGTTAAGTGTTTTATAAAAAGGGAATTATTTTGGGTAGCAATTTATGACATTATATACTTCTAAATGGACGGAGATATCCAAAAAATGATGATAGCCTAACGAGGATATATCTGTCAGAATTATTTTTTAAATTTCTTTAGTTCGATACCTTGAAATTTGATGACGCCGCCCGGTCATCAAATACCCCCCCCCCCCCCCCCCCCATCCACATACTGACCAAACCCGATAAGTAACATTATTATTTTTTGCAATACTATTTTTATCATTTTACTTTCTTTTGTATTCTTTTTCTTTTCTTCTCAACTTTGTGTCTTTTAAACTTTTATATTTTAACTTGTACATGCATTATTTAGTCATAAATTGTTTAACTTAAAAATGGATGATGATAGAAAAAGTGAGGTAAAAGGGAAGAAAATTATTGAGAAAAGAAATGGGAAAAATATATAAGTGTTCGTAGTTCGTAGGTTGTTTTAATAATTACTGAAGCTTTCATAAAAATTTATCATAAAAATAACTTCTCCTTGGCGGGGAATCGAACATCGCCTATCTCCATTTATATGATAAAGTAAAATATCAGTCCGAGAAAACTCAGACAAATTTTCTCATAATATATAAGTTCATAGTGACTTGGCCCAGAGTTTTCGTGGATAAATTGAAGTATATTGAACATTTTATCAAAATGTATCATAAAAATAACTTCTCCTCGGCGGGGAATCGAACCCTGCCTCTCTCTATCTCGAGAAATAGATTGTTTCCGTGAAAACGGCTTATATCATTAGATTCGTAATTAAATGGACTACCTAAATTTTAGAATTTCTTAATCAAAATCGTCGGAATCGTTTTTTAGAAATACTTTTTTGTCACATTTTTTCATTTTTTTTGGGGGGGGGGGGCCCAAATTTGGGCTAACATTCACTTCTTGATTTCGCCTTGGGGTATGATTTCTCTGAACATGTATGTCAAATTTCATAACCATCGCCCAGTAGCTTAGGCGGAAGACAAACAAACATTTTATAATTTTTTGGACTCAGGGGACCTCAAAACGTGTAAATCCATCAAAATCAAATTTATGCGACATCACAATACTTTCTCTCGAAAAAATATCAAAAGTAATAAAATACAAAATAGACTGCCAATTAGTGTGGCACATAGCTTCCTCGCATCCTATCATGAACTTTATTGTTATAATGTTTATTGTGTAAAAGCTATTAATAGTTTTAGCGATCTTTAACACTTCATAGCGGTGTCGCTGTTGGTTTTACTGAAAAATTGTATTGGAAAAAAATGTTTGTCTCATTGAATAGATGAAGTTAGATTTTTTTCCCGACCTAAAATTCCAATTTTAAATTTGAAGTTCACGTTTACGCGAGCGTTGCTCGTGAATGCTTGGGCGGATAACATTGTCCAACGAACTCGTCCTGGGCATTGGTAAAATGAACATGTCTCCAAAATTTCATCAAAATCGGTTGACATTTACTCAAGTTATCGTCGCTCGTTTCATAATTCGTGGACACACAGACCAACAGACAGACAGACAGACACGAGACCAAAAATGTTCCCTGATGTCTGAAACGGATTTCTGTCTGGGAATTTTTAAAATCGGAGGCATAAAAGTTTTTCGTTCTCAAAAGTGAACACAATGCTTCCGTTACCTTCGGTATAAGCTCGGAAGCAAATAATCAGGTCAAAACCGTGTTAAGCTATGTTTTACAGAGGATATGCATTTTTTTGTTCGTCTCATCGAATAGATGATGATAGAATCTTTTCCCGACCTGAAATTCCAATTTAATTTTTGAACCTCTCGTTTACGCGAGCGTTGCGCGCGAACTCTTGGACGGATCACGCTGTCATCACGGATCACGCTGACGGATCATGTATACCAAATTTCAACTAAACCGGTCAACTATTACTCAAGTTATCGTCACACGCGTAAACGTTACTGACAGACAGACAGACAGACAGACAGACAGACAGACAGACAGACAAGATGCATATTTCGTTGAATGTAAGAAGCTCGCTTACGCTCGCTTCAATTACAGAAACTAAAAGAGGCCTGGACTTTATTGTAATACAATAACTTAAAAAAATAAATAAATAAACACGAAAAAGTAAATGATTATGAGTGGATCTAATATTTTATCAAATTGAATTTGGGTATGAAGGGCTTTTAAAACCTGATTTTTTTGTTTCTTTTTAATTTTAAATGTTCTCTTTATTATAATTATGAATTTAAAAAGTACTTTGAGATATTATGGTCCTGAAGTAGAAACAACTTGATGTATTTGTTCAGACTTCGTTTATCAATAATTTTTTTTCTTGCAATGATGACAGGTGAATTTATTTTGTTTAATCGCAAGAACACGTCTTATATGTTTTTGTAAATATGCCTTTTCTGAAAAAAGTTTCTAACAACGTTTACAGAGAATAGTCATTTTGCGTCAGTGTCAAAAATAAACTTATCTTTTTAATTACCTTTATTATTACCTTTTTATTTACATATATATATACGAGTGTATATATATATGTTAATAATATCATACATATTTATAGATTAGTAAGTTAAACTAAATAAAACAAAAATTAAAATAGGATTCAAAACTATAAATGAAACGAAACGTAAGAAGAACAACCCAGCACAATCAAATATACCATACAACAATATCAAGTTTAAATCAATCGACACCAAGAATCAAGCAGAGAGTTAAAAAAACTATTCCGGGTAACAATTATAATTATAATGAGGAAGCCAAGGGAGTAAGGGAGAGTAAAGAACGAGGGAGAAAAAACAGAGTGTGACAGAGACAAGGAAGGCTTTGAGACGTGCTCTACACGCAGATCAAAACTAGTTTAATTGAGGTATGTAAGTGTAAGAGCGCTGGGCTATAATAGGGCTAGAGTGGGGAAGACCTTAGGCTGATTAGGAAACTAGTAACCGTAGGAGCTCACAGGTTCAAGAACGAGCGTGAGTTCTTAATATTAAGGACTCACGATTGTAGACTCATATATATTCAATTTTATAGCTATTTAAGAACTCATGAGTTCTTAAATAGCTATGAAAACTTGCATGAGTCCATAATATTATGGACTCACAAATGAGTTCTTAACTAGCTATGAAAAGTTGAAATGAGTTCTTATGTAGGCCTTTACGAATCTATATATATATATATATATATATATATATATATATATATATATATATATATATATATATATATATATATATTGTGGTTGTGGTTGTGGTTGTGGTGATGGTTGTGGTTGTACTGATGGTTGAGGTCCTAGGTCCTAGGCCTGTGGTTGTGGTTGTGGATGTGGTGATGGTTGTGGTAATGGTATTTGTTGTGGTTATGGTGATGGTTGTGGTTGTGGTGATGGTTGTGGTGATGGTATTTGTTGTGGTTATGGTGATGGTTGTGGTTTTGGTGTGGTTGTGGTATTGGTTGTGGTTGTGGTGTGGTTGTGGTGATGGTTGTGGTTGTGGTATTTGTTGTGGTTATGGTGATGGTTAAGGTTGTGGTTGTGGTTGAGGTTGTGGTTGTGGTGATGGTTGTGGTTGTGGTGATGGTTGTGGTCTAAGGTCCTATATTACCCAAGACCTATAGGTCCTAGGTCCTATAGGTCCTAGGTAATATAGGTCCTAGGTGACCTATTATAGGTGACCTATAGGTCAGAGTTGAAAAAAGAAATGTCGAAATTATATTCGAATTATAGGTAATAAAATAAGCTACACGTTTTATTTCACCACATTTTTAGTGCCGACCCCGTGGAAAATAGTTATTATCAAAATTGTTCAGAGTAGAAAAAAGAAATGTCGATTTTTTACCATATTTTATTAATTTTTGGTACATTTTTACTGCAAAAAGCATATTGATATGGGTATCAAATTAAAGAGGACAGTGTATAGAAGACTTTAAAAAACACCGCACTCTTTGTTCCGGAGATATTGGCGTTACAGTGAATTGGCCAAATTTGGGTCTAAAATAGGGGGCGGTGGGGGAAGCAAGCGGTGGCACTCGATATGATAATATGGAAAATGCTTCCCTAAACACCTTCTAAACGATGGTGTAAAGAAAGTTTAGTATTTAATTTTTCCCCCCTTTAGGCCCTTTTCTGTCTATTTGTACTGAGCTATAATTATCAGCCTCAAAACAATATAGGCTTTATAGAAAAAAATTACTAAACAAGTCTAACCAGCGGCGCCGGCGTTAATAAGAATTTTCTCCGAGCAAAATTTGCGGGATTAATATAACCGATGAAATTTAAGGGAATATTTTTTAGGAATTAGTAGAAATCAAAATGCCAAACTGTAATCCCGGATAACAATGCGTATGTTCTTGTTAAATTGTTATTTATATCCCTTGTTATGTTACTTAACAGTATGTTATCTATTTAATTAATATGTTTTTGGTCTTTGGTGTGGGTATTTACTTAGAAAAACATAAAAATTACCAACCCGCATTTTTGCGAACCATCATATCTTAAAAACTACACTTCCGATTTTAATGAAATTTAAATGGTAGGTCACATTAGGCAAATTTTGGTCCCAAATAAGTTTCAAGCTTCTGCGCCTATTATTTTTATCTTCCACATGCACACATACATTTATTTAACGGCAATTTCTCGAAAACGGTTTGTCTCACTTTAAACATGCATAGGACCTTTTTTGTGCAGAATTATGGAAAAAATATTTTTGATAAAACATTTCTCTTAAAAAAAATTAACTGTTTTGCGAGAAAAGTTAAAAAAATGTAAATTTTAGACTTTAAGGAGGAGGGAGGGGGACCCCCCCCCCCCCCCATCCCTAAGTGTGGGGAACTTTTTTTTTTTTTTGTTTCTTACTACTACACCCTTAAGAGTGTTTTCACAAAGTTTCAATACTTTATAAATTATTTTCCCTATTATTCCTTATTTTAACTCCTAATTTTTTAACTTAGAAGGGAACAAGGAGCAAGGTTAAAATAGATGGTTGTTTATCGCCCTCCTTTGAGGTTAGAAGAGGGCTGAGGCAGGGAGATGTTCTGTCAGCAACTCTATTTAACCTTGTGCTGGAAAGAGCTGTCAGGAAAATACCTGGCAACCCAGGAGGAACCTTGTTTAACCGGCAAACCCAATGTCTTGCGTATGCAGATGACGTTGGACTCTTGGCAAGATCTAAAAGAGCCTTGGAGGAGGCTTACATGCCATTGAAGCAAGAAGCTGCTGATCTGGGACTAAATATTAACAAAAATAAAACAGAATATATGCTAATGACTCGCAGAGAAGGAAGAGAACCTCTGGAAGATGTGTTGTTAGGAGGTGATTTATTTAAGTCAACTAACAACTTCAAATATTTAGGAACCCAAATCACTAATGACAACACCGCATCGGAGGAAGTAAGAGCTAGACTAACGGCAGGAAATAGGTGCTACTTCTCCTTGATGAGGATACTAAAAAGTAGACTCTTAAGTCAAGACTTGAAGATCAAAGTTTATCTAACTGTCATCCGGCCTGTTGTATTATATGGATCAGAGGCCTGGACTCTTACCAACTCTGATGAAAGCTGCTTACGGCGTTGGGAGAGAAAACTATTGAGAAGAATCTTTGGCCCAGTGAACGAGGATGGAAGATGGAGACTTAGGCACAATGATGAGCTACATATTCTCTACGGCAAACCGGACCTGGTGGCTGAGATTAAGAAAAATAGGCTGCGATGGCTAGGTCACGTTGAGAGAATGCCAGAGAATAGGGCGGCTAAAAAGTTGTATGATGGTAAACCTGGCGGAAAAAGACTTAGAGGGCGTCCAAGACTGTGATGGCTAGATCAGGTGGAGAACGATCTGAGGAGGATAGGAGTGAGGAGGTGGAGGGCTGTTGCACAACAGCGGGAACTCTGGAGGAGCGAAGTGTTGCTGGCCCAGGCTCTTCGAGAGCTGTAGTGATGATGATGATGATGACTATTCCTTATTTTCCTGGACTAAATAGAGTTCACAGTTGACTCTATTAGCAGCTTTTCTTACTACACGCATCTGCTATTTCCGCTTTTTTACCCCTCCTGCATTAGAGTTGCTATGACATATTATACATCGAATTATAGGTAATAAAATAAGCTACACGTTTTATTTCACCACATTTTTAGTGCCGACCCCGTGGAAAAAAGTTATTATCAAAATTGTTCAGAGTAGAAAAAAGAAATGTCGATTTTTTACCATATTTTATTAATTTTTGGTACATTTTTACTGCAAAAAGCATATTGATATGGGTATCAAATTAAAGAGGACAGTGTATAGAAGACTTTTAAAAACACCGCACATTGTTATCACTCTTTGTTCCGGAGATATTGGCGTTACAGTGAATAGGCCAAATTTGGGTCTAAAATAGGGGGCGGTGGGGGAAGCAAGCGGTGGCACTCGATATGATAATATGGAAAATGCTTCCCTAAACACCTTCTAAACGATGGCGTAAAGAAAGTTTAGTATTTAATTTTTCCCCCCTTTAGGCCCTTTTTATGTCTATTTGTACTGGGCTATTATTAAGGTGGAGATACACATGCCTGTAGTTTGCACAAAAACATACCAGCTACTTGCACGTGTATATATTAAATGACATGCCTGTAGCTGGCAAGCAAGCAGATAAAAACGTAATCATAAAACTTAGTATGCCAGTTACTTGCAAATACCCTCTTTGGCATGCAAACTACTTCCCCAATTTGACGGCATGTCTCCACCTTTAATGAAGTGTGAAATACATGGAGGTTATTAGAATGTAAGGCAATAAATGATCTTAATCAAGCAAGAGATTAAAATAAGTTATAGATTGCGATTTGAGATTCCAATTTACCTACGGAAGTTTTGATGGATACAGAAGACAAATTATATTTGGGTAAGGTTATAAAGTGTTAAAGGGATTGAAGATTGAATGTGGGACAACAATAGTTAGTGTTGGTCAACACTTGTACCAGAAGTTAAAGTTACTGAGGATGAGACGAGAGTAGAGGGAAGGCTGGTGATTATAATAGCTTTAAAGGGTTGGGTCGAACAGATCGATCTCCCACCGAGTAGGAGGAAACAAACTCAATTAGTAAGAATGTTAGGTTGAGCAGAGTAATTAGTGCTGGAGGGCTAAGATGGATGCCCTAAGCTGAGTGCTCCCACGGGGTCTGAGTAGCCTCGGTCCACCTATTCCCTTGCTAGACTACACTCCTTCACCTACGTCTTCTTACTTAGTTCAAATACTGATCTTCATCTTGAAGGGCATCAAACTGATTCGATCCTTAATTTAAAACCTTAATCCTTTAATCATTAAAGTCTCAGCAAACTTTTTTTTTTTCTAAAAAAAAACTCAATTCAACTATGATTAAATGTAGACCAGACAGACGATGGATTTAAGTTAGTAAGTTTTACCCGAAAAATTTAGTCTTATAAAACAAATTACGGAATTGTTTTAAGCTAAGACAAAACCCTTGTCCAAGTTTGTTTTCTTAATACGTAAAAGTAAGTGACTTGGAACAAAAAAAATATAAAGTTAAATCCAAGGGATTATTGGAAAATTTCTTTTGATTGCCATAGGTTAGATTTTTACTTTAGGCTGAGGTTGAGTTAGACCTAGACTGAACTGGCCACAGTCCAAAGCTGATTGACTGGCTGGAGTCCAAAGACACAAAGCGACAAGTTTGGACCCTTCTCTTCTACAACGAAATCTTTATCTAAGTTTCTTTAAATAAAATACCTCTAAATTTACTTTCTCGTTGAGGAGTGCGAACTATATAACACACCACTTCTTGCTTTAATAATGCCCTCGTTCTTAATTTTATACTATAAAATAGGAACTAGTTTCCCTACAATATTATATGCTTTATTATATTCTTTGGTGTAGATATTTCATTGTTTTAAAATTTCAAATTTGTCTTTAAAAAAAATAAGTTAATACAGCTGATATGTATATTATTGTATGTGTAATTGACAGTTATATTTTTATGTTTACTGAAGTGACAGTAGACAGCATTGTAAAATAAATAATGTTATAATAAAACGATAATAAAGCTCCCTTAAACTATTATCTATTAAGATATATATCAACAGCCCCTTTTCTTTTTGGAACGAAGTTCCTTTTGGCACGTTCTGGAGTGAATCCGAAAAAAACGACCAAAATCACCGTCGCAAAATCACCGTCACGCAAAAACCGTCACGAAATCTACAGATGACGATAACTTGAGTAAAAGATCACCGAGTTATATGAAATTTGGTACACGTGTTCATTTTACCAATGCCCAGGCTAAGTTCGTCGGAAAACGTTATCCGCCCAAGCGTTCACGCGCAACGCTCGCGTAAACGTAAGCTTCAAAAGACGGGAAAAAGTGTTATTAAGGAAAGCATGTTACTTGACTTGTTTTGATTATTTCTGTTACATATGTCAAAAATGTCACTTTGTTTTGTAAATAAATAAAATATAATCCTGTAAAATTTCACCCTGATACAAGCAGAAGCTGTAGAGTAGGGAAGAGATGTATTTTATAATATTTTAAATTAATTGGTCGGGTAGGTAGAAAACAGTCCTATTTCAATCCAAACTCCTTTAACAAACATACTCTTTCACTATAAACTCATCATGATCAACTTTTTTCTTATATTCAATATATATTTATAGTAAGGCGCTTGATTTAATTATACAAATAATGATTTTCTTTTAATTTTGCCTTAACTCTGCTAGGTACAAACAGTTCGTTACATTTAATTTTGTCTCTTTTCTAACTCCGCCATGTATAAGTAGTTAGCAATGTATACGTACTTAGCAGTGTGATTTTATAATTTATATTTAATTAAAACGTGGGTGTCCAGCGACACCACACGTATTTGTTTTCACATTACTTGTCTTTGTGGACAAGTAAATGTGATAGAGAGGACAAATTAAGAACTTACAATTTCTTTAAGAAATTTGCTTCATGAAAATACATATTGAGTTCTTTATATTTATTATTCGAGATTTTATAGAGGTGCTTAGCACGAATTTAATTCAAACCTTACACAAGGCTCAACTTAGCTATTCAAATTTTGAAAAAGCACAAGTAGAAAATGTAAATTGAGACATTACACACAACTCTAGTATTATATTTCTACAGTAGAGACGTGGAGAAATTCATTAAACTGAATTAAAAAAAAAAAAAAAATGTTAGCATTCCACTTTAAATAGGAAATTTTCTTAATACCAGCGTGTTCTTTCTAGAATAACTTGTTTCTTCCATGCATAAACCAACTTGGGTTTCTCTTCGATAGCATACATTCTGAATTATAATGACAAAGTATTCTTAGTATAAAAAATCACCGACCACTTCCCATTACTATTTTTATAAGGGTTATGAATTATTTCGTCGTTTTCAAAAGAACAAGAAATAAAAGCTGTGCATATTTTTTATCATCTGAATGTCCATAAAAAGTGCTTGCACCCTTAGCTAGTCGCGAGTTTTTTCAAACACATTAATGCAAAGAGAGAAAGAGAGGTTTCAGCAATGTGAATTTTATCCGTCTGCCATGCGAGGGCCCCTGTCTCTCTTTGGTTTTTGAAAACTAGCCGGTTTTCTACTGGCATAAAGCGTTCCCCCCCGTCCCTTCCGTCTCCCGAGTCCCTTTTCTGCAATGAATAAGTAAAAAACCACGAACCCTTCAGCACTTTGAACAACCACTCTGTCTCACACCCTCCCACAGTTCTACGTAACGGTTACGCTAACCCGCTTGTCTTTCGATATCCTCCACAGGCCACATATAATTATACTGCTTTTATGCAAATGACACTTGGTCTTGGTGTGCCGTACCCACAAATGTTGAATATATTTTCTCCTCTTGCCTCCTTCTTTCTTTACTTTTTTCCCCTTCCTCTTCGCATTTTCGATTCCATGCAAATTTTAAAACCCCCATTATTGCATTCTTTTTTTTATTTACTCTTTTATCATTCTCTCACACATACGAGTGTTCACTTACACACACACACACTACATTCTTTTCTTAATATATGCATATATATATATATATATATATATATATATATATATATATATATATATATATATATATATATATATATATATATATGTATGTATATATATATATATATTCGAATAATGGTTTCAAAGGCACCTACTTTTTTTACGTCTTCTTCCCAGGCTCTATTCCTCGGACTTTTTTCCTATAAGTAAGATTGGAAGAAGAAATACAATTTATTCAAAGAAATTTCTCAACTCTTACCATTATATAGGTCTTCGCTAGCCGTACCCTTGAATAGATCTGAAGGATTTATATGTTTATTTCTTTCTTATTTTCTTTCCTGTGTATACTATTCCTTATTCTCTATGCACGAAGAATGAAACAGAGATACGATGTAAATGAAATTTCCAACAGAATGTATCAATACTGGGGGGGGGGGGGGGGCGTTAGCACCGCCCTGCAATTCTTTGTTGCAATTCAGGGACTAGTTAGTTTAAATTGGTCTCCCTCTCGAATAATAGTTTTCTTTCTTTTAGCATCTGATTTTTACAGTATCTTTGAACATTGAATTCGCCAGACATTATTAGGTGCTATAATACTTGAAAGCTTTTATGTGATATGAAGTATAGTGACATTTATTAAGTTTTACTTAAAATAATGTCATGAAAATTTCGTGAAATTGTTTTGTCAGTTTTAAAGTTTAGACAATTGCAATCAACAGGTAAGATAGATCACATCTGATAATTATTATGTGCACAAGGACAAGCCTCTTCAAATTGGTCAATGTTGTCATTATAGTAAGTGGCAAAAAGGGTTAAAATAGGATTTTTTTTAAAAAAACTAATCAACTATAAAATTTCAAACACGATTGAACGATAAACATGTATTTAATAGCGTTTATTTCACGCCAATATAATAAATGGATCAAAAGTTATAGATAAAACAAACTCAAATGGCCACCTTCCTGAAACGGTTTGGCCATTGCTGGTTAACTCGTTGGATTGGTTAAATTGCCTACGGACCCTTTGTGTGGACTGAAAGCAACTTTGTGTGTACTGAAGGCAACTTTGTGTGTACTGAAAGCAACTTTGTGTGTACTGAAAGCAACTTTGTGTGTACTGAAAGCAACTTTGTGTGTACTGAAAGCTCATACTTTGCAACTTTAATTATGAGTTAAGTGTACGATTGAGTGTGCGATTGAGAGCCGGCGTGGCCGAGTGGATAAAATTACTTACCACGTCTTCTCGGCCATCACTGAATCAAGGGCGGTACGGGGTCCTTGGTTCGATCCCTTGCCGTGATGCTCACTAATGATCACATCATGCTAACTTCGTCGGTACAATCTACAGAGGTATGATGTGTGAAGTGGCTGGAACTCTCTGCCAAGGGGCTAGTAAAATGGGCCTAAAAGATAACCTAATTGGTAGGTTCGAACAAGTGGTTTAAACCTACCCGTCTAGTACTAGTAATAGGACCTTACTACTACTACAAAGTGTGCGATTGCCATACAATTATAATTTAAGAACATTCGATTTGATTGCTTGCATCACTAAAATTTCGCAGTTTAAACACAGAGTAAGTAAAGAAGTTCTTTAAGATTAATTAATAACTATTCTCCACAAATATAATGTTAATTTATAATTTTGGAACGAAGTTCCTTATGGCACGTTCTGGAGCCCGTGAGTGAATCCGGAAAAAACGACCAAAATCACCGTCACAAAACCAAGCTTCACGAAATCTACCGATGACTAAAACTTGAGTAAAAGATGACCAAGTTAGTTGAAATTTGATACAAATGTTAATTTTACCAATGCCCAGGCTGAGTTCGTTGGACAACGTTATCCGCCCAAGCGTTCACGCGCAACGCTTGCGTAAACGTAAGCTTCAAATTTAAAATTGGAATTTTAGGACGGAAAAAAATTCTAACTTTATCTATTTACCTAATGAGAAAATCACCTTTTATAAATATATTATTTTTTTTAGTAAAACGAACACCGACACTGCTATGAAGATAAAAAATAATATAAATAAATTAAATCTAAATTTATTAAAGGGGACCTAAAACTTTAAAATACAGAAAACAACGTTTTTACCGACATATTACGTTCTAACGTAACAATTTTAATAAAGCTTCTTACACATCGTCTAAAGTACAATTGAAACAGGCATGTAAAATTTCAACCTGATACAAGCAGACGTTTTAAAGTAGGGAAGAGATATATTTTATAATATTTTACATACTCTTTAACTATATATTCTCAATATTCAATACATATTTATTGTGAGACGCTTGCTATAATGATACAAATAATGATTTTATTTTAATTTTACCTTAACTTCATTAGGTACAAACAGTTAGTTTCTTTTTATTTTGTCTCTTTTCTAACTCCGCCATGTATAAAAAGTTACCAACGTATACGTACTTAGCAGTGTGATTTTATAATTTATATTTAATGAAAAATGTAAGGAACTTCGTTCCTACCGGGTGTCCCGCGACACCACACGTATTTTATTATTTTTGCTCCTTCTGTTCTCTCAATTTACAACTTCTCAATTTTTTTCAGTCCAGTCTGGTGCGGTGGACCAAAAGATCTCTTTTACTCTCTGTTTCAAGTTAGAGGCATTCTTTTTTATAAAAGTCAGAAATCGAGAAGAGAGTACAATGGAAAAGAGAAAAAGGGTTAGTGAAGAAGAGAGGGTTGGTTTCCGATAACAAGCACTTTATAGCCGTTCTACCTCTACCCAGTTTCCAGATCCCATAAATATAACCTGCCTATCCTCTACTATTGTCGAGAAATACCGGTGATTTCCCCCCTTACTTATTCCGAACATTTTTACGTATGAGATACGCCTCACTCGAAAAGGAAGATCGAAGTCAAATTAGTTCCACAAAAAAGAGAACAATTGAGATGGAGGGTAGATTGACAAGAGAAACCAAAATTCCCCAACTCTAGTAGACTGATTATTAACTTCCAATCAATTTGGCAGAGAAACGATTTCTAAAACTCCCCATCTCCAGTTAACATCTCTTCTGCTCTACCCACTTCGGGACCGATAAATCTGATTATTTCGCATAATTTAGTCCCTTCCTAACAGTTCTAATATAATCACTGATCATCATCTCTTTGCAGACTTTAACACCGGTATTAACTAATCTTAATTACTAGAGTCCCCGCATCCATTTGTTATACAGTAGAGTGCAATAATGAAGCGGTTTTGTATATAATCCAGGGTAATCAGGATATACAACTAATCAGGTAGTGAGTTATAATTGACAGTGGGAAAATAGATTACTTATATGTTTCATAATTTTGTACAATTACTATTCAAATTTAAATACTACACCTGTTTTAATAATTAATTTTATTTTTGTCTCTTAGTATGTAATTTCATGTACTTCTATACAATCCGATTAAAACAATAGCAAAATCTAACAATTTTAATCTTTTGATAATAATACGTAAAAGTCTGTCGTCTTTCAGCAGATTTTTACGGCAATTTGGCACTTATACAATAATAAAAAATACGTGTGGTGTCGCGGGACATCCGGTACGAACGAAGTTCCTTACGCTTTTCATTAAATATAAATTATAAAATCACACTGCTAAGTTTTACGATACTAACTACTTATACATGGCGGATTTAGAAAAGAGACAAAATTAAAAGTAACTAACTATTTGTACTTAGCAGAGTTAAGGCAAAATTAAAAGAAAATCATTTATTTAACATTGAAGCGAGCGTATTACAATAAATAATGTATTGTATATTGAGAAAAAAGTTAATCATGATGAGTTTATAGTTAGAGCAGATAATAGATATTTTATGGATAGCGAGGATCAGTCAAAAGTAAAAAAAAACACAATGTTTTAGTTTGCCGACGTTTCGGAAAATATATTTCCTTCTTCAAGGCAAGATTATGAATGTCATTATGTCAAGATTATGAAGATCATTCATAATCTTGCCTTGAAGAAGGAAATATATTTTCCGAAACGTCGAAAAACTAAAGCAATGTGTTTTTTACTTTTGACTGATCCTCGCTATCCATAAAATATCTATTATTTAATTATTTCACAGTCGATACTTTCCAATTCTTAGTTAGAGCAGACGCTTGTAGTGACGGAACACGGCTGTTCCCTCAGACTCCGCCGGCATGTTTATTACTCCATTTAAAATATTATAAAATATATCAATTTAATACGCAAAAACTTCTGCTTGTATCAGATTGAAATTTTACATGCCTGTTTCAATTGTACTTTAGACGATGTGTATGAATTTTTATTAAAATCGTTGCTTTAGAACGTAAGATATCGGTAAAAACGTTGTTTTCTTTATTTTAAACATTTAGGTCCGCTTTAATAAATTTAGCGACCTTTATAACTTCATAGCAGTGTCGGTGTTCATTTTACAAAAAATAATTTACTTAAAAAAGTTGTTTGTCTCATTAAATAGATGAAGTTAGAATTTTTTTCCTGCCCTAAATAACCAATTATACATTTTAAGTTTACATTTACGCAAGCGTAGGCGTGAACGCTTGGGCGAATTACATTGTCCAAGGAACTCACCCTGGGCATTGGTAAAATGAACATGTGTACAAAATTTCCATTAACTAGGTCATTTTTTACTTAAGTTATCGTCATCGGTAGATTTCGTGACGCTTGATTTTGTGACAGTGATTTTGTGACAGTCGTTTTTTTCGGATTCACTCCCGGGCTTCCAGAACGTACCATAAGGAACTTCGTTCCAAAAAAATTACAGGTTTGATGCAATAAAATAGACAACTTCCTATTGCTCTTTTTAGTTACTTAAGACTCAAATTTAAATTAGATTGAGGTCCCCTGTTAGTATAGATGATAAGTTTAGGGTCAAAACGGGGTAAAAAAAGTGTAGAAAACTATTTCATAAGACAACTATTATGAAATAGTTGTCTGCACTTTTCTTACCCTGTTTTGACCCTACACTTACTACCATTAAGACTCAAAGGTTAAATTATGGTATTGGAATCTTTGTGTTTAATTTCCAACTATTGGAACAAGGTCCATAACCGTTTGTTGCAGAGCTATGCTAGAACCATCAGTGCAAATGAGGGTACTTATATCAAGAGAGAATTCTCATAAGTTTATTTATAACACCATCATCCAGTATTTTGTCACTTCTTATTACTCACATAAAGACGATACAAGCCTTCTCGACTTTAACAACTCTTCATTTAAAGTAATAAAATTTTAATAGCGATTTTATGATGGATACTTAATAACTTAGCGAGTTGTAGTCCGGGAGAGAAAAGTACAGAGAATCCCTAGAGCCGAAGGAAAAGTAAGTTGTTTGAAGTAATAAACAGTTCAGAAGAAAAAGGGCCAAAGATGGAAAGGGTTGTTATAGTCGGTATGACAAATTTTCCTTAAAGCTGGGCGCTGCACGCTGGTGGCTGGTGAATCCAAACTGATTTAAATGCTTCTCGTGTATGCAGGAAAGTGCATAAATGCATTCCATTTCCCTCATAACAAACAAAAACAGCGTTTGTTTTAAAATATAAACAGAAACTGCGTCGTTAAGTTCGAAGCAAGACAGTATTTTGATTTCCTTCTCATGTCCTTGACTGTTGTTTACCAAGTTCCAGCTTTTAAAGTTAAGAAAAGGATTGTTGAGACCTTAAAAAGACAAAACACACGTTACACTTTGCCGTATAAATATAATAGTACATTACGCGTCGAGTGCGGAAAGTAGCATTTTGCATGCGAGTGTGGAGTTTGCACCCGAGCGACAGCGAGGGTAGTAAAACCACACGAGGAATGCAAAATGCCGTTTTCGCACGAGTTGCGTACCGTACTTTATCTACGACTGTTAGATTTAAATAATAAATACAGAAAAATATAAACTTGCTGTATGTAAGTTCGTATATCTTCTCTTGATAAAGATGGCATTAATCTTGAGTTGTATTTTTTGCCGAATTAATTATTTCTGGAGGAGTATTATTCTCTACATTTTCGTCAAAGCCACTTGATTCATTCATCGTTTTTCACTAAAAACTCGATATAAACAGTTACTTTAATAAAAGAATAGCAAATTAGTTTTGTTAAATGTAAACAAACTCACTAATCGTGCGTAAAGCTGAAGAATTCCTCTTTTTTACCGCGCTAGCGTGGTAAAGAAGAGGAATTTTTTAGAACTATGAGACGCGCATGCGCAATGAATACAAGTACGTAAATAATCACTTTCTACGCATCTAAACAGAGATATAATGTTTATATTTCGTATCAATCGTAGATAAATATATATTTATATCAATAAAATTGTATTTGTATCTCTACAATTTTCGGTTGTTGTCTAATATTTTGCATTTTACTTTTTTCCCCTATATTTCTGACGTGGAGATGATAATTTTTCTAAATACTTGATAAAAAGAAATTTGTTTATAATAAAATATATATATATTATTTTTTATTTAATATAAATTTATATTGGTCACAGATAATAAAATAAACTTAAAAATAGGCATCTTACCAGTTATTATAATTCATACATTTATTTTTTTTTTTAAATAAAATAAAAAAATCCATTTTTTATTCCTACTAGTAGCAAAACTACTTGAGCATTGCAAACAAATTAATATTATGATTATAACTTAAAATAAAAACAGTGCAAATTTAACAAACAGCTGTATTTTTCTATTTATAAAAATCATTATAAATCCGCGAAGATACAAAGAGATAAAATCTATAATATCCTATATTAAATGCAGACAGCTAATTTACATAATAAATTAATTTATAAAGTAAAAAGTTAATTTGAGCTGTTTATACCTGCTTAAAGTTGCCGAAACATAGCTTTACAACGTGAGCCATACAAGTCATGCAGACCCGTATCAAAAAATTATGAAGTTCATTACAATTTAATAAAATTTATTACGATTAAAGGTACACACAAATTAACCAATTCGGCTTTGTTTTTTGTTTATTTATCTAATTTCCTATTCGTATTTCCACTGTCTCTACTATTACATAAACCATGATGTGCTGACGCTACATTTGTATGAACCTTATTATTTTGATTTCACCAAACTTAAAGTGATTAACGATTACATAAATGATCAATTCATTTATTAAGTGACAGTTTTATTTAAATTGTATTTGATTTTAAAAACCATAAAATTCTGTGTTTTAAGAAAGCGACATTGCAAAAGTTTTAAACATTATTTACAATATCATAAAAATATTTACATGCTATACTTAGTTATTTATACATAATTACACAAATTATTTTTTATTATAAAAATTTGAGAGATAAATAAAGATAGCTATACGTAAGTGAAAATAAACCTTTTTTTTTTTTTGTTTTCGTTCATAACTCATGCCAGTTTTTATAAAAATTGTAAAATTAAATTGATATTTTGATCAGAAAAATGTTAACTATCCTTTGCTTAATAATTCAGGTAATTTAAATTGTAACAAAAAATAATTAGAAACAGTACAAGATGTATTTTTAAAACCCGAATAAATAAAACGTATTTAACTAAAACAATTTATAAATTTAATCTTAATCTTACTACTACATTCAAATCCAAATTTAAAAGTTATAATGAAATCTTAAAATAAAATTAATTTCTTAAACCTTTTTTTAAATTCATAAGTTATTACAGAAAAAATTAAACTGTGTCATTTTGCTTTAAAGTTTACTGATGGTAATGGAAGAATAAAAACGTAACACTTTTGTAGTTTTTTAATTTCCATAAAACTAATAATTTTTTTAATATTAAATCCAAAGACTGTTTTGATAGTTGTACATAGATAAGATTGTTTTTTTAATTTTTGTTTTCTATGCAATGAACTTTGTATTCTGAAAAGTAGAAGTGGTTATAGAATGATTAAAAACGGAATGGCTCTCCACAAAATGTTTAATCCTCAAAACTAATTTTCAGCTCTCGGCCGTCATCAGTGCCGATAAGAGGTAAAAGAAAAAAACCCGACCTTGAGTCACATGAGCGACAAAAAGCGGACCTTCTTCCCTTACCCTTTTACCGGCACTGACGATGGCCGAGAGGCTGAAAACTACTTTTGAGGAATAAACATTCATTTTGTGGAGAGGCTTTCCGTTTTTCATTATTCTATTTACATCAGCTCCAGAAGCGCTCTTAATAATCTACAAGCGGTAACATAAATTACATTTTTATATGATTCATATTCATCATTTCCCGTTAAATATACATATAGGTATGTGCGTACTTATATAATTTTTTTTTTACCCAAGTTAAAAAAAATACCATTTTGAAAATTCGTTGTTTTGGTCTCTGAATTCAACCATCCTACATAGAAATGCGTATCAGACATCGGGGAACATATTTGATCCAATATTAATTTCAACCTTCTAGTGCAGAAAGAAATAGGTGCCATTTCTCTCCCGCATGCGCAGGAACATATTTTCTATTAACTCTTATATCTTTAAAAGGAGTTATCCGATTTTAAAAGAAATTTAGATGGTTTGTCAAAAGTAGACAAAAAATGGTCCTAAATGAAAGTCATCAATCATCACACCTTTTATATTGACATAGAAATAAGTGTGACTTTAGTGGGAATCGAAACACTTAGAGTTTAAACAATACACTTATAATTACCATGTGATCATTGGTTAATAATTTGGACGCGAGAAAGTATGTGGCATGTTGATTTGTTTGTTGTTATTATTATGTCTTGATCAACACATTATTAGATTAATACAAGACAGGTGGTCCACCACTTTATCTACTCAATGTGATCATTAGTGTGAAACATGGCTCAACTCTCTAAGATTCGAATTAGTTTGTTATTTATATATATATATATATATATATATATATATATATATATATATATATATATATATATATATATATATATATATATATATATATTTAATGTAATAAGTAAATGAATGTTAAGAATATAACAGATGAGGATATTAAAATAAACAATATTATTTCACTTAAAATTTTATAACAGAGAAAAGTAAATATTGACTTAATTTTATTTGCTCGTTATATTATAAAACTGCTCTAAATATACAAAAAAATTATAAAAGATTGTAAATTTGTTATTATTCTTAACGAATGCAATTTTCAACATTTAAAAAAGAAAGCAAAAAACTTAATTTAAAAAAAAAAAAAATACTATTCACTGGCATGAGTTATAATATACAATAAAGACTAAATTATTGTCAGCCAAAATAGTTCTCAAACACACGAACCCGTTTTATATAAATAAATTTATAATAATTCATTTAATTTATTAACTAAATACAATTATTTAAACAATTAAAAGCTGTAATTATAGTTACATTTTATCTAACTATTAATATTTGATTAATATTTTATATTAATATTTTACAATTCTGGCACTAATTCGATACGAAAATAGTGTTTAATATACTTGTTTGTTTAATCTCAACTGTTACAACATAACATTTTAAAGGGTCTGGATCAATTATTAGTTATTTATTTATGTTATGATAGGTTATAATTATTTAAAAAAAATAATACAATGGGGATGCAATGCTTTCGAAATTGTATTTTGTAATAATTAGCAAAGCATTTTAGTGTTATTAGATATTGCGTGAAAACAACTAAAAAAAATTACGTAAAATTATTCTTCGAAAGTGTATAATAACACTTTACAAACTTACAATTCATAATAATTCTTATAATTGTCTAACTGGTTATATCATACATCTATTTGCATTTGATGCTTTTAGACGAAAATCACCTGAGGTAACCTGATTAATGTTAATTTTCATAATTGAAGTAATCACTAAGCAGGTATGACTTTACATTATAACCATTATCATTATTTAATATTTGAATTAGACCTTATACGGTACAAACCATAGTATTATGTTTATTAATATATAACTGGACAAAACTATTTTTTTTTTTTACTGTCAAACTACAGAAAGAAAATGTTTGCTGGTAATAATAGTATATTATGTTACTAGGCTGTGAAGTGAGTTTTTTCTTTTTAAAGAAAAAACACTTCACAGTCGCGTAGCATATGCTATTTTTTCCGAGGTAGCAGACAATGAAAAAACATTAAATATTAATCACTAATCAATATATAATAATAACAAATATTAGTACATACTTAAGACTTAAAAAAAGAAACCTTAAAAAGAGGTTACACTATAAGAAAAGATAAATAAAACGCATTGACATCTAGCGGATTTTAATCGTACTAGAAGCATTTCTACAAAGACTGCAGCGGTACTAACGGAAGTTTTGACAACTACCCGCCGGACATAAAAAATCTTTTAGTTCCTAGGACGTAAAAGATTTTTTCTTTACAGCTAGGAGTAATGAAAAGATTTTTTAAGTCCACGTAATGAAAAAATGGATTTTAGCTATATCTTTTAGGCTCTAAAGTTACTATTTCACAGCCTACCACGGAAAAACCAATGTTTTAATTATTTTTTTAATTAACACCTGTAATAAACAGGTGTAAATTATGTGTTGTTAAGTATGTGGACTACTCATCATTATAATGTTGATATTTAATGTATCAACATTTATAATTATTACATCTTTGCAATTATAGTTTAAAAATTAATTGATCATGATAATTGCTCAAATTATGTTTGAATGAACGTAGTGATTACATTATTTCAGTGGTTTTGGGGATTTTAAAAGTTTGTGTATTTGCCTAATGATAACTGGCACACAAACTTACTGATTTGAGCAAAATTAGACATTCAGGCGAATCTAAGCATTTCTTACAAATGTATAGTTTTTGGATATTTCACGCAATATTTTCCACAAAATTTCTTTCCTGGTAGCCATATTGAAAAAAATTATGGTAGATAGAGGAAAATGCAAATTGCTCTACGCGAGTTCTTTATGTGACGTATTACTAGTATTAAGTATAAGTAAGGTCCACAACATCCAATAACAACTTCTAATATTAGACCGAATGATTAAGTAGATATAATATGTATCTGCAGCAATATATTAGTAGAATTTTAAAGTTAGTGCAACATTTATTACCCATGCATTAACATGTAAAAATGCTTGTGATTAAAATAAAACTATTTGATCTTCAAGAAACATTGATAGAGCTTAGCCATATCTTGAAGTTTCGAACAAATTACAAGGATTATTTTCAAGAGAGTTGCTTATGCGTTAAATAATTCCCAGCTTCTATTAGGTATAATTAACAAATCAGTTGTTAATAATTCAAATATTGAGAAGTTACCTGTAAGATGCTATCCCTTTAGGATGATTTTGATAAATTTACATACAGGGTGGCACAAAAGTAAGGAAACCCTTGAATAACTCGTCAGAAATGTATTTTTTTGAAAAAAGTTAAATACAAAAGTTTCAGGATTTTTCCTTAGCTATTCAATGGTGACCTTAAATAATAAGATAAATTTAAATAGCACAGAAATTAAAAATTAATGTAAGTATAATTAGTGTAACCCCTCTCTACCAGGTAGCGCTAAGGATCAAATTACGTTTTAAACAAAACTTTCTCATATAAAATTTAAAAGTTTAATTAAAAGAATAGCATTTGAATTATCTATTAGTATTTTACCTTTATGACAAACGAATATAAATTCCTTTAGGATAGTTTATATAATGAATAGTGTTATGGATAATGTACAATTAGAATTAAATAGCTTTAAAGGTTCTCACTGAAAAAATTTTGGTTTATTAGAATATATACCAATAGATAATTTTATTGTCAAACGTTAAATTTGTTATTGTTTTTATTATTAAGTGTTAGAATGATGTTAATGGTTGTAAAGTTGATAACTTAATTTTTAAATTATTACTAGTAAAACATAATTAATGTAATTGATATTATTATTCACGCTCTCTTATTAAGATAGAAATTTATTTCCATTGTACAGCTGAATTGTAATTATTACCATGAACACTAATCATATGATCTATAATATTATTGTTTATTTTCATCGAATTAGCGTATGTAAGCATAGGGCATTTTTGTCATTTTAGAAATAAAGACTGATGATGACCTTAGGATTATGGGTCGAAACGTCTCTTAAAACAATTATGGAGTAATGTTTTAATTTTCACACCTAAAGATCCATCAACTATATTTATATTAATTTTTTTTTCTTCATGGTCTTATTTCTGGTCATGGTCAAGAATGTGGCCGACCTTCAAGAAAAAAAAATTAAATAAAAGTACTTAAACAAATAAATTAATAAAAGGGGGGGGGGGGGGGAAGGGTTGAAATGACCTGGAAGGTCGTAGTCAAGAAAATGGTGTAGGCTGTGGTCAAGGCTGCTGCTGAAGGGAAAAATTTGGTGATTTCAAAATCCACAATACAAATTAAGGTTTCCCATTGGAAAAACAATTTTCACCTTGGAATGACCTTAAGGGTCATGCTCAAGGACATGGTCAAGGTCATATTTTACATAAAATGTCCTGCTCTTTTCAAATCTGTAATAAAAAATGGGGGTTCCTATTTAAAATAACAAAGTTGACCTTCAAATTACCCTTAAGGGCAAGGTTAAGGTCAAATCCAAGGTCACCATTGAATAGCTAAGGAAAAATCCTGAAACTTATGAATTTAACTTTTTTCAAAAAAATGCATTTCTGACGAGTTATTCAGGGGTTTCCATACTTTTGTGCCACCCTGTATATTAAAATACTCTAACAAAAGATTTACCTTTGAAAATTAAATTTAATATGATGATACAATCAAGTCATGTTTAAATATAATAAAGTTTAATATATTAATTAAACTAATTATAGTAATATCCATGCAACAAAATAATAATTAATACTATAATTAAATAAACACTAAACTTATTTAGGTAATAAAGAAAAGATAAGATAAAATAACATTTTAATTGTTCAGACCCTTCTAAATTTAAACTTAATTAGATTATTAAACAGAATTAAAATAAAAAAGAAATTAATTCTTTCAAAGTTGTGTCATAATTACATTAGATATCTTCATATTATTATGAAGTGTTATTTTTTTTTTATTTTTTTTTTTTTATATATATCATTAATTTAATTATATTAAATTAATAATACTGACAAGGAGGTAATTAGTATTTTTTTAAACGGTCTTAAAAAAAAATACATTATAAAATTTATTGTATTAAAAAATATATGATTTACAATATTTACACAATGTGTTTTAATATTTAAATTTTATCTGTTGTAATATAGAAGATAAAAACTTAAAAATATTAAGATGGATTTTGTTGGATAATTCAATTTAGATGACCCTGAATGATACGCTTCTCCAATCATTGCTTCACTTCTGTCTTCTGTAACAAAAAGTTGTTATATAAATTGATATTTCAAGTATTCATTAAAAAAAAATAAAAAAATAAAAATAAAAATAGACTGCCAATTAGTGTGGCACATAGCTTCCTCGCATTTTATCATGTACTTTATTGTTATAATGTTTATTGTGTAAAAACTATTAATAGTTTTAGCGATCTTTAACACTTCATAGCGGTGTTGCTGTTGGTTTTACTGAAAAATTGTATTTGAAAAAAATGTTTGTCTCATTGAATAGATGAAGTTAGATTTTTTTCCCGATCTAAAATTCCAATTTTAAATTTGAAATTCACGTTTACGCGAGCGTTGCTCGTGAACGCTTGGACGGATAACGTCCTGGGCATTGGCAAAATGAACATGTCTACCAAATTTCATCAAAATCGGTTGACATTTACTCAAGTTATCGTCGCACGTTTCATAATTCGCGGATACACAGACCGACAGACAGACAGACAGACAGACAGACAGACAGACAGACACGAGACCAAAAATGTTCCCTGATGTCTGAAACGGATTTCTGTCTTGGAATTTTTAAAATCGGAGGCATAAAAGTTTTTCGTTCTCAAAAGTGAACACAATGCTTCCGTTACCTTCGGTAAGCTCGGAAGCAAAATAAAAAAATAAAAAATAAAAAAATGGTAAAATATTTACATTACCATATGTCATATGGCATATTTACATTACCATATGGAAGATATAGAATTTGGTAAAAAGGTGAGTATTTTAGGTAGAATGAATCATATATATGTATAAATATGTAATGAAAGAACAAAAGTTAGAAAGAAATAATAAATCTAGTAGAATTATTGTGTAGTGTATGAGGAAAATAAATGGAAAACACAGCTACTATTAGTTCGTCTTCACTCAAAACAAAATCTCTACCTTCAATTATTAACAAACATACATTTCTAGGATTTAATATTAGTGAATCTAATAAAAATCTATGTCTCACATTAAAAACAGAGATGTATAGGATTTAATATAATTTTACTTTACTAACAGAGATTTCTAGGAATGATTACAGGTAAATCTAATAAAATTCTTTGTATTCACTTAACAAATAGAGATGAATGGATTTAATATTAGTGAATCTAATAAAAATCTAAGTCTCACTTTAAAAACAGAGATGTATAGGATTTAATATAAGTGAATCTAATAAAAATCTGTCTTAACTTTACTAACAGAGATTTCTAGGAATATGATTACAGGTAAATCTAATAAAATCCCTGTCTTCACTTAACAAATAGAGATCTATAGGATTTAATGTAAGGGAATCTAATAAAAACCTCTGTCTTCACTAAACAAACAGAGAGACTTTTAAGATTTAATATAAGTGAATCTAATAAAAATATATATATTAGCTTTACTGACAGATATTTCTAGGAATTATCCCAGGTGAATCTAATAAAAATCTCTGTTTTCACTTAACAAAAAGAGAGATTTCTAGGATTTACTAATAGTTAATCTATCTACAGTTTATTTTAAATCCAAAATTGAAAATGTTCGAACTTAAAATATATCTATTAACACTTGCATTAAATTTATCTTATAAAATATCATTCCATATATAATTTTATAAACATCTAATCATTTTTATTCTCTGGTATTTATTGATATTTGCCCAATTTAGGTATATTTATTTCATAAAAAATGTTCAATATTATCTATAAGTAGAAAATTTAACTTTTGTCTGCACATATAACAGAATTGCAAAATTATTGGATGCATTTTCATGTTATACATTACAAAAACCCAAACCAACCTTACTTTTTTTCTATCCGTCTGTCGAGGCGTGGAGCACGTCAACATGTTCGACTGAATAGACGCAAAACTGGCTAATCGAAATCTAATACTTTTTACAATGGTGTGCTCTAGCATGTGGCGCATAAAAGGTTTTTCATGGCTTACAAGATGAAAATGATCATTCCGACATTGTTCCATTTAAGAAAGTTCCATTTAACGTATCGGGTTTTCCAAACACCTGTGACAAGTTTACGTATATCTCACTAGATTTTCAGTTACGCAGCTGTACCACCAGAGGAGCGATTCTGAGTCTCAATATGTGTTGCCCCACCCTGAGTCTCAATCTGTGCTGCCCATCTCTGCGTCTCAATCTGTGCTGCCTCACCCTGTCTCAATCTGTGCTGCCCCACCCTACGTCTCAATATGTGCTGCCCCACCCTACGTCTCAATCTGTGCTGCCCCAACCTGCGTCGCAATCTGTGCTGCCCCACCCTGAGTCTCAATCTGTGCTGCCCCAACCTGCGTCGCAATCTGTGCTACCCCAACCTGCGTCGCAATCTGTGTTACCCCACCCTGCGTTTTAATCTGTGCTTCCCCACCCTGAGTCTCAATCTGTGCTGCCCTACCCTGAATCTCAATCTGTGCTACCCTACCCTGCGTCTTAATCTGTGCTGCATGAAAACTAAGTAACATTAACATAATTATTGCGTGGAAGTATCGAAGTGTTAATTAAGAATATGTTTGTTTTTAATATATTTTATACGCACAATTAAGATCTTTGAAAAATTTGATTAAAATTCAATTATAAGAAATTGTTATTTATTACAGCTAAAAATTAAAAAAATAAAAGTTTAAGCATGCAATAATTTGCATTTAAACTTATGTGTTCTTGAAAACAGTCGCTGTGAAATGAAGGCGTAGTTAATATAATTACAGTTCATGTCATTTCGAAAAATATTAAAACATATTTATTAAATTAAGAATTGTTTTTTGTATTATATTTGTATTATTATTAAATTTAAGAGCAGTATTGGAGCTAAAGATGGTAGATTGGAATAGTGAAGATTTGCATAATCTACCCTAATATTAGTACTTCATCTGCATAAGCTCCTCTAACATTGCAAAGTCAAGTTTCAACATTGATAAGTCTAGAGTCAAGTTTCATGTTTCCACAAAAAATTAATTAGTTTATAATTAATAAGTGCAAAAAGTAAACAAATGGTCATGTTTAACATGTTCTACAACTCCCAACTAGACTTGACATCTTCAGAATTGTTCTATAACGTAGCCTTCCACATTTAGAAAAAAACAATAACTGATGTTAAATGAATTAAACATTAGCTACTATTTCTGTAGAACAGTGTTTAATATGATTGTACGTTTATGAATTGCATTTAAGAAATACAAAGTAAGGTAATACATTTAACATTAGCTGCTGTGTTTATTTTACAGTAAACAATTCGATTTGAATCTTGAAGTTATATTTATTTTATTATAAGTTAATCCCTTCAGAAACTGCTCCCTGCAAAGTGTTGTGTGAACCGTTGTGATTTACACAGTCTCAGACGCGGTTTTCTGCGGGAAATCTTGACTTATCTAACAAAATATTGGTTACAGTTTAAAGAAAATCCTGGCACGATTAATAACTAATAAAAGAGTTCAAGCTTATAACACAGAGAAGTTAAGGTCAAAAGAGTTAAGCCTAGCAAGGCTAAAAACTGCGAACGCTCTCTCGAAGTATTCATGAATTAAGGACAGAGAAGTTGAAAGCCCATCAGAAAGGAGGAAAAAAGATTAAGATATCCAAGGAAATACACACCACGGTCACTATGAGTTGTGAGGTGACAGAATCGCTCCTCTGGTGGTACAGCTGCGTAACTGAAAATCTTGTGAGATTTAGGTAAACTTGTCACAGGTGTTTGGAAAACCTGATACGCTAAATGGAACTTACTTAAATGGAACAATGTCGTAATGATAATTTTCATCTTGTAAGCCACGAAACACAATTTTAAGGGACCGGTGCGGCGTAGACTAGTGGTTAACTCGCAACTTCACCACCTAAAACCTAGTCTACAGACATACAAATCTGCTGAGTTCGAATCTCAGAGAGTGAAACATGTTTCCCACATTCACACTGGTGATGACATGGAGTAGATGAGTAAAGTGGCCGGATCCCCCATCCTATAATAACCTAATGATGTGTTGATCAGGACGAAAAACACTTTTTTTAATATACTCGTACATCATCTTCTTCAATTATCTCCTTTCCCACAATAAGTAATTGCTTTTTTATCCCCACCGTTGCGTTCACCACCTGAAACCTAGATCTAAAGACATACAAATCTAGTGAGTTCGAATCTCAGAGAGCGAAAATGTTTCACGCTTGTGATCACATCGAGTAGATAATTAACGTCGCCGAACATTTTTTTTTAATATACTCGTACATCATCTTCTTCAATTATCTCCTTTCCCACAATAGGTAATTGCTTTGTTATCCCCACCGTTGCGTTCACCACCTGAAACCTAGATCTAAAGACATACAAATCTAGTGAGTTCGAATCTCAGAGAGCGAAAATGTTTCACGCTTGTGATCACATCGAGTAGATAATTAACGTGGCCGAACATTTTTTTTTAGTATACTCATATATCATCTTCTTCAATTATCTACTTTTAATTGCTTTATATGAAATTTCGTTGTTACCCCAGAAGAACGAATTATATTAAGTACAAAAACCCAAATATTAATTCCAAAATTAATTTTAATACAGTATCAGCATTGATTTTATTGTCATAAGAATCTATAATAATATTTGTTTTATATTAAGAAACAATATTTATTATTTTTCATATAATAAAACATTTGTTTTCATTTTTTTCCAAAAAATGTTTTTTTTTCTAAATACAACAGAGTAGAAACTAAGGTTTACAGTTATTTGATATCAATATATGTTAGTGAGAAGCATACATACTTCACTGCAATTGTTATAATATATTATATTTATCCCAAGTTTCGACAGAATAAAAAATAGAGTATCGGTGATTGAAATAACTTTTACGGGAACAGATAAATGAAAGGCTTTTGAATATTGTATTGGTTGAAACAGGCAAGGAAAAAGTTCAGGATTGTTTAAGCGACGTGATTCGTCACTTGAAAATTCATTGAATACAAAAACAGGCTGTTATCGTTTCGTTTCTGTCTCCTGTTGCTGGCATACTGTCGAAATCCTTCACTTTTTTTTTCCTCTCTTCTCATATATTTTTATCCAATGTTAATTATTTTCAATGAATTATCAGTGTCATGGAATGAAGTATTAAAAGTCTATCCGATAAAACACGTGCTAAAGTTTCATATATATTAAGTGAGTATTAATAATGCCAGTGTATTCCATTTATTATTAGTTGTTTCTAGTTTTTGTGGTTTAATTTAATTATTATAATATACTTTATCAAAATTTACCATTAAAAAAAAAATTCTTCTTGGAGGGGAATCGAACCCGGCCTCTCAACGTCCACGTTTACAGCTATTTCCTCAGGATCTAGATTTTTCTCGGGAAAATGGCTGGTGGCTTTAAGCCCGCTGAAAACGGGACGGGAATAATATTAGCGTGTGGACTCGAGGATTACGGATACGGAAATAATGGAGGCGCCGTTCTAATGTTATATGACAAAAGAAATGGTACCTGGTAATAATATGCTTGCCAGATGAATACCGATCCGGGCGTTACAGAGTAAGTAAGTAAAATGTAGTGTGGCCTAACCATTTAACTGAATAAGCGTGTAAATAAAACCTACCTGATTGTGCATGTACGTGGGAAAACGACTTATGTACTTAGATTTATATTTTAAGGGACTTCATTTAAGAAATTTTTAATTTCTTAAATCCGTCTCGTTACATGACTCTTCTGAACATATATGCCAAATGTGGCTCAATAGTCTAGGCTCAACTCGTCTGTACAGACAACAGACAAACTGACAGATTACAGACATCTTTAAAAAGACGCAATCTTAAACTCAGGGGACTTACAATAATGTAAACCTAAAATTACATACTCGTTTAGTACAATCAGAACTAATTAGGTTTTACAATAATGGAATAATAAAAACGAAAGCCTCTCCACAAAATAAGTATTTAATCCTCAAAACTAATTTTCAGCCTCTTGGGCGTCATCAGTTCCGGTAAAAGGTAATGGAAATCCCGACGTTGAGTCATATGAGTGACAAAAAGCGGACCCCCTTTCCTTTTATTTTTTACCGGCACTGATGATGGCCGAGAGGCTGAAAACTACTTTTGAGGAATAAACCTTCATTTTGTGGAGAAGCTTTCCGTTTGCTATTATTCTATTGACATTAGCTCCAGTAGCGCTCTTAATACGTGGTCTCTTCCGCGCGGTACTCTCGGTGGTCATCAGTGACGGTAAAAGGTAAGAAAAACCCGGCGTGAAGTCAGATGAAAGGCGAAAAACAGTCACTTATTTTGTGGAGAGGCTTTCGTTTTTTACTTCCATGAAAATGGAAGTATGGTGATATCCTCCAAAACGTGATTCCGAGATCTCTGTGAAGGCGGGGTCTTACGAACCCGGGGATATCAGGAAAAACCGTTTCATATACATGTATGTCTGTGCGTACGTATGTATGTATGTATGTACGTTCGTACGTTCGTTCAGAACTTTAATCCTTTATAACATCTCTGCAAGACATCATATCGAGATGCGGTTTGAGGCATTTTTTAGAACTTTGGACGGAAAAACTGATGGCGCAAACCCGAACATCGTAGCTCAAAACGTTTCGGAGCTACAGTCACTTAAGCACAAAATTGGCTTTATTTGATTTCAATTTCCTTTGGGGTATGTATTTGTCCTATATAATAGACTGTACCTATACTTTTTGAGCAAAATCGGACAAGCGGTTTGGGAGAAATTGGAATTTTAGTGTTATTTTAAAGGTTTTTTTCGGAATCAAATTGCGGCTAAACTGTAAGTCGTATCGAAAAGCGAATAACACCAGCGTAACTGATTTTATAAGATCTACAACTTTGGTCCTATGATTTTTTGTCGTAGAACCATCCCTTCTACCTTAAATAGAGACATGTTTTTAATTTTTTGTTAAATTTTCGACTTTAAGCTCTAATATCATGTGCAATAATTGAACAATTTAATTTCTGATTGGGGTGCTTAAACCGCACATTAATGCCCTTTAAAACGAGTATTTATTATTGTAATTATTTGTAGTACTTATAAAGAAGAATCGACATTTAAAAGTAAAAAATACCGTCTTATTTACTTTGTAAACAATCATTTTTATCAGCTGATTTTAAATTCTTATATTATTATATTCTTATATTGTATTGTTAAAAACAAGTATAAAGAAAATGTAAACAAACATTGAATAATAAAGTTTTTTGTAATAAAGGATAAAGATTAATAAATTTGTTTTGTTTTCGCATAAACTCACCTTGAACTCTAGATGTAAACAAACCTCCTCTCTCTTCAATCTTTTTACATACTACCGAAATTTATAAAGGTAACATTTTATTTTTATGTTAACTATATATTTAATTGTGTTTATTATCATTATTATTTTTGTTTAATTTTGGATTTTTGTTGCAAAACTATAATCGATATTAGCTGTTTGTACGATGCAGTTTATACTGAGTTCTCTCTTGCTCACGTATTGACGCACAACATTTCATGAAAGTCATGTGTGGGATTTCCATACCGGTACTTATTCTGTTGACATGAGCTCCTCATGCGTCTTATTATTTTTACAATAATATCTGTCTTTTAAATATTTTTCTGTTTTAGCATTAATATACCTTATTGCTAACTTGTTTTATTAGTTAAAAAGTATGATTATATAAAGTAAAATTGACTAATCAGAGGTTAAAAGTAACCATTCTTGTATTATACCCGCACCGTAAAAATATTTTTTATTTTATTTGATTACTTTTTATGATGTTTAAATGAATACTTCTTTTAAAAAGCGATGTAAGATAACCCCTTTTAATAAGAAATCAATATAAGCAATAAAACATTTAACTTGTAAGACGTTGGAATATATGAGGTTAATATGAAAATGTTTACGAATATAGTACACATGAATAATTTTACTCTATAGAAAGGAAAATTTTGATTTATTGCTTCTTTTATTTGCATGAAAGTGAAAACGAAAAATGTGTTTCCTTTTTAGAGAAGAACTGAATTAGCTTATTACTTAACTTTTTACTTTTAAAATATTGTCATATTTGTCATAGTATTTGCACATTCCTCAGCAATAAAATAGGACGCATATTATACACGACGTGTTAAGACCGAGGAAACGAAGGGAAGTACTATACGATCGCTTATAGTAGAGGGATTTCACCCTTCTGACGATAATTGTGAGCAGTTTCAGACACCTGTTTCCATCACGTAAAGGAGAATTAGACTGGAAGTTGGTTCAAGGCGAGGGGGGCATAGAAGCAAAAGCAGATTTGACTTTACTACAGATGCAACTTAGAAGCACGATCCAAAAGGAAATAACCAAACTATAAACACGAAGTGGTGAAACCTGCCAAGTTTGGGCAAACTTTGCTTCTCATTTAGTTTCTAGTTCAATAACATAATTGGTGACACCACCAACTTATAACTCTTCCCTTTAGATTTGTCTTTAAATTATTCCAACTATCAAGTTGAAAATTTTTAAGCCAAATTAACTTTATTGTTTTGATCATTAAAGTTAAAAAGTCAGTTTCGGATTTTATTTGTTGTTCAGAAAAAAAAAAACATTAAGCAAAAGAAAAAGCGCATAAATTGTTGATTCTAACTTATTGAAGATTGATATTACCTAAGTACATTAGCAAAATTCTAGTAATTTAAAATGCTAATAAAAATGTTGATGGAGAAAACATCAAATTTTTTGACGGAGAAGTCGCAACCTCTTTATTATAACCTTTAAAGTTGGCATTGCACGTTTCACTTACCAGTATTTTTAATGCAACGCACACAATATTAATTCGAATGGCAAACCAAGATATTCCCGAGTTTATCTTAATGTTTTGAACCCAATGCTTGCATATTAAACCACCTAATAATGTTCACCGAAGTTGGTTATGATATGAGATATTAATAACTCATGAGCAACTTCTGCAATAATTTCTAAATTTTGGGTTCACACAATCTCAGTAGTAAATTCTCATAGAAGATGTAGATTTATTGAACTCTGTCGCTAAAAGTGACAACAAGGGAGATGCTTTTAATAGCCTAGACTTCAAAGGAAACCAGTATTTTTATAACAATGGCTACTGTCGTACTACTACTAACTAAACTAATGCTTAAACAAAAATAATCGACTATTTAAATACTATAAAGAAAATCACAACCAATAACAAGACTTACGAGAAAAATAATGCAATAGTAAAACAACTTAATAAATACTTTAGCAACATAGGAAAAAAAAGTAACAAGTGAAATAAAATGCAATATCAAAGAGGACAAACATGAATCAGACAAACAAACGTTTGAAATTAAACACTTAATGACTAAATTTGATACTGTTACAGAAAAATAAATACGCAAACATATAAACAGTCTAATGTCAGATAAGGCTCCAGAAATTGATGGAATACATAAAAAATGCGAAAAACAAAATAATTTGGTCAATCCCCTAACATACGATAGCGAATCTATGGGAACTAACAACGAGTATTTTCTGATATTCTTAAACCAACAAGTTAAACTAAACGAACATATTTGTGACCCCAAAAAAGTTTTTTTTGGAAACTTAAGGAAACAGTAACAGTACCCTGGCTCTTCCTCATCTATGACAATAGTTTGTTAAAATTGAAAGATACTTACTCTGAGATTATATCATTCGTAGTCTACACTCTACTTTACTTTAGGAGAGACAAATGGGAAGAAGTTTTTTCTAAAGCTTCTAAAGGAATAACAGTAGATAACCATCGGTTTGACAAAAACTTACTGACCTTTAATTTAAAAAAAAACCCTGATATATGTGTTTTTCACATAATGTAAGAGGTCAACCTTCAAACATATTGACAGTAAATGTCCATGAAAAACAATGTACGATACAGAATTTGAATTGTAGTGTCAATTCACAACTACATAGGGTAAATTTTATAAAATGTTTAAGAGTAGAATTGATAGCAATAAATGGAAAGAACATGCAAGTTGGGTAGTTACAAGAATTGAGAAAACTACGCACAGCTTTGTAAAAATAAGGGAATTCGCTGACAAATAAATACTTAAACTTTTATACCACGCTCTCGTAGAATCTATAATTAACTACTGTGCGTTGGCTTGAGGTATGGTTGCACCCACTATATCGGAGCAAGTAAGTATAGCACTCAAAACTCACTAAAGAAGGCAAAACGATACACCAGTGAACTAACGTACTTAGATTTTAGTGTCTTACCATTTCGTCTACTGTATAAGAAATCAATATTGGTACACTATTTCAAGGAAAATAAAACAGTAAACAAATATAGGTGCAGTACGAGATCACAATACAAAAACACAGAAAAAGTTCCATTGTGCTACACTACTAAGAAACAAAGACATTCTTCTTATCTGGCACCTGTGTATTATAATCAACTCCCAGACTCATTTAAACAAATAAAAACATATTCCACATTTAAATTCAAATTAAAACAATATCTTAATATGGCTACAATAAAAATAAACAAATAAATACACAAAGAAAAACATATAAACAATATGGATGTGTATACGTATATCTCATTTTTCTTTGATTAATGTATTTTTTTGATGTCTATGAATTTTGTATGTATCGTATATTAATAGCAAAGAACAAAGGCTAATAAACAAAAGAAAATAGAGATAGGGCCTTCTTTCTAGATTTTCTTTAATCTACTGAAGACCCTCACCAAGTATAATTTACTAGTATAAAGATTATCGTTTATATTTATAAAATACTTATTTAATGTACCATAACCTGTAATGTTATGTATGGGGGAAATAAAATGATTCTTATTATTCAATATTATTATTAAACAAATTATTAGTAAGTACGAAAATATAATTATGATAACCAACTCATGTAGAACAATGTGTAATTGCTTTGTTTCCACGCGAGTGTAAGTGCTGCTTGAGAAGAGATATAGCCGAGGGTACAATTTCACGCGCAGACAGAATGTATCTCACTGAGTTTATTCCAGTTGCAGTAAATCCGACTCTCTCTTGCACAAAAAAGCCTAAGAGAAACGTAGTTAATGAGCTAAACTTATATGTAATAATACTGACTGGAGGGTGTATTTCATAATTTAGAAATAGCCAAGTTTGGACTCATTGCGCCTGTAGGAGACATTACTACTTACAGAAGATATTTTAGATTTCAGAAAAATATTTTAGATAGTAATAGTGAGGAAGGTAAAAGGAGTGGACTGTATATTAGTAATAAACTTGAACACACACTTAAATTTTTAATTAATAAAACGTAAAAATAGAAACTAAACTTCTTAGTGTGGGTGTGGCAGCAGTTACCAGTCTCATCCTTTATTTGTTTTTATTACTTAATTTTCTACTAGATTTCGCTAGTTCCGATCCTCCTCAAGCTAGAGTTTCACATCTCATCTCATATTATAATAACGTTCCGCTAGCAAAGTTTGTTTGCACTAACACTTGGGAGTTAACTATAAACTAAATTCGACTCTAAGAAACAACGAAAGTAAATGGATAAAAATAGACTCATTGACTCAACATTAACAACGAAGTAAATGGATACGACCATAACCAGCATACTAGCAAAACGAATTACAGACATTCGTTAATATACTGTAAAAAAAATATCCCCAAGTGTGGCATTGAGTGAATTCACAAATTTGAAACAAGCATTTAAGAAGCACTATATGGAGTACTTTTTCAATAACGACACATAATATTGACATTATACGTCCCAAAAGAATCCATAGGCTTCTGATTATTGTTTATTGTTTTTAGACGACAGAAGTTCTTTATTGCTTCCAGAAGGTCTATGAAAAGTCTTCATATTTGTTTCTCTCTGGCTAACTACATACGTGGAATCATATTTAGAAATTCAACAAAAATAAATAAATAAACCATTTGATGCTACATGAGGACGTTACAGCTCCAGTGCAAACATTGACCGACGTTGTTCGTCTAGTAATCAAAATATAGGACATAAAAAGCGTAGTGCCAGCTTTAAATAAATTTAAAGAGTGTTTAAAGAAAAGGAAAAATGAAACCAATTTCTCTTGAGGAAGCTAGAAGAAGAAGAAGAAAGGTTTATCAATTTTAAAGTGAGATAATAAAACGAGACAAATAAAGGAGAGACGTTTTTCTATATTTCTAATAAAATAAATTTACTGCTTATCCATACAATAACTTCGAAGTACAGTTATGACACCTAAAGGCAATAAATATATTTTAATTTAGTTTTTAATTAATTCATTTAATTTGAATTCTTGTTTTCGCGTCTCTTTTTATCTCTAATTTATTAATTTGATTGAATACTGTAACCAAATGTTGCAATTACAACAAATTTCGTATATTTATCTTTGTTAACAGGCAAGAAGAAATATCTTAACACCTGAAAAATGTTGTGTTTTTAAAATTAAACCTTTTATAATTGTATTATTTATCCCTTTAACAAATAAAACTTTTTACGCCTTGTTTAGAACTTTGTTCACAAAGAAGGGGAATTAATAAAATATTTGGACAAAAAAGGAAAATCAAACTTAATTAAGCAATAAAACGAAGAAAAATATAGTATTCTATTTCTAAAAAGCGATCCAAAGAGGATGTTGTAATAAGGAATTAAGGGAGCTTTGCTCGAGTTAATTACTTGTTCCATTCCCAAAGCCTCTCTCAGCCTTTAAGTTAATATAATTATATTATCTCTCCTTGCCAAATTAACAGTAATTTACCGTCACCCCACATCCCCACCAAGCCTCGTCTTCTAATATGCAATTAGGTTTGAAAACTATAATGAATGTTTCGCTAACGAGAATGTCATTTTCAAAGCACCTCAAATGGATAATTAGTTTAATATCCACTTGTTAGTCGCTAAGTGAATGCAGTATACAGAATAACTTGAACAAATTATAAAACCCTCGTTTAGAAAAAAATAATACCAAACTTTAGCTTATCATCATTCCAAAAGATGTCATTTTGTGAAATCCCTCTTAATTTTCTCACATTTATGAAAAATTTGATACAAATGAGCTTTTATATTTACCCACAGATAAAAAAACAAAAAAACAATAAGTGAATTTTATAGCTTAATATTAAAATTTAATTGTAATAAGGAATTTGCTTATACTCAAATTTGTCAGATTCATCAAATTAATCGAATATAGCAGGTATGTAAGGTTCTCCTGAAAAGGGAAAGCCAAGTCGAGAATATTCTGGGAAAGCAGTATAGACCTTAGGCTAGCAAAGGCTCGAATTTCTGTCTCTGTCTAGTGGTGCTTTTTCCCCACCAAGAATATCCAAGTCCAGAATATTCTGGACTTGGCTTCCCTATGACAGTTCTATCACTTCCACCCAGTCATATAACAACATTTTAAAAAGACAGAACCAGCTGAATTATACGTTTATAAAGTTTGGACCACTGTCAACCGTACCAAATATCACCTTTTTAGTATGGTGTTGCCTGTTGAGTTTCAGGTCTATTAATGTATAGGCCACTATAAAAGATCAGTGTCAGATTGATGAAAAAGATGTTAATGAATGTGTTAAGAAGGTAGACGACTTTTAATGGGGATAAACCTGACATTAAAACTTTTCTGTTTGCTTAAACTTCTTCATTTTTTATCATGACTAGGAGAAAGTAGGTTTGGATGTTAATGGATGCACACAAAAGCGTTTTTGTAACTGCTTGCTGTCTGATTTGGAATGTAACTTAGGTAAAACGTGAGTTTATATGATAAAGGAATTCAAAATTATATTTTAGTTTGGATACTTGAAGGGAAAATAATAAAATTAAAGACTAAACTTACATAGAAATGAGAATTCTAATTAATGAAATGAACACCCTGAGATTTTTAAAGCAAGTGTGTCATTGTCGCCATAGCGATGCAATTTGTTTTGTTTATGTTGTTATTGAATTAATAATGGTGTCAGTTTGTAAATATACGAGTGAAAAGAAGAGAATAGTCTGTCCTTATTCCATAGTTATAAGAGGGATACAGGACAAGGTGGTAGCAGAGCGTGGTTAGTCATAGTCTATTAAAGTATGCATTTTTCATAGGAAGACAATTGAGAGGAAGGTTATGGCATTGGAAATGCAATGATTTTCTAGGCGATGAATTAATAGACACGGAATCCAAACTGATATAGATATTAGCTGAATATAGATTTCTTCTTAGATATTATTAATAATTATTTACAATAAGGCTTCACTCAGAAAGATTTTTTTGTTGATAAATTAATGAAAGGTGTTCATTTTATATTTTAATTTCCTCAGAAATCGTTATAAATAAGATTAAGGCACATTCAAGAAAAGCTAGTTTCAGAGAGAGAGATTGCTCGATCATAGTTAAATTATTTAAAGCCAGCTTCATTATTCATATTGATACAAGGAAACTCGAATAAATTGACTCTTACCTTCAACGACGACCAGTAAAACCTGAGTGGGTTTAGCGTAAAGTGAGGTGCAGGAATAAATTCCGCTGTCTTGCATGTTTACATGCCTCAATGTAAGCTTACTGCTTATCTCAGAACCAACTTTCTCAGTGTCCACCGTTACACCAGGTACCTGAAAAAGCCAAACATCTAATTATTAAAATCAAAATAGACACAGTAAAATTAATATTTATTTTAACTAAATAAATTATGAAAATGGCTTGCTTTACTCAGGGGATATAAATACAAGTACTCTAAAATTATAATGATTTACTTGTAGCTTAGAAACGACTAATTTTATTTTTCCACCACATTATTTCTGTTTGACTCTTTGGGTTTGTAAGGAAAACCCGATAAACACTGCAACATCGTCTGCATAAATATATAAAGAAAGAAAATTAATAACAATGGTAAAATATTAAAATGAAAGTTAAAAAAAAACATCATAGAAGGTTTAACAAGATTTAAATTTTTTACTTGCAACATAAGTTTATTTAGTATAAGATGACATGGCGCATGCGGGCGCTTTCCCGGCGTGAAAAAGCGGTGGTCTAGAAAAGGACGGTTCCGTCTGTTAGAGGAGTCACTTGGTACGCCGTAATTTGTGGTGAACCGGCCAGGACTTACTCAACTAATGCCAACCGGGAAGCATAGCAAGTCCCGACGCTGCAGCGTGATACCAAGGTGGGTGCGTGTAGGGTAATCGTTAGATGGTCCTGAAGAGGACCAACGGCGCCTAACGCAGTAAGATGAGCCAACCGTTAGATGCCGCTTGCCCGCTAGATGTCAACAGGCCAGCATGTCAAGTACGAAAGGCTTCATCCCTGATCAGAACCCTAAAGCCGGAGGCCAACCCTTCACCAACCTTGACCGCAGTCTCCTGGCGCTAGAGTTTGGGTAGCGTGGCGATTCACAGGGAAGGTCAATGTAAGTAAGGATACTGATTGAAAGGTTAAATCAAGAATTAAACTGGTCGCCTCGGAGTGGTGTAACGTGAAAGAGAAAAAAAGCGGGAGAGTAGAGGAGGTTCGGTGCGGTAGACTATGTTGGCTTATGTACCCCTGCAGTGGGAGCAGGCTACTTTCCTTCTGTCGGTCTTATTTTCTCGTCGGTCTCGTCGTCGTCTGTCGGTTCTTGTTGATGCCTGGCTTCTAGGGATTGTTCTCCGAGCTCCCCTAATCACCTGGGTTGTCTTGAATTGTGCTTCCGTTTTCCCTGCTTGTGGTCTTGGTACTGCTTGCACTACCCTGCACCACTCTGGTGGCCCTCCTGGCCTAGAATGGAGTTTGGCTCAGAATGGATGACCACCAGCCTCAAGCCGAAAAACCCCTTCTTTTGATAAAATCGTCGTCATTCAATAAGCCGAGCCAATGAGATGACCAATAAGACCTTTCCACCTCTTTTTCACTTATTGAATTCGTTTATATACCCAGCCCAGCGTTGCTGAGGACCGATCCCCTTCGATCTCCTCCCTCTAAGCTCAAAGGTCCCCTAAGCTCGCCCTAAGTTCTCAGACTCCACGCCCACGAGTTCCTCTAAGCACCAAGCTCACAGCTCTACCACTTTTCATCCACCGCCTTACCACATCAGTCAGCCAAATCATATATTTAGCCATTGAGTTTGTTTATATTTGGACCCTGACACTCATCCACATCCGAACGGTCCTTCTCAAGGCCTCTATCAGCTCCATTGGCACGTCCTTCGACCTACCAAACCTCATGATACATACGGTCCTTTTAAGGACCACACACCAATTTCCGTGACACGGCCATCATACCACTGGCCATGCGGTATTATGGACACCCGTAGGATTTATAGGGACCCATAGGAAATATTCGTTTCTCATTAGAGCGCCTTTTTGTACACGTTACTAAGCTCCGAATCAATCACTGCCGCGACTGAGGATATACATAATAGGTCAACTTTGTGGCATCAGACGGGATGGCACATCCGCGCGGTATTAAAGGAAAACAACAAACGAATCGATTGGAAAATTAAAATTAAGGTCAGTTAAAGAATCTGAATGGAATATAGGTTTTGTGTTAAGTGCTATAAGATTAGAAGTTTGGTTAAAAAGCCAACAATTCTGGGTAGGGTAGATATTAACTATCCTAATCTAGCAAAAAAAAGCTAACAAAATATCAGGTTAAGACTACATTCAATGTAAAAAAAATAAAGGATTCTAAATATGCCTCACAATTTTCGAGAAAAACTGCCAAGCAGTGCCTAAATATTGTGCTACAAGTTATGGGTACATACAATACTTTAACTCCCTCAAGATGCGTGCACCACCAACTTTATGCTATAAAGATTGTCGTGGAAGCCTATTTTGTTCCTGTCTGTAATAGCCTCTTCCAGTATAGATAGCCTTTAAAATGTTAACATCACGATGCACCACAACTCCGAAGGTGCTTCCAGTAGTGAAAGCGAAACGTCGGGACTACAAACACTTCGTGACGCAGCTTCTTCGGGAAACCAAATTATATATTAAGATCTAAGCATATAATTATTAAATTTTCCCATTATCAGTTGATATCATCATCTCTAATATATTTCCAATGTCCTCCTCCTTCCTCTTCATATCTTAATTATTTTATCTCATTAATAGTCCATTTGCCATGTACTTTTGACCTTGAAAATATCCCGAATTTAAGCTAAATAATAGTTTTCAAAATGTAGCAGTAGAATTAGTTTCTAAACTAAGGTAAAGGTTACGTAATACGATACAAAAAAAATCTTTTTTGAGCGCCAAAATTACGGAGTAGAGCAGAAAAATGGTCACGATGATTAAAGCTCTCCCCTGCTGGATACGCTGATTTTTAGTTCTACCTTTCTACGTCAACGGCGTTGAAAAATGATTGGTTGCGGTATACAGCAGGATATTGTATATTTACTCAGTCTAGAATATAATCTAACTTACTAACCCCGCTAATTACTCGTTCCGTAATAGTATCCACTATAAAATATACTGTTACCAAGTCTTAACAAGAGTTTTGAAGTAATCTTCTCTTTATTAAAGAATTATGTGAGAAAATCGAAATGAAATAATCCCATAAAAAATAACACAATATATTTTAAAAAATAACTCTTTTACTAAGTTCATTCCAGAATATTTCTTAAAGGAATAAAATTTGAAAAGAAGACGATTTATTTTAGACCTTCAAGACAGGAAAAGTCAGGTGAAGTTAATAAAGCTAAAATTAAAAGAGAAGGAAGTTTTATACATGCAAAGTTTGAAAGGGAGGGGAAAAGCATTTAAGAAATGGCAGCTCGGGAGAAGAAAATATGTGAAGGCTTTTAAATGGTTGCCACTAGTCAAGTACAACTCGAAACCTCTTGAAATGGTAATTTCATTTCACAAAACCGAGAGTCGAAGAGAATAATCGAGTTTAACTACGGTCGATTTATCGCTCCAAGACACTTCGGTGGGTTAAGTCTTCTCTAGGATTTCTCAACTTTCAAAAAAAGGGTGATTTTTATCTGTTTGAGACATTGTTCCTATACGTCGAATATATCTTGCCTAGGTTCTACACGAGCTCACCGTCAGGATTTTAAATCGGCAAGTTTTAGTTTCCCTCTGCGGTTTTTATTGCCGTCAAGTTACCTCTTGGAGTCTGAGGACGATAAAAAAGGGCAGTAAAATCACTACTCCTTCAACCCTAAAACGTTAACAGCCTACTGCATCCACCGTAGGATTAAAGTGGATCCGTTATGTAGAAGAAAGTTTCAAAAAGAAACTCTTGTTCTTCTTTTTGTTATTTTTGTATTAAAGATCAATCAATCTTACTGACAACATACAAAAGTTATAGTTACTATGACACTTTTGAAATAAATAGAGTCATATAAAATAATAGGCTTTCATAAAATGAATTACATCCAACAATTTGCCGTTTTGTTAAATTACAAAAGTTTAAATGTCACATCAATCTTTTCAATCTACCGTTTAAAAAAAATACAGAGATATTTGACTTTTATCAAATAAAGAGGCAATAAAATGTTCATAACTTGATTTTACTTTATATACTCCTACGCTGCTCAACGTTTTTAGGATTCTCCCTCAACTATTTCAACTACACAACTCCTATTGAAATAGATTATTGAAAGAAGTTTATCTAGTTCAAATAATAGAGAAAATAATATACTTGATCAAAATACGATAAGGGGGTAAAATAATATTAACGGGATAAAATAGAATAACTGATATTTCCTCATTTCTTTAGTAAGCTTAAGGAGAGTATAATGAAAAAAATATTGTTATTTACCCTGGAATGCTAATGGTAGTCGAATCGACGAGCACAGTTTGAACCTTAACCTTTTACGCTCGTATGCGATGGTGATGGGTACCCCGACCTTCTGCAGTGCAGAAGGAGCAATGGGCCTAGGTTAATTGGCCTTGGGCCAGAGACCAATGGCCGATAATCTGGGGCCTGGAGCACTTAGCAAAGGGCCTAGGGCTTTTGGCGAGGGGCATGGGACCTGGTGCATTAATGTTCACTCAATTTCAGATTCTTCTGATGTTCCTACTGTTATTTGTCATCAAATGTTTGTATATCTCACTAAAAGATGTAGTAAGGAGTTCTTAATAGTTTTATCTTTATAAAAGTATTGTTTCAATCAAAAAAAAAATATTTTCTGTATATGTTTGTCGAATCGACGAAGGTTTAGTAATACCAGCCATCCAATTACCATTAGTATTTAAGGGTTAATGAATACAATAAGTTATGATTTAGCAAACCAATAAATATCTCCAGCGCTAAAGCGATTGTTCAAACTTTACACACGTTCGTATCTCAACCACTATGTTCGATAGTATATTTTAACAGCTTAGGAGAATTAACTAAGACTAAATAGTTGTTTAGGGGCCTTGGTAGCTGGTATAGGAGAGCAGCTGGCTGTCCTATCAATAAAGTTAAACAGCATCGGGCATGGTCACAACATGGATATGACCACAGATATGGGTTGAATTCCCGGACCCACCGTTCGATCTTCGCCCAGCATCGGCGTATAAATGGTTAGCTGCTAATATGAAGTGGCATCTAACTGGTTGCTTATTTCAGTGTTAGGTTTATGCAGCTCATGGAGCGACACATAATTGTAAAAGCCATTTGGCAGGCCTAGACCCTCCTAAGTCTGTTGCCCTACGGAGTTAGTTGTTAAATACTTGTCTCGATCAAGATTTTGTGAAACAGGAATTTTTCAAATAATAATGTTTTTCTTTTAGCTTTCAATCTGTATACGCTAATTATTCAGTCACTGGTGATCCACCTGGTGTCACCTTGTTAATACGAGGGCCGTTTGGAAAGTAACCTCCGATTGGCCACTGTGCGGGAACTAGTGGGAGTGGGGAGTAGCGGCACCAATGCTGCACTGACGTAAGCGGCAGGTCAGTCTGCATCAGCTCCTAGGTTGGTTTTTATAGCATCTTGAAATGTGCGCTCCAAAAAAACTCCCCGCTAAATGCGAAGTGCTAGTTTTGTGGTGCTTGGCAAAACTTTTTGGCATCATTCAAGCACAGAACTTATGGTAACCTGACCTCTCTGTCACTTCCTCGTTTAACAAAGTCCTAGAAATCTATTGAAATTCATTAGACACCTCCGAAATTGTGAAAAGTCGATTTTCACGAATTTTTCCATTAATTTTCTGAACGAGTTCATCTCTGTGACTAATGATGGCCTACCACTTCTCTCTTCATCATGCATTTTTTTCGTTCACTTTTAAATAAATGAACCCATCCACGTAAAACTCCTTCACTCATAACACTTGGGCCATACACGGCACAAAGATCTCGATGAAAAGCTGCTGTCGATTATTGTTTTGCCGTAAAAAACCTTATAACAGCTCGCACTTCGCATTTGGCGGGTAGTTCTTTTGGAGTGCTCATTTCAAGATGCTACAAAAACCAAACTAGTGCTTGTATGACTCAACCACGGCTTAATGCAGATTGACCTGCCACGTACGTCAATGCAACAATGGCACCGCTATACTCACTACTTCACCCACGGTGGCCAATCGGAGGTTACTTTCCGAACGGCCTCGTAATAGACGATTATTAAAAACAATTGTTTTACTTGGAGAGAATATTTTCAAATCTTTTTTAGTCTTATCAAGGCTGATTTAATTAATGAATTGATTAATTCATAATTGAATTATAAGCACTTAAGCAATTAATATATATATGTTAATGTACGTATAATTAGTAGAATATTTATTGCTTTCCCTAAACTGGAAGTGATTCAACGGAATGGATATTCGCAAACATCAAATGATAGAATTATTTTAACTACACATTCCTTGCACGTACATCAAATTATCCTTAAATATGGAGATTAGGAATTAATTTGAGTGGCTTTTCTTGGGTGTAGAATCTTCTAAGGAGAAAAGCGGAATTTCGAGGAACTCTCATAAACCTAATTCCACTTGATGGGTTGCCACGTGCTGAGAAAATTAATTATTAAATTTCTTACTGTAATTAGAATTATAATCTTAAAACTATACTAGAATAATAACTAAATAATAATAAGAAATTTAAATACTTATAGCAGATAGATTTGACACTGTGGTAACACAAGCAGTGCAAATCAAATAATATAAATATTACGACCTGCAATAAAAGTAACAATATTGAAAAAAGAGAAATGTATAATAGATAAAAGAAAAATACACTAAAAGGAGTATTCCACCCAAATATAAATAATTTAGAGAGAAAATAGCGTATGAAAAATTGATAATCGTGGAAGTTTAATTTTGTTTACATACAGTACACCTAGGATTTAAATTCGATGTTAATTTCTCTTATTATACTTTCTTATAACTATATCAAATTAATACGACAACGACATCAGAGATTGAGTAGAAAATTGGAACGTAAAAAATGTAATGTGTAAAGAATACAATCAAAGAAAAAGGCTCAGAGCAAGGAAGAGGTAGAAGGAACAAAACTATAGAATCTGGGTCTCAAAAGTGGTTCATTATGCTACACCCCTATACTAAACCTCCTAAGCGGCAGTTTGGTGAAACAGTATCGATATCTCGATAAAAAAACGAAATTTATCTGATATCAGCTGATAAGAATAAGTGATATTTTCTCATGACTTTTATTATTTTTATTTTTAATACAGCTTTCTTTATAAATATGTACTGCAATGTTTGATGTTAACCTTATTAATTATCTAAAGGCAGTAACATCGTTAATAAACGTGTAACACTTCCTAGATAACCAATTTGAGTGGGTATCAAAAAAATGCTACTGATAAGGATTTGTTGACCAAGAGTCTGTGGGGACGGAAAAACAAGGAATAGACCTGAGGAATAGGCCAATAAGACATGGACCAGTGACCAAGCGATCACTTTAGTTCGGATTGAGCTCGCTTGGGAGGTTTAGTATAGGGGGGCAGCAAAATGAACCACTTTTCAAATCGGATTGTTCCCTCTACTCCTTCCTTGTTCTATGGTCATGGAGACTTTTCATTTATAAAATGTCAAATATTAGTACCAGACTGTACTGACTTCGGCAAAACTCGGGTCACAGTTTTTCCCGAGTGCCATCACTTACTGGCCAAGCTTTAGTTCCTAGAAGCATCCCTAATTTTTCAGTGGGTAAATAATAATGATAACTAACACACCGATCACTGATAGTCACTAAACAATAGTGTAGTAAGGAAATTCTTAACTGAAAACAAATGCAATCCTTAATTAGAACACGCTTTTTATAACTACTTCCATGTTTAAAGATAGGGTAGTGATTTTTCAACATCTTTGATTTTCATATGAGAGGAGAAAAGAAAATATATTGTCTTTTTTATGACTAAGCACATAATGAAATTGTATAATTTATTAGCAATATAGTTACCCGAGTGCACCCTTACTCATAGTCACTACTTATTACTTATAGCTTAAGTAGTAAGTAGCTACGGTGTAGTAGACCACACCTACAAAACCTGGCTACAAAGACATAAATGTCACTCTATTTTTATCGTGACTAGTTTAAGGAATGTTGGGTTTCTTTGATTGAACTCGGAGTTCTAAGAAAACTTGTTTTACTGCTTGTTAAAAATCCATTGTTACTTCAAATAAAACAGTTCTGTGTAAAGAATCTATTTCTCGACTCAACGCTTACCCATTATTAAATAAAAAACTTTTATTTCCCTTAAGAACGTAAAATTTGTTTTATTGTTGAAATCTAGACTCTATTGAAGGTAGGTTAATAAATTTTATATTTATAGTAATGATTTAAAATTTGAATATTCAAATGAAAAAGAACCTTTTTCAAAGGTTCTTTTTACTTTGGAAGACCATTGGCCTATGGTTCTTAAAACAACTTGTTTAAGTTTTTTTTTAAACAATTAAAACATGCTTCTAAAAATTAAGCAAGATATTAAAATACGTGTGGTATCGCAGGACACCCGGTAGGAACGAAGTTCCCTACATTTTTCATTAAATATAACTTATAAAATCACACTGCTAAGTACGTAGTATACGTTGCCAACTACTTATACATGGTGGAGTTAGAAAAAAGACAAAATTAGAAGTAACTAACTGTTTGCACCTAGCGGAGTTAAGGCAAAATTAAAAGAAAATCATTATTTGTATCATTAAAGTAAGCGTCTTACAATAAAAATGTGTTGAATATTGAGAAAAAGTTAATTATGATGAGTTTATAGTTAAAGAGTATGTTTGTAGTTGGTAGGAAATAGGTCTGTTTTCTATCTACCCGGCCAACTAATTTAAAATATTAAAAAATATATCTCTAACCTACTCAAAAACGTCTACTTGTATCAGGTTGAATTTTTACATGCCTGTTTCAATTTTAATTTAGACGATGTGTAAGAATTTTGATTAAATTCGTTACGTTAGAACGTAAGATATCAGTAAAAAACGTTATTTTCTTTATTTTAAACGTTTAGGTCCGCTTTAATAAATTTAGCGATCTTTAACACTTCATAGCAGTGTCGGTGTTCGTTTTACTAAAAAAAATAATATTTATAAATGTTGTTTGTCTCATTAAATAGGTGAAGTTAGAGTTTTTTCCCGTCATAAAATTCCAATTTTAAATTTTAAGCTTACGTTTACGTAAGCGTTGTGCGTGAACGCTTGGGTGGATAATGTTGCCCAACAAACTCATCCTGGGCATTGGTAAAATGAACATGTGAACCAAATTTCAACTAACTTGGTCATCTTTTACTCAAGTTATCGTCATCGGTAGATTTCGTGACACTTGGTTTTGTGACGGTCGTTTTCTTTCAGATTCACTTCCACGGCTCCATAACGTGCCATAAGGAACTTCGTTCCAAAAAGTTAAAACGAAAAGTTTATAACTTTAAACTTAAATTTAAATTCAATAAATATAAAGCCATGAAGACTCACTCTTACTTCAGAGGTAATGGGTGAATCTTGGAATAGCCATTCAACAAGTCTCTGAGGCCTCTGATACATTCGTTTTGTTGCTTTGACATGACAGGTTAACGTCACTGTAGTTCCTTTGCGGACGACTCGTTCTCCTGGGCCAAGGATGGCTGCATTGTCACCACCGTCTGGAAAAATATGAAAACATAAAAATTAAATCAGGAAGAACAAACAAAATACATAATATCAAATAATATATTTTTGGACGTCATTAAAAATAATGTTAAAAACCTATACAAAAAAAAAAAATCGGTCCGAGGCAACTCAGACACACTTTCTTATGTGTACGAGCTCATAATTACTTAGCCCAATGTTTTTTAGCCATTAGTTTTCGTAGGTACATTTAATTATTATGGAACATTTTATCAAAGTGTATCATAAAAAATAACTTCAACCGGCAATTGAACCCGGCCTCTCTCCGTCCTCGTATAAAGCTATTTTCTCAGGAACTAGATTTCTCCCGGGAAACCAGCTTATATCGTTAGATTCGAATTTAATTGGATTACGTATTAGAATTTTGCTTCCGAGCTTACCAGAGGAAATGTGTTCGTTCTGAAGAACGAACACATTTAAAGTCTCCGATTTCCAAAATTCTAAGACAGAAATCCGTTTCAGACATCAGGGAAAATTTTTGGTTCCGTGTCTGTCTGTAGGTCTGTCTGTCGCTAAATTTTTGCGAACCAACTTATCTTAAAAACTACACGTCGAATTTCAATGAAATTTGGATGGTAGGTCATAATTAGCCCATAGTTGGTCCTATATAAGATTTAACCTTCTGGGCCTATTTGTTTTTTTTCCACAGGCGCAAAAACATACATTTATTTACACCTATAGCTTTTAAATAGGTACTTATCTGATTTGTATGAAACTTTTATAGTTTATCCAAAGGAACCCGCAGATAGCCCCAGATTAATTTTAACCTTCTGCGCTCTTTAAATTTTGCTAAATTCATACTTTAACTCATGTTAAAAAGTTAAACTATTTTGACGGATTAAAATAACGGAGGAAACAATTACGTTTCTTGAGAGGTTTTGGGGGTAGCACCTTCAAATTTAATTTTATTTCTCGATGTCGCCGGCACCGTGGGGGGGGGGGGGGGGGTATGAATTTTCTGAACATGTATGCAAAATTTCGTCAAAATCTACGCAGTAGTTTAGGCTCCAGGTGTCTGCACAGACAGACGACAGATGACAGAGACTTTTTTAAAACCACTTTTTTGGACTCAGGGACCTTAAAACGTGTAAATCCAAAAAAATCTCAATAAAATGAGGCATTATTGAACTGATTTCGGGCAGGGAAAATTAAGTTTACTATTTAAAGGGCTGATTACCGAGAACTATGTTTATTTTAATGTCGTTTTCAAAGGCCCGCCCACCTTCTACGAATCATTGCAATCAAATGCATTACTATGTTCCTCTTTAAGATAAGATTAATTTTAAAGCGTCCCAGGAGAGTTTTATAACAAATACCTACTAAATCTAAATACAATTATGTGTTTTCCTCCTGAAAAATACATATTTTACGATTTTGGTAGTATTCATACTACGGAAAGATTAAATTTTAATTTAAATCAAATTATACTTATTATTAACTACGGGAAATAGACAGAGAAAAATACACTCCAGCGCCGGGATTTGAACCACGGGACAGGGTATCATTAACGTCAGTGAAAAATACCTAAATAACAAAAAAAAATTAAATCTTTCGTACACTGCGTAAAGTGCAAGTAGTGTATATGAAATTTTTAATTTTCCTAAAATTTCAGCTAAATTTAGCCTACGTTGCCTTCAATGACTGCGTATTATATGCGAGATTTTAAGGTATTTTTATTTTCCTCCTACATGAACATCATCGTTGTTTTCCTGGATGTTTAAGTTTAAATATCCAGGATTTCCCATCCTAGAAACCTAAGGTACAGTTATTCTTGTTATGTTGTTTTGCACTGTCTCTTATCTTTTGTTGTAATGTAGAATGTAATTACATTTCATTGTTAAAATTTTAAGGAGACGAAGATTTTACAAACTATAGAAGCAGGAATAGAATTAATGCAAATTTCACTTAGACAACTAATACTTCAATTTCAAATAGAAAAGCTTTGTGTATTCGGTTTCAGGAACGAAAAACCGGTAAGATTGATTTATTCATGTATTTACGATTTAATTAGATTCATAATTATAAATTATATGTTTTACATCTATACGGATATCCTTTCAAATAAAACATTTTTTATTATAAATAGATCAAATTAATTCAATTGGCTACAGTAAGAGTTTTCTAAGATGAAGTCATTAATAAATTGTACTATATATTTAACCCCAGGCATACTAAGTACTAATTGGAACATAGCGCAAAGGCAGTCTGTGGCAGAAGTGTTCTGTGCCTCTTTCTTTATATCCTTCCTCGGTTTTTAACTCTTCTAGGCCACCACAATTTGTTCTGGCATCCTACACGCAACCAGCAGTTAATAAATAATTGTATGTTGTGGTTGAGATGTTTGTTACCTTCCACATTTCACTGCAACAGTAGGAGCCTGACATAAAATTGAGTTGCAGTATCCATAGTTAAGTTTTGCAGTGCATAGTTTTCAACGACATGGCACCTTTCAGTTCGCAGAAAGCATGCAGTTCTGTATCATTCCAATTTTCGATTTCACATCTTCCTTGCCACCACTTTCTACACCAACCTCACTTCCTTTTAATCAAACCTAAAATCTAACCTCATTCCGTCATCCAAGTAAGTTGACAATAAAGTATTTCCTCTTCATCATGATTTCGTAAATGGTTTAGCTGAATCGATTCTCTAATTTCAAAATTAAGTTAAGACTACACCAGGCAAAACTTTACTAGTTGAGATGGCTTGTAGATACAAAATAAAACATCAAAGCGCCGAAAGAAAGTATAGTTATATAATTTTGCCAGCTCGAGTTTAAATTGAACAGCTGTTTCTAAGTGCTTTTTCTGTAATAGATACGGAGATATTTTCTATTACAGTTTGCGTGGTAACCCTGGTTCATCAGACCAGGAAGCAGCTAGTTTTAATAAAAGAAACAATTGCTAATTTCTGGCCAGAACTTTGTTTATATTCTATTCTGTAATTCTTTTTGGACTATTTATTCAGCTGAATTAACTTGTTGGTGAGCCCTGTTTTGTTAGTTGGGTCATGATAAACGCGAAGAAGGAAAATATTACGTGATACTGTAGATTGTAGATACTCTATTGACTACATTCTAGTATTTTTGTGAAACAACATTAAATAAGTTATATCCATTAGTGAACTAACCTCTATTACTAACCTAACCTCCTTTATTTCTAACCTCTAAAGTTAAATGAAAACTCAAAACCTCAAGTCAAGTTTAATCATCGACTGTTTATTACAGCAAGTTGTAGGTTTTATTTCTAATTTAAAAGTATAGGGAACTAGAAGAGCTTCTATATTTTTAAGAAAATATTAATGAAAATACTCTAACATAGTGGCAGTGATAGACATTGACCTATGAAGAAAAAACAACATTACTTTCATCGTTTATCGGTGAATCAACAGTATCCGAATAGGCGATAAAAAAAATGGGTTTGCCTGAGTGGAAATCATTTGAAACTAGATGAAGTGAGATTGAGGGGAGAGATAAAATAGAATTGTGTAGAAACACTCTATTGTAGTACGCCAAATGACAAAAACTTTGTAGAAAAACAAGTAGTTATTCGATTGAAACCTTTTATGGTCCATCATCAAGGCAATCAACAAAGATTAAGGGATCGAGGGAGTTCCAGTGTTTTAGATGTTAAAGACGTTTAACAAGTTCAAACATATTAACTCTTTGCTGGCTTTCCCATTGCTGGCTCCATTCTGAGAGAGGCCGAGCCTAGCGAGTGCGTAATCACACTGCGGGCGAGTTCGAGCGAGGCGAGGCCGAGCCTAGCGAGTGCGTAATCACACTGCGGGCGAGTCCGACTGAGGCGAGACCGAGCCTAGCGAGTGCGTAATCACACTGCGGGCGAGTTTGAGCGAGGCAAGGCCGAGCCTAGCGAGTGTGTAATCACACTGCAGACGAGTCTGAGCGAGGTTTTTTTTTTTTATAAACTTGTAAATAACTTTGGTTCTACACAATATTTTTTTATGAAACCAAGTCTACAACATACGCAATAAATGTTCGCTCTATAAAAAAAATAGATTTCATTAAACCAGTTTTGCTCCTATAAGTCATACTGGTAGCGACAGACACACACACATTCATACATACACGAAAAAATCGATCCGACAACTCAGAAAAACTTTATCATATACGAAACCAGAATTACTAAGCCCAGTGTTTTCCGCATTTATTAGTTTAGGTACATTTAATTATTATTGAACATTATATACTAATTTATCATAAATATAAAATTCTCCTCGGCGGGGAATGGACCTAGCCTCTCTTCGTCCGCGTTTAAAGATATTTTCTCAGGAACTACATTTTTCCCGGGAAAACGGCTTATATCTTTAGATTCGTATTTAAATGGACTGCATTTAAGAACATTTTAATCCAAATCGTCGGATCAGTTTTTGAGAAATAATTTGTTTCACGTTTTATCAGAGTTATTGGGAGATAGCACCCCCAAATGTGGAGCTAAAATTAATTTCTCAATTTCACCTAGCTGTATGATTTTTCTGAACATTTATGCCAAATGTCGTCAAAATCGACCCAGTAGTTTAGGCTCGCTTATGCACGGAAGACAGAAGACACACAGACGACTGACAGCCCAAAAAACATTATTTTGGACTCTCAAAACCTGTAAAACCATTATAATCTCAAAATTTAATTTTGGCGCACGCCGTCACAATACTTTCTTGTTAACTAAAAAAGCTAAGCTATGGCTTTTTGTGTTATTCTATCTAAATTCAACTGATAATGACACATTTTACAAATATGTGGGTTTGCTAGTTTTAAACTGCAAACAAGCTAAGTATAATTTAGTAATATAAACACTAGTTTAGAATTTAGTCGTATATAATGTACTAGTTTTAACTTTTAAACATGTTAGATTCTCTTAGTATAGTTCTTTGTGGCCTCTATGATAAGTTAAACCGTCGGTGGAACTTAAGTGGTGCATAAAACTGATTTTATATTAGTTTTTTCAACTGTTACTTTAACCCTGGTGAAAACACTGGTTGAAAAGAAACCAAAAATCCTTTTCCACTACCCCGTCTTTCATACCTTTAAAAAAAAAATCTTGTATAAAAACATAAGTTTGACTTCGGAGAAAATGTCTGGTCTCTTTTAATATTAATATTAATATACGGTTTTCTATATTTCTCTCTATATCTTTTGCGACTTATAAAAAAAAAAAAAAAATAGAGGATTTAAAAAAAAAAAAACCACATAATATTATTTTAATATATAAAACATTGGTTATATATGTTAATTAAGTGTGCTTTAAAATTAAAATACATTAATTAAATAGTAAAATAAAATGTAAGATGTATGCATGATTCTATTTTAGGGAAAGATGTGAAAATTGGCGCAATTTAAAATAAACCTTGTACATTTCTAAAAACATAGAAGATAATTACCTCCAATGTAAAGAATTACGTGATTTGAAATGTATTAATGTAGTTTTTAAAGTAATAAAACACTGATTTTAGAATTTGCAGTGGATTTTTGTTGTTAAATTTAATTTAAGAAATGTCAGTTTAATTAAAAAATTTCTGTTAAATTAAATTTAAAAATTTTAAATTTAAAAAAAGATTTTTTGCCTCTCATCTGACTCAACGTCGGGTTTTCCCTTTACTTTTTTACCGGCACTGATGGGCCAAGAGGCCAAAAAGTAGTTTTGAAGATATACTCATTTTGAGGAGAGGCTTTCGTTTATAATTGTTATTTTTTGACATCAACTATTTTGACATCGCTCTTATTCTTCAGTATATACAGCTCATTAAAAATAATGTAAATATACTAATCTATCTTTTTAACACTTAAAAATATAATAACCTAAATATAATAATTCAATTTTTTAGTTTTTGGTAGTATTCACACTACGGAAAGTTTAAATTTTAATTTAAATCAAATTATAATTATTATTAACAACGGGAGACAGACAGAGAAAAATATACCCCAGCGCCGGGATTCGAACCACGGGCCTCCTGTATTAGTTGGTTAGAGCATCTGTACTGGAAATACAGTAGGCCCGTGGTTTGAATCCCGGCGCTGGGGTCAATTTTTCTCTGTCTGTCTCCCGTTGTTTAATAATTATAATTTGATTTAAATTAAAATTTAAACTTTCCGTAGTATACCAAAGACTTAAACATTGAATTTCTAATTGATTGTACTAGGTACAGGTACTAATTGGGTACTTTATAATTATAAGAAATATTTCTCGGTTTAGTTCTATTATCGCAAATGTCGATTCCTAGGACTTGTGAAAAAATTAAAAGCTTAATTTGGGACTTGGTATCGTTAACAACAGAGGAAAATATTCTCCAGTATAGCTTAGTTGGTTAGAGCATCGGTACTGGAAATACAGGAGACTAATTATAATATTAAACATGGGTATAGACAAAACTTAAATAGTATAAATAAATAATTTGGTTATTGCTATATACGAGTGTATTCGCTATATATTTACTTTATAAGCTTTATGACAAAATAATAGTACAAAAATATGTAGCGTAGTCGTCTTTCACTCACTATGCTAACCCTTATACTGAAGATGATATAAATGTCGAAACGCGTATGTTTAAATGTATAAAATTGTGGTGACAATATTGTTGTGTTACTTTTTACTACGTTTTTATTAGCTTGCTTTCTTGTTTGTTTGTTTGTTTGTCCGGTACAAATCTTACAATCGATTTTTAACTAACTTCCTGACTAAGTAGAAAGCTGAAACTTGCACAGCTTATGTATTTCCGATGACGGTACAATAATCAGTAATTAGTTTTACCAAATTATTACCATTAGTCGATAAATAACTAAATTTCTTAAATATTTAGGTGGTCAAGTTCAAAATAAAACACGAAAAAAAACACGACCAGTGACGGATAAGGAAATCCACAAGAAAACTTTAAAAATGTAGTATATAAAAAGTTCTTTTTATCTTGTATTATTATATTAAGCTCTCTAGTCATAATTAGAGACTAGTTAGTTTGATTTAAGAATTCTATTATATATATTTGTTTGTTTTAATATAAGATTAATTGTATTATGCCGTCAATATATAAATAATGCGAAAAATATTTTTATTTTTTTTTATCTTTGCTATTTTTCTCACCAAATAATAATCAATAACCGAAAAATGTTTTGAGGGAAAGAGAAAAAAAATATACAGGAAGCTTTTCCTTCGTTTTTCAACCTTAAAAAAATAAGAAAGGGCGAGAAAAATGAAGGAGAGAGGGGGAAGCGAATAAAAAAGACGGATTTCGGAAGAAAGTCTTAGAGGCATATTATTCATAATGGAATTTTGTTTTAAAATAAAATAAATATAGGGGAAAAAATATAATAAAAAAGGGGCTACTGTTTTATAGAAGATGCGAAGAAGGAGAAAGAAATTTAAAAAAAAAAAAAACTTTACTCAATCTAAAGGTTCTTGAAAAATTCTATGTTGACAAAAAAAGATGGGGATAACAAATATTTAGCTTATTTTAAAAAAATAGGGGCCCTTCTTTAGATTGTTACTCCCCTTATAAAAAAATACGTGAGGTGTCGCGGGGCACCCGGTAGGAACAAAGTTCCTTACATTTTTCATTAAATATAAATTATAAAATCAAACTACTAAGTACGTATACATTGCTAACTACTTATACATGAGGGAGTTAGAAAAGAGACAAAATTAAAAGTAACTAACTGTTTGTACCAAGCAGAGTTAAGGTAACATTAAAAGAAAAGCATTATTTGCATCATTAAAGCAAGCGTCTTAGTAAAGATGTATTGAAAATTGAGAAAAAAGTTAATCATGATGAGTTTATAGTTAAAGAGTATTTTTGTAGTTGGTAGGAAATAAGACTGTTTTCTATCTACCCGGCCTACTAATTCAAAATATTAGTGATTTTGGTTTTTTTTTTGGATTCACTCCCGGGCTCCAGAACGTGCCTAAGAACATCGTTCCAAAAACAGAGGGGAGTAACAATCTAAAGAAGGTCTACGGAATGTTCTTCTTTAGACTGTTACTCCCTTTATAGAAACAGAAGTGGGATATTCCTTTGTCCCAAATTACATTGGACTAAAAATTGCTTTTACTTAATAGTTTTATTCTAATACAACATATAGGGGAGTAACAATCTAAAGAAGTATCAAAATAGGTAAATGTATATTCAAAGAATCCAGTAAAAAAAAAAAACTAAAATAGGGGAAAAACATTTAGATGTGGAAATGGTAACAAGGTTATTCCTTTGGGTGGTGTTTAGTGTAAATTTGGGTTAAAGTGATAAGGTATAGATAAGCGTTATCATTTCGCTTTAAACCTACCCTCGCTACGAAAACTTATCTGCTTTTCTCCACAATTTTGTGTGCTTTCTAAACATTAAGACGCATTTTGTATGCGAAATAAGAAATGCCATAATGGTTTAAAGAGAGGAAATAGAAATTCAATTTGCTGCTTGTTTGACTTAAAATTTTTTCAGAAAAAATGTTTTCAGTTCCGAGCTTACTGAAAGTAACGGAAGTTTTGTCGTCGATCTGAAGAACGAAAATTTGATGTGTCCGATTTCAATAAAGAAATCCGTTTTAGACATGAGGGAACATTGGTCCCGTGTCTGTCTGTCGGTCTGTCACTCAATTTTTGCGAACCAATATGTATTAAAAATTACTCGTTCGAATTTAATGAAATTTGGATGGTAAGTCATAATTAGCCCATTGATAGTCCCATTTAAGTTTCAACCTTATGCGCCCATTTGTTTTTCTTCAACATGCGCTCAAACATACATTTATTTACACCAATATTTTTTAAAGTACTCATTTGATTTTTATGAAATTTTGATAGCTTGTCGAGAGGAGCCCACAGATAGCCCAGATTAATTTCAACCACCTTCGCTCTTTAATTTAGGCTAAAGTGATACTTTAATTCATGTAAAAAATCAAACTATTTTGACAGATTTAAGTAACGGGGGGGGGGGGGGGGGAATTAAATAAATTTGACAATAATAGGTTGTAATAACATAAAATTATTAAAGTATACAAAAAAAAAGACGCGGAGAAGATTATTTTAGAGTTTAAAATATATACATACGTTTTGGGAAGAAGATAAAATAAGAACAGTTTGAAAAAAATGTCTGTAGTACATTGTGCTTTGAAAACATTATCATTCTAATTATTACTACTATAATAAAGTAGCACCTTAAAATCAATAACTGTTATTTAATAAATAAATATTTAATTAGGAAGTCCTACTTCAATGGTGTTTAAGGGTCGACAAAGAGCATTACCGGCCCTTCCTGCAGATTCCCTGATATTCCTTGTCAACAAGGCACTGTAAGTCTGTTTAGGCCAACCAATTTCATTGGAAAGTTAATTATCAAATAAACCGCTTTTCAATAAGTTATTAATTTAATCAACTGGAATTTTAAATATTTATTTTTAAAGAATTTTCCAAGCGTTAACTGATACAACCTTGTAACTGACAAGCTTTCAAGTACAGTCTACAATACATAAAATATTATTTATCTACTTGCGGCAGCAAAATTAAACATTACTTAACTGTTTTTAGGCTGGAAAGTACTATTTCCCTGATTTGTCATTAAAATATTAAAAACAGACTGGAAAGTAGTTAAAACAGTCAGGAAAATACTTTCTCTGCTAGGCAGAGAAAGTAGCAGTGTTTACCACTGCGTGTCATAACCTCTTATTTTGGCAAGAACAGTTTATACTATTATCTCTATCTTATAATATTATATATTATAGTTAAATATTTAATAAATAAACGTATTAATAATAAAATAATTTGTTTATAATTTGTTAATTCTGTTAAATAAGTTCAATGATTAGTAGATCTTTAATTCAAAAAATAGTAGAGTCACTGGCTATACTGTAGCGTCATGTAAACATTGAACATCCATATTATTATTATTATTGAAGTCATTCTAGATTAGACTAGCTACTTTTCTTGATGTATCCTAGTTACTTCTTTTCTTTTAAGCAATAGAAGATATCTTTAACACTTTTATTAATTTTTTAGTAAAAAAAAAAAAAAAAAAAAAATTATATTGCATGCATTATTCATTCAGAAGTTATGTGTGTAATAAACGTGTTTTGTATTTTGTTGTTATAGATTGAGTTTGCTTTCACTTATTATTCCCAAGTTTCTTATTTGAACATTAATTTTAGTTAATACTTATGTTATTATCTTTATTAATATGACACATTGTTATTAACTATGTTATAAATATTAATAAAGATAACATTTTAGCAGCTTCATTTTTTGCCGCAAGTAGATAAAATATTGTATGCAACAAGGCAGCAAAGGAAACATTTCTGCCTCGTTTATTCATTGCCTGCCAAGGCGAAGCCGAGGCAGTCAAATAGGTAAATTACCTGCCTCGGCTTGGCCTCGGCAGATAATTATCATAGCCTGTCCTCTAATCACTCGTCAGTAAAATTCCATTTGGCTGCCTAGTTACATAAATAACTATTCTTTTGTTTTTAAAAGTAGCAGATATAATAAAATATGTTAATTACCGATTTACTTTTCTTACATAGATTTCATAGAGGTTTCTTCTTCGAGTTACTAAATAAGACTCATAGTCTAAGAGATAAAAGTGTACAAAAGATGTTAAAAGTGACTGACTAAGATCAAGATAGACTTAAGCGGCTCATACACTACACGTGCATTGAATAGCATGCAAGCACGACGTGCAAAAAACGGACGAAACATGCCAGTGTGTGGAGGTCTCCGTGCATAGCACGGCCTGCAATGTGCGTCGCGATGACAATCAACGCGAGTTTGATTTTCGGCGCGCCATGCTATCCGGCCCCGTTCTAACATGCTAATGTATTGGCCAGTCTCGTGCCACGTGCTAAGAGTGTAACATCTTCTGAGGCTATATTTCGTTCGCTAGCATAAAGAGATTCTTGCTTGTATTTTTTGACAATGAGTGATACATCCGTTTTTCTGTCTCCCAATTTCTTGCCGTTGTATATTGACGCTTATAGAAATTACTATTGTTTGTGGCGTGTTAAGAGCAAGGTTATCTTTCTTCTTCAACCAATTTTTAGTCCATATTTGCCTCCTCTTCCGTTTCTTCTTGCTATCTTCATGTATCGCGCCAATCAACAAAACTGTCAAAGCATTATTTTTTGTTGCCACAGGTATAACTGGTCGTGTACACTAAAAGATCATAGTATTAACACCAACTTTTAGCACGTCACAGAGCAAACAGCATTTATAGTGCGTGGCGCACCACGCGCCAAAATAAAAAATGGCACGGCGTGCAATGTACGTGAAGTGTATGGGCCACTATATAAGTAAATAGTTTGGAGCCCAAGAATAAGTGGTCGGCTATGTTCGTTGTCGGGACCTATACTGTATATACAATGCACATATTACTCAAACATTTGGTTATTTTTATTTATTTATTTTATTTTATTACATATTTAAATAAAAGTGTATTTGTTCTTCTTTTAATAATTATATTGCAGTATGAATGAACAAGAATAAACATATTTTAATCGAAAATTAATTATTCAAATTCGGCGCAGTCATTTTTTAAGTAGTGACGGATCTCCAATATCTTAATGATGTAATTGCATAATTTACAAGAATCTTTCTTGCATTTTACTTCGACCAAATTTATCAAGTTTTTGTCTAGTGATTGAAATGATTGTTGGTAGAAATATTATCTGAGTGGATGATAAGCAGGACATTCTAATAGAATGTGTGACCAAATTTCTAATTTGTTTAATTCGCAGAGTTAGCAGGTTTCTATTTGGTTGATTTCATAAGTTTTCCCTGATTATATATATATTCTAGCCAAGGTTCCACAGCACACTCTAAGCTGGGTAACAATCCTGTTTATATGAATTATGAATAGGTTGAGCTATTAAAATGTAAATAGGGAAATATATTGATGTCAGTTAACTTGAATTGGGTGACAACGTTATGTCAAGTTGACATTAAATTGTATAAAGAGAATAAAAGTTTAGTTGTGATCTAACTTTAGCAGCCTCTTATCTACCTAGTTATTACGCCGGTTTACATTGGTGGCAGCGGTTCAAGATGGGACCAAAGAAAGCGAAGAAAAAATTACGGATGGAATCAGATTCTGAGGAGGAGCTAAGGCCACGAAGGCAGTCCACGGGAAATACCGATCAAGACAAACCAAAGCGTGTAAGTACCTCTCCAGTTGAAAGACCTGTGAAGCCCGTCATAATCCCTAAAGAGTTCGATGGTAGTGGGAACTGGGATGATTATGTCAATTATTTTACTAGGGTTTCAAAAAACAAATGGTCCGACAGTGAAAGCATTTCATTTTTAGGGGTTTCAATGATATTAACAGCAGGGGAAATCTACAGTAGAGTTTATAGCGAGGTGCATAATTTTAAGGAACTATGTGGAAGGATAGGGTATGCCATTCACCCACCGGAAAAAACTGAACTTGAGAAAAGGTGTTTTAGGGGGCGGAGACAATTGGATCATTTAGGGACCCAGGGACAACAAATCTTAAAAGAATGGTAGTGTTAGCTTATCCTAGGTTGGATAAAGATGCTAGGGAGGAATTGTTGTTGTATCAGTTTATAGACGCTATAGAAAATAGTCAGATTAGACTGGAAGTTAGGAAAGCTAGGCCAAAATGTTTGGAGAATGCTATAAGCCTGGCCCAAGAGTATCAAACAATCAATGAAATAGAAAAGCAGAGGCAAGGGACAGGTTCTAGTGGGGAGGTAAAAAAGGAATTAGCTAATATTGTAGTAGATGTAATTAAAAAAAGCCTTAGCGAACATACAGAGGCAATTAAGAATATTAATAAAACACTGCAAGACCTGAAAGTGGTTTGTGGATGAGCGCATGGCCAACAGCGTGGCAAGGAGTGGAACAGACGTATATTAAAATGTTATAGGTGCCAGGGCAACCATTTTGCAAGGGAGTGCCATTTGTCCCAGGGAAACTAAACCAGGTCATTATTGGGGCCCACGTAATGACCGAACATAAGGGGCCAAGTAAGACGGTAGAGAGTACTAATGATGACTCTGATGTACCTGCCGTGGTGGTGGAGGGTAGCGTGTCAGGTGTAGCAACAGAGATTTTAATCGATAGCGGAGCAGGCTGTTCCTTAATATCTGGCAGGCTGTGGAGCAGGTTGAAAGACAAGCCTGAGATGAATTCTTACTTGAATAGGATAAGTACAACTTCAGGCGAGACCATACCTATATTAGGTGTTTGCGAGTTAACCATAGGAATAAGTAACGTTAAGTTGAAGCAAAGATGTTTGGTAGCACAAGGGATTCAGCGAGATTGTATTTTAGGAGTTGATTTCCTGGTGAATAATCATTGTGATGTGCTACTATCTAGCTGGGAAGTAGCAATTGCGGGGGTAAGAACGCCTATTAAAACTAAGAGCGGGAATAAGACGGAGTGCTATTTGCATAAAGTTCAACCGAACGTATATCTCGACGAGATAGTAGTAATACCTGAACAATCAGAAATAGTGGTCAAAGCTAGGGCGAGCGCAAGGATTGAGGGGGCCGCCATTTTTGAACCTTCGGTAAAATTCTACGATACAAATGAGCTTTTGGCTGCTCGTAGTGTATCTTCAGGGGAGAAGATTTATGTGAGACTATTAAACCCTTCGAAAGAGCCTCAACGGCTAAGGCAAGGAATGTGTTTAGGAACTCTTAGCAGTGTGGAAGTAATTGAAACAGGTGAAGGTAATAAGAGTAGTGGGTGTAGTGATATGAGTGATACATTTTCTTTAGATAAAACTATACTCACAGACAGGCAGATTAAGAGCATAAGGGCCCTTCTTAGAGATTTTAATGATATTGCGTCCAAAGGAGACTATGACTTGGGAAGAACTAACATAATTAAGCACAGCATTGATACGGGGGATGCCAAACCTATAAGGCAGCGTGTTCGTCGGGTGCCAGTCCACCATCAGGGTGAAGTGGACAATCTAGTTAAAGGTATGCTTAGCGCTGGGGTTATTAAGGAGTCATTCTCGCCTTGGAGTAGCCCTGCTGTTCTCGTAAAGAAAAAAGATGGATCACTCAGATTTTGTGTTGACTACCGCAGGTTAAATGAGGTCACTGTTAAAGATGCTTTCCCTCTGCCGAGAATTGATGAGATCCATGACTCACTAGGAGGTATTCAGTGGTTCAGTACTATAGACCTAGCTAGTGCATATCACCAGGTTGAAGTGAAGAAGGCAGATAGAGACAAAACTGCATTTGCTACCAGGGCGGGACATTATGAATTCAATGTGTTACCATTTGGCTTATGCAACTCGCCTGCCACATTTCAAAGGCTGATGGGGCAGTCTTAGCTGGGTTAGAGTGGCAAGTAGCCTTAGTATACTTGGATGACATAATTGTGTGGGGGAAATCTTTTGAGGAGCACATAGAAAGACTAAGAGAAGTTTTTAAAAGGCTGAGACAGGCAGGGTTGAAAATCAAACCAAGGAAGTGCAAACTCTTCAAAAAAGAGGTTGAGTTCCTGGAGCACAAGGTTACGGAAAATGGGGTAGCTACAGTGCCAGAAAAAGTAAGAGCAGTGAAGGAGCCTAAAAATATGAGGGAACTCCAGGCGTTCTTGGGGACTGTAGGATACTACCGTAAATACATAAGAGGTTTTTCTGAAATTGCACTACCTTTGCTCAATTTATCAAAGAAAGGATACAAATACTTATTTGACGAACGGTGTCAGGAGGCTTTTAAGGAATTGAAAGAAAAACTAATAACTGCACCGATCTTGGCGTATCCTAGGGCAGAGGAGACATTTATTTTAGATACTGATGCCAGCAATAGCGGGCTAGGGGCAATTTTGAGTCAAATGCAGGATGGAGAAGAAAGGGTCATAGGATATGCTAGTCGGACTCTAACTAAACAAGAACGGTCTTATTGTGCTACGCGAAAAGAATTATTAGCAGTTATATTTGGGACAAAACAGTTTAGATATCTTCTAGGACGCCATTTCATATTGAGGACTGATCACAACTCATTGCGTTGGTTAAAAAGCTTTAAAGAGCCTGAGGGGCAAGTTGCTAGGTGGCTTGAAAGGTTGGCTGAGTTCGATTTTGATGTAATACATAGACCAGGCAAGTTACACGGGAATGTAGATGGGTTGTCCAAATGTAGGCAGTGCAATGAGGAAATCGGGCGACAAGTAGTTAGTAAGTCTATACAGGAACTTCGAGTTGAGTGGCCTGACTCTCTGGATAAAACAGAGTTACAGAAAGAACAAATGGAGGACGAGGATGTTAGACCAATATGACAGCTAGAGTAAGTCGATCGACTAGGGTTCTCTTAGCTCAGTGGGAGAGATTAAGATTGGTCGATGGAGTTCTTTTTAGAGTTTGGTATGAGGATTGGGGATCAGAGAGGATCCAATATGTTGTGCCAGCCAAGGGAGTCAACACGGTGCTTACACACGCACATGAACTACCTGCTGAGGGACACTTAGGGAGTGACCGCACGGGTAAACGGGTTCAAAGTAAGTTTTACTGGCCAGGATGGGCAAACGATGTAGAAAGCTGGTGCCGAACTTGTACAATATGCAACTCCAGGAAGAACCCTAGAAAGGAAAAGAGGGCTCCGCTAGGTACCTACTTGTCAGATTTTCCTGTGCAGAGGCTGAGATGCGACTTGCTGGGACCTTTACCATTATCGTAGAGAGGCAATCGGTATATAATGGTCGTCGTTGACCATTTCATGAGATGGGCAGAGAGCTATGCCATCCCGAATATCGAGGCGACGACCGTCGCCATAAAATTAGTTGAGGAGTTTATTTGCCGATACGGCGTACCATTGGAGTTTCATAGTGATCAAGGGCGCCAATACGAGTCTAAAGTGATGAGGAAGATCTGCGATCTTCTAGGGATTGCCAAAACAGGAACCACTCCATATCACCCGCAATCTTATGGACAAGTGGAGCGCTTCAACAGAACACTTTGCGACGCATTGAGCAAGTATATCAACGAAGACCAGACGGACTGGGACGAACAGCTTCCCTTTATAATGATGGCCTACCGCTCGAGCGTACACTCGTCCACCAAATTTACCCCATTTAGATTGATGTTCGGCAGAGAAATGCGCTTGCCGATAGACTACGAACTTGAACTGCCGGTTGAAGTCGAACGCAACGACTACCCAACTTTCGTAAAATAAATGGAAGAGAAACTAAAAAAATGTCACGGTGCAGCTCGACAATGGCAACAAAGTAGTCATGTAACACAAAAAGAGTTTTATGACCGGCGCGTAAATGGGGAACCTTTTACTGAAGGAGACCAAGTATGGCTCTACACACCGCAGAATCGAGTAGGACGGAGTGCCAAGCTCAGCCGGCCATGGAAAGGACCTTACACCGTAAAGAAGAGGTTATCGGACGTCACGTATCGTATCCAGGCTGCGAATGGCATCGGACGACGAGGTCAAAAGCGGATGGTGGTCCACTTCAATAGATTGAAAGCATACCATGAGCGTCAGCCTGAACCCCGAGGGGAGGGAGAAGTGTAAATAGGGAAATATATTGATGTCAGTTAACTTGACTTGGGTGACAACGTTATGTCAAGTTGACATTAAATTGTATAAAGAGAATAAAAGTTTAGTTGTGTTCTAACTTTAGCAGCCTCTTATCTACCTAGTTATTACGCCGGTTTACAAAATGATACTTTTTGGGTTGTTCGCTCCATGACATTTCTTTAAATAGGATGTTGTAATGCGAATTAGATGCTCTTTCTAGATCACTTTTCTGTAGTTTAATTTTGCATTTTTCCAGAACTGAAGGAATGCTTTTTTTAAAAACTATCGGGGAAGATATCTCTTCTGTATTCAATGGGATTTGTGTTTTCGAAATTAAGTTTATTATTTGTGAATAAAAATTTAATATTATGTTGGAGAATCATGGAGGTGTATTAATCTATTTAGGCAAAACTTTTGGAATACTTGTATTTTCGATACATAATAATCTGTAGAGAAACCAAATACTACTTTTTAGTATTTTATAGGATATATGGTGAGCACCTGTTTCTAACCTGACAATGTACTTAGGCGTGTTCCTAGGCAGGTGTAGTAGGTTTTTAAAAAAATAAGTTTGCGCCATCTCTAGACTCTCTGTGTACCATAATGACCATATCGGTGCTCCGTAGAGTACGGTATAGATAAAATAATAGCTTCATATAATTTTATCCTAGCTTCCCACGAGTTTATTTTAGATGGCGTTAATAATTAAAATACTTTGCCAGAGGCTATTCTAGATTTAGTTAAAGAGGTATTGCACATTTCACTATATACAGAAGATTTCGAAATCATGATACCTAAGTAATTTATTCGTTTAACCGGAGCTATTATTTCTTTATTAAAGTAAATATTGGTTTTGATCTGAGAGTTCCCTTTGGAAAACTTGATGACGAAACATGATTTTATATATATTATGTATATAACCAAAATGCACAGCAAAAGAAAATTAGGTAAAAAAATATTATTTACTTTTTGAATCTGACAAAAATGGACTAATGACTTTAAAAAACTTATCCTAAGTTGTAAAAAGAGAACTTTTTCAACAGAACTTGTACAAAGATTCTTCTGCATTCTACGTTAATGTTGATTATTATTATCAGTTAGAAAACAGGACAAATCTTCAATCTTGAAATCTTTTGTGCTAAAATTCCCTTCTGTTTTTTGGTCTTTTGATCGAAATCTCTTTAGCAATGTCTTTCAATTCTATAGTCTCCGTCTTCCTTCTCAACATCTTGAATAGTCTTTTCTCGTCATTTTTAATTTTCTTATTTCATCCCCCCTCCCACCTCTTCCCTTAACTTTTATTCTTGTAAAAGGTAATCCAATAAAATTTAATATGATTGTAATTAGTTTTATTAAATTAATAAAACAATAATTATAATATATATAATATGGTGGAAACCACGTTAGATTTTGTGAGTCCCGGCGTTTCGAACTCATTACAGGGACTATTCTCAATTAAGTTGCTCATGATGAATAAAATCTTCCGGAGGAGGCCGCATAATATTTTGTGAGTCCCGACGTTTCAAACTCATTACAGGGACAATTCTCAAGGAAGTTGCTCATGATGAATAAAATCTTCCGGAGGAGGCCGCATAATATTTTGTGAGTCCCGACGTTTCAAACTCATTACAGGGACAATTCTCAAGGAAGTTGCTCATGATTAGTGGAATCTTCCGGAGGAGGCTGCGTTAGATTTTGTGAGTCCCGGCATTTCAAACTCATTACAGGGACTATTCTCAAGGAAGTTGCTCATGATTAGTGGAATCTTCCGGAGGAGGCTGCGTTAGATTTTGTGAGTCCCGGCATTTCAAACTCATTACAGGGACTATTCTCAAGGAAGTTGCTCATGATTAGTGGAATCTTCCGGAGGAGGCTGCGTTAGATTTTGTGAGTCCCGGCATTTCAAACTCATTACAGGGACTATTCTCAAGGAAGTTGCTCATGATAAGTGAAATCTTTCGGATGTGGTAAAATTAGATGATTATGTAGAAATATATACTTCATTATTGCGGGCAATAAAATTAATTGGACATTTTTATGTATAATAAGTTTTTGTTGTTTTTATTCCGGGGCCTTTACAACCGAAGACGAAGGCCACTTATGTGATCAAACCCGGGTTAGGAACCAAACCCTTCACAATTGAGTGAAGGGTTTGGTCGTTAACCATGACTCTCCTTCGATATGAATCGAACTGAGAGTGTACTCCATGGTTTCCAGGCTAGACCGACAGACAGACACGGAAAAAATAATAAAAAGACACGAAGAGTGTGGGTGAAAGATTGGATAGCCAGAAGAGAATTACATGGAGCGAGTCGGTGTCTATTGAATGAAATGAGGTCCAAACAAACATGAAAAGAACCCGTGAAGGAAGACTGAAGGGCCGAATGGCTGAGAGAGACTCGTGTTACCTTACCTACTAGCTTGGGCTAGCAGGCCTGTTTACACGTGCCTTATCAATTCCCCCACCCCTAGACTTGTGCCACTGGCAAGAGACAAAAATCAAACCCAGTGCAATTTACTCGCATGCTTTTCACCCGCATGCTATATGATGTATAAACATGCGAGTGAATCCCCTCTGCAAGCTACTCGTATGTTTTTGTGCGAGTAACTAGCATGTCGTGTATTTCCGCCTTTACCTTCGGGAAGCTAGGAAACAAAATAATACATTGCAAGGTCAATACTTTTTACTGTAAAAAGAACTGTCTGAAAGGGAGGGGATAAGGGGAGGTGGTGCTTAGAGATGAAAGTTATTGTGAAAGAGAATAACACAGAGAAAGGAGTAAATATTTAATTGAGGCTGTGCCAGTGGAAAAGCACCAGCATTAATTATTCTTTTGTTGTTTTCCTAGTTTTAGATGGGAGAGGAAGGGAGAGGGTAACGGAAAGAAAATAGTTGTTGTTCCCCTAATTTAAATTTAACGAGCAAAATTTCATTTCGAATCGTTTCAAGCATCACCAGTAATTATACTGATTTAAATTAAAAAAAAAAATGAAAATTTCGGGGATTTAGTTGATTTTATTAGATTTGCGATGGGATGGAAAAAATTTATTTTCTTTCTTCTTCTCAAAAATGGATAATTTCTTTTGAATATTTATTTTATACTTTTGCATAAAACAGCATTAGGATTATGACTATATTTCGTCAATTAACGAGTAAATCATTGAGGATTGAGGAAATGTTTATCCTTTATAAAGCCTTAGAAAATCAAATAAAATAAAAAGTTAATTTCACAAGCTTTGTAGATAATTCTCCTTTATTAGCATTTGCATCCTGGTTACAAATTATATTAATTAAAAAATTTTAATGTGGGAATATTAACTTTTTTCCTCTCAGATTATTTTTGAATATATATATATATATATATATATATATATATATATATATATATATATATATATATATATATATATATATATATATATATATATATATATATATATATATATATAAATATATACATGTGTGTGTGTGTGTGTGTGTTGTTAGTCAATAACCAAGCATAGATGCCTATCGATTTCACATACCGTAGAAAGGTAAATTTTTGTTTATAATAAATAAAATTGAATACACATCCTTATTATTTTTTATACATTCATATTTTCCAACTAGTCCCTCACTATCATAACATGGCTGATTAATTAACCCTCCTACATAGAAATCAATCAATTAGAGTTCATAAAAAATATAGAAATTAACGAGTGAGTTTAGTCAACTGTACTTAAGATAACTTATAAATTGCATGTTTTATATTTTATACATTTTGACCGGAAGATTATAAACTCAAACGATTTGTTGGTTGGTGAATGTTTAAACCTATTTCGAGTATTTACATTTACGATTTTCGCTATTTTGATCATTATAGGTTTACAAATAGTTGTAAATAAAAAAAGTAATTTAGAAAATCACAAATGCTGGGATAAAAGAGAACTTTAATGATACAAAATAACAGAGCACGATGAAGTAAACAATCTCTCAGATTTGAAAAAACAGTTTCCCAGAAACTAACTAAAATAACCTTGGTCTGGACAGGGCTGCGTCGAGGTGGACGCAACCACCCCGGTCGAACGCTAGAACAACCGAAGGTTTACGAATGCGGTAGGTTGTTTAGTTTGGTTTTCCTGAACGTACCCGATATTTCTTGGATTATGAATGCAGTCTTTAGTTGTCATCCAGAAAAAAATAAGTAGAGAGTGGGTAAGTAGATGAAGAGATGTATGTTCATGGAATATTTTTGATAAAAATTAAATAATCCTAAAGCAATAGCCTGTTGGCCTCTCTTGCTTTAACATGATTCAAGGGGCTTAAGTGGGTCTGGACAGGAAGTAATTTACTTAACATAAGTGAAATCGGTAATTAGTTAGGATAGTCTCACAGGTTCATGAGAAACATTTTTTACTAATACATTCCTTTAGTATAACAAACAGCGACACCGCTATGAAAGGATAAAGATCGCTAAAACTGCGAACACTTATACTCTTCTCTTGTAGCAAGTTATTTGACATACCTGTTTCTGGCTTAAGTGGGCCTGGACAGGAAGTAATTTACTTAACATAAGTGAAATCGGTATTTGGTTAGAATAGTCTCATAGGAAATACTAATACATATATTTATACATATGGTAGTGTATTAACAATAGGTTTCACATACACCACCTTAGAAGGTGGTGTAAAAGAAGAGGAAGACCTAGATCAAGAAGGCTGGAGGTTGATACGAGAGATCTTGGAGAAAACATGCACAGGATAAAGAGAGATGTCGTAGAGCTTCATATATATACAACAAAGCAAGGCATTTTAAATGATCGAAATCATTTTAAGTAGGATTACACTATATCACTTTGAATTTACATCGAAAATGTAAATCCAAATCCTCCCAGAGTAAATTAATTCATCCATGTTCATGTTTACACATTTTCATTCGGATATGTGAATTCACTGCCAGTGTTCCTCAATTCGTTGAATGTAAAAGGTTGAAATTTCGAGAAAGAAGGCAAGGATTATGCGAGCGGATATTGATATAATTTTACGTGAATAATTTATTGAGCTAAATAATGCAATTGATCTATGATTGTGGCCGTGCTAACGCTGGTAGGTTCAAATCAGCCAGCATTTAGGAGTTGGCTTTTAGCTCACACACCACACGAGCTATAATCACTAAACTTATTATTCCTCAAGCATTCATGCCACTGATACGTTTCGAGGAACAATGCCATGTGTATGTCTTGCCACATTAATGATATAGTCTACCCCAATTAAATAATAGTAGATATTTAAAAAAAATAAATTGTTTTCTTAATTATTTAAAAGGAATGGTGTAAAGGGAATGGATTTTTTTTTTAAATGCATACAAAATGATAGAAATAGAAAGGCTAAAACACAAAACATGGGCTCTGAGACGCCTTAAGTAATACTGAATAGTGAATCCGCCTTCTTATTATGATTGTATTTGTCACCACTGCGCTTGCCCTCTGGCGGATTCATAGGTTAAAGGAACGATGGTTTCATAAAAATTATGAATGGGATGTAAATTTTAGAAGAAACGCAAGTAAAAGGTAATTTACAATCACGTTGGTTGAATCATCCAAGATGATCATCCAAAGTGACGAGTGTAAATGGGCATTTATAAGTTATCGCCAGTTCACTAATGAAGTTTGCTTGATGAGTTCCGTTCACCAAATTTTGAACATCTTTAACACAGATAGCGAAGGATTTTACTAAATTGTTTAACACATTCAAGGTTTTAACCCTACTACATCAGTGGGTTCTTTTGGCTCTTCATCAACTCTCTTCGTGCTCTCTTTATGGCTTTTGAGCAATCTATCAGTCTAAACAGTAATGTTTTGTGGATTACTTATTCTACAGCACTAATGGTTTTGTAAAAGAATATATTTACATACACTCAAGTAAATCAGGAATTCTCATTCAAGGTTTTAATCCTGCTTCACCAGTGGGTTCTTGTGACTCCTCATCATCTCTCTTCATGTTCTCTTTGGCTTTCGAGCAATCTTTTCACTAGGAGCCTAAAAGCTACATGCTTTTATTTAACTAAGCAGTAACTGTAGATATGGGAGAAGTAAGTGTTTAAACAGTAAGTGTTGATTTACTTATTCTAAATCTAAAAGATTTAAAAAAAAAAAAAAAAAAATTACACCCTCAAATAAATCATGTATTCTAATAGAGTTATGTTGCAAATGTTCCTCTGAAGAAATATAAAAAATAAACTATAATAATAATCGACCAACTTTACAACCATTTTTGAGGTATTAGTTAGAAATAAAAAATAAATCCAATGAAAGTTTTTAAGAGGGGGGGGGGGGGAGTATATAAAGTTTATAGAAAGAATAAAAAAATATATATTTCAGAGAGCTTTGCTCGTGGGGCAAGTTAGAACGGAGTTTGACTACACCCAATTTCGTTCTATACTTTTACCTTTTCACCTCGGTCCAAACTTTGAGGTTTTTTTCTTCTATTTTTTTGAAGAATGGAAGAAATGTTGGAAAGGAATTTCGGTGTCGGAGTTGGGTCCTTTTCTTCAAGGTTTCTTCAAGTAACTCTTACTCTCATTCAAAAAGAAACTACTTTAATAACTGAACAGAGAAATTGGGCAAAGAGGGTTAAAGCGAGGGGGTTACACGTCCACCATTCGATCTTGAGGAAAAAAAATCTGGAAATATCAGCTTTATGAACTTTCGTCTTTATTCTTATAGTTTTCCTCTTTCAAAAAAGTTATGCGTCGTTTTTCTCTTAATTTAACTTTCTTTTTTTTAATTTAGAAACTATTATATATCATACTCATGTACCCTTAAAAAAATATTATCTTGTAATAACAACAATATTTCCTTTAAATAGAGATATTACAAAAAGAAAACAAATACCCCCCCCCCCCAACAACATTCCAATGAGAAAGATTCTTTTACAAATACATTCCTTTAGTAAACCCACCAACGACAACGCTATAAAGGGATAAAGGTAAGAAAAAAACCTAAAAATATCAGCTTTATGAACTTTCATCTTTATTCTTATAGTTTCCCTCTTTCATAAAAATGATTAGTTGTTTTTCTCTTAATTTAACTTTCTTTTTTAATTTAGAAACTATTATATATCATACTCATGTACCTTTAAAAAGATATTATCTTGTATTAACAACAATATTTCCTTCATAGAGCGATATTACAAAAATATAACAAATAAACAACCCCCCTCCCCCCATTTAATGAGAAAAATTCTTTACAATGACATTCCTCAAGTAAAACTAACGTGACACCACTCAAAAAGGATAAAGATCGCTAAAAACAACCGAAGGTTTACGAATGCGGTCGGTTGTTTAGTTTGGTCTTCCTGAACGCACCAAATATTTCTTGGTCAACCTGGTAGTGATTGCGAACGCAGTCCTAAGACTAAATGGATGACAACTTATTTTCATCCAGAAAAAAAAGTAATAAAGAAGTTTAGAGTGGGTGAGTAGATGAAGAGATGGAAGTGGAGATTCATAGAATATTTATGATAAAAATTGGATGATCCTAGCCTTTCTTGCTCTAACACGCTTTAAGGGCTTAGGTGGGCCTGGACAGGAAGTAATTTACCAAACTTAATTGAAATCAGTATTTAGTTAGGATAGTCGCATAGGTTCATGAGAAACATTTTTTACAAATATATCTCCTTAGTATAACCAACTGCGACACCACTATGAAAGGATAAAGATCGCTAAAACTACGCTCATTTATACACTTCTCTTGTAGCAAGTTATTTGACATACCTGTTTCAACAGTAGGGGAGAATCGGACAAAACCGGGTAGGCGGGTAAAACCGGGTACCTCGATATCTCACTGATTAGTACTCCTATCTGCCTATAAACAATGTTGCTATTAGCGCTAGCCACTCCGTGCAGTTGGAGAGAACGACACCATCGGTATCACGTGTTTTCGTAGTTAGAACGATTTTTTAAGATTTTAGTGAAAAAGTGTTTAATGTTGTTGCATTTGTCTACTGAGTTTCGATTGCTATAACATTTTCTCAAAAAAAAGGTAAGTGCACACGTTAATTAAGCATATATTACTGGATATTTTCACTTTCTTTTCATACATCTAGGGCGACGCCTAACCTGTCTATGCCGTATTAAACTCAACAAGTAACTGTTGGGTCTAACCGGGTACCAAGGTGTGGGGCAAAACCGGGTACCCGGTTTTGCTTTAGGAAATTATGTAAAATTAATTTTTCGATTCCAAAATAGTCATTAGAACATGTTCAATACAATGAAAATTAGCTGAAGCGTTGTTATGGGTGGTTATTTTTATTCTTTTGTGTGCGACTTTTGTTCTTAACTGAATTACCTTAAGTTTTTTTTTTTTTTTTTTTTTTTAGTTTCTCATTTATCAATTAAATTTAAGGATTTTTTTCGAGCAATACTTATGACGATTTTATATTGATTTCATATATCTATTATTAGATATAAAATAACGATTTGTAATAAAGATTTTAAAGTTTAGTGTTATTTAACAAATTATAATGAGTACCCGGTTTTACCCCACCCGTGGGGTAAAACCGGGTTTTTGTACCTGGTGATGAAACAATTTTTTTTTTTAAATATTGTGTTAATATCAAAGCAACGAAATAATAATATGGTATTAATGAATAAATATGGCAACTGAAAAACTTTGGTTTATTGATCTCTTTCTCATAGAAATTTTTCTATTACAGTTTATAGATTAGGTACCCGGTTTTGTCCGACTCTCCCCTACCTTAGACGAATTCATTGAAAATTTATTTAATGGATAATGTAGAAATTAAGATAGGTATTGGTAGATTTAATAAATTAAGCGAAAATTATCCTTTTACAGCGATGTCGCTGCTAGTTTCATTAAAGTAATGCATTTGTAATAAAAGTTTGTCCCGTCCAAAAATTCCAATTGTATACTTGTAAGTCACGTTTTTTCATGGAAACGCTTCGACGGATAACTCATTCCAACGAATTTACCCTGAGCATTGATAAAAAGAACACGAATGCCTAATTTCAACTAAATCTGTCAACTTGAACTAAAGTTATCGTCAGACATGTTTACGTTACTGACAGATAAGGTACGTGTTTAGATGAATGTAAGAAGCACGCTTAAATTTTCAAGTCATTGACTAAGAATGCCTTGGTTGGATAAGAGTTGTTTTCTATATTTGACAAACAACAAGACTAAATGGAAATTAATTTTCTGGGTCAACACCCTAATTTTGAAGAGCAGTATCTCGGAAAGTACTAGAGATTTTAGCAAATATTATCTACATTAAAAAGAAAGATCATAACTTTTTCTGTCATACGCAAAAATAAAAGATATTTAGCAAAAAGTAAACAATTTGCCGTTTTTGGAGTATAACGCAGCTCGCACAGGTCTTTTCAAAGCTGCAAACTTGGTTTCTTTATATTGGCTTAGGTCCAAACGCAATATTTTAAAAATTAAAACTACATGACCTGTTACAAGGTCGGATGTATATTTGACTGGCTAGATTAAAATATTTTACTTAATGATATTTAAGGGGAGCTAGCGTAGCCGTGTGAGTTAAACCACGTCTGCTCGGCCATCACTAAATCTCGAGTGGAACGAGACGGGTTCGATTCCTCGCCGTGACACTCTGATTTATATGGCTCACTATTGATCACATCATACTCGCTTTGGCGGTACTATGTACAGTGGTATGATGTGTGAAGTGGCTGGAACTCTCTACCGCGGGGCGTAAATAGGGCCTATGTGATGGCCAAATTGCAAGGTTCGAACAAGTGGTTCGTCCTACCCGTCCTAGTAGAAAGTACTAGACTACTACTACTACTACTAATGATATTTTATTGTTTATTTAAAAAATATAGGGTTATGAGATACAATTTAACATAAAAGGGTAGTCAATTAAACTATGTATTTGGAGGGTTGTTAAGAAAATTATGTAAATGAATTAGAAAAAAAAAGTTAAGCAAAACATGTTATAACCAAAACCAAACCAAAAATTATGAAACAATAAAAAAAAAAAAAAAAAATGTAATTAGAACTTAAATTTTATAAAAATATAAAGAATTAGGTATATTATACGAATCGTCCTGTTTTTAAAGTCACAAGCTTAATTTGATAAATATGTTTTTAGTCACAAAAAAGTTAGTTTCTTTTTCAACACACGAAAACGTATTTACACATAGTCACACAAAGTTTTATCTAAATACTCACAAACATTAGAATCGTCCTTTAATGTTTGGTCCATTGGTGGCAATTTTACTGAAAACATATCAGAATAATTAATTCCATAATTACTGATTTTCATTTGTAAGAGGATTGAAAAGTTAGTCTACTAATTAGTACTACTATTATATTATTTCAGGTTTTTATTTATTAGTACAACTGAAGAATAGCTTATTCATACAGTATTTAAGTAACTAAAAATATATACTGATGTTTAGGTGTGTAAATTAAAGAAAAATATTATGTCTATTTTGCTATAACACTCCAAGAATCGTGCTCTCGTATCTCTTACAGGGGTCTTTACGTCCTAACTACAAGAGTTTAAAGGAATAATATGAACAGTCTCTCCACGTAAATTCAAACTTTTTATGAGTTAAAGCAGCTTTCAACCTTCATAAGGCCATCATCAGTGCCGGAATGCGGAAGAAATAGAGTTACATTAGTAACAGAATGTGAGTGAAAGGTGAGACTTCATTTTGGAAATCGACATAAGACTCATCTCCGACATAAAGTAGACTCACCTTTCACTTATTTCCTGCCACTACTGTAAATATTTCTTCCGCATTTCGACACTGAGGAAAGCCTTATGAAGGCTGAAAGCTGCTTTGACTAATAAAAAGTTTGAATTTACGTGTAGAGAGAGAGTTAATATTACTCCTTTAAGATGACCTCCACAGACCCTCTCAAATTTAACATACAAGATACTCTGAGCACTGTATAGTTTTTACAGTCGAGTACTGTATATAGTTATTAAGTTTTAAATTACCTGTCCTAAATCCCTTAGGACCTTTTACAACCTAAAAATTAATTCACCCCACTTTTATTCACTCAAACTATTAGTTCAAAAAGACCAATAAAGAGTGAAAAAATAAAATTAAAATGGTTCAAACCCCATAAAAAAGAGCTAACGTCTTTGATGACAAGCCGCGACAGCCTAACTTCATTACTATTTCATTAGCCAGAGCATGAATTATTAAATCCTTTGCCTCGAGCATTTTACCTAAGATTCTCTTCTTCTATATTAGATAAAGCAGTTTGCAAACTCGTTCCACATAAAATATTGAAAGAATTAAACTTGTTGAAAATGAATCATATTCTGTTGGAATGGAGAAAAAATATACGGATTTAGTTAAAATTTTAGAGATAAGTAGGTAATCTGATGCAGAAAATATGTTTATCTTTTAGAATATTATCCCTGTTTTTAAGTTATGTTTTATTAGTGTCAAACCATTTAATTTGATTAAGATAGTAAATGGATAAACAGTGCCAAACTTAAACTAGTATATTATGCTGAGTATATTCTGAGTTCGAATTAAATTGTGTCAACGTCAATTTAGTTTGTGCCTGAAGACAAATAATCCCTCGTTTACTTTATATTATTTGGTGAAGAAGATAAATATACATATACAAAGTAAATTCGTATCATACTCTGGCACTTCCCTCAAATATATTATGATTTTGGCTCGAGATACACTGAATGTATGATTTTGCCGTATAAGAGAAGCAACGCACAATTTCTATAATAGTACATTACGCGTCGAGTGCGAAAGTAGCATTTTGCATGCGAGTGTGGAGTTTGCACCCGAGCGATAGCGAGGGTGGTAAAACCACACGAGCAATGCAAAATGCCGTTTTCGCACGAGTTGCGTACCGTACTTTATCTACGATTGTTAGATTTAAATAATAAATACAGAAAAAAATAAATGCTGTATGTAAGTTCGTATCTCTCTCTTGATAAAGATGGCATTAATTCATTAGTTGTATTTTTTGCCGAATTAATTATTTCTGGAGGAGTATTATTCTCCACATTTTCGTCAAAGTCACTTGATTCACTCATTGTTTTTCACTAAAAACTCGATATAAACAGTTACTTTAATAAAAGAACAGCAAATTAGTTTTGTTAAATGTAAACAAACTTGCTAATCGTGCGTAAAGCTGAAGAATTCCTCTTCTTTACCGCACTAGCGTGGTAAAGAAGAGGAATTATTCAGAACTATGAGACGCGCATGCGCAATGAATACAAGTACGTAAAGAATCACTTTCTACGCATCTAAAAAAAGATATAATGTTTATATTTCGTATCAATCGTAGATAAAGTAATATATAAGATGATCTTCACCAAATTACTAGTATGAGCGTCAACTCCATGTTCTGAACACACGGCGCCAGTCCATCTTTCTCTTCGAGAATGCACACAATGAGAGCAAGAAACCGATTCACACCAATATCCTATGAAAAATAATGGCGGTCCTTAACTCAGGGTTGTTGTATTAGGGGCCTTATGTGTTCGCATGTAGTAGTTTCATAATTAGAACTCATTCCGACGGCGAAGGAAAATTGAAATTAAAATGGAGTAGAGATCCAATTAGAGGTCGAGATTATGCAATCTGATCTTCTACTAGTCAATATCTCGAGCTCTCAATGACTCTTTAAAAAATTGTACTATTTAGAAAGAATAACTTTAATTCAATTAGATAAAAATTGTAATTTCAAATTTAATAACTATATATTGAAAACTCTCTAGAACACGAAATGTTTTAGCAATCCCACGAATGAGTATTATACCTGAGCAAGTTTAACTTAAACATTAATCTAAAACTTTAAATTTACATCCTAAAATTTTCAAATTGTTAATGTACTTTGAGAATGGTAAATTATCAAAAAGAAATGTCTTTTTCATTGTTAGCTTAACCCTTACTCTTATTGTATACTTAATATTTAAATGAAAAATATAGAATCAATCCCTTGGACAAATTTTGGACATTCTCCCCAAAATTTTCAATCTCAGATGGGAGGAGTTATATCAAACTAGATTGCTGACTTTGTCACACATAGAAACACCGACAAACACATACTCTCACAGTTTAATCTATACGTCAGAGCAGACTTGTCTATATAAGATCGATCACACTCTATGCTGGACACATTATGATTTTAAACTTTGTATAGATATTATTATTTCAGTCTTCGTATTATTATTATTCTATTACTAAAAGCACTTTATTCATTTAATTTTGCCATTGTATAATTACATAATCTTAGAGTCAGTTAGTTGTTGTCTCCAACACAGACCCCCAAATATTAGAGGCATTTTTTGTAGATGTAATTTTTATTTTTAAAAGTTTATTAAAAATAAACGTTTTTAAAAAGATACTCCAGTGAGTGTTTCACTTAATTAGGACCTTTAACTAAACTAGGGGCGTAACAGCCCGTGGATGGCCTAGGCCTGTCAAAGGGCGTCTACACTATATAATATGTAATAGATGACACGGGGTTAGTGCTCGCTAGTCGCTACATTAGCTGTATACTCTTTACTATTGGCATACGCAACTAGTCAGATGCTGGGTGGACACTTAGCATCGACCAAGAATGGGCTCTCTTGCCGGAGTGGTGAATCGAACCCGAAACCTCTCGTGTTGCAAGCTTTCACGATGTCAATTAGCTATCGGACCTCTACTCTTTAATAAGTATTAAATCAAACTAACATTAGCTACTAAAACCACAACTATGCTTCCAACTTAAACTATACTAGTTTAAGTTGGAAATTCTTTGCTTCTAAAAACTATAAGAGTTGACAAGACATGCTGTTGATGAGGAAATATATTGGCCAAAAGATAGACTAGTTTCCTCTCGATTACTGGAACGTTTCAGGGCAGCCAAAAATAATAAATCACATTTAGAATATATACCAATAATTTAACCTCTGTTATCACCAAAAAATATTTAGGAATCGATTTTGACAGAAAAAAATCAAAACATTTTAATACCAAACACCACCCCATATTTAAGAAATCCCTAATCAGGAGGTAAAACCAGGGATAACTTAATCCCTCGAACTGTCCCTACCATACCAGAATGATGCAATGATTGTAACCTCAACACCTACATGCAAACATGTAGACAACTGACATCAGATATGATTTAGTACGGAGTGAAGTAATACATTTTATAATAGTTGAAACGAAGATAGCCGAAACATGTAGCAAGGAATAGTACCAATTGAACAGTCTTGAGTCTGGAGCGTTTCAATGTTTCCCTTAATTTTAATGTAAACAAAGGTGCTCAGACAGGAAAGGGATTCTATGAAATCATACGGATCCATTCTTAACCAGTAGGTACTAGCACTGTCCTGTTCTAATTATTTTGTTTAATTCAGGGAAGTCGCTCCCCCTACCTCTCTCTATGAATTCTCATTTGATTCGGATTATTGGATACTCGGATGATTGCAGTTTGGACTATCAAGGCTCAACTGTATTTCAAATAATTTATAATCTATAAATATAAAATTAAAGTTTGTCTGTACATTGGTCAGAATTGAAAAATTTTTGGATACTTTTTCATTTGATACATTCTGAAAACCGAATCTAGCCTTAACTTTTTTCATGTATGTGGGATGTATGTATGTCTGTCGCCCCAGTCAGACTTTAAAGGCGCAAAACTGGCTAAATGAAATCGATTAATTTTCGTTCAGGGGTGTGCGCAAACATTTTGCGCAATTTGTAGGCTTGGTTTCATCAAAATATATTGTGTAGAACCGAAGTTATTAAATATTTACTGGTGCAGCATCCGTATTGGGAATTGGGAAGAGCATTGAAAAGCCGTATTGGAAAGGCATATTGGGGGAGCGCACCAAGGCTAATGTCCTATCCCAGTCTATGTCTATACCTACTAAGTTGAGTAGTACTGTCTTAGCGGTATAGCCCTTTCCGTCCCCCACCCCTTCCCACAATTCTACCTTCTCCCACTCCATTCTCTTTACCTAGACCCCTACCACTTCGATTCGACTTTTTGTCGTACCTTTATCGGTTCTTCCTTAAATAGAGCTAAATTTGATTTTTTGAAAAAAAAAAAAAAAAAAAAAATGACTGAGCTCTTATGGCGTCCGCGATTGTTGACCGATTTAATTTCTGATTGGTGTGCTTAAACCTTACACAATTGCTCTATAAATAGAGTATTTATTATTTAATTATTTCATTTCCAGAACTAGAGTTATTAAATATTTACTAGTACAACTACCGTATTGAGAGAAGAGACTGGTAATTAAATCAATGCACCATCATCGATTGTTCAATGACTTCAGAGTCTAATAGATTTTAACGACATTTATTTTCTTATTTATTATACCTTTTTTAGTATTTATATCAATAATATACATATTAATTACATAATTTCTCTTGGCTTTACATATATAGATAGACTCTTAACTGCGATTTGGAGGAAATTATTTTCTTAGTAACGGAATGAACGATGTTTAATATAGTCCTGATTTTATTCCAACAAGGCTTGTATAGAAAATTGCTAGGCCTACATGACAATAGTCAATATTGCCGCTAATACCTAGCATGAGCCCCGCGCAGAGTGCGGGGTGAAAGCTAGTAGTGTATAATTTTGTGTTTTACTAAGTTTTTTTTATTAGCTTGCATTCTTGTTTGTTTGTTTGTTAGTTTGTTTGTCCGGTACAAATCTGGCAATCGATTTCTAACTAACTTCCCGAATAGCTAGACATTTGAAACTTTTAGTATAGCTCAGAACACGATGACAATGCATTATTTTAATACTTTTAGCCATCTTTCAGCAGAATTTAATTAGTTTTAAGCAAATTTTTCTGTGCGGAAAGTTAGTTCGGAAAAAATACGCAAGTTATTTTATTTGTTTTGCCATATCCAATATTTACCCAATCTTCATTTTGACGGGTCTCAAATTTGTGATAGATAAACATTGAATGACAGCAAAACAGGAGATATCGATTATATTATTTATCGATTATATTATTTCAAATATATCGATGGCATGCTTTAGATTTGGTGTTGGGGAGATCCGTTGTACAAAGATATATCCTTTTATAGGTTTAAGATCAGTTCTCTGGATAGTTGTCATTTATGTGAAGTAAATAAATTCGGAACTATTTTTTTTTCACTACATTATATATTATATAACAATAACTATTATATTATCAACATTACATACGATTCATCTGAAAATTTAAAAACGAAATATATAAAAAGTTCTTTTTATCTTGAAATTATTTAATTCCAAACTTCTTTTACACGAAAGTAATAAAAAACTTTAAATTTAATAATTAAGAAGTGAGTAACTTATTAATAATTCAAGTTGTTTATTGTGATATAAAGTTAGTATATTACAATAAGTCATAGTAGAGTTATACACATATATATCTTTGAGTGTGTAGTCTTAGTTCTTAGATATTATGTGTTTAAACCGTGGTTTAGCAGCACTAAATGAAGAAAATTAAAGATATCAGTTTACCACAAGAGCTCGTTCTTGTGGCAAACTGCGGTTTGAAACTGTTGGTTGCCGACATTCTAAAACCCTCAGAGTGATATCACGCTATTCAAAGAAGTGTTTTAGCTAAGTTTGCACAAGCTTTGAAACGGAGAAAGCGTAATATAAACTAATCTTTATGAGGAAAGAAGAAGGTTAAGTTTCTACAAAGTCTGCAACATTATCTTATACTATATCACAATGTTTATATTAGGAAGCATAAAAGAAGAATCATTTTAAACTAATCAAAAAATTTAAAGTTTAATAAGTCTACATAAAAAGCGTACTAAGAATAATATATATAATATATTAATATTTATAGAGTTTAAAATTTCAACAATGTTTGCATTCTAATTTTAGACTAAATAAAAATATTTAATTAAGGTATATAAATATAAGAACCACATTATATTAATTAGAGTAGATTATAATATACATTATTTAAAATATGAACATTTCAACTCACTGTCAGATATGAGACAGATTATTCTAGTGTAATTAATATCTTTGATTGATAATTAATATAATAAAATAAACAGTTATTTCTGTCATTTGCTATTAAAGGAAAATATTGTCCACTTTATTTTCACTTTAATGTTAAGCATACATACTCAATGCTAGCAAATTTACCTAACTTAGAGTGAAGATTTCTTTATTATCTCATTTGTAGAGTTACAGCATGAACTCTGTAGCATCTTACTCCACACTAAAGAGTCCGTGTTGTTGATTTTTATTGCAACGAAGTTTCTTATGGCACGTTCTGGAGCCCGGGAGTGAATCCGAAAAAACGACCAAAATCACTGTCACAAAATCACCGTCACGAAACCAAGCGTCACAAAATCTACCGATAACGATAACTTGAGTAAAAGATGATCGAGTTAGGTTGAAATTTGGTACACATGTTTATTTAACCAATGCCCAGGCTGAGTTCGTTGGACAACGTTATCCGCTCAAGCGTCCACGCTCAACGCTCGCGTAAACGTAAGCTTCAAATTTAAAATTGGAATTTTAGGACGGGAAACAATTCCAACTTCATCTATTTAATGAGACAAACAACTTTTATAAATCATTTTTTTTTAGTAAAATGAAAACCGACTCTGCTTTGAAGTGATAAAGATCGCTAAATTTATTAAAGCGGACCTAAACGTTTAAAATAAAGAAAACAACCGATATTTAACCGTTTTTACCGATATCTTACGTTCTAACATAACGATTTTAATAAAACATCTTACACATCATCTAAAGTACAATTGAAAAAAGGCATATCAAATTTCAACCTGATACAAGCAGACTTTTTGAGTAGGGAAGAGATATATTTATTAATATTTTAAATTAGTAGGCCGGGTAGGTAGAAAACAGTCTTATTTCCTACCCACTACAAACATACTCTTTAACTATAAACTTATATAATTAACTTTTTTCTCAATATCCAATACATATTTATTGTAAGACACTTGCTCATGATACAAGTATTCCTTCTTTTTTTAAAAAAAAAAAATGTTGCCTTAACTCCGCTAGGTATAAAAACAGTTAGTTACTTTTAATTTTGTCTCTTTTCTAACTCCGCCATGTATAAGTAGTTAGCAAAGCAACGTATACTTAGCAGTGTGATTTCATAATTTATATTTAATGAAAAATGTAAGGAACTTTATTCCTACCGGGTGTCCCGCGACACCACACGTATTTTATTTATTTGAGGGATTGTTGGAAATATAACTGTTTAGGTTAAGTGTTGTAAACCTAGAATTCAAGTATAGTTATTATTTTCCTTAATCGACTTTAGACGAAGTCTTGTAGAGGCATTGGAAGGTTTCACAATAAGGTGTGACACTTGGTTGACTAACTTGAGCTTGACAGTCAAATTATAAACAGCAACACCAGGAAGGTAATTTCTCTAGTTGTGAGTTACAATTATCAGATAGAGCAGAACTCTGCTATAAGCAGTGTCGAGCCCGCTTTAGACAGGAGTAAGGTTCACGCCTGAGGTCCTACAGTGTCTCAGGGTGCAGAGGACCGATATAATCGTCCCTTGAAGTAGCCAAAGTTTCTAGCCCTTAAATAACCTTCACTACAGGGCCATTCATTTAACAATATACACAAAGCTAATGCACAAATGATTTATTCTCTTTGCATTATATTCCGGTCATTACATGGGGATGAATAAATAAAGTTATGAGGAATTACTTCCACTACGAAAGAATAACAAGTTTATAAGGAAATAAATAAAACAAATTATTATATTATCTAGTTTGTTAGAATTAGAATAGATTTACTGTTATTCTATCGTGAATAAATTAATTAAGCAGAGATATCGCCAATAATGCTCAACAGACCTAGCGGCTGTTGGAGCGTAACTAATAGTCAGAGTTAGATAATGCAGAGTTACGTAAGTTAATTTTATAAAATTGTATAGTCATAGAATGTCTTTGTTTCTCAGTGATTATTGAGAGTTGTGTTGTAATCTCTAGTGTCTTGAACGACTCGATAGGTGAAACTACCTCCTTAAATCGGGGTTTTTATCGGGATTTCCCTTGGGATTACCTCAGTCTGGGTAATCCTTTGTCACAGAGTTATTATCTTATGATAGTTAGCTTTGCTCTGTATTTGAATGTCGGGTAGTTGTAAACTCTTCATGGCTGCACTCATCTGCTGTATGCTTTGGTCGATCCAGAGTCTTTAAAAGTGGGATGTGTTGTTTCGGTCTCCTTTTGGTTTCTGATTGGCGAAGATATTCACCAGAAATTTCGAGGTTGGGGAAAGAGTAAGTACATGAAGAACTTGAGGTTTTCCAGTAGTTTCTCCATGACAATCAATCTCCCTGCAATTTTGCTATATTTATACCTGTTGATAGGCACGAGAAGGACAAATTCAGATCTGATGAGATGACAAAATTCCTCAGTTTGAAGTTTTCCTCTCCATTCGTAAGTTTATCTTGTTGTTTGCTTCATTTGAAGTTGACAATACTCCTTTATTATTAAGTCCCTCAACCAATCATGAAACCAATCGGGGAAGTCTATACTGACTAAATTAATCATTAACTTGGTGCGTAGGCTTCCGCGGGTAAACTCAGCTTGGTTTTTCGGTGAAATCCGCGTGACCCCATCGTGACGCTGATTTCACCGGAAAACCAAGCTGTTTATTATAAAATAATAATGTTTTGATATACAAATTGTCGTACAAATCCGATCGTTAACTAATTCTAATTTTTAAAGAAAACAATATACCGTCATTATAAATTAGTCTACACACAAATTCTCGAAATAATACACTTTATTAACAATAATTAAGGTCGATTGAAAGGGAAAAGGTTGCGTCTATATTTACACAGCTCTGACAAACAAGCTGAGAAATAAGCTTGAAACAAAGCCTTAGAGAGTGTAGCGTTCAAGTTTACTTTGAGCCTTGAATTCCCTGCTTCCTTTTGAATGGAAAAGACACTTTAGAACTCAAACAAACCAATATACTGAACACAAAGTACTCTGTTATTTCCACTCATCTAAAAACACATGCAGTTAAAGCTTTTGTTCTATTGAGACAATAAAAAGGAGGGAATGATATTAATATTAAATTCTTTAATACGAAATTTTCTTATTATTTATTCTCTTTATGGTTATAGTCAAAAGGAATATTTTTATTTTGATGTGAAAACGTCTTATTACACAGAATGTATGGAAGTAGGTTGGGGATCCGAGAGTAACGCATATGGTAGTAATTTGAAATAAATTTATTTTGAAAACTATGACAGATATTGAATAGCTAATTATTAAATTTATAAATTGAGAACAGACTTAATTAAGTAGGCGTAGGGCGTAGCCCTTTTGCGTAGAGAAGGAAGGGGATGACTCCTCGCTTAATTTGAGAGATTTCATAACATTGACAGATAAAGATAATGTTTTTTGACTTAGTCGTCCTACGATCGTGATCGAGTGCTCATTGGAAAGATCTCGGCGATTTGATTCGAAATAATAACAATTTTTTTAGTGAGTTGGAGTGATTGTAATAGCAGTTTGAACGCGTTTTGTCGACGAATATGAAGAGAAAATATAACGCAATTCAGCAAAAAACGTATACTGGAACGAAGGACACATAAAGGCGAATCTAGCAAATAAGAAACCTAAAAAAAACGCGAAGATGTTTTCACGCAAATAACGGCAACAACAACCCAAAGGATTTTAACAAATATGCCCATCACATAGCTCGGCGGTTTTAGGGTCAGGCGGGGGTCGGTCGGGTGGGTCGGGCGGGTTTTAGGGTTTCGTTGGTAAACCACAAAAAGAAACTCTTATAGTTCGTTCCTGTGTCTGTCTGTCTGTCACTCTGTATGGTTCCAATAACTTTTGAATCAAAAGAGATAAAAACATGAAACTCTTCAGTATTAAAAATAGTTTTGACACGCACACAGGAAAAATATAGCGAACTCAAACTTTAAATTTTGAGGGGGGTGCCAAATGAAAGGTACATATTATTGAAAAGTAGATTACAAAAATATATAACACTTGTGGAAAGTGTTTAATTTTTCATGCCATTTTTGTCAAAAACATCAAATTTTTGCGTGCCCAGAGTTTTACTTTTTACATCATTGTTCTATTATTATATCTATAATTAACATTTTGTTTATATGACTATTTCATTCATAAATCTATTATTTTATTTATTATTTTTATTTTATTTATTTATTCTATATACATATTTATAAATACTATCTAATTCTATATAATCACCCCAGCTGAAAGGAATAGTCACTGGACTATTTCCTTTCTCACGTAACTTCTTATTAAAAAAACTCATATTACATTTAAAATGATGTTGTAGTATTATTCAATAGAGAAAAAAAATGTATATGTATATTATTATTGGACAATTTTCTTTTTATTTCAACTATGTTTTCTATTAGCTATTGCAATTAATTGTCAATCATACATATTTTATTTATTTGCATGTTATTTTATTTATAGATTTATTTATTGAAGGTAATCTTACTAGATATTTGTTTTACTTATAAATATTCATCACAGAAAATTTAAAATGTAAATAAGGTATATATTATTGTACTTGTATAGAAAATACCACTTGACTTAACCCTTAATACATATATCAAGTATTATTAGAAGTTTAAGAGCAAGCTTAGCTACAAATGATAATTTATATACAACACAATGACATTATATCGCCTTAAAAAGGTACAAACATATGCAAATTATCATATTATTATGTTAAACAGTTTAAAAGTTATGATCCCTAAACGAAAGTTTATAATGGATAAGTAGATGATTTTTATCTCGTATACATCCAGCAAATCTTACATGCATTGCTGGTTTTGTCTATAGGAAAATTTGATAGGAAAATATGTATATTTTTAAAGTTGATTTGCGATCAAAATACATTTTTAATTTTTATTTATACCGGTGGTGCTGAGTACTCACAAAGCTCGTTAAAAATAACCCTGCAGAGTTGGGTAAGTTTTAATATTTAATTTTAAAAATGGTTTGCATTTAAGTATTCATACATTTTTTAAAGCTAAAAAGCACTTTCGTATTAACATTAAAATGAGGAGGCAGAGAATCGTAAATAAGAGAGAGAATAAAAAAGATAATATATTATACTGCAACAGTCTAATACAAGTAACATCAACAAAAAATGGTTTTATTTGAATTTAAATTTGGTACAGTAAAAAAACAAAAATAAACAATAGTATCAAAAAGGATTATGGTTAGAAGAAGTAAGCCAAAAGTTTAGTCGAAAACACGATTTTTGTACATAAGGTCGCGTCTTTTATTGTTTTCAAAACAGTGATATAATACTGTCGAATAATTTATGTTAGTTTTGGAGACTCCCCATATTGCTTTGAGTAATGGCTCCATTACAAGAAGAGAATAGTCGAATTTATTTTTTTGTAGTTTTCCCTTTAAACTACCTAAACCTGTAGAGAGTATAGGGCACAAAACAACTGTGATTTATTTCATTTTTTTTTGGAATAAAAGAACTAACTCTGTTTATAAATGTCTCACTGGAGAGATTTAAGTATGTTTCGCCTTATAGTTCGACTTTAACAGATAAACAATAGTATTGTCAAAATATCAAGACAATACATGGGAATAAATATTATGAAATTAAAAACTTTCTGGTTTCTATAACGGAGTTTTTAACTTGATTAAACATACATTTGAATTACTAGACAATATTAGTATCTACGAGTATAACCAAAGTTTGAATGTATTATGTAGGCAAATATTAGCTAAAGGTCAGGCAGGTAGGTAATAAAGAACTAACCAGACATAGAATTACGAATAACTCGATCACTACTTTGGCTAGCATTTTACTATAGCACAAACCACGGCAGCCTACTGAACCTAAATAAGAATTCAACAAAAACAATTGTGTAAAACAATATACCAAGTCTCGCGTAAAACGTTGTGAGATCATTGGCTTAGCCAAGGCATCCTCTGTCCAATTAAGTTCTACTAGGTCTAACAGTTCATCCAGTACTAGTAAGGGATGTTGTTTGTCTGTCCCCCCTCTCTATTCTCTGTCCCATACAAACTGAAACTTTCCTTTCCCAAATCACTCTGCACGTTTAAATTTAAAATCATTTTCTGAATTGGCAGTTATGTAGCACAAGGATACAAACTTGTATATTATTATAACACTGCATAACATTTTATTTTAAAAGAAAATCTTAATATAAACCATAGGAAAACAACAAACTGTTTAACCTATTTGTGCTGAGTAATTGACAAGTCAAGTTTTTTTTTAAATTTAAACGTATAGAGTGATTTGGGAAAGAAAAGTTTGAGCTTGTGAGGGACTGAGAATAGAGTGGGGGAACAGACAAACATCATACCTTACTTGTATTAGACCTAGTAAAACTTACTTGGACAGGGGTAGACTTGGCTAAACCAATGATCTCACAACGTTTTACGCGGTACTTTGCTTATTTTTTTACACAAATGTTTTTGTTGGGATGTTATTTTATCGTAAATGTATACTTACATGTTACAGTTAGATGTATAGCTCTCTTCATTTTAGGCTCGGTATTAACTTGACACTCATACAATCCTTGATCAAAGGGAGTTGGATTTCTGAGCTGAAGATTCCACGAGCTAGGATCACTGTCTGCAACCATCAAAGAGAACCGAGTATCCGATGTGAACAGGAGAGAACCTGAACTCAAGATACTTAGATCCTTCCGTCGAATCCACGATACCTGCACAGATAAAAAAACAAAACATAGTCATTTAAAAGCAGAATCAGAGTTTAGGTTTTAACGTTGAAATTACTCGTGCAAATTAACTTGATTATACTTATTAATAATACAAATCTTTTTACAAGCATTTATTTAACTTCCAATGTTTGTATGCATGTATGTATGTATGTATGTTCGGGTTCGGGTCAAATCTGGCAACTGAATTTTAAAGCAGTTCTCCTCAACCTGTTTAATTGAAACTTTGCATACACGTTTAGTTTAGATGACAATACATGGTTAGCTAAATCCAAAATGGCGGGCAGCCTAAGATGGTGGACTAGTTATTTTTTAAAAACGCCCATGATATGGGTATCAAATGAAAGGGTTTGCAGAGAAGAATACGAAAAATAAATTCCTTTACTCTAAATCCAATATGGCGGATGGCCCAAGATAAAAGCTTGTTTTAGCGAATTTTCGAAGAAAATTAAGCTATTGCAATGGCTTCAAAATTTTTGTTTTCCAAAACTCTTTTGGAAATTTTTCGCTCCGAGCATTAGTTTGCTATTTGGAGAGGACTGAACCTGCTAAAATTAAATCTTTAAGTCCATTTTTCAGCTAAACTAATGGATTTAGGGGAAAAAAATGTATAATAATAAAAGTTTTTATTTTGTGCCGTAAAATCCAAATCCATTCTTAAAATTAAAAACATGCATTTTTGGTAATTTTTTCACGTTTTGAATCTTACTGAACACTCTTTAGGCAAGAAACAGTTACAAATAAGGTATGCATTTTAGACTGGATTTGGATGGCATGGAATAATTTGGAAAAATATGGCTTCCTACTCACTTTTTTTTTATTATATAAACTGTACACACTTTTGCTCAACACAGAAAATGTTCTGCATTTCTTCTGGGCGCGCATTTATAGCCATTATCAAACCTGAAAACCGCATATTTTTACCAAACATAGTTCCGGAGATATTTCGCTGTTCCATATTGGCAGGAACTGTGTGGAAAAGTTGCTGAGGAAGTTAAAGCTAGACGTTTCAAAGGTGTTATTGTCTCCCTAAAATTCGAAATTTTGGTGAACGAGCAATATACACATCTCGGTATGGCGCACAGAGATGTGAAGTCGCGCACAGTGGACGACCCTTGTCGCCCATAGTCGCCTGATTCAAGTCGCCTGTAGTCGCCTGGTCGCTTAGTCGCCCGTAGTCGCTTCCAGTGGACGACCGGCCTTATAGAGCTTTCTAACGACATGCATCTTGAAGGGTATATACTATTTTGACATTTGTACCCCGTACCACTATGTATCAAATTTTTGTTTTCACCCATCCAAATTCTAAACCAAAATTTTCCTTTATTATCATAAGCCTATAATACGCAGATTTCTTTAAAAAATTCGCTCATTAAGTCATGGTGCATGACTGGTCTTTTTTATTTTTAGATTCTGAAATAGTTTCAATTGTTATTTAAAGGTTTTACTACCAAAGTAAGGTCTTGCGATATAGAAACCATTATTAGTTAAATTTACTAAAAATGTAATATTTATTCATAAAAAATATATAGGTATGTATATATCATATATATATTATATATATATATTTTTTTTTTAAAAAAAAGGAGAGTTGCAATGACTTAGGATATGTAAATTTCTTTTGTTTATTCTGAACATTTTTCAGTCCTTCATTCTGTTAATAAAAACGTGGTTATTAAAAAAAAACGAAAATGTTCTTAATTGAAATTGGGGATTTTATTAATGGAAATGAAAAAAACTAAGCACGGCCTTTACACTAACCCCACTAAAATGGGGGCCGAGTTCAAACTGAAGGGATTTTCTGTGCAAACTGTCCCTTTGTAGTCTGCTGAGGGAGCTCATTCCCTCCTGCTATATTATAGGGAGCTAACTGCCCCCCCCCCCCCCCCCATTCCTTCAACTCTTTATAACAGAACTCGTCTAAGCAAAAAAGGAAAAACAGGGATTTGGTTCCTCTCTCCTCCATCCCTATTATTCTGTAAAATAATTCTCTACTTCAAATCTCACTTCTTTTTTTATCCCCTTATTTCTCTCCCCCTTAACCATTACTCTTCAAGAAAAAACTAAGGGGGTATAAAGTTATTGAAAAAAATATTTTTATTATTATTTTATATTTTTAAAAAAGTATAAAAAATAGAAAGAATATATATATATATATATATATAGTATATATAGTATATATAAATTATATAATAGATATTGAAAATATCCTTTAACAAAATAATAATAAAAATAAATACATGAAGTAAAATATAATAATACTTTTCTATCATTACTAGAGGATGATGATATTAAATATACTTGAAACAATGTTTATGTGAAGAGAGTTATGAGAAGGAGATATTAAAATAAATGGGTTAAAAATATGTATAATCTTCTTTGCAGTTCTTTTATTTAAAAATATATATTTAAATAATTTAGTTAGATCATTAGTAAGTATTAAATACTTAAGCTTTTCTTCTTTTTAAATTAATCGCAAAAAAGCAAATTTTACTTAATCTTGGTAGATAATAATAATTTAATAAAAAAAAATGATATTCATTGTAGCTTAGGATTAATTTATAAAAATAGAAATAATCTCTGGCCCAAACTCCATTTATTTATGTTACTTTATCTTTTACTTATACCAAATTAAAAATTATTTAAATTAACTTTTTGTTGTATTAATAAATTGTTAAATTTATGTTTATTGTAATAAATGCTTTGAAAACATAACCATATTTGGTTATACACTCACAAGCAATGATGAATATTATAGTCTTCTTTTTTGTGGGTCGTAGAGGGTTGAAAATTATAAACAAACTAAATTGTTTTAAAATTGGCTATATTTCGCCCCTCTCCGGGGCATATTCATGCCTAAAACATCATTAAGAACATTGTTAACATTTAAAATTACGTTTAAAAAATATATGCTTTATAATAAAATTATGATTTTTATTTTACGTTTTTACAGTAAGTACATATAAGTTTTTTATATTTTTATATAAAAGAAATGGCATACTTGTATGTTTGTCAGTATAGTAAGTTTTAGCAGTTTTAGTAAGTTTTTATCCATCATTTTTTTGGTATCGTCGTTTTTTTTTTACAAATTTTCCACTTTTCCACTTACTTCCTGACTTACTTTTTATACTGACAAACATACAGATATGCCATTTCTTTGATATAAAAATATAAAAAACTTAGATGTACTTACTGTAAAAACGAAAAATAAAAATCATAATTTTATTATAAAGTATATATTTTGTAAACGTAATTTTAAATGTTAACAATGTTCTTAATGATGTTTTAGGCATGAATATGCCCCGGAGAGGGGCGAAATATAGCCAATTTTAAAACAATTTAGTTTGTTTATAATATTTAACCCTCTACGACCCATAACAAAGAAGACTATATTAAAAAAAGAGGGACACACGGAAAGTTTTTAAAGTTATTTAAAAACACAAGATGAATATTATGTTTAGGTTACTGAAAACTGAAAATATTTATGTGAATACTCCTAGTTCCAAAAAAACCGTCTTGTTAATTTTATTCACTGGCTTACTTATTCCAATTAGATTTAATTTTATAGTGCAATTAAGAATAATTTAGTCTTTCTCTAATACAAGTAATTTTGTTGTACGAAGTCGCTGTTAAGAATTTAGTGACCATACTCTGTGCCAGTGAGGAGAGTGGCAGAGAAGTGTACTACTTTGTTCTTAATTAAGTAAATCCATTGCTTACTTAAACAAATTTTCTCATTAAAATTTGACTATGTTTACCTTTTCTCTACAAATATCGTTTAATTATTTGAGTAAACCATCTGTTTACATAGAATAGGTTTAACCCTTAATAGGGTCATTTTCTTGTCTTCCCTAGTTAAGGGATATACCAACAGAAGTAACAAAATTATAAAAATTACAAATACCATTCATTAACATTAGGAAACTATTTAAGCTCGGTAAAACAAAAAACAGTCAAACCATACTGAAACGTTATATATAAACTGATATACGACACATGTAACGGAGTTTGTCTAGGTCAGATCGGAAGAAAAATATCGAAACTTAAGCAGAACATCAATCCACCTAAACCAAAATAACAATTCATCTAGTTTTTATAACCATTTTAGAAAGGAACCGCACGTTCACTAAAAAGAGTTTTTGTTCAGTTCACATAGGTGAAAAAATAAAATGAACTGGATCATGTAGACATAAACTGATTGTGTCAGTTTATATACGTGGAAAAATAAAATGAACTGGATCAATACGAGAATTTAGAGATACACGGATTTATATGGTTTTAACTCAATACTAGTCAAACCATTGCAATACTTAGATATGGTACTTAATGGAATAATATAAACAATCCCTCTACGCAAATTCAAACTTTTTATTAGCAAATGAATCCTTCAGAAAGCCATCATCAGTGCCGAAATGGGGAAGAAATAGAGTTACATTAGTAACAGGAAATTAAAGTGAAATGTGAGTCTTCTTCATGTCGGAGATCGACATAAGATTCAGAGAAATTACAGTGGAGATTAGATTATGGCCTCATGAAGGTAAAAAGCTGCTTTGGCTAATAAAACGATTGAATTTTTGTAGAGAGGCAGTTTTTATTGTTTCATTGCAATAAGATAAGTTCAGGAGAGAGCGTAAAAAAAAGTGTCTGACTAACATCAAGCAAGAATTTTGTGTACAAGTAAATCTTTTGGTGCTTTTTAAGAATAAGTGGTTGGCTAAGTTCGTCTGCGGGACATAGCTTGGCAATAGGCATTTGAAAAATCCCAACCGGTGGAGAGCGGCCGGCAGTTATTTTCATGATCCTGAGTACAAAATTAGTTAGTAGACCAAAAATCAAGTTACCGCTAGTTACCACATACAAGCTATGTCCCGCATCCCGCAGACGAACTTAGTCGACCGCATAATGTTAAAAGGCACCAACAGTTTTACTAGTACACAAAATTCTAGCTTAATGTTAGTCAGACCCTTTATTCCACGCTATCTCCTGGACTATTGACAAATCACTTCTATTTACTTAATCTACCATACCTTTATGTTATTATGCAGTCTTTATCTTATCATAATTATAATTTTCTATATCAAGCACATTATGTGAAATCCAAATATAAAATTATGTTAACTTCTAAGTTGTTCCTAGAGTTTATTTTGTTATTAAATAATGTTATTATCATAAAGATGTCTTATTTGTTAAGCTTCTTGTTTAAGATTTTAGCTTTAGTTCATTTTATGTAAGTTCCTTACTGAACCATTTGCACAGGTAATCGTACCTTCCACGACATTAATTCGCAACACCACCCTTCTTTACACCATTACCTTCAAAGACCCCACTATCTTATTAACACCTGTGTAGTACCCAGATTCTTATTTTTATGTATATTGAGGTGAGCCAATTATAGATTACGAGCCCTTAAGCCCTTGGCAAAGGGCTTAATTTTTAAACAAATTTAAATTAAATAAATTAATTTAGATATCTATTTAGTTAAGTTATTATATCTATATAAAGACCAACAAATCAAATCAAACATATATTTTTATTGGAATAAATGTAGTTGTATTAGCATAGCAATAACCAATCATTTCGAGGTTAGTCGTCGGGACACTACTTGATTATATAAATGATTTTTTTTTTCAGTTTCAAAAAGTTTATTTCTAATTATATACATAGTTTTGGTTGCACAAAGGCATATAAAGGTGACAGTCTCATTGTTTTCACTTTATCCTTTACAATTTTATATATGTACAACATTTTTCAAGTTACAATATTGTAAATTAAACTACCAGTGTGATTTTGTTTAAGACTGTAGTGATTAGCATTATGTTTGATTTCAACAAACCAATTGTGTGGGGTAATTTCGAAGATAACTCAAAAACGTTTCTATGTGAACAGACAGTCTACTAAAATTATTGCGCCTAACTTATCCATGCAGTTGATTACATCTTGAATAATACGGGGTGTATTCAGAACAGATTAGTAATCTTAATCAAAAATTAAAAATGATAATTACCTAATTCCGGTTAGAAAACAAGTTTGGGTTCAAACAAAGCTTCGCATTTGAAGATTTACCTGAATTTTCCAAAACAAGGTTGTTGTTGTTGAAATTTTTAATATGAGGTCAAAGAAATGCCAGAAAGAGCCTAAAAGTTCTAAAAGCGAAATTAAACTTGCTAATAGGCTCCTTGTTAAAGTAAAAGAGAGAGAAGGAAGGTTAGGAAAAACTTCAGCCAAAAATTGGTGGTAATTTACTGGGGCGTCAAATTGCTTTCGGCAGCACGCATTGTAGAGACTCCAAGACTTGAGATTCTAAGCAGAAGTACTTCTTCTCTCAAGTTAAAAGTAATCATTTATTCTAGCTCCTATTCCTTCGTTCCTCGATTTGACTCCTTTGGCTCCAATAGCTTACCCTAATAGCATACTTGACCGTCCTGTCAAAAGTGTAGAGCATTTTTTTTTTATTTAAGTGTTTTTTTTTAAAAAAAAAATAAAGAGAGAACACATTTATTCCCTACAAAAAAATCTGCTCTTTTAACTTAATTGTACATTAAAAATAATAATACAAAAAAATAGCCTTCCAATTAGTGTGGCACATAGCTTCCTCGCATCCTATCACGTAATCATTGATTTTATACTTTTACAACCCATTATTGTCTAATTTTATGTTTCCCCCGTATTTTAATGACAAAATTGTTTTGATTTTTTACATGAATTAAAGTATTAAACAAGCAAAAGTTAAAGAGCGTGGACGGTTGAAATTAATCTGGTCATATACTGCCTACTTTATACAAACCATCCAAATTTCATAATAATAAAATTAGTACCTTTAAAGATATACATGTAAATAATAGTACATTACGCGTCGAGTGTGGAAAGTAGCATTTTGCATGCGAGTGTGGAGTTTGCACCCGAGTGATAGCGAGGGTGGTAAAACCACACGAGCAATGCAAAATGCCGTTTTCGCACGAGTTGCGTACCGTACTTTATCTACGATTGTTAGATTTAAATAATGAATACAGGAAAAAATAAACTTGCTGAATGTAAGTTAGTATCTCTCTCTTGATAAAGATGGCATTAATTCTTGAGTTGTATTTTTTGCCGAATTAATTATTTCTGGAGGAGTATTATTCTCCACATTTTCGTCAGTCACTTGATTCACTCATTGTTTTTCACTTAAAATTCGATATAAACAGTTACTTTAATAAATAAATAGCAAATTAGTTTTGTTAAATGTAAACAAACTCGCTAATCGGGCGTAAAGCTGAAGAATTCCTCTTCTTTACCGCACTAGCGTGGTAAAGAAGAGGAATTATTCAGAACTATGAGACGCGCATGCGCAATGAATACAAGTACGTAACTAATCACTTTCTACGCATCTAAACAAAGATATAATGTTTATATTTCGTATCAATCGTAGATAAATGTAGTTTACGCGCATGTTGAGCATAAAGAGAAACAAATGGGCGCAGAAGTTTACAACATAATATATAGGACATTAAATGAGCTAATTATGACCTACCTTACAAATTTCATTAAAATCGGACGTGTAGTTTATAAGATATGTTGGTTCGCAAAAATTGAGCGACAGGCCAACTGACAGACGCGGAACGAAAAAAGTTCCCTGATGGCAGAAACGTATTTTTTTCTTGGAATTTTTGAAATCCGAGACATAAAATATTTTCGTCTTTCAGAACGATCACATAAGCTTCCATTATCTTTGGTAAGCTCGGAAGCAAAACAAGAAGAATAAACATGTTATTCTCACCAATCGGCGAGAAGGAACATGACGAGTGTGGCAATTTTATATGATGACCTCAGTAAACATTTTCTATTGTAACTAATGAGAATGGCCAATTAAAAAGTCACTTTTAATTAGTCTTTATTAATGACCAATGATCCGAAATGTTATTCGATCCTAATACTAGGGCTTTCTATTCATTAAAATCGAATTCATTAAAGCAAACCCGTTCTCATGAATTTGCTGATTATACCACCACTATAAAGACTTCAGACCAATAAAGGTGGAGGAAACTAAACCTTATTAATTATTTGCTATTGTTTGAAGATAATAAGTTGTTTACTAAATGTTAATTACGAATTTAACATGATTTTCACAAAATTAGCAATTTAGTGTTTTGAGTTTAACTAGTTTGAATAGGTAAGTTCAATATCAGACTATTTGAGATTAGATCGAAGAGTCATTTATATGTAAAAAAGCTTTAAATCCAAGTAATTTGAAATTTAGTTACGTCATTTTATAGGTGTTTCTTTCGTCATTATGATGTTGTCTTAGGAACTCTGCTACCAAGAAAAGTTTATTAAAGCCCGAGAGTAAGACCAAGGGAAAATTGTTTACATCTCCTAGGGTTTTCCTCGTGTCCGGTGTGGGCTTGTCTCATAATGTTTCAGGACCACGTCGTAGCCTGTGCTCAACCTCTCTTTTAATGAAAAAGAAAGCTGAGGGAAGAAAAAAAGATAGCTCGTAGATAGATAATAAAAGAGCTTGCCACCGAACTATTATGGTCCTAATGAATTTGGACAAAACTATCAAATAAAGTTACACTAGCACTGTGAGAAGACCATTATTGACTAAAATTTGTAGAATGGGTAATTCTTAATAAAATATGGACTGTATTAACTTTCTTAAAGTTAAATACGCTGTAAAGTGTACTTCTTGATGTAAACTGTACTCCTTCATTTCAGGATGAAAAACAACTGGATTATTTATCTTTAAGTCGATTCTAGGTTATTTCCTTCCAATTTATGGAGAAAACGACAGCAAAAAGCACTACATAATACAATTGACAAACATTTCGTAATTATAAAGTTTGCTAAATACGTGCTTCTATGGGCAAAATAATAATATTATCGCCTCCAGTTGCTTTTTACCAAAGTCCGCCAGATATAATTTGAGGCCTTTAACGCAAAATTTGGGAAACTGAGTTAGTGTTCTGGAGACAGTCACTAAGGTCTAAGGTTTCTTTGAAATGAACTGCGGCTCAAAAAACTTTTGATGTTAAATACACAAAAATCAGCAAAGATTCAAGAACTTTGATACCTAATGAAAATATGAATGTTAACACGTAAATGATTGTTACTAACACACTAAAATTGATTTCCCAATGCCAAGGGTAGAGGTATTGTTGAAGTGTTTGAGACAATCACTAAGGTCTAGGGTCTCTTTAGAATGAACTCCGTCTCAAGAAATTTTTGATGTTTGGTTACCCAAAAATCCGCAATGACTCAAAGTTCTTGAATACCTTAATGCAAATATAAATGTTAATACATAAATGATTGTTACTAACACACTAACATTGCTTCCCCAAAGTCAAGGGCACAATTATTGTTGTAGTTCTGGAGACAATCACTAAGGTCTCTTTTGAATGAACTGCTATTCAGTCGAACTTTTGTTGTTAGATACTAAAAAATCAGCAATGAATCACAGTTCTTGAATACCTAATGAAAATATGAATGAACACATAATTGATTATTACTTAATATTGCTTCCCAAATGTTAAGGGTAGAGGTATTTTTGTATTCCTGGAGACAATCACTAAGGTATAGGGTCTCTTTGGAATGAACTGCGACTCAATCAAACTTTTGATGTTACCCAAAAATCAGCGTTGAGTATAGTTCTTGAATGCCCACTGAAAATATGAATGTTAATACATAAATGATTGTTACTAACATACTAATTTAGCTCCCCCAATATGAAGGGTTGTTACTTCGGTACCTTTGCCGAAGTACTCAAGGATTTATTTATCTGTGAAGTTTTCCACTCTTCGAATTAGGGCAATTACATCACTAAAGGGTTTAAAGTTTAAAAGGAACAAACTAGAATACTCTACTTCCTCCTCTTTTAATCTTTCTAAACTAAATTTTATCACACAAAATAATGAAAATTAAAATGAAGACAAACAAAAGCAATAACTCCTTACATCCGTGTAATTAGATAACTTGGGAAAATATTAAGCTCAAAAGCTTAGTTAGTGAAACTAACTAGTTTTCTCTCCAATATCCTCGAATTATAGGATGAGAAAGAAAATTTTAACTTTTTTTGATATGAATAGTTCTAAACTATTTAGAAGTTTTTAATCCAATAGAATCTTAATTTTATATATTTACAACCTAAATTGTAGAAAGGAAAAAAACAAATGTTTATAGGGTAATGTTAAGATTTAAATAACTAAAGATTTTGTAATATTATTTGAGTATTCACCAGCACATTACTTAAATTAATTTAAAGAAAGAAGCCGCTGGAGTCCGATTATACATTCACTCCATCTTGAAATTTCTAAAAATGATTTAGTTTAATGTTTTTTATACAAGACAATAGATACTGTATTTATACATAGTACATAACCATAATATTAGGATTACCTTATTTCAATAAGTTGTTTATAAATAATTAGTTGTTTTGACTGAGATTTGGTGTAGCTTATAGTCCTTTTGCGCCCGAGCTCACCGAAGGTAATGGAAGCTATGTGGTCGTTTTGAAGAACTAACATTTTTTATGTCTCCCATTTCAAAAATTCCAAGACAGAAATCCGTTTCAGACATCAAAGGAAAATTTTTGGTTCCGTGTCTGTCTGTAGGTCTGTCGTTCAATTTTTGCGAACCAACATATCTCAAAAACTACTTGTTTGATATTAATTAAATTTGGACGATAGATCATAATTAACCCAATATTGGCCCCATATAAGTTTTTAACCTTCTGTACCCATTTGTTTCTCATCCACATGCTCACAAACATACATTTATTTACACCTATATATTCAAAAGTTCTCATCTCATTTTTATGAAATTTAGATGGTTGGTCAAAAGTAGTCCACAGATAGCCCCTGATTAATATTAACTGTCTACGCTCTTTAATATTTTTAAAAAATTGGTACTTAAATGCATGAAAAAAATCAAAACAATATTGACAGATTTAAAAATAGTCTGCCAATTAGTGTGACACATAGCATCATCTCTACCAATCTCGCATGTTTAGGAGAAACAAATGAGTGCAGAAGGTTAACCCTAGAATACTAACCATACTTTGTAGGCGCTTAACACTAACCTTCGTATTTTTTACGAGTATTGTATTAGAACGTTTTTTTTATTACGTTTTAATTTTTTTATGGTTTAGTTTTAATTTATTTGTTTATTTTAATGTATTTATTAATGATTCATAGCATTATGCTATAAAAATATTATCACATAATATGAATGTTATGTGTTATGTAACGCTCTCCAATTCACTGGCTGAGTCTTCCTGCATAACTCGCCAAATCTCGTCAAAGTTGGTGTAAACTGTATTATCCATGACACTATAGAAAATAGAATGTATATTTTATCTAGATAAAATATAATCCGGAAAGAAAACGAGGAAAGTGTAGTTTTTAAAACACATTGTTCATAAATCACATTAAAAAAAAGTTACGTTTAACACTAACCTTCGTAATTATTACGATTAGCTCCAAGTAAAAAGGGCGTAAAGCGAACACTTAGATTTTTCTGGCGGAACTTAAGCAAGCTTGTAGGCACGAGAAGAAGGTAAATAAAGCACTGCATAAGAGTGGGGACTCTGTGTTTTACAGATCCAAGATAGTTCACTCTTAATGGACGATAGTCGTAATTTTTACGAATGGTTAGTATTCTAGGGTTAAAACTTATATGGAACCAACAATGGGCTAATTATGACCATGTACCATGTAAATTTAATTAAAATCGCACAAGTAGTTTTTGGAGATATATTGGTTCACAAAAATTGAGCGACAGACCGACACGAAAGCAATCATGTTAGCTGAAATCAAAAACGGGTTTTCTTGGAATTTTTTAAATTGGAGATATAAAATATTTTCGTTCTTCTGAAAACGACCACAAAGGTTCCGTTATCTTCGGTATGCTCGGAAATTTGACAGTAATATGTTGTAAAAGCATAAAATAATTAAAGTATATGAAATAGGAAGCGAGGAAGCTATGTGATACACTCTATTTTCAATTAGCTTAGTATCATTTTTAATCTATCTTGTGTTCTGATAATTTTCGTTTATGCATTATTCTTTTATTTCCACTAATATTTTAAATAATTAAATTTATAATGCATGAATGTAAAGGCTGTTTTATGAAGAACAAATTAGGCTATACAGGCCATGTGTATTTTACTTATTCAGTTAGATTTTATCCTTGTTATGAATATTTAAAACCTATTAACAACAATGGTTTAGGAATTTTATCATTTATATCTTTTGTGATTGAATGATGCAGGTAATAAAGTTTTTACTTTCTCATAAACATTTTATGAATATTATAAAGAAGAAGAATTTCGATGCAAGTAATTTCGATTGTTCGCTGGATTAACACATTTAATCCTGAGATCAAAATAACTAAATTAAAAATGAAAAAAAAAAAAAGACTGAAAGAAAGTTTAACATAAAGGTTTATTTAGTTTATTTTTTTTAACTTTTTTTTTTTTTTTACTTTTATTTTTTGTTTATTACTTTATCTGATCAATTAAGTCTGTTTAGTGTTATCACGACTCGTGATAACAAGAGTCGCGGGTTTGAACTTTGTAATATAAATTTAAATTTTGCATTCACATGGTAATCAGAATTAGTCATAACGTGCACACTCACCTACTATCACCAGTTATTACATGAGAAATTCATGAATCATAGAGATTCAGTCCAATAACTCGTATAAAATTATATCCAGTGTCAGATAAAGTTAAGATCGACAACGAGCAATTGTAATTTATATTGAAAATTCACAATATGGCATTTCTAATGGAACACTGATTGGATCCATTTACTTGCTTTTCATGCTCTAATCGACATCCTGCCCTATGCTTCAATAGTCAAATTCTCATCTCAAGCTTTATATTAAAATTGCAAGTCAAAATGATCAGAGTATATGGAAACCAACGTTATAACAAATGTAATTTGAGATTTGAGAATGCTTGCAGTGATTTAGTTTGAATAATTCATAGTGTCTACCCGAGTTGAATGCACTAAACATTTTATAATAGATAAAAATATGAAATTAGAATTTCTGCTTAAATGTGTGTTTCAAGGATGAACCGATGTTATAGTTGCTCAAAAAGAACAATTTAGTGTAAGAAACTAGATACTCCAAGATGACTCCATCGCAGTAAAACATGTATCACCTCTTTAAATTCAAACTATCACCAGATACGTTGCCTCAGAGCTTAGCGAAGCTATGTGATCGTTCTGAAGAAGAAACATATTTTGTCTCCCATGTCAAACATTCCAAGAAAATACGTTTCAGACATTTCGTGTCTGTCGGTCGGTATGTCGCTCCAATGTCCGATTTTGATGAAATTTGGATGGTAGGTCATAATTAGCCCCTTTTTGGTACCATATAAGTTTCAAACTTTTGCACCCATTTGTTTTTCTTGCACATGCGTACAAACATACATTTATTTACACCTATATCTTTAAAAGTACTCATCTGATTTTTTATGAAATTTGATAGTTGGTCGAGAGTAGCCCTCATATAGCCAAGATTAATTTTAACCCCCTGCTCTTTAAATTTGGCTAAATTGATATTTAATTCATCAACTATCACCAGATGCGTGGGATGTTTGTACTTAAGCTTCGCAGCTATGTTTTAAGAACGTCTACCACTCTGCTTCGACGATCCTCTTATTTGTAGTCCAGGAGATAGCGTGCAAAAAAGTGTCTGACTAACATCAAGCTAGAATTTTGTATACAAGTCAATCTTTTAGCGCCTTTTAAGAATATGTGGTCGGCTAAGTTCGTCTGCGGGACATAGCTTGGCAATAGGCGTTTGAAAAAAACAAACCGGTGGAGAGCGGCCATGTCTCACCAATTATGGTGGACAATGTGATTTTCGTGATCCTGAGTACAGAATTAGTTAGTAGACCGAAAATCAAGTTGATGTTAGTTTTTCCCTTGACAGATGACCACGTTGATTTTTAGTAATATTGGAATAACTAACCTATCAAGTGTGATAATAACATCGACTTGATTTTTGGTCTACTAACTAATTCAGTACTCAGCATCATGAAAATCACATTGTCCACCATAAGTGATGAGACATGGCCGCTCTCCACCGGTTTGTTTTTTTCATACGCCTATTGCCAAGCTATGTCCCGCAGACGAACTTAGCCGACCACATATTCTTAAAAGGCGCTAAAAGATTGACTTGTATACAAAATTCTAGCTTGATGTTAGTCAGACATTTTTTTGCTTGCTATCTCCTGGACTATTGTATAATTAAAAGAGTTTTTAGATGAATATTTTCATATATTTAACTTTTCATCGTCAAAAAATAAATTAGCATACTTTTTTAAAAAAGCCTACCAATTAGTGTGGCACACCAACTTATATTTAAACTTTCATCGTCAAAAAATAAATTAGCATACTTTTTTAAAAAAGCCTACCAATTAGTGTGTCCTCACTTCCCATCGTAAGATCGTAATAAGATCATCTGTTACCATCTGTAAGATCGTAAGCAAAATTTTACATGATTGCATCTTGCCTAAAACTTAGGCCAATGCACTGACATGTACAGTAATGGTTCGAATGCCAGGTAAAAGACATACTTTCGTCAGATAATCACATTGATAAGATATGGTGAGTAGCCGATTCTCTGATCTGTAATGACTTGATTTTGTGCCAATCAAGACGCAATGAAATCCATTAATTAAAGAGTTAAATCAGAGCTCGAAATGCGAATGATATTATTTATAACCGGGTGAAATTGTTGACAAAAAGCAAGTATTGCGTTTTAAACAGCGAGAATGTGTTTTATAAAACCAGATATAAAGAGGGATTGGGAAGGTGATAATGCGAAGTAGCTACTCATTCTAACCTGTCAACGTTGGAGTTGGATCTCTACCTCCCCGCTACAGATAACAAAATGTGACATTTTCTGTTTTTGCATTAGCAGACAACAATTTGCATTACCTGTTATTGAATTGTCATTGTGGGAACAACAAACAAATTTGGTAAATACGAAACAAAAATAGAACCATGTCCAAAAAAGGGTAAAATTATTTTTTCTCCGTTATTTTAAAAAATTTGTAATTTTTGAAAAGTTTAAAGACTTATTGATCCAGCTGATAAAAATAACAGGCTAAATACCTCCAGAACTAATTTACAGCAGAAAAGGCTCGTACTCCTACTTTGATTGCAGCGAATTTCGTGCCAGATGGATTTAATTAAACGATATACCAATCGTAAAAATGCCTATACACAGACATCAATCGTTAGATTGTATTTTGCACTATTTGACTTATATATTATATAAAATGGCTGAATATCAGACTTAAAAATAAATGGAGGCCACTTTATTATTTTTCCTGCAGAAGGTGAAGACAAACAAAAAAAAAATATTTTTAAAAGAAATCTCGGTTGTAGGGACAGCATGTCTAGAAGTCAAGATAAGAAAAATATTTATAAGCCTACATGTCCGGTTGAAAATTGGTTTTGTTGAGAAGAACCCTTTTGAAAAAAAAAAAAAAATCAAACAGGAATAAGACGCTCTAACACTGATAGGGAATTTCAAGAGGGAAGGAAGAAAAGGCTGAGTTAAAGTTTACGACAGAACAGAACCCTAGACCCCAATCTAGCTTTCAAGGGAAAACTCCGTCTATTCTTCTCAAAACGTTTCTTCTTCTTCTTTCTCGTATCCAGGATCGTAATTCTTCCTCTTCTTTTCTTCCACCAACTAGCTGTTAATATGTGCCGACAGTAAAAATCCTTTTCAAGAAGCACAAGGAGGATAGTTGCAACTGACTGGACGGGTTGATTTCTGATTGGTCATTATCATAAAGGGGTCGTATTTTCGCCTAGGGGTTTAGCTTTTCTTACCCCCTTTAGCTTTGGTTGCCCGAAATCTTAGCGGGAGGCTCGAGTGGAATCCAGACTCATGCAAGTCTAATGTGAAAAACAAGCAAGGGAGTTTTTCCTCCAGTACCTCGCCTCCGCAACCTCCCAACTTATTTTTCCTGTAGGTGACACGAGATAACAACTTTTAAACGCGAATAAAAAACACTGTAGCTAAATGAAAACATTAACAATGTACTCCATAATGTTCCCATTCCATAATTAAATGTTTAATTTGTATTATTATAATATTTTTAAAACATTCACTAAGCCATATTTCCAAATTTATTAGATTTCCTTTATTTAAAAAAAAAAATTGACTAGCACTAAATATAACTATTCATCAACACCAATATTTAATAACTTTTAATAATACTAGCCCATTATATATTTATTATTTTTAATTATTTATAAAAATTGTACACTCATATTTAAAATATGGCCTTATAATTACAATTGATGTTTAAACTTACTTAAGCATTAAACGTTCGATTTGGTAGGCGGTATGTTCAAAATAGCTTGAACACTATTATACAGCAGTACATTGTCCCCTCTACCTATGTCGGTCTATTTAACCCGCTTTACATAGCAATTTGGATCATTCAGAAGACTGGCTCCGCCATCAGAATGGGCCACCTAAATCTTTGTTCAAACTTTCTGATCCCCTCCGCTGGCAGAACAAAATTTTAAATGTTAAAATGTTTCACTAGCCAAATTTGAAGGGAAGATCAGAAGTGCTGGTAAAGGAGAGTATACGGAATTTAAGAGATGCAGTGTGGAAATCCACGTGTTTTCATCACCTTAGTATCGAGGTGTACGTGTACAATGATTAATTTATTGCTGGTATCAGGCTAAGGAGCTCTGCCTATCGCACTCAGTTTAGGTGCTCTACCCATCAAGAAACTACCCTTAATTTGCAGTAAGAAGGCACTAAACCACCTCACCTCTTTATAAGACCATTATTATTATCATATTTTTCTTTAATAATTATTGTTTTGTACATTCATGCTAAATACAACAATACAGTCCATTAAACATTTTTATTCTTTATTTTAGTACTTATGAAATTTCGTGGCCAGTTCAGGAACAAACTTCTCCCTAACTTTTGATAGAATGTTATTGTATTTGGTACAGAGTCTGGTTCAGGTCGATTGAATGACTGGAAGAGGGTTAATTAGCCCTCCAGCCAAAAACACACAAAAGCAAAACTAATATAAAATACCAAAAGAAATAAGATGACCACTTAAGGCCGAGAGTTGCTACCTATAAAAATTACTTTTTTAGAGAGTCGATGTATATTTTGTATAAAATAAGCCAATCCAATAAAATGGAATAAACATACACACAAATATTATACAAATGAACTTTTTTCTTTTACCAAATAAACTATTAGTATAATAGTTATTTATGCATCTAGGGAATAATGTAAGATATTATTTCCCGCGTGACTGAGTTGATTACTGAGGCAAAGCCGAAGGAATCAAGGCAACTAAATCCCGAGGCCAAGCCGAGGGTATTAGGTACCTTAATTCCCGAGGCGAAGCCGAGGGAGATAATTATAACAAGGGAATTAATGAATTATTCTCGAGGTACATACAAAATTTTATCTGTAGAAAAAGCGCTAATATATAAGATTTATTCAATAAAGAAAACATTTGTATTTCTTTTTAAAACGAATTTAATACAGAAATAATATAAATTATTCAAATGATTTAAAACAATTAATAATCACTTTTAAAGAAAGTCCAACGAAAGCTAAGCAAAAGTAAACAAAACATCGTAGAATGACTCGCAATACAGCTGGTAGTTTAAAAGCAGTGTTGCCAACCTGATTTCAACCAATTCACTACATTTGCTATTCATTCTCTACTATTTGCAAAATAATAAGGTTGGCGAACGTGGATTATAATCCCGTTTTTACATTATTTCCCTGTTTTCACATTATTTCCCTGTTTTTAAGAACGGGGATGAAAAGATCAACATTATTACCTGTAAACTAGCCCTGAAAAGTTACATTTCTTCCCTACTGGAGATAAACATATTCTATTAAAGCAAATTCATAATTGTAGGGAAAAGAAGGTTTAGGCAGATATGGATGTAAATTCTATTAAATTGTTTTCCAAGATAACTATTGCTTATTAATTCCATGCATTTACTCTTAAATCTCTCTTTATTAACTCCTAGTATCTGTTTCATAATCCAAACTATTAACTCCTTGAACTAACTCTTAAATACACTGGTTATTAACTAACCCCCTTTATTAATAATGCAGTGCTTCTAGTTTATTATCTTCCTAAATAGCTCTGAACAATACATGGTTAAGTTTCACTTCCACATGATTCCAGAAAATTATAAGCTGTGTTATCGGGTTGGAAATTTCCTTTAGCGTGGAATTAATTTAATATTTCTCTCTCTTTAGAAACAATTATATCTCTCGTAAACTGTTTGTAATATGGGTGAAATCGCGTTGAGTTTTGGAAGTAACTTTATAAAATAGAAAAAAGTATTAAGCATTTTTATGTTTCATCAAATAGGAATTTAGTCTAACATTTAAAAATAGGTAAATTTTAAATTGTAGTCTGATTATTGATTTTTTTTCAGTGAAAGGTGAGATATTTACAACCTAATATAGTCACTGAAACTTATTTGTTCCAACTGACCTCGGATATTATATCCTTCTAAGTTCACATTACTAAAATAATTTTACGGAATCTCATGAGAACTACGGACTCCAGTACAATATATGAACGATCTAAAGGAAAGAAAAATAATAAATATATATTCAGATTCTGGTGGGGAGGCGATGGGACGGATAGAAAATCGTACTGCTCTTTGTGAGTATAGCAGGAAGTTCAATGGCTATAATGAGTTTTTGAGAAGAGGTTGGAAAATTTCAAGTCGATAATGATGGACAACCAGGCAGCGTTGAGTATTGCTGAGAACTAAGTACTAGCGATCAAAGCAAGCACATTAATTTAAAATTATTCAAAATTTGAAACGATATACGAACAGGACGATTTATGTTAGAATACGTAGAAAAGAAGAAAAATTTGGCAGACATCTTTAACAACATCTTGATGACTGAACGATACAGCCTCCTGGCGAAGTCTATGGAAATATGAAGTTTAAACGAAACACTATCTACTTAGGGGGAGTGTCAGAGTATTTTTCATTTGTTTACTAATGAAGTCACACGTTACCAAGGTGTCAAAGAGATGTTTTGATTGTTTTCACTCTGCTGTTGTATGTTGTACGAGATTAAAAAGTTTATTCCAGTCCCCTTATTTGTACCGTCCTTATTATTGTTCGTTTAGAACAGGCTTTATACGCATGCGCTCACATTATACTTTAATAAAATTATTTTAGGTTGGAAAGAATTTAGGACTATAATTCGCACCGCATTAAAAACATTCAAGGAAACCTAACAGTAAGGGAACTTTCCTATTGACAAGTGTGACTATTGACATAACCTCAGAGCAAGGAAGAGGTAGAGGGAACAATCCGATTTGAAAAGTAGTTCATCATTCTCTCCCCCATACTAAACCTCCCAAGCGAGCTCAATCCGAACTAAAGTTATCACGTGGTCACTGGACCTTGTCTTATTGGTATATTCTTTGTCCTTCCGTCCCCACAGACGCTTGTCAACAAATCCTTATCAGTAGCATTTATTTGATACCCCACTCAAAGAAGATTGCTATTGGTTATCTAGGAACTGTCACATGTTTATTAACGACGTTACTGCCTTTAGATAATTAACAAGGTTAACAACAAACATTAAAGTACATATTTATAAAGAAAACTGTATTAAAAATAAAAATATTAAATGTCGTTAGAAAATATCACTTATTCTTATCAGCTGATATCAGATAAATTTCGAGATTTTATTGAGAAATCGATATTGTTTCACCAAACTGCAGCTAGGGAGGTTTAGTATCAGGGGAGAGCATAATGAACCACTTTTTGAGACCTAGATTCTATAGTATTGTTCCCTTTTCCCTCTACCCCTTCCTTGCTCTGAGGACATAACTGAGCATGTCATACAAACCTTTACTTGGTATAGAAGTGACTGCCGAATGCTTTTATTGTATGATGAGTTTGATAATGCAAAAAACAAATCATTACCAAACCCTGTATTGATAGGTTTGTTCCAACCCTCCTATTTGTACCGTACAGTGTGTCGGCCCGCGAATAGTTCGGGAATTGTTAAAGACAGGATTTATACCCATGCCCTCACGTTGTACTTTAATAAAATCATTTTAGGTTGGAAAGAATGTAGGACTAAAATTCACACCGCATTAAAAACATACAAGGAAACCAAACACTTATGAAACCCTCCTCTTGATATGTGTGACGATTGATATAACTGCGCAAGTCATACAAACCAGTACATGGTATTGTTAGAGTATCGTTTGGACCGTACAGTAAACGGTTCGCAAACGATCCCTGCGCGGGTTGGAACAGTTTAGAGGACGGCACGAAACATTGTTACAAGTTGTGTTAGAACTGCTTTTATCAATTACGCATGCCCTTGACGATCCCGCGGACGGTACACTGCTTGGTTGGAACAAACCTTATATATATATTTTTTGATGTAGTTTATTATATAAAATGCCATTAAGACAAATCCATTAAGAGTCTATACCCTACACCACATTAATTCTAACCTTCTACGTTTATTTTTCCGATTAAGAACACTTTTTCAGGGTCCGTAGGCAAAACCAAGGACCCTTATATTTTCCTGCGTGTGTCTGTCCGTCCGTCCTCTCGCGTGCTCTCACGGCTACACCTTTCGTCCGATCACTTTGAAATTTGGCATGTATGTGTCTTGTACCTGCCCACATATTTTAAAAATATAGCGACTTAAAAAAAATATTTTTCAACAAAATTAGGGTAAAAAAACTTAAGGGTTAAACATTTTTTTTTTTTTTCGACACCGTAAGGGGTATCATATGAAAGGGTACGTCGAGCTGATTACAAAAATATATAATTCTTTGGATATAACTTTGATAGGGCGAGCGTAGGCAAGTTTGAAGTGGGTGTGAAACGTGTCCCCCCCCCCCTTCTATCTCGCTTATGTGAAGTGCAAAAAATCTGAAAAAATTCCTGAACATTCTTCGACCAAAAGTAAAGATTTAGAAGACAGTTAAACAGAAAGAAGACAGTTAAACACTATATAGTGTGGCCTACGGACCCTCGCTGTGTGCTGACTAGCACACACTTGACCTATTTTTTTTATTATAAACTATACCTTAAAAAGTAATTATCCGATTTTGAAGAAATTTTGATAGTTTGAAAGTAGCCCACACATGGTCACATATTAATTTCAACCGACTGCATACATTTAATATTGAATAAAAAAATTATCCTCTGGAAATTTAAACAGATCCAAGTCTTATTTTACAATTCGTATATAATAGGACTCGAGGAAGCTTTGTGCCATTCTGTCAGAAGTTCTCTCTAACTAAGAAGTTAAATTGATTTTAACACTACTTATAAATGTGTATACACTTCCTATCCTGTCATTATTTTTCTTTTTCATCAAATCTATGAAAACAAAATAACAATAGAACAACTTTTCTACGTCAAACAAAAATAAATTGAAGTTCAGATTCTTTTTTTATTTATTTATTTATTTTTTTTCTACAAATTTTAGCTTTTGTTTATAATAGACTGAGAGCATTTTTTTTTTTTTTTTTTTTTTTTTTTTTTTTTTTTTTTTTTTTTTTACCGAGCACGATATTTGCTCGGTAAACGACAAAACAGTAAAAAAAAATAAAAAAATAGCAGTGTTGTTAAAATAAACAATCTCTCCAGTACTACAAATAAACTTTTGTATTAATCGAATGATCAGATTTAAATATTCTTGGAAGTGAAAGTATGTAGAGGAATAGGGAAGGATGTTTAGGAGACTTGAGATACCAGCTATAGATTAGTTTAATAACTGGTATTCCATTTCAAAACTTAATTGGAACAGAACCGTAACCGTTCTGAAAATACAATATTCACAAAGGGGAAGAGGAAGGGGAAAAGGATAGTAGGGGTTTTTAAATGAAAACGATGTCGCACATTGTTTAGAATTGCAGATTAAGCTGAAATTAAAACGTTATTTTAGTTCAACACTGTAACTGTTATTTAAAAATTGTTAAGTTTTTATTATTTTGTCCTTTTCCCTTTCCATCCGAAAAACTTTGTAACATATTTGACTTTTCGTGATGCATATAGTTATTATTGCAGTGTTCAATTTTATTAAAAAAAAAAAAACTTGTGAAAAAAGGGTTTGGGTTGATAAATTAATTTTGTTTTAATTAATTCTATTTCTTTCTCTTTTTTTTATTTAACTTTTTAAACAAATAAAAGTTTGAAATGAATATAATGTGTATAATTTATATATATATATATATTCATAATTTTATAAGATATGTGTATTAATGAATATATAAATACAAAGAGGTACAAAAAGATGAAATACTTTCTAATTTTAATTAGAACCATTATTCAAATATATGGCCCCAGGTTATATTGACTAATTGAGTTATTTCTTTTACTAATATGATAGTTCAGCTTCACAAAACTTCTTTCACGATTTTCGTGAACTTTAACACATTGAATCGTTTCAACAATGGATTAAATATGCAACGGATGAAAATTAAAAAAATTACTACGATGTAACACAGAACAGGGATCACCCACGCAGGGGCTAAAAATAAATGTTGATATATGTTCCAAGGAAGTTTAGCAACCGGTACAAAACAGTACAACCGGTCTTGAACCGGTTGCTAGGTTGGTATGACTCACGACTCACTGCACTCCGATCTTCCTATGTTTTAAATATATTTTTCAATTTTCGGCACTGATGATGGCCCTATAGTGGCTGAAAGCTGCTTTGAATTTTACTAAACATTTTTTTACGTGGATAGACTTTTTTATTTCAACACTTAATGATGACCTCCGCACTAGCGCTTCATATTATATTAAAAGTTATAATTTTGTCCATTTAATAAGAAAGGAGATATTAACATATACATTTATGAACTCCATAAAAGTTTTTACGGGTATTATGTTAAAAAGGTTGGCTGACTATGACTATGTCGAAACGAAAAATATATTGTCGGAATAGCAAGCCAAATTCCGAAAAAAACTATTCTACCTATGGCAACACTTTTACAGTTATGTCCATCGTAGAAATTTAAGTTAAAAGCGAAAAACAGGGAGTGTATGTGTTTTACGTGGATTTAAGAGCAGCTTTCGACTTCATTGCGAGATCAGCCCTTTTCTTTAAGTTACCAAACGTGGGACCATCGACAAAATTTGTAAACATGCTTAGATCTCTTTGAAAGAATACAACAACTTGGGTGTGGCGTTCAGGAAGAGTAACAGAAGATTTTTCTACACAAACGGGACTTAAACAAGGATGCGTATTAAGTCCGTTACTTTTTTCTTTGTTCCTAAATGACCTGTCCGAGTTTTTGAATGATGGTAATGGTCTCAAAGTTGGAGACCTAGATTTACGCTTATTGGGATTTTCCGACGATATCGTCACTCAGGATTATCTTTTGCAAATTAACTTTTCAAAAGATGATTGATAAATTTAAAGTTTATTGTGATAAGTGGAATTTGGTTGTCAATCTTTAAAAGTCTCAAGTTATGATCTTTAGAAATGGAGGAAGGCTAAGGAAGTACAAGAAATTTTACATTGGATAGGGATAAATAAACTGTTACAGGTATCTGGGAATCTCACTAATTTCGCAACTTTCATTAACTAATACTTTAAGCATAATGTACACATAAAACACACAAACACACACGCGCAATAGAGATGAGATAGCCACTGGTATATAATGGAATATTATGAAAAACGAGTATGCTTTATCGCCTTGAAAATAATATACACGTAAATGAAACTAACTGAATAAATAATGGAGCTAAAAAGGCTTTTCAATAGCATTATCAATCATGCTGTAAAACGTGGATTGAAAACCCAAATGCCCGTAATTGAAGTATGTACAAAAACGAAGAGCTTTTTAGATGTCGGGTTAAATTATAAATACATTTTATAAGGAAAATAAGAAATGTTTGTTAAGAGCTTATAAAGCTACAATACAAATACATGAAAGTTTATTACAATAGAGTTATATAAAGGTTATTAGTGTTATGAATTTTGGAGTTTAAGTAATATTATATAAGGAAAGCAGAATAAAGGTTTTTACTGATTAATTTTGTTTTTCTGAACTAATTTGAGATAAATTAATTTACTCCACCTGTTTAATTTGCGAAGGAATAGGATATAAAATAGTCTACCAATTAGTGAAGAACATAACTTCCTCGTGTCCTATCCCGTATGCTTTAATAATATCATGGTTGTACAACCCATAATTAGCAACTTATTTAATGTGCTTCCGAGCTTACCAAAGGTAACGGAATCTATGTGATCGTTTTAAAGAACAATTTTTTTTTAGGTCTCCGATCTAAAATAGACTTCTAATTGGTGTGGCACATATAGCTTTCTCGCATCCTATCACGCAGCTACTTTATTCAATTATGCTTTTACAAGCTAATATTGTCGAATTTGTTTAATTGTTTCTCCAGTTTTTGTAATCTGTCGAAATTATTTTGATTTTTTACTTTAATTAAAGTATCAATTTATCAAAAGTTAATGAGCGCAGAAAGTTCAAATTAATCTGGGGCTATGCGGGTTACTTTCGATAAACTATAAAAATTTCATACCAATCAGATAAGTACTTTTGAAGCTATAGGTGTAAATAAATGTATGTTTGTGCGCACGTGGAAGAGAAACAAATGAGTCCAGAAGGTTGAAACTTATATGGGACAAACAATGAGCTTATTATGACCTACCATACACATTTCATTAAATTCAGTCGTGTAGTTTTTAAGATATGTTGGTTCTCGAAAATTGAGTGACAGACTGACAGACAGACTGACAGACAGACACGGAACCAAAAATGTTCCCTGATACCTGAAACGGATTTATGTCTTGGAATTTTTGAAATCGGAGACATAAAATATTTTCGTTCTTCAGAACGATCACATAGCTTCTGTTACCTTCGGTAAGCTCGGAAGCAAAGTTCCTAGACAGAAATAAGTTTCAGAAATCAGGGAACATCTTTAATTCCGTGTCTGTCTTGTCGGTCTGTCGCTCAAGTTTTGCGAACTTATCTTAAAAACTACTCACTCGACTGATTTTATTGAAATTTAGATGGTAGGTCATAATCAGCCCATTGTTGGTCCTATATACGTTTTAACCTTCTGCGCCTCGCCTATTTCACTTCTATATGCGCACATACATAACTTTATTTACTATACCTTTTTTCTACTATACTTTGTTTATTATTACTTTTACTTTTACTTGCTCTCTTCACGACACAGAACTTTATGTTCTTTAGTGGAGAGATAACCTTAGATGCGCCAATATATTAAATCACTTGTAAAATATGTAATTATGTAATGTATTATTTGTAGTATTATTGTTTAACAAATTTTAATAAAGGTATTATTATTTAAAAAAAAACTTATACCTTCAAAAGTACTCATCTAATTTTAATTAAATTTGGTTAGTTTGTGAGAGTAGCCCACATAATTTTAACCACATGCGCTCTTAAAATTTGGCTAATTGAAACTTTAATTCATGCAAAAATCGGAAGAAGTTTGACAGATTTAAAAAAACAGGGAAAATAAAATTAATTTAACAATAATAGGTTGTAAAAGTATACAATCATTAAAATATACGAAATAGGACGTGAGGAAGCTATGTGCCACACTAATTGGCAGCTTTTTTTTTTTTATCTGTCAAAACTGTTTTGATTTTTCCATGGATTATATAATGAAAGTCTTTAATTTAACAAAATGTAAAGAGTAAAGACGGTTGAAATTATCATAGGGTATACGCTACTTTTCGAGAAACCATTCAAATTTCTTAAAAATTAGACTAGTACTACAATTGAAGACATAGGTGTAAATAAGTGTATGTTTGTGCTCATAGTGGAGAGATTCAAATGGGCGTAGAAGGTAACACTTATATTAGACCAACAATGGGGTAATTATGACCCACCTTCATTGAAAACGGAAGACTAGTTAGGGTCCGTAGGCAAAACCAAGGACCCTTATATTTTTATTTTCCTGCGTGTGTCTGTCCGTCCGTCCGGTCGCCTGCTCTCACGGCTACACCTTTCGTCCGATCACTCTGAAATTTGGCATGTATGTGTCTTGTACTTACCCACATATTTTAAAAATATAGCGGCTTAAAAAAAATATTTTTCAAAAAAATTAATTAATTATTTTCGACACCGGGAGGGTTATCATAGGAAAGGGTACTTCGAGCTGATTACAAAAATATAAAATTCTTTGGTTATAACTTTGATAGGGCGAGCGTATGCAAGTTTGAAGTGTGTGTGAAAGGTGTCCCCCGCCTTCTATTTCGCTTATGAGAAGTGCAAAAAATCTGAAAAAAATCCTGAACATTCTTCGACCAAAAGTAAAGATACCAATTTTTGGAAATTTCGAAAAAAATATTATATTATTTTTTATTGACAAAATACGTTTTTTTATAACAATGGACTTTTCGATGTATTTATGTGGTTGTAGTCCGGTTCAGTGGCAAAAAATACTTAATCAGAAGTTTGTTTATGTGTTTTGAGAATATCAGACCCATAGGATAGTTCAAAGTAAGCTTTTTAGCATTTTAAAAAACACCATCCATAGGGTACTGTTTAAACTATACGCAGGGTTGCCTACGGACACTCGCTGTGTTCTGACTAGCACACACTTGGCCTGTTTATTTTTAAGATATGTTAGTTCGCCAAAATTGAACGAGAGACAGACAGATAGACAGACCGATAGACAGACATGGGATCAAAAATGTTCCTTCATGGATGAAAGGGATTTCTATCTTGGAATTTTTGAAATCGGTGACATAAAAAATGTACGTTCTTTATAACGATTACGTAGCTTGCGTTACCTTCGGTAAGCTCGGAAGAAAAATGCACCTAAATTAACAACTCCATAATATAAAGAAAATCACAAGTAGGCCAACTTCAAAAGAAAAACGTATTGAATTACCATCTGACAAGACACAACGGCAATATTTTTTTCATATCACAATATTATACTAAGAAACCCCTTTACAAGTAGGGGTACGCAATATGTTACGCTGGAGTGTGTTGCGGGTTAAGCAGCTTCCACTTAAATACATTATAGCACATTATAAGTGAACTTTATGCGATAAAATCCGATTCCGTAACAGCATTTGAATTAATAAGGGTTAAATTCTTTAGGTAGATTTTTTTTTTTCTTAGTTATATAAAAATTCAAGAACTAAACTTTCAAAATGCCTATACAATTCTACAGGCTTGGTTCAAAATAATAAACTAAGATCTAAAATAGAAGAATTATTTTATGATTCTTATGAAACCTGAGCATTCTATGTGATCTAAGAGTTACAAAGAAAAGACAGGTACCGGATTTGATACTAACAAATGGTACCTTATCTTTCTTTGGTTCTAAGACCACTCGTTATTGTATGATACTTCAGGTCTCTCAACGCGAAAGTTTTGGTAGTGTTTCTTTGTTTTTTTGTATGTATAAACAGTTTACAGTTTGCATCGAATATTTGGTGTTTGTCTTTTAAAATTATGACTAAATTTACCTTCTAACTTATAAAAGTGAACAATTAAACGTTATTTTTTAAATTTAATTTAGTGTTTTTATTAATAGAAATTTATTTAAAACCAACTCGAAAGCAATTAACTGTTCTAAGAATAGATTTTATTTATTCAAAGTCGAATTTGACTTTTAAATCATGACAATGTTAACATACGTCACGAACATATATTTCCGCTGGCACGATATCACATAAAAAATTTGCACTTAAAAGTCTAATTTTATAATTTTTTATCTTAAATATTCAAAGTAGAGTATGTATATAACTTCCTCATGAAAATACATGGACTGAGAATAATTCTCAGTCCATGTATATTTTAATTACTAAAATATACTGAAAGTATAAAAAGGTAAATATGTATATAGTCATAAATTAAACGCATTTAAAATGTCATACAATTTTATCAAAGGAAAAATAATACGATTTAAATTTTCTTGCTTAAAATAATTTCAATGAATATTTTTAGATATAAAACTAAGATTCCACAAATATATCTTGTGATCGTGTCACAAAAATATTCTACCAATTTGTGTGGTACTTAGCTTCCTTGCGTCTAGTAATTGGACGAATGGTCATAATTGGTCCAGTAATTGGACGGATTTGGATCTGTATCTATTCCCAGTGGATCCGAAGTAAGTTTGCACAGACGGTTTAAATTAATATGGCACTATCTATGGGCTTCTTTCTTCAAAATCGGATGAGTACTTTTAAAAGATATGAAAAATATTGTGTGAATAAAAAATAGTTCGGGCGTTTGTGGAAGAGAACACTATTTGCATAGAAATTCGTGAAAATGAATATGGGATCAACATTGGATTATGAAATCCACCAAATTTCATCAAAATCGGACAAGTCATTTTCAAGGAATCACCATTGTAGTATCTAGTATTATGTAACACTATAATAAAACTCTAAACTTGCATTTTGTAAGCTCATTCATAACAAGACTAATTTATATTTTTGATATAACATATTAAATCGACGTAAACAAACAGTAACTTAGTAACCATTAAATAATAATACACAACAACCATACTTTAAAATAGACTGCCAATTGGTGTGGCACATAGCTTCCCCACATCCTATCCACGTACTTTATTGATTTTATGCTTTTACAAGTCATTATTGTCAAATTGGTTCAATTGTTTCCCCCGTTTTTTTTATCTGTCAAAATTGTTTAGATTTTTTACACGAATTAAAGTATCAATTTAGCAAAAGTTAAAGAAGGTAGACGGTTCAAATTAATCTGGGGCTATCTGCGGGTTACTTTCGATAAACTATAAAAGTTTCATTCAAATCAGATAAGTACTTTTGAAGCTATAGATGTAAATAAATGTATGTTTGTGCCCATGTGGAAGAGAAACAAATTAGCGCAGAAGGTTGAAACTTATATGGAAACAATAAGCTAATAATTATGACCTACCATCCAAATTTTATTAAAATCGGACGTGTAGTTTTTAAGATATGTTGGTTCGCAAAAACTGAACGACAGACCGACAGACAGACACGGAACCAAAAATGTTCCCTGATGCCTGAAACGGATTTCTATCTTGAAATTTTTGAAATTGGAGACCTAAATATTTTTCGTTCTTCAGAACGATCACATAGCTTCGTTACCTTCGGTAAGCTCGGAAGCAAAATAATTGTGGTTCGCAAATATGTTGTTCGACAGACAGACCGACACGAAATACAAAACTGTCCCCTAATGTCTGATACGGATTTCTGTCAAGGGTTTTTGTATTCGGAGACAAAAGATATTTTGTTCTCTAGAATGATGCATAATCCTTCCGTTGTCACCAGTTACCTCGGAAGTAATATAATTTGGATTATCCCAAATATTGAGACCCAATATTTGGGATAAATGATCGATGGTGGTAATATTATTTTCTCTAACTCCTTTTAAAATCATCCAGGAAACAGTTAATGTTGATAAGAAATTTTGTTTTAGTATAAGATCAATGAAGCTCAACGAATTTTTATAATCTTTGAACCATATGCTATAATAGTACATTACGCGTCGGGTGCGGAAAGTAGCATTTTGCATGCGAGAGTGGAGTTTGCACCCGAGCGACTGACAGCGAGGGTAGTAAAACCACACGAGCAATGCAAAATGCCGTTTTCGCACGAGTTGTTAGATTTAAATAATAAATACAGAAAAAAATTAACTTGCTGTATGTAAGTTCGTATCTCTCTCTTGATAAAGATGGCATTAATTCTTGAGTTGTATTTTTTGCCGAATTAATTATTTCTGGAGGAGTATTATTCTTCACAATTCCGTCAAAGTCACTTGATTCACTCATTGTTTTTCACTAAAAACTCGATATAAACAGTTACTTTAATAAAAGAACAGAAAATTAGTTTTGTTAAATGTAAACAAACTCGCTAATCGTGCGTAAAGCTGAAGAATTCCTCTTCTTTACCGCCCTAGGGTGGTAAAGAAGAGGAATTCTTCAGAACTATGAGACGCGCATGCGCAATGAATACAAGTACGTAAAGTATCACTTTCTACGCATCTAAACAGATATACAATGTTTATATTTCGTATCAATCGTAGATAAAATTAATTACGGACAGTCAAAAAGTCATTACATTATGCCAACTATAATAAAGTTGTTAACATTGAAGAACTTCATTAACTAAGCGAAATAATTTCTTGATAATCCACTACAAGTACCTTGATTAAATTTCCTCTCTAATCTATGTAATTAAATATAATTGCAGTTGAACACCCTTTATCTTATTTATGTTTAAGATTAGGTGGGCCCATCTCTTCCTAAGCCCCGACTAGTTGTAATTCAGTAAATCTACAACTTTTAAAAGTTAAAAGAAAATAGTACATTACGCGTCGAGTGCGGAAAGTAGCATTTTGCATGCGAGTGTGGAGTTTGCACCCGAGCGACAGCGAGGGTTGTAAAACCACACGAGCAATGCAAAATGCCGTTTTCGCACGAGTTGCGTACCGTACTTTATCTACGATTGTTAGTATATTGTTGCTATATTGTTTTTCACTAAAAACTCGATATAAACAGTTATTTTAATAAAAGAACTGCAAATTAGTTTTGTTAAATGTAAACAAACTTGCTAATCGTGCGCAAAGCTGAAGAATTCCTCTTCTTTACCGCACACTGTGTGGTAAAGAAGAGGAATTGTTCAGTTCTATGAGACGCGCATGCGCAATGAATGCAAGTACGTAAATAATCACTTTCTACGCATCTAAACAAAGATATAATGTTTATATTTCTTATCAATCGTAGATAAAAATATTTATTAAATCTTTTAGTATGAAAAATACTCAATACTTTAAATTTTTAGATTTTTAGATAGAGATTCAAACGAGATTTTCAAAATTAAATTTGGTTTAACCTTATCAATCGGCTAGAAATTAATATAATTTAATAGTCGCCTCTACTAGTTTTTGTGTTTTAGAAAAATCTAAGGTGATGAAAGGGAGCTGAAATCCGTAGTGTGGATCCTAAAAAAGCATTAGGACTCTTGTTTTAGTTGTTCTGTAGGTTACGGATTTTAAGCGGGAAAAAAGGGGGTTTTCCTCTTGCCGCAGTGATGCCAACCTTGTTTTCTCGCATTAAAGGATAGGAAGAGTAGGTTTGTAACAGGATTGGGAACCTCAATCCCCTATCCCAGTGTTACCCGGCGTATTCACTCCCACTTATGGACTCACACAGAAAAGTCCCCAACACCCTCGAGTACTAGACACAGATTAGCGATTCCGAAAATAGACACTCATCCCTTCTCAGCTTGGAAACGAAACACATCTCCTGAGTGGCCGTTTGTATAGAGTTTGAAAAGTGAAAATCTCCTATTCATGGCCTTTTTTCTATTTCACCCAGTTTAAATGAAGGTTTTCGTGTCTTTTATTTCCTGTCACACCACCTAAGGCATATATATGGTAAGACCTTTAAGAATGTGGGTTTTACAATAAATGTTTTTCCATTTTTTAATTATGTAGTAATAAATAATTAACAATGAGTACTGTAAAAACAATCGCTTTATTATTAAAATAAGCTTATCACGGAATTTAACTAATATGCATCTAGTTAATTTTTAAGATTTAAAAAAATCACATTTATATTCAAAGTAGAAGTTTTATTTTTCTTTACTATGATGTTATATTAATTTAAATACAAAGAAATTCTAGGTAAAATGAAATTAACTAAATAAATGTCGTATTTAAACTAAGTTAGAAAAACTTTATTTCTTTGAAAAGAATAGCTACTTCAGATTCCTTTGGTAAAGCCATTTTTGAAAGAATTGTTTATTTAAAACAGAATACCTTTTTTCAAGGAAGTAGCTCTTATATTTTCCAGGAAGAAAGATAAAGAATGCAAGGGTTGTTCAAACCAAAGACTTCTATAAGGCACATCCCACACAAGGTTTAAAAAATGTATATATATTTTCAGAATTTGCGTTATTCATCCTAATAAAAAAAAGTGGAAAGAGCATCCAATTTGACCATATTATGTTATTATATGTTATACGCCGTCATAATAAAAAAAAAATTCTCTTTTAAAATAATAAAAATATGTCTCTTTTATCATAAAAGAGATAAAATTATGAATATATTAAAAAAACGTTTTTCTTTTTCTTGATTTCAAGTCTATATATAACACTTGTCCTGATTTTCGATCAGTTTCTTTCCGGTTTCACAAGCGTCATTTTACTGCTTTTTTTAGATTCTATAGCAATTAATAGGAAACTTAATTTGGGTGAAGGTCTGCCAAGAACTGAAAAATTGCTACAATTTTTTTCCCAAATACGTTTCCCCACGGGAGTAAAAAAAGAATGAAATTAAAATGTTAAAAAAAAAAAACTCAGATGGATTTAATGATAAAAGAAGAAAAAAAAAGTAAATGAAAATAGAAGTAACAAAATCTAAGAGTAACCCCTCTAATTTCACCCATAGTTCAGGCCTCTCCGTGCTATTTTTGGCAGTGATCGATTTATTTCAACCAGTCAAAGAAATCAAGGAGAGAAAGAGAAGAAAAAAAAAAAAAAAAATAGAAATAAAAGAAGAATCTCATAATAGCAATAGAAGATAGAAGGTGATTTTTAAAAATATGTATAAAAAGAAAGGGATTCTATTGTTTGTTATTTTGTTGTTGTTCTTTTCAAATCTAAAAAATTGTAGTTTGATGATTTTTAAAACTGTTGGTGACAAGATTTTCTTTTTTTTTTGATAAAGAGTGACTTTTGTTTAATCTTTTGATATTCAAAACAAATTTAAAAGGATCAAGGTAGAAAAATAAAGGTAATGCAGGTTTATGCAGATTGTGTTTGAAGATAAAGGAGAGTGTATACTCTAGTGATATATAGGTCGGGGGGTGGGTGGATGAAAACTTAAAGAGTTAGAAGAAAAATAAAGTAAAATGTACAAGAAAAGAGAAGAGAAAGAATTCGCATGAACATTAGGAACATCAGTACCTAACGAGATACCCATTACTTCTCTACCGTTTATCCTATCACTTCTCTTGAATACTTTAGTATCTTAAAAAACCTTACCTCTCTCCATACCTTTTATATACTGTATACTCACATACTCAAAACTTTACTCGCTAAACTTATAATAATGTTTTAAAGAAAAACCAGAAAAACCCCGGAGTAAAAAATAACAGTATGTCTTTAAAAAAAAACATGTAGTTTCTCCTTCACTTTAAAAAATGTTCGTTATCATATTTTTTTGTTAAAAGATTGAGATAAGAAACATATTGCAAGTAAGTTCTCTTATGTGGTATTTTGAACATTTTTAAATTAAAGTTACTTATAAAACAACTTAATATTTCATTATGTTCAACATAAATTTAAATTTTTGTTTTTACTTTTACTTGATCAACATATATATGCGTGTTTTTACTTTTACTTGTTCAACATAATTATAAGCGTGTTTTTACTTTTATTTGTTCAACATAAATTTGTGTTTTTTACTTTTACTTGCTCAACATATATGCGTGTTTTTACTTTTACTTGTTCAACATATAAGCGTGTTTTACTTTTATTTGTTCAACATAAATTTGTGTTTTTTTACTTTTACTTGTTCAACATATACGCTTGCTTTTACTTGTTCAACAAATATGAGTGTTTTAACTTTTACTTGTTCATCATATATGCGTGTTTTTGCTTTTATTTGTTCAACATAAATTTGTGTTTTTACTAATTTTCTATGTAGTTGGATCTGTCTGAATTTGAAAAAGGCTCTACGTGTCTGTGAATACGACAGACTTTTTTAAAAAAACAAAAACAACAACAACAACAAATTTCTTTAGGCTTAGGAGACTAGCTCAAAAAGTCTAAACCTAAAAAACTTTGTCTCTAAAGTATACCTATATACTCGTACTTTAAGTGTATGAAAGAGTAAAAAAAAACATACAGACCATAACAACCTTTTTGATCGCAGAATTTTATTCCCATTTTATTTCAATAAATGTATCTTACATTTACATATAATTTCAGTGATCAATAGATATTTAAGTCGACCTATAATACATAATATTGATTTGTATTAATGATCAGTAAAACCAATTAGGTATACTAATCATCAGTAGAACCAATTATATGTCAGATAGATAATATAGGAGCGTCTATGGAGGTCATATTCAAGGAATAACACTGACTGCCTCTCCACGTAAATTGAAATTACTTTATTATCAAAGCTCCTTTCATCGTTCAAAAGGCCATCATCAGTGACTATTGCGGAAGACAAAGAGTTACATTAATAAAAGAATTCAGAGGTGAGTCTACTTCATGCCGGAGATCGAAGTGACACTCACGTTATGAAGTTCGACGACCATAAAGTAGAATTTCCTCTCACTAAATCGTTATTAACGTAACTCTTTTTCTTCTGCCATAGGCACTGATGATGTGGCCTTTTGAAGCCTGATTTTATTGTTTATATTTAGTAAATCGTGAATCTCATTTAACCTTTAAAACTAATTGAATTATTATGAATTATTATTGAACTAATTGAATCTTTTATTAACGTATTTTTTTCTTCCGCAAAAGGCACTGATGATGTGGCCTTTTGAAGGCTTAAAGCTGCTTTGATAATAAAGTAATTTCAATTTACGTGGAGAGACAATTTGTGTTATTCACAAATTTGTGTTGTGAGGCATCTGTTAAAACAATAGTTTGGCGATCTTCTCTATAATGGTTGAGAACAGGTGGGTTCACCAATTTTTGTTTTAGATTTTCAAAGGCTTCTTCTTCTTCATTGGTCCATTTAAAGTTATGGGGTTCCTGTTTAGATAACTCAATTAATGGGTTGGCCAGTTCTGTATATTGAAAAATGAATTTTCTATAGTAACTAGTTAGCCCAAGAAACGATTTTACTGCCTTAATGTTAGTTGGTCTTGGAAATCGCATAACAGATAAAATATTATCCTGTAATGGAGATATACTGCTTTGCGATATTTGGTGTCCCAAAATTTTAATTTCATTATAAAAGAAATGGCATTTACTAGATTTTAATTTAATACCACATTTTCTGATATGTTTTAGTGTTCTTTCTAGATTATTTAAAGCACTATCAAAAGACGTAGAAAAAGATATTAAATCGTCTATATAGATGAGTAGTTCTGTATATAATTGAGAAGCAAAAACTTTGTTCATAGATCTTTGAAAACTAGCTGAGCTGTTTTTAAAACCTTGAGGTACTACGCAATATTCAAAAAGTCCTCTATGACAAATAAATGCCGTGTAAGTTCTATCTTCCTCTCGAATCGGTTGTTGGAAAAAGGCCTGATTAATGTCTAAGACAGAGAAGAAATGTTGTCCGGATAGTATATCTAAAATTGTATCGATTCTAGGCAGAGGGTATTTATCCGATATAACTAATTTATTAAGTTTTTGATAATTCACTACCATACGGTAGCCTTTGCCTCCTGGCTTTTGAACTACGAAAGCTGGCGAGCTGTATGGACTTTGAGAAGGACTGATTATTTTGGCATTTAATAGTTCGTCTATATATTTATCAAGCTCAGTTCTTTCCAATGAACTTAACTTATAAGGTGGTGAAGAAACTGGTTCATGGGATGTCATTTCTATTTTATACGGATCTAGATTTGCTGGTGATAAATCAAATTCATTTTTAGCAAAAACATCTGTGTATTTAGTAAGTAATGTTAGAACTTTATGGTATTGCTCATTTGGTAAATCTTTATTAATATCCAATATTTGTCCACCGTCATCAAAAATATCCGGTTTAGTAATGCAAGATGAATCCGTTTGGATTCTAAGTTCACAGCAGTTGGCTGTTAATTTATGTTGAGCGATACTTTCTTCCGAATGTGTTGAAATTAACACTGTTCCTAACTGAGTGTTTTTATACAAGTGTTGTGTAAAAGGTCCTGTATTGGCCATCGTAATAAAATTAAGAGTTCCATCAGTCTGAATTTCCTCACGAGCGATTAATTGTTTTTTTGATAATAAATGTTGGTTTAAAGCTAATGGGCTTTCAAACGTAAAAGAATTGTGGATTTGTACTGGTATCTGTTTAGTTGAAAAGGCTTCTATGCAGATATCCCTAGTAGTAGTAACAGGAGTAAATCTTCCATTTGGAATATAATATTTACAAGTATAGTCTAATAATTTTACATTATTTTTTACAGTGTTTGTTTGGTTTAATTTAAATTTGGAAAATCCGTTTACAGTTAATAAAGTTACGGCTTTTGTATTAAAATCTATTACAGCTTGATATTTTAGTAAAAAATCATTTCCTAGAATTAAATTTGAACTCAATGAATGTATAACAAATACTTTATGTGTAAAAGGTACATCATTTATAAAAAATCTTAACGAGGCTGTGCCAAGCAAGTCTAATTGCTGTTTATTTGCTGTAGTTATAACAATGTTTTTACATGGTGTTATAAAATTTTGTTCTACAAGATCAGAATCGATACAAGATATATTACTTCCAGTATCTAATAAAATACTTATAGGATCGTCAGAAATAAAACCAAAAAGATGTAGAGATATTCTTTCTTTCATCTTACACGGTGGATAACTATATGCAGTCTTCGTATCAACTGTTTCTACATTGTTTTTATTAGTAAAAATATTATTATGACCATCAGATTTTTTATTTGAACATTTAGTATTATCATGAACATGAGGTTTATTTGTAACAATATTTTTAGGTTTATCTGATTGCTTACGTAAATTAGAAATATTACTAGGGCTAGATGTGGAGGGAACGGATCTAGGGCCCGTCCCTCCTAGACCACGTTTTTTGCATTATCACAATTAATTGTATAATGGGAATTACTAGAACATTTTAGACAAACAGGTTTATTTTTTCTGCATTCCCTTGTTTCATGATTATTGCGAAGACAAATTTTACACTTTTTGTATTTTTCATTTTTATTTTTATTACCATTATAGTTTTTAAAATTACTATTATTATAATAACTGTTAGAATTGCTTGCTCGAGCTCTATTGTAATTTTGATTATAATTATTTGTTTCACGGTTGTGTCCGCTATTCTGATTTCTCTTATAAACAGAAAGTTTATTTACTGCCTCTGTCAAAGAGGTTATCTGCTCTTGAAGAGAGGAAAGATTAATTTTCGGTGGCTCATCAGTAACTCTGGGTATTTGATTCGGCACAGTATTGATTTGATTGAGATTACTATTTCTTCGAGATAACATAAGCTCGGCTTTCTCAAAAATAGTTAAATTATTTTTAAGTTTATTGAGATCAGAATTGTCCATCATTATTATTTTTTCAATAACGTTATAATTCAAACCATTCATAACATAATTAATAACTGTAACATCGGACATATCCTGTTTTATTAAATAGCATAAATTTTCCACCTGAGTGACAAAATCTTTAGCAGTTTGACCAGGTTGTTGTTTTAAATTATGCAATTTTATTTGCAACCTGTAAATTCTACCAGAACCAAAATGATTTTCAAATTCGGTTTTAACATTACTCCAATTTAAATCAGTGGAAAATTTGTGCTCTACATTTTTATATAAATCAGCTGCAGCACCTAACAGATACATAGGAAAATATAATAGTTTTTTTGTATCATCCCAGTTATATATTTGGGATACCTTGATAAATTTTTCAAAGAAATCATCGTATAATTCATGAACATCTCCACTAAAATACGGAGGATTAAATATAGGTTGTTGATTGGGCTGAGAAATCATTATGTTTTTTATTTGGTCCGAAGACGAAGATTGATCTGATTTTGTCGGTAAATTTGTTTGTGTACGCTTAATATTAGTAAATGCAGCAGGAGTTACTGATAAAGGTTTAGTTTGTTTTGAAACTGTTTGGTCACTAGTAAACAAGTCAGATGGTACATCTACTGAACTAGTCTTAGCTGAAGGCACAAAGGTTGCACTAGATTTGCTCTTATCTCTCTCTGCTTTACTATTTTGATAATTTTTAATAAATTTAATTAAAAGTTTTCTTAAATCATCAACTGAATTGCTTGTATCATATAAAATTTTATAATGTTTTAAAGCATCCTCTATTTCACCTTTGGAACATTTAGTTATCCATGATGTTGAGGGTTTCTCAATTAAACTATCAAAGTCCAACGTTTCATCGTGTGAACTCATTGATATAATGTAATTACTCCGAATTACAAAAAAAATATTTTAACAAGTTATTAAACAATTCAGTTTGCAATATGAAAATGAGACAATGCAGTAATTGGTAAATAATTAAAAATAATATAGTATAATCATAATTATTGTTTTGTTCCATTCCCTTATCCAACTTTTAAACATTGTGGTTGCCCGGCGCCTCCACCAATTTGTGACGTAGAATATTTTAATGACAACCACTTGTTGGTTATAAAGGAATTAAACAAAACAAAACACATTTAAAAGAAACATAATCTTTACTACATTTTATAATTTTAAATTGGTACATAACCTTAATATATAGAATTTGAATCTGGACATGTTGCCACCTCGAAGGCTTGATAGAGAGAGAGAGTGTGTGGGTGTGTTCTAGGTAAGGGAACCCCCACTCCTTATATCCCTACTCTTTACATCTAAACACCTGAGACTTATTAGAACCAATTAGGTATATCATCAGTAGGTAATCATCAGTAAAATCCATCTATTGTAAACATTATGTTCGGCCAGTTGATTCATTTTTCACTTAAGTTATATTTAGTAAATCGGGAATATCATTTAACCTTTAAAACAAATTAATTAACTACTCGTAAATAATAATTGTTGTCTAGCTATAAATGATTGTATTTTTTATTCGTTTTAAGATAAATTAATGATAATAAATTATTTTTAAATAAATAATATTTTCATTTTCTTTTTTATTTCCCGTTCTAAGTTTTATTCATTATAAATAAATTTCAATATATTTCATTGGTCGATAGAAACAACTTAGTTATTCTCAATTTTCTTTTGTATTTAATATATTTTATTTATGACTAATTTCCATTCTTCTACGAATAAATAGATTGTTATTTTAACCTTAACAATTTATTTAAGTCCGCCTCAGCTACTAATAATTTATATTATTTATTCATTTATTTAATTTTATTTTAAAAATGAAAAATTTTTGAAATTACATTCTTACAATATTTTTTCTCCTTTTATTTAGTCACATCAACCTCAATAAATAAATTGTGTCAAAAACTGAGTTATCAATTATCTTAAATTATTGGTTCTAAGCTCAAATTTATTTATGACTCCGAATTCAAAACTTCCAAAACAGAAATCCGTTTCAGACATATGGGAACATTTTTTATTATCATCTCTGTCCGTCTGTTTGTCATTTAACTTTATTCGTGAACCACCATATCATAATAACTATACACGTCCAGTTTTAAATCAATTTTAATTATAGGTCATGATTAGCCTATTTTTGGTGGATTAATTTCAACCTTCTGCGCCCCTTTGTTACCCTTCCCCTTAAGCAAAACCATTTTGTGCAAACTGTACAAAAATTCACATATTGTTCACAAGTTGAAGAGCAAACGTTATGAAAACATAATAGCTGGGATTTATTGATATCTTATCAATTTGTAGTAGAAAGCTAAATGTCATTGAAAAAAAAACAAAAAAAAAATATATGAAGAGATAGATTGAATTCTTTCATGAGTTCTAATTGCTCGTTGTCTGCAGTAGTTAGCTAAAGTGACAAATGGGACTATTTTAAATCTCTCCCACTATTTCATGTCTGATTTATAGCCTTCTTATCTATTCGTGTAATGTTGATTGCATTTTTTTTTTTTTTTTTTTTTTCCAACATAAATATCGAATTACTTTATTTGACATGAGTCCGTGGTCTAGAAATATTAATTATTAAAATATACAAGGAAAAAAACTTCCGTGGAGTAGGATTTGACGACGTCAATTTATATTTTGATGTCTAATTGAATATACATGGATTCATTCCAGTGACTAACTAGGAATACATTAAAAATATTAAAATATGCTTTTAGTTGAGACTTTACTTGTATTAAAGAATTGATGAGACTTTTTTGTAAAATTTCAGAAAGTATGATTAGGAGATAACAAAAAGTGTGATGACATAAGATTGGTTAAAAATTATTTACTATTTAGATCTAATAAATGATTGATTTACGTCCCGATCAATACATCATTAGGTTAAAAACTATTTGCCATTTAGATCTAATAAATGATTGATTTACGTCCCGATCAATACATCATTAGGTTAAAAACTATTTGCCATTTAGATCTAATAAATTATTGATTTACGTCCCGATCAATACATCATTAGATTAAAAACTATTTGCCATTTAGATCTAATAAATGATTGATTTACGTCCTGATCAATACATCATTAGGTTAAAAAGTATTTGCCATTTAGATCTAATAAATGACTGATTTACGTCCTGATCAATACATCATTAGGTTAAAAACTATTTGCCATTTAGATCTAATAAAAGATTGATTTACGTCCTGATCAATACATCATTAGGTTAAAAACTATTTGCCATTTAGATCTAATAAAAGATTGATTTACGTCCCGATCAATACATCATTAGGTTATTAGCTAGGATAGGACGAGGCCACTTCACTTATCTACTAGTGATCATCATCAGTATAAAATGTCTCACCTTTCTGGGATTCGAACTCACCAGATATGTCGGTGATTTTACCTAGGTTCTGGTGGAATACGCCAAACACTTGGCAACGCATACCCCTAAATATTATCTGTAAAAAATTATTAACTAATAAACAATATTTTCGTAATTTCAATAGCTTTTTAAATAATTTATATTTTTAAGAGAGAAAAAAACATTTTTCTACAGAAGTAATAGTAATGCTAAAATAAAAATAATCATTTTCATAAATAATTTCACTGAAGATATAGTTTTTATTTACTATTTTAGCCATAATTATAGATATTAATTTAACATTGATTTATAATATGCTTGAAGAATTAATACAAAATTGAAGTTGTTGAAATCAGGTTGGCTACACTGCTTTTTAGCCCTCATTTATGAGTTGTGCTTATCAATGATCATTGCATTCCCTCAGAATTAAAAAGCCTAATTCCCTCGGCTATGCCCCGGGATTTAAGGACCATGGTTTCTTCGGCTTCACCTCAAGTACCAACGTAGTCGCACAGGGAATAATGGTATACTTTACTCACTTAGTGCATAAATAACTATTCTATTTATTTATTTATCTACTCACGGAATATTTCTGCCTCGTTTATTCCTTGCCTCAAATAGGTAAATTACCTGCCTTGGCTTCAATTATCATATCGGCAGTTAATTATCATAGCCTGTCCTCGCCTTCGGCTCGGAGGCTAAACAATCACTCGTCTGTAAAATTCCATTTTGCTGCCTTGTTACATAAATAACTATTGCTTATATTGTTTACCTTCTTTTCAGTAAATACAAAACATAAAATTAATAAATCACTTTTTATTTTTTACCTTTTGTGGCCTCAATCATAAAAAAGAACAAAAGCATTGTATTATCATTAATTTTTGTAATGCCAAAGAGAAAAATCGGTCCGAGACAACTCAGACAAACTCTCTCATATATGAGTTTATAATTACTTAGCCCAGTGTTTCCATTTATTAGTTTTCAAATGTACATTTAAATATTATTGAACATTTCATCAAAATTTATCATAAAAATAACTTCTCCTGGTCGGGGAATCGAACCCGGGCTCTCTCCGTCCGCGTTTTAAGCTAATATCTCAGGAACTAGATTTTTCCCGGGAAAACAGCTTATATCGTTGGATTCGTATTCAAATGGACTACATTTTAGAATTTTTTAATCAAAATCGTCGGAACCGTTTTCGAGAAATAATTTTTTTTCATGTTTTTTCAGAGTTTTTGGGGGGTAGCGCCCCCAAATTTAGAGCTAAAATTCATTTCTCGATTTCGCCTCGAGGTATGATTTTTCTGAACATGTATGCCAAATTTCGTCAAAATCGGCCCAGTAGTTTGGGCTCCAGGCGTCTGCACAGACGACAGACAGACGACAGACGACAGACGACAGACAGACATTTTTTAAAAACCACTTTTTTGGACTCAGGGGACCTCAAAACGTGTAAATCCATCAAAATCTCAAAATCGAATTTTCGCGCCATCACAATACTTTCTCTTTATATGAGAAAGTAAAAACCAAAATCTCTGTATTAGCAGTAATTAGCTTAACCAAGACTCACATAAAATGTTTAAGTGAAATAAACAAAACAAAGAAGAAAATGAAAAGTTGAATAAATAATGGATTTCTTTCTTTTTTTTAAAGAGAGTATACTTGAGTTTGTGCCAAAAATTAAGGGGTGCCAGTGTGAGCCAAATTATTACTAGCGGAATGTCAAGTGGCTCAACAATATACAAACATAGTTTTGGATAAAGGTCGCCAGATTCCGTATTTTAACCACAATTTATCAGCTCGGAATTTAAGAAATTTTCAAATGCATTGAGTTCTTTAATTTACAGAAATAAGAAAATAAGTTTTATAAATACAACCACAATAATTAAGTATGATATTAATGATAAAAAGGTATTTAGCATGGATATATTTTTGGGTTGGGGGACAGAAAAAAATTTCGTCACGAAAAAATACATAAAAAATAAGATGCTCTTAGATTAAATACTAGGAAGTTGGGATATAACAGGAGGTTGATCGGTTTTCACTTTTTATTTACTATAGAACGCTGAAGCGTTCGTTCTTCGCCAATAGAAACGCTGAAGTATTTAAATATATAAGAGGAAGTTAAGAGGTAGCTTGGTTTTCACTTTGTAGTACTACATTTCACAAATAGGAGCGCTCCATGGCAACCGCCTTTAAAGGAAGAGATATAATAGTTGGCTAAACTGTTGGCAACCCTGGTTGCAATGCCTAAAAACAAATCCATGATTCAATGTTTACCATGATTTGGAGAAAATTTCAACACTGTCTTACCTCTGATTTTATTTATATGAAAGATTATATAAATGGCAGATTATAAGCATATTATAATTTAAATATATTATTGTATAGTTAACTGATTTTTAAAATAGTGGCCGGTCAGCATTAATGAGAAGAGTGTGTATTTCTCAAATAATTAGCCAACTTTCTTTAACATAGTCTTGTTACAATATGTAAGGGAGGTACCCTCACCTTATTTACTTAGCAAAAATCAACTATAGCTGATAATATTGATACGATTAATAACATTGAGCTGATTACATTGATATGACTGGTGAAGGACAAGAGGTTAATTTATTCAAGATTAAAGAAAGTTGATTTATTCTTCTCATCTTTTGATCATTCTCCATTATAGATCAGTTGGTAAGAGCGCCTGTAACGGATATATAGGAGGCCGTGAACTTAAAAATTTGAATTTTTCATCTTTTGAATAAACGAAGAAGTTTATACAATTGCACGAATTGATGAGGGAGCCCTTTTATGGAAATTATCTTTTGAAAAAACAAAACAACAACAGTAAACAAATAAGTAAACTTATTTATAATACAGGGATCAATAAGGAGTAAAAAAGCTATTTACAATCAAATTTGAGTCTTTATAGTCTAAAATTGAACAACTTATTGGTTAATTGCCACTTAAGCCGTTAGTCCTCAATTTGTTTTGTATACTGTTGCTTTCATCTTCTCTTGTGAAGGTATAGTATTAAAATAAAAACAAGCAATGTATTAGCGGCTATGCCTTAAGGACCCCATATACACTTTAATTTGTCTAACTTGGTTATGGGTATTACAAAATTTGTCTCTCCACGTAAAACAAGATATTAAATTATTTCTTGTTTGGTCTTAGGCACTGATGATGGCCTTATGAAGGCTGAAAGCTGCTTTGTTAAATAAACCCGTTTGGATTTACGTGGAGAGACAATTTTTGTTTTTCCTTTAGATTTCCATAGATGCTCCTATATATCTAACATAACTTGGTTATATTGCAGTTGAAGTTGGACAGTATATGGGGTAGGTTAAACAACCGTGTTAAAGTTGATATTTGAGGAGCTTAGTATCAAAGACGGACAAGAGCACATTTCAAAATTTTACAGGAGAGCCGAAAAACTGTAGCTCAAATTCTACAGGTGCTAGAGCAATGATTTATTTTCTATGTAGATTCTTAATAGACTCAAAACTAATTCGAAGTACTAAAAACGTGAATTTCTTTGATATTTTAGCCGCTAAATGGAGTTAAAAAGTGGAGTTGTCCGCTTTTGAAACAAAAACAAGGTTTTGTCCGTTTTTGAAGCAAAATGACGTTGAAAATAATGGTTAGAATAATAATATTGAAGACATTTTTTTTTCACGTTTTTCAGAGTTCTTAGGGGGTAGTGCCCCAAATTTAGAGCTAAAATTAATTTCTCGATTTCCCTTCGGGGTATCATTTTTCTAAACATGTGTGAAAAATAGTAGGAGTAGGTATTCAGATGCTAAAGCCCGCAGTGCATCATAGGAACGAGTTAGTAAAATGCAGCCTCCTGATTGGCTGTTTCGGTTATGTCCACTTTTGAAGCAAAACGTGTGTTGACTTGTCGGTATTTGAAACAAAACTACAAATATTATTGCATTTTTACCCCTTTTCTGGTCGTTTTTGATGCAAATGGATAGCAGAATCTGATGCAGCAGCCAAAAATCTATAAGAAACAATCGATAACTGAAATTCGGAAAAATGACGAATGTCCGTCATTGATACTAGGTTCTTCATTTGTGGGTGGTACATGGTATAATTTTGTGTCAACCTGTTGGAGTGTGTATGGGCTGTTGTTCAATCTGGTTGAAATACACAGACAACTAGTTGAAGTGTATATAGGGCCCTCTGGAATTCAATAACAAGTTTCGGCTATGTTTAGAATTTTTCTTTTTCATCAATAATGAAATATATTTTTATAAATAGTCTGCCAATTAGTATAGTATATTGCTTTGTAGCAACCTATCATGTATTTTATTGATGTTATGATTTTACAACCCAATATTCTCAAATTAAATTAATTAGTTACCACTTTTTTAAATTATGTCAAAATTGTTTGGTTTTTTTACACGAATAAAAGTATTAATTTAGCAATATTTAATATTCGCAAGCGGTTTTTTTTAAATAAAATCCAATAAACGAATTATATTTCACTGTACGGTTAAGTTTAACATCAAGTACTAAATAAATACATACATGAACACTAGAATAAGTTTATAACTTGTTTATAATAAAAAAGGGCGCCTACTCAGACTCATTAAAGATTTAAAGCTAAGAAATATCTCTTAAACTAATGAGAAGAAGCGGCACCGAAAATGACAAAAATATTATCTAGAAAATACGGTACTTCTTTAGATTGCTATTCCCTTTGTTTTTTTTAGATTATAAATGACTGACTAAATAACTATTAAGACAAAGGGATGTTAAGTCCAATGTACTTGGGAACAAAGGAATATCACACTTTGTTTTTATAAGGGGAGTAACAGTCTAAAGACAAACATTCCGTACACCTTCTTTAGATGGTTACTTCCCTTCTGTTTCTTTTAAGGCCCCCGCAGACGACCGACTTTTTGTCGGCCGACAAAAAGTCGGTAGGTGACGGTACGAATGGAAACAATAGAAACAGGTGGGACCGCGCACACGGCCGACAAAAAGTCGGGCCGACTTTTTGTAGGTAGCGAAAGTCGGTGAGGTTCTATTTTTTGACCGATCCGATTGTCGGTGGAGGGGATGGAACACATGCTACACTATGGGGTGGCGCACACCACCGACTTTTTGTCGGTCGAGAATCAATCTGAGCCCGCCTCGTCCTGTGTTTCTACCGTTCTGTTTTCAACGATTGAGAATAATAATATTTATTTTCACCAAAAGACATAAAATACATATATAAACAAAAAAAAAAAAAACATGGTGAGGGCCCTCAGTAGGTGTTTTTTTTACCTAGGGAGAGGACCCTTTCTCTTCATATCTAATATGATTAACTAATATAATAACTTTAAACATAAGATATACATATCAAAGATTATTATTATAATTTTTTTTTTTTCATATACATTTAATCTTATACAATATAAACAAAATGTGTTTAATATTACTATTTATTTATTTATTCATTTAGTTTATATAAGAAAAAAAAAAGTGACAAAGCAATTACGAAGGAACGATAAAAAAATGAATATAAAAATAAATAATTAATTTATTGTTGTTTGATAGACTCCAAGAGGTATTTAGAGATATTAGTTTTAAATGAATTGTACATATATTTTTATCGATTGAATTGATAACGGAAGTTGATTAAAATAAACAGACAAGCAAAATTATTTTTTAACGATGGAGATTGATCCGGAACTTATTTGTGAAGTGGAGCTGAGACCTTCACTCTGTAATACGTTCGAGTCTCAGTATCGCGACAAAAATGTGAAGTAAAGCTGTGAGAGGAAGTTTGTCGTGAGGTTATTCCAAACTGGGGACTTACAGATTTAAAAATCGACATCCTATAACAGTTGGAAAACTTATCTGGATGGTCCCTGAGATCGAGATGTAGGGTATGAAATTTACCTTTTATCAATCATTGATTTTACTCACGCTTGGATGTACCCATCACTTGCGTGAATAACATCTTTTCCCGTCTCTTCTCTTAAGGAGATAAATGGCTAAGGACCGAACTCTTTGAATATATTCAATATCCATGTCTGCAAGCGTTTAATAATAAAAGATGAGAAAATACTAAAGAGATTCTCTAGGGCTGCGCGGTAGTCGGTGGAAAATCGGAACCACGTGTGCGTTGAGTCGGTGGGGACCGATTAAAAGTCGGTCAGAACGTATAATGGCACTACCTACAAAAAGTCGGTCGTCTGCGGGGGCCTTTATAAGGGGAGTAACAATTTTAAGAAGTGCCGAAAATACTACTTTTTATACTTATTATCCTTCGAATTCAGTGTATTAGGTGCATTTTTATTTTTTCTTAACTTAACTATTTAAACAGATACTACCAATTTTTAATTAACTTTTAACTATTACAACTTACTGTGTCTACATAAAAATTCATTTTTTTAAAAATATTATTTTGAAACAGGCTGACGGGCTTGAGGGTTGCTGACCTCAGGTAAAGGCCTTCAGGCATAAAAAGATAAATATTTTTTTCTTTTAAATTGTATATTAAAATTACAACATTCTCGGGCGATTTGATATCTTCGGGCATACTTTACAAAATATGAATAAGTGTAAAATTGCAGGAAAACACGCTAGTCCAAAAGGCATGGACGAAGTAACATTTTATTGAAAATGATTTTTCCTTTTTTGCAACTGCAAAACTATATTGCGTGTTAATCTAGATAAATCAGTAAGAAGGAGAAGAAATGTTGATATATAAGTAGACCCTTAAAAGGTTCATTAAAATATATGTATTTTAATTTAAAAAGCATTTTTAAAAAACAAAGATAGATAAGAAACACAGACAAAATTTTTAGTCTAATAACTAAACACATATGACAGAAACAGTCACAAGTAGGAAGTAAAATGACTTCTTTGAAAACAAATTTTTGAAGAAATTAAATTACCTTGAAATAAATTGTGTTTTGTTTTCTTTTTCAACTAAAACCAAGAAGGAAATTTTAGAAGGAGTTTAAATATAAGTTTTACAAAAACATATTAATTTTAACTATAAAACATGTCGTCCATCAAGTACAGATTTTCACTCATTAGACAAACTTCCAGCTTCAACTCAAATTTCCACAGAAGCAAGGCAAAGTCTTAAACATAATTCATCTAAAACATCTAAATCACCGTTTTCTACTTTATATATGATATATTTTATAAGAAATAAAACTTTACCTAGAAACTTTAGTCAGTTTATGGATATAAAAATAATAAATATAAGTTCGGTACTTGTTAGGGATTATGACTAGGTTCATTAAAGAAGCTGAAATGTTTTTTAAAGCGATGACATAATGGGAAGCTAATTTATCATTCTCAGGTGTCCTCATCTAACAGCTCTCAGCCCTTTTAGCTTTAATATCAGGCAAAGAAATCTCTTTTTTTAAAAAAAAGCTGCCCACCATCATCTCCTTTGCTCTAAATCTCTGATCTCTATCTTCAAAAACACTAATTTTCAAGCCTCGTTGTTTTTTTTTTTTTTAAAAAACTGTTCTAAAACCCGAGCCAAAAACATCAGAGGCTTTTACCGAAAACCACTTCACGAGCTCGTCTTGATTTATCGAGAGAATCTATGATCCGACAAATTGAATCTAAATCGATTTTTGTTATATCTTATCATGTGGTATTTTATAACACGTATTAGGAAAACTTTTTAATTTATACCCGATAAAGAATATCTATTCTATCTAAACAAGATTATGTGAGTTTTTTATTTATGTTAAAGAAGTATTATTTTCAGTTGTTACAGCTTGTCATGTTGATAATAATTTATGAGTTTTAAAATAATTTGGACTTATATTTATATTAGGTACTTATATTTTTGACATTTTCACGTTTAGGCTATGGAACATAAGTCAAAAACGTTACGTTACTTCTGTCTTAAAAACTCAGAAAAGTATAACAGGGAGTTAGAAATGTATAGGAGGTCTGTAATCCAGTCTCCAGCTGTAGTGCCTTCCCCTACCGCGCTTCGTAGGGCCGAAGAAAGTCGAAAAGATTTATACGTGTGACAGGGAGTTACGAAAGTACCAATTAAGTCTCATAATAAGTTCTTATAATGAATAGGTCTAGATCATATAGAAGAGACCTCAATTGAGATTTTCTAGGTCCTTTGGATGACAGATCTCCTCTGGATGATAGATTTGTTACACTAAGGTAGCGAAAGCGAAACCCATGTTGAATATAATAAAATCAAAATTGTTGTGAAGATAATTAGGGAAATACTATTAATGGATAAAGAAAAAAATACCCTCCAAATTTAAGTTTATCGTGCGTCATAAATGAGAGATTAAGCGTGGAAAAGAATTAGTCAAAGTAGGAGTTGAGACAGTAACATTTAAACATCATATCAAGGCACTTAATACAGAATAAAGAAAAAGGTCTCTCCAAGTAGGAGTTGAGACAGTAACATTTAAACATCACATCAAGGCACTTAATACAAAACGAAGAAAAAGGTCTGTCCAAGTAGGAGTTGAGACAGTAACATTTAAACATCATATCAAGGCACTTAATACAGAATAAAGAAAAAGGTCTCTCCAAGTAGGAGTTGAGACAGTAACATTTAAACATCACATCAAGGCACTTAATACAAAACGAAGAAAAAGGTCTGTCCAAGTAGGAGTTGAGACAGTAACATTTAAACATCACATCAAGGCACTTAATACAAAATGAAGAAAAAGGTCAGTCCAAGTAGGAGTTGAGACAGTAATATTTAAACATCACATCCTGGCACGTAATACAGAATAAAGATAAAGGTCTCTTCACGGAAATTAACCCTATTCTACGAAGTACGAAGCTAACTTCAACCATTAGTAAAGTGAGCAAAACTTGGGCCACCAGTATTATGGTATACTCTATTATGGTTGTACTTTCGAACAATAGTTAAGTAATTAGAACTTCAACCACTAGTTAAATTAGTTAGTAGTATTCCTTCTCTCTGCACTTCGCCACCATTTGGTGTATTCTTTGTAATACTTTTTTTTCGGGTCAACAGTGGACTGTATGTTTTATTACTTCCTTATAGTACAGGGAATACTCGGAATTAAAAAGAGGCGTCGACTGTTATTTTTGTATCACTCATTTATTATCCGTGGCTATTTGTACTGTTTCTCGATGTCATCTTCAGTGCCAGTATGACGGATAGAGAAATATAACAAAGTACGAATCAGTTTAAGAGTTGATACAATGTTGAATACTGTAAAATTTTAATCTCAGTCTCAGAGCGTCCTTCTTCTTTCACAAATATACTTATCTCTAAACTACTAAAAATGAAAACAAATGATTAAATGCTAGTTTTTAATGGTCGAGCTGTTTTATTTTGTAGAAAAGCGAAGTCTTTCTTTATTCATTATAAAATTACTTCTACGAATCTATTATACAACTAGGCACTAATATCAAAATTTGTGGTTGAATAAAACACAATATAGTTGATTAAAGCGATATGTTATAAGTTATAACTGATTTAATACTAATTTTCTCAATCAATTATAAATATGAAAATATAAATTCCTACTCATTAATTTATTACTCAGATTAAAAGTTTAATTAATTTATCCTTTCCCACCAGTAAAGTGTGTGAAATATATTTAGAGAAATTTTATTAAAATGTGAATAAAATAAAAACAATATGGATATGGAGTACGAATGGAATTTGCGGTAAATGTAATAAAGTAATAAAAACAAGTTTGAAAAATAATGCCAACGTGCATAAAAAATATTAGGTATATTGTTAGAGGTAAAATTGATACAAAAAACAAAACATCGATCCAGTTAATGAATTTCATAATATCTCATTCAATTATTATTTTTTTTTTTTTTATAAAAAAAAGAAAAGGGTAACAGTTGGTGGTTAATATTTTGTTTTTGATTTTCATCAAGATAAGATTTATTTTCATCAATATCTCAGAAATTGGATTTGTCGCGGGAAAACAGCTTTTATCATTAAATTCTTATTTAAAAGGGCTAAATTTCAGAATATTTTTTTTTAACCAAAATCGTTTTTTTTGAGAAATAATTTGTTTTGACGTTTTTTTCAGAGTTTTTGCCCCCCAAATTTGGAGCTAAAATTGATTTCTCAATTTCGCCTTGGAGTATGATATTTGTGAATATGTACGCCCAATTCTGTCAAAATCGGCCTAGTAGTTTAAGCTCCACCTCTGGACAGACGACAGACATTATTTAAAAACCACTTTACTTGGATTCAGTGGACCTCAAAACGTGTAAATCCATCAAAATCTATAAATTGAATTTTCGCGCTATCACAATACTCTCTCTTTTTAAGAGAAAGTAAAAACGTAGAATGTTTAATGACAGTTATAGTTATTGTGCATCAATTATACAATATTAATGTATCAATTAATTTATTCAATTTCAAAACAAAAGATGAAGTGAAATACGATGAATAATTTCGAGACGGATTTAAAAGCCAGGGAGCATTATAGAAGGAGAAGGGAAGTACTTTAAAACACAGGGACTCAATTCAATTCAAGAACAAAGGTATTGTCTAGAGCAAGTGGAATGAAAATTTTAAGATGTCAGCTTGAGGGTAATGTAAAATATTAACTCTATTTGTCCCTACCTCTTTTAGCTCTTCTGCGGTGAGGCATTTGCATAAATTTATATTAAAGTAATTTATATTTTTTATAAAATTAAAGTAAATTAAGAAAAGAAATGAAATGGTTGAACATTTAATTTAAAGCGACGCAACCTTAGAGCAAAAGGTAGCCTTTAATTACATATGACAAGGAATTAATCATGGGTGTGTCAAATCCTAGATACATTTTTGTAAAATTAATGTTCAGTTAGTTGTTTCTACCGATATTTCGAAGCTCTTTTTCATAGTAAATAAAAATTTAAAAGAAAACTTGACCAGTTTTTTACAAACTCAGAGGTACTGGTGAATATGTAGCTCTTTTTGGTATATTTTACGCATGCTTTAGTTAGTGGAGTCTAATACAGATACAGTGTATACAGAAGAATTTAACACGAATGCTTGGTTAAATTTAGTTAGAGATAGATGGGGAAAAATAAAAATTTCTTTAAATTAACTACTTGTTAATTTTATGCTGACATTATAATGATCCAACAATAAGAAATCCTGGTTTAAGATATTGAACACTAATCTATATACATAAATACAAGGAAACAGTCATTCCACGGAAAATAATACTTGTTTATTTATCAAAGCAGCTTTCTGCTTGTCAAAAAAGTCATATCAGCGAGTCCATTATATGACTCACCCACAACATATTTTATTTAATGTAACTCCAGTTATTCCATAATCGGCACTGATAAGTAGCTGAATAAAAGTCGAAAGCTTCTTTTTATAAAAGCTCTCTGGGATTCGAACTCATAGCCGTGATTTTTTTTTTTGTTCTTATTTCTCACTAATGCTATGGTTGGAGATGTTATGTTTATCAAAAATCACCCTAATTTATAACCTGCATCTTGTATGTTTTGTGTTCACCCCTGGTGGCGAAATATAATATAAAAGTGAAAACCAAGCTAGCACCTGTTATATCCTAATTTCATGAATATATTTAAGAGCATTACTCTTTTATGTCGTTTTTTCGAGACGGAAATTTCAAATTTCTTCTGTCCCACAGCCTGAAAACAAAACCAAATTAAAATAGCTTGCCATTTTGTTTAGCACATAGCTTTCTCGCGTCCAATTATTGGACGAATGGTCACATGAGATTTGAATCTGTTTCGATAGCTATCTCGCGTCCAATTATTGGACGAATGGTCACATGAGATTTGGATTTGTTCCAATTCCTAGTGGGGTTCTAGTGGAGTACACTTATTTTTAAGCAATTTTAAATTTACGCACTCGATTGAAATTAATATGGAACCATCTTCCTTGGATTGATCATTGAAAAGGAATTCTAGCCAGGGAATTTTTGAATTCTGAGACATAACCAAATTTTGTTCTTCACAATGATTTCTAAAGAGAATCCATTCTAAAATTTGTTGACTTGAAAGGTACATTTTTTTTTTTATTCGTATCATTTATGACTATATCATGTAATAACTATATAATAACTATAATAATATATACTAATTAATAAATAGTAGTAAATTACTATTCTCAGGAATTTTTCTACTCCTGTTTAGCCTTTATTGGCTTCATATAAATGAAAATAGACTGCCAATTAGTGTGGCACATAGCTTCCTCGCATCCTATCATGTACATTATTGTTATATTAACATTAAAATTATTGTTATATTGTTAATTGTGTAAATACTATTAATAGTTTTAGCGATCTTTAACACTTCATAGCGGTGTCGCTGTTGGTTTTACTAAAAAATTTAATTGAAAAAAATGTTTGTCTCATTGAATAGATGAAGTTAGATTTTTTCCCCGACCTAAATTTACGATTTTAAATTTGAAGTTCACGTTTACGCGAGGGTTGCTCGTGAACGCTTGTACGGATAACTGGACATTGGTAAAATGAACATGTCTACCAAATTTCATCAAAATCAGTCGACATTTACTCAAGTTATCGTCGCACGTTTCATAATTCGCGGACACACAGACCGACAGACAGACAGACAGACACGAGACCAAAAGTGTTCCCTGATGTCTGAAACGGATTTCTGTGAACACAATGCTTCCGAAGGCTCGGAAGCAAAAAGAAAATAGATAGTAAAAGAGATGAGTTGATAAAATCCAAGATTAAAAATACCACATTAAATAGATAAATATTATAGATGACACAAAAGTTCAACAATGCATCATACTATTTGTTTAAATAATTAGATTGCATCCAAGCTTATTACTAAAGGCACAGGCCTATGGGCCCGCGAATTAAGTGAACCACTCGCTGAACTGTTTTTTTAAAAAGTTTATTTTGAGATAAACATACAAAATTACAAACTACATAAACTGTCTCTTATATATTTGGTAAGAGTTGGAGACACCAACGTCTTACCTTAAAAGTATTAAATAATACAGTGGCAAAAGAAATGAATGAAATGAAGTGAAGTGCTTTTAGTAATAAAATAATTATAATATACGAAGACTGAATAGTTTAAATCATAATGTTAAAAGAGAAAATGAATAATGCGCCGAGCCTAGGGTGTGGCCGGTCTTATATATGCAAGGATCTCTGACGTCAACTATAAGTTGTGAGAGTATGTGTTTGTCGGTGTGTCTAAGTATTGTCAGAGTCAGCATTCTATATTGACATAACTCCTCCCATCTGAGATTGAAAATTTTGGGGGAAATCTCCAAAATTTGTCCAAGGAATTGATGCTATCTTTTTCCTTTAAAATATTTAAATATTAAGTATTCAACAGGGGTAAGGGTTAAGTTAACAATGAAAAAGACATTTCTTTTTGATAATTTACCATTCTCATAGTACATCACCAATTTGAAAATCTAAGGGATGTAAATTTAAAGTTAAATTAATGTTTAAGTTAAACTCAGGTATACTCATACTTGGGATTGCTATATCATTACAAAACATTTTGTGTTCAAGAGAGTTTTACATATATAGTTATAAAATTACAATTTTTATCTAATTGAATTAAAGTTATTCTGTCTAAATAGTACAATATTTTATTATCATTACAACTCTCTGTAACTAGAGTTCTTTAGCTGGAAATTATTCATTCGTTTGCATCAATCTTGGTTACATATACATTGTTTAAATTGATTTGATTAATTTTACAAACATTGCTTGAATTTAAATATAGTAAGTGAAGTAATGATTTTAATAATATAGTAACAGATTAAAATATAGTCAAATATAGTAGTAGTTTGTTTTACAACAGTCATTAGTGATTTACAAATAATTATATAGTTTAAACATCAAGAATTAGAAAGTATGAAATTTATCATTAAACAATAGATAGTCACTCTGTGGTAAAATGGTTACATAGTTTTACTTACATTATGATATATAGGAATACATATTAATCAATAATAATCAAAATCATATAATGTTCACTACGGAACTTCAAAAATAAATACTAAGTTTTTCCCTAAATAAAACTCTTAATGGTAATATGTTCTTCTATAATTAATAAGTTTCCTAATGTTGTTTTTATTGAGAATTTATGTGATTTATACGAATACTGTTTATTTTATTAATTTATAATTAAAATTATAATTAAATTAATTATAATTATAAGATTCTACATTAAGATTTTTTCTGCTTGTCTAATAGTTAAGTTATGAAAGGCATTAAATTTTGTCATTACATTCGCCTTGATTTAGTCACATGTAACTCTTCCAGAGTGTCATATAATAGTAATTGAAAGTTATCTTTTATTTGATTAATTATAATTTGAAAGTCAAATGGAGCATCATTAGATACTGCTTGACTTAGTAACAAAATTGTATTTAAAGCTAATTCAATAAGCCTTTGGTTTTTGGCTAAAGTTTTGTAAGTATAGGATTAAATTGTATTAATTGTTTCTTAATTTTATCTTGTAATATATCAATAGTTTTGAACAAGAATAGTTAATAGATGTTTAATAAAATTATATTTTCTTTTATAGTGTTAAATAAAATTGAATGTTTAGTTGTTAAATAAGTAAATGGTTCATAAGTGTTTTTAAGTAATAATTATTTTCTATAATTGCATAAATAATTTTATCTTATAATGTGCTTAATTTACAATTCTAGTCCTTAGATAGTTTCATTGAATTGATATATCTTATCAGCAAAATATATAGATAACATTGTATCAATAATGCTGTTTAGCTATCTGATTCATCCTATGCATCCTGTGAGATAAGATGTGGATAAATGATTCATGTGAATACGACTTATTATTAATATATAATATTATGAAATATATTTAAATTAAAATTAAAGTTAATATTTGGAATACATGAATACAATACATATATATTTAAATTTTAAACTATCACCTATGTAGTACCTTAATATATAGGTGAATTAATTAATATATCACCTGGTTTTACAGGGGGTTTTTCCTATAACTAATTGACCAATTTTTATATCTTTTCAATAGTAATTTCGTTGTGATTTTTAATGTTCATAAATACTTCAATGATTCGTATTACTTTTGTGATAGATCTGAATTTATTAAATTTGATCTCTTTTGTTCTTAACTAAATGTAGTAAATTTTGTGGATTTAATAAGCTTCAACTTACTACCGTAAAATTTGTCTAAATATACTCTACAAAAATCTTTATATAAAATATCAGTAGGAAAATATAAATAATAAGTGAGACTTGGAGAACACAGTCTTTTGAAATTCGAATATTATATCGTCGTTATTTTATAGGGGAATTTTAACCGTAACTAACTGTTTTCTTCCTACTCATCTAGTGAGATGTTAGCTTATGATAGATTTCAGGTCGTACAATAATTTGATGTTTCGTAGTTAAAAGTGTTAGTATAAAATAATCTTTTATTTTGATAAAATTCAAAATTCACTTAGTTAAGGATATAGATATATTTTTCTTAAAATTAAATGTAGTATATCATTCTAATCAGTATAATAAAAGTTATATTAAATATTATTATAGTAATATTTATTCAAGTAATATAATATACTTGACAATATTGCAAAACTTATTTATTGTTTTGATAAAATACAAATTTAAGATTTCTTAATTTGGGGTTAATCTAAATTGTTATATAATTCTTTAATAAAGTACAAAATCTTTTGTTTATTAAACCTATGATTATTTTTCTTAAATTTTACTTTAATTGTTTAAAATAGAACAATAACTTGATTAAAAATTAAAATTTAGTTTTATCAATTTAGGGTTTAGTTATAATATTTTTATTATGAATGTGATTATTTAATAATCTTATTTGGTTGAGTTTTAATACTTGAACGTAATAAATATTCTTTTAGTAAGGAGGAAATAATTAAATGGAAGTGTTTTAAATCATTGGTTTTACGAGAGTTTATTTCTCTCAATGGAATGCATTGATAATTTTTTTATCATCTCAACGAGTCTATTAGAGACTTGATAACATAGCATCAGCTGTTCATATTATATGACTTATCCTGACATACTGACCTAGTTTTATTCAATATAGATTTATTCATCTAATGATCTAAATTACATATTTAATTCAAAATTAAAATTTTCAAATAAAATTCATTATTGTATAACAAATATACTTAAATTTCTCCTTTTTCCTAAATTAGTTAATAGAACATAATATATTTTTGATATAAGAAAAGTGTTAATTAATAATATTCATAGTTTATTTAAACTTAACATAGTATAATGTAATAAAAATTATTTATTTATCCTTTAATTAAATATAATATATATTATTATTATTTTTATTAATATTCTTAACATTAATTGTTTAAGTATTGGTTAAATCATAAATTATTTTTATTTTTTATTATATTAAGGAAATAAGTTTTCTGTCATTACAGTCTGTCTGTTTATTCTAAGATTATTTGTTAAGTTTTATGTCTAATATATTTCATTTTATTTATAATCATTTAACTAATAAATTCTTCAAATTGTTTAATTTATTTTTAATTTCAATGGGAATATTTTATTTCAATATTTTAATAATATTAGGAGTTTCTTTATTCATTATTCTTTAATAAAATTTTGATATTGTGAAATTGGGTCGTTAATTAATAAGTCTCGACATGTCTCGAAAAAGTTTAAGTATTCTTTTGTTTCATAGGTTCTTTAGGTTTGTTACTTTGAACTATATTTTTACTTTCTTTCAGTATTATCAATATAAGACTTCAAAAATAATCATTAGTGGGGTTGGATAATGTTTTCTTTTAACATCTTCTTTCTTTATACATTTTAATTTCATTTATAGAATTTTTACAAGACAATTAAACTGTCTAATATATATATAGTAATTTCAACTGTTATTTTAATATTATTCAATAATGATTTATTATAATGAAATATATTTTTGTCTTAATTATGATGGTCAGTAATTAAATATTAAAACATTTTGTCATAGTTAAACTAACTTAATTATTTATTTAGTACATTATTGTTAAGTCAATCGTCATTATTAGTTAGTTTATTTTTTAAAGTTAATCATATAAAGTTAAAATTTCATTTTTAAGTTTCTTTCTAAATTTAAAGTTAGCTTTAACTTCGATAATTCCTTTAAATGATTTGATATTAGATTTCTTTCTAAATTTATAGTTCGGTTTGTCTTGGATTATTTCTTTAAATGGTTCGATATGTTTAATATTATATTTCTTTCTAAATTTGTAATTATTTTTCATTTTAATATTTCTTTCAAATAATCTAGTATTCAAGATATATTTCTTTTTATAATTATAATTATAGTTGATCTTAATGTTTTCTTTAAATAATCTATCAATCTGAAATTTATATTTTTTCTTAAATTTATAATCAATTTTAAGTTTCAATTTTCCTTTAATCAATCCAACATTTTTAATAGAATATTTTTTTCTATATTTAAAATTATTTCGTATCTCATCTTTACTTAAGATATTATTTTCATATGCGCTGAAAATTTCTATCTCTAACGATTCATCTTTTAATTCAACTATACTATCAAAATTTATTTTATTTTCATCAACATCAATATTATGTCTATGTTCTTCAAAATTATATTTATATTCATCATTATTTTTATTTTCATCAAAATTAGTCTTATATATATCAAAATCAATATAGTTTACATTTGAAGTATTATCTTCTACTTCTCTTTCTTTTAAAATATAGTCTTCGCATAATTTAAAAATTTTCCTATCTAAGGAATTTAACTCAATTAATTTAATCTCTTTGTCATTATGATTCATTGCAACTTCATTAATATAATTTAATTTAATCGACGAATTAGGGAACCTTCCCTTTAACAATGTATAATTCAAAATTGTATGACTTCTTTTTTCTTTAATAACACTATCATTACTACATCCGTATATGATAGGAATATTTGTACTAGGTGTACATAACGTTTTATTTTTTAAATCAACTGAAGCACCGAGCTTCTCTAATAATTCAGATCCAACAAGTCCATCAAATTCTGGACTAAATCTAAATATATAAAATTTATGTATATCTTTTATTTTAAAGATATTAAACAAAGGAATATTACAAATTTTATTATGCTCTGTCACATCGTGTGCAGTTTCAACATTAAATTTTTCTTTTAAAATTTTATTCTTATAAAATTTATTTACGAATTCGGGACTTAGAAAACTCTCTGAGCTGCCCGTATCTAACAATAGTTTTAAATTATATTCTTTTATTTCAATATAGGGTAAATTATTTACTTGTAAGTTCATTTTTATGTTAGTACTTAATTTTTTATTTTTTATAAACCGTTTTGGTTTTTTAATATTATTAAAATTTGTAGAATTTAATTTTCGTTTTCTATTAATTATGTTTTCTGTTTTTATTGTTAGATTTTTAGTCTGTGTTAGCTCTCTTGTATCGGAGAGGCTTGTAAGTGAAAAGGATAATTCATTTCCATATCCATCTCGTATTGATTGGAGTTATCAATATCTATATTTGAATTTTGATGATCATTAGCATCATAATTTGGATTTTGATGATTATTAAAATCACTTGTATTAGCCACTTCTTGGGCGAACATCCTAGTATTTCTCGTTCGGTCTACCTCCATTGGAGTAGCCGTATTTAAATTAGGTTTAGTTGCGTTATTATTATTATTAATATTCTGAGGACTTCTATTTGGTTGATTATTTTGGAAATTTGTTCCTTGTCCTCTTTGATATCCGTTGTAATTATTTCTCGGATAATTATTATTAAAATTGGAATTATTATTATTATTATTTCTAAAATTATTTTGGTTATTTTGGTTATAACCATTGTTTCTGTAATTTTGGTTATTAAACCTATTGTTATTATTTCCATTGTTGTTATTATTATAATTCATATTTTGATTATTGTTATTATTAAATCTGTTAAAATTGTTATTCATATTTTGATTGTTAAATCTATTATTATAATTATTATTGTCATTCCTTGAATTATTATTATTGAAATTGTTATTATTGCTATACCTTTGATAATTATTATTATTTCTTTGATAGTTATTATTATTTCTGTTACTCAAGTTATTATTGTTATTCATAGGAGTCACTCTCGGTGGAGGACTATAATTACTTTGGGTGTTAGATGCCCTTCTAAGAGAATAAAGAAAATTTTCTTCTTCTATCACATATGACATAGCTACTTCTAAATTTCTAGGATTTCTCAATCTTACATTTGTTTGCAGATTACCTTGTAATCCCCTAATATAAGTTTTTAGTGTTAAGTCATCATAATCCTCAATTCGGATTCTTTTCTGTTCCTCTGTTATGTCTAGCATATTCAATTTAGAAAGAATCAAGCATCTTGCGTCTTGACATCTCATGCCAAAATCATATGGAGCTTCGTTTCTGTTGGGATTTATGGACATTAGGTCCTGAATGAGGCAATCAATATTACGCTGATCGCCAAAAGTAAGAGTTAATAGATTTTTAATTTCTCCCCATGTATTTAATTCGGTTCTGGACCCAATTAGGTCCAGAGCTCGTCCGGATAACTTTCCAACAACTACCCTGAATAAAAATGTGTTAATAGGGTCAGCGGGATTGGCCCTATTGCCGAATTGCGTCAATAGGCTTTCAACGTTATTCAAAAATATCGATAGTGTGTTTACGTTTCCACTATATGCTGGAATAGTGTCAATAAATAATTTCAGCAACTGATAATTCACGGCTTGTTCTGCCATTTTTATATGATTATTAAATTTATTATTATATATAAAAATTTATTATTTCAAAAAAAATTATTATTATTTCATAAAAAAAATTACTTTAAGTATTTCGATTATTATTCCTTGATCAATTATTCCTTTACAAATATATCATTCAAATTATAAATTTACTCACAGTAGGAGTGATATCATGTTTAGAAGAGAAACTGTGGAGAAAGGTCCAGCCGCTCTGGTTGTTCTCGATGAAGTCCAGAAACAGGTTGGGCCACAGAGTCTCGAAATTCTAGGTGTGTCCTGGCTAATCCTACGGAACTTAGCTGATATCCTCTCAGCTAATCCAGGGCTGTCCTACCGACTGCGCCAATTAAGTGAACCACTCGCTGAACTGTTTTTTTAAAAAGTTTATTTTGAGATAAACATACAAAATTACAAACTACATAAACTGTCTCTTATATATTTGGTAAGAGTTGGAGACACCAACGTCTTACCTTAAAAGTATTAAATAATACAGTGGCAAAAGAAATGAATGAAATGAAGTGAAGTGCTTTTAGTAATAAAATAATTATAATATACGAAGACTGAATAGTTTAAATCATAATGTTAAAAGAGAAAATGAATAATGCGCCGAGCCTAGGGTGTGGCCGGTCTTATATATGCAAGGATCTCTGACGTCAACTATAAGTTGTGAGAGTATGTGTTTGTCGGTGTGTCTAAGTATTGTCAGAGTCAGCATTCTATATTGACATAACTCGCGGAAAACCAAATACTAAGTTTATATATTTTCCTCCAAAAGAACAGATTTCTATTTTTATGAAATTTCTATATATTTTGGCGTTTTATTTTTGTAGAAATAATAATCGAAAATGATGATGATGCAGTGTATGAGAAAATAATGTAGAATAACTGGGAACAAGAAAAATCGTTTGCAAACACCTGTTTGTCCAGAATTCAGAATGCTCGTCAAGTATGGACGTGCGGTTGTTTGCAATTGTTTGCAAACCGTGTTTGCGAATGCGCGTTTGGTGTGTACAAGGCTATAGGAGTCAAAATCCAACATTATTTATTCTTGGGTTTTTCCCTCCTAGCTATTCGGGAAGTGAAAGAATTGTTGATGAGTGATCGGGTGAGTAAGGAGCCATCGGTTTCATATCAATGATAAAGCGAAAGCCTAAGTACAAAATATGTATATATATATATATATATATATATATATATATATATATATATATATATATATATATATATATATATATATATATATAATATTGGAAAGGAAATTAATAAACGGCGTTTTTCAAGACCAAAGTAGAGAGGGGTAAAGGGGGTGTGAGTAAGAAGGTGGAGTATTTTTATACCTCTGTAGACCGGGCTATGAGCCAGATATGTAAATTACAGCGATAAAAATCCCTTTTATTACGGGCTAGGAGTGAAGGAAAAAAAAAAAGAAAAAAGGAACTTCAGGTCCGGAGGAAAAACAGTAAATGGAAAAAAATCTTTCTCCGTTTTCTCCTCAGCCCTTCTTTTCCAGATGGAAAGGAACACCCTGTTTCTAGGAACGGGACGTGTTTTGACTCGGCAAGATTGCATATCGGCAAAAATAGATATATTGTCCGTACTTGAACGGAGGCAAAAAAAAAGAAGGTTAACATAATATGCTTGCTTCTTTTCTTTTAACTTTTTTTCTTTCCATACCCCATAACAGAAGTAGAAGGGTAAGAAGAAGAAGAAAAAAAACCATTCAACGTTTGTAATTTCTTGTTTTATGACTCTTACTCAGTGTATAGGGTAAAATAAGGACGACATTCGGTTATAAAAAAGGGTTCGTACGACCAAAAAAGTATAATAATATATCCTTATATTTTTATACCTTTGGGATTAGGAATTAAAGATAAAAACCATTGCATGCTTTAATAATAAAAGCATACATTGATAAAAGAAGAGGGAAAAAATTAAATACCGAAATTATGGCGCTGAATATAAGATTTTGCAAAAAGATATAATTTGCATAAGGAGAAAATGTTTGTTGATAACATAATACATTATTTATACAGCACAACCCTATTAAAAATGTAATATGTAAAGTTATGGATATTTAAGGTATTAATAATCGCATGCATATTTGGTTATTTAATGATAACTTCATTAATGTATTTTACAATTTTAATTTGTTTTAAAATAACAAATGTTTCTCTAGAGACTACTGTAAAGATCGGCTCTAGACAATTTTATACTTTCATGCATTGTTCTTAATATAGAATTTAAAGGCCTACACGGTCAAAATGTTTGGGTAAACATTTTGACCGTGTACGGGGCTGTTTGATGTTTGCGCAAACATGATGTTTGACGTGTATGGCCTAAATTTGCCCGACTTCAGGTTTGCGCAAAATGTTTGATTGTGTATGGGGGCATTTATGTCCTTAATTTGCCCTCTCACTCTGAAAAAAAAGTGAAACAAATTATTTCTCGAAAACTGTTGCGATGATTTTAATAAAAAATTCTAAAATCTAATTAATTCAAATAAAAATCAAACGATATAAGCCGTTTTCCCGGGGAAAATGTAGTTCCTGAGAAAATAGCTTTAAACGCGGACGGAGAGAGGCCGAGGTCGATTCTCCGCCGAGGAGAAGTTATTTTTATGATAAATTTTGATGAAATGTTCAATAATAAATAAATGTACCAACGAAAACTCGAAAACTAGTAAATGGAAAACACTGGGCTACGAAATTATAAACTCGTATATGAGAAAGTTTGATCGAGTTGTGTCAAACCGATTTTTTATTTTTTTTTATTTAGGGCTATTTCTTATTTCTCCAATTCACATCATGATATGATTTTTCTCTGATCATGTATGCCAAATGTTATTGAAATTTACCAAGTAGATAAGGTAAATAATAATAATAATAATAAATAATAATGGTAATAATAATAATAATAATAATAATAATAATAATAATATAAAGTCCAAGATTAAGAAATTAAATATTTATTATAAATAAAGTAAGACATTTCTTAATGAATACATTTCATAATACATTTTCATGATACATTCTCCAGCTTATTTACTAAAGTTAATTAAATGCAACTAACTACTAACAAACCCTTAAGCCCTTAAACTAATAACTTAAGCTAAATTAGTGACAATCAGATTCGAAATAATAGAGAAATTGATAGTGCGTCAATATTAGTAAGATATATATGACATTCATATCTACAAGTAATTTGAGCAATCTGGCTAAAGTCAACAAGTCTACTGTGCGTATAATTAATTAGTACAAACTAATAAATAATCAATATGCATTATATAAGATTTATATAATGTTGGTAATGTTTGATATGCTTTAATTAAAATAAAATTAGATATAATATTGAAATTAGATATCTCAAAATAGGATAAATCACTAAGTGAGATTTTAAAAGAGGCAAATAACTTCCTCGCGTTTTGGCAAATTAAGAGTGTGGCTAATAACTTCTCGCGTCCCATTTCGAATACTTCAATGATTTTATGCTTTTATGCGACCTTTTTACTTTTCCTCACTACCTATAGTAGGAAAAGTATTGTTTTCACCAACAATTTTTTTTTTCTCGAGATTTTAACGGAATTATCCGTTTTGGGTGTTTTTAAGACCTCCTGAGTGGTTTTCAGCACGACGTCTGTATGTATGTATGTGTACGTAGCGCCCAAGGTATTTAACCTAGAGAGTTGAAACTTGGCAGAAAAATCAGTCCTTACCTATAGTGGTGCCGCCCGGAAAATCAACATTTACGCCATCTTGAACCCAGTTTGCTGAGTCAGCAAAAATTAAAAAAATCGTAATATATCGTAATATATTGAAAATGGTCCTGATCGAGTTGAAATTTGGATCATATGTACCTCTCTGTATGACAAACAAGCCCACCAAATTTCATTTTGATATTGGCTGCTGTTTTGAAATTATCAATTTTTGAATGCCGACGGTTAATAAAACCGAAAGTATAAATAGGTTTTTGACATAATGTAGCATATCGTTAGAACCGGAAAAAATTAAGGAACAAATATAAAAAAAAACCCGATGAAATTCCATTAGTTCATATTAGTTTAAAAGTTATAAGCGAATAAAATTAGTTATTAGTGCGATAATTTTGATGACGTCCAAGTTTGTTTACATCTGTCAAAATACCGCCAAACTTCAAATAATTAAATAAAATATAGGTATTAAAAATATATATTTTTTTAAGAATGATAATAAATCAGTTAGTTCAGAATGGTCACCCATCCAAGTACTGAGCACGTCCAATGCTGCTTCCTTAGTGTTCCACATAGTTCCCACTTTAGTGGGCCTCTAAAGTAAGGAAATGTACCCCGAGGTACCCCGTACCTGATTTTTTTTTTATTAAGTTTATTTTATTTAATTCCTTCCGTTTTTTAAATCTGTCAAAATTGTTTTGTTTTTTACATACGAATAAAAGTATAAATTTAGCAATATTTAATGCGAAAAGGCAGTTGAAATTAATCTAGGGTTATCTGCGGGTTTCTTTCGACAAACCATCTAAATATCTTAAAAGTTCATGACTACTGTTAAAATATAAGTGTAAATAAATAATGTATGTTTGTGCGCATGTGGAAGAGAAACAAATGGGCGCAGATGGTTGAAATTTATATGGGACCCAGAATGGGCAAATTATGACCTACTATTCAAATTTTATTAAAATCAAATGATTAGTTATTATGACTTTTTATTTGCAAAAAATAAATGACAGAAACACCGACAGACAGACACATAAAAAAAATGTTTCCGATGTTGAAACAGATTTCTGTCAAGGAATTTTTAAATTTGGAGACAAAAAACATTTCATTCTTTAGAATGATCACAATTCTTCAGCTATCTTCGTAAACTTGGAAGCAAACAAAATCTGGCTGTATTCAACATCAGCTAGTGTTATACTAGTAGTTCTGTGAACAGTAGACCTCGCGAAAATTAGAAAAAAATTAAACGCGGACAGAGGGTCCACTTGAATACTAATCTAAAGGTATAAATCGATTTCCCGAGAAAAATCTAGCTTCTGAGAAAATTATTTTAAACGCGGAAAGTGAGAGGCCGGGTTCGATTCCCTGCTGGGAAGGTTATTTTTATGGTAATTCTAAACATTTTTTAAACAAATAAACCATATAAATCGATTTTAATGGCTTAAAGGAACATCTATTCCTAATGTTAAGAAAAAATAAAAACATTTTTTTCTTTTTTTTGAAAAAAGTCTAAATAACATTTTTTTTTAAATTATTAACAATTTTTTTATAAAAAAACAACTATATATATTTATTTTCCCAACTTGAAGTAACATTCATGCCAAATTTCAGGATAAACAAAAAATAATTTAAAAAAAAATGTTTTTGTTTTATTTTTTTTTTAAATTTAAAAATGAAATTCATTAAATATAGAACTCATACGTTGTTTTTTATGACTTCAAAGAACATCTATGCCAAATTTGAAGAAAATCGAATAAAGCGTTTGGGCGTAAGCGCGTAACAAACATTTTCAGACGAAAAGCAAAACGGTCTAGTATTTGGGGAAGGCTGGGGAACAAAAAAGTTAAAACATAGACCTCGCTTCGCTCGGTCAATTATTCTTTCCCGTATTACTAATCATTCTAACTATGTGCCTATGTGCCTCTACTAATAACTTTTTTAATATAACCAATAATAATTTAATACTTAATTGTTCGAGCAAATACCATTTTAGGGAGATAGGTTGAAGGATAACAAAAACAATAAATAATCAAAGAACATAAATTCGATTCGCGATTTGCTGTCATAATTAACTTTTATATTAATCCGATATAAACTAAATAAGATATTATATTAAGTGCAACTATTACACTCAAGAACGAAAAATAAAATTATAAATTAATCTCTAATCTAATAAAATATTAATATAAATTAATTAATCATTACATTACGGAGAAAAAAATTAAGCTAAAATATAATATAGCTATTATAAGATACATCTACGCAATTATTAAAGCAGTTAATAATCTGATTACAATATAGAGTTTTATTTTTTATGTATTGGAAACTATTAGAAATTTGTAATAATGAATAAATAGATTGAGGTGGAGATAATAATAACTTTATCGACCTTAATCTGCGTCAAAGCTGAAGTCCCACCTTCCCCCTTTTTTTGGAGGAAGACGGTTTATCTTAGACAGCGCTAATAGTGCTTAACATATTTCGACAGGTCCATCCCACTGGAACAACTCCTAAATATAACTAACAACTTTTTACACCCACTTGAACTCGCTAATTGTCAATTCTGACACTTAAAATGGTTCTCTTAATTTAATTTTTGACACAGGTAAACTTCCATTAACAACTTCACTTAACTATAAGCAAATATTAAGTTATAAATATTAAGTATAATGAATTAGTTGTTTCTACCTAGATGTTGTGGACGTTTTATTGTTTAAAACACAACAAAATTTAAATAAATAACGTGAATTAAAGCTTGAAAACCTTATTAGTAGGTATTGGGTCACTCTGTGTTGACGTTTTAACCCGGGCGCACATTGAGAAACCGCCGACGCAGGGCAAGACAGGACAGACGGTTTATTTCAACCACAGAAATAAATGAAACCGCACGAATTGAGTTGCAGAGCATGGAAGGGCAGTACTACGCCACACGTGTTTAACCTATAACTATTGGATCAGACGTCTCTATCCGCGTGGTCTTGTACATTATTGAGGTTGAAAAAACTGTGCAGCCCTGCGTGATCTCGACATTCACTCAGAATGCTGGTCGCATCTTCATAATGTCACCTGCATAGGTTTTGTGCATATACTCGTATGATAGTTCAAAACAAGATGTCCACTCTGAGAGCATGAGGATGTTGACGCCCTTTACACAGAAATTTGATTGATACCCGAAAAATTATTTTTGTTATACTGGTGTGCACAATAGAGGAGAAAATCATATCCGGGATAGGAGGGGGGGGGGGGGACAAAGGCTTGCTCAATTAAAGTAATTATTCGCTGCTAACAGCACATTTAGCATTCATTTGTTTAATTTTTAATGCAGTTCATCGCTAATCTTGAATTTATAATTAGGCACTATCAATAGTACTAATGAATATTAATGTACATAGAACTAGGTAATATTAAGTAATTATAATATATTTTATTAAATAACAATTATCATTGTAACAAAAAACCATTAAAGGTTTAGTAAAAAAGATCTAGACAGATCTTTAATGAAGTCGGCACTTTTTTAGACTGTTGCTCCCCTTAGAAAAAAACAGAAGAGAGTAACGATCTAAAGAAGGTGAACAAAATGTTCTTAGTTAGACTGTTACTCCTCTTATTTAAAACAGAAGTGTGATATTCCTTTATAAGTATATTATATCCTTGGTACTTCTTTAGATTGTTACTCCCTATCTTTTTTAGAATATAAATGACTGGCTAAATAACTATTAAGACAACGGGATGTTTAGTCCAATGTACTTTGGGACAAAAGAATATCACACTTCTATTTTCATAAGGGGAGTAACAGTCTAAAGAAGAATATTCCGTACACCATATTTAGATTGTTACTCCCCTCTGGTTTTTTATAAGGGGAGTAACAATCTAAAGAAGTGCCATATTCTTAATGTGTATAAGTATGATTGACTAAACATCCTTTTGTCTTAAGTTTTGTTTGCAAAGAAATGTATAAATAACTGTATCCATTTATATTGTAAAAAAAAAAAAACAATAGAAGAGTAACTATCTAATAGTCCAGGAGATAGCGTGCAAAAAAGTGTCTGACTAACATCAAGCTAGAATTTTGTATACAAGTCAATCTTGTAGCGCCTTTTAAGCATATGTGGTCGGCTAAGTTCGTCGTTCGGGACGAGAGAGCTTGGCAATAGGCGTTTGAAATAAATAAACCGGTGGAGAGCGGCCATGTCTTACCAATTATGGTGGACAATGTGATTCTCGTGATGCTGAGTACAGAATTAGTTAGTAGACCGAAAATCAAGTAGATGTTAGTTTGTCCCTTGACAGGCGACCACGTTGATTTTTAGTAACATTTGAATAACTAACCTATCAAGTGTAAAAATAACATCGACTTGATTTTTGGTCTACTAACTAATTCTGTACTCAGGATCATGAAAACCACATTGTCCACCATAATTGGTGAGACATGGCCGCTCTCCACCGGTTTGTTTTTGTCAAACGCTTATGGCCAAGCTATGTCCCGCAGACGAACTTAGCCGACCACATATTCTTAAAAAGCACTAAAAGATTGACTTGTATACAAAATTCTAGCTTGATGTTAGTCAGACACTTTTTTGCACGCTATCTCCTGGACTATAAAGAAATATAGTTCAATACCGTGAATGTATGAATACATAATATATCAATACATTTAAAATAAAAAGAATTCACACCTTGTAATTTCTGCTTAAAAAACTAAAAACAATAAACTTGTTTTGTTTTTTACCTATAAGACAAATATGGTTCCATACTGTAGCACAAAGCATTCACTGTCAACAAATTTGATTCCATGAAGAATGAAGACATTCAAGCTAATTAATTAAGACAGACACTTCATCAACACCTGTTTCCTGTGACAACAAATTACTCCAATTTGATTTTATATATACACATAAACTATATAAGGGAAACCTATTAGTCCAAGCTTCAAACGAACTCTAGGTCTAAATTTAGATCAGGCTATCTAACATGTGGCTCCCGGATATATGAGAACGACGAATGACTAAAAGAGAACTAGAGTCACTGAACCATGACTAAGACATAACTCTTAACCCTCCTCAATTACATCGAAAATATGTTTCTAAGATTTTTAATATTTTATTAGTCATTATATCGTTAACATATAACGAAACATCAAACTACTTTTTTTAAATCTGTAAAGCTCTTATTGCTATCGTAAAAAAATAAATTATATTCAACATTATATTTGAAAATGTTTATTTGTTTGTGAGAATAAACTCAATTTATTTTTGCATAAATTAATAATAGGATACGGGAAAAAAGAATTACTATAATAACCATAAGCGCAGAATGGTTAAAGTCAGATTACCATTTAGAGTTAAAACTTATAGAAACCAGTTGGTCGATGAGTGTCGGTTCGACTCAAAGCTACATTCCTTTGAGTCGAACCAACAAGTCAGAGTATCAAGCTACGACATATTATAAATAACGGAAGAATAAGAAGAATTCGATTAAAATTCTTACATTCAACAAACTGTGCATCCTGTCAGTGTGAGAGAAACTATATATAGAGCAAAACATGTGATGGTACAAAAAATAAATGTTGATAGATTAAACGTTCAAAGGTTTCCTGAATAAAAATAGTTTATTTATTTTTAAATTTGTAAAAATGATACTGAGGATTTCGCCTTATGGTCTATAAAAGTATTGTTCAATGCTTTTTCTAACAGACTTGTAAGATAGCTAGGTAGCTTAATAAATTACTAGTTAATAAGATTATATAATTAATTGAATTGTAAATTGTGTTTTAGCTTGAAAATGACCCAAAGGGGTTGAAATATAGCATTTAATCAAGCCTGTTTGGAATGTGAATTCTTGAACTATTGAACTATTATTGAGTACCCGATAGACCATAAGAAAAAATCCTGAGTTTCATTTTTACAAATATACTTAGAGAGGGTAATAAACGACTAAAAAATAAAATAAAAATTAAAAGAATTTTAAGTATATAGACGCATAAAGACAAAATGCTCAACCGATTTTTATAGCTTGTGAAAAAAACCATTACCCGAGGCAAAATCAAGAAAGCAATTTTAGCTTTAATTTTGGTTTTGACTATTTTAACAATTAAAAACAAATAGTAAATATTATGGTCCACCTCAACACTGGAGTCTTAAAAAAATCAGTTTCAAGTTCTTCAAATTTGAATGTAAAGACTGATTAATTGTAAGATTTACTTTGATTTATAATAATTATGACTTTATTATTATTATTATTATTATTATTATTATTATTAAAATCATTAGTAGTAGTAGTAGTAGTTTTTTGATGATACATTGGTATATTTCAGAGGAGCCACGTGGGAACAAGTGTTTCAGAATGCTTCTTTGGGAATGGCCAAAATAAAACAGTGGTTTAACGACAGCCTTCTTACTCTAAATCTAACTAAGACTAAATACATGTGCTTTTCACTTGACTCCCGGGGACAACCGACTAATGACTTACAATTAAAAATACACAAGCATCAATGTGCACAACAATACTATACAAACTGTACTTGCACCGAAACAATATGTAGAATAAACTCGATTAAGTATTTGGGGGTAATAATAGATAATCATTTAAATTGGAAAGAGCATATAAGTGGGATGGTGAAACGAATCCGAAAAACCATGTACAGTTTTATTAGAATAAGAGATTTTGCTAATAAGTCAACTTTGAAACTTCTTTACCATGCCCTTGTAGAATCCATATTCAATTATTGCATATTGGCGTGGGGAATGGCCTCCCCAACAAATCTAGAACCTGCTAATATAATCCAGAAAACCATTTTAAAAATTGCTCTAAGAAAGCCTAAACGATATTCATCTAAATTAATTTATTCAGAATTCAATGTATTACCAATTACATTATTATTTGATAAATCTATTCTATTTCATTTCTATAGTAAAAATTTACCTAAATTATGCCACAACTACTCGACAAGATCACAGACACAGACAACTTATGTAACTCAACTCTGCCGCACTACTGCAAAACAAAGACATGCTATGTACAGAGCACCTCAACTATTCAACACACTTCCAGCCTATCTTAAAAATATTCATAATTTCAATACGTTCAAAAAAAAAATTAAAGAATATTTATTAAATCAGATATAATTAATAAACATATTAAGTGAAGCGTATGTATGTGCATTTTGTATATACGTATTTATGTATGGGTGTGTATTATTTATAGAAAGATATCAAATAAATATAAATTATTAATTTAATAAACAAATGAAATAAAAAAGAAATATTAATTAGAACCACTATAACTTAAACCAAAAAACTATAAAAGACCATAAAAATAAGTATAAAGAATGAATAATAAAAAAAAAAAATAAATAAATAAGGTGCAAATTAATTCTAATAACCACACTTATTTCTAATATTAGTAAATTAATATTTGAAAAGGTAAGCATTATAACAGTTTTATTTTTGTTTAATTATTGTTATTTGTTTTAAAATATGCATCTTTTACTGTCGTGTTTTATTATATATTAGTGTTAAGAAATAAACAAGATAAAAGTATGAAGTAATATTAGAGACGGGGCCCTCTCTCTAGGTGTTTAACACTTACTTAGGGCCCTCATCAATAATTTTTATATTGTATGTATTATTTCTGTTTGTTTGTTCTTTGTATAGTGGAAATATATATTATTATTATTATTATTATTAACTACTTATATAAATAAATATAACCTGTAGACTGCTTGGGCTTGCCAAAGGGCATACAAGTATGTATAGGTAATTAAATTTAAATGAATTTTAGAACACGATTAGATCAATGAACATTAAAAAAAACATTTTTTAAACGAACTTTAACTAAAATAATGTATTTAGTTCATCTGTACTAGCAGTGTTTACAACTTAATAGATATATATTCTCAAAATATACTTTTTTTTTTTTATAAAAATAAGATTAATTACTTTATAATATTAATGACTTAATTCTTAAAAACATTCGACCACCTAAGAAGGGCAAAATTCCTGAGCATTTAATGTTTTTTTGAGGCTTGTTAAGCAAGGATAAACAAACAAGTGGTCGTACTTTCGCCTGCTTTATCTATCTTCAAAATCAGGTACCGCCCACTACACGCTAGAAAAAGCATCCTATTAACTTACAACTAGCCAATAGGTAAATGTTTAAAATCATGTCTTGTTCTAAAATGGATTTAGTATAAAATAATTTAAAGAGAGCATCTTCCTTTAATAGTAGGTGGTCTTGTTTCAATCGCGGTATAAGGAATGAGGAAATTTACATTATGCAATACACGCAAGAACTATAAGATAAATAATAACTTAATCATATTAAAAACTATAGATATACATGATCGGATGTGTAGATAAAATATTGAAACAAGCTTTTTTTACCTAAAAGGAAGTTTAAATATACACTGGATAAAAAAAAGGAGAGAAACATAATCAGTTCACAATCATATCATATCAGAAATATGGTGGTCCAGAATAACGGTGGTGGTCATCATATGGAGAATTTAAGAAAACTGTTTCTCCACATAATATACGTCGATTTTTAGAATTTCGTACACACATCATTCTAATCTATGAATGGATCAACTTTTTCACCCTTCAAATTATGAGTACTACTTAACTGATCAGGTTTAACCGTAAATAAATATTGTATGCAACAAGGCAACAGTGGAAACATTTCTGACTCGAGTATTCATTGCCTGCCTAAGCTTTGCCTCGGCAGTCAATTAGGTAAATTACCTGCCGTTAATTAAGTTAATTTTTATAGCCTGTCCTCGCCTCCACTCGTCAATAAAATTCCATTTTTCTGCCTAGTTACATAAATAACTATATTGATTTTTGTGTATACAGTCAAACACAATTCTAATAATAAATCAGAGTATTTTCTGATCTAAAAATGTATATTATATCCTTGAGGTCTGAAAATACTCAGATTTGTCTTTAGAATTGTGTTTGACTTGTTCAGTAACAATACAACGATATACCTTAATAGAAAAATATTTTTCCTTGTAGAAAGTATTTTTAAATGTTAACTCTCCGAGAAAAGCAGAGGTTTTATCCATCACCCCCAGATGCTCATCGCATCCCTTAGTTAAAATTGGAATTATCTTTTATTAATTCATAATATTCTTACACCCTCAAGAAAAGCCTTTTCTCAAGCATTAACTTCCTATAACATCAAAAGACCGTAAGGGATCCATTTCCTTTCATTTTGAAAATTTAATTTAGATGGATCAAAATTCAGAAAACCCCTTCTTGTCAGACATGAATATTACTTTATAAATTACCTAATTGTATTCAAATTAATTTAAATACAATAATTTATTTTAACGTTTCAGAGAATGATGGTGATATGTTAGAGGGAGAACTTAGTTTAAATACGAATACTGACGCCATCTTGAATCAAGCTAAGAGAAACCTACCTACAAAATGTTATGGTCCTAAAACCAATGATTCTCAATACAACATGATGAGTCGGTGCGGTATTTTGATTTTATATTTTTATATAAATATTATGACAGACTATTGTAAAGCTACTACATAATATAGCTACAACTGATTTATTTTTAATCTATGAGTGAAACTCAGAATAAGTACCACAATTCTAGGCCATAGCAAGTTAAATTTCTAAATTGAAGCAGTAAGTAAAAAAGCAATAAAAAAGCACAAATTAGCAGAAAATAACATTTTTCTTATTTTCTTAAGTCTAAAATTATTACATGGGTAAATCTACTAACTAAAAAAATGTACGAGACAATTGAAATGTTTCTTTACAATTAGTTTCTAGAATTACCAGAAATAAATGGCTCTTTCAAGTTTAGTTAAAAAGTTTTTAGCTTAAGTTTAAGCATCACATTTTGAAGAAGGTTTCATTAATGGAAGCGTTTTCAAAGAAACGTTAGTACGAAACTCGTTTTACCGAGAACTTTTCTATAAATATTCCAAACTTTGAATATTATGATTCCAATCACGGAAACTTTAGGCACCTCGTTTTATTCAAACTACCGTTTCTAAAATTACCTTTTTTTGCCGTTTAGTTCTGAGTTGTTCACTTTTTCAAATTCTTGTTTTTAAGTTCTGTTTTGGGCTAAGTGACTTTCGAGACCTCTTTTTTTTACAGCAATTCTTTTCACGAAGTTCTTGTAATACTATGTGTTATTAAAGTAATAGTTCAGTAGTTGTTCTATTATTAGGGCACACTTCACTAGAGTCCGAGCGAGGCAAGACCGGCACTTCTTTAGATTGTTACTCCCCTTATAAAAAAATCAGAAGGGAGTAACAATCTAAAGAAGGGGAACAAAATGTTCTTCTTTAGACTGTTACTCCCCTATAAAAACAGAAGTGTGATATTCTTTTGCCCAAAGTGCAATAGTCTAAGCATCCCTTTGTCTTAATAGTTATTTAGTCAAAGTCATTTATAATCTAAAAAAAAAACATAGGGGGGTAACAATCTAAAGAAGTACCGTAAGACTAACGCTGAACGGCCAATTATCTATGAAATGAAATTCTTTTTATTTATATAAAACAACTTTTGTTCTACTCAATATTTTCGATGAAACCAAGTCTACTACATTGCGTCTTTAATGTCGTACTGGTTGCGACAGACACACACGCATACGAACACGAAAAAAGTAATGTCCGGATTCGTCTTTCGGAATGTAGAAATTAAAAAATTACGAAACATTTTGCAATTCTGATCAATGAACAAGAATTTTTTTTTTTTAATATATATATTTAACTATTGCACATTAATAAATTTATATTTTATAATTAAATTATGTAGTTATATTAATAACTAAGTTATACTAATAAAAAAAAAAGGAATAAATAAGCTTAAGCATTTTTCATAAATACAAATAGAAAAAATTATAAAATGAAAATAATAACAAATATTAGTCGAGGAGATAGCGTGCAAAAAAGTGTCTGACTAACATCAAGCTAGAATTTTGTGTATAAGTAAATGTTTTGGTGCCTTTTAAGAATATATTGTCGGCTAAGTTCGTCTGCGGGACATAGCTTGGCAATAGGCATTTGAAAAAAACAAACCGGTGGAGAGCGCCCATGTCCCGTCCTTTTCGGTGGGCAATATGATTTTCATGATCCTGAGTACGAACTTAGTTAGTAGACCAATAATCAAGTTGGTGGTAGTTCGTAACTTAATAGGCTAGTTAGTCTAATATTACTTGTAATCAAAGTGTTCCCCTGTCAAGGGATGAACTACCACCAACTTTAGATTATTGGTCTATACAAAATTCTAGCAAAGATGTTAGTCGGACCCTTTTTTGCACGCTATCTCCTGGACTATATTTATATTTATAGACAACAACAAAAAAATAAATGTAGTAAATAAATTCATATATTATTAATCTATATTTATCTATATTTAATATATTTATTATATATATATATATATATATATATATATATATATATATATATATATATATATATATATATATATATATATATATATAATACATACATACTTGATATATTTAATATATAATATATGTATAATAAATACACTCAATAATTGATTAGTTTATTGACAGGGCTCTCTCTACATTCAACAAAATGATATTACATATATTATTCAGTATAATATAATCTAAAAACATTTTTTTAAATATAATAATAAGCTATTTCATAAATGCACGTGCATTTTTAATTTGTTTTCAATAAATCTAATGTTACTGTTAGTTGGTTCATCGTGCTTTAAAAGGCTTGTCTTTTTCAAACAACTGATATTTCCATTTGTTAATTGGAGTATTTTTCAATTCTCTGGAGAGATGTTTTATATTTTTTGCCCCTTTTATTTTCAACAAGGCTAAGTCTAAAAAGCATTTTGTTTTTTTGTTCTTTTTTTTTAAATCCGATTTCTCTCTTTGATTTTGATGCATACCGATGAAAATCGATAGCCATGCTCAAAACCTTTGATCCCGTATTCAGTTTATGGAATTCATCCTCTACTTTGTTTGTCCTTTTTATTTTGTTTATGCACAAAAAAATGACAAATATACATACAATGTATAAATGTCTGGTTCAGGTATCTATTTTTTTTTTTTTTTTTTTTTTATTATTATTATTAAGTATGGTGATATTCATTTTTAAATTAATGAACCAATACATAATACTTTTCATATGAGAGTTTTAATTTTGAAAATATAATTATTTTTATTATTACTGATACATGATATCTTCCTTTACCATTACCACAAAAAATTAACTTCTCCAGCTATTATTAGCGATTTTATCACACTTTGGTACCTCTATAAGATAAAAGTGTATCCCGTCTATCGAGGTAGTTCTGGCTTTAAACATCACATTCCTGGATATCGAGTTTAAAGGGAGAGATGTCGGTTCTAGAATGGTGAATACAAATAACCTTAAGAAAATTACTTTAAACATCACATTCCTGGATATCAAGTTTGATGGGAGACATGTCGGTTCTAGAATGGTGAATACAAATAACCTTAAGAAAATGACTTTAAACATCACATTCCTGGATATCAAGTTTAATGGAAGATATGTCGGTCCTAGAATGATGAATACAAATAACTTTAAGAAAATGACTTTAAACATCACATTCCTGGATATCAAGTTTAAAGGGAGACATGTCGGTCCTAGAATGGTGAATACAAATAACCTTAACAAAAATAAAATTTTGAAGACGTTTAACTAAAATTAAGTACCTATACTATGGAGAAAAAAAAGAAAACAGTCCGAGCAACTCAGACTAACGTTCTCAAATATTCTTAGTTCCAGATCCCAAAAACTTTTTGTTTTCGATTTTTCACAAAATCAGTTTTATGCACTTCTATAGATTGTTACTTCCCTTATAAAATAAACAGAGGGGAGTATAGCAATCTAAAGAAGGTGTACGGAATGTTCTTCTTAAGACTGTTATTACTCCCCTTAGAAAAACAGAAGTGTGATATTCCTTTGTCCCAAAGTACATTGGACTAAACACCCCTTTGTTTTACTATAGTTATTTAGTCAAAGTCATTTATATTATAAAAAGACAAAGGGGAGTAACAATATAAACAAGTACCCAGATATATTTTCATTGCACCCAAATTCAAAGCATTCAGACATTTTTCATTCTTAAATTAATATAATTGATTAAAAAATAATAATAAAATAAAATAAAATTGCACTGATAAAACCCATTTGTATATTCTTTGTTATGAACCAGCACAGCTTAGCCAACGAAACAACACTCACTATTTTTACGTAAGTGACGTCAAACTTCCCCAACGTATATCTCGGAATTTGTGGGGGGTAGCGCAATTTGGAGCTTAAATTCAATTCTCGATTTTGCTTCGGGGTATGATTTTTCTGAACATGTATGCCGAATTTCAGCTCCACGCGTCTGCACAGACCACATATTACAAATATATATCTCTTAAAAACCACTTTTTTGGACTCAAAATCGAATTTTCCCGCCATCACAATACTTTCTCTTTATATGAAAAGAAGTTTGATGTTAGTTAACGATATAATGACTACTGCAATATTAAAATTTTTGAAACATATTTTCGATATAATTGAAGAGCTTTTCTTTATAAAAGAAAGTAAGAAAATAATATTTCTTAAACCTAAGAGACAGTATTTCTTAGTCACTATTGGACGGATAAATGACAATTTAATGATGTTATTATTTTAGATACCTGGGAATAAACCCATATCACTTTAGTGCAGAGATTATTATATAATTAGCGCATGAATATAATGACAGCAAAAGGGTTTTTATTTATGCCACATTATTTGGCAAAATGAAAGAAAAAGATTAGACCATAAATAAACAAATACATTTTAAACAATATAAGAGTTAAGAACAAAATGGGCTTAAAATTAGTTATAAGGTGCATTATCCAATTGATGACATTATTTAAAATGGCTGCAGTTATCCTCACTATTGTTAACTTCTGCCAATAAAAAAATGAGAAGTTGCCAATACATCAATATAAGAGTAAGTTTTTACTCGACTTCATAACTATTCCAATCTTTGTAGAAAGTAGCCCTTTCTACTTTTATTAACCATGTTTAATTTAATTCTATTTTCTATTCGAACGAATCTTATTTATTATTATCTTTTTAATTTATAAATGTTAGTTTAGAGTTAGTTATACTATATTTGTATTATTTTAATTGTATTTGTGTTTCTTAGATTAACGTATGTTTATTTATGTTTAAAAGGTTTTAACTTTTTAACTAAATCTAAATCCATGTATAAAAGTATTTTTTTTTTTTAAATCTTAATTCCTTTTCAATTGAATAAAATTGCTTCCGAGCTTACCGAAAGTAACGGAAGCTATGTGATAGCAATGAAGAACTAAAATATTTAATGTCTCCAATTTTAAAAATTCCAAGACAGAAATCAGTGGAATTTTTGGTTCCGTGTCTGTCTGTCTCTCTGTCGATCTGTCGGCCTATTGGCCTGTCTGTCAATTTTTGCGAACCAACATACATATCTTAAAAAATATTCGTCCGAGTTTAATGAAATGTGTATGGCAGGTCATAATTAGCCCATTGTTGGTCCCATATAAGTTTCAACCTTCTGCGCCAATTTTTTTTCTCTTCAACATGCGCACAAACATAAATTTCTTTACACCTATATCTTCAAAAGTACTCATCTGATTTTTATGAAATTTGGATGGTTTGTCGAAAGTTGCCCCCTGATAGCCACAGATTAAATTCAACCGTCTACGCGTTTTAAATTTAGCTAAATTGATACTTAATTTATAAAAAGAATCGAAACAATTTTGACACATTGAAAAACGGGGGAAACAAATAAATAAATTAGACAATTATGGCTTGTAAAAGCAAAATCAATAAAATACGTTATAGGATGTGAGGAAACTAAGTGCACATTAATTGGTAGTCTATTTTAGTTTAGAGTTAGTTTTAGTCCATGCCAAGGAGCTAAACTATGTAAAAACCGGTTTACTATAAAATTATATGTACGAAAGCAGCCGAAGTAAATAAGTATATAATAAAAAATAGTGGCGCTTGGGAAAGAAATAATGGTGGAGCGCAATAGCTCAGTTATTTTTTAACGAGTCTCATTTTCACAAGGTATTAAGTTCAGTCCATGTTGTGGTTGCTTGTTTCAACAATCTTCTCCTTGTAAATGCAGTTAATGTCGACAGAATCTAGTCATATTTAAAGTTTAAAGTATGGTGCTTTTAAAATTTATTGAATAATTTATAATGTAGCCTATACGTAATAGATTCTCGTCTAACGAGCTCATACGTATAAATCAGGATTTAAATTTTACCAGACTTTTACTAAAAGGGTCCGTTATGAGGGAGAAATAGAATTTTAGAGTTGTTATCGGTTTGGGCGAAACAAGTCTGTGATACTTTCATGTAGGTTTATCTGCCGGCTCTATCCCTCTACACTTCGAAAAGCCACGTGACTTTTCATCCTTTTCAGCCGGGCGGTTCCGAAATACGGGCAACCCAGAGAAAAGCTTTGATTCAAACCGAAAACAAACATTTGAGAGAAGAGGAGGGGGAATCGACACGATAAACTAAACATCCACCCAGGTTTATTTATAATGCGTTCCGGTATCCCCCTGGTAGAGTGAGTGGAAAGTGGGTATCTTTTGCAGGGAACTCGCTTCACTAGAATTTCATTGACGCCGGTCCCTTCGGACTACCCTAGCCGAGTTTAATTCGTTTGAACAAGTCCCAAGTCTGAAAAGATGAAAAGGGCTCAACGTTTCAAAACAGCAATAGTTTTATCCACTACTTTTATTTTGAAAAAAAGCATAATCGTAAAAGCCTTTTAGAAACTTAGATTTGTTGGCAATAATGTCTAGCTACATATCAAAACCACAAACTGTCCAATAACTGATAGAAAATTGCAAAAGCCTACATGAAAATGTTGTTGTGAATCGCTCCATTTCTAAAGGGCACTTTATCGTTTAAATTAAGTGTTTATTCTAGCGTAAAAAAATTGACAAAAACATTAGGGAAGGCAGCCATTTAAAAAAACATAAATGATTTTACGCACAGCATATTAAATATGAATTTATAGATATGACTGCCGAATGGTCTGTATGATGTGTTTGCTAATGCAAAAGAACAAATTTTCACCAAACCCTGTATTAATAGGTTTGTTCCAACCCCCCCCCCCCCCTATTTGTACCGCCATTTTTATCGTCCCGCGGATGGTTGGGGAATCTTTTAGGACAGGTTTTATACGCATGTGCTAATATTGTACTGTAATAAAATCATGTCAGGTTGGAACGGGTTTAGGACTATAATTTACACCGTATTAAAAACCTCAGAGAAAAAGGTATAGTAAACCTCCCAAGCGGCAGTTTGGTGAAACAGTATCGATATCTCGATAAAAACTCGAAATTTATCTGAAATCAGCCGATAAGAATAAGTGATATTTTCTTACGACACTTAATATTTTTATTTTTAATTAAGTTTTCTTGATAAATATGTACTTTAATGTTTGTTGTTAACCTTATTAATTATCTAAAGGCAGCGTTAATAAACGTGTAACAGTTCCTAGATAACCTATAGCTAAGGTTACCATAATTTACGAAGGCCAGATCCGGACAGAGGGAACTCCGGGGGGGGGGGGGGTTCTGGAGGGAAATTTGAAAAAAATATATATCCCCATATAATTTTTTTTTTTTTTGAACTTGGAAAAATAAATAAGTTTCAAATATATAATACGTTATATGTTTATTAATATAATATTTGTTTTATATTAATATTTATTTATTAATATCATCATCGCTTTTTCTGGGTTTTGCGTTCATCTTAGTCCAATCCGGACATTTCTCAAATCCGGACGCAAAACCGGACAGATGTTTCTAATCCGGACTGTCCGGACGAAATCCGGACGTATGGTAACCCTACCTATAGCAATCTTCTTTGAGTGGGGTATCAAATAAATGCTACTGATAAGGATTTGTTGACAACCATTTTTGGGGACAGAAAGACAAGGAATAGACCAATAAGACAAGTACCAGAGACCAAGTGATCGCTTTAGTTCGGATTGAGCTCGCTTGAAAGTGTTAGTATATGGGTGTAGCATAATGAACAACTTTTAAAATCGTATTGCTCCCTCTACCCCTTCCTTGCTCTGAGCTAAAAACATTTAAGGAAACCTAACAGTTACGGAACCTTCCTGTTGACATGTGTGACGATTGACATAACTGCGCATGTCATACAAACCAGTACTTGGTATTGTCAGAGGATCTTTTGGACGGTACAGTAAACGGTTCGCAAACGATCCCTGCGCGGGTTGGATCAGCTTGGAGGTTAGTACAAAACATTTTCACAAGTCTGGTTGGAATGGCTTTTATCCATTGCGCATACCCGTGGCGATCGCCACGGGTATGCGCGGTACGGTACACTGCCTGGTTGGAACAAACCTAATAATATATAATTACTGAGCTCATTAGTGCCGAAACTATTCTACTTATGTATGTGACCATTAATAATATCACCACTAATTATTATAATGTGACCATTAAAAATATTACATATTATAAAAATAACAATTTGGTAATTATTTTTTTACTAACTTTTGTTCGGTAATAAATAAACAAACAGGGGAGATGATCACTAAATAAAGTTTAATGTATAATTACATTTGCGTTGAAGTCAAGTTTTACAAAATATGCAGCGTTAAAATAAAATAGCCGAAAAAAGTAAAAGCTAAAACTGATTTTTTTTTCTTATTGCAAAAATTGCTTAAATTTCACGTCTATAAGACTTCAAGTGTTAATATGTCTATCAAAGAAGTACTAGAATGAAAATAATAATTGAAGCCTACTTGTAACCTATATTGAGTGAACGGTTGTAGCTTTCCCACTTACAAAGGTACAACAAAAAGAATTCACATGGGTTTTGGAGGGTCATACAAATCCCTTACCCTTACCCCATTCAAAACGAATTGAGACTTAAATCTTACAAAGAATTGGTAAATGGTACTTAATCATTTCAAATGTAAAGCGATATAGGGAAATAGACTAGGTTTAAGGAGACGCCGCTTTAACTAATAGCAGATAGATCCATTTATCACCAAATTATACATAGGTACATTATTACATAGACACTACATTAACTTAGCTCCTGGGAAAACGGCCAAAACCATAAATAACCCTTAACTAATAATTTAAATGTTAATATTTATAGGATATTGGTTAAAACATGTTTGTATTAAACTTTTAAATTATTTATTTCGATCGATAGGTTGTAGAAATTATAATGTTTAAATGGAAAATCTGCTCTATTTGGCCCACCAATTTCCAATTGTCCGATTTACTAGCTTTTCTTTTTTTTAAATTGTTCCTTTTTACATTTGAAAACGATTTTGGTTGTACCATCTTGATAAATTTAGTAGTTTTTAGGGTTTCGTAGGTAAAACCAAAAAAAAACCCCTTATAGTTTCGTTGGTGTGTCAGTCTGTCTGTCTGTCACTCTGTACGGTTCCAATAACTTTTGAATAAAAAGAGATAAAAACATGAAACTTTCCAATATTAAAGATAGTTTTGACGCACACACAGGAACAATATAGCGAACTCAAAATTATCAGCTGTTCAAATCCAAAATGGCGGATAACTCACGTCATGCAAAAAAAAAAATTTTTTTATATTTTTTGAGTGGGTTATACAAAAATATATAACACTTGTAGAAAGCCTTTAATTTTCCCCGCCATTTTGTCAAAAAACATCAACATTTTGCGAGTCCCCCCCCCCCCCCCCTAAAACTATATTTCCGCAGTTACTAAAAATATAAAAAATATGAAAAATGTACGGTCTGATGGGCCTAAGAAAAAATAAGAATAGCAACTTGGTCGGATTAACTGGGAATCCAAAATGGTGGCTGATTGCTGTCACGGGAAAAAGAATATTTTTTTTAAATTTTGAGTGAGGTATCAAATGAAAGGTATTGAAGATTAGATTACAAAAATGTATAACACTTGTGGAAAGCGTTTAATCTTCTACGCCATTTTGTCAAAAAACATCAAAATCTTCCCCCCCCCCCTCCCTTTACTAATTTCATGTTTACAACATCGACGAAACCCTTTTTACGTGAGACTTTATTGAATCGATTTTATAATGTAAAAAGAAACAGTTTAAAAAAGAAATTGCAAGTAAATCGGACAGTTTGAAATTGGTGGGCCAAATAGTGCAAATTTATCGTTTGAATTCAATGAGTAAAATTGTGCAGTTTATTGCCGTCATATTGAACCTTATTCTTTTACTCTCATGTTGGACAATAAGTTAAATATTCAATTTTTTCTGTGCTAATATCATTGCTATTGAATTAAAATAAACAGGTACTTTTAACGGAAAACTTAATATATTGTTTAACTTTTTTTCGAGGTTTATAGTCCATAGCTGATTTGAAGGCTGTATAATATTAATCAAATCAGGGAGTAATTAGCTAAAATATATTTAGCATGGAATAATCGTTTGATTAAACCTTATACATCTCAAACACAAAAGACTATTTTTCAATATTTAGTATTATAGTGACTTTTGATTGATGGCTTAGGAAACATTTCTACAAAGATAAGTTGCTTAAATTAATGCGGTTATATATGTGTGAGGTCTAACAAATAAAAATCCTGTCTAAATCAGCAAATATGATGAATCTAACAGGAAAGGAATGCAACCACAACTGATTTACATAAGAGGAATGCCTTCCTGCATACACCGAATTTGTGTAAGCAATTAATCATTGTATAATATTGCTGGTTTTTATTGCTGTTTCTTTTTCTTCCTGAACCATACAACTGTATTATACTTTAAACTTTAAACATACAATTTGTGATCATCTCTGTGAAAAAATGTCTTTCCTCTTTCAGGTTTGAACCTCCCAAGTTAGATATTTCGATGTTTGGACAGAAATATCTTGCGAGATTATTTACTATTGTAAAGGAAATATGTACAATAACCACAATCCCCTAAGTATAAACCTTGTTTGCTTTGAAGGATTTCATTAATTTTGCTTCCGAGTTTACCGAAGGTAACGGAAGCATTGTGTTCACTTTTGAGGACGAAAAAAATTTTATGTCTCCGATTTTAAAAATTCTAAAACAGCAATCCGTTTCAGACATCAGGGCACATTCTTGGTCTCGTGTCTGCTTTTCTGTCTGTCTGTGTGTCCACGTCCTCTGAAACATGTGACGATAACTGGAGTAAAAGTTGACCGATTTTAATGAAATTTGGTAGTTATATTCATTTTACCAATGCCCAGGACGAGTTCGTTGGACAACGTTATCCGCTCAAGCATTCGCACGCAACTCTCGCGTCAACGCGAACTTCAAATTTAAAATCGGAATTTTAGGTCGAGAAAAAAATCTAACTTCGTCTACTCAATGAGACAAACATTTTTTAAAAAAACCAACGAAGACACCGCTATGAAGTGTTAAAGATCGCTAAAACTATTAATAGTTTTTATTATGGCGAGAACGCGGGAAGGGAGATTGACGAGGGGAATAGGAGGTGGCTTGGTTCCCCCACCTCTCAATCTATATTGGCCTAGCCTATATTGGCACAGAGAGCCTATGGACCTCGAGACCAGGCGACCAGGCTTGGGGGGAAATTGAATAAATTAGACAATAATGGATTTTAAAGCCTAAAATCATTAAAGTATAAGCGTTAAGACATGAGGAAGCTATGTGCCACTCTAATTGGCAGTGCATTACTTTTTTTCCTTCTAAAACAAACAAAAAAAACAGTAATATAAAACTAAAAAAACATTTATATAAACAAACTGCATATATACAACGAAAATAATTCTTATCAATTTATTGAAGAAGAATTCCCATGAATTTACTATAATAATAATTGATCATATTCAAAATATAATTTATTAAACATTATTAAGATTTATTTATTAAATGAAGCATTAGAATTCATAATGATGTAAAAGGTCATGTGATCATAAGTACCTATAACCCCATTACCTGAGACTAAAGGATACATTATTCAACATTTCATTTGTTAATGTTCTTTCTTCTAAATATAAATACTTATAAGATTTGAAAGTATTGACATATATTTCTTAATATATTAATTAACATAAAAGATTGTAATTATGCTAATATTTTTTTTTTTTTTTTAATAATTCGTTTGTATTCAAAGTAGATTTTACTTAATAATTAATAAAATCTGTTTGAATAAATAAACAAGCTTAGAAATTGTATACAATTGTATAGGGAAATTTATAAAATAAACATTGTAATGCTAAATTAAATAACAAATTAATTATGTTATATTGTCGCTCCAACGGTACAGTTGCGAATAGTTTTGCTATTTAGCTTCTTGAATAAAATAAACTTTTCAAAATATTTAACTGCCAAACTCACAAAACATTAAGATTCAATTTATGCTAATAAATATAATCAAGTTATGCCTTCGTTTTCGTAAATTATTCGACCGTATCAAAGGAGAGTTTCAGAAATAAATATTTCAACAACATTTTAAGACCACTATGAAATATGAAAGTGGTTATAAAGATGGAGACCATAATAAACTCTATACTACAATAGCGATCAAAAAAATGTGTGGGAAGTGACCATTTTATTTTTCGGTATAATATTTACAATTATGTTAATAGCAGTTTCAAAAAAATCATTAAACATTTAGGACGATTCAAATAGAGAATTTAAATAGTAATTTAAAGTCTCTATTTGTATTAACTAAGTAAGTGTGGTAACAATTACTTGGTATACGTAACACGGTAATGTGAGACAGCATATTTAAAATAAAAGGGTGACAAACTCGTACGTCAAAAAATGCACAAAACTTTCTCAGATATGCGTAGTGACACTGAATTTAAATCCAGTATCACTAGACACTGGCTTTCGGGCCCAACGTGGAACTCAGGACCTAATCTTTTCCATGCGACAATTCACAGAAAAGGCTATAGAGTATGGTAAAGAAATTACAGCGTGCTTTATAGACCTGGAAAAAGCTTTCGATAGTGTACAGTGGACCAAAATATGGCGTGTTCTTAGGAAAAGAGGTGTGAATGATATGCTTATTAGGATGATACAGAGTTTTTATAAAGTCTGTAGAAACTATGTCAGGACTGGAAATGCTACCTCGGAAGAATTTTTTTACAACATCAGGTGTCAGGCAAGGAGATATCATTAGCCCCTACCTTTTCATCATCCTAATGGATAATGTTATTAAAGAGTGCAAGGGAGCTATGCTCCCTTTAATAGTGGGGAACTGGATGATGCATCCTATAAAGATGACAGTGCTGGCTTTTATGCCGATGACGTAGTCCTTTTGGGAGCTTCAGCCGAGCGGCTGCAAGAGAATATGAACATTTGGACAGAGGCACTGCATAGGAAGGACTGATAATTAACACCGCTAAGACTGAGAGTATGGTTATCAGTTGGGAACAGACCCGTCACAGAATAACGGTCCGGCAGAGCGCTATAAAACAGGTTGAGGAGTTTAAGTATCTGGGCGTACTTCTTAGTGCTGATGGAAAACCTGATAAGGACCTAAATGCAAGAATAGTAGCAACCGGGAGGCCATACTATGCACTCAGCAGAACATTTTTGGGTAAAAAGGAAGTCTCAACCTCTACAAAAATGGCAGTTTATAACTCGACCTATGTGCCAACCCTTACATTATGGGTGTGAGTCGTGGGCGCACACACCAAAAAGGAGCATTCGAGTGCAGACTGCTGAAATGCGCTGCCTAAGAAGAATAGCAGGGAAGACACGTATGGATCGAGTAAGAAACCAAACAATAAGAACGGGCCTGAAGGCGGAGCCACTGTCAGATAGAGTAGATAGGCAAAAAATGCGGTGGTTTGGTCATGTTGTCAGGATGGAAGATCACAGGATTCTGAAGCAAGCAATGGAGGCGAGGTGTGAAGGAAAGCGGCCAAGAGGCTGCCGCAGAGCGACATGGCTAGACACCCTGGTTCCAGTGTTTGAAAAGCGAGGTATCACGCATAGAAACGCTAGGACAGTGCCTCAGATAGACTGCAATGGCGTCGCCTTTGTACATCCTCTACACCGAGAGGTAGAAGAGGAACGGAATAAGTAAGTAAGTAAGTATCACTAGACACATGAGAAACGTACAGACATTTTTTATAAACTTAATTCTGTTATAAGAATATCTGATGCCCTCTCTCCTCTCTATTATATAATGTATATAAGAAAATAAAAAGGATAGGTTACTGGCATGATTGTTATTTAAATATTATCAGTAACGTTGTAAAAAAATAATTCAATCATAGGCGGTATTATTTATTTATTTTCATTTTTAATAATTATCACTCTTGAATTTGTATCTACAAGACAAAAAAATACAGAACATCAGTAGATGTTCAGTGGTCAACATTTCCGTTTTGAAATACATATATTAGAGATTACCCAGTAGGGGTTCTTTATCGACATGACAATAATTATCATGAAGCTAGCAATACAGGAGCAGTTCGGAGAGTCAGTTAGGTATGAAGATGCGTAACTGACACATGTAAATGTGTCAGTTGACGTATGTATAAGAGGAAAAATGGTAAAATGGTCAAATGTTTGGCTCATGCCAAAAATTTGAACTAATAGACTGATGATATTCTTAGTGTGTAGGCTTCCGGCGATGGACTCATATTGAGCAGCTTGGCTTTCCAGTGAAATCCGTCACGAAGGGTTTGATGCCCGATGCTTAACTTCCGCCACTGAAAGCATATTTAGGGGCGTGGTGTACCATGAGGTTAATTCAAAGAAAAAGTAAGAGAGAATAAAAGGAAGAGAGTGAGTTGCTTCGAGTAAACATCACGATGCAACACACCTCTGAAGATACTTCCAGCAGTGGAAGCCATTAGTCGGACTTAACCCTTCATGAAGCAGGTTTCGGCGGGAAACCAAGCTATTCATGATGAGATTCTATCAACATGAACAAGTTGAACTAACTCCAGTTGGATGTGAGTGTGAATGAGGTTGAGCTCAATTCTATCCTTTTTACCAACCCTAAATTGTGGTAACAGCTATCGGCAGAGCTAAAGTAAAATGTTACCAATCCCTTTTCGGTGATATTCTACGGTCGACTGACTTGTTGGTGTGCCACAACTAACTTTCTTCGTGTAGGCAATGCATCTATTCACAGCAAACTGACAAATGAAACTGTGATCGTGTACAAGGGGGCTTAAGAACTACTTATTGTTAGTCCTGGACCTTTCTAGTGGTATGTTACACCAAGTTTAGTATTGACCATTTTTCCCTAACTTTAGTTTGTTTTAACTGTAGTTGAACTATCGGGTAATTTTTTAAACTGGAGGTGTATTTAGTATATCTAAAAGAATTTCAGTTGAAACAACTAACTTAGTTTATGTGGTTTGAAAATAAGCTGCTCATGTTTACTTCATACTCTGTACAAGCTTTAATGTTCTTTAAACAACAAACATCTAACAAATTACTAAACGGAAATTTGTTTTAAAAACAAAAAAGTAAAGTATTTCATGCATGAATGTCAACATTAGACGAAACGTCAGAGGATTCCGCGGTTTTTGTTTTAAAAGAATCCTAGAGGAGGTTTAAGTTTGCATGACGGGATTTTCCTAGAATAACAAGAGAACGTCGCCGTTTTCAGGATGCAGAGGAGGGAGTGAAAATTTTACCTCATCCGTCATTGTCAACTCTTTCTGCCATAATATCAGTCTCTCTTGAAAACTCCCCCCTCTCATTCTCTTAAAACAAATGACCCCTTCTCTTATTTATTTTTTATTCATCTTCTCCTCTATCTTTGTCCTTCTTTATTACGAAGGGTGTAAAGAAGTGTTGGCAGGTTTTCCAGCTAAACATCAGTAAAGTAATGTTAAGGAGGAATATTAAATTAAATAGTGTGGAAAAATTCCTTTACAAATTATAATCAAAAACATTGTATATCTATAATAAAATATCCTTAGATAATTTTATTAAGGATTCTGTTAAATGATTGCAAATAATATTTATCACCATTTATTTTGTTTCCCACAAGTTAAAGAGTCTTTCCACTATCCTGTTTACAAATGTCTATGAAAGCTATTCTGAAGTAGGATGATTGTAGATGACTAAATATGTTCGAAAAGTGTTTAATCTGAATAAAATATTAAGTTAAAAAAAAATAAACGTGGCATAACAATAACAACATAATATACAATTACTTACACATCACTTGTGATATATGTATATAAAATTCAGACATGAAGATGCCAACAAGTGAGATAAAATAGGCTTTAAATTTTAAATAATTTTTGATTTTTTTTCTAACCACTAAACAAAATAAAAGGATGATAAAATGAGAAGATATCAACAATACATCAACACATAAGCAAAAATCAAGAAGAACATAAAAAAAAAAATAAAAGCATAAATAGCGGCAGGGAATATATGCTATTGCAGTTTGATTAAGCAGATAAGGTCATCTTTACTGACAAGACAGTTAAAACTTATGGTATACAATACCAAGCCATTATCAAGCCGGTTATTATCACCTATGGCTCGGAAACGTGGACGCTAGCAAATAGGGATAAAAACCTAATAAGTTTGTGGAAGCAAAACGTTCTAAGAAAGATATTTGGGGCTGAGTACGGTGGTGGTTGGCGTATTAGGCCGAACAAGCAGTCAGCAGAGGTGTACAACAGACCGTAATTTATCAATGACTTTAAAGCAAGTATAGACAACGGTGGCTTTGACACGTGCAGTGTATGGACGAGCAAATAGTTTCAAGGAAAGCAATGAATACGACACAAGATGGATACCCACCATAGGGGCGTGGAGATGGACCTTCCGAAACTGGAAAAGAATGGTGCAGTCAGAGGCAATTGGTGTACAAAGGGTGGCAAATGTCCTTCAAGGGCTGTATCGCAAGGATAATACATAAAATGTATGCTACATAACAAAGTAGTACCGACTAAGACTTAGTTGTCTATACACATGTCTTGTCTACACATGTTGTTTATACATACAATCAATGGCGTAACAATGGGCCCACGTGGGCCCCCAAATCCAATGTTCCAATGTCGATGGGGCCCCCTTTGGAGGATAACAAAAACTAACTATTTGGAATCATACGTCTATATCATTGTCAGGGGGCCCCGATTAAGTTCTGAACGCAACTTCCTTTTTTTTGCTCATCAACTTTCTTTGGTGAGGGGCCCCCAAAAAGTTCTAGCTACGCCACTGCATATAATCTTAATATCGAGATTTGATGAAAGAAAATGAATACGTACAAGTAAATAGAAACAATATATAAGTTGTCATAATGAATACATATAGACCAGGTTCCAGCGAATCCTTGAATATCTAGAACTATTCTGTTTACTTAATGTTGCCTGTTATTGGTGTAATTTGCAAGTGTTGATACATTTACATCAAGGGTTTAAACTTCAAGCAAATCTAAATACATGTATGCAACAAATAAGTTTAAACTTTGTAACGTTGTATCACGTATAAATTATATTAATCGTTATTATTTTATTTGTATTTTTAAATAAATTTATATTTTTGTAAGACACCACACTGACGTCTTACTTTCAAAGACGTACAAACATAATTATTTAAATACATTTAATGAACTATTTCTAGATAAAAATAAACACTGAATTCCTTGATGTTAAAAATAGTTTTGTATTTTATTAGTTGTAAAGGAAAACATACAAATAAAGAAAAACAGAAACATTAAATTTCTTAATTCGCACTTCTAATTAGTAGGATATTATAAATAAAATTATTTATAATATTGTAGGAACATCAAAGTGGTTAAAAATGTATGATATTTAAATAGGCTTAAATATAATTGACCTTTTATGAAAACTAGTTAGCATAGGAAGGGAGAAAATGTCTGCCGTCCAATTACTCTACCTTCTATCATTTTCATTCTTTTTGACTAAACAAAATCTGTGATTAATAAGGCCAGTTAATAATCTCTGCACATTGTGAATCTATTATTGAAAACTATAAAACTAAAATAATATTAAGTTAACCAAAATATTAATAAAAGCAAAGATCAGATGTTATCAAGAAAAATTCAGATAGCTAAACTTAGTTCACGAGTTTTAAAGGATTACGTATAGAACGAACAATATAAACAATCACTGATGCAAACTGAAAAACTATTTGAAGGGTGGTGACTTAAGATGCCTGCATCCAAGAGAACGATTAAATATTAATTTTACAAATTTTCAGTAGGTAATATAAGGTGGTTGGGGGGGGGGGGGATTTTTTGGGGTATATTTTAACTCGTAAAATCAATAAAGAATGCAACATTTAATAAAGCATCTATATACATATTTGTAACCTACACTTCAGCAGTTTTCATTTGATAATCCACTCAAAAATTTTAAAAAATATTTGAGTTCAAATTTGTTCGAATTGCGTATGCGCATATTAAATTTTCAGCTTCTCTATAATTTTTCTGTGTTTTTTCTAAAGTTGCGCCAGTGTTAAAATTTCAACTTTTTCCCTTAGCCAGTTGAAGAGCGACGGCCAGACTCACATTACCCTCGGCATAAGGGATTCGATAAGGAGTTACGAAACCCTAAACATTTAAATAGTAGTTTTTATGAAAGTACATAGTCTAGAAATTCTTCAATGAAGTTCTTTCCTCTCGTTATTGTAAATAATAAAGGTTTTATTTTTTTTTTTTTAGTAAACTACTACATAGTAGGTATAAGATATAATTTAATTGGTAATATTTGTCAATACAAGTTAGTTACAAAGAAAAGCTTGAAACCAGACCAATACCACACAGAACTAACTAAATCACACTGAGCCACTGATTTGATGGAACCTGCATCCCGTTTCAGGAATGTCAACATAAGACCCACATCCCCCCTTTCCAAATATAGTGGCAATTTCGTTTTGTAAACAATTAATCCTCTCGGCTGTGGGAGGCTACAGACACGTATTGCATCCTCTCTTCCTCTCCTCGCCCCTCAAACATTTGCCAGACTCAGGGATAATTTCATTAACTTGGAAGCACCAAGCCGAGCCTGTAATTAGTAAGAGTATCAAGCCTTTATATTGTACAGATACACCATTAAAGTAGCAACAGATCACCAATACAGTTTAATCATTTGATAAATTAATTCTAACTCGTTTTAAAGTATCTCAATTTTAAATTATACTCTAATCAATGGCTAATTGATAAAATGTAACAGAACTTTATAAGTACTCCATAATCCCGACAAAAACACTTGTGTAAAAAAATAAGTCTCGCGAAAAACTTTGTGAAATCATTGTCTCAGCCAAGTCTCTCCCTGTCCAAGTACGTTCTACTAGGTCTAATACATCCAGCACAAGTATTGGATGTTGTCTGTCTCCCCCCTCTCTATTCTCTGTCCCCCACAAACACAAACTTTTCCCTCCCAAATCACTCATTTCCTGACATGGCAATTATTCAGATTTCGCATTTCTTCGATTTTGATATAAATTTTGGTACATAGGAGTAAGGGGTACAAATGTTGTTAGTCCCTTCATGATGCATTTCGTTGAAATGCTCTTTAAGAGTACAGTAATTTAAAATTAAGATAAAGATTTGTAAAAAGAAATACCCTCATACAGACACTCTTCTTTTTATATAATGTATAGAGATATTTTTCCTGTATTTTCCATTTTACCCCCTTCCTAAATTACTGTACTCTTAAAGAGTTTTTCAACAGCATGCATCATAAAGGGTTTTCATTTCTTTGGCATTTGTACCCCATACCCCTGTGTATCGTGTAGACATTGACCTTCGACCTTCTTCATGCTTCGAAGGCCAAGTGAGCAAATTTTCATCGAGATCAGAATAAAACTGAAGGACCCACTAACAGACATTCTTCTTTATATGTCATATAGATTAAACTCTACCTATATACAAAATTTCAAGTTTCTAGGATTGCTACTACATCCTTAGAATTATGATAAGTCAGTAGATCAGTGACATAATTAGAAAACTTTAGGCTCAAATATCTTATGAACTAATTTGGGAAGAGATTTTTTATTCCTTGTTCACTACTAATAGTTACTAATAGTACTAATTGTTCACTAGTAATAGAGGGGGGGTCCAAAATGCATTGAGATGGATCCAATGAAGGACGGTACGGCTGCACTCGCCTTTCCTCCCCTCGGTCCCGCTCCAAGTCGGTTTCTTGGCACGAGTTAAAGGAACCTGAGACGCAAGGAGCCACATATCTGGATCGTCCACAGAAGTTAACGTGCCTCAGTATAGACTGGGAAGTGGAAAGCCATAACTTGTAGAACAGGAACCATACACGGTAATATTAAATTTCACGATTCTCACAATAGGACAACGAGTATATAGATACTGTAAATAATATTACACGCATTTATTTAATTATTCAAAATTTTATAAAAATCAGATAAGTACTTTTGATGATATAGGCGTAAATAAATGTATGTTTTGTGCGCATGTGGAAGAGAAACAAATAGGCGCAGAAGGTTAAAACTTATATGGGATCAACAATGGGCTAATTATGACCTACCATCCAAATTTCAATATAATCAGAGAAGTAGTTTTTAAGATAATATGTTGGTTCACTAAAATTTTGTGACAGACCAACAGACAATTTTAAAATTCTAATCAAAGTACAGACGTAACTTGTATCTAGTAATGAATTTCCAATGATTTTTTATATATATATATATATATATATATATATATATATATATATATATATATATATATATATATATATATATATATATATATATATATATATATATATATATATATATATATATATATATTATACTATACATAATATATATTATAATTGACATTTATAATTTAATGAGCCAAAAAATGTTTTGCTCTTTACTCTTAAATAAATTATTTCTTAATTAATAGATTATTTATTAAAAGTAAGTAAATATATTATATTAATATATATATTTTTTTTAATAAATTAAATTAAAAAAAATATATATAATTTATAAAAATTACTTTAATTTTGTATTTATTCGGGCTGTAAAAAGAGTTTCAAGTATTCATTCAAAATAAATTTTCTTTTTATTCTTTTTATATAAAATAAAGTTAAAAAATAACTTCATGAATTATTGATTTTGATAATATTACTACGTTATTGCTTACAAATTGAGTAAAACCCAATCAAGACGTTAAGTAGTTTGAAAAGGATAAGAGGGGGTGGTGGGAGGAGGGAGGTGGGGTAGAATCAAGTATGACCGAGGCAAAACTAAGTCCAAAATAAGGCAACTTAGTTTGATATTCAAGTTGGTTCAATAACACAAGTTGGGCAACACTATATACCCCAGCCGCTACTCTTCGCTACCCAAAGGGTGATATTCTAGACCACCCTTTCCTTGCATTCATCAAACTTTATTTTAATAAAGGTACTTAGGATTTTCTTCGAGTAACCTTCAACTATTGTCTACAATCGAAGCCAATATCCTAATAGCATTATTAGTTTAATCTTTAAAGTTTTAACTAGGGCGCGGACGATTTACTTCTGCAACTTCTCGAATGATTAGTCTGCATTAATAATAATTATGACGCCACATTTTCCCACTTTCAACTCTATTTTAAAGTTGATAATGTGAAGTGTAAATAAACAGTTGATTCTATTAATTGCGTTAATATAAGTTATTGCAAATCGCAAGCATTTCTGTACATAATATTTTGGAGTATGAAAAGATAATTCATTCGATACTTTCATGATTATTAATTTGTACTAGGAACTCTCGTTCTCTAAAGCAGCGATGTTACCATATAATCTTACGGTTTACTTATACAATTTCCTCTTGTTTTTCGAAAAGTGTATCAGGCCAATTAAGCGAGATTGGTTTCCTCGTAAATAATCCCTGAGGCCGAAAAAGGGTAAAAAAAAAGGCCCTTAAGACGGACTTTAGATTAAGAAAAACAAAGAAAGGATGGATAGGGAGGGTGTAGCCTCTAGGGTAAAGTAAATTTTCTAAGGAGGCCTGGGGGTGTAATCTTAGCCCTTTCCCTTGGAAATCGGACTTACCTCTACCTCCCTTTTAAATAATATCTCGAAATAAATTCAATTGTTCTCGAGGGATGGGAAACAAAGAAAGATGAAATACTAATGTTCAATAACAAGTTTTATCTATAATTCACGACAAAGGATTTTATTAGGTAGAAAATAAATTAAGACTAAATTTTTTAAAAGAATTGGTATAGAAATCATTCGAATACAAATAATGAAGAATATTAGGAGTCATGAACATTTATAGTCAAGACAAAAGACAATAGCAACATACACTTATCCTTATCACTTGGGTATGAGAAAGGGAAAAGTTGCTTGGCTGTAGAATTAGGGGTGAGTCGGTGAGTGCATCCCAAGAGGGAAATAAAAAGATTTTATTCTGGTCTTATCCTTAAAAAGTGTCATTTTAGATGCGGTCCAACAAGGTCGTATTTTCCAATATTATCATAACTTTAGCATAACTTCGTCGACAGCATAGTTAAAAATGATTTAATTAATATTCTTATACATTTTAATAATTTAAAAAGAAAATTAGGTCCAACGAGAATTAAAACTAATGTCTTCTTTAAAAAAATCGAAGATTAACAAACCTTAACAATATCCAATCAAAGGGTAAAAGATATAATCATTAGAAACCAAAGATAAATAATAATTGGTCTAAATATTAGACACTTTTTGAAGAGATCCAAATATTATATTAAAATAAGATAATTCGTAATGTAGATCCTAACATAATTAAGACTTATGATATGATCTCAAATAATTGATAAGATGTGATAAGGTATTATGCTTATTGACATGCAAGTCAATAGCATGAGAGCAAATATTTTGTCTGTATAAAATGTTTTTAAAAAGAAAAATGTTGAAATAGCTATTAAACACGTTGCTTTAAAATTGAAATTAGATAGAATAGAATTCAGCTTACTATATTTCCTGTTAAAAGATAATATACTAGGCATAGCGTGGCTCTATCATTGAAGCGAGCGTATTGCAATAAAATACTGAATATGGAATTTATTCATCATGATGAATGTCATAGTTGAAGATAAGTGGAAGAGGGTAGTGTGGGGTAGAGGGGGGAAGGGGTAGTAGAAGTAGTAAGGTACGGGTAGGACGAACCACTTGTTCGAACCTAGCAATTAGGCCTTCATTCGGGCCCTTTTTACTAGCCCCGTGGTAGAGAGTTCCAGCCACTTCACACCATCATACCTCTGTACATTGTACCGCCGAAGCGAGTATGATACGATCATTAGTGAGCCATGTAATTCAGAGTATCACGGTGAGGGATTGAACCCCGACCTCCTGATCCATTGATGACTGAGCAGACGTGGTTTAACCCACACGGTCACGCTAGCTCCCTTAGAGTGGGGGTACTCGATACAAAACTTAACTTCCTTGACAAACCTATTCACTATTTAATCACCCGCAGTAGCTTTTAAACAATTATTATAAATGTAACACATCACTACGCAAAAACTTCTGCTTGTATCAAGTTGAAATTTGACATGCCTGTTTCAATTGTACTTTAGACGATGTATATAACGTTATATTAAAATCGTTACGTTAGAATGTAAGATATCGGTAAAAAGGATGTTTTCTCTATTTTAAACGTTTAGTTCTGCTTTAATAGTTTTAGCGATCTTTATTAATTCATAGCGGTATCGTTGTTGGATTTACTAAAAAATGTTGTTATGTTTGAAAAAAATTATTAAATTTAGGTGTAGGTATACATAATGCAAATGGGATTTTTTTCAATTCAAAATTTCAGGGTCATCGGTACATTAGAAGTGTTATAAGGAAACGCACCGGTGGTAAAGGTATCGGTTTGGTGAGAGGATTTATTTTCATTCGATGAAACGTGAAAAAAATGAGACAAAGGATAAATATAAAATATCAGGGAAGAAAAGGATACAGGAGTGTAACAAAAAGGAACGAATCATAAAGCGGAAGAAGCAAAGGATAGGAAGAATCGAAAATGAAAAGCTTTCGGCTAGTGAGCTAAAGGCTTCCACTGAAAATATTGTATTTTTCGCGAAGGCCAGAGAATAAGAGGGAAAAAAGGTTGGGGCTTACTTCCCGTTTTAAGAAGAAACCTGGGGATAAGAACTTACTTCCAACGCGAAAACTGGAGCCGAGAAAAAAGGGTGTCTTATTCGGAGATGAAATATAAAGAGTTAAGGATTCCGTTGTGCCTCCACAGAAAGATGATACACCGGAGGTTGGTAGAGCTATATCAGAGACAAGCCTCTCAACTCGAGTTCATCTATCAACATCTTAGTGTGTGAAAAAAAAAAATCGTCCAACTGTATTTTCGTACTTTCATAGTGGAAGGAGGATTTCATACTGTCAAAATACATGGAAAGAATCCACAGGCTACATGTACACTGTACTGTTGATCTCATGGGGATAACAAAGTGGACTATTGTGAGCTATATAAAGAAAGCAAGCTGATGTTTTCTTCAAAGCGATTTTTCATAGCAAGAGCTAGTCTGGTCTCTTTGTCTTTAATACCCAAGGACAATATAATCTCCAGGTTACCACTTTTAATTATTGTTGAAATAATTAACATAACTAATGAACATTCATTGTCATCATTAATTGTCGTGTGATTCTAATGACGTAAGATGAAAACATTTAACTTAAAATCTGCCCTAAATGAGCTGCATTGCTGGATTGATTGCGTTTCTAATATCGGCAAAAAAGGGTAACTTGGTTAGTGAGTACCTACAATACACAAACTATAAGTGGAGTTAGTAGTTTTTAAAGAAATCTATCGAAAAATATGACAGAATTTAAAGTTTCAAGATGAAGATCTTGACTTACTACTGCTCCCTCTTCTTTCCCTTGTTTTTGACCCTGAATATGACTATTTGAAGTCAAACCATTGTGCAGTCAAACTACAAAACCCCATGGCGACACAGCCCATGAAACAAGGGGTTGTGTGCCATTACATCCAGGCATACGCAATTAGTTGGTCACCACTTGAAATAAACTGATACCTAGAGAGGTTAAAAAAAGAAACAACAATATTGTCACCACAATTTTGTATAATAATTAAAAAGACGCGTTTAGACATACAATGTCATCTTCAGTATGCATGCATGTTAACTTAGTAAGAATGAATGCTGATGTTTTCTACACAGCATTCACTCTTACTAAGTTAACACGCATACTGAAGATGACATTGTAAGTCGAAACCCGTCTTTTTAATTATAAAAAAAATGCGGTGACAATATTGTTGTGTTTATTTTTTTTAACCTCTCTAGTCATAATTATGAAGTGGTACCACAAAATCTCAGTCAAAACAACCAACTATTTGTTAAACAGATACCCATTTACATTAGGTGAAAATTTAGCGACTTTGCAATTTTATCCTTTAAATTAAATTGTTCTGATATTGGTACATTCTATCACACAATATTTTCATTTCACAAATATGATGAATATAAGAATTCCAATATTATGGGATCTTATCCTGAGCAACTCCCTTGAGAAAAATCTTAGCAATGGGGTACAAACGTCGAGAATTACACGATTCTAAAGATGCTTACAAGAAATTTCGTAATTTATATATCTAAATCGATTTTGGTTTTTTTAAGAAAAAGTCAATTTGGCTTTTACAATTTTCTTCCGGGTATCGAAAGTTCTATTATTGTCTTGAGATAAGTTGGAAAAACTCCATTCGATTTATATTAAACAGAAAATGAGATTATTTTTCTCATCCCGGTTACTATGGGTCTTAAAAGAAAAAAACCAAAAATATGAAAAAAAGACAACTCATAGCGGTTTTTATTTTTAAAAGTTGAAAGATTGGGCCAACGTGATTCGTCTCGGCTTAGCCGCCGCTTCCCGTCATGTTCTCCTTGGTTAAGATAAGGAGATAGGAACGCAAGGAGGCGCTGGATGGAGGCAGGTTAAGATAATTTCCCTTGGGCCCTGTGCGCAAACCCCCTCCCCGTTACCTCTTCCTTTACCTCCTTTATGGCTTATAGGTAATTTGAACCTGTGAATCCTCCTTACAGATATTTCCCAACTCGGAATCGGAAAAGAGTAAAGATTGGCAAAGGAAACAAAGTTGGAAAGATACTGGAAGTAGGAAATCTTTTTCTATTGTTATAGCTGGAGTTCGAGGACTAAGTCAAAGAAAAAAAATATTCAGTAAGAACAGCTTTTATATGCACAAATTATACTGGTGATAAGCACGTAGCTAAGTTAACTTCAGTCGCCATCATTATGCCATAGAATACAAATGTTATCTGGTTGTTATATAATGTAAAAAAATTCACAAGTCAACTTTTTATTCCTATTCACGTTTACTTGATTTACATTATTATGAATGAAAAAATATTTCTATTCAAATATAATTTTTTATACAAATAGATTTACATTATTATATGACGAAAACTATAAGCGAAGTAATAAAAATATTCTAGACACATATATTATTGTAGGACCCCGTTAATCCGGACGAATTCAGGCACAGGGTCGTCCGGATTAGTGAGGTTTAAAAAAACTTCCATCACTTTATACAATAATTTAAGTATTTGTATTTTGTATTAACATTATGTACAGATAAATTAAATTTACAGAATGAACGAAATATTTAATAGCATATGTATGTGAATGAACATACACATGTATATTCCTATCAGTTTCCAACAGTTGTACGTTTCAGTTATACTGAATATAACATCTTTTCAATGCATTTTCCAAGATGCCATTTTGCACAGGTTCAGCGAGAATAATCGTAAGAAATGATGATCGTAAGTGATTTGCTATAATTTTTTTATTGTTGAGGTCTTGTATTCTCCATGGAGTATCGTCCAGATTTCCGAGGGTTCCGGATTACCACTCCGGATTAACGGGGTCCTACTTTATTTGTAATTATCAGGTAGTCCGATTTACTAATTTTATCAGGTAGTTCAATAAACAAGCCATGTATACTAAACCTCGCTCAGTTCCCATGAGGTCAGATGCTCTACACTCTACATCATCCATTCTCCACGTCATCCACCCCCCTCCCCCCCACCGTCAGCTAATAATTCTACTAAGTATTAAAATTCTATCACAATACTTTCTCTCTATATATCCTACGTATGTGAGAAAGTAAGAAATTTATTAACAGCAAAATGTATAAGCCATTAAAGATAAACCTTAGTTTAGTAAAAAATTCAGTTATCCATTGTGATAAATACATCATTGTACAGTTAAAATAACTATTTACATACACACACACACACACACACACATATATATATATATATATATATATATATATATATATATATATATATATATATATATATATATATATATATATATATATATATATATATATATATATATATATATATATATATATATATATATATATATATATATATATATATATATATATATATATATATATATATATATATATATATAATGAAAACGTCGCAATTCAAATTTCGATAGTGAAAGTACTCATACATAAAAGTCACTCATAAAATACAAATACACATAATAAAACTAAACAAAAAAGAAATTCTGTCGCCATATCTAGCATTTTAATTAACAATAACAAACCAGAGTTATTGTTGGTCTATTAATCTCCTAATAACAACGATTATCTTCACATGGTCTATTTTAGGGTTGTTCGCATTGTCTGTGGAGAGAAATCCATCAAGATATAGAACTAAGATCACTTCTTTTGTACTGAAGACTGGAGACCTCCCTTGAAGATGGTCAATTAACAACGAAAGCAAACATGGTTACAGGTATAAAATCTAATTTATCAACACTAGACTATAGATTGCATCTTTTTGATTATTTTACTGAGTTTTTTTTTATCTTTTAAATTTATTTTTCAACACTAAAAAGATCAATTAACATACAGATTAGAAAGATGTCTTCATGCATTGTGTCGACACTAAACATCAAAAGAAACTTTCTTCCTCTCTGCCATATAGTAAAGAAAAGAGAAACAGAAATTCACTTCGTGTTAATAAATCATAATGTTATAGTATTTCCTTGAGATTTTTTTTTCCATACTCAAAAAATAATTATAAAAGATGAAAGCACCTTTTATGTTCACGCTTCAAAAATATCACACTTTTTTTAAATTCCATTAGATAGTTTTTTTTGTACTTCTTTTGAGGATGGCTTTTTTTATTTTACAAAAAAAAAAAAATCCAAAATAAACGCCAAAAATATTATTGGCGCAAAAATAATGCTTCAAAAATGTAAGACTTTTAATTATGGAACTTTTTTACCAAGAATTTTTTATCTTAAATAATATTTGGTTTTAATTACCTATCAATAGATTGTAATTCTATACGTAACTGAATAACAATTGCATGAATAGTTTTAATAAATGATAAATCTGACAACGACAAAATATTGGAATTAATCCTTGGTATCTCAGTATCTTATAACAATAAGAAGTGTCAATTTATTGTAAAAGTGAGTGAGGACCATGAAAGAACTTATATATTGCCTAATTTCTATTGCAATAAAAAACAATTTAAATTTTTAGATCCTCGATTGTGTTTTTCTGTTTAATGATCTGAAGAAGGCTGCTTTAGGTCAGTCGAAACTGATCAATTGTTTGTTTATTACTATTTTCTGTGTGAAGATGATCAATTTCAATTTATAGCAAAAGTGAGCAAGAACCATGAAAAGTATTAAATACATTGCCTACTATCTATTGCAAAAACAACCAATGTCGTCCAGTGCCAACTTATGCTAGAACAATTAATTCAGGATATTAGTTAGTTGTTCTAAAAATAATAAATAGACAATAAATAGGCTCCTTCATTGAACCTACATTTTCGCCAACCATCAATAATGATTTTTCGTCTTTGTAGGCCAAAAAGTAGTTGTGGTTAAACTTCCACTACCAACCACACCACCGGTCTCAAAAATGACTAATTTTTTAATGCTAATAATATCTGATAAAGGATTTGTGTGTGTCAAGAATCTGAGACAATTGTTTGAAACCACTGTCAATAACACTAACATAAATGGATCGAATCCTATACTAGCTTTAACATAGTTTAAACATTAATTTTAGCAATAGATCGCTAGATGTGGAAAGTAGATTGATCAAGGCACAGAGAATAAAGATGTTATATTGATAATTGACAATGATCTAAATTATAATTAAAGCATAAAAAATAAGAATGTACTTCTAATTAAATTATTTTAAGTTAGTAAAAATTTACTAAATTTCCATTTTCTTTTAATAAGTAATTAATTTAATTAAAATAATGAAAGTCAAATTTCCAAAAGAATTATTAACTTGTTTATGGACTAGGTAATAAATTCTATTAACCTCTTTTATGTGTATATTTATTAAATATTAGATTAATTATGAAGTATTCAAATTATTTTATTTAAATATTTTAATTAATAAAATAAATAAAATATCTGTGGCACAACCATTTGTGGCCTGTTAATCTTATCAAAATAATCTTTTATCAAACCAACATCAACGATGTTATTAACGAGTTGTTAAATTAAGTAGAAATTGAGCAAAAACGTATTTGTACGGTCAAAGATTAAAATTATGTGTTATTTATTAATAATAGAATTAAATAAATTACTCATACTGGATATATTATAATAAAATTTAAAGTAATTTTTACATCCATAACTAGAAAAAATCGGGTAAGGGGTACCTCGGAACTTTTCCTCACTTCAGAGGCCACTAAAGTGGCCTCTCCTGCTGCGAAGCAGCAGGAGGAAGCAGCATTGGCCGTGGTCAGTACTTGGATGGGTGACCGTTCTGAACTAACAGATTTATTATCATTCTTCAAAAAAAAAACTTATTTTTAATACTTATATTTTATTTAATTATTTGAAGTAAACAAACTTTGACGTCATCAAAATTATCGCACTAATAAATAATTATATTCGCTTATAACTTTTAAACTAATTAATGGAATTTCATCGGTTTTTTTATATTTGTTCCTTAATTTTTTCCGGTTCCAACGATATGCTATATGTCAAAAACCTATTTATACTTTCCACCTATTTAACCTTTTATTAACCGTCAATGTTTAAAAATTTTTAACTTCAAAATAGCGGACAAAATCAAAATGAAATTTAGTGGGCTTGTTTGTCATGTAGAGAGGTACACTCGTGCCAAATTTCAAGTCGATCAGGACCATAATCGATTTATTACGATTTTTTAAAAAAAATTGCTGACTCAGCATTGCTGACTGCAGCAAACTGGGTTCAAGATGGCGGAAAAATATGATTTTCCGGGCGGCACAACTACAGGTTAGGACTGAATTTTCTGCCAAGTTTCAACTCTCTAGGTTAAATACCTTAGGCGCTATGATGATAACACACATACACACATACATACGTCATGCTGAAAACCACTCCTCCTTTTAGGTGATTTTAAGACCTCCTTAAAAACACCTAAAACGGATAATTCCGTTGAAATCTCGAAACAAATTTTTTTGGTGAAAACAATACTTTTCCTACTATTAGTAGTAAGGAAAAGTAAAAATGTGAATCACAGTAAGAATCATCTATTTAATGTTATAAGATTAAAAAGATTGATTTTGAAACACTTGGGTCAAATAAAAAAGTTTAGAGTACTCATAAAAAATAGAAAGTCTTGGTAAAAAGTGTTCTTTAAAAAACTAAGTAAGGAAGAAGATGGCAGTTAAGAGGTAAAAAGTGGCAAATTAACTTATATTTTTATGGGATCCTCCAATATAAATGTTTTGAAAACTAGATAGCACCTTTCTTGTTCAAGTTGTCCATTTTTTTTTTTTACAAATTGCCTTTCACGTAATGAAAATAAGTATTTTATAACTATTAACATTATATTATATTGAAGGCCGACACGTTCTTAAACTGCGGGGTCTCATCTTACCAATTTTTAATAAAGAAATGTTTTGATAATAAAAAAGTTTCGCTTTTTCCAATTTGCAACTTTCTTTTATTATGCATATACATCCACACACACACATTTTCTACATAAAATGAAAAAACTATATTATAAAATTAGTTTCATAATATATAGATATATAATATAGATTATAGAGTCTCTCTCTGTTTATCATATAGGGAGGATTCATTTTATTTATTTTAACCTTATACAAAAATGTTTTTTTTTTTAATTTTAAATTTTTCATTATATAAAAAGTTTTGACAAAGTTTTTTTTGGCTCTTTTATAAAGAGCAAAAGGATAAAAAACGGATTATGTTTTACCAATGATTAATATAAGCCTGAAGAAGCCTTAAGTTAAGGCGAAATATAGCAGATTTTAGAGAAGAAAGGAGAGTTAATTACTTAAACCCTAAAAAGACGAAAAAGAAAAAATATATTTTGAATTTATTTTTTTTTCATTTTATATAAACATTTTTAATAAAAAAAGGGTTCACAGTCAACAAAATATTTTAAATATATGTATATTAAGATATCTACCCTTAATTATACTATATGATAGTACAGGTTCCTTTGAATAAATAAACATTTAAATAAAAAAATGGATGCTAAGGCCCAAGACAGAGATTATTAATAATGATATATCGCTCATGTCCATGTAGTGTAGACAGACAAAACAGATTCTTCCATGAGTAGTTAAGGCCGATAACAAATATTTGATTGCTCTAGAATAAACGGTGGCATCTAAAATCTAAAAAAAATCGGTCCGATACAGCTCAGACAAAGTTTCTCACAAATACAAGTTCATAATTACTAAGCCCTTTAATTAGTTTTTGTAGGTACATTTAATTATTATTGAACATTTTAGCAAAATGTACCATAAAAATAACTTCTCCTCGGCGGGGAATCGAGCCCGGCCTCTCTACGTAAAGCTATTTTCCCAAAAACTAGATTTTTCCCGGAATACAGCTAACATCGTTAGATTTGTATTAAATTTTTTAATCAAAATCGTCGAAACCGTTTCCAAGAAATATTTTTTCAAAGTTTTTTGGGAGTAGCACCGGCCCCCAAATTTGGAGGTAAAATTAATTTCTCGGTTTTGCCTCGGGGGTATGATTTTTCTGAACATGTATGCAAAATTTTGTAAAAATCGGCCGAGTAGTTTAGGCTCCAAGCGTCTGCACAGACAGACGACAAACTTAAAAAAAAAAAAAAAAACACTTCTTTAAACTCGTGGGACCTCAAAACATGTAAATCCCTCAAAATCGAATTTTCCCGCCGTCACAATACTTTCTCTTTTATATATGAGTAAGTAAAATGTAAAAACTGATGTTGATAACAAGAGAAACTTTGTCGTATAACAATTAGGATCGTAACCATTAGGATCTAGCGGCGACGTAAGCATCATGGTGATACCTATTCCAATGACATCTCCACGCTCTTAGTCGCCTCTAGAGTTTCTTCTTCCTCCTAATTTTTGTCCGACCCCGACGTATTATTAATAGTCTGAGATTGTAGTTTTCCCATAAGACTTGACTTGAATATACTAAAGTGTTAGTGTATTCAAGTGCAATTGTTTAACCAATGTTTTAGTAGTAGATAGAAGCCTTTAACTTCTACACTGGTGACCCCACCGTGATGAGATCGGAAAGTACGAATTCTCTAGCGGCGACATAAGCATCATGGTGATACCTATTCCAATGACATCTCCACGCTCTTAGTCGCCTCTAGAGTTTCTTCTTCCTCCTAATTTTTGTCCGACCCCGACGTATTATTAATAGTCTGAGATTGTAGTTTTCCCATAAGACTTGACTTGAATATACTAAAGTGTTAGTGTATTCAAGTGCAATTGTTTAACCAATGTTTTAGTAGTAGATAGAAGCCTTTAACTTCTACACTGGTGAACCCACCGTGATGAGATCGGAAAGTACGAATTCTCTAGCGGCGACATAAGCATCATGGTGATACCTATTCCAATGACATCTCCACGCTCTTTGTCGCCTCTAGATTTTTTTCTGCCTCCTTCGGTTTTGACTTTTTGTCCGACATATTATTAACATCCTGAGGTACAAAATTGTTTAACCAATGTTTCTATTAGTAGATAGAAGTCAACTTCTTAAGGGATAAAGAATATTTTTATCACAAAGCATAAAGATTGACTACCAGTAAAACTTGTCAGGATTGAAAAGCAATAACTTAAGTCCCGTTCCTTTTATTAAAAAAAAAAATCATTGATTATGCTCATTCGCATATGCCAATGATATGCTTAATATTTCATTTTATCATAAATATGCTCATTATTTCATTTTATTTGTTTTATTCCAAGTGTTTTTTATAGAGAAATAAATTGGCCAAGCACATGCATCCAGCACCTACAAAGGGTCTGTAGCCAATTTAACAAATAGGACGAGTTCAGACAAGCAAAGGAATATATATATAAGGGTCCTCATTTTTGACTACGGACCCTAAAAATGTTCTAAACTTAAACAATAATAACGGAAAAATTATAACAAATACTAATTTAATTGCAACATTAAGAATGAATTTTTAACTCGTTTACAGTGATTACATAACCGAATAATTTATTTTTTTACAAAGCACAAAGTCAATCTACAAAAAAAACTAAAAATCAAATGACTGAATCATCTTAGAACTGTTGACTAATTTGGCACTTATGATAAGCTATTTGTAAACCAAGAACGCTTTGTGCCAACAAATTTCAGTTACTTAATAATTACAGTCAAATTCAGAATAGTCTGGAGGTTAGCTAAGCAGTTGTATAATATACAATAGATAATTTTGTAAGGTGTCATTTAAACGAAAATAGAAAATAAATTGTACAAACGAACAGACAAAAAAACAAATACAAACGAAGGTAATTGGAAATAGTGCTTTCTTATTATGAAACCTTTAAAAATTCTAAACTTTCTAGAATTGCAAGGCTTTATGAAGGAACAGTCCACATATTTACCACTATTTTATCGATACTTATATAATACATTTTTTGAATTAATTATACTTTAAAAATTTAAAAAAGAATTATGAAAATATAAACTTACAAGTTGGTCGTTGAGGTATTTGACGCTGCAAGGTAGCAGAACTGTTTCACCGGGGTTTACTGTGACTGAGGTCGGCGTTTGAACAAATTCAGGCTCTCTTTCCCGCAATCCGTTTACGCCTTCTCGAATCCATGTAAGACCTGTAAATAATGCAAAAATAATCAAAGTTAATTAAAATAATTACTTAATAAACAAAGTAAGTAGACATCTAGTTTATCATCTTCATAAATATTACAAGGCATGATAATAGACGGACTGTATTTGGTCACATTAATCATAAAATAGATACATTCCTTAATAAGTCCTCTGCATTAAGGGCAAAACCAAGACCTTCAACTACCTCTAGTGGACCTAGAACTTTACTATGACACAAGTCACGTAATAAAAATGTCTTGTTTAATTTAAGTAGATAATGAATTATTCTACGAGTACAAGCATCTGAGTATGGATGAGAACTCAGAATCGCCTCTTTCATTGCATGTGCAATGGCGTCGGAAAGAAGTCTGATAATTCTTTTAACTCGTTAAGAATATTTGTTTTTGATAATATCGTAGATTAGATGAAGATTCAATAATCTCCATTAAGCTAATATGAACATAAATCAAAATTAAAGACCAAAAAACACTAACATAAACTAATAAAACAACCGTCTCTCTATGTAAATTTAAAAAAAAATTAATGCCAAAGCAACTTTCAGCCTTCAAAAGGCCATCATCAGTGCCCATTGGGAATTGTGAGAGGAGAGTCTACTTCATGTTCGTCGTACTTTATGACGCGAGTCTCACGTCGATCCCCGACATGAAGTAGACTCGACTCTCACTTCATCTTTTTTTCTTCCGCAATAGGCACCGATAATGGCCTTTTGAAGGCTGAAAGCTGGTTTGGCAATAAAGTTTTTTGGGTTTAATTAACGTGGAGGGACAGTTTGTGTTATTCCTTTAAGAAGATCTCCTTAGACACTCCCATATCTAGCACTAATATAAAGATTATAAGTAAATTGATCAACAATCGGTATCCAAGGACTATCTTGAAAGTCCAACGACAACTCATAAAATGAGAGAGGCAGATTGATTCTCATCTTGTATATATCAGTTTCCAGTTGCTCAATAAAATAAAATAATGCTTTTCCGAGGAATACCATGATTCCAAATCCAAATAAATAATGAACAACATACAGGAGAATATCAGATTTGATAGAAAACAACAAACTTTTACAAGATAAATGTAGTCAAATGCAGCTGTGTTTCATTTATGAAACTATTTAGATAGTTTGGTTCTTTAACAGTTCAAAATTGAGATGGGCAAAGCTTATGATGATTGCATTGGTTGTAAGACATACTTGAATATTGCACAATTCTCAAAACAAATCATTATATACCATTGTAACTTCAATAACAACTTTATAATAATATTAAGCGATTATTATGGTTAGCTTTTAGATACTACACTACTTAGAATTCTTGGCACTTCTTCAGATTCTTACTCCCCTTATAAAAAAAAAACAGAAGGGAGTAACAATCTAAAGAAGGTGTACGGAATGTTCTTCTTTAGACTGTTACTCCCCTTATAGACAGAAGTATGATATTCCTTTGTACAAAAGTACATTTGACTTAACATCCCTTTTTCCCTATAGTTCTAAAACAACATAGGGGAGGGAGTAGCAATCTTAAGAAGTAACGAATTCTTTATACATTAAATAATTTTTTCTCTTTAATATCAAAATAGTATTACATTTTTTTTCATTTTACATGGGTCTTGTTTTATCTTTTATACTAAATACGGTTAAAATTATACGATTGTACGAATTTTTGTTTCTAAAAACAACTTTGTTTCTTCCACACTCGTAATTTTTTTTTTTTTTTTTTTATAATTTTTCATTAAAATATAATTCTGTTTAATTAATTAAATTTTACACACTTTTGTAATGGAAGAAAAAACCTAACTGCGTTAGCTTTGTAAAACATTTTCTTTTAACTCATTTAAAAGCCTTCAATTTTACTTTCATAGCTAGGGCTAATATTCTTTATTTTTTGTTAGCTTCTTTTTTATTTATTTATATTTTACGACCAGACTTTTAAACAAAAGAGAAAGGAGGACAATCTCAGAAAATGTTTGACGATGATTTTTTTAATATTAAGAATACAAATATTACACACACACACACACACACACACACACACACATACATATATATATATATATATATATATATATATATATATATATATATATATATATATATAAAAATATATATATGTATATATAATTTTTATTTTATTTTATTTTTTTAATTTTACTTGACTAACTTTTATCCTGAAGTTGGGAGAATGGCTAAGGGGGTTGTTGGTGGTTAAGAATTTTTGTCTGCCTCAAAGGATTTACGCCCTACTTGTTGATTTACCTTAGTTTCCTCTCTTCTTTACTTCTCTTGCTGATTTTCCCTATCCTTATAACAACTCCCTAAGCTTCTTTAAAGATTAGAGAAGTTGTACGTTATAACCAAACTTATTCGTCGTTAAAACAGCCTCACCCTAACCAAAATCTAAACTTTTAGGTAAAATCTCTTATATTCTGACTTCAAATCGTTACTTAAAGCTTGTTGATATACTAATAATAGCTTTATTGTTAAACAAAATCAAAATTCTATAAGTTTACGAAGATCAGTCGCTTATGACTAATTAAGTTATGTTTTCATCCATAATATAAATTAGAAATATAAACTAAACCACATTACGGTTCAAACTTAATTGTACATTAAGTCATAAATAATATATTACCCTTCTTTATTTAATTGCTATTTCAATGTGGCTATAGCAAAAATTATAAAATAAAAATAACTTCCTAAAATAGGTACACTTGTAACAAAATATATGTTTGATAAGATAGTCCAAATTTCATTATTTTATCATTATATTTCATTATTATGATACATTGTATCACTAAAAGTTTAAATAAGGCGTAGTCTTGATTCTTGGGATACTTAAATTCTAAGGTCATTTCAAAATGTCATATGACTTCATAATTCAGATTAAACAAGCCGTTTAGGAACAAGAAGTTTATGATTAGGATTCATTTATGTTTTTAACAGAAATAGAGGTAGAATTAAAACAAACTGTCTCTCCACGTGAAATAAATACTTTAATCGCAAAGCAGCTTTCAGCCTTCAAAAGGCCATCATCAGTGCCTAAGAACAAGCAAAACATACATAATAATTAAAACTTACAAACATAAACAGTAGGCTAACAAAAACAAGTAACTAACAAGGTCAAGCAAAAAATTAATCGGTAAAAATACACACAAAATAAGTTAACAAGTTAAAAAGTCAAAGTTGAGTAAAACATGATCACACTCAACAAATTTAAAAACAAAAGACAACCAAAAATGCAAAGGCTATACATTATAATAAGAATAACAAAAAATAAATAAATAAAATAAAGCAAGTTAACCAAGCTAGCCTACCTAAAGCGGAAGAAAAAGGATTATATTAATAAAAACATTTAGTGAGAGGTGAGTCAATTCATGTCGGAGATCGACGCGAGACTGATTCGAACTGGAAAAGAAGCCACTGCCCTTATCAGTGAAGAAGACTCCCTTCTCTCATTAATGTTGTTATCACCGGCTCTACGTATACTACGTAGGATCTCCAAGTTTTCCAAAGAATCCAGCTTACGTCCTTTTCCCGCGAAGTGGAGGAAGCCGATCTTGTGCTGAGCGTGTACATGATTATACTCGGTAATGTGCTGATTGAACGTGCTACTAGAACGCTGTAGGTGCTCCTTCGCACGCACCTTGAAGTTGCGGCCCGTTTGTCCGACGTATTCCACATCGCAGCCGCCACACGTTATGATATATACACCACTCCTATTTTCACTAGGAACCGGATCTTTCACGCTACTAAGTTGAGCTTTCAAGGAATTATTTGTGCTGAATCCTACTTTGTACTTATACTTAGATAATATTTTAGCCAGTTGGTCCGAAATAGAACCAAGATAAGGAATGGAGCACCATATCCCTTCTCTCGGTTGACGTTCCGTTCGCTTGCAGTAATAACTTCCGATTCTTTTTGGAAATCATCCTGTCAATTAATACGTCGCTGAAGCCGTTGTAGTAGGCAATAGTTTTAATAGTGCTAACCTCTTTCAAATAAGCTGCGGAGTCTAGTGGTAAGGTTAACAGACGATGGATCATGGAGTTAAATGCCGCTAACTTATGTGACCTAGGATGGTTAGAGTCTGCATGAATTACGGTGTCGGTTGCGGTGGGTTTACGTGAAGTGAAAATAGGAGTGGTGTATAATTTGTGCTACTAGAACCTTGTTTCCTACGTGGTCAAGCCTTAAATCAGTGAAGATTCCACATCGTGAATGTCTTGTATAAAAATGTTATTGAATATATGTATATGTATAAAATAAATAATAATATTAGTATAATATGATCCACTCTTCTGCACGGACCACAGCAATTTTTAAATCGTGCAAATAGTAAATATTTAAGTTTAATGCGATAAAATCACAATTAGTAATAAAAACTAAGATCAATTTATTAGCTCTTTGAGTTTTATTCACCAGGAGTAAAGTCTGCTAAAATCTCGCGGGACCAACTAATTTTCTTAAGTTATGGAGGGAGTTTCATAAATAATACAGTCAAATCGGGATACACTAATTTAATTTATGACTTTCAAACTTATAAAGTATTACCTTCAAAAAGCAGGTAATACTAGTAGACTTCAAAAACCCTAATTCCAATAGAACACAATCTCTTGTTTTTATCTATGAAGAAATACCTAATTTTGAAATAATTCCGAAAACCCAAAACTAATTACTTATAACACAAAGCATAAATTAAAATCTTTTAACAATATTAAATTTAACAGAAATAAATTATAAAAAACATGACTTTTACAATTAAACACACTATTGACACCAAAATAAATCAATAATGAATACTTTAAGAATTATTTTTGAGATATAATTATAAATAATTTATACAGTATATTGTAATTAAATTACCAAACACAAAATTAATTTCAAAATTATCTTTTGTAATAATCGAAAAAACTTTACAATAGATTCGATCAATTCGCTTTAAAATCAACAAATTAGCGTGGCGAGGTTATGAAAAAAATGTCAATAGAATTTAACAGCTGATCAACTTCTTCTCAGTCCTACCAACTTGAAAACTACAGTTAACACTAACTTGGTGTTTAGGCTTCAGCGGGTAGACTCGTTATAAACAGTTTAGGTTTCCGGTGAAATCCTTCGTGACGAGGATTTCACCAGAAACCCAAGCTATTTATTACAATTAACGCTAGTTCAAACGTAAACAAACATTTAAGCATTTAAGTAGAATTAAATAAAATAAATAATTAATTTAAGTCTTCTTATAACTATCTGTATGATGGTTTATATAATTTTCTTAAAATAACTAGCAAACTAATAAACTGCAGATTTATCGTGACATGCTGTTTATTAATACATAAAGTATGTTTTAACAAAACTTATTTAGTGTAGTTAACACCAGAATATTTTATATCATGTATCAAGTTTACTTTCATTATGTCATTATTTCTTTTGAAATTTCATAAAACTAAAGTTTTAAAGAGTGTTGTACAAAAATTGTTTTTTTGTTTTTAAAGTATGAAGGTAACTACTTGGTTATAGTTTCAAAGAATATGGTAAATTTAATTTTAGTAACTCGGAAAACATTGTTCAGAAGTATACACATAATAAACTTTTTTTTAAGGAAAAAACTTAAACAGAAAAAGTTATATTTGAATAAAAAACAACAAATTAAAAATAAAATTGTTTCGTATTAAACTGTGGGATCCTTTGGAGTAAGCTGTTACATTTAGACTATAAAATATATACAACATAAATAAAAGTATAAGTTTAATAAGGTGTAAAAAAGGAAACAATAAATACAATACTAGAACATAAACTTGTAAATATAAATACTAAAATATACACATACAATCAAAAGTATATGCATATGATTAAGATCATAGACATAGATGATCCCTTCTACTGCTTTGAGTTGAAAGAAAAATTACAATAAATAAATTGGCCAAGTACATGCTATTAGTACACACAAAGGGTCGGCAGCCAATATAACAAATTGTAGGGCGCAAACCAGTATTATTGGCCCAGCTGTTTTAAGATGGCGCCTATTTAAAAGTTTGTTTTAGCTGTAACTTTTGAACTATCTATATACATAAAATTAGCCAGATATAGTGGCACAAATCAAAAGCAGCAGACTTCGTTGCCTCGGACACGTTTATCGAATGGTGAAGAAAGGGCCGTGAAGACATTTGTTTCTCAGAATCCTGGAGGACGTTGGATCCAAGGAAGACCTAGGCAAAGATGGCTCCAAGATGTTGAAGATGACTTGCGCCACTTTGGAGTCAGACGATGGCGATCAGTGGCTCAAGAGCGGAAGATATGAGCTGATAGAACGGAGGCTCAGTCTCTACAAGGGATGTAACGCCATAGAGTAAGTAAGTATGCATATACAATTAAAGTTTTGTCTGTACATTGGTCAGAATTGAAAACTTTTTCATTTCATACATTCCGAATTTTTTTCATGTATGTAAGTATGAGTGCATGTGTGTCTGTCGCCACCAGTCTAACTTTACAGGCGGAAAACTGGCTAATCGAAATCTATTAATTTTTTTTGAGGGCTGTGCGCAAACATGTTGCGCATGTTGTAGGCTTTCATCGGAAAATATTGAGTAGAACCAAAGTTATTAACAATATATCTTATATTATTAAAAAAGTTTAGTAAAAAAAAAAAAAATGTGTCAAATTGTCACATTGTGCGAAGGTTCAAGGCAGCGGCCGCTTTTCGACGAGCAAAGCGAGTAGGGGGCAGAGCCTCCTAAATAAATTCATGCCCCTGCTTATATAATTTGTGTTTTTTTTTGCAATGTAATTATTGGCGGAGCTGAAAAAACTCACGCAGAAGAGGCTTTGATAACTTCGCAGTCAGTACCTAACTATGTTTATTAGTCTTTTGTCTAATATTTCACCCAAATTGACAGAACAATGGACGAAAAAGGCTAGAATTCCCCAAATCGAATTCGAACACACACTCATTAACATTGGATTGAACTTAAACATGAGGTCCACAAGCTCAAAGATAGTACCGCTAATACATAATGCAGCGACATATCTTGACCCAAGATATAAAAAATTGCGTTAAATTAATATTAAATGATAAACTCGTGTGACTTAGCTGTTTTTTTCAAAAACGACTTTAAGATTCAATAATTTATTTCCCGCAATTCGACTCAAATTGATTGATCTTTAATGATGCCGCTTCGTAATGAGATAACAGTTTGTAAAAATAAAAGTTTGTTCAATAAGGAAAGACTTAGAGCTGTAAATTTTAGATAGTTTTAGCAATAAGCATTCTGGACAAACCGAGTTTATTTAATACAATAATAACTAGCAACAACATTTAATTTCTGAATTTAGATATAATGTAGGTTTGTGACATCGATAAAGTATTGGATTAAAAAACATCGATAAATGTAGTTTCGATGTTCGATCGATACATCGAAACTGCCACAATCGATGTTGCCGATACAACATCGATGGTGACCCAAAGAAATATCAAAAATTAAAAACTCGAATAAAATACGGCAAAAACTACGAAATCGGCGATTTTCATTCCTCGAGGTAAAATTTTGGCTTGGGGGTAAAACCAGTTATTTTTTTGCTCGTCGGATTGGGATCTTGGTTTGGCTAACATCAATGTTGGTTTGGTTCGATGTCGTTAAGCTGTCTCAACCCTAATATAATTCTTCAAGGAAAATTTAGCTGTAAGGAAAGACTTCTTAGTAAAGGAAACTATATTGCACGCGTAAACCATAATAAAGATAATGTTATTACATGTAGTTGGGAATTAATGTAGATACTCGTATATAAAATAACATTTATTTGCGGATATTAAAAAAATTATTTCTACTTGTCAGTTGAAGAATATAGAATATATTTGAGGACAAGGGAAATGATTTAATATTGATAAAAGTCCAGTCATGCACCATGACTTAATGAGCGAATTTTCAAAGAAATCTGCGTTTTATTGGCTTATGATAATATTTAGAATTTGCTCGGGTAAAAAAAAATTGGTACACAGGGGTACGGGGTACAAAAGTCAAAATAGTATTTACCCTTCAAGATGCATGTCGTTGGAAAGCTCTTTAAGAGTACAGTAATTGTTGTTATTTACACTTTTATCATATTTTCACATAAAAGGGGGGTAAAATGGAAAAACCACGTTTTTTGACCCTATATGGTCAAAATTTGACCCCTAAATGGACTCCAAAAATTCTGGCCAACGAACTCATCCTTTCTTTTGATATTATTGACATTTTAAAATTTGTTTGAAATTTTTAAGTGCATCCCAAGGGATGCACTATCGTCTGGAGTGAAACATATATACATACATATATACATACATACATAAAAAAAAAGTGTTAAATTTCAGGAATCGATTCAGAATGGTCTAAAACGGATTTCCATGGAAAAATGTTTCAAAAATTCGCATTACAAAAATTTTGAAGCCATTGCAATAGCGTAATTTTCTTTGAAAATTCGCTAAAATGAAATAATATAAAAATGCCATTTTTCAAAACTGGTCTTATTTTCAACTTTTTTTTTTTTTTTTTTTTTTTTGGTTTCTGTATTCTTTACCTTAGTTGTATCAATGTGCAAAATTTGGGGAAGATTGAATCATGGGAAGTGGTTCAAAATTGCGGAAACGGAAGTGTGCGATGAAACTTACAAAGCAAAGTAATATAAGACCAGTAATAATAATAAATACAACTCAAAGGCTTAACTTTACCTACTGCGTATAATTTATTCAAAGATAATATATATAATTTTATATACGTAATTACATTATATTATTGTTTTATTATGTAAGAATATGTAGAAAGTATAGGTTAATAAAAATATGATTCAGTACACTATACTAATATAAAAGGTTAAGAACATAATATTGTGCAATATCTACATTAGACGAATATATCGTTTACGTATAATACAAGTAACGTCTCATTAGATTATATTATGAATGGCTGAGGATGAAAACAATACATGCAATATCTCAATCAGAACAATACATAAACAGGGAAGGTTAATTCAAAACATGTAACCTCACAGTCATTACAATGTATGAATAGAGAAGGGGTTAAGTACATGTAATATCTCAAACAGAACAATGCATAATGCATAGTCATAGTAAGTAAATACATGTTTTGCCTTATTAAAAAAATACAATATTATGTTAAAAGCGAAGGGTAACAAGAGAGATACTAAATATAGCAAGATAGTAAGATAGTTAACTTCCCTCATAAAGAAGCTTTGCTAAGGTAAGTGATGGGGGAGATCATCTCCCATATAGTTTAGAATAGATATAAGCGTCTCCAGGCTACTCAGTGAAAAGAAAAACTAATCCTGAACTAAAGACCAATAAAAATGTCTTCCTCCTAAACGGGATAATAACCTGCAACCTCCTAATTATTTCACTTTCAACAAGCACCTTAAACCTCTTGGCATTATCCATATTGAAACAAGGATTCAATACAGTTTTTGGATCCAAATTGTCCATGGAAGCCTAGATTCAATACGGATTAAATACGATTTAAATCCTGATGCGATACATTAAATTCTGGGATCGAATCTGGATCAAGTTTCATGGAAACACCTGAACTTAGATCCTGTCATGCGCAGAGTGTGAGTGTGAATGCCCCGTAGCGGTTTTTCTAGTGAAACTAGTTAAATCTGTCAAAACACCCCACTCAACTCAACCAAAAACATAACCTTTATTTGTCATTTTTAGTTTTGTTTTTAAAAACAAACATAACAAACCTGGTTATAAAAGGTGAATGTTACAAAATGATTTATTATTACTGATTGGTGTATTGAATACGGATTCAATACCACTCATGGAGAAACACTTAACTTTATAAATACCAAATCAGGATTCAATCCGAGTTAAACATCATGGATGTGGTATATGTATATAAAATTCAAATACCACTAACAGACTGATGACCTTGAAATTTTGTAAGTGGCTTTCTCTTACCCCCAAGGAGCTAGCTAAGAAATATTTTTATAATAACTTTGGGGAATGGTTGGACGCATGCCCGGGAAGGTTGCTAAGTTAGTAAAACTATGTTCCGATAGATGGCGCGCGTCGTTTCACTGAATGTGTGAATTTCATATTGTTAGGCGGTAGGAAGTTCGCCAGGTCAGCTAGTTAGTTATATACATACTTATCTACAAATAAAGCTTTTTATTGGTGAATTATCAAAGAATGTGTTCAAAGTACTTTAAAACTTAATTTTCTCTTTATTTCAGTGTGAGAAGGGTCGTTTGTTGTTTCTCTTTCATTATTGGCAATTTTAGATTTCCTTAAAATAATGTAGCTCAACGATAAGAAACTATTTGTTTTTTTTATTAGTTTAAGAGTAGCTCATTTTGAATAGAAAATTTGATTTAGAATAGTTCAGAGCCAGTAAAGTATATTTCGCATTATTGTACAACTATCTGAGGAATTTACAAGTTTAGTTTATTAGTTAGAATTTGGTTGAGATAGTTATTCTCTCTCTCTCTCTCTCTCTCTCTCACACACACACACTCTCTCTCTCTCTCTCATCGTTTTCTTAATCTCCAAACTTCACAGTCTTTTATTTAAAAGTTCAGTCTCTTAAAATACATTAGTGTCGATTATCCGAGCTAATGTAGACTGGCGTCACCTCAGGTACAGCAGAACGCAGAACGCTTACAACGAGTTACTAGATATAATTAACAGGAACATCTTTTTGATTTTATAATTTACATTAGAGTAGTGTTTCCCAGCCTTTTTTACCATGTCCTACCTAAGTCTTACTCAAATTCTGCAAACAAAAATCGTCACTTTTCTGTCTTCCACTGAACTAGAATTCTTCCTAACGTAGAAACTATTGGCAGAAGATGGCTTTAGTATTCCAATTTATCAGATCGCTTATTCTGTTTTTGTTGCAAACTATTTGACCCGTCTCCTAAGTCAAAATTAGGTAGCTAAGATTGAAAGAACTTGAAAAGTGACGAGACTTCGGATGGACACGTTATTTCATTTCAGAAGTGGCTTGATGCAGAAAAAACGCACTTGTGCTAGAATCGATGCTAAACTGCAACTGAAAATAAGGAGTACCTTTACGGGAAGTCCTTGCTCGAACGACTTATAGCTATCGTCATGTATTTATAAAAAAAAATGAGCTTTTCGTAATCCTCAGACAATTTAGATTCTGTAAACAATAGACATGTTTTAGGTTTAGTCGAGTTTTTGTGTAAGTTCGATCCAGTTATGAGCGAACACTTGCGTCGAGTCCGATCCAAAGAAGCTCATGATCTCTATGACGGAAAAATAACTTAAAATAACATAAACCAACTCGGAGGAAAAAGTGAATCGGTTAAACTTGAAAAATTGAGATACAAAGTATTTTTCGATCATCCTCGACTGCCCTCCTGATGTCATACCGCACAAATGTCTTTCGGCTTTACACTCGACTGGTGTTTTTAAAAATGCACTTTCTTGCCGAAAAAAAGATTTTGGACTACGAGCCACGAGATACTGTTCTCAGTGACCTCGAACAGTGATCCAAAACTGAGGTATTCTATGCTCTCTTAGATACTGCCACCGTCTCTATACAAGAGAATGAGGTATCATATTCTTTGAATACGTCTGGTCTTATTGAACGAGCAAATTTTCAATACTACAATACTTGTGCAGTCACTGTGAAACCTAAATATGGGGGGGGGGGGGGTTTGCTCGGGGCGACAAATTACCTAGAGCCGTCGCTATCTCTAACCCCCATTATACTTAATGCTCCTCTGAACAATTAAATTTCCTCATGTGGGCGTGGGCGTGGGAGCCACTTTGGGAAACACTGCATTGTGTCATCGATTATCCAAACATTAATCAAACGACTAGTTATCCGAGCTAAGATATTGTCGGTTCATAAATGCAACTTATCTTCAATTTTAATTTATCATCGGTTACTTACTTTACGAGTGAGACTTGGAAATTCTGCTATATTACTGTATAATAACCATTTCCCAACACGAGCAACCCTTTAAAAATATATTATCTTTAAATATAGCCTTTAGCGAATTAACTGGAATAAAGGATGTTCTGTGTTGACACAAAGACTATAAAGTACGTCGCTATATAATTTTACTGAACCTATTGTTTATAAAATGCAAGTAATAAAGGGAAATTTATGTTAATAATCTTTTCGGTTTGTTTAGAATTAAACAATTTTTGTTAAATACGAAAAAGAAAATAATTTCCCTTTCAAGAAACATAATACAGTTAGGATTATAATAGTTGTAGAGAGAAAAAGAGAGTTAACGTGAAAATTAAGAGAAAATGGAGTCAAGACATCCTAAAAAGTTAGTTCCATCGTTAAAGCCAAAAATCTCGAAATGACAAGAGAGAGAAATTTAAAACCACCGGCACGAAAAGAGAAGGAAAGGGAGACGACAGGGAGGGAAGGCAAGGATGAGGAAAATATACGGTCGGGCAGATCGGAACAAAGACTTACCCCGTGACGTCATGTTCATTTCCATCCTCTGTCTTTCTTCTGGTTGGCTGAAGAGAGACAAACGGGATGCAACTTAAGTAAACATCCTTCGTCTTTAGACGACGCAATTCTAACCCAATGCTTAACATACGACCGCAGCAACATTCAAAAGACATGCTTGGAACAACACACATTAGCTTGATTACAAACGCCCTAACCACTTCAAAACCCTAATCAATTTATTTAAATCTTACCAAGTAACATTTACTTCATTTTTATAAATTATTTAAAAATGATGGTGAAGTATTTTCTCGTATATAGTGTAGTGTTGCTAAACTAGGTTCTGACTTTCTAATTTTAGGCTCTGAAAAATATACTACCTAATTATCTAAGCATGTACCTGTTTAGCATGTAACCTAATTTAGCTTTTACCATTTTTAAGTTGGGGATATCAAGGACTAATAAAATAAAATAAATTGAATGATCAACCTTTCGGAATGTTTTACTCACTCCATCATGGCATATGCACTATCAGTTACCTTCTTCAGTTTTGTTTCAATGAATTGACAACAAATGATAGGTTGTTTTGATTGAGGGACCACTTCATAATTATGACTAGAGAGGTTAATAAATAGTAACACAACAATATTTTCACAACAATTATATTAATAAACATACGGGTTTCGACTTATTATAAGTAAATTAGTAAAATCTGCCTGACTGGCGTTTAACAAAAGATTGGTTGTTTTGACTGAGATTTTGTGGTATACCATTTCATAATTATGACTAGAGAGGTTATACCTGACTAAGCCTCAATATCCCTTACCTTTGGTTCCTTAATCCTTCTATAGCCCTATTCTACCACCACATTGTACTGTTATTTTAACTCATAAAATCTTGTACAATAATTATGTAGCTTAGTAGTCTTTCACTCGCTATACTAACACTTACACTGAAGATGACATAAATTTCGAAACGCGTCTTTACATTATTATACAATTGTGGAATGCTTAAGATTAAATAATAGCAACACCAAGATCAGGTAGCTACCATAATTTGAATAGCAGGGTTTGAATAGTCTAGAATACGTCTTGCAGGCGAGGACTAGTCTAGGAGTTTAAGTGAGACAGAGAATGTGGGATTGAAGGATGATTGAAATTAAGGAAGTAGCAAGTTACGGATGAATGCTATGTTAAGGTTAAGGGCATTGTCACCATATCAAAAGGGCATTGTCATAATATCAAAAGAAAGGATGAGTTCGTTGGCCAGAATTTTTGGAGTTAAAAACACCACTTTAGGACGTAGAATTTCCGATTTTCCGTACAATTCGAGATTAGGCCTCTATGAATTAGAACGAAAAATTAGAACATGCAGTTGCAGTACTTCTTCGTTGTTATAATCTATTAGTCCAGGGAGACATGTATTACGATTTTAATGAAATTTGTATTATCATAATTAGCCCATTGATGGTCCCATATAAGATTCAACCTTCTTCGCCCATTTTTTTTCTCATCAACATGCTTACAAACATACATTTATTTACACCTATATCTTTAAAAGTACTCATCTGATTTTTATGAAATGTTGATGGTTTGTCGAAATTAAACCGCAGCACCAGCATTAGATCACTACAGTAACACCAGATTAATTTCAAGTATGCGCTCCTTAACTTCTGCCTTATTGATACTTCAATGCATGTAAAACCTCGTACTCATAATGACAATATAAAAATTAAAAAAATTGACCCCAATTTCCTTGAAATTTCAGCTCTAAATCGAGACTGCGTATTATACGCGATTTCGTATGATATGCGAGATTTATACAGTATATATTTTGCATATTGGGCTTTCACATAAATTGGTGTAAATAAATGTATTTTATTTATGTATCTATGAAGTATTAAAGGGAAAAAGAGAGATATGTATAATGTATATATCTCTCTTTAATATATAAAATTGCACACCCTCCGGAAATCGAATCACAAACTTGTGGTCCTCTTACTTTTTAACTAATTACTTATAATTGGAGACTAAAATCTAATGTTCCTACATGATTCCGATGAATCTATAATTGTTAAGTCTATATTATGGTAGAAGGGTTTCTAGGGATACTTTAATCACAGGGTTAGAACCCTTTTTAATCCATTACAAGTTGTAGCTTAGATAAAGATGTTATCCTACTATTTCTTCTTTTCTATTCCCAAATTAAAAATTAATCGATTATTAGTTTAAACAATGAAATCTAAAATACAATCTTAATAAATTAAAGAACTGACGTATAAATTTCATCAATTGGTGTATACAAGTTACAAAAATACAATAAATCATTTATATACTTAGGATCTCGCTAATCCAGACCCCGCTTGTACGAACATTCGGTTAATCCAGACGGATCTCAGTAATTTTCTAATTATGTACAATAAATAAACTTTAAATTTTTATCAAAAAGATGTTTTATTTATCCAAAATCAATTTGTAAGTTTATGAAGTGGACCTACCTTAAGACTTATCAGCCATTTTTTTTATGGTAATAACATAGATAAAACTAATTTTACAGACATTTTAAAACTGGACTTTCGGTGATCCGGACATTGCCCGGTCCCATCAAATCTGAATTAGCGAGACTCTACTGTAAATGTTACCGCTTACATTGTGTGAAAACGAAGATGTATTATATAAAAATAATAGGAAGAAGAAGAAAAACAAAATGCTGCACATAAGATATCCACAAGTTCCAAGATGCAGATATAAGCTTTCAACATTCTTGAATTTTTATTTTATTTTATGATCTTGTTATTTTCTTTTTATGAGTTTTGGTATAATAGATTTAAAGTAGTACGCTATCATACGGGTATTAAGGTGCCATACTTGGTACTATTCCGGGAATAATCCTTAACCAGAATTTTAATATAAAATTCCTTAGGTGTACCTTACCTACAGATTCCTTTCAACAACCTTATCCTCTCATAAACCGCTCAATTCAAAATCCCCTAGACTCTTCAACCTTTATCTCTCTTCTTTATAATGTTTTCGCATTTACATACTTCTCCTATATAATTTTTGTAAATTTAATCAATTGACTGATAACCAGGTAAAATGGTCAAAAAAATCTGAATTTGATGTTAAATTTTCTTCGACAGTAAACTGATAAATTTAATAGGATTTAATTTTTCTTATAGAAAGTCTTTAGGGATGAAACATATTTGTAAATAATAGTATTTTCTTTTAAGTCATAATATCGATATATTTCACCAGGGCATCTTCAGGCCTAAAATAACAAACATTATTATAACACATTTTAATTTGATGTTAAAATATCTTTTGCTTCCGAGCTTACCGAAGGTAAAAGAAGCATTGTGTTCACTTTTGAGAACAAAAAAGTTTTATGTCTCTGATTTTAAAAATTCCAAGACTGAAATCCGTTTCATACATCAGGGAACATTTTTGGTCTTGTGTCTGTCTGTCTGTCTGTCTATCGGTCTGTGTGTCCGCGAATCCTGAAACTTCCGACGATAACTTGAGTAAATGTCGATCGATTTTGATAAAATTTGGTAGACATGTTCATTTTACCAATGCCCAGGACGAGTTTGTTGGACAACGTTATCCGTTCAAGCGTTCACGCGCAACGCTCATGTAAAAGTGAACTTCAAATTTAAAAAATGGAATTTTAGGTCGGGAAAACAATTAAACTTCATCTATTCAATAAGACAAACATTTTTTATAAATACAATTTTTAAGTAAAACCAACAGCGACGCCACTATGAAGTGGTAAGATCGCTAAAAGCTATTAATAGTTTTTATCTACGATTGTTACGAAATATAAGCATTGTATCTCTGTTTAGATGTGTAGAAAGTAAAACAAGAAACAATATAACAATAAAGTAATATAATGTTAATGTTAATATAACAATAAAGTACATGATATGATGCGAGGAAGCTATGTCCCACACTAATTGACAGTCTATTTTATATCAATTTGTAAACAAAATACAATTCAAAAAATCTTAATTTTAACTAAAATAATTACATTTTATAACAAGAACAAACATATTAAATAACAATTATTTTACCTTGAATTGATTATCCAGATTTACATTATTGCTATTTATTTAACTTTTTCATTTAAAGTATAAACATGAATCGCTTTTGGATTAACTGTCACAGAAATCATTCTCATTCTATTGTTGACGAGTTACGATTGGTCAGTAACTCTTTAACAATACAGGCAAAATACTTTTAAACTTTTAAAATTAAGATGAAATTCCGCCATATAAAGTAATATTATGGTTAACTAACAGGACTAACAGTATTCTGGAGTCGGTCGACGCGGTTGCGACAGCTTCGGTCGACCGCCAAATTACCCTAAGGTTTATGAACGCGGTAGGTCGTTTAGGTTGGTCTTTTTGGACTTACTGGTTACTTCTCGGTCGACCTGGTTAGTGATTCCGAACGCACCCTAACACATTTATCACAACATAGCATCACAAGAAATTCTATTCCGACATTTTTACCGTCTTCATACAATTCTATATAAAACCTATTGTGTTTTAGTATACTAAAAGTAGGAAAAATCTTGAATGAACAAACAACAAAAACTAACAGTAAAGCTTTACTATTGTATAGGAAAAAACCACAATTTTTCTCATTATTCTTTCATTTTTCTATGTTAACGGATTTTTAACAATATATATTTTTTTTTTAACATCAGTCTAGCGAAGAAGAAGGAAGAAAAGAATGGAGCATCTCTCTGTTAACATCAACTGAAGTAGGATACAGCTTTAGGGTATCTTTAGCCGAAAAGATAAGTGATTTAGGTGTGCACGAATTCAACATTATCGTATACTATCTAAAAGAAATCAGGATCCGAAATCTATTTATGGTATTTTATCCTTTAGGCTATTCCTGTTTGCGCCTTCTTAACCTAAAATCTCCTTTACCTATAAAATAATATATTTAAGAATCCGTTATTCCATTGTATTCCAAAAAAAAAAAATATATATAATATATTATAGTAATTTGTCAATTAAGTTCCTGTATTGTTCAAATATTATGTTATCTATATAAAGAGATGCCTGATGAAATAGTTATATTTTATCAAGACACAAAATAATATTAGGGTTTTAACAAATTCGATAAGGACTATATTTATAAGGGGAGTTTATTTGATCAATTTATCTAAATAAAATATAATCTATTATTATGTAGGCTTGAATACTATTCATTTCAAAAGTTATAAATTGCTATAACAATGCTGAAATATGTATTCTTAAATAATGTAATAATTTTATATAATACTATAAATTGTCTTCATATCAAACTGTATCGTGATTTAAAAAGAAGCAGCATAAAATTAAGTAAAAAAATGAGTCAGTATGAGACAACTCTTGATAAGGGTCAACTTTCTGACTTTGACGGTAATGATTATACGTCAAATCTTTTGGTATGTGCGATATTATCTAGATTTTTTACTTTCCTATATACGTAGTATATATAAATTAGGGCGCGAAAATTCGATTTTGATGGATTTACACGTTTTAAAGTGACCTGAGTCCAAAAAAGTTGTATTAAGTCTAAACTGCGTTGACTGGGCCAACATTGATTAAATTTGAATACCGGTTTAGAAAAATTATAATTACCCCGAGGTGAAATCGAGACATGAATATCACCGCTAAATTTTGGGGGGTGCAATCCCCACAAAACTTTGAAGAAACGGAAAACGGAATTATTTCACGAAAACTGTTCACGCGATTTTGATTAAATAATTTAAAAATATATTCCATTTAAATACGAATTTATTGATATACGTCGTTTTCCCTGGAAACATCTAGTTTCCGAGATATTAATAAAATAATTTTTTTTTTTTTGAAAATCGAAAACAGAAAGTAAACAACCACCTTAAAAAGCATAAAGTGATGCCTTCAATAAAACAAATGAATTCAACCTCGTGGTAACAAAACATTTGGTCCCAATGAGACCGGATAATAAATACTCTCTACTGTAAAATATAAATGTAGAGTTAATAGCTTTAAATGATAGTTAATAGATTATGTTTAAAACCAACTATACTTAACCTAACGTAACAGTATTACTAATTATTTATTTATCTATATGTTTATCATACACGCCTGACATAATTATTATAATATTATTATTTTTTTTTTTTTATCTTTGACAACTAAATAAATAATGTGCGTAAAAAAAAGAAGTGTAAGAAGCATATCTCATATAATAATATTAGTTGAACAGACACGGTCCATTTGCTTGAAGTAAGAGGCCACTAAACATCTCAGAGACGATGTAACTATTAAATACAAACATACACTGAAATGAAGGCATCAACGCGTCACATCTCCCACGTATTTAAAACTAATAAAGTTGGCACCGTCCCTACAGCATTAAACGTACTATTTTTTTGGCTCGTGCTTAAGGAACATAATATAATATTTACTTTTCTCATTTATAAAAACACGTAAAATGTCACCAATAACTTAATAATTATAAAAATAAATAGATACAAGTATAGAATTGTTTTTTTAAAACTAAGCAATCAATACTTTTTTATTAACATAATTATAACAATGTAAATTTGTTGAGGATAAATTAAACTTATGATATTATAATATTAAGGTAGGTACTAATATTTACACGTAATATAATTAATTTAATTTATCACAATAAAGTAAAACTAGTTATGAGAATAGGCAATTATTAATGTGGCTATTAGGCAAAGATCCAAGATTTTTTTTTTTTTAATTCTGATATTTATTTTAATTCTTTTATTACTGCTTTGTGTTTTTGCCTTGTTTTAAAACTAGAATAGATCTTTCTAATCTAGATCATGTTTCCTTGATGATTTTTACCATTCTTATAAGTCACTCATTATATATTATTTTCTTTAATTTAATTTGTTTTACACGGTGTAATTAGGTTCTATTGTAGAAGAAAGAGTAAAAAATTACTGTCTTTTGTTGTAGCAGGATCAAGTATAAATAAATAAAACTTTATTTCTTCATCACTACCTAAAATCTACATTTTCTCAAATTTTTATAAATATCCAGTGGAGGTGCTAAAAGATTTAATTAAATAAGAAAACATTTTTTGGTGAATAAATATTCGAACAAGCAAAGAAGTAAATAAATTAATAAAGAACTCAGGCTAACTTTCTTGTATAATCTCGGTCTCATATCCCATATATCCCAGATAATGTTTCTTTTCGATTTTCAACAATATCTCATTTTTATCGATATCACGGAAACTAGATTTTTACCTGGAAAACGGTTTATATCGTTAAATTCGTATTTTAATGTTATACATTTTAGAATATTTTAAATTAAAATCGTTAAAATCGATTTCGAGAAATATTTCCTTTTCACGTTTTTCAGATTTTTTGGGGTTAATAACTTATAACTAATATATATATATATATATATATATATATATATATATATATATATATATATATATATATATATATATATATATATATATACCGTTAACTCCTTCAGCGTTACAATTGCAATTAATTAGATTCTATATTTGGCTTCTGCCTTTCCATTTGCTCCGTAATATTCCTTACAGAGTATATTTTTATATCAACAAAACATTTCAGGTTAAACTATTTTTACTAATTCCATTGTATAAGAAACACCTCTATCGTGAATTATTGTTAAGTAACACGGTTCAAGGAATTTGTCTGCTACCTAATCTCTCATGTTGTGTCATCCCCTTAAACCTTCATCATCCTCATTGTAATTCAGACAATCCGGCGCCAATGCATTTGGTATTACTGTGATGCTTTTTTCCCACTTCAAAGAAAATACCGACTAAGGTCGGATTATAAGGATGATTTTTTAAAAACCACTTTTTTGGACTCAGGGGACCTCAAAACGTGTAGATCCACTCTAAACCTAGTCGAGGCTGAGCCGCTCCTCGGGGCTTGCGTATGTCGACCGAGCTTTCAGTGCATATTACACCGAGCCGGGAAACTCACGTGCGTTATCTTGAAATAATAAGTGATTTTTAACGATACTATATCTTCATAATAACTTTGACTTATAATGACCAAGTTTTTGAATTCTACCCCCAGTTTGCCATTTGAAAGGACATTGATAAACGATTATTATATTATCGCGAACCCTAAGAGCCGTAAATCCATGCTTAGGTGGATATAAAAGGTTTTCTCATTTCTTTTAAATTGATGTAGTGTGGTTGAAATTCTAAGCCTGGGGCTGCAGGGTTTAGAATAGGTAAGGGGCAGTAGAACGGTTGCCCCTCGTTACTCTTACCCTTAACCCAAAATATGATGTTTCAAACCCTTCAGGAAGATAGTTACGTGACGAACCTTACGTGAAATGAAGGCTCGTTACGAGATTTTAAACTATCAAGTACCATTTTCTTGGCAGTACCGTTATAATATACTGCTAGTTTAATAACTATATATATATATATATATATATATATATATATATATATATATATATATATATATATATATATATATATATATATATATATTCACTAAATTTACCTCCATCTTTACTAATAACTGACCGAGCGGAGCAAGGCCTTTCTTCTAATTTGACATTGATGTTCTTTGAAGTTCTTAAAGTATGTAGATGTATTTCTGAAGTTCGGTTTACTGATCACATGTTTAATAATAACATAATTTTAGTTAAATTCTCTCAATATTAGCAGTAATCTAATGTCATAATGTATACATTTGTTTAACGATTTCTAAAGCTTTGTAACTGTTGTTACCACAATATCATGCATTCTCAATATGAAAGTTTAAGGGGTCACTTCTTAATAAGAGAACCATTTGGTCTAAGACTTAAAGAGACTTCTTCAGTTATGTAGCATAGCATTCTCTTTTTTACTTTCTCACTTTCTCACATAAAGAGAAAGTATTGTGATAGCGCGAAAATTCGAGCAGGATAGGGAAATAAAGAAATGTTATTCTATAATAAAATAACGTATATGCTTGATAATCTACGAAACCCTAAAAAATACTTCGTTACAAGTACTTCCCGATAAATGTGTTTTTTTTTTGTTTTTTTTTTGCGTAAGCCTTTACTGTAAAATACATACAAGTATTATACATGTGCACACAATTAGCAGTGAAGAAACTCTGATTTTTATTGCTAGTATGATTTTTATTCCATAATTTGTACTACTTACTTTTTTTTTCTTTAGTTATTTTCATAGATTTGATAACTAAAGAAAGACCTCCCACGCAGACTATAAGTATCAAGTATAAACCATGATTCGGGCTCGCCTTTCAAACATCATTAACTAATGTAACAATGAATAGAAAGAAATCAAATTCATTCTTAATTTAAAAAAAAAACATGAATGTCTGATAACCATTAGAGCAAGACAATCGGATGTGTTACATCCTAAAAATAAAAAAGGTTCATAAATCACTTTGGACTAGTCTGTTCAATGTTTCGAACTGAAGAATCTTTTGGGAGATTTCGGCTTACGCAATAACCCCTTTACTTCTGAATCAATGGTAAAACGATACCGTGGTAGTTCTCTCGAGTTACTCGAGTGGTCTGGAGAACGAGAAATATTTCAGAATATCTCGTTAGTCTTCTTATATTTTTTTCTCCAAATGAATATGAGAACGAATCATTAGAAAGAAAACAAAATCTTAAGATGTACCCGTTACTTCGAATGTTCTCATTTAAAATCATTTCTAGACACTCCTAAAAAAAAGGGTTAATGTACCTGCTCTATTAATTTGGTTTTTCTTTTAATGATCTATGAATGGAATAGTGTGGAAAAATAAATGTTTACTTACTTTATTTAAAAGTTAATACAATTTAGAATCCCACAACACTAAATAATGTTACCATGCTTATTCATTTCTTGTCATGTTATCATAAATTGAATAAAAGGGATACATTGAATTTAGAAGGTTGTTTTGTAGCGTCAACACGGACCTAACTGACAGATTGATTGAAAGCAGATGCCTTCGTAAATTATAGCTGCAATAACTTTTAAATGCTTGGAAACTAGAACTGAACATGGCTGCGTTGTCTTTTTCTATTCGGTTAATTTAATGAAGATGTTAGCTTTCACAATCAAACCCTCGAAATAAATAAAAAACGGAAAAATGTCCTTAGAAGGTTAACCTTAACTCTAAAGATTTCTTTTATGTTAGAAGTCGAAAAAGTTTTATTTTAGTATTAATTTAAAAACAACTGTTATTTTTCTTAAATTATTTATTTTAAACATTTGTAGGTCTAAACAATTCTCTTGAAAACATCCCACTGTGCTTGGTAAATAAGGAATAAAGTCAAAGAAGTTGCCGACGATAGTTGTCATATCTAGAGACTTGGATAATCATAAACATTTTCTATACCACCCTGTCCTAGACTCTGGATTTAGTCAGACCAGAGTCCTGATTAGACATGATGTTCGATAATTTATTTGATTCTTTAAATCAAGCACCATTACTGCTTTGTATTTGGATAATAATAGAAGTTGCTAATTAAATCTAACTAGCAATTTCTATTATTATCCATATACAAAGCAGTAATGATGCTTGATTTAAAGAATCAAATGTTATCGAACATCATTACTACACTTATGATTACTCTAAGGTTGTCAAGACCAATTTGTATTAAACATTAGCATAAGAGAATAGAGAATGTCATAAGGGTTAGAATTATGCTTATATCAATCATAAGAGGAAACAAAATGACAATTTTGATAATTGTAGATTATAGCTCAAGAGATTTTGTATATATAAACATAAGATAGTGTGATAGTTAGCATATATACAGTATCAAAGCAAAGAAATACAGAAAACACCAGGGATCGGTCACAAAAACAACAAGTCAAACAAAACACCCGATGCTTCGGCTTTAATATAAACCTTTTTCATGCGGTCTGCAACAAAAGTAAATTCAGAAATGTCAACATCAAGATGCAATAAAGCTCAAACGAAAACAAAATAAGAAAATCCTAGTTGAGGACTTAAAAATTAAAACTTACATAGACTAAAAGTTAATAAAAGGATTTTAAATAAACATAAGCTAAATAATAGGAAAAATTGACTAGAAGTCGATTATAAAGTAATATATAGGCCTAGTAGTTTAGGCTTCAGGTTTCTGCACAGACAACAGACAAAATATTTTTTAAATGTTTTGACATTTCTTAAAATTTTGGATGGAGTTTTAATGTTTTGGACTCAGGAGACCTCAAAACGTGTAAATCCATCAAAATCTCATAATCGAATTTTCGCGCCATCAAAATACTCAAGTTCCATGGTTCGATCCCCCGGTTGGTCACAATATTTCTTTCAGTAATGACAACATGGTTTAATTCAAAATTGTTGGACTAGCCCCTATAATGGTGCTTGGGATTTTGTGGGGTATATTTTGACTCATTAAACCACATTAAAATTTAGATTCTATAAAAACGAAATGTTGGTGTTAAAAATCACAATACTTATAAAATGTTATATATTTGTTGCTTACTCATCAAAAGCTTTCATTTGATATCCCACTCGAAAATTTAAAAAAAAAAAATTCAGTTTACCACATTTTTGCGAATTGCGCATGCCCATATAAAATCATTATTTTTCTCTATATGTATTTTTCCTATGTGTGGGTCAAAAGGTTACGCCAGTAATTCAAATTTCAACTTTTTAGCTTAAACGGTTCGGGAGATATAAAGCAATGAGCGACGGACGGATAGACACATTACCATGCCGGAGGGTGATTTAAGTTGTAAAGGGTTATGAGAAGGATCTACGACACCATAATACAAAATTATGATTTATTAGTGATGGTAAAGGTGAGAGAAAAAAAAATATAGGAAGAAGGACATTTAAAAACACCTCCTGCTGGAGAATAAATTATATAGGAAGACGATAAAGGAGAGTAATTAAAAACAAGCGAGTAGACGATAGAGATGACGTCTAAGTAAGGTAAATAAATTGTCTTCCCATAATATATTATATTACATCAACCTCTAAAGGACCATTAAGAGGTTGGTCACAAATTGCCTCCATCACTGCCTAAGCAAATAAATAAACAATATAAGAATGCCAAAATCTTCATGCAGCACACAATAAGGGTGTGGCAGTAATGTGTTAAAAATGCTGTTTGATTGAATTATGTTTTAAATAATTGTTGTATGATTTTCGAAAAACAATAACTGTGACTTTTTCGCGATTTTTTTTAAAAAATAGAAGAGGGTCACGAATAACGCAATTTTAAAGGTACGTTTTCCTAGACGCGACTCTAGTGATAGACGCTGAGTGACAGTCGCCCAGCGACTATCGTGGAGGAGAGTTTGCATGTTAAGAGGCGCTCAGCTACGAAAACGGTAACATGCAAACTCAGAAGAGGAGTCCTCAGTGATAATCGCTGGGCGACTATCGCTCGAGTGTCTATCGTTGGAGTCGCGTCTAGGAAAATAAAGCTTAAGGACCCATTTTTAAAAGCTCATAAATAATGGGAACATAACTAAAACTGAATATATATTTGTAATTAAGGCCTCCTCTTTCATTTAACACCCCAAATTACGTTCTGTTCACTCGCTCCAGCCGCGCGGCTATAGCCACTTGTTTATTAAAGGTACGTTTTCCTAGACGCGACTCTAGTGATAGACGCTGAGCGACAGTCGCCCAGCGACTATCGTGGAGGAGAGTTTGCATGTTAAGAGTCGCTCAGCTACGAAAACGGTAACATGCAAACTCAGAAGAGGAGTCCTCAGTGATAATCGCTGGGCGACTATCGCTCGAGTGTCTATCGTTGGAGTCGCGTCTAGGAAAATAAAGCTTAAGGACCCATTTTTAAAAGCTCATAAATAATGGGAACATAACTAAAACTGAATATATATTTGTAATTAAGGCCTCCTCTTTCATTTAACACCCCAAATTACGTTCTGTTCACTCGCTCCAGCCGCGCGGCTATAGCCACTTGTTTATTAAAGGTACGTTTTCCTAGACGCGACCCCAGCGGTAGACGCTGAACGATAGTCGCCCAGCGACTATCGTGGAGCTGAGTTTGCATGTTAAGAGTCGCTCAGCTAGGAAAACGGTAAAATGCAAACTCAGAAGAGGTAACGTCGATCCCCTCAGCGATAGTGGCTGGGCGACTATCGCTTGAGCGTCTATCGCTGGAGTCGCGTCCTGGAAAATAAGGTAGACAGCTAGACAAACGTAGAAAATTATGTAGTAGCTTTGTCTTACTCTCTATCGATATTTTTGTTTCAAAATGAAAATCTTTCAAAGGTCTAATGGGTAGTAATACTTTTTTTTTTTTTTTTTTTAGTTATACTGCCCATTAGACCTTTGAAGGGTTTTCATTTTGCAGAAAATTATACGGCTCCTTACTTTTACCCACAGACCCAACAAATAATAAAGAATGAGATAATAGCAATTAATCGAAATAGAGGATAGCGATGCAAATGCAACATAATAATTTTGTGAAAGATAAAAACGGAGAAACAGCCAAGAAATTGATTTCATCAATGTCGGAAACAAAAAAATATAGAGGAAGAAAATATAACAAAAGAAAAAAATCGAGACCAGTGCACGAGACAGCTGAAAATGTGTTCCCTTATTAGGGTTTTAAAAAATTGTCCGTCCGAAAAACTCTCCGGGAAAAGCTATTAGAAGTAGACAGCAAATATAAAATATTTTGTTAAACTCTCATTTTTATTATTTATAGAATAATCTGTTAATTCATCCAAATAGATTGTTAAACTTCAATTAACCATATTTTTTTGTATCAATATTAATTATAAGTACTACAAACGATTTACATGTTGCATAAAAATAATTGATTCTAATGTAGCTAAAACATTATGCATAAGCATTAGATATAGATAATAATAATAATAATATATTTACTATATATATACTGTATCCACCAAGACCCACGATAGAGTACTATAGAACTATACTATTTATAAATTTGAAGAAGCGCGTAAATATTAAATTCTAGTTAGATTTTAAAAATCTGCCAATTAGTGTGGCACATAGCTTCCTCGCGTTCTATTTCGTATACATTAATGATTTTATGCTTTTACAACATATTATTGTCTATTATTATGTAATTTATTTAATTTTCCCCCCATTTTTTAAATCTGTCATACTGGTATGATTTGTTACATGAATCAAAGTATCAATTTACCACAATTTTAAGTTTAAATCAAATTATAATTATTATTAACAAAGGGAGACAGACAGAGAAAAATAGACTCCAGCCCCGGGACTTGAACCACGGGCCTCTATATTTCCAGTACAGCGCTCTACCAACTGAGCTACACTGGAGAATAATTTCTTCTGTCAGTTACGATACCTAGTCCCGAATTAAGCTTTCAATTTTCCACAAGTCTAGAAGTCAAAATACAAGTAAGAAGTCAGCATACATTAACGACAATAGAACTAGACCGAGAAGTATCACTTATAATTATAAAGTACACATTTAGTACCTTTTACCTTGCACAATCAATTAGAAATTTCATTTTTAATTTTTAGGTAGTATTCATACTATGGAACGTTTAAATTTCAATTTAAATCAAATTATAATTATTATTAACAAAGTGGGACAGACACAATTTTAAGAGCGCAGACGGTTGACATTAATCAGTAAGCTAATTTCCACAAATCATCCAAATTTCATAAAAATGAGATGAGTACTTTTGATGATAATATAGGTGTAAATAAATGAAAATTTGTGCGCATGTAGGAGAGAAACAAACGGACGCAGACGGTTAAAACCTATATGGGACCAACAATGATGCATTATAATCAATGCTAATTATGACCTACCATCCAAATTTCATTAAAATATGGCTAGTAGTTTTTAAGATAATGTTTGTTCGCAAGGCGACAGATGGACCGATAAATCGACAGACTGACAGGCAGACACGGAATCAAAATTGTTGCCAAAAATTCCTGATGTCTGATGTCAAATGTCCAAAACGAGTTTTTAAAGCAACAAAGAGTTATTTACTTATCAGTAACCTATTACGTTTTATTAATTTACACATATTAGTCCAACCAAGCCAAAAGAAATATTTTCCGTTCTTGAACATTTCTTACTTAAGCGATCTCTCCTTTACTTCTGTTTTTGAAGGTAAATTTTAAACTTAGTTCTATAAAATCTCTGTAGATAAACTTTTTTTATTTTATTTTAAGTTTCCCTCTACTAAAGGTAACAGTTTACATCGAAATAGACCATATAATATGACCCTATTTTCAATTTATAGAACTTTTCCACCTGAACATTTTCAGTGGCTATTTCTTTCTAGTTGCCTATTTCTATCGGAGTTAGTATAGAAGAGTTTCAATGTTTTTGACTCATCCAAAATTAAATTCTTAACGACCCGTGACCCTAAAACTAACTTTAAAATTCCTAGCTAAAGTAGAATGAAAACCCATGACCAACTTTCTAACAAAATTGACAGAGGAAAGGACAGAATCGGCAATAAGAAACTTAAATTCAATTAATTATGTCGTCTGTACAGAAAAGGTCACAATTGACAAATAATGAACTTATATAAAATTTTAAAAACCAAATTGACAAATCGAAAATTTACAAGATAAATAATAAAATGTGATAAATGAATATAATAAATATTAATCTGTTTAACCAACGTTAAACCTACAAAACTTCAACAACGGTAGAAGAAGATAGGAGAGGACTCAGAAGTGTCATCTTTGAAGGCCTGGCTTGCCGTCATTTTGAGTTATAAAAATGAAAAAAAATAAAATAAAATAATGGAATAAACAGTTTCCTTTGAGAGCTTTCCAACGATATAATAAAATGTGGGTTATAGACTACCTTTTTCTTGGCCACCCTCACATTTTTTAAGAGTGTCCAAGATTTTTTTAATTATTTATAATGGCGTAATGTTACTCTAAATAAGATGTTTTAAGGTTAAACCTTACAAAGTTTTGCAGGGAGTGAAAAAGGACAAACAGTCTGATCGAGGTTTGTTTTATGACATTCACATTGCACATTAATCAGGCATGTTTGGACTGTTAAAATATGATTACTGGTATTTGGAATTTGGCCCATGAGAGTTAAGCCTATCAAATACATCTTAAGACATCAAATTTCAAAAAGTTTACATAGTTGTAGTAAAAAGTTTACATACTTGTATAGTACAAAAAACTTGTGAGCAGATAGAAATTTAATGTTTCGACTCAAATTGAAATGCATTAAAAAGAATAAATAATCAAGAGCCTTGAAAATTATAAATCTAAAATAATCTAAGTCTAAGACATAGGCCAATCAGTGAGGCATATACCTTTCTTGCGTCCTATTTCGTAAAATGCCGTGTTCATTCAAAAATGAGTATTGTCAAGTTTATTTAATATTTTCCCCGGTTAGTAAATCTGTCAAAAAATTTTGATTTTTACATTACACGAAGTATCAAGTTTACAATATTTAAAGAGCGCAGACGGTTTCATCCAAATTTCATAAAAATCAGATGAATATTTTTGAAGATAAAGGTGTAAATTAATGTATGTTTGTGCACATGTAGAGGAGAAACAGATGTACGAATACGGTTGAAACTTATATGGGACTAACAATGGGCTAATTATGACCTACCATCCAAATTGTATTAGAATCGGACGATTAGTTTTCAAGATATGTTGGTTGCAAATATTGAGCGACAAACAGACAGACACGGAACCAAAAATGTTCCCTAATGCACTTGACAAAAAAAAAATGTTCGTTCTTCAGAACTATCAGATAGCTTCCGTTACTTTTGGTAAACTCGGAAGCGAAAATTCGCATTGTATCAACATAATGAATTATATGTATATGTGTGAAAGCATAATGAAAACTCATATGGTGGAAAATTAAGATAAACAGATCCTATAATCTTTATAAATTATTTACTTATTAACAAAGACATAATTTTTATCCATTTATCGCCTTTAAAGTATATTTTATTAATAGAGTTAAAACTGATATTCTTTCATTTCCCTCACGCTTGATTAAAAAACAGAGTTACAAGGGTTTTAAAAAATCTTATGAATGAGGGTCAATAAATCAGATTAAAGGTCTTGATATGCTGGAGAGGGCTGTGAAACTAGTGCAGCGAGCTAATCACCGCACCCCAGGTATGTTTGCCGGGAGGCGCCAACGAATTCTTCTACCGGGAGATGGTTGCCAAGCAGCTGTTATGCTCGCGAGCTGTGTTACCTCCCTTTAGCTATGTTTACTTTAGTGTCACGGCCACCACCTTCTAAAACACACCTGTTACGTTGCATCAATCTTCCCTAGAAAACAGAACTCGGTTATTGTTTGACATTTTTCCCTACCTTGTTCTATTGTATTGCATTTCGAGAGGGAAAATAGCACACATTAATTTTATCCCTATGGATACTTTGTTCTTAATCCAAAACCAGAATTGTTTTCTGAAAAAAGATTTTATATTTTTATAATAGATATATATTATAATTAAACATTTTTGTAGGCTCACGATTTATGTTCAGCGGCTGCTTCTGAATATTTTTATTTTCTCTTCCGGATTCTGATTCATTAAAAAATGTAGCGGTATTAATAATAGCGCAAATTATATTATATATCTTTCTTTATATTTTTTAATTTTCTTGTAACCTACTTAAAATCGTATTTATGTCGACAAATGATAGAATAAACGAAACAAAAATGATATTCTAAATATTCTAAAAGTGATCACAAGTCTGAAGTACAAACCTCAATATTTTGCTCCGATACTAAAGCGGCTCATATACTACACGTCGTGCCAAAAACGGACGAAACGTGCCAGCGTGTGAAGGTCCTCCGTGCATAGCACGGCCTGCAATGCTTGACACGATGAGAATCAAGACGAGTTTGATTTTCGGCGCGCCATGCTATCCCGCCTCCCGCTCCGTACTAACATGCTAGTGTGTGGGCAAGTCTCGTGCCACGTGCTAAAAGTGCAACATCTATTGAGGCTATATTTCGTTCGCTAGCATAAAGAGATTCTTGCTTGTATTTTTTGACTATGAGTAATACATCCGTTTTTCTATCTACCAATTTCTTGCCGTTGTTTATTGACGCTTATAGCAATCACCATTGTTTGTGGCGAGTTAAGTGCAAGGTTATCTTTCTTCTTCAAACCAATTTTTAGTCCATATTAGAATCTTCTTCCGTTTCTCCTTACTATCTTCATGTATCGCGCCAATCAACAAACTTTTTAAGCTTTATTTTTCGTTACCACAGGCATAACTGATCGTGTACACAAAAAATCACAGTATGAATACCGACTTCTAGCACGTCATTGAGCGAACTGCATTTACAGTGTGTGGTGCACAACGTGCCATGCTAAGCTCGGCGCGCCAAAATAAAAATGGCACGGCGTGAAATGCACGTGTAGTGTATGTGCCGCTTAAAGGCATTTTCTCTAGTATTCTATCTTATTGGTGGTTTTTTTAATCTCCAGTTTAGACAAGGTGTCACCCAGAGGTTCCACCGTGGCAACCCAAGGTGACGCTGACACAATGAACACGCTTATAGTATCGGGAGGGAAAAATAATTAAATATTCCCCTTTAGACGCGATCACCACAAGAAGACCTAGCAATTCGTGATGACAGCAACTGTGAAAGCTAAAGTCTTCGAATTCTGATAAAACAAAAATGTCTAGAAGATTAGAATTACTACGGCAGAAGGTCACTTGCTTAGAAACGTCTATAAATGCTCAAATAGATTGGGATAGACTCAAAACTCTAATTTACAACATAGGTAATAAGACAACAAGTACGCATACTCCATAGGAAGACAACAAACTTTACCTCCTCAAATCATCAGCAGCGTGTAGGAAGTAATGTTAACTGCCTCACTAATGCCGTTCACCCAGTTAAGTATTTGTTTATTTATACATTTAAGACTCTAAAGTAGTAGTTATAATCTACTTTGCATGATAATTTAATTATTGTAATGTTAATTATGTAAACAATAGACCTATTGTATTGTACAACTTAATATAGTAGAGCCTTAATTATCTCTTACAAACTTTCCAACACAACTAACGCCTCAAACCATCTGTAGAAGTAAAATGCAGTAAATCCTGTCTATAATAAAATCCTATGGTACAGACATATACAATTATACCCCCCCCCCCCCCCCCATATCATAAAATTCTATGATAATTAGATATTTATCTATTGTCATACGAGTTTTTTGAAGTTTATTTATTTTGTACAAAAAAAGTTAATTGTAGCTAACACCAATAACCGAAAATTTAGGTTAGAGTTAACAGTTAATAATTAAGTTAGTACGCTATAGAAAAATCTTACAATTGCAGGGAAAGATTTTATATTTGGTGGAGAATCGTCGCACCCAATAAAAACAAAATTATTTATTGTCTTTTACATCGGCTACGTAATACATTCAGAAATAATTTGACACCCGAGAGATTTATAATAAACACTCATCAGATGTATAATAATGCTTTTTTGTATTTAAAACAAAAACAAAAAACTAGCAGACTTAATTAATTTATAAATAAAAGATTAACTAGTACTATTTTTTAAATTTTTAGAATAAGGTAAAAATGTATCATTATCATTAAAAAATACCTAATAGATAAAATAGTAACACCGGGGAGTCTTAATAAATAACCTAAAAATAGTCTATTATTCCATCTAGTATAGTCTACAGTCTATCATTATCATTAAGAAATAATAGATAACTTAGTGCGACATATAACACCGGGAAGTCTAAACAAAAAACCTAAAAACAGTCTATTATTTCATCTTCTATAGTCTATCATAATCATTAATAAATAATAGATAAGTTTGTGCGATATATAACACCAGGAAGTCTAAATAACCGGCAATTTGGGTAGCTTAAAGCTTCCTCACGACCTCACGACGAATGAACGAATGGCATCATGCTATTTGGATGTTTCGATTCCCACTAAGGTATCACTTATATTTATCAAATATAAATTCAATCTTATATGTGCACAGGCTGTTGAAATTATTATTGGACGATCTTTAACAAGTTTATTAGGTGATCAATTAAATTATCGAACATCTAGCTCATCATCGACAAACCATCCGCAAATGCCTTCAAAATTGTAAGAGTACTTTTAAAGGTAAAGGTGTATGAGTGGGTATGCGGAAGAGAAAGTAATGGGCACAGAAGGTTAAACTAAAGGTGAAAATAACACTGGGCTAATTATGATCTAACATATAAAAATCGGACGAGTGCGGTTTTTAAGAGAGAGGGAGGTTCGCAAAAATGTTGAACAGCAAAATGTCAGACCGTCACGAGAACAAAATATTCCCTATCATCTAAAACGGACTTCTGTATAAGAATGATGAATCTTCTTCAAAATGATTACAATGTTTCCGTTACCTTCGGTTAAGTTTTCTACACGTTTTTGTAATAAGTTGGTCATAATATTAAAATGGCGAAAAATAGATTTTAACTCTAGCAACTGCATTAAACCTATGGAGTATTTTTATTCCGTATAGTTAGTCAGAAAATATAGTTCCTTGTTAACCCCTTAATTTTCTACTTATTTTAAGCTTAAGTTCTTTAATAAGGGTAAAAAAAGGGACCTCAAATTATCTACCTCCAGACTGGAGTATTCACGAAACATCTTAATTTTCTTTGCAATTTACTTTGAAAGAATTTATAAGGCGAGATAATGTCCTCCTTCTTTCTACTAACTCCATTAAGAGAATTCTACAGGTTCCATCAAAATATAGCCGTAGCTCAGTGTAATGCTTTAAAATTAAAGAGCGGCTTTTGGAATCCTAGTAGCAGCAACCATTAAGTCAGAAAAAGAGGAATTTCCAAATTGATTTAACAAGTTTTGTTCTTCTGTCCTGTCAACGACTGGTGTTACGTACTATGTCATCAGTTTAACCACTGTTTGAAGAAGATGTTTGAAGAATAACAAATAAGAGATAAAACATTGACAATGATTGGTCACGATGTCAGAAGTATTTTTGTGAATGCTGATGACATTTTACAAAAAAAAAAGCCTTTTTTTGTCGGTACTCCAGTTTCTTCCTTCTCATTTTCACCTCATCGAATCCAACTAAAGGTTTCCTGTGAATTCTGAGAGTGACTCTCGGGGGAGGTTCTTTGAAAGTGAATGCTGGGCCGTGCAATGAATAGCCCGGGACAGGCGCCTTCAGAAGACCGTTTTTTTCTCTCTCTCCTCTCTCTTACCTTAGTTCCTGTATATAGATGTCTCGTTTGGAGCCGCTGTTCCTTTACCCTTAATTGCTATGTAAACTGTTGGTAGGGCTGGGAGCTTGGACTCGTCAGGGCCCTTAAGGCAAGACGTGCTTCGCTTCCAATATCAACCTTTGTACCGTGTTTGCATCTTCTTACTCCCACACCTTTTCAATAACTAACATACTTGCAAGCTACAGTAGATATAAATAAATCTAGCTGAAGTGGTGGTAGTGTGTAGTTAAAATACAACTGGATTAAAAAAAACAACTAATAGAACAAGATCAAAATACATCTATTCTAATGTATATTACGGTAACATAGTACTAAATAATGAAACATCACAATGGTTATACACACATGTATATATGCATTCCATTAAGATACATGTACTGTAGGCGATGTGACTTTACTATTAATACTTGCTTTTTTAAAGAAAGAAGAATGCTACTAAATTCCCAAAGCAATTCACCGGTGTCGTACTTAACTTTTATACAAAAGAATGTCATTTATTTACATTGTTCTGAATAAAACGACGCCTACACATATAACATATCATGATTATTTGTATTTCCAAACATATAAATTTGTAATTTCCTACTAACTAAGATCTTTTGATACAATGACTTTGTAATTAAAGCGAGCGTAGCGAGCTTCCTACATTCAACGAAATATGCTCGTGTCTGTGTATCTGTGTGTCTGAACGTAAGATCGTTAAAACTATTAAAGCGGGCCTAAACGTTTAAAGTAGAGAAAACAACCTTTTTACCGATACCTAACTTTCTAACGTAATGGTTTTAATAAAACTTTATATACATTGTCTAAAGTACAATTGAAACAGGCATGTAAAATTTGAACTTGATACATGCAGAAGTTTTTGCGTGATACATTTATAATAATTGTTTAAAAGCTACTGCGGGTGGTTGAGATTCTAGGAGTGTAGTAAAAAATGTTTGTCTCATTTAAGATAGATGAAGTTAGATTTATTCCCGACCTAAAATTCCAATTTATTTGAAGCTTACGTTTAAGCGAGCGTTGCGCGCTAACGCTTGGGTGGATAAGGTTGTCCAACGAACTCGTCCTTGGCATTGGTAAAATGAACATGTCTACCAAATTTCATCAAAATCAGTCTACTTTTACCCGAGTTATCGTCACACGTTTCAGACAGGGGGTCGCGGACACACAGACCGACAGACAAACAGACACGAGACCAAAGAAGTTCCCTGATGTCTGAACGGATTTCTGTCTTGGATTTTTTAAAATCGGAGACATAAAATTTTTTTGTCCTCAAAAGTGAACACAATGCTTCCGTTACCTTCGGTAAGCTCGGAAGCAAAACAACAGAATTCACAGTTGAATCTACAAAATACAATTAAGGCAACGCTGAAACCGAATCGTTGGCGTGCGCAACAAGCAACTATTAAGTCAGTCAGCCAGTCAGTTATGTTTCGATTGGATTTTATTAATACAATTTAGATCAATGAATTATTCTACTTCGACTTGATGAAATATTAAGATAATAGCCATGGCATTGCCACATTATAATTTGTTTAAAGGTGATTAAGCGTCAGCAACTTAACAATAATTAGCTTTAAAATAATTATTAGAAGGTGTATACTCTTGAATTCTCTGAAATCTACAACAATAGAATTACTTGTTAATATTTTTCGCGTGAAAGTAGTTGTTCAGAAGTAAATTCTGGAGTTTATCATTTTATCCAGTTTACGAGACTTGTAGGACAGACTTTGTCGGCTGCCACTGACGGCGCCATTTACGTAGTTTATTACCCCGTCTGCAGCCTCATTGAGCAATGAATGCGAATAGTGTGAGATGTATAATGCTTTCCTCCTTCTTCTTGAACAATTTAGTTAATTAAGGTTCTCGAGCTATTTCTTTCTCTCTCATAGCTAAAGATTGTTCTTATTGTTTTGAGTTACTTCTTAAAACAACCACATTTATTATTCTCTACAGTTTGTCAACACAACGCTACTGTTTATAAAATGACACATAACAATAAACAGTATTTATTTGTCACATTCTTTCTATTTATAGATCTTAAGCAATTATTAAAACAACTATTGAGGTACTCGGAGCAGACATATTATGAACACCTAATCAACACAAACCATACATTCAGAAGAAAGGCTTTCGTGGTTGATACCAATAAAGTCTTTTGGTGGCAACTACACCTCGATCTGGTTAGACCACTATGTTTCGTACCCAGTGATAAGAACATCTTTAGGGGAGTATGTGCTTAAAGAAAGTAACAAAATTAATTAAAAGGGAACACAGGTCGCTCAACTTCTGGGTACTACAGAATGGTAAACGGTCTGACAAAACAAACTCCAATTATCTTAGACTCTGGACAAGAACTTAACTATGAACTAAACTTGAAACTTTCTATTAACTTGAAACTTCCTCCATTTAACGGTGTTACCTTCTTAGAATAAAGGTACTCCCCTGAAGATGCTCCAAAGAATAAGTCCGAGTACCTCAAGACCTGGTTACAACCTGCTGTAATCGCGTTCGCTTTTCACGCAAGAGGTTCCGGGTTCGTACCCGACTCCGACATTGTGTCCACGCAGCATCACCATATAAATGAGTAGCTGCTCAATTGTAAGGGTTATACAGCTGATGGAACGACCCTCTAACCCCATGTCATCCATTACCAATATAGTTGTATAAGCCCTTAGGCCGGCCTAGGCCCGCCAAATGCTGTTGCGCCACGGAATTAGTTAGAAAATGGCCTGAGCTCGTAATTTTAGAATAGGACATAATTTCGTAATACATTTTACTAGAATGTTTTACCTCTGGAATAACTTACAATGACAAATAATAAAATATCTTTAGATTTTATGAATAAGTATCCTTTCAAATGCCTGACAAAACAAATAAGAATAATAATTTAAGTTCAAATGTACTGAAGGGTATAATAATAAAATATTTACATCGGTTGAAAACTACGACTAATTCAATGGGTAAACATAATCGTAAATAACTCCAGAATACTCTTTGAATGCTTATTATATTGGCGGCAGACTGTCAAGAAATTTTAACATAATACCCTTCATCTTTACTTTTATTTTGTTACCCTTTCTTTTTTTAACCAATTTAAAGAAAGCACGCACAGTAAAGAAGTAAAACATGATTTTTCTGCCCTTTAGCGGCACGTTTCTTGTCGTACAAACGGCAACACTTTACTAACATTTTACTGCTTGAAAACAAGGCGGCTACAATGGAATTATTATATCGGGTATCATGGACAACAGCTGCAGCCACCTATTATTCTCCAGCGCTCGTTTACAACCCTGTTAAGGTTCAGTTGGTTAAAATAAATCAGAGAGGAAAAATCAGTTTAGTATCACTTTAAATGGTGAATATTGGCACCGGTTTTGGTTTATGATTTGTATAACGCTTTTAAACAACAATAGCAGAAATTCTTTTGGAAGTTTATCTCGTGTTGAAGGCTTCCAAATATATATTTTTATAGGAAATGAGAGGTTGCCCACCTGTGTTTCCAACGCATTCAAATACCATGATGTTATTAGTTCTTTTTGGCATGTGGTGATACTATGGAGATTTAAGATTTATCACCCTTTCAAGAATGAATTTTAACATAATATTTTATTTTATCGGTTCTACTAAACAGAAATATATAAATTATTATTTCTAAATCGCTAGTATACCTGCAAAACCTCGTAAGTCCGATTTTTGGGATTTTTTTTTTATTTCATATTTCGATAGATGTAGGTCGACTGCGTCTCCGTGTGAAATATTGTACATTTTTGTCCACTACGACGCCGTGAAACAGCGATTGAAAAAGCTGGTAAGTCGAGAAGGTTACTAGGAAGGTAGTAAATCCTCGTAAGTCTGAAGAAAAAGCACGCCGCTCGCAGGCTACAGCTCAGTTCTGGTTTCAAAATAAGTTAAATGACTTATTTTGACAAATTTGTATTTAAAATTATTATATTATTAATTTTTTTAAGTTAAACTTGCGTTTTTATTAATTATAACAACTATTTGTCACGAGTTTTAATGAGGTATTGCATTTCAGGAGACTTACATGGTTTTATACGATGCATTGTTCTTAGGAAATTCAACTTGCGTGGTTTTGTACCATATGTATATAAACTTACGAGGTTTTAAATTACCTTACGTGTTTTTATCCTGGACTTACGTGGTTTTATTTACTAGACCGCACGTAGTAAAATAAACATACGAGGTTTTTGACAACTTACCATCTTACATAAATGTTTACTGTTTTGGTTTTTTCTTTTTTTGCTTTTTTAAACCTTTACAAACTATTATTATTTACTTGACGATGCCGATTAAAATATGTCTTAACTTTTTATCAAAGGATAGTCGCCCCGAGGGGAAAAACCTGTCATCATTGATTCCTTCTTGCTACTTCGATTGTATTATAATTTTTTTAAACAGTTAGAACTTTTTTTAATTTTACATAATCACCTAAAGTACAAAACACACATAAGGTTTATACTTTAAATTATAAAGTGTCTATCGATCAATGATTATTTTGTGTTTTACAATTCTTTAATTATTAATTGAATATTACTGGCATTTTTATCACATTCTCAGCATTTTTCTATTTAAATATCATTTGTTCGTACATTTAATGATTATTATTATATCTTTAAAGAATGTAAAAGTTTTTATTAATTGCCTATGGAACATTAGGTAGATGTCTAATACAATTATATTTTTGTTTTGTTTTTAACTTTCATAATAATATTCACTTGCTGTTGGTTCTAAAAATGGTATTGAATTAAACAATCAAACTACGAATTCTTTTCCGTTGTTTCACTTTAAAATATGTTCATTATTAGTATTAAATTTTATTTATTTATATTTTTCCTACTTTTTATGTTTTTTTTTTTATTTCTATAAAGTAAATATACAAAATAGGTAATTAATAACATATTTATTTTTCTTTGTAAAACCTTGTAACTCGACAAAAGTTCTTGTCTAAATCCTCGTAAGTACAAAATCAGTCCACAAAATCATAATTTAATTAAAATTTTAATTATTAGTGTATATAATACCTCCAATGGTATTAAAACATCATATATATGGGCAACGTGTCATAGAAGTAAAAGATTAAGCATTTATTCAGTTTTTTTGCTCTCCTGTAAAATTTTGGATTTGGTACATACGAGGTTTTGCAGGTATACTAGCGAAATGTATCTGATATATTATTAAAATTAAATTAACCAATGAACTAAGAACTAAAAGATTGAGTAATAATACAAATTTCAATTTCTACTTCGTATTTCTTTTTAAATTTTTTCTTACTTTTAATTTCTATTTCTTTTTGAGTCGGTACTATCGAGGATATAGAAAATATATAAACATATTTGGTACTCGATGATTTTGAGTAGTGGCAGCATAATTTAATAAATAAAACTTAAAAACACTCCTAAGTGTTGATAAAGTGAAAAAATCAACCCTCATTTTTTTAACTTTCTCATATAGAGAGAAGGTATTTTGATGGAGCAAAAATTCAATTTTGATGATTGTGCCCTTAGTTTAAAAAATGGTTTTAAAAACCACTTAAAAAAAAAGTCTTTTGTCTGGAGCCTTAACTAAACTACTGGGCCAATTTCGACGAAATTTTGCATACATGTTCAGAAAAAATCATGCCTCAAGGCAAATAATTTTAGCTCAAAATTGGGGGACGCTACCCACAAAAACTTTTAACATTTAAAAAAGGAATTTCACACGAATTGTTTTTCTTTTAAAATTACAATATGTCCTATTTAAATACAAATCTAGACAGAAAAAAAACAGAAAGTAAACAACAACTCGTTGAAAACTTTAGAATTGTGTTTATCGAATAAATTGATTAAATTAGATAGTATTGGATTTAAGTTCGGTCATATAATGTATATGAGGAGGAGAGAAAAAGAGTCATATTATAATGTATATGAGAAAGAGAGCAAAAAGAGTCATATAATGTATATGATAAAGAGAGAGAAAAAGAGTCTATAATATATATGAGAAAGAGAGAAAAAGAGTCATATTATAATGTTTATGAGAAAGAGAGAAAAAATGTCATATTATAATGTGTATGATAAAGAGAGAGAAAAAGAGTCTACTATGTATATGAGAAAGAGAGAGAAAAAGAGTCATTTAATGTATATGAGAAAGAGAGAGAAAATGAGTCATATAATGTATTTGAAAAAAGAGTCATATAATGTATATTATGAGAAAGAGATGGGAAAAGAATCATATAGTGTAAATGAGAAAGAGAGAATAAGAGTCATATAATGTAATTGAGAAAGAGAGAGAAAAAGAGTCATATTATTATAATGTATGAGAAAGTTATATTCGAGTTTGTCGTACTGATGTTTTTTCTTTATTACATACTTCATAATAAATTATCAACTAAAATTTAATCATTATTAACAAACTATTATTAATATCTCTCTCGTATCATTATTACATTAAAAGCAGCTGAAGTTTAGTTTTAACAAAGATAGTGACATAATGATTAAAAGAGTTTTGATAAACTTAGCAAGGTCAGAAAGAATCTTAAAATATGATTTTAAAACTCTTTAACTTTTCAACTTTGTTTCCTTGTCGGTGAATTTATTATTAATTAAAAACTTAAAAAGCTAATTGAGTTACGAGTGTGTATAAAGCATAATTTATTAAAAAGTCGAAGAGAAGTTTTTATGCTCAACAAGTGTGACTTATGGGGAGGAGGTGTTCAAAAGTATTATAAAGATGTAATTTTAATCCTGAAATAACAAAGAGTACGAACAAAGAAATAATAAAGTGTGTATAAGTTTTTTTTTTTTTTTGTCCATATTATATTTGTGCTTAGAAGGTTTTTAATTCTTTTATGTTAACAGTAATACTTAAGGAGGTTAAAATAAAAAGGGTTTCTAGATTGTAATATGAATGTAAAAAGGAATTAAAATTAAATACTAAAGATCAACTTGAATTTTTAAACAAAAGTATAAATAAATATCCAAAATCATAAAAAGTAACACCTACATTGTAATCAATTTCAGCAACTGATGAAAGAGCTTGTTGAATTAAATAAATGTCTGTACTAAAAGATTGACAAATAATTCTTGTAAATTTGCACCTTTAATAAATCTGGAATACATATTATTGGATCATGATTAGATGAGCATAAACAAGATGTTAATTTAAAATAATAGTTATATTTCACCTACTACGGTCATTATCTGACCTCAAGTCCATAATTTAGTTTACATAATTTCATATAATATGTTACAATATTAACTAGTAGTAGTCTAGTACTTTCTACTAGGACGGGTAGGACGAACCACTTGTTCGAACCTTGCAATTAGGCCATCACTTAGGCCCTTTTTACGCCCCGCGGTAGAGAGTTCCAGCCACTTCACACATCATACCTCTGTACATAGTACCGCCAAAGCGAGTATGATGTGATCAATAGTGAGCCATATAAATCAGAGTGTCACGGCGAGGAATCAAACCCCGTCTCGTTCCACTCGAGATTCAGTGATGGCTGAGCAGACGTGGTTTAACTCACACGGCTACGCTTACTCCCTTATTAACTAAATATAAATAGTATAATGATGATCCTCAATAATCCAAGTCCCTCTGAAGATCTGATTAAGGATAAAATTTCACTTAAAAGTATATAATATGTAAGTATAGTATATTAAGTATAATATATTAAGTATATAGTAAGTATATTTCACTTAAGTATATATAGTATAGTATATAGTATATATACATTAACTAAAGGATAATAATTAAAGTATATTATAATATGCCTTCACATAATTAAATTACAAAGGTACACAAGCAGGGTTAGACAAAAGTGTGGGGACACCCCAACGAACATGTATCGTATATGTAACTATTAAATTGTGACTGTTGTGAGCATAAGAAATCAGGACCCTATCTGTTGAGACAATCCAGAGTTCATTTGTTTGGAATTTTTAATTGCATCCATTTTGGGTAGTATCGAGATGGAGTACTTATTCGCGCTGTTCCTTTTCTTTTATCAGATCTTGCCTTTAAAATTAGGTATAATTCGGTAGGAGTTTACATTTAACATTTTTAAGCTACACCCTCAATCCTCAATTTGGGGGGGGGGGGCAAAGAATTCATGTGCACTAAAAAAGTACATCATTATGCCTTATAAGCATTTCATAAGCTTGGGTTTCCTCCACTAATAAGCAAAAAAGTAAGCGCGGGGTGTCACAAAACTTACATTCCTCAAAAACAGTTCCGTCGATTTAGTAAATATTCAGGATTTAAGAACTAACCTGAAGGAGACTACCATACTAATTTTAAGTAGACTACCAAACTAGCCTTAAGAAGGATACCAAACTAACCTTAAGAAGACTACCAAATTATTAACCTTAAGAAGACTACCAAACTAATCTTATAGATGGTTACCAAACTAACCTTAAGAACACCACCAAACTAATCCTAAGAAGACTGTCAAACTAACCTTAAGAAGACTACCAAATTAACCTTAAGAAGACTACCAAACTAATCTTAAAGATGGTTACCAAACTAACCTTAAGAACACCACCAAACTAATCCTAAGAAGACTGTCAAACTAACCTTAATATGAGTAACAAACTAACCTTAAGAAGACTACCAAATTAACCTTAAGAAGACTACCAAACTAAACTTAAGAATCTACCAAACTAGCCTTAAGAAGGATACCAAACTAACCTTAAGAAGCTTGCCAAACAACCCTTAATGAAACTGTCAAACTAACTTTAAGAAAACTGTCAAACTAACCTTAATAATAGTAACAAACTAACCTTAAGAATACTAACAAACTTACCTTAAGAAGACTACCAAATTAACCTTAAGAAGACTAACAAACTAACCTTAAGAAGACTGTCAAACTAACCTTAATAAAACTGTCAAAATAACCTTAAGAAGACTACCAAACTAATCTTAAAGATGTAAAACTTACCTTAAGAAGACTGTCAAACTAACCTAATAAGAGTAACAAACTAACCTTAAGAAGACTACCAAACTAACCATAAGAAAACTACAAAACTAACCCTAAGAAGACTGCCAAACTAGCTTTAAGAAAACTGTCAAACTAACCTTAAGAAGACTACCAAACTAACCTTAAAGATGGCTACCAAATATAAATATAAGAAAGTTTTAGAAGCGGGATAATAAATATTTTAAAGTGAAGTACGACTAGTATCGGAGAGCTTTCTCAATCACATTTTTACTTTTACTTAATAAAAAAAAAAAAAAAAAAAAAAAAAAAAAAAATGATTCCCGACATAACCTTTTTCGTTGTTAGAATTATTCCTATATTCGTTAATCCACTTAAATAAATAATAATTCTACCTAGTCCGATTCGCAAACACATGAATATTATTCGCAAACACATAATTCAATATAAGAATGATTTTGACTATTGTCACTAAAAAAGTGAGTAGGAGTTAGAATTAAACCTTCAAAAATAAATTGATAAATAACATACAACAATATATTTCAATTAATAAAAACGTAATAATTTATTGTTTCAAATAAATTAATTTGTAACTATTGACAACCCACAATTATATTTAAATTAAGAAACTAATGCTTTTCGTTTTGTTATTAAAAAAAAAAATCGATTACACAAACAAATTAATTCATATGAACTATTAAGGTAGTCAGGACAAATTATTATTAAAAGGATAAACAAAAAAAAAAAAAAATAATAATTTCTTAAAAGCCTTTTCTAATGATTTCTTACCTATCACAATCCAGTATTACAACAGATAATCATAGACAATGGTCAATGATGAATAAATATCGATGTTAAATTGGATGAAACATTATTTAACCCTTTATTAGTTCGAGTGAACAATAAATTATTGAGGAAAAAACACAAAGAAAAGACAGATAGCCTTTCTTGTTATCCTTTACAATAAAAAAAAAACTTGATTGAGGATGTAGGTATTAAAAATTATGGTCTTTGTTTGATTTTATTTTGTTTTTTGTTCTTTTCATTTCTGTCTTATTGTTTAGGGTTTTTCTAGGGTTTTGTATTTAGAATGAGTGGGTTTATTAAATGGTTTTTGATTTATAAGGCTGAACGATTTATTTATTGGTATAGGTAAATTTATAATTTTTTATTCGTTTCATGTTCGCGCATTCTAACTCATCGTACCACCTTCTAAACGTAGGTTTGGATCCACCTCCCGCAACTAATAACAAGGTAATTCAGACATTTAAGTCATTACCTTGGTATAATTTTTTTATTTGATTTCATTCGAAAGACATCATTGATTTTGTGAAGTACACTAAATATGTGCTGAGACCACAATTAACGAACGAGCTGAATGGCACAAACGATTAAAAACAAGCACTTACGAATTGTATCTAGCAATAATGAAAATACCCATTAGGGGCTTTAATCTTTCATAAGAAAGCAACGAGGAAAAGCTATCCAACACAAAAACAGTAACAATTGCACTAAATGTGTGCCGGGAGTATACCTAACGTACAAGCGCAAACAACGAACATAAACACAAACGAACGAATAGGATCGAGGAGAATAGAAATACTCTTTCAGGGCTTAATGGTCCATACCAATAAAGCAACGAGGAAAACCTATCGAACACAAAAACACCAACAATTGATTCCTTTAGAGTGTGTCAAAAGGAATAGTGTAATGGGCAGTGGAACAGCAAGTAAAAAGAAGGATTAATAAAGAATGTAAGAAGTAAACGGGAATTGTACCTACATCTGCAATTTCAAATCTACCTTTAAGTGTACTAAACAGTATCTATATGCAGAGAAATTGACGAGAAACAGACGATTCAATAAAATTTTAAAAAGGTCGAAATATCTCTAAAGGGAGCGTATTATTTTTCCTTCAGACCCAACAGCAATTTAAATTAAACTAAGAATTGCTTTAAATATGTGCCGGGAGAAGACCTAACGAACGAGCCCAAACCATTATACAAGTATATTATACAATTACAAGATAAAAAGAACTTTTTATATTCTACGTTTTTAAATTTTCTGTCATAAATCATAAATTTGAAACCTGTCAAAATGAAGAATTTTTTCCGAACTAACTTTCCATACAACACAATTTGCTGAAAACGAATTAAATTTTGCTGATAGATGGATAAAAGTATTCAAATAATGCATTGCCATCGTGTTCTGAGCTATTCTAAAAGTTTCAAATGTGTAGCTACTCGGGAAGTTAGTTAAAAATCGATTGCAAGATTTGTACTGGACAAACAAACAAACAAAAAAACAAGAAAGCAAGCTAATAAAAACGTAGTAAAATAGGAAAGAGCAAAAACGCAAGTTTGGTTAACGTCAATGTCAAAGAAATAAGAAAAATCGAACACATTTGTCGAATATATTATTACCGAACGTGGCAAACATATATCCTTATGGCACCTAAAACCTCTACAAGCTTACGTTCATCAATGATATAAATTATTCCTATTCTTTTATTTCGTCCATACTTCTCTGTTGTTAGGTATAGCAGTGTAATGCTTTACAAATTAAAAAAACTTAAATTAATTAAAATCTCTTTAATTATTTATTAAAACAACATACATGTCACACCGGTTTTTTTCTAAACAATTCTAAAGGTGACATGCTATGGAAATAAAATTTAAAAATAATAATTTATATTTTAACAAAACAATATGAGCTTTTGTGCTCATTTTCATATTTGTATTTTTCTCTTCGATACAAAAAATAATATTTCTATATTATCTGAGTTTATTTTTACTGTGAGAGTGAAAGGTTGTGAAAACAAGACAGAAGAGAAGTAAAAAACATTGTCAGGCAACATTTGGAACTGCTCCAGAAAAACTTGGAAATCAATTAGGAATAGACACTTTTTTTAGAACAGTTTAAAAAAAAGATTTGATTAAGGGTTACAAGAGGTTCTCATAACTGTAACCAAAATATTTATTAGTTTAGATTGTACTAACAAAATTCAGAAGGTAACTTATTTTATTAAAAAAATAGACTATGAATTGGTGTGGCACATAGCTTCCTCGCATCCTATCACGTACTTTATTATTTCTTTGCATTTACAAGCCATAATTGTCAAATTTGTTTAATTGTTTACTCCTTTTTTTTTAATGTGTCAAAATTGTTTTGAATTTTTACATGACAAAGTATCAATTTAGCACAAGTTAAAGAGCGCAGATGGTTCAAATTAATTGGGGGTATCTGTGGGTTACTTTCGATAAACTATAAAAGTTTCATACAAATCAGATAAGTACTTTTGAAGCTTTAGGTGTAAATAAATGTATGTTTGTGCGCATGTGGAAGAGAAACAAATGAGCGCAGAAGGTTAAAACTTATAAGGGACCAACAATGAGCTAATTATGACCTACCATAACAATTTTATTAAAATCAGAAGTGCAGTTTTTGAGGTAATATGTTGGTTTGCAAAAATTGAGTGGCAGACCGACAGACAGACAGACACGGGACCAAAAATGTTCCCTGATGTCTGAAACAGATATCTGTCTTGGAATGTTTGAAATCGGAGACAAAATATTTTCGTTCCTCAGAAGGATCACACAGCTTTCGTTACCTTCGGTAAGCCCGCAGGCAATATATATATAATATATTTTTGGTCAACTATTTTAAATTAACCATTCTTAAAGCTATTCAGATCAAAAAAGTATTGACTAATATTAATTAATACAGCAGTTATCAAACCGCAACATTTATAATTAGTGAAGTGCCTAAAAGGAGTGGCTAAAAAAACTAGGAGAGACAGTGTTGGATAAAAATATGTACTAGGTGATCTAGAGCTAGAGCAGGGGTCTCCAATCTTTTTGGTTGAAGGGCCGGATCTCAATGTAGTATATAGCGGGCCGGATGAAGCAAAACCCGGCCATCGGACTGTACAATGGTAGGCAATAGCTAGAAAAGCCCTATCCATTAGTATCCATTTTGGCCGTAAAAACTTGAATAAGACTTGTGCAGATCTTCTTTGAGGTTTGAAATGGCATTTGCTTATGGAGAACGTATAAGTTTGCATTGTTTAGGTGCATTTCTAAACTTCTGCGGGCCGGATGAAAACGGGTCGTAGTTTGGAGACCCTTGACCTAGACTATACCGCCGGCCATTAGATAAGCGGAGGAATTAGAAATAAGAACTAGAGTAGTTTAGGACGTGCATCAGAACTGACAACGTGAGGAAGCCGAAGCTATTCTCAAATAGTTGGCTGTGATTCTGAAGGGACCGAGGACAATGCATGCGGAATGCATAAAGGAAGAAGCTCTTAGACTGATGGTCGTTTCTAGAGGGACCCCAAACACTAAAGCCGGGGTTTTCGGAAGGAAAAGAAGACGAAGAAGTAAGTAAATTATATATTAAATATGTGCTTAACCGTTGTTATTTGGTGAGTCTGAAGAATGAACAATGAACTGGTTTATAAACACCATCATTTGCAGAAGAATGAATAATATATGACTCTTTAGTGTCTAAAAGGTCTTTGAAGAGTCTAAATGAACTCACTCTAGAGTTCTAAAATATTATTATAAGTAGCGATTATATTCTAATTATAGCTAATTTATTATTATTATTCTAATGATGATATCGATCTTTAGATCCGTTAAGTATCGAAATGGAGAATTTACGAATTTATTAGTATTACTATTTATATGCTCAACAACAAAGATACTAAATTTAACTGGCACTTCTTTAGATTGTTATTCCCCTATTTTTTTCAGAATATAAATAACTTTGACTAAATAATTATTAAGCCAAAGTGATATTTAGTCCATCATACTTTTGTTTTTATAAGGGGATTAACTGTCTAAAGAAGAACATTCCATACACCTTCTTTAGATTCTTACTCCCTCTGTTTTTGGAACGAAGTTCCTTATGGCACGTTCTGGAGCCCGGGAGTGAATCCGAAAAAAAGACCAAAATCACCGTCACAAAATAACCATCACAAAATCACCGTCACAAAATAACCGTCACAAAATCACCGTAACGCAAAATCCGTCACGAAATCTACAGATGAAGATAACTTGAGTAAAAGATCACCGAGTTAGATGAAATTTGGTACACACGTTCATTTTACCAATGCCCAGGCTGAGTTCGTCGGAAAACGTTATCCACCCAAGCGTTCACGCGCAACTCGTAAACGGAAATAGTGTTATTAAGGAAGCCTGTTACTTGACTTGTTTTGATTATTTTTGTTATATAATATGTCAAAAATGTCACTTTGTTTTGTAAATAAATAAAATATAATCATGTAAAATTTCACCCTGATACAAGCAGTAGCTGTAGAGTAGGGAAAAGATATATTTTAAATTAATTGGCCGGGTAGGTAGAAAACAGTCTTATTTCAATCCAATCTCCTTTAACAACCATACTCTTTCACTATAAACTCATCATGATCAACTTTTTTCTTATATTCAATATATATTTATAGTTAGACGCTTGCTTTAATTATACAAATAATGATTTTCTTTTAATTTTGCCTTAACTCTGCTAGGTACAAACAGTTCGTTACTTTTAATTTTGTCTCTTTTCTAACTCCGCCATGTATAAGTAGTTAGCAATGTATGCATACAAGCAATGTACACTGTGATTTTATAATTTATATTTAATGAAAAATGTAAGGAACTTCGTTCCTACCGGGTGGTGTTGTGTGTGTCGTGGGTGTCCCACGACACCACACGTATTTTTTTATAAGGGGAGTAACAATCTAAAGAAGTGCCCATTTAACTTACTAACATTACTTGAAAAAAATTGTTTATTTGTTCAACTAAGCCAATAATTCATCATCATTCTCAATAAACCTTAATTATTACTTCTCAAATAGGTAGTTAACTAAAAGAAGAATGTAAAAGGCCACTTACTTGAGCATCCTAACTTAAATTATTATGATGGCTTACCTGAAACACATATACAGAAAAATATTAATTTATAAATTAATAAAATATTGAACAATTTACATTAAAACAATATTTAACATTTAAAATAATATTTCTAAAAATCGGTCTGAAACAATTCACAAAAATTCTCTCAAAACTGTTGTCACAATCCTCATTCTTATGTATTTTTGTCTAATATTTAGTATCTAGGGGAAAAAAATTGTTTCCGAGCAAGTGACGCATGTGGTTTCTTTTGTCTTTAAATAGACTACATTTGTATTTACAATGTTTTTTTTTCTACAATTTTTTTACTCTTCTCATGAAAATGGTTGTTATTTGTGATTGAATGCCGATAATGAAAGTTACTAGTAAATTTTAAATTCATATTTTACGATTTTGGTAGTATTCATACTACGGAAAGATTAAATTTTAATTTAAATCAAATTATAATTATTATTAACTACGGGGAAGCGCTGGGATTTGAACCACATTCCTCTATACAATATGAATATAAATATAAATTTTTAATTGATTGTACTAGGTACAGGTACTAATTGGGTACTTTATAATTACAAGCGTTATTACTCGGTCTAGTTCTATGTCATTAATGTTGACTTCTCAGATTAGTGGAAAATTGAATGCTTAAAATTCGGGACAAGGTATCTGCGTAGCTTAGTTGGTAGAGCGCTATACTGGAAATATAGAGTTCTGTGGTTCAAATCCCAGCGCTGGAGTGTATTTTTCTCTGTCTGTTTCCCGTAGTTAATAATAATTATAATTTGATTTAAATTAAAAAATAGTAAATTTTGTTTGAAAATAATTTTTTTCCGTATAGAAATATTTCTTTCATAATGTCTTTCTCATTCTTATGTATTTTTGTCTGCCATTTAGTGTCAAGGAAAACAATTGTTTCCCGAGCAAGTGACGCATGTGGTTTCATTTGTATTTAAATAGACTACATTTATAATGTTTTTCTTTCTACTATTTACTCTTGTCATGAAGATGATTGGTTATAAGTGATTGAATGCCGATAATGAAAGTTACTAGTAATTTTTATTTGAAAATAAAACTTTCCCGTATAGAAATATTTTTTTTGATGTTTGTAATTTTATTTTTAAATCAGCCCATTGAATTATAATTTAATTAGTAAATTAATTATTAGTACATATTAAATGTTAACATTACAAGACATTGAACAAAAATAAATGCTCCTTTATAAAAAACGAGAATTAATTGCTTTTAACCGTAATTTAATTTCACAAAACAAATTTGTTTTTTTTTTGGGGATAGAGAAAATTAAATTGTAAGAAAATTTATTTACAAATCAAACGAGAAAGAAGAAGTATCTTTGAATAGAAGATTCTTCAATTCTATTTGTACTTAATGAATTAAAGAAGACCTTTGCAGGACTACACCTCCCCCTCCACTGTTCCGTCCCAACTCCTTGGCTTTGGAGTGCTGTAAGATTTTCAGTCCCCGACCTTACAATGACTTACGTTTTTAATTAATTCCATTTAATTAAACAATTAAATTCGTCTTCTTTATTCAGATTACTGTTCAACTTTACCTAGCTGTAAGACCTTTAAATACAAATAAATGGAACAATTAGTTGTTATTTGTTGATGAAATAAATTGCACGAAATTAAGAAGTTTTGTATTATTTGTTAAAACTATATTGTTGTTTTTCCATCGCACGCTATATTTTGAATTTATGATAGAAGTGAAATATAATTATATCGTTATGGAATCGTTGTATTATTGTTCTAGAAACTTTTAAGAAATTTGGATGGGAATTGGATATTTATCCATAAAATTATTTTTTCACTTTCTCATGTAAAGAGAAAGTATTGTGATGGCGCAAAAAATCGATTTAGATGGATTTACACGCTTTGAGGTCCCCCAAGTCCAAAAAAGTGGTTTATAAAAAATGTCTTTCTATCGTCGGTGCAGACGACTAGAGCCTAAACTAACAACAGGGACGATTTTGACGAAATTTGGCATACATATTCAGAAAAATCATACGAGGCGAAATCGAGAAATTAGTTTTAGCTCCCAATTTGAGGGCGCTACTCCCCCCCCCCCCCCTCCAAAAAAAATAAACTCTGAAAAAAAGGTGAAACGGGAGACAGAGAAAAATAGACTCCAGCCCCGGGATTCGAACCACGGGCCTCCTATATTTTCAGTATGGACGCTCTAGCCAACTAAGCTACACTAGAGAATAATTTCCTCTGTCGTTAACGATACCTAGTTCCGAATTTAGCTTTCAATTTTTCCACAAGTCTAGGAATCGAAATTTATGATAATTGATAATAGAACTAGACCGAGAAATAACGCATATAGTAATAAAGCACCCAATTAGTACCTGTACCTAGTAAAAACAATTAGAAATTCAATTTTTAAGTTTTTGGTAATATTCATACTACGGAAAGTTTAAATTTTAATTTAAATCAAATTATAATTATTATTAACAATGGGAGACAGACAGAGAAAAATAGATTCCAGCGCCGGGATTCGAACCACGGGCCTCCTATATTTCCAGTAAAGACGCTCTAGCCAGTCTATTTTTCACTGTCTATCTCCCGTTGTTAATAATGATTATAATTTGATTAAATTAAAATTTAAACTTTCCATAGTATGATTACTACCAAAAACTTAAAAATTGAAAAATCTAACGTTATAAGCCGTTTTCCCGAATAAATATAGTTCCTGAGAAAATAGATTTAAACGCGGACGGAGAGAGGCCGGGTTCGATTCCCCGCCGAGGAGAAGCAATTTTTATGATACATTTTGATAAAATATTCAATAATAATTAAATGTACCAACGAAAACTAATAAATGGAAAACACTGGGCTAAGTAATTATGACCTCGTATATGAGAACGTTTGTCTGAGTTATCTCAGATCGATTTTCTACCTTAGATTTTTTGATCTTAGTCATAGTGAATATTGCACAAAAATCAAACTTGATCAGTCAATTGTCAAAAAATCAGGATATGTACTTATGTTTAATAATAAATCACTTTAGAACACCTTATCTGGGACCACTTTAGTTCACGATATGTGTTTTAATTTAAAACGTAAAACATGAAACATTGCAACAAACCATTTTATTTGTATAAATTATGATATTTTACTATATTGAAATAGAAAAGCATAATATATTTTCAATTTCTAGACAAAGATTCTAGATTCTATAGGGATTACTTAATGTCAAGGATATTTCTGCAGTCTGACATTTCAAATTTATAAGGATAATAGAAATAGAAGATAATTTGTCTCGGAGTCTCATGCATTGACTGCTGCAATATTGAAAATAACCATACAATCCCAAGCTTATCCTATAGCAAAAGATATGAGTATTGTTATCGGTCTTACATTTATATTCAAATATAAACATAATAAAATAAAAATATGAATAACTGAATGGAAAAAATAAGATAAAACAAAATTGTATACTATATTATATCATTTTTTTCTTTAATTTAATTTTAAATTTATATGAACTGGCTGACTTTTTTATTCGAACTGGCTGAACTTTTAACTTATATGGCTGTAAAAGTAAAAAGCTATGGTCCTCTAAGTATATAAAAGTTTTTTTTTTTTTGTATTGTTTGATTTTTAGTCACGGACAAATCTTGAAATATATATTTAACCCACTTCCTCACTACCTAGGAAGCTGAAACATATACATATTATGATGTATTTCCCAGTATTAGTTCAAGAGATAACGTGGAAAAAAGTTTCTGACTAACATCAAGCTAGAATTTTGTGTACAAGTTAATATTTTGGTGCCTTTTAGGAATATGTGGTCATCTAAGTTTATCTGCGATATATAGCTTGGCAATATAAAGACATTTGAATAAAAACAGCCGGTGGAGAGTTGCCATGTCATGCCAATTTTGGTGGACAATGTGATTTTCATGATCCTGAGAACAAAATTGGTTAGTACACCGAAAATCAAGTTGATATTAGTTTGCCACTTGAAAGGTGACCACTTTGATTTGGTGTAATATTTGATTGAATAACTAACCTATATTAAGTGACAAACTAACATCAACTTGATTTTCGGTGTACTAACTAATTTTGTACTCAGGACCATAAAAATCACATTGTCCACCATAATTGGCGGGACATGGCCAATCTTCACCTATTTTTTTTTTTTTTTTTTTTTCCAAATGTCTATTGCCAAGCTTTGTCTCGTAGATGAATTTAGCCGACCACATATTCCTTAAAGGCACCAAAAGATTATCTTAAACACAAAATTTTAACTTGATGTAATATTAGTCAGACACTTTTTGCATCTCCTGGACTATTTGTATTAGCCAATAAAGCAATACAATTCTGTAGTAAAATATTGTAAACAACGATGACAAATGATTCTAACATCGCACTTAGCTGACAGTGGTGGATACACGATTAAAAGAAATAATGTGACGAAGACAAAAAGAGAATATAATATTATATAATATAAAAAGAAAACACGCTTTTTGTAAATCATCCCCTACAAAGGAGAAAATAAATTTTTATCGCTATCTATAAAGAGTTTTTTTTTTTTCCACAGAAACTACGCCATTTATTGTAGGGATGTTTGTCTATGAATCTTTAACAAACCTAGTGAACGGATTAATAACTATTTATTTCCCCCAAGAAAAATGTAATTAAAAGAAGCTATAATAATAGTCTTTAATAGAAAACAGCGATTTTTGCCTTTCCACCTTCGATACTTTACCGGTTATTTTTAAATATTTATTTCCTTAAATAATGATTAATAATTTACTTTGACGAAAGGTGCAAGATGATTAAGACACATTTAGGGGCAAAATCTTCAGAAGGCATTTTAAATATTTTTCAAAACAGAATCAAATATTTAAACTAGCAAAGGGGAATTTCCTGATTCCAGTGTATCTTTGAGGGTATTTGTCGATGGCTAAAAATACATTGATTAAAAGAATTTTCTTTGAAGCAGTTGAGGATTCGCAGCATATCTCAAACCTAACACCTTGGACAGCAATCTACCAAGAAGGCTAGACAGAAGAACTACAAAGTGAAAAGAGTATCACCTTAAAAACCAACTGTCAGGTCTGGTGTTGGTAAATATAGCTGTAGAGTGTACCTCACATGCATTTCATTAGCTTTAGTTGTGATATTTACGGAACTTTTGAGACTATTAGTGGCCGATGTTGTGTAAACTAGAATTAGAATAGAAAGAGTCTGGCACCGGAAAAGCAATTTTAACGGTACCAGACATGACATTATTACAGATTTAAGAATAATGTCTTAATTCTGTAATAATTGTACATTCATCTTTACAAATATTCTCTTCTATATTTATATTATTACTTCAGTTGATAACAAAAATAAATAAAATAACAAATAATTACAATTTTAAACAAATAAAATAAGTCGTAATATAAATTCATAGTTGAACGGGACTAAAACTACAAACCAAAAAAAAAAAAAAATTCATAGTTGTTTGCATTTATAATGGTTAACAAAGTCTAACTATTTTACATCAGAAGGTAATCAATTTATTATAGTTTGAGAATAGGCCATTGAAAAGGTTGAATTATAAATATTAGATTACATTAAAAAATATATTTTACCATCTTTTTGCAATTTTTAACGGTATCATAAAAGTCCGCAACATATTCCAAGAGGAATCAGTTCAAGAGGAAATAAAAAATAATCAGTCTCGTGCATATCGCACAGAGTGAGAGAATAATGATATAAAACTATGTTCAAACATTTTATGTACACATTCTATAATAAATATTATGGTATCATTGGTGCCAATCCAACAAAATCAAAGAAATCTTTGACGTATAAAGAAGATGTAAGGAAAAAATAATAAGAAAGTTATTGTGAATTCTGTTGAGCAGAAGTATAAAGACATTTTCCTCTTCTTCAGTGGTATCTTGACGTATGTCGAATATAGTAGAGAAAAATAAATAAGACCTTAGAATGCTTGTTATCTCAGACTAATTGGCATTCTCGTGTTTTTTTGCTTCAGCCTCTTTTGAGTAGCTTACCGCCTCGTCATACCATTGACGTTAATGAACGAGTAAGACATCAGGACATTGCGGCTTTTGGTTAAAAGCCGTCTAGTTCAATTTTTTATATGTTGAGTTACACTTTTTACACCAATTGTTATTTTTTATATTTTATCAATTAAATATGATGATTATTCTTCTTTAGTATTGTCTTATGTTAAAGTTTAGGGCAAATAATTTTTAGGGTCCGTAGACAAAACCAAGGACCCTAATATTTTCCTGCGTGTGTCTGTCCGTCCGTCCTGTCGCATGCTCTCACGGCTACACCTTTCGTCCGATCACTTTGAAATTCATTCTTCCACCAAAAGTAAAGATACCACTTTTTGGAAATTTTGAAAAAAATATTATTTTATTTTTTATTGACAAAATACGCTTTTTTATAATTATGTTATTTTCGATGTATTTATATGGTTGTAGTCCAGTTCAGTGGCAAAAAAATACTTAATCGTAAATTTGTTTACGTGTTTTGAGAATATCAGACCCACAGGATAGTTCAAAGTAAGCTTTTTAACATTTTAAAAAACACCATCAATAGGGTACTACCTAAACTATACAGTGTGGCCTACGGACCCTCGCTGTGTGCTGACCAGCACACACTTGACCTGTTTATTTAATCTTTAATATATTATGAGGAAGGACAAATCTCTCAACAAAGGATCTTGCCAAAGCCGAATCTAAACCGTGCCATTGATATGCCCCAGTGCAGAGAAGAAAAATGATCCCAAGAACAATGGGGATTGTTAATGTTTTTGCTCTTCTTTTCGAGTGCCATGGGAGCTCGGTTCTTGTTTCTAATTATAGATTCAGGAAAAAAGGATGTAACTTTTTTCGTCACCCCAGATCCAGAAGTGATACATTGTATGCCCTATGAATAACGAAGGGGTGATAATTATACTGAGACTGATCACTGAATGCTGGGGATGAAAAGTAGAAGTGGATATGTGGAAATAAGCATATTGTACGTCTAAAGAACCTGCACAAACTATAGAAAAAAAAACCATTCATATTAAGAAAGGGGTGTTGTCCATATGGTGGGGCCGGAAGGGTCATATTATGAAGTTTAACGGGTACTGTGAGATACAAGGAAAGCCGCATTGTCTCAGCTAAGCACTACTGTTAGTTGGCTCGTTTTGATCAGCCAACAAGCTAAGTCATAATAGTCAAATTTATTCAGCTCTGTAATGTTGGATTAGACCTGCAGTGTCTCAGTGCAGGGTTGAGTGTATGCGTAAGCAGTATTGGGTACTAGATGCTTTTGAAATGACATATCACAAGCAAGCTCAAATTTTACTATTTCTATAAAATCACAATCATCAATAAGCGCAAAGTGTCACTTGACTAAGGCAAAAAATCCAGTGTAGAGTGAAAATGGGGCGTATGAGTATTCAACATGAATGTCGCTTGTTACTATACACATAACGATAACTACAAAGTTTCAAATGTTTGTGCTGGGTACTTTTGGTGATCAGATGTTACAGCCAGACAGACAATCGCAGGAATGTGCGGATCCTCGTTTTTCCTGAGGACTCTAAAAAGCAGCATAAAATAATAAAAGAGACAAATAAATGAAATGTATAGAATGATTGACCAAATAAATAATCCACGAATCGCAAGAAATAATTTTGTTAGGGTTACAATCAGTTTATTTATTAAATGTCAATAGATAAGGTGTGAGGCACGTAAATACCTAATTTAGTTGTATTTCCTTCTTAGTTTCTCTTGTATCTCTATTATAGATTATAAAGCCTAACAATGTTACAAGTTTAAAGTGTTTTGCACGTACTTCAAGCTATATTTGTAGAGAAAATCTGCTGTTTAACTTTATGTGCTTTTTTCTGACAGTTTAACTTTTTAGTTTGACGTTGAGTAAACTTGAGTAACTTTTACAACTTCACTGTTAGCCTTACATTTTTCTTATCGACTTAGAGAAAACACTTAAATAATTTGATTTGTTTTCCTCTCTGCCGTCCATCGCTCACTGCGTGTGTCGTAGCCGAGGCCTAATCCGTCCTCAATATAATAAAAAATTTTAGATCTTAGGGGAGAAACATTCTTTTCTCAAAAAATATGTGACGTATGACGTCTTACAACTTAAAAATGGAATTTCGTCGGGAAAAGTTTATATTTTGATAACATAGTAATGTTATTTTTTTACTATTTTAAATTATTTGATAATTTCCCCGATGGTGCGACAACGTGTCGAAGTTTCGCACTTGAGATTTCAAGTTGTATAATGAAAGTAACGTAGGCACAGTAATAGTAACACTAGGTGCGCTAGTCGGGACCACCACCATCAAAAAGATGCCGATATTGGAGAACCTAGAACCGATCAACATAAGAACCTAGTGTTGTCAGGAACAATTTCGGTTTTTTAGTATCTAAATTTCTAGTATTTATTTTTATTTTACTTGTTTGAGATTTGAATTGTTTTTAGAATTATGAAGTTGAAAAGAAAAAAATAAATATGTTCAGTCGTTCGTGAGACGAGAAAAGGGAAAAATTAGTTTACTTTCTTAGAATAGACTCAAAACCTATAGAAGTGGTCCGAACACACCTAGAAGCGATCAACATAATTTAAAATAGTGCACAAATAAAAGAACCTATCGAACTAGGTCACTACCGGAAGACCTGGAATGCAATAATACAAAAAAAAATTGAACAAGTGATAAAAAAACCTTAAAACTAATTATTTTAATTTTCCAAATCACTAATGATCACAGGCTACCTAAGGAAAAGTTCTAATTAATACATCTGCAGCTCTAAAACTAGAGTTCAATTTAAAAAATAATCTACAAAGAGTAATAAATATCTTAAAGTCAGCAAAACTATACCTTTTACCCTTTACATATTACACAACAAACTCTGCTAGGTTAGCCTTCGCATTCTATGTATATAGGGTTTGCCAGAAACTTTGTGCTCGCAAACTTAGAAGTTACATAGGGCGCTGAACAAAACAGTTATGGCAAACATAGGTCAGCAAAAGCTTAGTTTTCTTGCTAGAGCTAAAAACACAAAAATTGTTAGCAAAATGGAATTTTTCTGGCGAGTGATTAGCCTCCAAGCCGGAGGCGAGGACAGGCTATGAAAATTAAATGCCGAGGCGAAGCCGAGGCAGGCAATAAATACACGAGGTAGAAATATTTCCTTTGCTGCCTTGTTGCATGCAATATTTAATCTATAAAATAAGTGAATTGCAAACTGAATCTTTAACAACAAATTACAAAACACGCATTAAAAAGAAACAAAACTTTTAATGAATAAAGCATAAATCTATAATGAGTTCAATAATAATATGAAGGTTCACATGAAGCTGCAGTGTAGTGAGTTACTCAGCTAATTTTTTTTTAATTAAAGATCTACAACACATTGAACATATTAAACAGAATCAAACAAATATAAACAAATTATTTTATAAGTAAAAAGTTTACTTATTAAAGATTACCTATTAAACTATAATATTATAATGTTGTAAGATTGAGATAATAATAAAAACTTTTATTGCCAACATTATAACAAGAAAAGTTTTGCAGCCTAGGCAGTACATAATATTTTCCTCATTTTACTGCCTAGACAGTAAAATAATATTTTTCTGGCTGAAATTAGTTCAATAATGCTTCATTTTGCTGCCGCTGGTAGATAAAACGCTTTTTTCCCTCATTTTCTAAAAATAACACTAAAACTGCTTTATCTAACAAATTATACCCCCAATATCAACGTTGTGGAACAATAAATCTGCATCGAACATCGAATGCGCCCTGGAGCTATGCACTGTACAATCAATATACGTTCTCCTGATGATTTTAAAAGTTTATTTCCCTTCAGAATTAAATTTTATAAAAGTTGAGACATAGAGAAATTTGATAACCAGCTAACTTTATTTTGTGAACGTGAAGGGAAATGAAATTGCCAAATCATCTGGAGAGAGCAATTTTGATCGTTCAGAGCAAGCTCAATTCTCATTCGACGCAGAATTTATTGCTTCACAATGTTCATATTTAGGTATTATTTTTATTAGAATGAGCCGTTGTGACATAACTTAAAGAAAAATGTAAAAAAACTTGTTTTTGATTTGCACTTTTCCTCACTACTAATAGTTGGAAAAGTATTGTTTTCATCAAAAATTTTTTTTTAGAGATTTCAACGGAATTATCCGTTTTAGGTGTTTTTAAGACCTCCTGAGTGGTTTTCAGCATGACGTATGTATGTGTGTATGTGTGTATGTGAGTATGTGTGTTATCATCGTAGCGCCCAAGGTATATAACCTGGAGAGTTGAAACTTGGCAGACAAATCAGTCCTAACCTGTAGTTGACCACTTCCGATGCTGCTTCCTCCTGCTGCGAAGCAGCAGTGGCCTTTGAAGTGAGGAAAAGTTCCGAGGTACCCCGTACCCGATTTTTTTAGTTTTTGTCGAAACTGACGCTATTGAAGAACTACGCTGAAAAATAGCTTGCAATTTATTATAAAATCGCCGGCAAGTTTGACAAAAACGTTTCTGGGACACCCTGTATCATTGCAATGTAAAATTTTAAGTTTAAATATGAAATATTTAAATTGAATTCAACTAAAATTATAAGATAATAAATATGTTCTAAGCTACTATTCTTCCAACCCTGCTGAAGCAGTCACACTGATGCTGATGAGTCACATCAAGTGGGTAAATAAAGCGGCTGAACCCCCATCTTGTAATAACCTAATGATGGGGGAAGTAAAAAAAAATAACAGATTGTACATTAAACAACTATTTGCCATCCAAGCCTAAATAGTTTTATTCCTAGTAAAACGTAATAATATCATTGAAGACATATTTCTTGTAAATTGTTAAGTCTGAAATCACCTTCTTGTTATTCTCAACCTTGTGTGATATAGGTAGTTATTACTAATGTACACAAGCATTAAAGTATAGCTTATGTTCAGAGGATAGATTTAACTCCTAATTACTTAATTTAAGGTATTGGATCTAGAAAAGTATAGTCATTATTCTTGTTAAAACAAAATAACATAGATATGATACACATAAGTAAGGAATATAACAAAATAAAGAAATATAGTTTTACTGCACGGCATGGAGAAGAAGGTCATACAAAGATAATGGCTAAATGGGCGGTAGGAAATATTTCAGTTTGTATAAATGTGAATATATATATATATATATATATATATATATATATATATATATATATATATATATATATATATATATATATATATATATATATATATAAATATATATTTATAATATATACACAGAGAAAGAGAGAGAGAGAGAGAGAGGGAGATTGATTCAGAGTAAGGAAGAGAGACAACAGTAATAAAAATGTTTAAGTCAACTTGAGACGTGTTTAAGGCAGCTTGAAATCCATTAGTTTCTCATAACGAGTTGATTCGCCATCGTATCCGGATAGTCTAAAGAATACATAAGAGGTAGTTTCATAATTTTAACACTTAATTGTATACAACTGCAGAAGATGCAATATACGGTAAGGTCATGACTAAGCCTTAGGGTTTTCTAAAAAAAAAATGCAATTATAATTTAATAGAAAAAGGCTCTTATAAGTTATAATTACTATTGCAATTATACAATTCACTAATTTAACTGTATACCATTTAAATGGAAAAGAGAAATCGTGATACTTAATGAAATAAATGCAATTGTAGTAGTAGGTCAAGAGACTAAAGTTTTGTCTCTTTGAAGTAATACAATAGTACACAATAAATAATAGTTTATTGATACAATAAGCAGTACCTACAGTGAAATCCGCTTATAGCAATTCTGGATATAATAATACATGTCTGTTATAATGATGCCGGCGGGGGTTAGATTGGAGTCTTATGCCAACTTATATTATATATTCGTATATAATGGTAACGGAAATAACAAAAAGATCGCAATTTCAAGTAAAGAGTTTCATAGAATACATTTTATATCAATACGTTCAATAAATAAAATGTATAAATGAGAACCTGCAATTGCTTTGCATTCTAAGAACAGTGCTTTGGAGAATTCAAGTAGGTAACTATAGCATTAGTAGTTTATTATCTGTAAAATTGTAAAAAATTATAATTTGTTTTTGAGTTTGTCAGTAAAAACTTTTTAAAAAGCTGCATTAGTGTTACTTACGTGTTGCTTTAGTAGTGGTAGTGTTAATGTTTAAATGGGAATTAACTAACTAAATTCTTGTGTATTAGTTTATTCGGTATAAAATTATTTTTCGTCAATTATAATATTAATCCTATTTTAAAACATATTAATTTTATTTAAATGATACATTCTAGTGTAAAATGCTTTATTTAAAATGTTTCTGTATGCATTTAAATAGTAATATATCTAAAACAAAACAATAAATTGTATTGCAGAGATTTCCAGATTATAAATAAGTGGTAGTTATTAACATTTATTTTTATTATCTGATGATTGTATTTTAATGCTAAATAAATATTTACTGATCTATAATTATTATTATGCTACAATAAATTCTAACTCACAGGATGTAAATAATTACAAGTAAATTGAATAAGTTACTCGATCAATGAATCATTCTTATTTTATAGTTTCGAAAAGCAATAATAAATAATTATTAGTCACAAATGGATTACTGTATAATTGAAACCCTACGTGATAAATTAGTATACGTTATAAGAAAAGATATAGGAATGAAAATAGATATTTCTTAAAACAAAAGTGATTTTAATTTAGAAATCCGGCTTTAAACAACAAAGGTTATCTTCAGTGCCAATAAGAAAAGTATCAAAGACAATAAAACAAGGGTGGGAGTTGAAACGGGCGTCTAAATCTGACTTTTGACTCAGATTTTTAACTCAAAGTCAGATATCGGATACAAAAGACCTTTTTTACACTTCTCTCTCTCCTATCACTCAAGCTAAAATAAAGATGTCCAATTACGGTTAAGATTATTCGTAAATTTGTTAAAGAACACTTACAAGATCTGAAGGAAAAATGTAATTATTTCTTGACTTTACTAATCATTTGATAATTTAAAGAAAAAGACATAGTATATTTAAATTCAGATATATTACATAGTTACTTAAGCTAAGCAAAACATTAGGCAGTATTAGGACATTGAAAGCAAAATATTGAATTGTCTGTGCAAACGACTCAAGTAATTATTTTATATCAAAATAAATAACAATACTGGAGATAATATTTCCAAATATATTTGAATAATATGCGGTTAATTTTAATTCCAGCAACAGTGACCGTTTTTAAGGTTATTTTAATCACCTTTTTTAATTTAAAATTTAATTAATTTTAATTATTTAATTTTTAAATTTATTAAATGAATACTTTTTTCTCTTCAGATGATTTATTTAATTTTTGCTTAAGTCTTCCAAGGTAGCGGAAGTATTATGTTTACTTTTGGGAGGTAACAATTTTTTACCACCAAAATCCAAATTTCCACTCGCATTTTACGCTTTATTTTAGACCTTGCTAAACAAATTTAGTTTTGTGTCTGTCTGTCGGTCTGGGTTCAGCAACCCTGGCCACACGCATAACTTCCAAAATTTTCAACCGATTTTGATAGATTTTTGGTGATTACGCGGGTTAGGTCATAGATTGTCCCCTATGAATCTCATCGCTTGCAAATCAATGGTAGCCTCTGCGCAGGCGCAAACGTAAAAACCGCCAAACATCAATTTCTTAAGGTCTAACGAACCGATTTTGCTCAGAATTGGTGAATAGTTAGGGGCTGATCACGGATTTTTGTTTGTTGAGGAAGCTAAGTGCTACACTTATTGGAAGTTTTTTTTTTTTTTTCAACAAAGTGTTCCGTGTTGCTTGCACTGTGCCTATTTGATAGTAGTAAATGTTTAATTAAATGCATGAAAAATTAAAATAGGTCGATTTACATCTAGCCACCTTATACTTATAGCTAGATTTGCAGAGCACGCCATGTGGGCCTCAAAGTTATTTTGTATATTTTCACACACAATGTAGAATACTCGTACATAGGTTTATATTAACTTATTTTTACTAATTAAGATTTTTAATTTTGCTCTCATGCAAGTTACAATCTTTAAGCTTTCCTCGTTTGTCGTTGGTATTTGCAACTAAAGTTTAAATTAAAAATAAATAATAATAAACTTCTTTTTTTTAAAATAAATCAACATTGAAAAAAATGACTGATTAAGATGGGATGAAAGATTCAACGTGAGTGAAATTCTATCGCGTTCATAAAACTGATGGGATCAGAGGTCATCCGCAGACACTCAAACAGGTAAACGTGTAAGACTTATCTTCGCGTTCCTTTTTGCCTGACTGCAATCAATGGAAATTTATTCGTAATATTTTTTTGTAGTTAACCTTGGCTAGTATATATTTAATCGAACCATGTAATTCATCGTTTTACAAACTTATAAAAAAATAAACAAATGTTTAATTTTTATTCATTGTTTAAAATATGAGCAACCACATCCTTGTTATTACATATATATTTTTTATACATTCAATGGATGTAGAAAGGTATTATTACATTATTATAAAATAAAGGAGAACAAATTACATAGGTAATAATTACAGTGATGCCTTTATTTCACAATAAATGCACATTTTAAAGATTTCACATACAGCAAGTTCTACATATGCAATAAATGCGCACGACTCCAGGGAAGGTTTTACGCCAATGCACCACTACATTTGCACGTCAAAACAGCTAGGTAACGCCTTCCCTTATACGCCAGAGGCGAGTATGTCAAGAGAGAGTAAATATTATATAAAAACTAGCCTATTATTAGGACATACCTCTATGGAAGAAACATATTTTATTTGATACGGCAAAACAAAACCACAGACAACTAAATATATATACGTAAGTTTAGGGGAAGTTATTATTGATCGCGGCAAACACTAAGTAGAGGTAAGTATTTCTTAATATTTTAAAGTGAGCCCTGTGGAATAAATTTGTCTGTACGTTTGAACAAAAAAAGTTAAAAATCGAAGAGGTAAAAAATAAATAATTAATAAACAGGTCAAGTGTGTGCTAGTCAGCACACAGCGAGGGTCCGTAGGCAACCCTGCGTATAGTTTAAGTAGTACTCTATTGATGGTGTTTTTTAAAATGCTAAAAAGCTTACTTTGAACTATCTTATGGGTCTGATATTCTCACAACACATAAACAAACTTCTGATAAAGTATTTTTTTGCCACTGAACCGGACTACAACCATATAAATACATCGAAAAGACCATAGTTATAAAAAAAACTTATTTTGTCAATAAAAAATAAAATAATATTTTTTCGAAATTTCCAAAAAGTGGTATCTTTACTTTTGGTCTAAGAATGTTCAGGAATTTTTTCAGATTTTTTGCACTTCACATGGGCGAGATAGAGGGGGGGGGACTTGCCTTTGCTCGCCCTATCAAAGTTATAACCAAAGAAATAGATATTTTTGTAATCAGCTCGACGTACCCTTTCATATGATATACCCCTCACGGTGTCGAAACAAAATTTAAAAAAAAATTTACCCTTAAGTTTTTTTACCCTAATATTTTTGAAAAATATTTTTTTTAAGTCGCTATATTTTTAAAATATGTGGGTAGGTACAAGACACATACATGCCAAATTTGAAAGTGATCGGACGAAAGGTGTAGCCGTGAGAGTAGGCGACCGGACGGACGGACAGACGCAGCACGCAGGAAGCACGCAGGAAAATATTAGGGTTCTTGGTTTTGCCTCGGACCCTAAAAACTAAGTAACTTTAGTCGGACAATAATAAATTCAAATTTCAAACGTCCAACTACGGGGATTAACAAAGGGATTAAGTGGACAAAGGTGGTACCTTAATTAAAAAAATATATTTTGTTTTATGGGATTCTTATACATACAACTGATTAATAGGTCATATTATATCATTAAACCACTAAATGATAACAACATAAAATATGTATTGTAAATCAATGTAAAGTATTCATATATTTGTTGTAGACGTGTATTACATCATTCGGCCTCTTTTATTTGTTATCGTAAGTGACCAATAATAATTAAGGTTTGACGTAATTTTCTCCTTGAATCTGATCTCTACTTGTTCTCCTATTCAACAAAAGATCAATTTACAAGAATCTGCGACGCATCAGTTTAACGACCATTTCTAATAGTCTGTAATGAATCTAAGATGTTCTCTTACGTATTAGTGGTTGCCAAGATTCTGAAGTTTACAGAATATTTGTTTAATTATATTCGATTCACGATAATTAAACTAATTTATAAGACAGATGGTTGTTAATATTGCATGAATAAGGCCATTGTTTGACCAATTGAATCATTTATGAGATTGGTTAATGCATAATCTAGACTCAGATAGTGCAAAGTATAATTTATTCAAAAGGTAACGTTACAAACCGGTTCACGTGCATGATAAGGGTAATTGAAAAAGCTTAAATTTCGATAAAATGTAAGGAATTTGAACGGGTTTTAATGATATTTTGTTATTTTTTGTCTTCTCTTTGTCGCTTTAGCATTTTTAACTACACTGATAATAAATCAATCCAACTTCAATACTTGATCGAGATATAATCTTCACAATGATTTATAATTTGGCCGAGATGTTAGATAAAACGTTTTCTCAGACCAGTTATTTCTAGGTTTTTGTTTCTTTATTTTACGAATAAATTATAAAAATAAGTGTTCTACTTAGGTATTTGCCAAAATACTCACGTAATATAAATTAACACTGCCTAATTTGTTTCTTTCCAAAAACAAGGGGGATTGGACGGGCAACCTCAATAATAATATTTATATTCTATTTTCAAGTTCTTATTTAACATTTTAACTGGATCTGGAGTCAAATAAAAATAATAATTACCCTCTAATAATAATATCGCATTAATATATTATATTTTCAACGTTTATCTTCAAAATATTTTTGAGTACTTAGTCCTCTCGGATATTTGCTTGAAATATTTTTGTCTAAAAAAAATATTGCAAAATCAGTAAAGTTAAGATATTTTTAAAATAGGAAGAAACCCAAAAAAAGATTAGCTAGCATATCCATTTACTAGTTATGACTATTAGAAGTGGATGAAACTACTGTTTGTTTACAATTAATTGGCCCAGTTGATCAATGTCGGTTCAAAAAATCAAATTCACCCAAAATGTTGATACACCATACAAGTTTTATTTAGTAAGGTAAGTACCCATTTGGGAGAATATCACCATTAAATGGAATAAAAGAGAGTTAAGTTGAATGGTGACTAGGCCTATTGAGTGTATATTATAGTTATAGTATAATATTGCTAGATAGTGGAGGCCAGAATACCTATTATAGGGGACTCTGCCTCGGAAACATCGATATATCTCGAAGCTTAGTCGATAGTAAGAAGTTTGAAACTTCGACCCCTCAAAATCGAATTTATTCCACACGCATTCTCTCGGCGCGGCGTTCCAACAGTATCACATAATCTCGGTCTCAGTTAAACAATCTTTAAGCTCTTTATTTCATATCATACTATTAATGACCTCAGTGGCTTCTTTTTAGTATTACCAAATTCCCACGAGAAATCGTTAGGAAAAAAATCGATTTAATCCTCTATCGAGTGTTAAATATGTTGAAATCATTTGTCAACACAATCCTCTTTAGTTCTCAAACAACAAATGAAAAATAACTACTTTAAACAGATAATTTTAAGTTTTAAATATATTAAACAGATCTAAATATAGCTAGGGTAAGAGGTGGGAAGTTTTATTGCCCCTTAGCAAGAGAAAAGGGAACCCATATGAGAGCACAGGAGTCTATATACTTAACTAAGATAACACGGCAAGGCAGTAAAAGTTTAAATGTTTCCTACCATCTCCCCTTATAAATGAACCTGTGTGTTATGTGCTGTATCCTAAACTAGTCTTCACTAGTGATTGATTATTCGTCGGCGTTGTATCAAATCAAACGTCTATAAAACTATATTACATAGCAGGCTCCTTTTTTATTAAGTTTAATATGTATGTTGTTAAATCTAAGCCCCCTAATGAGTCCCCAATATTGAGCAGGTAATGAAATAAAATAGTCTATCAATAAGCGTGGTACACAGCTACCTCATTTCCTAATAATGCTATAGCACTGGGAAAATAAAAGTATAGTTGTTTGGATTTGTTACAATAATTTTAAAATGCGCAGACAGTTAAAATTAATATGGGGCCATCAGTGAGCTACTTTCAACAAGCCAAAACAAGTTTTTGCGTATGCGGAAGGAAGATAGAGGTGCGGAAGGAAGAAAAAGGTGCAGAAGGTGAGCGGAAGGAAAAAAAGGTGTAGAAGGTTATAATTAATCCAGAACCAACAGTGACTTACCATCTAAATTGCATGATGAATTACCACCTAAATTTCATTAAATACGGAAAGTTGCTTCAAAGATACTGTGTGGTTGGTAAATAATAAGTAAATATAATTAAACAGGGAATGTTTACACGGTAAAATAAATAGTTAAAAGTATGTAGCATATCGTGTGTTTATATTGGTCGCGTAGAACTTCCAAAACGTTATCAACCACCCAGAGCTACCTGGCCGCCAGTTGGTCTGGACTACTGCCGTATCTGGAGGCCAGATTTAACTCACCGCCGCTTGACTATCTCAGCCCGCTATGGTAACCTAAGTTATATACGTAGTTTTAAGTCTACTTTTACATTCTCTCGCTACAAAAGACAATTCTTAATTACCACCGCCTTACCGCCTATACAGTCCAGTGGTAAAATATATTATTTGAACCAGCTACTTTCTTGTGGTGAGCTTTTACTTCAAGCTAAGTTGAGTTTGAAATTGCCACCACTGTGGTTCACAAAAATATTGATTGACGGACCAAAAGATAGTCCCGAGACCAAGAGTTCTCCCTGATGTCTGAAACGGATTTCTGACTAGCGATATTTGTATTAGAAGACCGATCCACAATGCTTCATTTTCTTTAGGTAAGCTTTGAAGCAAAATACCAGTCAACATGTTTGACATGAAAGAAAATTAAAATAATAAAGAGACGATTTTAATTATAAATAATTAATCAAATGTAAAGAAGGAAATGATTTCTAGAATTAATGTATAAGGTACTTGATATTGGCTAAATATCAATATATTTAGGAACAAAAATAAAATATCCCTTTCAAATGAAGAATTCGGCGGGCGATGAAATAACGAAGACGGAAGAAAATTTCTATACCTATATTACCGACATGAATATCATTTTTTTTTTTTATGGTGCTTGCGGTCTTCAGAGTGTCATAAGATTTCACCCGTTCGACAGGGTTTCCAATGAAAAGATATGAAACGTTAGAATAACGTATTGGATAAATTAATAAATGACATTAGCTTGGTTGGTAGGAAGGCAATTGTTATAATAAGGAAGTTATAGGTCTACTCCCCTGTTAGGATCATTTAGTTTTAATTCCAATTCTTTTATGGAAGAATTTCTATTTTCGTTTCACTTAAATATTCGTTCTCTCCCCTATTTTTCTTCAATTTTTTACTTTCTAGGTTTGGACTACCCCATTTTTTACGTCAAACCTAAATGTACTTTTTATTCCTCGAAAGCTCGTTTAGTTGTTTAACTAATGTCAAAATGTTTGAATGTTGAAAGGTAGTACCATTTATGGAAAAAAAAAATCATTATATACACAATAATTTCCAAAGACATTATACTCATTTTTGCTTCAGAGTTCATCGAGGGGTTTATCATGCCTACGAATTACAAAAAAACCCAAGACACGAATCCGTTTGAGACATCAGTGAACATTTTTGGTCTCGTGTTTGTGGATCAACATTGATGTGAACTAGAATATTTTAAAAAATACTCGTTTAATGAAATCTGCTAATTTATATGAAATTTGGATGTTTGGCCACAATTAGCTCATTATTATTTTTAACTTTCTTCGCCCATTCCTTTCTCCTTCCGACTGTGTCACTAATGATATTAATAAATTAATTTTATAATCATCTAATTTGGACTTCAGATATTTTACATCCTAATTAATTGAACCCTGCATGTTTTAATTAGAAAATAATTCTTAACAAAAACCACCAAGTAAATTTAACCCATGCCAAACGTAAATTATGTCTGGCTTAGTTAGGTAAGCAGCTGACACTAGAGAACCTTCAAAAGGCTTTAGTTTATAAATGATCGAGACTCGTCGAGAGATGATAAAAAAATCAATTTATAAATTAGTCATATATTCTTAATTAAATTGTTATATAAATATTAAAAGTATCTTGTTTCCACAAGGGTGAATTATAAATTTCATTAGAACTAAAATAAGTAAATTAAAGTGTAGTGTTAAAATGAGGCATCATATTTTGGCTTTTTAGACATTTTTATTTTTTATTTTATATTTTCACCATTAGTTTATATAATGGCTATCTAAATGAATAGTACATTAAGCTTTTAAAAGATTACGTTGTAGCTTTTATATAACTACATTAAAACGATTTTGTTTTAAAAAAAACCCGAATTAATTCATTTAAAATTATATATATTTCACAAATCAAAACTCTATCGCACCTCTTTATAGATTACCTTGTTTTTTCGTTGCTAAAAAGGATTTTATGCAATAAAAATAAATAGTTTTATGAAATGAACAAAAACCGCACCTTAAAAACAAGTTACGGCATCTTTAGATTGTTACTCCCCATATCAAAAAAACAGAGGACAGTAACAATCTAAAGAAGGTGTGCGGGATGTTCTTCTGTTTCTGCAGGATGTAAGACTGTTACTCCCTTGATAAAATCAGAAGTCTGATATTCCTTTGCCCCAAAGTACATTGGACTTAACATCCCTTTGTCTTAATAGTTTTTTCTTTAGATATGAGAGCGTCTATGGAGGTCATCTTAAGGAAAAATAAAATTGTCTCTCTACGTAAAATAAACTTTTTACAAGTCAAAGCAGCTTTCAGCCTTCATAAAGCCATCGTCAGTGCAGAGGTATAGAAGAAATAGAGTTATATAATAGGAATAAAATAAGTGAAAGGTGAGCCTACTTCATGTCAGAGATCGACCTAAGACTTAAATAGTTATTTAGTCAAAATCATTTATATTTTGAGGAGTAACAATCTAAAGAAGTACCCAAATTACTTCAGCAGAATATTATAAACTATTCTTTTTGTAGACAACTATAATCGAAGAATATTAGTTCTGCGGTTTGTCCCCAATCTAGCAAGTATCTTGAGGGATACTTTAACTATACAGTAATAACTCGAAGCAAGAAACGATTGATAATTGTCAATTTATCAATTTCTTTACCTATAAAGATAATTAATTATGCTAGTTAGCGAGCATTTAAGCTCTTTTTGGACTGAGATACTGAGATATCAAAGAACCTTTTATATCTACTAACTATTTAAATTTACTATTGTGTCCATTATTAAGGAAATATAATTTTACTCCTAAATTACAGTCTTTATATAGTCAAGTATAAGAATAGTGGTTTCTATCTAACGCGGATCTTTCCAGTGTGTTTCATTTCACATAAGATTTCTTAATAGAGAATACCTCCAATATTGAGTCTTACAAGCTTTTCACGACTTTCGAAGACCTCAACTCAACAATAACTGTTAATTGACCATTAGCCCAGGCGCACAATGAGACACAGGGCAGTGAAGCACTTTTTTTCACACTGGGTCAAATATATACGAGACTGCGTGAATTGAGACGCTAGATTCACTTGCATCGTGTAGGCCACGAGTGGTGTAGTACTGCCCTCCTTTGCGTTTCAATTCGTGCCGTTTCGTATAAATCTGCGGTTGAAAAAAAACTGTGGTTACCTCCCCTGCGTCTCAATTTGCACCCGGACTAATGGTCAATTAAACTGTTATTGTTGAGGTCTTCGGAATCCGTGAAAAGCTTGTAGGACTCAATATTGGAGATATTCTCTATTAAGAAATCTTATGTGGAAATGAAACACACAGGAAAGATCCGCGTTAGATGAAGACCACTAGTGGATTACCCCTACCTCCATTAATTTTAACTTTCTTAATACATCTTCATTTCAAAAACAGGGACAATAATGTTGTTTAAACTGGTGTTTTACTCTAATTCATTGTTGTTTATTGTTGAGGTACAAAACTAATACCATTTCCAAGCACAATGCTTTACATGAAAACATTCTTTTTATTGATGTAACATTTTTTTTTGGAGTGTGTATACATAAATCATAAGTACTCCAGCTCTTATAACGCATTAAGTAAAAGTGTCTAAGACTCTGCTTAGCTGTCTGAACTGATACTAACTCTTAGAGATTTTAAATTAGTCAACAGGACCAACAAGGTTGGGAGTGAGGTAGGTGCATTGATATGCTAATAACATGTATATAAGGCTTGATCCTCTAGCGGGAGAATGTTAACGACAAGCTAACAACACCACCATCATCAATCTTACCTTAACAAATCACTAAGGACGATCCCTACAGATCCAGTGCCTCAACAGAATAAAACCTAGAGAAGACTTAAGCCCTAACTAGATTTAATGTTATTTGTTTTGATTGTAATGTGGTGACTGTAACTTAAGAAGATTTATTAGTTGGAACAATGCTTATTTTAAAAAAATACAATTATTTATGACTTAGTAGCATGTCAGGATATAAAAGGGACTATTCGGATTAGATAAAAGACTTAACATTCAATTAAATGTGTTATATTACTATATCTTGAACAGATGATCAAGTATTAGTGTTTTATAGCTTCGAGATACCAAATAAATAAATTCGTAAAAAGAAAATTGAATTGATTAACAATATTAATGTCTAAAAGGTTGAGAAAAATACTAATTCAAGTTTAAATCCATTTAAATAAATTGGATTTATTCTTTTATTCATGTATAATGAATCTCTATATTCAGTATATATTATTATTATTATTGATAATACTATTTCATTATATACTAAGAGAAACAAATCTAAGAAAAAATATTCTAATATACTTGGTTATACAATATCATAGGTGAAAACCTTTTCCAAATTAATTATTTTTACTTTAAAGAGAAAGTATTGTGATGGCAAGTCGATTTTGAAAATTCGACATGGATTTACACGTTTTGAGGTCCCTTAAGTCCAGAAAAGTGGTTTTTAAAAATGTCTCTGTCGTTCGTTCATGCAACCTAAACTGGCGTGGAGCCTAAACTACTGGGCCGATTTTGACGAAATTTGGCGTACATGTTCAGAAAAATCATACCCCGGGGCGAAATCGAGAAATGAATTCTAGCCCCAAATTTGAGGGCGCTATCCCAAAAACTCTGAAAAAAACATGACAAAAAATATTTCTCAATAACGGTTTTGACGATTTCGATTAAAATGTTTAAGATGTAGCCTATTTAAAAACAAATCTAACGATATAAGCCGTTTTCCCGGGAAAAATCTATATCCTGAGAAAATAGGTATTAACGGGGAAGGAGAGAGGCCGGGTTCGATTCCCCACCGAGAAGAAATCATTTTCATGATAAATTTTGATGAAATGTTCAATAATAATTAAACGGACCAACGAAAACTCGAAAACTAATAAATGGAAAACACAGGGCTAAGTAATTATGTACTTGTATATAAGAATGATTGTCTGAGTTGTCTCGGACCGATTTTTTTTATAAATCTTTCAAAATTGTTTTGATAGTAACAAGAAAAAAAAAAAAAACAATTTAGCACAATATATTAAGCGGTTATTGTTATATATTAGTGGTTAACATTTTTTTATTTTATTATAGGAATAAAAGTATCAATTTAGTAATTAACGGACGGATAGAGCCCGGGTTCGATTCCCCGCCGAGGAGAAGTTATTTTTATGATACATTTTGATAAAATGTAATTATGAACTCGTATAGGAGAAAGTTTCTGAGTTGTCTCGGACCGATTTTTTTACTTGACATCAAACTAATTTTATCTACGATTGATACGAAATATAAACATTATATCTCTGTTTAGATGCGTAGAAAGTGATTATTTACGTACTTGTATTCATTGCGCATGCGCGTCTCATAGTTCTGAAGAATTCCTCTTCTTTACCACGCTAGCGCCGTAAAGAACAGGAATTCTTCAGCTTTACGCACGATTAGCGAGTTTGTTTACATTTAAAAATACTAATTTGCTGTTTGTTTAATAAAAGTAATTTTTATATAGATTTTTTTTTTGAAAATCAATGAGTGATTTAAATGATTATGACGAATATGAGGAGGATAATACGCCTCCCGAAATAATTCGGCACAAAATACAACTAATGAATTAATGTTATCTTTATCAAAAGAGAAATACGAACTTGTATACTGGAAGTTTATTTTTTTCTGTATTTATTATTTAAATCTAACAATCGTAGATAAAGTACGGTACGCAACTCGTGCGAAAACGGCATTTTGCATTGCTCGTGTGGTTTTACATCCCTCGCTGTCACTCGGGTGCAAACTCCACACTCGCATGCAAAATGCTACTTTCCGCACTCGACGCTTAATGTACTATTACACTTCTTACTTAAATATTGTTGATTATTGTTGATGGTTTATAACAATTGAGCATCAATTTATTCTTGGTTTATATTTATTTGTTCTTTTTATTTTCAATACTCGGCAAATATTTTCTACTTATTTTCGAATATACGACAAATAAAAAAGGTCTTCCGTTGACATTTGATGTAAGAATTTCTCCGATCTCTCCATATTTCCATTTCAAAGAGAGAAGCGGGCTTTGTTATAAGAATATAGTACTTACAACTTGTAGTTATTTTCTTACATGTGTGTCGTTTATGAGACTTTAAAGAGGAGCTACCTCTTTCCTCCTAAGGATTCTCTTAGGAGTTTGTTTCTTTCTCCTGGGAGGGGGTGGAGGGGATGGGGAGGGGGATCCCAAGAGAAAGAGACTTCAGGGTTGAAGTCTCTCATAGTTATTCGCCGTATTTTTCCTTAAGATAAAAGCTTTTTGTTTCGAAATAAAAAATTCAAACTTTTCACATCGCATAAAAAAACAAAACATTTTCGTTAAATGATACTGAAACATTGACCTAATCTTTTATTTCAGGAAATCAAACATAATTCTAAAATAAAGACCTAAGTGAAGAATTTAAGTCGAAAATATTTCATCTTGAGATATTTTTATTGATGTACAGTTTGCCAAGCCGTAATATAGTATTTGTTAAATTTATTATTTATTCCACTAAGGACTAAGGAAATTGAACATCATTTTTCAACCTGATTTTTACAACCTAAGTGACTTTATGGTTGGTACAACACTTTCGAGTTTCTATATTAAAATGATCTAATCAGATTTGGGAGGTGCTAAACCACCAAATATAGAGCTAAAATTGATTTCTCACTTTTATCATATATGATATAAATTTTCAGATCATAGGAAATTAAATCTACTCTATCACGCATTATCTAATCTAATCTAAATTTAATATTTTATAAACCACTAAATAAAATATATAATAAAACATGTAAATCCATCTAAATCAAATTTTCGTGGCATCGAAATACTTTCACATGATTATGATACTTTTTGACCTTCAGTATATAATAATTGAAATATCCAAATCAAGTTTGTTTGATATTATTATAAGAAAGAATAAAGGGTAAACATTTATAGAAGTCAACTCATTGCTTGTTTCACTGGCTATATATTTCGTCGAACAGGAAACAAATAAATAGGGACAACAACAAACAACTTACGAATATGTATATGTTTATATTATAAAGAAAGGTAAGGTAAAATTCGTTAGGTAGCATCTATTATAAATATAAAAAAAAATATACATATATACATATTTTTAAATATCCAGCACATTAGAAAAGCTTCAATATAAGTAATATATGAAGAAATTAACAAGGTTTGAATTGCACACAATTTTTTGGACTGTTTAACAAGTGTATAATGACTATACTCTCACTCTTAAGAGGGTAAAAGCTCTATTATTATTATAACTCTCCATCTTAAAAATTCAAAATTTAATTTATATCCTAACCTTTAGAATACAGAAAAGAAAAAAAGTAAATTGTCATTTTTCTCATATTTAATGTTTCAATGTGAAATATCCGAGAATAATTAAAATACTGAAAACATTAAAGTATTGGTATGCCACGAGAATATAAAAGGAAGAATCGTACATTACGCGTCTAGTGTGGAAAGTAGCATTTTGCATGCGAGTGTGGAGTTTGCACCCGATAGCGAGGGTAGTAAAACCACACGAGCAAAGCAAAAAGCAGTTATCGCACGAGTTTCATACTGTACTTTATCAACGATTGTTAGATTTTAATAATAAATACAGAAAAATAAAAATTCAAAATCATTAAATATACATTTTTTTTCCCCTAGAAACTTGATAAATACAGTTACTTTAATTTAACAACCACCTTTAATTAACCAGACAGGCTAACCGTGCGATAAGGTGAAGAATTATAAAACGCGCATGCGCAATGAATACAACTATGAAAAGAATCACTTTCTACCCATCTAAAAAGAGATGAAATGATTACAATCGTAGATATAATATACTTCAATAATAGACACTTACTTGGTTATCCTCAATATAATATATAATAATGTTTACTCCTTCGAGACTTACCTAAAACACACAAAAAGCATAAAATTAATACAATATTTAACATTATTACAAATACAATTATATTTAAGTTATAATTAAACAATACAATTTAGACAAATCGATGCAACAATTAAAATAAAACTTTCATATCCGTGGTGATACTGAATTTAAATCCTGTAATATCTAATTTATTATTAAAAATATTAAACTAGTGTTCAACAGGAGGCCAAGGAACACTGCAGTCAAGTGAAGTACAGCTGTAAGGCACTTTGGTGAGTGTTAATTTGAGTTCATTACAAACTGAGACTTAGGGGTACTTCTTTAAATTGTACTTCTTTGATTACTTCCCCATGTTTTTTTTTTCTTATAGTATAAATGACTTTGACAAAATAACTGTTAAGACAAAGGGATGTTTAGTCCAATGTACTTTGGGACAAAGAAATATCCCACTTGTGTTTTTATAAGAGGAGTAACTGTTTAAAGAAGAACATTCCGTACACCTTCTTTAGATCTTTACACCCCTCTGTTTCATATATAAGGGGAGTAACAACCTAAAGAAGAGCCACCTTACATAACATATATTATGAGCCTAAAGTTTTGCTGATTTGACGCACTGACTCACTGACACATCGGAATTCTAAGGCACACCTAGCAATCCTAGAAACTTGAAATTTTGTATATAGGTAGAGTTCAATGTACAAAAAAAGGAAAAATTAAAAAATCTGCTTCTATGACCCTTTCAAGGCTAATAAGAAAAGCCTATTCAAAATATTTAAAAAAAATTTACCCAGTAGAGAACGTCAAAACTAAAGTATTATTTTGCTCTCATTAAAATTGTATATTGGAATATTTGTGGTTGAGTTTCAATGATTATTGAGGTCGAAGATTGTAAACATTCACTTCCCGTTGTCCACACACATACACAACTTATGTCATTACACATTACAATACTCTTTCTCTCTCTCTCTCTCTCTCTCTCTCTCTCTCTCTCTCTCTCTCGCTTTCTATATATATATATATATATATATATATATATATATATATATATATATATATATATATATATATATATATATATATATATATAAATATGTATATATATTTATATAATTAATATATATATATATATATTTATATAATTAATATATATATATATATTTATATAATTAATATATATATATATATATATATATATATATATATATATATATATATATATATATATATATATATATATATATGTATATATATTGCAAAATGAAGGACATAACGCTAGAAAAACGCAGTCGAAAAGAAAGTAACAAAATTATGTATCTTAAACCAATATTTGTCGTATCCCTAATAAAGACTATGCCACAATATGGAATCAAATTTAAACTTTTTCTTATTTTTAATACATTTTTTCTCCTTTTTCATGTGATTTCATTTTTCATCTGATTAAATTGCTCCAACAAAATAAACAAAACTTTATTTCATAAGGTTTTCGTGTTTTTCTTTCAGGTTTCTCTATTTTTAATGAAATGAAAAAAAAAAGCTTGTATCAAAATCAATCTAAAGGAAGAGTCGACTGCAATAAATGAGGAGAGGAAGTTGCGACCTCGTATCTTGTTGCCCGGTCTACCTCGTTTGATTCCGTCTCTATTCAAGACCTTGTAGCGTGGGTGTATCAGGTCTTCGAAAACTCATTTTTCCACGACTTTCTGTTTTTTGTTGATCGCACTTTTTTTTCTGTCAATATCTGTCAATATTTTCCCTATCTTTGTGAAAAGGACAGATGGTTTGTATAGAGTACAGAAGGATTTTGCTTCCCCTTGGTCTCTCCTGCCCCAGGTCTTTCTGTTTGTTGGAATATCCATCAGTGATGCTCAGAGTATTGTTCATGTTCTTTTCATAATGGGTCCTCCCTCTTTCAACCACCATTTTCGCTTTTTTAATTCAACAGTGTGCCTATAGGCTTTTTTTTTAACAGCTCACCAATGACATAGGTCTGATTAAGAATTCTTATGTTTCTCCACTTCTATTCTTTTAGCTGATAAAAGCCTGTGTGAATATTAATAGAACGTGTAGAGTAAAAAGAAAACATAACTGTGCTCATTTATATAAAAGTCTCTTTGACTGAAATAATACCGACGAACATTGTAATTTACAAAGGGCATTTACAATGATGGAGAAAAATGTAGCTTGTCAGTAAAATTGTTAATGTCTGAATAGTAATTAGTATATTTAATAAAATCTGTTTCTAGCATGAGAATGACCCAAGGAGAGGTCGCAATATCGCTAAAGGGAGCGTTTTATTTTTCCTTAAGACCAAACAACAATTAAAGAAAAATGTAGCTTTATTTAACAATAAATAAACAAATCTTTAAATTCATCTTAATTAAGCTTTAACAATGGAAATCGTCAAAGCAAAACGTAATTTGATTATTTAATATGTAATTATGTCTAAGCTAATAGCTAATATTTTTTTACACGCCGGATATTACTAGATTTTTGTTTGTTATTAATCAAAATAGTTTGAACTGTTTTCGAGATTTATTTGTTTTTCAGAGCTCATGACTCTACGGGATGATGCGTTTATTAACACCTATATCCCAAGCCTTCAAAATTTTAAAGATGTCGATCTCAATGAACAAAAAATTGTGAGTATGCGAAAGAGAAAGTAATGTACACAGAAGGTTGAAACTAATTATTTAGACTAACCATTTATATTTCATTAAAAATTGATGATTGTTTTCTGATGATGTGGCGGTTGACAAAAAATTCTTGACGGAATTGTCGACCGACAATTTTCTTCAAAAATGGTGTCAGAACGTATATCTGTCGAGGAACTTTTGAATTCAGAGACAGAAATAATATATAAATTTAAAATAAATGTCATTCTTCAGAATCATGACAATAATTCCGTTTCTTTTAGTAAGCTCGGAAGCAAAAACAGAAATTTGTGTTCAAGAGTATATATTTTTATTTTTTTTCATTTCATTTTATATTGTTCTCTTGCCAATCATTTAACATGTGAGTGTAAAGTATTTTTCCTTATATTTAATACCCCGATTTTTAATTAAAAATAAAGTATTGTACCCTTTTATTCATTTCGATATACTTATGTGTAATATGTCATATCTATTTTTTACATTATGTTTAATTTCCTTTTTACATTATGAATCCCAGAGAGGTAATACATTTTCATACTGATGATAAACACATCACGCCATGACAATAAAAACTAAAGACAACTCTAAGGAAAAATAAAATAGTCTCTCCACGTAAAATAAGACAGATGAGTCTTATGTCGGTGTCTGACATGAAGTAGACTCACCTTTCACGTCTTTTATTCTTATTATGTAACTATTTTTCTTCTTTTTTCGGCACTGATAATGGCCTTATGAAGCCTGAAAGCTGCTTTGGCTATTAAAAAGTTAATTTTACGTGGAGAGACTATTTTATTTTTCCTTAAGATGACCTCCATAGACGCTCCCATATCTAAAGACAACTCTGATTAAGAAAACAGACAGAAGTCCACCTTGAAGGCTCCCATACACGATCAAACATTTTGCGCAAACATGATGTCGGGCAAATTTAAGCCATACACGTCAAACATCATGTTTGCGCAAACATCAAACACCCCATACACGATCAAAATGTTTGCAAAAACATGATATTTGACGTGGCCTAAATATGTCCGACATCAGGTTTGCGCAAAATGTTTGATCGTGTATAATGGGGGCCTTAAACGTCTCAGAATTAACATGGTTTAAAACATTATATTTTCTTCACACACCTTAAAATTTCCATCATTAATCAAATCATCATAAAAATAAATAATGTAAACGATCCATCTAATGATCTAATGATCTTTGTAATTTTCCGATCTCAGATGATGCTCCAGAGTGGAAGATTTGATCAAATTAAGGTACTACTCTACTGCCTATGGCTGGGTAACCAATTAAATGAGGTGCCATGTGGCAAAAAAAATAATTAGTTGTTTAATGATCCATTTAAAAGGAGTTCCTTTGTCTAAATAACAATTAAGTTAAAGGGATATTTAGTTCAAAGAATTTTGGGACAAATTAATATCACTTCTCTGTATGTATAAAGGTGATAATGTCCATTAGTCTAATTAACTATTAAGACAAGAAAATGTTTTTTCACATGTAAGATATTTGGGGTGGCTAACCAAGTAAATGAATACCAAAATTAATCTTGATTCTAAAACTCTTATATATTAACTTTTATTTTCAACTTAATCTACAGAATATTAGATACAAGTTCTATAAACCATTAGTTTGAAAAACGTATAACATTACAAGCTATATTTTTTCAGAATAAAATAAGTTTTCTCTATTCGATAGATTAATAACTGAAATATGTATTCTGTATTAATATATAAATTACAGACTCACTCCAGTGCCATTACTTACACATTTATTTATTTAATAAATAAATCCCCAACTGGTTTTTATTTTACTACTGAAAATTAAAAATAATGTTTGTTCAGTTCTATGAGGGATTTTCTTTTATTCTTTTCACTGAAAAATTGTTGAAACAAACGCTCTAACAATACACCCTCTTTCTTAAATCGATTTAGTTCCGTTTCGTTGCGAAATAAAATAACTGTAGTAATATATCTTTCGTTCGAGGGGGGTTAAATCTCTGTTTGTAAAACTATTATTTAACCTCGGAAAACTTCTTTAAAGATGCTACATTACTTACACCTGACTACCGAGATAATGGTTATTTTTTATTTTTTTTTTTTTTCATTTTTTGTTTCTTCTGTTTTGTAAAACTGCTTTAAGTAAAGCCGAGGAGTCGGTTTTTTATGAAAGTGTAAGATAGTACGTAGCACTGTTTCTGTAGAGTTTCGTTTTGCCTTGGCAACCGATGACCCCCTGAGGCCATCAAGAACCTAACTATTATAAAATATATAACCTCAGCCTTTCCCCTAGTTCCTATTATTAGATGTACCGCATATAGAGTACTCTAGTAGAGAATATAGTGCCAAGCATTATAGAAACATATCGGAATATCGGGAACCTCATATAACTGCCCCCTGCCAATGCTTTAAGTTTTGATAAAACAGAAGATACACATCGGCTTCCCATATATCTCTTCATTCCACTTCTTATCTCGACTAGAAAATATGAATGTGTTAATGCCTTCCTATTCGTAGCGTTACGAATGGTTAAACATTTACAAATAATAAACGATAACTTCTAAAATATTTAACCACGAGATATAATTATCAAGGATAGAATAAAATCTCTGATCCGATTATTCAGAAAACACACAATCGTGATCTAAAAAAAAAAAAAAAAATATATATATATATATATATATATATATAAATATATATATATAAACTTTAATATAGTTCATTTTTAATCTCAAATCTCAACCTACAATTTAGGTAACATATTAATTAAAATACGCCACAGCCCGAGTAAACACCAAGGGTTTTCGGATTATTACAAATACATATAATACGATATATTATTATAATTCACGGACATATTATTAAGTTAAAAATAGTTAGAAACATAAATATGCATTAAATAAAAATTGTGTTCATATTTTATAATACCTCATCATTTATGTAAGAACAAGAAAGTACTTACTTTCGAGAAACTTTCCACTCGTAATAATATTCAAAAGAGGTAAACTGATCGATTCACTGTCAAAAATGAGTTCAATTTAATGCCTAAACCCTAACTAATCTAGGTATAAGAAATTAGAAATTACAGTGACTACGAAGACCATCTTAAAAGATCCAAAGAAACTTCGTATCTTCACGTGAAAGTGAAATATGACTTGTTTATTCATGAAAGTTGCTTCGATGATAATCTCCTAAGCCGTCTAAATGAAATATGTACTTTGATAATATAGCTTACAACAGACAAAATAAAATACTTTGATAATACAACTCCTAAACTAAATAAGTGAAATACTTTGATAATATAACTGCTAAACTGACTAAATGAAATACTTTGATAATGTAACTCCAAAACTAAATAAATGTAAGATTAGAAAAGTGCACCAAGGCGCAAGGCATTAAATTTGAGAAATAAGAGGTCATCTCAATAAATACAAAGAAACAGTCTCTCCACGGAAGATAATACTTGTATATTTATCAAAGGATCTTTCGGCTTTTATAAAGCCATGTGAGGTATATGATGTCAGAAAAGTCATATGATGACAGAGACTAACGTAAGACTAAGACTCAATCTTACGTCCGACATTATATGACTCACCCACAACATATTTTTTATAATGTAACTCTAGTTCTTCCAAAATGGTCTTTGTCATTGGCACTGATGATGGCTTTATATAAGCCGAAAGTTAATAAAAACTAGAGTTACATTATAAAAAATATGTTGTGGGTGAGTCATATAATGTCGGACGTAAGATTGAGTCTTACGTTAGTCTCTGTCATCATACTGTCGTAAGTATTACCTTCCGTGGAGAGACTATTTTTTGTATTTATTAAGGCATTAGATAGTTGTTCCTACGAATGCCATCAGAGTTTGATTAACCCTAGAATGACACCGTTATTTCCACATTCTAATCAGACACCGTGGGGTCTATATGACCCCACCTAGGTTTTCCGCTCTATCCTGAAACGCGTGAAATATTATTGTAATATAAAATTATTGTTATAAAATTATTATTGTATTAATCTCAATCTACAGGGCCAATACAATGTACAGAAGAAGGAAAAATAAAATTAAAAAAATTGTATTGACTTATAAAATAAAGCTAATAATGAAGCAAGGTATGAAAAAAAGTAACTTTTTGTTTTAACAAAGCTGGTTTTAAAAACTAAAATCTAGCATAAAAAAGGCAAGCTAACAAATTTCCTAATATTTTTTTTTATAAAAAGAAACAAATAAAAGACAAAAAAATCACAAAATTATACAAAATGTCCTCAGTGAAGCTTTTAGCATTCTAAGCATTTGTAGGTCCGATGTTCATCACAAATAGCACCATGGCAATCACTGCATAGCATTCTTGTCTTTTAATCCTTTCCTTCATGGTTTGACCAGGGAGAAGCCTAATTCAAAAATAAAATCCTTCCGCGGTAGTTTCTTTTGCCAGTTGGCCATACAATGAAGAATAGCAGCGTTGACACCTGCCTGATCAAGCATATACCAAAGAAAACCCGCTGAGGCCACCTGCGGGTCAAACGAATCTGTCCCACATTTTGTTTTATTATAGCTTATGATGATTTCAGGGTTGCCTGTATCAGGATCGATAGAATCATCTTGATGGAGGGTTGATTAGAGCAACTATAAATTAGTGTTGGCTGAAAAAAGTTGGTGGGTAACTACACCGTGGGGTCAGCTAGACCCCCAGAAGCACTTGACATGCTCACTGTTCAAAGGTTATACAGAAACTGATACCTTTGATTGGTGAAATAGGGGGGCAAGAAGGTAAAGAGTATTTAGACAAAAAAAAAAAAAAACATCTGTGATTCACTGAAATAAGATCTGCGCTTAATCTCTTTTACTTGGGGTCATACAGACCCCCGGTGTCATTCTAGGGTTAAGATATTAATTTTTCCAGCATCAAACCTGTCATCTTATAATTTTTAGGGGATTACACTAAACTAAAATACAACATTTTGCAAAAAAACAAAAAAAAAAAACAACCTTTTAATAATTATAATCACTTTAAATTGGACTACTAGCCGTAGTAAAATATTTTAGGGTAAAGTGCGGCTAACTAACCTAGTTAATCGTTTTGATTAGGAAAAATTTATGCCCAAAATAAATTCCAAAGTGAAAATTTTAATCATTTAAAGGAGAGTTAATAAAATAAAAATACTATATGAAAAGGCATTACCTAAATTCCTGGAACTATTTAAACAATTATTTTAAGTACGTCCTATCCACACTTAATTAAATATTTAATTGGGTAGAGTAATGGGTTTTTATCACTTTTTAAAAATTAACTAAGGTAGTTGAAAACAAATAATCCATAAAGTTGTTTGTTTTGTCAATAATTATAATAAGATTATTTAATATTTATATATTTTCTTCGGAGAACAAATTTGGACTCGACGGATCATATGGTTGATTCTAAACTAGTTCTACTCAATCTAGCAGGGTTCTGTCCAACACGGCATTGATAAAGGCCAAAAACATAAATAAAACAAGCCAAATTAATTGATCGTAAAGAATCAGTTTCTTTGAATTGCTTAAAAGCCTGTTGCTGTTTACTTCAATCTCCCTAAATTAGGTTAAAAAACATCAACTTTTTAAAATATTTAACAGAATTATTAAAACCTTTTCTTCTAATGTAGCAACTAACCTTTACCATATTTCCATGTATTTTATATTATAAGAAGTCAGCTACCAACCATAGCTGAATATCAGATTTGTATCAGACTTAAAAAAATAATAAAGCAGCTATAATTATAGAAGCTAGCGTGATGGTAATGACATGCAGGGTTCATGATACACTAAGAGTTTAATATATAATTTATACGTTAACCGTTTATTTTAATATAATTGAACGGGTCGTTACATATAATTTTAATTTTTTGTTTTTCAAATTGTTTTTCTTGTTGTGGCCGACAATGTGTTAAGTATATAAGAAGTTCAGACTACAGCGGTGTTGAGTTTACACGATGAAGTTAGAGAGTTAACACCTCAGGCTTCTAACGTAGAAGTCTGTCTTCTCCTATTTTCATTTTGAAGTTAAGTTTTTATTGTGTTTTATTTTTTTTCTTAATTTAAATTATTTTTTGATTGTGTATACACTATATTTTATTTAGAATATGAACAATATGTTAATATAATACATATAATAATATATATTTGAGAGAGACATATAGAAGGAGAGAGAGAATTAATTGTGAAGGTAAAAAAGAAAACAATGTTAAAAAATGTATTCGATTCAATGTTCCAGATTCCTGAGTCTAAGTCAAGCCTATGCGTCCAGCCTAATCTATTGAACTAATTTTAATCAAAGCGTGTATATTATTAATAGTAGACACACAAAGATATTAAAAATAAGTTTTAGAAATAGATAACGGGAGAAAGGGAATGATAACATTAATCATTTTTGTTTGAGAAAGTTTGTCTGGGTTGTCTCTACCAATTTTTTTAATCAGATAATATGAATTATAGAAAATTAGATTACTTGTCTTTGCTGTTATAAATAAATCCTGATTTAAGAATTATTAGGGTCCTCGGTTTTGCTAAAGGCCCCCCAATAAATGCTAGTTCCTAGGGGGCCAATGTCAAGATTAGATCTTAGAATACAGGGTGTTCTTGCAAAAGAAGGTTGCCAGATCTTGGCCAAGGGACGCATCAGCTGACCGGGGAGGGGGGTGCCTGCCTATCCCTAGCCTCCTTTGATCGAATTTATCAAACATTAATATATTATCACTAAGATATACAACATAAAATAAAGAAAAAACTATTAATATGAACTGTTCATCAATTAAAATAAGGGTACATCTTTCAACGACTAAACATCTAATACTAAGTTGAAAACTTCTTTTGCCATCACAGATATATTTTCTTATTTTTGTGACTTAACATTGATAGAGGAATTTATTATTATAATAATCACTTATATTTATTTTAATTTTACAATAATCAATTTTTAAAATGTCAAGTAAGGTACTTCTGGCTTGACATAGATTTATTTACAATCTTTTCCCTTCATCAGTTTTCAAATAATTACAAAATACAGCACAGGATTTAATTTATTAAAAAATAAAATCCCTGCCAATTAGTGTGGCACATAGCTTCCTCACGTTCTATTTCGTAAAATTTAATGATTTTATGTTTATAAAACATATTATTTATCCAATGTATTGAATTGATCCCCCGTTTTTTAAATATGTCAAAAAAAAATAATTTCATTTTTTACATGTATTAAAGTATACATTTAGCAAAAGTTCAAGGGCGCAGACGGTTCAAATTAATCTGGAGCTACCTGCGTGTTTCTTTCGATAAACTATAAAAGATTCATACAAATCAGATAAATACTTCGAACGAGTAATTTTTAAGATATGTTTCTTCGCAAAAATTGAGCGACAGACAAGGAACCAAAGTATATATAAAAGAGATTTTTGAGTCCTGCCGGTACTTAAAATGTGAGCGGGACAAACTGGTCAATATCGGGACGGTCCCGCTCAAATCGGGACGCCTGGCAACCCTATCTTGCAATAAAATTAGACATGGAATTATCACATCTATGAACCAAACTTATGTCCAAGGGACCCAGTTGCTTGAGTGCGAGAGGAGTTGGCTTTCAATCATTGAAGTAAAGCAGCATCGGGGGTGGTCAGTAGCTGGATGGGTGGCATTCACCTCTGACCACAGCTCGATTCCAGGACCTGAAATTCAGAATTTCCCCTCAATGCCCTCCTGCATTGTTACACAAATAGGAACCTGGTGATCGAATGATTATAGCCACACAGGTTTCGGCATTGTCAACACTGTCATGGTGGTTTGCTTTAAAATTCTATCATACGTAACCGCAGAGTTGTGTAAGCCCCCTGGATTTTTTTTTTTTTTTTTTTTTTTTTTTTTTTTTTTTTTTTTTAAACTCATGTTCACCGAATATTGAAAGCTTATCTCAATAAAAAAATATGAATTATTTTCTTTGCGTTCCGACCAACAGCATAGGTTATTACTGGATAGGGGAACACACTTTACTCATCCGCGTGATGAACTCATCCGCATCAGTATACAACATGTCTCAAATCTCTGAGATTCAAACTTATCACCGGTGTTTACCAAGGTTTCAGAGGCGAGTGGCAAGTGCAATAAAGATATAAATTAAAACGACATTTTTTAAAATTATTATAGCTATTTAATTACACCACAATAAGAAACATAGATATCAATTAATGTGGACTCAACATTTATTAATTAATGAGCAATGTGGAATGAAAACTGAATCCCGCTAAGAATAACCCTATTATACACTTCAACTTTAATGTCTTCAATAATATTCTTATAAGAATTCCTAAGTATTTATAGTTTTATTGTTATTTTATAACTCTTTATCTGCTCAATAAATAATATTTTCAACTATAAAAAAGTCAAAAAACTTTTCATATAGCTAAAGTTCCTTCCTTGTAATTAATTTTGTTTTAAAAATCAATTTTAAATTATCATAAAAAACGTTTTCTACTTTATTATTCATATATTTCATATTAACAAACTTCTAAAATATTACTACATCACAAAAAAGATGAAAAATATTAATTATTTTTTTACGATTCAGATTTATACAAGATTTTTGTTTAATGGATTTTAATTTTCATATTTATATTTTACATAATCATTATACATGTTCATTTTGTAATAAAATTAAGCATTTTATATTATTAGCTACTTAAAACTATCAAATAAAAAAAAAGTGAAACGAATAAAAACAACATTGTTGAAATTTGGTAAGATAAATCCATTATTTATAGCTTGAAATGACTTTCATTGCAAACGTTATTTAAATGAGACTGGTTATTTTAAAAATTAATAACGACTCCGTTTTTAAAAATATAAATGTTGTTTGGTCTGAGAATTAATATTAATTTTTCTTCATCTCCATTTTGGAGTTGCAGCGTTTGATTCATCGTGTCTTTTCGCTTTTTAGTAGCATCTATTAATTTAATTTCCAGAACAACTTATATAAGAAACATAGGATCTAACAGCTAAGGAACATAAATATCAAAAGTTTATGAAGAAGATGTTTGATAGCTGATCGGCTCATCCTATATCTTTAACGTATTAATGGCAGGTATCGTCGTTGTTAATAAGGTATTGTCCCAGTTAATTCGAAGGGACCCCAAACGGCTTATTGAACCTTTGGGCCTCCAAGAATCCAAAGGGTTAATAATAAGACACCCCCTCTGACTCAAGCTGATCAGGGGATGGGATGAGGATGGGAGTAACCTGAACTTCCTGGTCACTTTGAGCGGGAGGACATAATGCCGGAAAGTTAATGACTCCAGACCCACATGGAACAATCTACTTGTGCCAATCATTACACGGAAAGAAATCCATCAGGTAAATAATTATCTAAATACAGAAGTGTCTAGCTAATCCAGACAAGCTAGTCCGTACAAAAGATTAATCCAGACAGACCTTAGTAATTTTCTGATTGATACTGTTTTTTGTATCCAAAATAAATTTGTAGGTTTAAAAAGTGGACCAACGTTGAGACTAAACAGTCATTATTAGGATAAAACCATAGATTGCAATGCTAGATTATTATTTATAATGGAATTGTTAAAGACTATTGAACATTTATTTACAAATTAATCTTTTAATCTAATGTAATTTCAATTTACATATCAGGTTATAACCTAATCGATCAAACTGTTACATAATTAGTTGTATTTCGTATCTTTACTTTTTTAATTATTTGGTTTTTATAGTCTCTTATTTTATTTCTACAATTATATACCTTTTCATTTTGTTTTTTAAATATTAAAAAAAACAAAAAATTATTATACGATTATTCATTTTAGTTTATTGACTCATTGTTTTGTACAATCTTTTGCCATGTTATTTGTTAGTTTAATAGTTAACGTGTTGTTACGTGTTCTTTATGTTTGTAAGTTTTAATTGTTATGTAAATTTTTGCTTAGTTTTAAATTTCTTATTTGTTCTTAGGCACTGATGATGGCCTTTTGAAGGCTGAAAGCTGCTTTGATATTAAAGTCATTTCAATTTGCGTGGAGAGACAATTTGTGATATTCCTTTATAATTAGTTAGATTTTATATAGAACTAATTCATATTTGATAAAACCCATAAATCTTTTTTGGTCGTTTACTGCATAATTACTATAAACAACTATATCTAATTATTTATAAATACAGTAGTCTCGCTTAACCCCCTTTGATGGGACCGGGCACTGTCCGGATCAATGAAAGTCCGGATTAAACGGAATCAGTTTTAAAATGTCTGTAAAACTAGTTTTAGCTGGGTAAAACTATTAGAATCTATAACACAAACATGGATGGATATGTTCTATAAAATCTAACTAACTATAAAGGAATAACACAAACTGTCTCTCTATGTAAATTTAAATGAATTTAATATCAAAGCAGCTTTCACCCTTCAAAAGGACATCAGTAGTGCCTATGCACAAACAAGAAATTCCGAACTGAGCAAAACATAAAAATAACAATAACTATAAAAACCAATAATTAAAATAGTTTAAGTTACGAAATGCAATAATAAACGTGACCAACTGATTATGTAAAAGTTTAATCGATTAGGTTATAACCGGATACGTAAATTGAAATTACATTAGATTAAAAGATACTTTTGTAAAGAAAGGTCCAAGAGTCTTTAACAGTACCATTATAAATAAGTGGTCATTATTAATGAGCTTGTCCTTGTTTCCTTAAAATTACATACATCAAATATACAAACTTAATTTTCCAAACACTCAGGATAAATATATATAATAATTCAATCATTCCGTTTTTTTTTACCTACCAACTTGAATTAAAGGAAAAAAAGTATGTAAATCTGTGTAAATTAATTATTGATTATAGAATACTGAATAACAAAATTATAAACAATTTTTTTCGGTCTGTCTGTCGCTAAATTTTTGGGGAACAACATATCTTAAAAACTACTGATCCAATTTTAATGAAATTTGGATGGTAGGTCATAATTTGCCCATTGTTGGTCCCATATAAGTTTCAACCGTCTGTGCACATTTGTTTCTCCTCTACATGTGCACAAACATACATTTATTTACACCAATATCTTCAAAAGTACTCATCTGATTTTAATGAAATCTGGTTGGTTTGTCGAAAGTAGACCGCAGATACCGGCAGATCAATTTAAACTGTCTGTGCTCTTTTACTTTAGCGTAATCGATACTTTGATGTAAAAAATCAAAACAATTTTGAATTTTTAAAAATTGGGGGGGGGATTAAATAAATTTAACAATAATGGGCATCAAAAGTATAAAATCATTAAAGTATACTGAATAGGACGCGAGGAAGCTATGTGCTACAGTAATTGGCCGAGTATTATATTACGAACTTCACTAACGAAAATATTATACTCTTGAAGTGCCACATTAATAAAAAAACAATTTATTAATTATGAAATGAGATATTTCTCAAAAAGTAGGATTCTAATAACTCGATAAATGAAGAAATCTGATCAATATATGGTCAAATCATATTTCATATTACGCTTAATGCTTCCGTAAACCCTCACACCATTAAAGTTTACCAATTTATGAGGAAAAAACCGGTATAAGTCATTATATGCTGTAAGAAAACTAGTTTTTTTCTTATCGGGATTGTGGTTACCCATAGTGAATGTAACAAAAACAAAATACATAGAAAACCACATGATTCAAAGGGTAAAATAAAGAATTTTACGACTTAGGTTTCCTGCCACCGCGATCACATATACAATTTGGCTAGATTGTGATATTCATCGGATTTCAAATCCAAAAGAAGTCTTTATTTGATATCCTGGATTATTATGATGATTCGGGGCCTGGGTGGCTCGGAGGCTAGAGCGCTCGCCTTGCGATAAGGCAAGTTTAGCTTAGGAAGCTCCTCGAAAGAGTAGCGCCACCAGGTTTCGGCCTGATGATGAACTGGCCTGAAACCATGATGATGACACTCTTGGTTGTAATTCAACTAGGAGGGGAGTCATGGTTAACGACCATAAAAACGAAATCTTCACAGTGATGTGTGAAGATTTCGGTCCCCAACCCGGGTTTGATGTATGGGCCCACCTAAGTGGCCTGCTTCTTCGGGTGTAAAAGCCCCCCGGAATAAAAAAAAATAAAAGATTATTCCAAAAGCTGTAGTACAGTTAAAGGTAATTGTAATCAATCAATAATGTGTCATTTTTAACTAATTTTTTAACTTTTCTTATTTTATAAAACCTATTCTGATGATATTTTGTAACATTTACAAGGAATTAGCTCTTGGTCCTGAATGAATCTAGCTATATGGTCCCTGAGAGGGATATTTAAAGGCAGATTGTTAAAGCAGTAAATAAAAGATGGGTTCACTAGCAGGAAGCATCATAGTAAGTAGTTTTACAAAATAATACATCAGGCAGTAGGAGTGGCTTAGTTAACACGAGAAATCAACAAACAGTTCATAGTTTCCATTAATACATTAATATCCAACCATGGTATTTACAATTTATATTTAAAAAATAGTCTACCAATTAGTGTGGCACATAGCTTCCTGACGTCCTATAATATAATTTAATAATTTTATGTTTTTACAACGGCAATTATTGTCAAATTTATTTAATTTTCCCCCCTTTTGCTTCCGAGCTAACCCAAGATAACGGAAGGTATGTAATCGTTCTGAAAAATGAAATTTTTTAAGTCTCAAAAATTCCAAGGAAGAAATCCGTTTAAGACATCAGGGAACATATTTAGTTCCGTGTCTGTCTGTCGTTCAATTTATGCGAACTAATATACATTACAAACTGCTTGTCTGATTTGTATCAAATTTGAATGGTTTGTCGAAAGTAATCTGCAGCCGTCTGGGCTCCCAAAATTTTGCTAAATTGATACTTTAAGTAATGTAAAAAATAACAACAATGTTGAAAATTTGATAAAACAGGGGAAAATTAAATTAGTTTGACAATAATAGGTTTTAATAGTATAAAATCATTAAAGTATACAAAATAGAACTTGAGAAAGCTATGTGGCACACTAATTGGCAGAGCATTTTAAATCTATCAAAATTGTTTTGATATTTTTACATGAATTAAAGTATTATTTTAGCTTTTATACTGAAGTAGCCCGGCTCTGCTGGCTACTTTCGACAAACCATTTAAATTTTAGATAAGTATTTTTGAGGTTTAAATAAATGTTATATTTGTGCGTATGTGGAAGAGAAACAAATCTGTCAAAATTGTTTTGATTTTTTTAGATGAATTAAAGTATCAATTTCGAAAAAGTTAAACAGCGCAGACCGTTCAAATTAATCTGGGGCTGTCTGCAGATTACTTTCGATAAACTATAAGTTTCATACATATCAAATAAGGCATTTTGAACTATTGGTGTAACTAAATGTATGTTTGTACGCATGTGGAAGAGAAAAAAATGAGCTCAGAAGGTTGAAACATATAGGGGACCAACAATAGGCTTAGTTTCACCTACCATTCAAATTTCAATAAAATCAGACAAGTATTTTTAAGATACGTTGGTAGGTACGCAAAAATTCAGCGACAGTTCGACAAACAGACATGGATCCAAAAATGTTCCCTGATGTCTGAAATGGATTTCTATCTTGGAATTTTTGTAGTTGGAGACACATAATAATTAAGTTTAATTAACCACTGAAACTGGAGTTACTTTTCAATCAAAAATATGTTGTTTCACATACTGTACAACCAGTGGCGATCCTAGGGGGGGGCTAAGGGGGCTTAAGCCCCCCCAGAAACCAAATTAGCCCCCCCAGGAATCAAATTAGCCCCAAATAGTTTGTCTTTACCCTTCTCAAATTCTCGTAAAAAAACTAAATAAATGTGCAGATAAGTAAAAAATAAAACAAGTCATAAATATTATTTAATTTTATTTGGACTGGATAAATTATTTAAATCCTTTCTATAAATATTAAATAAATAATAATCCAATTATTAAGTTTTTGGTAGTTTTCATACTACGGAAAGTTTAAATTTTAATTTAAATCAAATTATAATTATTATTAGTTAGTAAAAGCATCTGTACTGGAAATGCAGGAGACCCGTGGTTCATATCCCGGCGCTGGAGTGTATTTTTCTCTGTCTGTTTCCCGTAGCTAATAATAATTATAATTTGATTTAAAATAAATAATAATTGTAATCAGAAATAGAAAGGATTTAATTAATTTACATTGCCAAATAAATTTAACATATTATAATAATGATTTTGTAGTTTTAAGTTTTAATTTTCACGGGCGTCATCCCCGGGGGGACAGGGAGGTCGCGTCCTTCCCAATGCTTCATATGTAATAAAGAATTCAAACTAAAAATGATCTAAAAAATATCTAACTCTTTTTAATTTTCCAACTATATTTTATTATTAATATAATTGATCATCAATTGTGTGTCTCTTAAATAATTCATGTTACTGTGAACAGTGAACAACTAATATAGAATCTGAAAATAGCAAGCTATATTAAGTAGCCAAAACCTGTTATCAGTTATTACAAATACTTTGTGTGTAAACCTAATGGTTTCCTACTTTTCAAAATTATAATGATGAATATGTTATTTATTGTGTGGGATAAATCTTCATTATATGCCCCACCTATTTCTAAACGTCCTTATTTTTCTAAACGAAATTATTATTTTTCATTATAAAAATTATTTCCGTTGTAGCATCTCAATAAATTCAATCTTATTTTTTTAACTTAATTTTTTATTCGTTTGTTTTTTTATTTTAGGGAAAATTATGAAAGGTTACGGTTGGTTTAGGTTAAGGTTAGTATTTTTTGACCTTCCATCATTGTCACATTAAACTTGACACTTTGTGTGACTTGACTTGTGTAGAAAAAAGAACATTTTGAATTTATCGAGACGCTACAACCGGAATCGTTTTTACAATGTACAGAGATACTGTAAAAGACAAATTCTGTAAAAAAGAACAGTTTAAAAAAAAAAATGAAGTAAATAGGACAGTGCGAAATAGGTGGGTCATATAGTGCAATTTTACCAATTGATGTTAAAAGAGAACACTTTATCTAAAGTTTTTCTTTATCAAATTTCCTAACCCCCCCCCCCCCCCCCAAAAAAAAAAATTGCTCGACCACCCCCAAAATTAAAAGTACCGTTTTGCCATAAAAATCAAGTTTTTCATAACTTTTGAATAAATGACACAGTTTATTATAGATTTGAAGTAATATTGTATAATTGCTATTGTCTCATCTTTTATTATTTTAAAATCGATTTTAAATTTTTTTTGTTAAAAAGAAAATAATAGCCTGAGATTATAGGGCTTTTGTCCACTAAATGAATTATTAGTTATTGATTTAAAAAAAAAAAAAAATTAACCTGATAACACAATTTAGTGAATTGCTAGACGTTTTCCGGGCTTTTCCAAAAAAAATGTCAAGTGGATATAGCTGCTTTTGGAATTCAGCTACTCAAACATATTTAAAAAAACCCTTTCAAGATATTTTTATGAAACTTGACAGATGTCTTACTAACTCCGATATCTAAAATTTCCAAAAATATTAGTTTTAAAATTTATCAAATTTCAAAATGGTGGCCATTTCAAATTTGAAAAGTCAAATTCCATGAAAACCAGTAGGTATGAAGAAATGATGTATGAGACAAAAGTTGTAAAACTTTTTAATGCTAATCTAACGATTCCTTATAATTATTGAAATCGGTTCATAAATAAATAAATTGCGGTACATTAAAATGTATACTAAACCCACAATACATGAGGGGGCTTTAGCCCCCCCAGAACTTTTGACCTAGGATCGCTACTGTGTACAACTATGAAAATGCAAAAGAATAATTTCTATACGGTCTCTCTTTCCAATATGTTGTTTTAAACCAAGGGTCTTTTATACCTCAGGAAAGAAATTATAATTTCAATAAATTCCTCATGAGCAGTGTCATGAGGAAAATATATATTTTTACATATGTATTGAAATAGATTAGGACATTCATGGGCTAAAAGAATATTTATGGATAAAGAACAATAGTTATTTATGCACCTACGGAGTAAAGTAAGCCTTTATTCCCTGAGAGATAAGTTGGCTCTTGAGGCGAAGCCGAGGGAGATAATTATCGCGAGGGGGGAATTATAGCACTTTACTCCGGAGGTACATACAATATTTTATCTCCAGTAGGGAGAAAATACACATTTTCATCCATGGAACAGTTTTTATTTATTATTTTAATAAATAACAATATTATTGCTAGCACTTTTAATAGCAGATATAAGATATTCAATATTGAAAAGAAATAAAAATTGCAATTAATAAACTCAAATAAAAGGTTATTTAGATGCAGGTTTAAACAATGACGAAAAAGCAGTGTCGCCAACCTGATTTCAACAACTTCACTACATTAGCCATTTATTCTCACAAGTATTTATAAAATAATTAAGTTGGCAATTTTTCTTTTTCTCCCTACTTTTTGACTTAAGGGAAGAAAAGACACGTTTGTCCCTCTAAACTAATCCAAAATCATAACTTGTTCTCCCTACTGAAGATAAAAGATATTTTGGGGCGCAATATTACCAAAAGTGTAATTATTGTAATAGTAAGGTTGACGTCCAAAAATTAGCGACGATATTTTAATTTTGTCTACCTAAACTCATGGAACATGGGTTAATTTTAGTCCTGATTAGAAATAATAGGACGGTAGGACGATGTACGATATGTATTTCCTAGTATTTTTAAACCAGTTGCATCATAAATTGCAGACATATTTTCCATGTGATTATACAGTCAATATCGAACGGAGGCTTTCCCCTACCAACAGTAGGTAAAATCCATCTTAAGCATAAAGCTTGAGGCTGGCAGAGCCTGTTTGCTTTAGGACTAAATAAACTCCTACTGGACCTTTAACACTTGCTTCTCGTTGGATGGACTCTTGTGTCAACATTGTAGCAAGCTCAAGCTGTCACCAGGAAGTTCAGATATTGGATTTTTTTACTTCTCTACACAGAGCCTCTGTTCTAAAACTGTTCCTAAGCCAAAGTAAACAGTATTACACGCGACATTATGCAAATAAACTCGATTCAAATCTTTAAAAAAATAATATTAATTCAGGAATCAAAATGGAATTGTCAAGCTTTATTAAAACTTGTATCAGTAAGAATGCTGAAAGATAGTTTTTTCTATGATCCATAAAAAGGCAAAACAAATTATTTTAAAATTATATCCAATTAATCAAACGTAACTACACACAAGTAGTCAAGTTTACAGCTCTAAACCCATTTGACTCCAACGCACTGGCTTTAATTATGACCGCTAGCAGTAAAAAGTCGGTTTCACCTTAACAAAGCTTTTGTGAAGAAACAATACTACAATTCATTGTCTCTAAATTAGCTTTACTGCTCAATTTTAAGATAATGAAGAGGAGTAGATGCAAAAGGTTATATTAACATGACAAATCATACGAAATTGAATCAACTGCTGATACTGCTAAAGTATGCTTAAACTAAATGGTAAAATGGATGCAGGTGAAAAATCTTCTTATTACTTCGTTATCATTACTTCGATCTATTTAGCCGCAGGATAAATCAATGTAATGATAATGTAAAGGTTACAAAAAAGTAGGGTTCACGGTCACAACAGAAAATTGTTTGGTTTTTTATTGAAACTGTTTTTTTAAAAAAATAGCATGGAAGCGGGATGGAATTAAAAAAAGAATTCATACGCAGACATATAATAACTTTAAATAGTCTGGGAGTTTATAGTCTTAAACTAGACATCGCGTGGATCTATCTTTGAAGCGAGCGTAATGCAATAAATATTTATAATTTTTTTATATATTTAATACTATAGTTTTTTTTATGAAGATTTACAATTTTAGTTATTATTATTTTAGTTTTATATATATATATATATATATATATATATATATATATATATATATATACATATATATATTTATTTATTATTTTTATGAAGATTTATAAAATCGTTACGTTAGAACGTAAGATTTCGGTAAAAACGTTGTTTTCTCTACTTTAAACGTTTAGAAACGCTTTAATAGTTTTAACGATCATTATTAATTCATAGCGGTGTCACTGCTGGTTTTAATTAAAAATGTTGTGTGTAAAAAATGTTCGACTCATCGAATAGGTGATGATAGCATTTTTTCCCGTCCTAAAATTCTAATTTTAATTTTGAAGCGCATGTTCAAAAGCGCGCGAACACTTTGGCAGACCACGTTGTCCAATGATCTCGTCCTGAGCATTGGTAAAATAAACATATGTGTACCAAATTTCATCAAAATCGGTCAACTTTTACTCAAGTTATCGTCGTACGTTTCACACTCACAGGTACACACAGACACGGAGCATATTTCGTTGAAAGTAGGAAGCTCGCTACGCTCGTTTCAATAAATACTTATAAAATACGATATATGTAAATCACACGTTATATACCATACTTGTTATAAGTATTCTAAATTCTTCTACAAAATTGGGAAAAAACAAATAAATAACGAATAGTTAGAGTTTAGCTGTGTAATCGCTATAACTAACAACAAAATCTCGGCGTCTTCCGTATTCTGCCACAAACAGCGATGGAATCACTTAACAGATTCCCTATATCCCATCAAAAACACTAGTGTAAAAAAATAAGCCAAGTCTCGTCGTAAAAAAGTTGTGAGATCATAGGTTTAGCCAAGTCTCCCTCTGTCTAAGTAAGTTCTACTAGGTCTAATACATCCAGTACAAGTAAGGAATGATGTTTGTCTGTAACCCCTCTCCATTCTCCGTCCATCACAAACTCAAACTTTTATTTCCTAAATTCCTAAAAACGTTTAAATTAAAATACATTTTCTGACTTGGCAATTACGCAGCACTAGGATATAAAGTTGTATACGACACTAAATTATATTTTATTATATGAAAAATATAAATTAAATAACAACAAACTGTTGTCAACTGTGCTGAGAAAGTTGAATGCTTGTAGAAGAATGTGTTACTCACCCTTTCTTATCTAAATAAGAGTTTTAAATGAATACCACACTTATTACTCAGATAAAGGTCTGATGATGCCCAGAAATGGGTGAAAACCAGAGTGGTTTTCTTTAATGATCATCCCTAGAGCCCAAGAAGAAAAATAATAATTAGAAAATTAAGCGATTAACCGAAGACTAATTAAAATAAAATTCTATTAATAAGAGTAAAATAATTACTTTAGTTTCGAAAATATCTACTAGAAAGCGTGGTACGGTTGGTGCTCGACTTAACCGGGGCACTGCCGTGCCCCCAAATCAACAAATTTTATAAATATCCTAGAAAAAAATCGATCCCAGGTAGTTTTTTTCACTTAACTCTATTTCGTCTAATTAGCCACTTTTAAACTCCTTGCATTTAGGGTTGCCAGATTTCTGAACGTTAAAACCAGGACACCCCCCCCGGGGGGTCCGGGGGGCCCTCCCTCGGACAATTTTGAAAATATGACCTCTCAAACAGTGGCTTTTATGCATTTCTGAGGTGACATTTGATTTTAATATTTTGTCATAAAAGTAAACTTTGGTGTAGTTCGTTGGCAAAAAAGTATATGAACATAAGTACACATTTTTCTTTTAATACAAAATTTTTAAAAAATAAGTAATTGTAATAAAATAAAAGTTGTGCACCTAATCATTGTAGATTAAATTGATCAGTCAATAGCCATTATGCAATATTATTTAAAATCTATAATAAACTGTCATTCTATGATAATTGTTTTTCGTTGTTATAACTTATAATGTTGTTCATTGCAATATTGGTATCATATAAAAAAATCTTAGATTTATAAAATACTTCTTATCTATAAAACTATTGTACCTTTGCTTTCTAAAACTACGCATTTATGAATTATTTTATTACATAAATTATCAGCTTTTTCTTGCACCTAAATTATTATTATATTACGTCTCCAGTAAAAACCGGGACATTTTGGCGTCCCGAAAAGTGTCTTCGGGACACCGGGACTTTGAGTCCAAAACCGGGACAATCCCGGAAAACCGGGACGTCTGGCAACCCTACTTGCATTTAGCCTCCACATTATTTTTAATTTGGACGGCAATGAACCTACATAAAAGTATAGTTAAATGGTAAATATAGTCAATTTTGCTGTTATAATTGCTGAATAAATGAGGGGACAAAAAATAGTGTTGATTATCCTCTGAATACTCTTAAGAAATAATCATATTTACAAACAATTTTTTTTTTTTTTACAGGAAACAACTTTCTTTATTATTAAAGCTCGTTCTAAACTTTCTACATTAAACTTATATCTAGTTTTCTGAGCAATGTTATACAAAAATCGATTTGTAAAGATTTAAATAAGGTTTTTCTCTCATCCTATCCGTGAGCAGGTAGCTTTATTCATTAATATACAAATTCTCTATGAATATTCAACATTTTTTCTACTATAACGAGTGAAAGAAAGCGTCAAATCGCTTGTTTCAAAAATAATACCTTAATACTACTTTGTAACTAAATTATAATCTAAAATATCATGCATCTCGTTCACACCTTTATCCAACCTTTTAACTTAATTATACTTATTATCAAATTGTCATTTATTATTCAATAGATAAAAATCTATAATGAATAGATGCCTAAAACTTCATTAAGAATAAAAAATAAAAGAAAGGATGAAACATTGAATTCATAATTTTTTTTATAACATAATTGAGAGTCTCAGATTGCATTATACAAATTTTCTCTGATACATTTTTTTTTTTTATCCATTCATCAATGTAAAAGACAAGGTCTAGGGTCCAGCTAACGATTATCATTAATATTAACTATTCAACACTATACCCTTTACCCAGCACTCAACGCTCATGCTAGAAATGTTTCCTATTTTTATGTAGGCCAAGCAATTAAGTAAAATACCTATATAGTTGCGTTTCCAAATTCTTCATAAAAAAGAATCAGGACTATATTATACAACATTCGGTTATTAAGAAAAAATACCCCGGAACTGAAATTAGGAGGCTATTTCTTAAATGCAAATTTTTTTTCTATTTTATTATTTGGTACGATAAATAACAATTTCTTAAGCAAGATTGAATTTATTTTCACAAGTGATCTTAATTGAGCGAGTAAAAGTATTAAAAACCCAAGTATTTTAAATCTGCGCCTCATGAGTAAAAACGGTCCAAGACAACTCAGATAAACTCACATTTATTTTTTGCGTCTGACCTTACCGAAGGTAACGGAAGCTATGTGATCGTTCTGGAGAACAAATAAATTTGATGTCACCCATTTCAAAGAAACCTAGATAGAAATTCGTTTCTGTGCTCATCTGTTTCTCTTCCACATGCCCACAAACATACATTAGTATTTACACCTATAGCTTCAAAAGACTACTATCCAAAGTAGCCTGAAGATAGACCCAGATTATTTTCAGCAGTATTCAAATTTTGCTAAATGTATACAATAATTCATGTAAAAATCGTCAAAATCGGCACAGTAGTTTAGCTTCCATGCGTCTGGTCTGCTCAGACTGCAGACATCTTTTTTGGGGCTCAAGGGACTTTAAAACGTGTAAATCCATAAAAATCACAAATAAAATTTTTATTTATATATACCTACTACGTATGAGAAAGTAAAAATAAACATAAAAGAGAACAAATTAGTTCAGAATTAATAATTTTTAAAGAAAAAGTACGCAGTATACATAATATGGTGAGATGTTGACTATACAAACTTAAATAGAGAAAATTATAGATAATAGTAGTTTTAAAAATGATTTGTTTGTTGTAAAAAATAAATAACCGACATTATAATGAAAATTTTGAAATTGGATTTTAATATAAAACTTTCAATAACTCTAGTTCTGCTCAATATTTTATGATGAATCCCAAGGTTTCAACACGCACATGTTAGCGCACACCGCTGCGTAAAATTATATCGATTTCGTTTAGCCAGTTTTGCGCCTATAGAGTCGACATCCATACATACAGACATGATAAAAATTTAAAGCTAGATTTGATTTTTGGAATTTATAAAATAAAAAAAATTTAACTATAATTCTGCAATTTTGAGCATTGTACAGTCAAAGCCAGTGGCGTAACTAAGAACTCCGGCGCCCCCCCGCAGCTTTTGAAAAAGCGCCCCCCCCCCCCCCCTATACATACAAAATTTACCCCACCCTTCCCCCTCTTATTCAACTTTCTCATATAAATAGAAAGTATTGTGATAGCGCGAAAATTAGATTTTGCGATGTTGATAGATTTACACGTTTTGAGGTCCCCCGAGTCCAAAAAAATGGTAAAATGTCCGTCTGTCGTCTGTGCTACACCTGGAGCCTAAACTATTAGACCGATTTTGACAAAATTTGGCATACGTGTTCAGAAAAATCGTACCACCAGGCAAAATCAAGAAATGAATTTCAGCTCCAAATTTACTACGCTGACCCCAAAAAACTCGAAAAATTATTTCGCGAAAACGGTTTCGACGATTTTGATTAAAAAAAAATTCTAAAATGTAGCCCATTTAAACACGAATCTAACGATATAAGCCTTTTCCCCGGGGAAAATCTAGTTCCTGAGAAAATAGCTTAAAACGCGGACGGAGAGAGCCCGGGTTCGATTCCCTGCCCAGGAGAAGTTATTTTTATGATAAATGTTGATGAAATGTTCAATAATAATTAAATGTACATACGAAAACGAATAAATGGAAAACACTGGGCTAAGTAATTATGAACTCGTATAATGAGAAAGTTTGTCTGAGTTGTCTCGGACCGATTTTTTTGTTGTGCTTTTCAACCAATTTTTGTTGTTAAATTTATTTAATTTTCCCCCGTTTTGTAAAATTGAGCGTTCTACAACGATCACATAGCTTCGGTTTTCCTCCGGTAAGCTTATCGGAAGCAAAATAAAAATGTGTTTGCTACTGGAGGAGGAGGAAGATGACGATGATATTTGAGTTAGTATTAAAATTGAGCGTTCTACAACGATCACATAGCTTCGGTTTTCCTCCGGTAAGCTTATCGGAAGCAAAATAAAAATGTGTTTGCTACTGGAGGAGGAGGAAGATGACGATGATATTTGAGTTAGTATTAACAAATTGACCAGAGGGGGCTCCCCTGGCTACAAAATAGACTGAAAAATACACATTTGTGTATAATACCTTTTAAAATGAATTCTTCAGCAAAATAATTTATTGTTACGCACAAAATAACTGTGAACGTTCAATAAGAAATAAATAATAATAATATAGCAGAGATTTGTAGTTAATGGAAAGTTAAAAATCACTACAAAAAATACAACCACTTCACACGAGAGCTATAACTGAACTGAACAGAACTGTATTTTATTAATAGGTAGATAACAATTCCTAATAAGGGAAAGGGAAGGGTAGAATAGATAACAACTCTAAAGGGAGGTGAAATAAGCTAGGTAAGAAAAGGTTAGAAACAAAATAAAAAGAGGTTGTGATAGGAATAAAGAAGTAAGGGGGAATAAGAAAGACAGAGAAATATATAATATAGCAAAGACTTTTGGAAAATATGTACTTCCTTTTCTAGTAGGTACAGCTAATACCGGATAAGATAAGATAACTATTAGTTGTAATAATCGCATAGTTTTCCTACCAGTCTAAAATGAAGACGGGACTCCGATAAACTTACACGTATAGTTAATAGCTATAGAGTGACACCAAAGTTGAAAACTAAACTGAGCTGTTAAAAATAACATTCTCACCTTTATAATTTAAACTCTTTACTTTATTTATCTTTCTTATTTATTATTCCCCCCCCCCCCAAAAAAAAATTAATTAAAATAATTCCGCCCACAGTTTTTTTAAATTTTTATTATTATAAATATCATTGTTAACTCATTTTACGGCGCCCCCTAGAGCAGGCGCCCCCGGGGGTGGCGGGGGCGCTATTTACGCCACTGGTCAAAGCTTTAATTTTATATACATATATGGATTTAAATTTCAGTATTAAAATTAGTATTAGTGGCACTACTTTAGATTGTTACTCCCTTTATAAAAAAACAGAGGGAAGTAAAAATATAATGTAGATGTACGAAATGTTCGTCTTTAGACTGTTACTCCCCTTATCACAGAAGTGGGATATTTCTTTGTCCCAAAGTACATTGGAATACATCCTTTTTTCTTTATAGTTATTTAGTCAAAGCCATTTTTATTCTAAAACAACATAGGGGAGTAACAATCTAAAGAAGTGCAGTATTAGAATTATTAGTTTCATAATACTTAAAAATAAATTTAAGGATCCCCTTTTATTCAAGTAAAAAAAATAATGCTTATGAAAATAGACTGCCAATTGGTATGGCACATAGCTTCCTCGCATCCTATCACGTACATTATTAATTTTATATTTTATGCATTAACAAGCCATTATTGTTTAATTTGTTTGATTGTTTCCTCCTAGAGATGTAAAAAAACGGTTTTTTTTCTAGTGATGTTTTTTTTCTAATTTAAAACGTGTTTTTTTTCATGTTTTTTTTCAAAAGCGCGTTTTTTTTCACCGATGCATTAAATGGTTTGTTTTTTAATCTTTTATTAACGTAAACTGTATTTGCTCATCTTCAAAATACCTTTAATTAATATTGTATTTTAAAAATACAATGCAAATATGTCTCATAATTTTTTTTCAAGAATTTGACATTAATAGGAGTATCCACAATTTTTGAAGAAAAATTATGATTTACATCATCACGTCATTTTTACTGACAGTAATTTTTACTGACAACTTTTTTACTTTATACCAAAAAGGTTTACTTAAATGTTTCTATGCAATCAATAATATATTCTTTTTTTACAATATTTTTCTTGATTATATATGTGTAATATAATAATATAAGGGGAGAATACTGTTACTGTTACTTTAAGAAGTAGGTGTTTTTTTTACATTCTAGCTTTTATTATTTTCCTTCTTATTATACATTCTTATTACTGGCAATAGTTAAGGCATAAATAACTAATTATTAACACAATGAAATACAATCAAATTATAATATAGATAGTATATAGAAAAATGGTATTTCATAGAAAATCTCTGAGACCAGTTAAAACCCAATTTCAAAGAAGGACCCAGCATTTTAAGTTGAAATTTTGCCCCCCTAATTTTAAATAGAAATCATGAATGAGATTAATAAGACTTCCTGCCCCCTAATTTTCAATAGAAATTATTGTAAGAAAACACACTTTTTTACTTTTAGTCTCTTAGTGCCTTTCAAACTGAGCAGATCTATTAAAGTGCTAATTCTTTATTTGTAAAATTCTTTTTATTGTACACTGTACTGTTCAGTTCACTGTGCTCTGTTATTTCTTTATTGACAATTTAATCTAAAATATAAAATTACAATGCCAAAACGAGAAGGCTCTGGCCGAAAATCATCTACGGTATATAGTTTATTTACAGATATCAACTCAGGTGTCGGCAAAATAGCTAAAGTGAAGTGTACTTTTTGTAGCCATGTTTTGTGTAGAGCTGCATCTCGCCTAGAAGAGCATTTCTTAATTTGTAAGAAATGCCCAGAAGATATTAAAAATAAATATGTAAGTAAAACTAAAACAATAAATAAAAGTCACACACCAAAATTACCAATTAAATCATTTAAAGTGACAAATTTTATTGATCAAATAAATAAAGATGACTCTGAAAAAGCTGTTGAGTTGTTTGCACGAGCAATTTATGCCTCTCGAACAGCTCTTAGCATTGTGGAAAACCCATTTTGGGTCGATTTTATAAAATTTATCAGACCGTCTTTTAAAATGCCCAGTAGGTATGAACTCTCTGTGCCCTTACTGGAAAAGGAACACAAAAGAGTAAAAACCGAAGTTGTAGAAAAAATAGCAATGGCAAACTCAGTGAACATCATGTGTGACGGGTGGACCAACATTAGAAATGAATCAATAGTAAATTTTATTGTAACTACACCTCAGCCATCATTGTATAAAATTTTAGCCACAGGTAAAGAATCACACACAGCAGAATATATTGCCAAAGAAATAAATGGTGTGATAGATGAAATCGGTGCACAAAAAGTTTTTGGCATTGTAACCGACAATGCTGCTAACATGAAAGCAGCCTGGCAAATTTTAAAGGACCAACACACTGAAACAAATTTATTTACATATGGCTGTTTAGCCCACACCCTAAATTTGTTATTTTCTGATTGTAAGCAGTTAAAGACACTAAATTCATTGTTATCAGAAGTATCAGCCATGATTAAAACAATAAAAGGTTCACACAGGCTAACAGCTCTTTTTTTCGACAAACAAGAAAGCAGTGACCAAAGTCTGAAACTTCCTGTGGCAACAAGATGGGGATCAATAATCCATTGTCTGGAAAGTGTAAAAAACAATAAAAAAGCCCTGACACTTCTAGCCATTGACGACGATGCTCAAACTTTGTTAAAGAAATGTCCCCAAATTAAAAAGAATGCTATCGATGAGATATTTTGGGACCGCATTAAAGGTTTTATTGACCTGTTAAAACCTATAAGTGATGCCATCACTGAAATAGAGAGTGATAAGCCAAAAATGTCAAAAGTGATTTCAATATTCAAAAATATTGAAAATCATTTGAAAAATCACGGATCATCAAGTCCTCTTTTAAAAAAAGAGGAAGAACAGTGTTTAAGTTTTTTTCATCACAGAAGGTCATTTATAGTAACAAATGTACATTATGCAGCTCATCTCTTAGATCCGTCGTATCATGGTCTGCATTTGACTGCAGAAGAAAAGGTAAGACAATATTTATAGTTACTTTTAACTTTTTTTCAAACAAAAGCGTTGTATTATTTAAAAAAAAAAAAAAAAAAAAAAAAAAAATCGTTAATGATGATAACTGAATTGGTTATTTTTAATCTGAATATTTGTCTAGTAGAGTAGCCTAAATTTTTACTTTTAAGACTTTATACTTTAACAGAATTTAACTGAAAATACTGTGTCTTGACACAGTATTTGACTGTTTCCATCTGAGTTCAAACAAAAGCATTTATTTTTTATTTTTAAAGTTAATAAATTTTTACTTGCTTGAGTAACTATCGAAGTGTCGATGTCTATAATTTTTGTTATTTTTATTTATTTTCTGGAAGATAATAATACTTAGACAATAATCCATGACAATAATTTATTATTCTTGCTCTATATAATTTTTTAAAATTATTTTTTTATAATTTATACAGTATCTTTGTTTTTGTTTTTTTTAGACTGATGCTACAGAAATAATTTACAATGCTGCCGAGAAAATGCCTCTCGTAGATGAAAATGAAGTTCTATCTGACTTGGCCAACTACATTTCTAAAGAAGGATTTTTTAAAAAAGATTTTATATGGAAATCTGTGCACAAAATTTCAGCAACAGCTTGGTGGAACGGCTTATGCTCTTCAACAAGCCTAGCAAAATTAGCTGTTAGATTTTTGGAAATGCCTGCCACATCTGCTGCGTGCGAAAGATCATTTAGCACTTATGGTGGTGTTCACACAAAAACAAGAAACAGATTGGATGTAGATAGGGCAGGAAAACTAGTATTTATAGCTCACAATTTAAAACTATTTTCTGACGGTAAATCTCTTGATAATATCAGTAAAAATAAATTAGGGACTGATTTTAACTGTCCATCGGCTATGGACAAACCTTCCACTTCGCATGAAGCAGAAGGTATCCTTAGTGAAACATCCCTATCCCAATGTGAAGATTTCTTAACTGATGATAGCGATAATTGAAATATTGAACTTTTTTTTATATTATCCCTTGTAATCAACTACTAATAACTTTTATTAAGAAATGTTAGTTTCAGTTTCTATTTAAAGAGATTTTAATAGTTTATATATTTAAAATATAAGTATTCTTAGTTTTTTTCAAAAGTATTGTTATTTTTTTCTTTAAATTATTGTAACTGAATAATTTTATTTTATAATTATTATAATGTTGTAATGTTAGTAGTAAGTAATTTTGTTGTACACATTTCTATGTCTAGATTCTTTACCATAAGATTAAGTATTATTGTTTTTTATATTATAACAGTATTTCTTCAGTTTTTATTATACTATATATTTTTTTCAACTTTTAATTATTTCAAAGCCCAATTACCCTAACCATCAGTGGATAAACTGATTAGATTGTCAACCAGAGTTGTAGTATACCGTTTATAAGTTGTTAGTTGTGTTACCATACTTTGCACAATTTTGTTTATTACATCAGATATAAATAACCATTCCAACTCAATAGTTAAGCTTTTAATATAATGAAAATATCTTTAACAAATTGCTTCTGAAAAAAAACATGAAATGTGAAAAAAAACGAGGGGCTTGGTTTTTTTTTGAAAAAAAACGGATCATTTTGAAAAAAAACGAAACCGTTTTTTTTCATTTACATCTCTATTTCCTCCGTTATTTTAATCTGTTAAAATTGTTTTGATTTTATACTTGAATTAAAGTATCAATTAAGCAGAAGTTAAAGAGCGCAGACGGTTCAAAGTAATCTGGGGCTATCTGCGGGCTACTTTCGATAAACTAAAAAAGTTTCATACAAATCAGATAAGTACTTTTGAAGCTATAGGTGTAAATTAATGTATGTTTGTGCGCATGTGGAAGAGAAACAAATGAGCGCAAAAGGTTAAAACTTATATGGGACCAACAATGGCTACTCATGACCTACTACCCAAATTTCATTAAAATTGGACGTGTAGTTTTTTTAAGATACGTTGGTTCGCAAAAATTGAACGACAGACCGACAGAGCGACAGACAGACACGGAACCAAAAATGATCCCTGATGTCTGAAACGGATTTCTGTCTTGGATTTTTTTAAATCGGAGACCTAAAAATTTTTAGTTCTTCAGAACGAACACATAGCTTCCGTTACCTTCGGTAAGCTCGGAAGCAAAAAAAAAAAATAAATAAATAAATAGTATCACTAAACAATAATTTAAAAACAATTAATTGAAAACAGTTTTTTAATACAAGAAAATAATTACATTTTATTCAGGTAATTTTCAGTTTCTTTTTTAAAACAAGGAAAATATCAAATTGTTAAGTAACACGGTAAAGTATAAAACACATGGCTCGCAAGCTTCTAAAACAAACAGACTTGTGCTTCAAGTTAATTTAAATGAAACTTCTACTTTAACAACCCCATCAGTTTAATTAACTCCTAGCGTTGACTCATTAATTTACACCAACATTTACTTAATTACATTTTAACATTAAGATCTTTTCAACGTTATAAGTAATACTAACAATTAAGATAACTAGGAATTTCAATTACAATCGGTTATAGTACGATAGGGTTTAGTGGACACGCATGCTGACGGATTCCTTTAAAGGGTCTTAGACCTTAACAAAAAATATTTTTTGTAGGGTATTCGAATCCCCGACCTTTTATACCTTTTTTTTATTTAACACTTCTTTTGTATTCTTTAACTCTCGTTTTTAAACACGCTATCCCCTTTTATAAGATTTTTTTCTTTAGCCTTCTGTATTATTTATATTTATTTTCTTTATTTTTATTTTTCTTTTTCGGGTACTAATTAAATTAGCGGCAACTCTTGAAAGTCTCACCCTATCACAATTAATTTAGGTTTCTCATCTCACTTTTTTCCCCTCTTCCTTTCTTTATATTCTTTTTTAAAAAAAATTTTCAGTGGATAAAATTACACTGACTCAAGGGTAGGATCGAAGAGAAGAAGAGGAGGAGAAGTAGGCATAGAAAAATTTACACGAAAATGAAAGTAAATAATAATATATGTGAGGGTGTAACGCAGTTTATGAATAAAAGCGTGAAATATGTAAAACGATTTGTCGGTATTTTTTTATTTAAAAAAAAATCTTCATTTTCATATATCTACACATAAAAACTTTACACCCGCATGTAATAAATCTAGTTAAAGGTAAGAGTCAGGTGAGAAATCATGAATTGTATTTACATATGTAATGGTTATAAATATATGCATACATAAACATCTTTACATTATAAGTAATTTGTATCACGTTTATCATGCTTTTCATTATTATACTAGTAAAATATAATAACAATTTTTCAACTTCACTTGAAAATTGACTTAAGAATATATTTTCGATATCCTGTAATTTTTCTTTTTTTAAATCAAAACCAAAAATGTAGAATTATTTATTCATAAAATTGATTGGTAAAAATGTTGATTTAGGATTACGTAAAAATCTCTTGTGTTTTATTAGACATCACACAAAAAAAACAAATCAAAGATTAATTTTAAAGTTTTAGACTAACTATAGAACTCTACACGTCAGACACACATAAATGAATACACAAACAAATCAAATTAGATAATTTTATAAAATATATTGGTAAAAAGATAATTTAGAATTGCGTAAAAAATGTATTATGTGTTATTGTAGAATACAGGTAAATATAAAAAGAAGAAGTAACTTTACAGTAGGTCGTGTTTTAAAATCTAATTTCCATAATATGAGTCAAAAGTAGTAAATAAACAACTACAAATATGTAGTTATTCATTTACTACTTTAAATTAACAAAAAAAAAAAAAAAAAAAAAATACTATCTACTATTTGAAAATAATATAATAATATTTCGCCTAAAAAAGCGTAATTATTTTTTATTAATTAAGAAATAAATAATAGACTTACAAACAAATAATATACACTTTAAAAATATAAAATGTCAACAATTGATTTCACCAAATACCCAACAATATTCCCAGGATTGTAATCAGGTCCAAAACCTAGTTTACAATTTAATTAATAAAATTGAGACACTTAATTCCCGATACCAACATAAACATACCCATTATCAGTAACGGACTAAGATCTACAGAGAATCTGAATAGGGAGATTCGATTCGATTCATATTTACCTCGTTAAAAAGACGAATTAAAAAATTAAGTAATACATAAAAGACCTCGCCATTTCTGACAATACAAATTTTTTTTCGCTGGTAAATATGTTAACTGCCAACGTATTCGTTTATTGCGGAACGCTACTTCATTTATTCGCGGTGGCAGATAAAAGGTGATATTATCAGCTATATGGAAACTCGGCATTTATCATTGTTGGTTCAAGTTGACCGTTCTTTCAACTCATTAGATCCCTGAACGGGGTTCTTTGTATATTTGTTTTTCAGTATTTGTTTGGAAGAACAGTGACGAATTGAATTGAAAGAATTCTGGCGAATTTCCAGAAGAAAAAGTTGAAGAACAAGCAAAAGCTATCACTTCTTATCATTGCAAGCAATCTTTCTGATTTGTTCGAATTAGCTGGTACTCTTACTAAAGAATTTTGGTCGGAGTTCTTTTATATAATATTTTTCTTTAAAGAAAACTTGTGGCCAATTATAGAGGCAATGTCATTCTACAAAGAGTTTAATAATTTTATTTTAATGTTAGAAACAGTGTTTTTTTTTGTTTGTTTTTTTATTAATTTAAAACAAAATCACTTTTGAAGCTGAAGGCTGAAGCTACTCATCATCTCTCCCGCCAATCAGAGTTTTCGTTATTCGCGAGGTTTTTCGATTTTGTTCCAACCTGACATGATTTTATTACAGTACAATGTTGAAGCATGCGTATTAAACCTTTCCTAAACGATTCCCGAACGATCCGCGGGACGATAAAAGGACGGTACAAATAGGGGAGGGTTAGAATAAACCTATAGTAAACAAATGCCAAACCTGTAATCTAAGGTAAGGTTCGATGTCCTCGCAGTTAAAATACGATAAGATTCAATGTTATTTCCTGGTGAGAACAAATTATTACCTTTGTTCCAAAAACTGGATACTCCTCAAGAAAAGCGTTCATTATCAAAAAGACAAAGGAACGAAATTGGCAGCTATTTTAAATTTGCTGGCATGGAAACTGTTACCTACTTACTTAAGGTCGTCAACCTGATGGAATTCGTTTTGCTACAACAATTATAATATTTTAGTTTTGGAAAGAGGTCAAAAAGAATCCATGCCAACAAACAAGTTGACAAATTATAAATAGCACTACTATTTTTCTACATATGATCAACAATTAACCTCGCTCCAATCTAATTTCCCCTGTTTTCGAGTGATTTGAATCAAATTTCAGTAAAATACTCACCTTCAAGCTTGGTAAAAGCCAACTGAAATGCATCTTATTAGCCAACTAAAATATACAGAGTCTGTGGTTATAAATTCTCGGATTTACTGTCATTTCAGCGTAACATGAATAATTTTCAAATGTTCCTCCTCTCAAAATGTAGTATTATCTAGAGACTACCTACTCTTCGTTGGATTCATCCCCACAGAAGCCGTTTATTTAGCATTTCTGTTAAATCGAGTAAACGTAGCCAAGTTCTGTTCTCTAAATATTCAAACAGTGTTACCCGCAGAACGACGAGAATCGAAAATTAAACGGTTATCATTCAAATGTACCAAAATTTTGCAGGTGTATAAGATTATGCAAAGTAATCAGTATATGAACTCCTAGAACGAAGTATTTTTTAGTTTGTTGTTTCAACTGAGATTCTGGGGAAATGAGTAATGCTTAATGTGTTTGGCGTTGATGCATTTCTGCTTTTAACAGGTTCGAATTAAGTATTATTTTTTAAAAAAATCCCTTTAACCTTTTATAACGCTCAAAAAGTTTTTTAAATCAACAGGAGTATTAAATAATCAAAGGACAAGCAAACCAACCGCAATACACATCTATGATTCCATTTATTAATGTGGAACATTAAACCCTATATAACAATATCAGGGCTTGTAGCAGATTTTCCTCTAAATTAAGTGACTTTAGTGACTATTTTTTTCAAAATAAGTGACTTTTAAGTGACCTGTTTTCCCCAAATAAGTGACTTTAAGTGACTTAATTTTAAGAAAAAAAATATATTTTAGTACTTTTTGCTGTTTAGTACTGTTAAAAAAATGCAATTATACAAATTTTAGAACGGTTTTTTTAATTTGATTTTGTGTATTGTAACTGTAAAAAAAAAAAAATAATAACAATCAGGAGAGAGTTCGGAATAAAATATTAAAAAATCGATCTGAGACAACTCAGACAAACTTTCTCATATACAAGTGTTCATATTTACTTAGCCCAGTGTTTCCCATTTATTAGTTTTTGTATGTACATTTAATTATTTCGGAAAATTTCATCAAAATTTACCTTTACTTTTTTGGCTTCAGGGGACCTCAAAATGTGAAAATCCATCAAAATCAAATTTTCGCGCCATCACAATACTTTCTCTTTATATGAGAAAGTAAAAAAGAAAAGAAAAAGGTCCTCCCCATCCTCCCCTACCATTTTCTGTTTTTTTTTTTTTGTTTTTTTTTTTAAATTTTTTTAATTTATTTTTATTTTAACTTTTATCACAACATAGAGAAGTACAAAAAATATAATGTATATATATTAATGTATGGTAACCAATTAAATAAAAAGCTAATACTTGACTAAAAGAAGCTTGTAGTATGGTAACATACATAATAAATGTACTAAACTATAATGGAAAAACATTTTATCTAGCCTTTGAATATAGGCAAATAATCTTTAGTTTTGAAAATTTAAATAATGAACATATATAAAGAAATAAAACTTAACAATTTGGCTTATTTGAGGTCAACTAGTATGATGAGCTTACAAACCCCCTTATGAAAAACAGTTAAAATATAAGTTTTGTATTTAAAAAACTACAAAAAAATAAAAATGTTATCCTTGTAAACCCAAATAAGTGACTTTCAGTGACTTTTTTTAAAATAAGTGACAAAAAAGTGACTCTCGTCAAAATAAGTGACTTCCAGTGACTTTCAGTGACTCACTACAAGCCCTGCAATATAGATGATTGTTATTACAACCATGTAGTGTTGGGACAACGAAGAAAATGTTAAAGATCCCCGTTAACTCTATAGGTTTGTTCCAACAGAGCCTCGGACGGTTCTAGAACTGCCGGGAGCATGCGCAGTATCGAAAGACCGTTCCTACACGCTTCTCGGACGGTTCTGGAACTTTTAGTCCCGTGTTCCAACAGAAAGTCGAACGGTTCTGGGACAGTCCTAGAACCGTGAAAACAGTTCCCGGACTGAAACAGGAACTCGACCAGAACTACTAATACTAATATACGGAGGCGTGTAGGTTACACTACTACTACTGTTCAACTATAACCTAACATTTGTTTTCGTTTCTTTTCTTGATATCTTCTGTTTCCTAGCGTGTTTTGTTTCTCTCTCCTCAGTTAATATTTATACTACTTCTTTCTTTCTTCTTTACGTATTATTTTATATCATGATAGTATATTGGAATAATAAAATATAATTTATATTTTATTTATTCCTCATGATAATTAAAATTTCTCATAGCGACTTTGAGTCCTTTATAAGAATTACCTACGATCTTTTTGTCTGTACATCCGCCGATGATTTACAGACAAGAAAAAAAACAGATAAATTGTTCTTATAATTTTCTTTTTTGTAGTTTTGAACCCTTTATTTGTAAATATTTCTTAATGTGTGGTTGACCTTTTCTTATATACGGGTTTATTTTTAATAAGCCAAGATAAAATTCACATTTTATCATCCGAAACTTGATTCCGAGATCTCTGTGAAGGAGGGGTCTTACGAACCTGGGGATATCATTAAAATCTGTTTCATATACGTCTGTATGTACGTATTCGTATGTAACTAAACCTTTAATAACATATCGCTTCAAGATATCGTATTGAGATGCGGTTTGCGACATTATTTACAACTTTTGTCGGAAAAACTGATGGCGACAAACCCGAACATCGTACCTAGCTCACGACGTTTCGGAGCTGTAGTCACTTAAGCACGAAATCGGTCTGTCGACGATAACTTCAGTAGACATTATTTGATTTCTATTCTATTTGGGGTATATATTTATTATTATGTGTCCTATTTGGTAGATTGTACCTATACTTTTTGGGCACAAGTGGTTTTGGAGATATTGGCATTTTAATGTTTTTACTTCCATGAAAATGGGTGTAAATACTGAGCTCTCTCTTGATCGCGTATTGACTCCACAACATTTCATGGAAGTCATGTGTAGGATTTCCACACCGGTACTTTTTATATGATTTAACAGTTAATGTTTAAAAAAATTACAATTTATACAAACAAATTTTTAATAGGCAACTGAAACTAAAAGACAGGATTGTTACGAGCCTGACGAATCCCAAATGTGAGAGCGAAATATAATCATTCAGAAATGACAATGTGATAAATTTGTAATTTTAAAAACTATTTGCTCTAATGTGCATTCTTATAAACTTTGTTGAGTTTAACAATAAAATATGTTCACGTAAGTAATCCATTTCTGAGTGAACATAAACAAAACAAGTGGAGAGATACGAAGAGGAAAATAAAAACAAGATAAAGGGAGGTAACATGAAGGTTGCAGTTCTGAAAGAGTTCTTAAATCGTTCCAACAGGCTCCTCTTTTTGAACCAGTTCTGAACCAGTCCTCATAGACGCATGCGCATTAAAAAATCCTGAACTGGTTCTAGAACCGTCCTCGAATTGGCTGTTGGAACAAACCTTATGTTTCTAATATTTATAAAAGACAATTATTTGCTCAATTGTATTGCTTTCACTATTTACTTATAGATATTATACACTTTTCAGATATTTATACCAAACTTCGCCAAGAATCTAAGTACTTAATAAGAGTATAAGAAATTATTAAAATCATTTGTTATATAAAGTTATGGAAAACATTTATTAGGGTTTCGTAGATCCTTCTCAAAACCCATATACTGAGGTTGGATGTGTCTGTCCGTCCGTCCCTCTTTGGTTCTTATCTCCTAAAACGTTTAAGCTAAAAAATTGAAATTTGAAATACTGGCGTAACATATTGACTCACAAATAGGAATAATATAGAAAAGATAAAAAATTAATATCCACAATCCACATGCGCAATTTGCAAAAATGTGGTGGTAAAGATATATTTTTTTTTTTTAATTTTGAGAGGGGTATCAAATGAAAGCTCCTGAAGAGTAGGTTAGAAATATATACGAGTATATACTTTTTTTTGTTTAAATTTTCCATTCCTTATTAGTTTTATGAGTTAGAATATACCTACCTACGGTATTTTGACAGAGGTAAACAAACTTTGACGTCATCAAAATTATCGCATAAATAATTATATTCGCTTATAACTTTTAAACTAATTAATGAAATTTCATTGGGTTTTTTATTTTGGTTCTACATGTCAAAAACGTATTTATACTTTCGGTATTATTAACCGTCAAAGTTTCAAAATTCAAAAATTAATAACTTAGAAATTTGGTGGGCATGTTTGTCATACAGAGAGGTAAATTCGTGCCAAATTTTAACTCGATCAAATTTTATTTACGATTTTTTTAAATTTTTGCTGACTCCGCAAACTGGGTTCAAGATGGCGGAAAAAGTTGATTTTCCGGGCGGCTTTTCCAAGTTTCAACTCTCTAGGTTAAATACCTTGGGCGCTACAATGATAACATACTCATATACATATACACACATACATACATACATACATACAGACGTCAAGCTGAAAACCACTCAGGAGGTCTTAAAAACACCCAAAACGGATAATTCCGTTGATATCTCGAAAAAAAAACAAAAAAAAAAAATTAATGAAAACAATACTTTTCCTACCATAGGAAGTGAGGAAAAGTAAAAATGTTAAGTATTTCATAATATAATATCGTATAATATGCTTAATAATCTACGAAACCCTAAAAATTACTTGGATAAAAGTACTTCCCTGTGATTTTTTTCAATTACATTCAGTCATATTTTGACTTACAAATAGAATGTTTCTCTTAAGATTATTTCTCTTCCTATTCTCTTTCATATTCTTTATTTTTAATTTTCTTCCTTGAAAGTCAAGGGTTTTATTCCTTGTTAACGAGGATATTCTACTCGGAAGGATGTCTATTTTACATGAGAATAGCTACTGTAAAAATGGACTCATCTCTGACCTGAATATTTTGAAGTTTACATTTCTTTACTTCTTTTTTACATTGGTTCCTAAGGGACGTTCTAGAGATTTTTTTTACCTTATTCAATTTTTTTTCTTGTTTCTTTTTAATGAAATCAAAATTCAAAGCATCGCCACCAACCAAACGAAAGTAAATTAAAGGGAAAAGAAGAAGGAAATATACTTCAGAATATCAAACTTCATTTCTTTTATATAATTTTTCACATTTTTCCTGATCTATTTATTTTAATCCACTAATAAGATAGATTTAGATATCTCAATGTTTGTTAAACCTATTTAACTATTTTAAGCAATTAATTTAGAGTTACAAAAAATTGAGTTCATTTCCTCATTAAATTACCAAGTGCAACAAAGCAGAATAAATGTAACAATACACAGCAATCTAACAATAATTATGGTTTAGTACAAATTACGCTAAGTAAGATAGATTTGGACCTCTGAGTTGTAACTCCATTAAGCGAAACAACACTACAAGTTGGACTGTTTGACGTAGGATTGCGGAAACAAAATTATTAATTAAAGAAAATAGAATAGTTATATGCTGCTAGGGCGTTTAGAGTGCCTACTCAGATTGAGATTACAAAAAGAGGAATGAGTTGTGTCTGCTTGAAGAAAGTAAGTAGTGGCTGGGGGAAGGTAGATAAATAGGTACGCAGTTGCGCAGGTTATATTCGAAAAAAACAAGATTCGCCTTAAGAGGAGTTCGCGTGATTGTTGACACAAAATGTATTCATTTCAAATTAAACACGAGAAAGAATGTCTGTACATAAAATAAGATGATAAGTGGGTGTGGAGAATACCACCACTTGTTATTGGCGAGAAGCACTTAAGGAAAAAGGGTGTAGACAACTACTAGTACAGTCCTTAGTCCTTGCTCGCCGATAAGCGAAGTGAATCGAAAGCAGCAATGGCTAAAATATTCTGGTAGCCTGCTTCCATTATTGACAATCCAGGCCGCTTTAAATACACTTTTCAATTCTTGGACTTTCTGTTCTGATTTTTTTTTTAATTTATCTGATCTATGTAATTAATCTGTTTTAGAAACCTGAATGTGAATCAGAATCACCCATCACTCTGGCAGTACCCTAAAGGAAGATACGAAGTACTACTTATAATTTAAAATTGAGGAAATTACAGCTGCTACAAACAGCTAAAAATGCATAATATAATATTTATTAAAATCCGAGAACAAAAAGTAATATCAACTAGGTAATATAGTTCTGAACATAGATAATAACTAAACAAGGAACAAATAAAGTTTTCAAATTATAGAAGAACTATAGTTATTTAAATGATCAATCGTATTAATTTAACACATTCATATGTAATTTGGGGAGTAAATATATGTTTTTGTAATTACAAATATAAAAACTTATTGTATAAAAATAATTATTTTCTTAGTTTTGGTGTGGGTCGTTAAGGGGAAATAATAAAACTTTTTCATTATCGATGACGAACTTTTGGCTATATTTATCCTTTACCAAGGCGTATACGTGCCTGAAACATCATATTTACATTGGCGAAACCATGCAAATTCTAAAAAACCGATTAAAACAGCACGTAATTGTGATATAAAAGCTAAAAACGATAAGACGGCCCTTGCCATACACACAAAAACAATAACCGTAAAATTGACCAGAATGTAAAAATATTAGACAAGGAAAAAAGAATCCAAAATAATATACCAAGAAGCCTGTTATATAGCCATGATAGATAATAAAATAAATTTTAAAATAGACTCCAAAGACGTCAACAAGTATATTAATTCCGGTCATAATAATAAAAAATAGTTTAAATGAACTAAAATTAATTATTTTAATAGCTCAAACAAAATAAAATAAGATTTGAATAAAAATTATTTTATAAATTATTTTATTAATTTTTTATTTATTTTTATCATTTTTTTTTTCTTTTTTAAATGGGAAGGTTAAAACTAGGTTACCTTAAGTTACCAAGTTGTTACGTCCGTTATTGTTCAAATTAGTTATTTTCATTAATTAATGTTGAAATAGATATTATGGATGTTGTTAGTAAGAAAAGAGGAAAAATACAATACAAGACAAATCCAATTTCATTAGAAGATTACGATTAATGTACTGCATTACCCTTATGTTAAAAACTGTTTCTTACGTACTCCCGTCTGCTAAATTTGATATTCACTGTGACGATAATTAACAACCTACGAATTTATGACAAGTAACTATGATGCTTCTGGCACATATATGCCTCGGTGGAGGCGCATTATAGCCAAAAGTTTGCCAAAAAAGATAAAAAAAAGTTTTAGTTTAATTACTTATCTACTCTAAAAATAGGGGAAACAAAATAAACTACGTAAATAATTATTTTGTTTCTCTAAATAGATTAAACTAACAATAAATCCTGTTAGGATATAAAATAAATAAATAAACAAAAAAAAAAAATAATAATATATCAGTCAAAGTCAATCAAGTTCTATCAATATATATTGCTATAAAATATTCTAATGTATTGCTGCCGTCATTATGACGATACAAACGAAATAACTCATATGTATTTATTCAGTCTAAAATAGAAAAATGTATAATAATTGTTAGCAATTTATTAATTATAAATAAGCTTTTAAATATCAATGGTTAGAGTAAAAAAACAAAAAATTAGATTGGAGAAATGGTGATTCGAAACTAATTTCTTCTGGGTCAGGGTACAAAATCATAATTATAGACTGTTTGAGGACTAAGTGGTTTCCTTTTATTGTTCGTAAACCATCTCTATTCAAGAGTTGTAATCAATTAGAGTGATTGAAACTAATTATTGTACTTATCGACTTAAAACATTAGCAGTTTGCCATTAATAAGAATAGGAAACATTGTTTAATTGCAATTGATTTCTTACCAATTGCAATTCCCGATAAAGTAACCGTGTATTAAATTTAATTGGTTTCGTTTCATTGTTTATACAGATATTGGTAAGTACCATAAATACGATAGTGCTTACTGTAGGTTGTAAACATTATGTTAATAAGTATTGCTTATTAGTAAGTTAATCATAATAAAATCTCTCCCACATTAACTTAGTTTGATTGTACTTAAAAAAATACAATGAAAAAACCTATCCAGTTAATTCTTATAATTTAGTTCTAGTTCTTCTTCTCGAGGAAAGAAGTAGAGATATTTTTTATAATTTATAATTATAGAATAATAACGTAAACTATTTATAATGAAAACATTTGGTTTATTTAAAATGATCTCATTAGAAAACAGCTGATTTTGATACGATACAATAATTATGCTGCGTAAAAGAAGGTTTTGTTTGTACGATGTGCCAGGTTATCCAGGGAAGAAACATAAAACTGTGCATGCCCTAATGCGTTATACAGTTAAGTGTTTATATGTAACTGAAGGTGTGTTCAATACGATACAGAAGACTTTTGGTGTGTCGATAGATTGAATACAGTGCGTTTACATGGCAAGAAACTGTTTTCAAATCTTTTTAATACCAATGTAGCTATTGCTATTATATTTTGGCACAAACTCAAAATCTGGCATCTAAAAAACACGATCAGACATCTAATATAAATAAATAATAATAAGCCAATCTAATATAAATAAATAATAATAAGCACTTAAAGTTTAGTTCGTTTATTAATAAGTTTATTAATAAATATCTTCCATTTAGATAATAAAATAAATTCTCCGATAAAAAAATTAAACGATAAATAATCTGAATAAATCCTTGGCATCCAAGGCTTGCCTGGTTCTTGACAATTCAGAAAATATTAATTTTTACTACCTATATCCTGGCATCCAGGAATATTAAACTTTAACTTCACCTTGCGGTGAAAGGTATTTAACTTCGCTGGTATCCAGCCTCACACTCTACCCCACTTGTTTGTAAGATAGCCATCACACTTATATTCATCACAGCCATTCAACCCATTTCTCCATTCGGCTAAATTATGCATTATTACATTTTTATATTAATAGATCAATCGTTTACAATAAATATACTTCATAAAGTATAGTCCACTAAATTATTTTTTCCGAGCTTACCAAAGGTAACAAAAGCTAAGTGATCTTTCAGAAGAACGAAAAAATTTAAGGTCTCCGATTTCAAAACTTCCAAGACATAAATCCGTTTTAGAAATTGGGGAACATTTTTGTGTGTAAGGAATATTTGCGAACCAACATATCTTAAATACTACACAAACGAATGAAATTGTTATGGTAGGTCATAATTAGCCCATTGTTGGTCCCATATAAGTTTTAACGTTCTGCACCCATTTGTTTCTCTTCAACAAGTACACAAACATATTTTTATTGACACTTATATCTTTAAAAGTACTCATCTGATTTTCATGAAATTTGGATGGTTTGACGAAAGTAGACCGCAGATAGCACCAGATTAATTTCAACCGTTAACCCTCTTTAACTTTTGCTTGATAATTTAATTCATGTAAAAATAGATGCCAATTGGTGAGGCACATAGCTTCCTCGCATCCTATAACGTACTTTATTGATTTTATGCTTTTTGACTTATATTATGTTTAACGGTTTCCCCAGTTTTTTAATCTGTCGAGATTGTCTTAATTTTTTGCAGGAATTATAGTATCAATTTAGCAAACGTTCAGCGCAGACGGTTCAAATTAATCTGGGGCTATCTGTGGGTTACTTTTGATAAACTAAACGTTTCATACAAATCAGATTAGGATAAGGACTTTTGAAGCTAAAGGTGTAACTAAATGTAAGTTTGTGCGCATGTAGAAGAGAAACATGGGCGCAGAAGGTTAAAACTTATATGGGGACCAACAATGTGCTAATTATGACATACCACACACATTTCATTAAAATCGGACTTATAGTTTTTAAGATATGTTTGGTAGCAAATATTGAGCGACAGACCGACAGACAGACACGGAACCAAAAATTGTCCCTGATGTCTGAAAAAGATTTCTGTCTTGGAATTTTTGAAATCGGAGACCTAAAAATATTTCGTTCTTCAGAACGATCACATAGCTTCCGTTACTTTTGGTAAGCTCGGAAGTAATACGAGGGAATCAATTAAATAAATTAGACAATAATAAAAGCATAAAATCAATAAAGTACATGATAGGATGCGAGGAAGCTAAATGCCGCTCATATAGTTAGTCATTTTTTACTTGTTCCGTCTATTTTCATCAGTTTTGTGGCCAGGTCAGGCTCCGTGCCCCTTGGTACAAACAAGCATTAAAACAGCATTAAAAATACATAAATAGATGACCGTTGTTGCTGTTTCTTAGTTATAATAAAACTCTGATTGTAATGTCAATAAAGGCGGAAATACACATGCTAGTAAAAAAGCATGGCAGTGGCGAGTTACTAGCGCGTCAGTAGCTGGCATGCTGTATAGACGCTGTGTACATTTGCCTGTGAAACAGCATGCTAGTATCATCCGGATGATCGGTCTTGTGCGAGCTACTAGCACATGACAATTCAGTTCAGTTCTAGTTTTAAAACAGGCAATCGTTTCTTGCCTTCTTTTTGCCGGAATAAATGATAAAATAACTGTATTTGATTTAATTAATTTTGATAGTTTTATTAATTGTTTCAATGTACCTTATGAATGTATCGGTGCGGAACGAAATTAACCATTGTTCTGTTACTTGCAAAGAACTGTGTTTTAAAACATTTGAAAATTAATAAAAAGACACATGGAATTAGGTACATGGAGCGAGTCAGTGCCTACTAAATGAAATGCGGTTCGGGGACGTTAATGGTTTTAGGAATCAATTGCGAATGCTTCTGGAGAAAGTTGATGAGTTGTTTTGAGATACCCGCGAAAGGAAGGAACGCAACTGAAGACTACAGGGCTGAGGGAGACTCGTGCTAGCTACTAGCAACCTTGCGCTGGCAGGCTTGTTTACACGTGCCTTATCAGTTCCCCCTACCCTCGACTTGTGCATTGGCAAGACAAAAATCAAACCTCGTGCGATTTACTCGCATGCTTTTTACTCGCATGCTTTTTACTCGCATGCTTTTTACTCGCATGTTTTTTACTCGCATGCTATTTGATGTATACACATGCCACTAGCTCTCCTCTGCGAGCTACTCGTATGTTTTTGTGCGAGTAACTAGCATGTGTATTTTCGCCTTAATGCTGGTTCTATTTACTCATTAGACTATACAAATAACTAATTAACGGTTTAATAATAAATTTAAATTATCCAGAAAGTTTTAAAAAATGTAAATAGTCATTCCTCGGAAAAATGGGTGGTATCTAATAATGAGCTATGAAGGTTTATTAAGTTTAAATTTTTGAAGTTCAACGAGATATTTCGAAGTTTGAACGATGGATTTTAGAAATTAATCATCAACGAGGGGATAACCTCTAGGCATGTCTGAGAGATGAGCTAGGAAGGTTGTCTCGCCTCGCGGATTTATACCTTGAGTCCTTAGGGCCCCATGCATCACACTTTAACTTGACAGTTACCGGCAAAATTTTCAACATTATTTCCTCAGAGAAAAGGAAGAATAAGACAAAAAAAAATGCCTTATTCAATAACAAAACTTAATTGTATTAACATCAAAAAAAGCTGATAAATGACTTTTAACATGTTATTTTATTTTTATTTTTTTGTACATCGACATTGATATACTTAATGTATAATTCAAAACTAGAGCTTCAAAATATTTCTCTAAAGTTTAAAAAATAACAATAAATGTATAAAGCAGTTTATTATGTGTGTATCACGTTTAGTTTCATAAAACAAACCTTTCCAAAGGCCGATAAAAAAGAAGAAGAATAATGGTAAAAGAAGGAGGCATGGAGGTAAGTGCAAGGATTGTAGATTAAGTCCTCAGGTACCTATCTCAATAAAATTCGGAAAGAGCTTAGTTAACACCAAACAAAATATAAAAGAAATTGATTAGTCGTTGACCTTTCAATACTTAAGCCATTGGTGTATATTTGGTGTATTACTGTAATCATTTATTAGGGTCCGTAGGCAAAACCAAGGACCCCTATATTTTCCTGCGTGTGTCTGCCCGTCCGTCCTCTCGCCTGCTCTCACGGCTACACTTTTCGTCCGATCACTTTGAAATTTGGCATGTATGTGTCTTGTACCTGCCCACATATTTTAAAAATATAGCGACTTAAAAAAAAAATTAGGGTACAAAAACTTAAGGGTTAATTTTTTTTTTTTTTTTTTTTTTCGACACCGTGAGGGGTATCATATGAAAGGGTACGTTGAGCTGATTACAAAAATATATAATTCTTTGGTTATAACTTTGATAGGGCGAGCGTAGGCAAGTTTGAAGTGGGTGTGAAACGTGTCCCCCCCCTTTTATCTCGCTTATGTGAAGTGCAAAAAATCTGAAAAAATTCCTGAACATTCTTCGACCAAAAGTAAAGATACTACTTTTTTGAAATGGTTGTAGTTCGGTTCTGTGGCAAAAAAATACTTTATCAGAAGTTTGTTTATGTGTTTTGTGAATATCAGACCCATAGGATAGTTCAAAGTAAGCTTTTTAGCATTTTTATATAATTGAGTATGTCCTGACGATGCACCTCGAAATGATTTGTTATTGATAAGCTAAGGCAACCATGTTTATACCAATAAAAATTAATGTTTGTTTTAATTTGTTGGTCTTCAAATAGATATAATAACTTTTCTAAATAGCTATCTAAATTAATTTACTCAATTTTACTTTTCTTAAATTTAAATTAAGCCCGTGGTAAAGGCTCATATGCAATAATGGAATACAAGTGGCATTGGTACACTTAATTTATTCTTCCCTTTCCGGCAAAAGTCTTTTGGCATTAAAAACATGTTCCATGAAACCAATAGTAATTACTTTATTATCACAATGGAAGTGGGTGGGAGGGGGGGGGGGTCATCTGGATGTATAAATCTAAATTAGAGGTAAGACAAGAAACTTTGCAAAGGTTGAAGAAATTACAGTAAGGATATTTTTATGGCCAAATAATAGGTTGATTAAAATTAGCCAAGGGTAATTTAAAATCACCCTTTCCAGATGATTTCTTATCCTTTATAAATATTATTCTGTTGAAAAGTTATGCTTCTCAGTACCTGAGATACCATAAAGTTATACTTCTCTTCTCAGTACCTGAGATACCATGAAGTTATACTTCTCAGTACCTGAGATACCATAAAGTTATACTTCTCAGTACCTGAGATACCATAACCTCCTCAACATGTGAAAAGTTCCTCTGTTTTACAGCCAACTTATATCAACACTTCCGAACCGCCCCACCTCCACTCATGAAGAACTGATTTCCAAGTAGGCATATGTACATAATTAAAGTGCCAACACTCATGATTCATTAAAGTTCAAACATAGAAGATGGAATCAAAATTATTACTCATTCTACTAATAAGGCAAACTATCTGCAAAATGTCAAGTTTCGAGTTAAATTACTTCTTGAGAAATTATGAAGATTTCAACTTACTTGTTCCAAATATGGAGTGAAATACAGTTTTCTACTCCGTTTCAAGTGGACGCCAGTCTAGCGTAAATTGTCAGATCAAAAACATTTTCTTAACAGTAAACTAAGCTATTAAGCTAAACTACCAGGAGAATTTCGATATTGTAGTTCAAGTGGATTCTAGAGAAATTGCGTTGATTCAGTGAGGTATTTGGATATAATATATATATTAATATTATAAATAGGAAAATGCTGATAGTAGTAGATAGAGTTAAGTAAATTATAAACCATCCGATATATATTCATTTGTAAAGTCAAGAGGTAAGTGTTATAACATCTTATACGTAAGACTTTTATAACAGCAGACACAATATGAGTATAACTACACCACAAAATCTAGCAGAACTTAGTGCTAAGTACCATTAATTAAATCTTTATTTCAAGTCAAAGATATACCAACAGGATCAGTTAGCTAAGACTGCATGAATCTGCAAGCAGATGAATCTGCAAGTAAAATTAAGGATAGTCAAAACAACTACTGACAAGTAGAGAATATAATAATTAATTGTTCATAAACTCCTTCTTAAAGGTCGTAGATATACTATATACTATAACTATATACCTTTAGTTAGTAGTCATAACATTCAAGTGGCAATAACAGTGATTACACCTACACCATACACTTAGGTATACAGAGGAAAAACTATAAAGTTTACTTCAACAATTTGTTTATAAAAGTTATAAATTAAGTTCTAGAGTTACATGTTAACCACAAATACCCTAGAATAAACTACCTTATTACATTAATATACATCCACTTTACTAATTTGAAATTCCAGATTTGCTGGAGTTTCAGTACATCGTGTAGCTATGTCATGAAGTGGAATTAGTGACGATGATTAGTTCTTGGGTATCAAGTGGTACTTATAATAAACCGATAACAACCAACATTGTAGTTATAGTTACAAAAAAATAACTTCGTCCTAGTTATAAGTATTTGAGCAACTTTGTAAAATGGTAGAATCTGCCCGGTATTCGACATTATCAAAGCATTAGATAACACATTACCCTTTCTAATTTCTAATAACAAAAAAACAAGATTTTCCTAGAAGAATATTAAATGTTTTCATTTTTATAAATAGACAAATAAAGTAACAAAAGCAAGGAAATGTGTTCCGTTGTTTAAATTAATGTTTTAAGTAACATAATATAATCTGGTTCATTAAAATAACGATGGGACCAAATGCGGTTGGGTCTTTTAGTAATGTGTACCAGATTCAATGTCTATTGTTTTGTTCCATTGTCAGTTCTTTCGTGTTCCATATTCCATTGTCACGTTTATTATTTTTTTTTTCTTTATATTTCGTTTATTCTCCATTGCAGATTCTCCCTCTTCTGTATTTTTACCAGCCGTATCTGATTACAGGCCGGCAAAGTCTAATTGTGCACGAGTGATGTTCAATAGTTTTTCGGTGGAAAAAACATCGGGTTTCACTATAAAGGTAGCATTAAATGATATTCTTTTGTTTGAAGTTCGAATATATGTTGAGTTTAAATGTATCCCCTCCTATTCATATTGTTTTTTACATTCAACTGTGTAAACATTTAATCCCATTGTTTTATTATAAATGTAAACGATTAAGAATGAATGCAACAAGAAGCAATAATACTGATCCTCGATTTTAAGGTATAAGATTAAATACGCGAAAAAGTAAAATAGTCCTATTGCATTTGTATTATACTGTCATGTCCAATTTATTTGATTTCCTAAATGCTTATTTTTCAATGATGGTAAAATTCCACTAAGACTGCGTCATTAGGTTAAGATCTTAGCATACCACATGCAGGTTTGGATAATATCTTTCGTAAATATGTTTTGCTCCTTGCTTCTTCAACATTTTTTGCCATTGGTGTTTTATTAAAGGTCCGTTCAAAAGGTAGTGGTCTGTTCGCTCGACTGGGTAGTCAAAAGCTCAATGGTTTGTAATATTGCATTACCCTGGTAAAACAGAAAACAAAAAAGACACTCCCGCATAAGATCAGTATTGATCAGCAGATTCATCGGTAATGTTGATTCCAGAGCTCCGCGCCGCTAAATCTGTGGAAAATACAAGTACTAATCTTTCCCTCGCAGACTAAATTAGGCCGCAGCGACAGTCCTCTTTCTGTTGGACCAGGATAATGCAATATTACAGACCACAGAGTCCGCACCGAACAAGTCGGTTTGTCCGCACGGACAAATTCCTGTTTAATATCCTTGATTTAATATGTTGTAGGACGAATTCCCTTTCCTATAATAAAATGACCAGGTATATTTGACCGATGGCTCGTGATCCCTTACAACAATTATTGCTATAATCGTCGAAGGATCACCTATCCAATGTTCCTTTTTATTCCGATGTCTAACAATAATATCGTCCAAAACATTTTACAACTCCTGAGATATCTTTCAATAGGTTACCTATGGTTACCTATGAATAAATTAGTATTTAAATTAAATACTTAAATAATTACTACATCGTATTTCACTATTAAAAACCTCACAGAAAATAATTCAATTTTTTTTTATAACTATATATTTAAATATCAAATAGCTTTTTTATTCTATTTTAAAAATTATGTGTTTTAAATAGTGAAATACGATGTAGTATTTTTTATATTATAACACCTCATTCTTAAAAGCATCGAGATTTAAACAATAACAAATTTTTTAACAATAACATGATTATATTTACAAGTCAGAATATACGTTTCCTTCGATTCAAATTTTTTCTCGGTTAGAATCCCGAGAAGTAGGTTACGTTAGAGAGATGTCAGCTCAAGAAAGGCGGAACATACAAGGGTATAAAAGTTATGGGTAAAAAAGATTGTATATATGGGGGGAAAAAGAGATTCAAGGGGTATCTCCTATGGGATCTGCTGGACATCCAATAGTACAGAATTTATTTACGATTGACCTTAAAAAACTTTTACTTCTCCCCAACACGTTCGATTCAACATTGAATAGAGCGACCGATATCATCGTAACCAAACCCGCAAAATATAATAAAACTTTATGTGTTAAATATTGCTACACTTGTCTACGTGTCGTTTTATCTAAATGCGAGTAAAGTAATAACTTGGCTTGATGAGATAATAATTTTATGTATCTGTTTTGTAAAATTAATTAAACAAATGTTAATTGCTAAAGTTAATAAGCTTAGCAAAATATGCATATATGTATATTATATAAAGGTTTTAAAATCGTTTTTAAGATCACTTATTCAAGTTTGAGAGCTCCAAAAAGATATAAAAAATACATTTTTAAATTTACTTATATCTCCAACAATGGTCAGTGGTTTAGAATATTTTTAGGTAGAGTATAGTTCTCAAGGTATACCTACTAAGTTTCCATGATATTTCAATACGGATTGAAACCTTATTTGGGATATAACAAGCTGAGTGTTTCCATGCGTAGTATATTGAATCTGTGGTACTTTTTTACTTTAGCACCCCCCCCCCCCCCCCCCCCCCCCTATAAAGGGACATTATAAAGAGCAGTATATATTCCTTAGTTTAAATTACTATAAGGACGAAGGGATATTTATTCCAATGTACCTTGGGACAAAGGAATATCTTACTTGTGTATATATTTGTGATCATATCTCTTAATCTAATCAACTATTAAGATAAAGGAATATTAAATATAAAACTTCCCTATAGGAGTCTCAATGTCTTGGGGAAACTAACCCACAAACCTTTGAGACTTTTGTAGGGCGAACTATTGTTTAGAACCAAGGTGGGTGCTAAAGTAAAAAAGTGCCGAATGGTATTCAATACGTTTTCAAAACACCAATCAGCTGATAAAATAAAATAAAAAAATACTAGGTTATTTTGATAAAGGTTATAAATAATTCTGTAACCTTCACCTTTTATAACCAAGTTTGTTTTTAAGTGTTTTAAATAACAAAACTGACAATGACAAATAAAGTTATGATTTTTGACAGATTTGACCACAGTTTCTGCGGAAATACGCAAGGGTCGCTCATATCCACCATCTGCGCATGTCAAGATCGAGTTCAGGTGTTTCCATGAAACTCGATCCACATACGACCCCAGAAATTAAGTGTATGGTACCTGAATCTAAATCGTATTAATTCCGCATTGGATCTAGGTTTCCATGGCACTTTGGATCCAAAAATTCTATTTAACCCGTATTTAAACATTATGCAAACGTAGTAAATATAAGAGTTTAATGTAGGGAAAAGAATCAGAAAAGTGTTTTTAAAACCCGCTATATCTCGAAAATACCAAACATAATATGTGGCTATAATATTTTTCAGGTTCAATATTTTTAGGTTTTAAATGCTTAATATTTTCCTCAAATATATTGCCTTCTCTCCATAAATATGTTTATAATGGAAATTACTGTGATTTGAAATTACTTAGTATAATGATTTATTAACTTAAATGCTGTAATTATTGTATTGATATCAATGCAGAAGGAAAATTTATTCTAGTTAATAAGGCGAAACCTGTAATTATGTTGTTAGGAGAATTAAGTGCTAAGTGAAGCTGATAAATAAAAAAATAACGAATAATAATTATTAAGTAAATACCTTAATCGCTGTTAAGTGTTTTTCCAACTTAAAGGATTATATAATTCTTTAATATGCTACAGGAAAAAAGGACTTACCTGAAAAATAAAAATCAGACAAATAAATTTATTAAAAATTTATAAACTATAGCATTAATGATTTTTTATATAATAGATAAATTAGAAAAAATACAGCTTATAATAAATGTTTAGTGACAATTATACATTGAATCAAGTACTAATGTGTGAATGCATTATACTAGTGTGCATTGGTGCTAGTGAAACTAATGTAAGACTAATTCAAAATATATTTTATATTTAACACATCACTGCACAAAATCTTCTGCTTGTATCCTGTTGAAATTTCCCATACCAGTTTCAATCGTAGTTTAGACTCAGTGTATGAAGTTTTATTAAAATCGTACGTTCCAACGTAAGGTATTGTTAAAAACGGTATTTTATCTATTTTTAAGTTTAGATCCGATGTAAAGGATTTTAAAAAGTATATAATTTTATGGTGTTGATGTGTGGGTTTTACTAAAAAGATGCATTTTTGTTTTGTTTTGCTCATCGAATTGATGTAGGTAGAATTTTTTCCCGTCCTAAATTTCTAATCTCAAAATTTACGCTCACGTTTACGCGACTGTTGCGCGCGAATCTCTAGCCTGAGTAACCTAATTTGTACCCCATTTTTCAACTAAATCAACATGATGCATATTTTGTTGAATGTAAGAGCTTACCTCTTCAAAGAAGGGCTAAATCTGGCAACTATTACTCAAGTTATAGTCGGACACAAAAACGTTACTGACAGATAGACAAACAGGCTGAACAGATGCATTTGTTGAATTAAAAGAACTTAAAAAAAAAAAATAAAAATAATAATAATAATAATTTTAACAAGATGATATGATAACAGTTTCAAAAGATAGTTTTTAAGTGTTAACTAAGTTTTAAGTGTAAATATAATAATAAAAGTAATAATATGTAACGGTAATATGACAGTAAACAACGACGAACCAATGAAAATGGTGAAAATTAGAACATAATATATTAAATAAAATAAATGTAGTAACACTCTCAAAATCAAGGCATGAAGATGACCAGGTTTGGTCGAAATATAGCCATATGAGATAAATACGATTTATTTAATAGACCCTAAAACGACCAAACCAAATTAAGTAAAATTAAATAGGGACATCAAAAAGAAAAAGCGTGAATTTAAGAAGTTCGCTTGTGTAGCGTGTATTAACACATGCATGCTAAAATGATAATGAGTGAAAATAATAATTTAAAAATCCAAACTTTTTAACCTATCCTTAAAAACCATAGTTACTAAAATATATATTTAATAAAGACTTGTATTCACTTTAGTAGTGCATCGTCGTAATGCGTCTAAATAAATATTTAAATTAAACAAGAGATTATATCTGAATAAATATATAATTAATTCTTAGGCTCTCATTGTTATTTTAAAATTTAATTTCTTTATAAAACGTCACGAAATCCGTCGTGGTCGAAATAAAGGGATTAATATCTACCTCACAGGTTTCTATACGCATGCTTTTTTAACAAATATAAGTTGTTTTACTAACAATTTGGCTGATGGATCATAATAATATTTGATATTATCAAAAATATAAATATTATTAATCTAACCATTTTATTATTCAAATCAAATGAAGCGATGAAAACAAACGCTACAAAATCAACCCTAAAATAAAATAAATAAATAAAATAAGAGAAAAAAAATAAATCTGATTGTCTCCCAAAATATATAAGACATTCTCAGAGCGATATAGGGTGTTTGTATAAACAATCAAATATTTATGATTCGTATCGCTCTATTTATAAAAGGAAGGCGTGTTGAGCCGATGTTAACTCCCGATCCCTGTTCCAAATGTTTTAAGTTGAGATATAAAGACAGGTTTGGCTCGGTATCAAGAGAAATTTGTTTCCTCGGTGAGGCGCCCATATTCTTCGCGCTAATGAAGTTCTGTGGGGTCTACAAGAGAGTTCAAATGAAGGATCGCGAAAACTAATCGACAAAATGAATCAGAAAGATACATTAAATGAGCCAGTCGACTCTGAGAGATATATTTTGTTTTAAATGTAACCGTACAAATATTTCTTAATAAGAAATTTATCTAGATATTGCAATCAATTTATTATTATATATCTACCGAATTAGAATATTATTAACTAGCTGTTCTCGTGGGCCAGCACAAGCGCCGGCCAACAACACTCAGCTAGCCTTGTTTTTAAGATATATGTCATAGAAAAAAATGTTGCATCAACTGCTTATATATATTTAATAGTAGATTAAAGAAAAAATATAAATACATATACGACTTCTGTTACAAGCCGGAAGCAGCAACATTCCACTGCAGCATTTAAAACGGACCCCACATCTTTTTTGCTTTCTTTTAATATTTACAAAATGAGTGTTTATATCTCGGTGTGGAGTGTGGATACAACATGTTATTATTAGTTCAGAAATATTACTCTCTTTAGTAGTTAAAACCCCTAATTAGAAGCCAGAAAACAAGTTTAGACATTTGGGAGAACTAGTACGAAATCCATTACGTCTTGATAATTATTTAGAAATTATATATGTTGAAGGATTGAAGGAAGTAATCAAAGTTTCATTTACAAATTAAATATAAAAAAGCGACGAAGAAGAATTATTAAATGAAACTCATTATTATTATGTATTTACTTTTAAAATTAAATCATTCCGATCAGGGTTTTGTGTTACAATTTCACGCTGTAAATAACATGATTTTTTTTTTTTTAAAAAAAAGGTCTGTAAAACTCTAATATTTTTTCTCACAAACTTTTCTTAAGATACCGGAAAATAGGGACAATCAAAATAAAAAGTTTCTTTTAGTTGGCTCTGACTACTTTTTATACTACACCATTCCTCCTACAAATAAATCAGAAAGATATAACTAACTTTACAAATCAAAACAAGATAAAATAGACTGTCAATTGTTGTGGCACATAGCTTCCTCGCATCCTATCACGTACTTTATTGATTTTTTGCTTTTACAAGCCATTATTGACTAATTTGTTTAATTTTTCCCCCATTTATTTATTATGTCAAAAATTGTTCAAATTAATCTGAGGTTTTCTGTTAACTTTCGATAAACTATAAAAGTTACATACAAATCAGATAAGTACTTTGTTAGAATACAAATTATTAATACCCTAAGTATTTAATATTATTGTTGTATGTCAAATTTATGTCAATAATAAAAATCAGTCTGTTGCTCGCGTTTGACTTAAATAAAAAGTGTATTTAATTCCATTGTTCGTAAGATGTATGCCATAAGATATATCCAACAGGTTATGGGCGCCAGACACTAAGGTAATACCTAAAAAAAAAAAAATTTTTTCAGTTAAATATAATAAAAAAAAAAAAAAAAAAATGGATGTTGACTTTAAAGGCTCAATTAAAAGGCTAAACAATTCGAATTACGAAACATGGAAGTTTCGAGTTCAACTCTTGTTAATAAAAGAGGAAGTTTGGGATGTAGCAATCACTAAAAAGCCAAATGATGCTAGTTCTGACTGGGAACATAAAAATAACAAGGCTATGGCTATTATCGGTCTACTTGTTGATGATTCTCAGTTGGTGCATATTAAAAAGTTAAAAACAGCCAATGAATGCTGGAAAGCACTTCAAAATTACCACGAGAAATCTACTCTGTCAAATAAAGTGTCAGTGCTAAAGAAATTATGTAGATTAAAAATGGAAGAAAATGATGATATGGAAAGTCACCTAAATGCGATTCAAGATTTAGTTGACAAATTAAATAATATGGGTGAAGAATTAGGTGAAAAATTGATCGTAGCATTTATGTTATCCAGCCTACCGGACAGCTATGATACGATAGTAATGGCTCTAGAAACAAGACCTGAATCTGATTTGACGGTCGAAATAATTCAGGAAAGACTTGTCCAAGAGTTCAAGAGAAGAAGTGAAAATAAGAATGACGATCAGTCAGCTATGAAGGCCAACAAAAAAACCAAACCTACGAATACTAAGGTTTGTACCTATTGCAAACGTAAAGGTCACAATAGGGAAGATTGTTGGTTTTTACGTAAAAGTAATAAACCTGACAAATCGAAAAATAAAAATACGTTTAATTATAAAAATTTAAATACAGAAAAACGTCAAGATGAAAATATTAAGAAAATTTATAAAAATTATGAATGTCATGAAACTGACAGCGAAAATGATCAACAAAATTATCAGGAAACATGTTTTACAGTTTCAAAAAGTGAGCAGTCAGTCTGGTACATCGATTCAGCAGCTACTGTACATATATCATGCAATGAATCAAGTTTTCATAAGCTAAATAAAAATAAACATGACAAAATATGTTTAGCTGACGGAACAAAAATAATTTCTCAAGGAATCGGAAATATTTATTTAGATTTAGATGTCGGAGAAGGAAACAGCAAAAGATGTTTAGTTGAAAATGTTTTGTTTGCTCCCGAAATCGAAGGAAATCTAATATCCGTTAGAAAATTAGCTGAAAAAGGATTTAAAATAGTGTTTGAAAACAATAGTTGTAAAATTTTAAAAGACGATGAAATTCACGGAATCGCTTATTTGAAAAACAATTTATACGTTTTACAACAAATCAATAGTAATAAAAAGAATAAATCAATGATGACGAAGAGAGAAAATATAAAAACTTTCGATTTAAATTTACTACATAGAAGATTTGGACATCGTGATTGGGAAGCAATAAAGCTTTTAGAATCCAAAAACATGGTTGACCATATCAAAATTATTGGAACTAAACCATCATCGTGTGAAATCTGCCTTCAAGGAAAAATGTCAAAATTAAAATATCCTAAAAAGTCTGAAAATAGAAGAGAAGAAATTTTAGATTTGATACATTCTGATTTAGCCGGACCCATGAAGACTCCAACTCCTCGGGGTAACCGATACATTTTAACTCTTATTGACGACTATAGCAGATACACGACTACTTATCTTCTAAAACACAAAAGTGAAACTTCTACTAAAATTAAAGAATTTATACAATTTGTGAAAACTAAATTTGAAAAAACCGTTAAAACACTCCGAAGTGATCGAGGCGGTGAATATGTCTCAAAAGATTTAGATTTATACTTTAAGAAAAATGGAATTCGGCATGAATACACAGCACCTTACAGCCCGTCCCAAAATGGTGTAGCTGAAAGGAAAAATCGGTATTTAACTGAAATGGCTAAATGCATGTTACTAGAAGCTAAACTTGATAATAAATTCTGGGGCGAAGCTGTGATGACTGCTAACTATCTTCAAAATATATTACCTACAAAAGCTTGTGATAAAACACCGTATGAACTGTTTGAAAGAAAAAAACCTGATATTAGCAGAATAAAAATATTTGGATCTGCAGCTTACGTTTTTATACCAAAAGAAAGAAGAAGAAAGTTTGACGATAAAGCTAAAAAGTTACATCTTGTAGGATATTGCGAAGAATCTAAAGCTTACAGATTATTAGATATAAACACGTGCAGAATTACCATTAGTAGAGATGTTAAATTCATAGAACATTTAAATTTTAATGATAAAATTGAAAAGAAACAAAACATAATCAATGAAGAAGAAAAATCTGAAGAAGACATAGAAATAACATTTAATAAAGAAAAAGAAAAAATAACACAGTCTATTAAAGAAAATCAATCAGATAATGAAGAGAAACAAACTGATATTGAAGAAAAGCTAGAAGAAATAATTCAAGATAATCATATACATAAAATAATAGAAGATGATGAACCGACTACATACCTAGAAGCTATGAAGAACCCTGACTCGGCACAATGGCTAGAAGCAATGAAGGAAGAAATAAACTCCATGGAGAAATGTGAAGCATGGGAGTTAGTAGAAAACTCTGAAGATAGAAATATCGTAGATTGTAGATGGGTATATAAAATTAAAAAAGACCCTGTTAACAATACTACAAGATATCGTGCTCGATTAGTGGCTAGAGGCTTTAGTCAGAAATATGGTGAAGACTACGACCAAGTATTTGCTCCTGTAGTCAAACAATCATCAATAAGAACATTATTATCATTAGCAAGTTTAAACGGTATGAAAGTCAAACATCTAGACGTCAAGACAGCATATCTCAACGGAGATTTAGTGGAGACAATCTATATGCGTCAACCTTACGGATTTGAAGATAAGAATAAACCCAACTATGTTTGTAAACTCAAAAAGAGTATATACGGTTTAAAACAATCCGCAAAGGCATGGAATGATAAAATTAACAGTGTATTGGTAGAGAACGGTTTCAGAAGGGGCGAAGCCGACTGCTGTTTATACGTAAAAGAAATAAATAGTAAGTATACATACATTTTATTATACGTAGACGATATTATCGTATTCTCTAATCAAGACGAACATTTTACTCATGTAGAAGAAATTTTAAGTAAAAATTTTGAAATAAAAATTTTAGGAGATCTAAGCTATTATTTAGGAATACAAATAGAAAGAAATAAAGACGGAGTATTTTTTATCAATCAAGAAAATTATATTGATAAAATTATTTCAAGATTCGGAATGACAGATGCTAAAATTTCAAAAATACCTCTCGACCCAGGCTATCTAAAATTAGAAGATCAACAAGTCCTGACTAATAATAATCTTTATAGAAAGGGAATAGGATCATTACTTTATGTAGCGTTAAATACCAGGCCAGATATAACAGCCAGCGTAGCAATTCTGAGTAGAAAGACTTCTAATCCTACTAAAAGTGACTGGACCGAATTAAAACGAGTAATTAGATACCTTAAAGGGACGAAAACACTCAAGCTACAGCTTGGAAAGGGGGAGCATAACTACAAGCTGACGTGTTTCGCAGATGCAGATTGGGCAGGAAGCTTAAAAGATCGGAAATCTACAAGTGGATTTTTAATACAATTTTGTGGAGGAGCTGTTTCGTGGGGAACCAAGAAACAATCGTGCGTTTCATTAAGTTCGACTGAAGCAGAATATATTTCGCTTAGTGAAGCATGCCAGGAACTGCAATGGATAAGAAAACTACTTAAAGACATCCATATAACACCGATAGAAATAAATTTGCTCGAGGACAATCAGAGCACTCTCAAGATGCTAGATCACGAAGGCGTGAAGACCAGATCTAAACATATTGAGGTGAAATATCATTTTGTCCGAGAACTAAAACAGAAAAAAGAAATCACATTTTCGTATTGTCCTACGACGGATATGTTAGCAGACATATTGACTAAGCCTTTACACGGGACAAAAATGAGAAACTTAAGGGAAAGAATCGGGTTAAAATCAATTGTCTAAGTTAATTAATTGTTTGTTTATAAAAAAAAAAAAAAATAAATAAAAAAAATAAAAAAAAAATAAATAAAAAATAAATAAATAAAAATAATAATAAAATGAAATAATAATAAAAATAAATATATAAATAAATAAAAAAAAAAAAAAAAAAAAATTGAACTGTAGGTATAATAATTTGAGAAGGGGTGTTAGAATACAAATTATTAATACCCTAAGTATTTAATATTATTGTTGTATGTCAAATTTATGTCAATAATAAAAATCAGTCTGTTGCTCGCGTTTGACTTAAATAAAAAGTGTATTTAATTCCATTGTTCGTAAGATGTATGCCATAAGATATATCCAACATACTTTTGAAGCTATAGGTGTAAATAAATGTAAGTTTGTGTGCATGTGGAAGAGAAACAAAAGAGCGGAGAAGATTAAAGCATATATGGGTCCAACAACGGGTCAATATATGACCTACCACTTTTTGTGGAAATCGGACGTTTAGTTTTTAAGATATGTTGGTTCGCAAAAATTGAGCAAAAGACAGACAGACAAGGAATCAAAAATGTTCCCTGATGTCTGAAACGGATTTTTGTCTTGGATTTTTTTGAAATCAGAGACAAAACATTTTCGTTCTTCAGAACGATCACATAGCTTCCTTTACCTACGGTAAGCTCGGAAGCAAAAAAAAAAAGTATCCAGTATCAAGAATATTTTTTAATACTCGAATATGTATGTCTATTGTCTATTAACATCAATAAAGGAATAACTTCATATTTATGTGTATTCAACTTTTTCTTTTAGGGTTTTAAAATATTAATAGAGGTGAGATTTGTATTTGCATAATATAATATAAATAAATATGTTTTAAACTCTACAATGATAGATTATAGAGGTTTGGGTGATGGATTATCAAGGGTGGATTGACCAAATAAAAATTCCTAAGCTATGTTTTGCAAGGATCTTAAGTTTTTTAAATGTATTGTATATATTATAACGCATATCTGATAGTTGTTTTACCTTTTAAAGTTCAAAAAAGCTTTTTTTTTAAGAAACAATGTATTTTTAGAAGAAAAAGATTCACGTGATAGATTAACGATGTAGCTAAGAGAGTATAAATATGGAAAAAACCAGACTGGTTTCTAGTAATAGTACGTGCTACAAACATTTTTATGTGGAACGATAATATCACAAAAATATTATTAATTTAAACTTCCTTTAAATTTAAACATACGTCAACAAACAATTTTTTTTTTCAGCTAAATTATAAAATCCTAATTACTGTGCTTCTGATTATAAATCATTCTTCGGCTTTAAATCTATATAAGTATAATGATATAAAATATAACAATGGAACGCAGAAATGCAAATTAATATAAAAGGAAATATTATCAAATAAAGCATCCAAGTATGTGCTACTAGGTCATAAAAAGGGTCCGTAGGTAGTATAACAAATCGTTAGCCAGTAGAACCGGCCCAGTCGTTTCAAGGTAGCAGCAACTTTTTTTTTTGTTTGATTGTTTCAGCACAAACTTTTAAAAGTTTTATAATAATGATCTGAAACAATACTCCTTTCATCGAAATGCAATAAAACAATTTCAAGCGTCTTACGTTCCTATATAAGATATTAAAATGTAATATATTGGGGGGAGAAACCTTATTTTCTAGCAAAATATGCGACGAATAAAAAAAAAACCTTTGAAAAACTTTTTTTTTACAAAAAGAAATAACAGGTTTTAAATTTTTTTTTTTTTTTGCTTCCGATTCAGGTAACGGAAGCTATGTGATCGTTCTAAAGAACGAAACATTTTTAGGTCTCCGATTTCGAAAATTCAGGGAACATTTTTGGTTCGGTGTCTGTCGGTCTGTCGTTCAATTTTTGCGAACCAACATACCTTAAAAACATCACGTCGATTTATAATGTAATTTAGGTGGTAGGTAATAATTAGCCCATTGTTGGTCCCATATAAGTTTCAACCTTCTGCGCCTATTTGTTTCTCTTCCACATGCGCACAAACATACATTAATTTACACCTATAGCTTCAAAAATTCTTATCTGATTTGAATGAAACTTTTATAGTAACCCGCAGATAGCTACAGATTAATTGGAACCGTCTGAGCTCTTTAACTTTTGCTAAATTGATACTTTAATTCTTGTAATAAATCAAAACAATTTTGACAGATTAAAAAAACGGGGGAAACAATTAAACCAATTAGTCAATAATGGCTTGTAAAAGCATAAAATCTATGTATAGGATCTGTATCTATAGATAGGATGCGAGGAAGTTATGTGCCACACCTATTGGCAGTCTATTTTGTTTATTTGTGAAAATATACATAGCTTCTTCGAGTCTTATTTCGTATTATTGATATTATACTTTTACAACCTATCTTTGTCTTAGACCGAAAGGCAAACAGGGAACCAAAAATGTTCCCTATATGTGTCTGAAAAGGATTTCTGTCTTGGATTTTTTGAAATCGGAGATCTAAAAAGGTTTCGTTCCTCAGAACGATTAAATAGCTTTAGTTACCTTTAGTAAGCTCGGAAGGAAAAACAGGGGGAGCTATTAAACAAATTAGACAATAATGGCTTGTAAAAGCATAGAATCAATAAAGTAATTAATAGATTGTGAGGAAGCTATGGACACACCAATTGGCAGAGTATGTTTCTAGTGTTTAGGTTATTAAACATAACAAAACTGCAAGGTTTAACGTTTTTGTGTTCCATACTTTTAGAGATACGGGTACTTTAAAGACCTCCAGACAGACTGACAAACGCAAGAAATTATAAGGTATTTGCTTAAGGACCCTAAAAATTGTAAAAGTTTATTATTCGTTTAAATTGTGGAAAATTAAACACGGTTATTATAAGTGATTTTCTTTTGGATTTGTTCCAAAGGTATTTAGAACTTTTGTTTTCTTCTTTTCTAGGTTGACAATGACGGACGAGGAACAATCCCGAGAAGGACAATGCTCAATGTTCATTTCTATCGTTTCTAAATGAAACGACCAAACGATCCGTTTTTAAAAACAAGATATCACGAAATATGTCGAGCGTGAAATGTGCGACAGCTTGTGATTTTGGCTACTATTGTATCAGAATATTTTTTGTATTTGTTATATTTTCCCTTTTTAATTACCTCACAGTTAAAATAAGAAATAAAATTATTTGATGAATCTTATTTAACAAGCTTTTGAACAGAGCTTGTTTTAAAAAAATAGTTCTACTTACAAGACTTGTCTAATCGAATACAATATTACTCTCAGATTTAAAATAAAATTAATCTTATTTCTAAAATCATGCAGCTCATTATAAAATCCAATATATTCTAGATAAACATTTTTTAAGAAGGAATTATAATAATTAAAAATAACCGTGAAGGACTTTTTTTTTAAACAAACATGGTTCTTTATTTAATTTAATAAATACACGTGCAAGAGATTAATACCAGGTAAACTACGAAACAAATTGTTTATAATTATTTAAAAATTAAAATTAAAGTTACTTCATTAATTATTATTTAGATGATATAGATAGATAATTATATTTAGATACGCCTTTATTATTAAAGTTACTTAGTAGTTAAATAATTGTTTGTTTTGGAAAGGGGCTAAAACAATAACCTTTTTTCAGGGAATAGATTTATTCTAGTAGAAGGTTTAAACACTCCACAATAGTACATAAGACTTTTTGGGTTTGTTTGTTTACCTCAGGCAGTATTAATGTTATAAATTAATATTTCCAGACACAATATTAAAACAATATTGTTTCAGAGCTTACCGGAGGATCACCAAACAGCTATGCGTTCGTTCTTCAGAACGAATATTTTTTATGTCACCGATTTCAAAAATTCCATGATAGAAATTAGGGAACATTTTTGGTTCTCATTTTTTGCAAAACCAACATATCTTAAAAACTGCTCATCCGATTTTAATGAAATTTAGATGGTAGGTCATAATTGACTCATTGTTGATACCATAATAGTTTCAACTCTCTGCCAATTGGTTTGTCTTCCACATACGCACAAACATATATTTATTTTCATCTAAAACTTTAAAAGTACTCATGTGTTTTAATGAAATTTGGATGGTTTGTAGATAAAAGCTTAAAGATAGCCCCTGATTAGTTATGGCGCTCTGCAAATTTTGCTAAAGTGATACTTTAATTCACGTTAAAAATCTGAATAATTTTTACTAAAATATAAACAATCCCGTCAAGTACTTATACTAGCACACCACTAAAAGGCCGAAGAATAAATAATGCACATTTTCTACTTTTTGATACCGCGAGCTTACCAAAGGTTACGGAAACTATGAGATCGTTCTGAAGAACGAAACATTTAGGAGGAAGTTATGTGCCACCCTAATTGGCATATTTTGAGTAAGACCAAATTGAAAATAAAATATATACATCATAAACTTTAACAACTTATCGCGTAAGTTTATATGTATTCTATATATAGGTATATATATATATATATATATATATATATATATATATATATATATAAATATATATCGAATTATATGATTTTAAGTACCTTTTGTATTGATTAATTTAATTAATAATATTTACAAGTATCTTAATAAATTTCAAATAATATAAGTATCGTTGTATATCCAAATCCTCAATCAATTTAGGAATAACATTTGCTTCATTAATCTGGTCAATTTAAAATATATCAATAGAAGACGAAAGATAATAGGAAATAATTGGAAATTACTTTTATCTACGATTGATACGAAATATAAACATTATATCTTTGTTTAGATGCGTAGAAAGTGATTATTTACGTACTTGTATGCATTGCGCATGCGCGTCTCATAGTTCTGAATAATTCCTCTTCTTTACCACACTAGTGCGGTAAAGAAGAGGAATTCTTCAGCTTTACGCACGATTAGTGAGTTTGTTTAAATTTAACAAAACTAATTTGGTGTTCTTTTTTTAAAGTAACTGTTTATATCGAGTTTTTAGTGAAAAACAATGAGTGAATCAAGTGACTGACGAAAATGTTGAAAATAATAATCCTCCAGAAATAATTAATTCGGCAAAAAATACAACTAATGAATTAATGCCATCTTTATCAAGAGAGAGATACGAACTTACATACAGCAAGTTTATTTGTTTCTGTATTTATTATTTAAATCTAACAATCGTAGATAAAGTACGGTACGCAACTCGTGCGAAAACGGCATTTTGCATTGCTCCAGCTACCTGCAAAGCCTATTTAAACAATAACAAATTTAACTATCATGATTTATCTTGGTTTAACGCTATTGTCCATTTGAATTTTGCATCTCTACCTATTATAAATTCAGATCAGGACACAGTCAATTTAATTTACAACATAAACCGATACGGTAAAGGCGAAAATGCTGTAGAAAGGACTAACTCCGTTACAAGAGACGCAATCAAGTTAAACTGAAACTTGTCGTACACCAGCAACAACGAATTATGTTTAGTAGCAACATGTTACAATCTGTAGCCTTGCCTTACTATAGCTAATTAGTGAGATTAGGTACACACATTGGAAGAGACACGGACAGTTAACCGAGCCACTTGAAGGTTGAACCCTGGTAGGGCACGCAGTGCAGACATAAGGGAAACAAACCGCTCACCGATGTAGCATCTAGTCAAAGCCCTAAACAACCCGTACAGGATCGCATCTCTACCCCCCTTGACACAAGAGACATCTAATTCACCGGGGTGGCGTCAAGAGTTTTCACGGCTCATTGTACCTTGTCACAAATTATTTACGTGTTCATTGCTCTTTATTTCTTCTCCCTTTCACTGCCACAGAAACACACACATCGCTTTAATGGACCGTTACGTGTAAGTAAGCAGATGACTTATTCTCCCTTATATAACTGATGTTCAACACGACAAAGAGTTCTGCAATCACTTCATCTGAATGATAAACCTACTAAACATTTAATGGTGATTGTTAATTACTTTTACTAGGTATTAATATAAATAATTCCAAATTACTAATTATTTTAGTACATTTATTACTATTAGTATTTACAAGTCAAATGAAACATATATACGATGTTGTAAATAATACCATCTACATATTTGCAAATTAATCAGTAATATATTATATTTGTATATCTAAAAAGAGTCCGGCTTATTTCTCAAAGACTCCATACACGGGGATATTTGTTGTGCCACATGGGTTTTACAACAAATCGCAACGTGTAAGGGGTGATCTTCCAAACAATTTTCAGGTTTGAAAAAATTGGTGATAAAATTAAGAGTTCTAGATTTTTGTCGGCGTGGCTATAAACCTGTTGAATTGTGTAGGGGCGTCGCGTAGGCCGTATTAAAGGACTTTGATACTAACAATAGTTTGGTTCGGTTCTAAGATTTGTAGATCTATGTTTCTATGATTTATTTATATTTTTTATGTACAATGCTGTCCTTTGATCGACGTATTTCCACGTTTTAAATAAATTTTAATCAAACCTGTTTTTACTTTATATTCAAGTTGTTAAAATCAGTTTTGGTTGTGCTCTTATTATTAAATTCGATCTGTTCGTTACATAGCTAACCACATGAGAATATTTATTCATGCTATTTGTATGCAAATACAATTATTAAAGCTTTTATTATTATTTTACTAACATTTTGAGTCATCTATTAGATATAAATATAAGAATGTATCCAGATTAGCTGATGTAGGTATGTGTTTAAGGAATATTTAAATATAGAAAGATAAAATTATGCAATAATAATAATCTTTGAAAAAATAATATGTGGAAGTTTTTATACTCTGATAACTTAACATATTAAAACATGTGATATTTAAAAAAAGTATGATATTTCTGCATTGCGTTTGAACGATAAAACTGCATTTAAAGGAAATTGTTTCAAATCATTATAATAAACCGTTAAAAGATAAAGCTAACACAAACTTTTTTATTGTCACAAAGCCACAATATCCAATGTTTAGAACGGACCTAACTGTTGTAATTTTGTGATAGTAAAATCATCAATTTGGCTTTTTATTTAATTCAATATGTAATAATAGTTCCTCTTCAAACCACTTTCAAAAGTAACATAGGATTAAATAGTTTAGTTGGAATAAAGTCGAGTGACATTAATTTTAAGTATCATATTTACGGTCCCAGATGTTTAAATAATCTATTATCAATGAACGGATAATTAATTTTAACAAAAAGTTTAAGTGGTTTTACAATTTTATACGTGCAGGGTTGGACTTAATTCTTGGGTCCTATAGATTAGTCAGATCTGATGGCTGGGGTAGCGACGCCTGGATCAGATCATTGTAAATCAGAAGTTACCGCATGGCTCTAGGGGATCGCGCCTGGTATCCCATAATGTTCTCCCGGATACAGCTGCCGGCTTTGATTAGGATCTTTACGACCTTACTGGGTCCTTGCTCAGTCGACCGAGGTGTATCGCGATCTTCTCTGACCCTATATCCGAGGAAAAAACACCCAATGCTCTTATTGCATTAACGCATAATCAAATTAATGGCTTTGAAAAAGCAGAAATTAAACGAGTATTATTTTAATTTAAAGGATCTAATGAAATGTAGATTAACCACAAAATAGTTCATTCGATGTTAATCTAGTAATACTTATTCCAATAATTCATAATAATTATTGTTGAGAGGGTTTTGACCTACGGGGCAGATATTTGGACATTGACGGAACAACAGAAGGACCGAATTGGTGCTATGGAGATAGATGGATGGGATGAGAAGGAGTATACGAATATCAAGGTTGGAAAGAGTGAGGAATGAGGAGATTCAGCGGCAGATGGAAGAGGAAGTCATGGATATAGGAAGGAATGAGGAGCGAGCACTACGTTGGTATGTGAAGAGGATGGAGTGGTCACCGCCCGGCAAGAGGAAGAGAGACCGTCCCAGAGCGGCCTGGAGGAGGGCATCATAAGATCAATGAGAGAGTAGGACGTGCACGGTGGAGACTGGAATGATCGCCGAGGGTGGAATATAGGGATGACGTGCAGCTGCTAATAAGTGGAGAAGCCCTGTAAAGTGAAGTAAAATACTTAATCCTAGGTGATACCTATTAATTGAAAGGTTTTTTTATCCGCATTGCTCCCTTCCACTATATATAGATTTAAATTTCCAGTCATAGATTGCTACTGATTAAAACTTTCTGAAAATAACAATTTGAACCAATTTAATAAAAACCCAAAGAATATATATGTACGTTAAATAAATGACTTTTGGGTTAATTAAAGTTATTTATAGAAGATTAATTATTGGGATAGTAAAAAAACTTTTAACAATGAAGGATTTTATCAAGATTTATCCTACCACGGCATATTATCAATTTACAAAAAAATCATATTAATTACTTATCATATTAATCATATTATTTTACTTACTTGTAAAAAAGTAAATATCATTCTAGCAGAATTTGAAAATAAATATTTTTAGTATACATCGATATTTATTATTAAAAAGAGTTATTACAGATTACAGTAATACATCATCATAGAATTTAAAATAACAGTCTTCTAGGGTTCGAAAAATCAGAAATCGATTTTTTATTATAAAGAAAAAGAGAGAGAGGAGAAATACAGGTTTTATTTTGAACTTGCTAATTTTAACTCCGAAAAAAAGTTTTATTGATCCTCATCTCAACACTATGACATCATAACAATCCATAAAGAAATGATGTTGAATTTTACATGAGCTCAGTTTGATATATTATTTCTTTTTATACGAATCCGAACAAAAAATATAGGTAATATAAGAAGGGGAAAAGGTATTCTGACATGACGGCGATTTACTCCGGCATTTCTTGCCAGAGGAGAATATTGGGACGTATTCGAAATTATTGACGTGGAGGCAATCTGAAATCCTGACTTGCTCCCTCCACCGCCTTCATGTACCCGGAGATTCGCGAGTAATGATTCAGGAACCACTCTTGGTAGATTGCTACTTCCTCCCCCTCCCTTTGGAATATATATGTATTTCTCTCTCCATAAAGGATAGCTATGTACCTAGACTTTGAAAGAGGATAAAAATTGTCGATTTCATCGTGCAGAACTTATTTCTTCTACTTTTTACGGACAGAGACGAACTGCTTCAAGTTTACAAGTTTTTGATAATTTAATATGATAACCCTTACGTCTGATTTTCCCCTCGCCATTCATCTCATATTAAAGAAAATACGAATCAGCTAGCCTTTATTAAATGTAGGTTTTGGTGAAAAGCCATTCTGCCAAGTGCACATATATTAAGCTAATCTAAATTACAGTTTGAATTCTATTGTAGCTATATTGTATAAATTACTTTTTTTATTTCACCAGTAATTTTCTAGACTAGAACTGGATTATAACATAGTGAAAGGTATCGAGTGATCAAACGTATAATTGGTTTGTTCCAACCACACTTCAAATGTCGCACTTCTAATGTCGCATGCACATTAGGAACAAGGCGTTCCAACGAAGCCCAAGCTCAAACTCTGACTGTTAGTCGGTTGTTCCAACTAGGTTCTGATTAAATCACGGATTGGTTTCAGAGCAGTCAGCGATCGGTAGGTTCTGATTAAATCACGGATTGGTTTCAGAGCAGTCAGCGGCAGGGACTAGTAGTTTGGGTGAACAGTCACGTAACCTTCCGCTTCATTGTTTTGGTTTTGCTCGCCTATTATTCTCCTTCCTCTTAAAATAAATGCCTTTGCGATTCAACTCTTCTTACTTACTAAAATGTTGTTGTAAGATTAATATTTGGTCTTTAAAACAAAAGAGAATTAGAATAATATATATATATAAAAAAAAAAAAAAAAAAGTAGCGGGTGCCGTGACTCTGCTAAAACTGGCTCACCACATAAGCCCGAAAATTGTGAATAGCATAAATCGATCTGAAATCGTAAAAACATGCATCAAATAAACATTTCTAAAAATGTGTGCATGTGTTTTCGTCATATCCTCTATGAGAAAGTAGGTTTTACTTCCAACGTTCGAGCTTACCGAAGTTAATTAGCATAAAATAAAATCTTTGTGGTGTGGTCCCCCCCTTATTGTGGGAGCCCCTAGGCGGCCGCCTAGGCCTAAATCCGGCCCTGATTTAAGCGACTGGTAATGTTTAATAAGTTAAGGTATTTTTGATAGCACAGGAACGCAAAATCACAGGGACCACAGCTAAAGGTAGAGGTAGAAGTAAACGATTAACTCAGCAAGTTGTTTTGATAAAAGTGATAAACCTACCACATCCTAACAGTTTAGTTCGAGTTCAGGAGCGTTCTATCAAAACGAAATCACCAATCAATTACCAACTGATGCAATGCGTCGATCTCGGACTAATTCGAAACTGGTGGTTGGAACAAACCTATAAAAAAAACTATATCTCAATTCTCAATTCTTATAATTGAAATTGAATCGAGATTACTATAGCAAAGGTGATCTAAGATGAGAGATTAAAAAATATTAAGAATTATTGATTTGAAGGCAATTTAAAAGCTTCCTTCAATTTGTCTTATACAGAGATCTGCGAGAGAGTCGTTACTCAAAAGTTATTATAAATGTGAAGTCAAGTTATCTGCAAGCTTACATTAAAGCGGGAGTTAGTCGCAGCCTTTTTTCATTGAACCCAAATTTTAGGTGGGTGATATGATCACGAGTAGAGATGCGATAAAGTTATCAACGCCAGATATTTACAAATAATAAAACACAATCTAATACCACGAACGAATAAGATTGCCTGTAGTACTTAATATTTGACGTCACATTTTAACACATATCATATCAAACTGGAATAGGATTAGTTCCAGCGACACTTGACAAATATTGTCTTTTATTCAACAAACAATAAATTTGGTACAGTCAGCATAATCCTCTTTTTATACACTTTTTTCTGTGTAGATTTGAATTTTTTTTTAAAAAAAAGGTAAAACTATATATTATGTTATGTTTCAAAGACATTTTCAAGTAAGGATTTTTACCTCATTACTTTGTGAAGTTTGTATGTTATTTGAGCGATCCGTATTGTTAGATTTTCAAACTGGGTATAGGGTTAGGATTTTTATCCCAGCACAATTTCCTACTCTTTTTTTTTTAGGTCGATAAGCTCAAAGCAAGGCAATATCCAAGTTTTAGTATAATCCGGTCAATCGGTTCCCCGTGAGCTTTTTCAAACTTTACTGATTTTCCCAGGTTTATTCTTGTTTATTTAGAAAAGTGGTGGAAAAGTCTACCCACAGATTTTTCCTCTCGTTCTTCTATTCCTCCAGCTATAACCCTGCATCTCCCTTCGACTCAAGTATATCCCTATATATCGCTTTCTTTCTATATAAAGATAATGAAACTTTAAGACAAAAGAAAAAAGTTTATTATTCGAAAGGAAATCCTCAAGTCAAGTTGTAAGGAATTAAATTTGAATATTTTAAAGAATATATGATTTAATAAATATACTTATACATAATATTTTTATTTATTTAAATATTATATACTATAATATATAATATTGTTTTTGTGTGGGTTTTATCGTTTACTCGACAACAACAATAAGTTTCTATAAGATTTTATAAAAAATGTAAAAACAGAATACATTACGTAGTGTGGAATATAGAATCCACGTATTGTAAATATGTAAAATAAAGTTGCAAAATAATGTAACTTAATTTTTTAGTCATTTGATTACAAGACAACTGAGAACACACACAGAAATTTGAACAGAAATATGGAAATAATAAATAAATATACTTATAAATTGAAAGAACTTATTATTGAAGCCACCAAGTTCTACTTTAGACTGTTACTCCCTTTATAAAAAACAGAAGTGTTATATTCCATTGTCCTAAATACATGGGACTAAACGTTCCTTTGTCTTAATAGTTACTTGGACAAAGGAATGTAAATATAATTATGTCCATTTATATTCTAAAGAAAAAAACACATATAGGGAGTAACAATATAAAAAAGTACCCATTTGTCGTTAATAATATAAAATATTATCGATTTATTTGAATCTTTGGAAAATGTTTTATTCATTTAAACTTTTTTAATGCAACAAAAAATATTATTTATACACATTTCCTTAAATAAAAAATAAATAAATGAACTGAAATAAATTTGTGACAAATTGGAATTGTCCGGTAAATGTTATATCCTATATGGATTAATCGTAACAATATTTAAGTTTCAAAGTAGCTTTATCTAGAAATTTAGTGAGGTCTGTTAGGTCAAGCGAAACCAGGCCTTAACGCTTGGCCGAATTACAAAGGTAGATAACCATAATTTTCTAGGCGCATAAAACCCTCTTTATTATCGTTTTGTGACAGCTAAAACTAGTTTGTAATGCACTATTTCATATACATGTCTAGGTAAAAAAAAAAATCAATTTATTTACGAAAGAGGGCGAAAATTAATAAATATGTTAGTTTTCCCCATTATAATTAGTTCCAGCAATATTCTAATTAAAATCATTTATGTACTTTACGATTCAATTTATATAAAGTACACACGAAAACTAGGATCATACTTGATTATTATCATAAATAATAATAATAATTGTTAAGATTAAAAAAAAGTATGATAGGTAAATCGTAAATTATTCTTTCACAGAAACAAACAATGCATAGGAATTTTTTAAATAAAGAACGGGTCAGCTATGTAAACTGATGAGTACTCCTAGTTCAATTTTACGGTCGTTCTTTGTTCTTCCTTGACCTTACCCTAGTACGATTTAGAATTAGAATGCTATTTATAATTAAATAATTTTTCCTATGATAAATCATAGACATGCAGATTAAACACATAAGAGTAGTTAACAAATCAGCTAGAATCCGTAGCGCCAAAGGCTTGAACTTTCTTACAAAAATTGCAAGTATTCGTGCTTACAAAAAAACTATGTAGTTCTAATGTGATTAAATTATTATTATTTTAATTAACATCAAATAAGGTAACACTGATCATCTTTAACAATAAATAACCATGACTTCATAAAAACTAATAAACGAACTAGGTAATAAAACTAAGCAATTATTAAGTCCATAAAACAATTTTATGAAGCAGTAAACAAATTTAATAATTTAAATTATTAACGTTTTTATATTAGATATAATATAAACTACATACACACATTTATTGTTAATCAAATGAATTATTTATCTATTTTATCATTTTATTTATTTATTTTGATTATAATAATTTGGTTATTATAAAAGTAATATTTGAGGAAGCGTTGTATTTTATATAAAGCTAAGCCTGAGTGTAAACATACTTCATGCGTTCCCATTCAGATCTTTTTCTTGCTACTCTTAGTCACGTTTCTTCACCGCAGCAGCACTTCCTCATTCAGTCATCCCATCGAGTAGCAGAACCTCGTGTTCTTATTAATTCTCTGGTGTACCACTGTATAGAGAATGACGACCACCTTCCATCATTCCATCTCGCTAGATGACCGGCCCAGCTCCATTTCCTTTCTTGGAGTATTATTCCAATATCTTCTAATGCAGTCCCATTCCTCACCCATTCGTTGGTTTTTCCTTTATTTTCTTGTGATCTTGAGCATGTTTCATTCCAAGCTTCTATGGGTTACTCTCAACATCTGTACGATGTGTTTTGTGAGCACCCAAGATTCCACAACATAGATGAGAACCGGTAGAATATACTCGTCCATAATTCGGCATTTATTCATAATTTGGTAGTTTACTGCAAAGGGACATTTGATCTGAAAAGCTGCCCAAACTTATTATAACTAGCCCATCCAAATCCTATTTTTCTTATCTCATCCTTTTCTTCTTCGGCTTTTGCAGTAATCAGTGGTCCTGAGTAGCAGTATTATGATTCTTTATTCTTTCTCGATGTACACTTCTTTCTCTAGGTTGATCCCATCTTCACCTTCATAAGACGCTGTCATTATTTTTGCTTTTTGGGTGTTAATTTTTATCCCTAACTGATAAACTTCTTTATTAAGATCATTTATCATAATCTTGATTTCCTCTTTATCTTTATTTCTCCAAAATCAGAAATAAATCATTTACGAATTTTATGATATTAAAATGCTTCCCAATTGATGTCGACTCCGCAGACGTCCCAGTTAAGAATTTTTGCAGGCTGTCTCGAGAACAACTATGAATATGTTTCCCGAGATGATGTCACCTTGCCTTGTTCCTCTTAATAGAGACTTACATCCTCGGTGTTCTATTGATAACGATGCTCGGTCATAAATACGCTTAATAATATTCATTTAGCTGCCTTCAACTCCGACTTTTTAAAGTGTTTTTATGACCCTAGTAAACCGGCTCTAAAATGAACGGGTCAGAAATAAATGTACCAACATCACGGGTGAAAAAAAAATACGGGGGGGGGGGGGCACAAATGAACGGGGTCTCTATTGAACATATTTCTATTCATTGAAATTATGAGAGCGGCAATAGGAAATAAAAAGCTATACTACTGAGTATTGAGAGGAAGAAAGAAAATAAAAGTTAAACCAAATTGTGGTCCATCGGGATGTGAAAAAAAAAGAAAGGAAAACGGTAAAAGAATTGGAACATTATAGTGACTTTTACAATGAAATAAACGATTTAGCCCATCTCTAATAATAGTAACACGATAAACTAGGCTACAAGGAGGTTAAACGCTTAATTGTATATGCTCATAATCTATAGTTAGTTAAGCAAAAGAAAATGCGACATTCTTTTAGAGGTGACCCCTGACCATATTGGAAGATTGACAAACAGTTGACAGTTTTCCGCCGCTGCGAACGACAGTTCTTTGAAGATGGGTGATTACAATTCTAATATTATCATACTATAGATAAACTATTACTCATCTATTTTAACCTAATTACATGTAGTTTATTTCTTATATTAGAAATATAAAATTGTTGTTATTTTTCAAACGTATACTATTTTATTGGATAACTAATAAATATATATACAACAGTAATGCCATGATGAACAAAACATAAATTTGATTCAGGGAAAGGGGTCTGGCCACTGTACTCATCAACTCAATGTGATAATGTCATAATTCACCTCTATGAGAATTCAAACCATCTGACAAACGATCTTTTTGTTTGCTTGGACTTTGCGAATCTCTCGACTCAAACAAAATTAGTATTTACTAATTTCCCAAACACTTAAAAATTTATAGCTTTCTCTGCCAGTAATATGTGTCAAAATTACTATCATATCCAATGTAATGTAGATATAATGACTTTCTTCTACCTCTATATTTATGATGAGTTCAGATAATTGGTTTAATTTCAGGAGTTTCCTGCGATTCAGAGTTCACATAACTTCCTTTTTCCTTTTTTTTAATCAACGTAGCCATGGTCCAGCCATAGTAATTACAGCTAACGCAGTCAGGAAAAAGCAATATTGAACAAAGAAATAAAATGAGGTTGCACATGAACTTTCATCCTACTTAAAATGTTTTATTTCGTTAAAGTTAAAGTCATTTTATAAATATTTTATAAAATCTAATAATTATGGCTATAATAATTGCAAAATATAATTGAATAAGTTAAAGTACGAAACCGACGTAATAAGAGAAAAAGTCATAATGAGAGAATTTGAGGTTTTCAATAAAAAAACTAGAACACATATACATATATGTAGATTAAACTGTTATTAGTTAGCAATGTTCCTACTTAGAACTTGACATATAGTTTCAATAGTTTAAAAAGAGTATTCTTTTACCTCTATTTACTATTAAAGCTACTTCGTTTTATACGAGTATGTCCAGATGTATAAAACATTTCGAAAAGAAACATTTGGTTTAAACATTATTAGAGTACAAAATCTAATCCAAAAGCTAATTTTCTGACAGTTTTTTTTATTCCGTAACCATTATTCCATATGTTTGGTGTTTCACACAAAGGGAAATGAGAAGTTACAGCTTCAACCATGACTCACATTATTTCGAGGAAGAAAATTCGAGAGAGAAGAATTGTGTAAGTCTAAGTGGTCGCAGATGGGAGACTAGAGTCAAGAAGCCTAAACTCTATTTCTTTGACGCTGCTCGGCTCTACTATCCATGAAATCCCCTAGGGTACCAGCACCTCGGAAATACCGTAAATTGTTTTTAACTAGCTTCACAAGAAAAACGTGCTGCAGCTCTCCCCTAGTTCTTTATTTTACTTCTTCATCCGTTTACCCTGTTTCTATAAAACATACCGCTCCCTGTGTAGTTATAATTCTTTACAGCATTCGCCTCTAATTTGAAACAAGCTAAAAGCTAAATATATAACAACCATTAATGAGAGGGGGAAAAAATACCTCAATTAGGATTATGTTTTACTTGTAACAACCATACAGCCTAAGCATAATAAAAGGGATCTTGCACCAAAACTTGCTAATACACCTAAACATTACAAGCCAAAAGTAACATAGTAACAGCAGGTTAATTTACCATAGCAGCTAGAAATAGTCATAGCAGATTGATAAGAACAGTGGTAGGAATACAAAATAAAGATAAATTAATTTTTATTAATAAATTTAGATTGTTACCCCCCTTATAAATAAAACAGAGAGGAGTAACAATCTAAAGAAGGTGCACGGAATGTTCTTTTTTAGACTGTTACTCCCCTTATAAAAACGGAGGTGTGATATTTTTTTGTCCCAAAATACATTGGACTAAACTAAACATCCCTTTTCCTTAATAGTTATTTAGCCAGTCATTTACATTCTGAAAAATCAAAGGGGAGTAACAATCTAAAGAAGTACCATTAATAGCACTACAATACTTGAATGGTAGGTGACTACTGTCACTTTATTATAATAATATTATAGTCCAGGAGATAGCGTACAAAAAAGTGTCTGACTGACATTAAGCTGGAATTTTTTGTATAAGTAAATACTTTGGTGCCTTTTAAGATTATATTATGGTGGACTAAGTTCGTCTGCGGGACATAGATTGGCAATAGGCATTTGAAAAAAACAAATCGGTGGAGAGCGGCCATGTCCCGCCCTTTTGGTGGACAGTGTGATTTTCATGATCCTGAGTACGAACTTAGTTGGTAGACCAATTATCAAGTTGATGGTAGTTTGTCCCTTGACAGAGGAACACTTTGATTTCGAGTAATATTTGACTAACTAACCTATTAAGTGACAAACTACCATCAACTTGATAATTGGTCTACTAACTAAGTTCGTACTCAGGATCATGAAAATCTCATTGTCCACCAAAAAGGGCGGGACATGGCCGCTCTCCACCGGGTTGTTTTTTCAAATGCCTATTGCCAAGCTAGGTCCCGCAGACGAACTAGGCCGACCATATATTCTTAAAAGGCTCCAAACCATTTACTTATACACAAAATTCTAGCTTTATGTGAGTCACACACTTTTTTGCACGCTATCTCCTGAACTATTAATTGAATATCTATCATTTGCATCATTGAATAATACTAAAATTCAGCATGGTAACTATAATTATTAATTAAATATTAATTAACTTAAGAATTACGTTATTTTAACGACCCATGTAGAAATGTTAATATAAGGAGGCCTATTAAAGATCTTCTGAGGCAGAGAGTATAATAAAATAACTCTTTCTTAAATCGAAGATTAATAAAAATCAAGAATACATAAAATCCAGTTTCTGATATCATAATTCATACATTAACTAGACATTTATGTTTTTTACGAAACATAACTTAGGTAACTGGCATATCTAAGATACACAAAAATAGCTGTTGGATAAAATCGTTCTAACATTTTTCATTTGAGTACATAATTACTTGGACCAATGTTTGAAGTTTTCGTAGTTACTTTTAATTATTATCGAACATTTTATCAAAAATTACCATGAAAATAATTCCTCTCCAGCGATGATTTTCTCAGGAACTAGATTTTTCTCAGGAAAACGATTCATATGATGGAATTTCAACAAGAACAGAACCATTTTCAATAAATAATTGCTTCCGAGCTTACCGGAGGTAACCAGATGAAAAGGCCTTCAGGAAACTAGATGGAACCAGATTAGATGGAGCCATTGAAAAAAAGGTTTTGGAGTGGAACCCACAGGGTGCAAGGAGGAGGGGTAGGCCGAAAGGGACATAGCGAAGAACAGTGGAAAAGGAGGCTGGAAAATCCTGGGGTAAACTCAGGAACCTGGCTATGGATCGAGATGGGTGGCGGCTTCTCCTGGATGTCCTATGCTCCTATAGGAGCCACAGGAACTAAGTCAAGTAAGTCAAGTTACCAAAGGTAACACAAGCTATGTTATCGTTTTGAAGAGCGAAAATATTTTATGTGTCCGATTTCAAAAATCCCAAGACATAAATCCATTTTATGGAACAGGAACATTTTTGGTTCCGTGTCTGTCTGTTTCAATTGTCAATTTTTGTGAACCAAAATAGCTTTCGATTTTTTTAAAACTTTGGATGGTCGGTCATAATTAGCCAATTGTTAGTCCCATATAAGTTTCAACCTTCTACGGCCATTCATTTTCTACCACATGCGCACAACATACTTTTATATACCCCTATATCTTCTGTTTTTTTTATTAAATTTAAATAGTTGGTCAAACGTAGCCCATAGATAGCCCAGATTAATTTCAACCGTCTGCGCTCTTTAAATTTTTCTAAAATGATACTTAAATTCAGGTAAAAAATCAAAACAATTTTGGGAGATATAAAAAACGGGTGACATTAAATAAATTTGACAATAATAGGTTGTAAAAGCATAAAATCATTAAAGTATACGAAATAGATGCGAGGAAGTTAAGTGCCACACATATTGGCAGACCAATTTTTTTTTTTTTTTTTTTTTTTGTTCGTTTTTTAAGATTTCTGCGGGTAGCGCGCGCCAAAATTTAGAGCTAAACAAATTTCCTGATTTCGCCTCGGTGTATGATGTTTCTTAACCTGTATGCCAAATTTAATCGAAATCTGCTCGATTTTACAATAGATTCTAAGTAGGGTATATTAGTATGATTATGTGTTGTAAGTCAGAAGATATAAATGTGTATTGTTTGATCATCAGGGAATGTAATGATATGAAACTCGTAATTGTTAATTAATGATAATACAGTGGAAGTACCTTGTTTACAGGTCTGACGATATTCTCCTAGTGACGAAATATAGCCATTATTATTAATTTAAATGAATTCAGCTATTTTATTCACATTTTACACCCTTTCATGGCCCAACACGAAAACAAATCATCAAATAGAGGGGTCCATTACATATAAAGAAGTTAAAGAAACAATTGGTGAAGAGAAGGTTTTCGTCATTCCTTATTAAGCCATACTGCTTACCAGTAGAACTTATTTCGGGACTAAGATTCCGGAAGTAGCTACTAGAAAATAATCACACTACATACTATATTAAATCACTAATACTAATCAATTAAAGTTATATTGAGGTTTGAATATAAACTGTTCATTTTTAATCTTAAAGTTTTAATTTACTATGTCTAATTTCGTCCTTAGTCCGTATAAAAAATTAATATCCTCCTTTATAATGTATATACATATTTGTTACTTTTATATTAATTTCGTTACGCTTAATTATAGTGTCACATTCTTGACAATCATTTATCAAGTGTATTATAATTTATAATCCTCATTTACTAAACAATTTTTTTTATGTAACACTTTCTTTTTTTTTAGTATCTTGTCACAGATATTTTGATGTTGCCAACTGAGCGAATAGGATGTTGAAAAGTATGTCACGCTATTTGATAGTTGGCAACCTAACAGGAAGATCTTATAAATCTAAAATAAACGTAGGCAGTTAATCCAGCCCGAAAAGAAAAGCAGCCTAAATGTAGGCTTTGAGCTAAGACACATTGGATCCTTTAAGAAAACAGATACGACATTCCAGAGTAACGCGGGCATTCCTGCCTAAGAGAGGGCTAAAAGAAAACCGCCCCACAAATAAAACCAACAACTACACCCTTAGCGTCTCCAAAGAACGTAATTAGAAATAACCTCTAAAACTAGCGAGGTTAAAAAGATTTAACTTGAACCAGTCGCAGAGATTTAATTTTAAATTCTACGTTTTAATGGTAAAATAGCACCGACAAAATAGGTTTACTCTGTAAAGAACAGCCTTTATTTATGCTTATTTAAATTCCTTTTCCTTTTCCTCCTAATTTTGTTTTCTACAAATTAAGCATATAACTTTAATAAGTATCAATGAATTACAAGATGAGGTGAAACTATAGTCATTTTGCATACAGTCTCTAATAGCAAAACGTTATCATGGAATCATCATCCACAATCAACAATAAACTATTTTATTGCGTTCTTTTAGATAATTCGATCTTAAGCTATATGCTACCACAGCTTATAGCTGATTTTTAAATTATTTGTGTATGTAAAGGTATTTGTTTGAAAACATATGTCCCATAAATTATTATTATTATCTTTTAGATAATTATTATTATTATAAGTGGAAATAAAAAAAAGGAAGCTTTATTGGCAAGGAATTTATTTTTGATAAATATTCACGTTTCGACCTTGGTTCGTTCTGGGATTTCTTGTTTTCGCATGTCTTAGTCAAAAGGTCGAAGATGGGGTCATATTGTGCAATTTATTATTCGGTCATAACCCTCAAAAAACTCATTTATTATACCAGGTAAACAAATGCAAGAAGTGTGTGATAAGCGATAAATAAACTGAGGTGAAAAGGATGACAATAGTTTATTTTAAACTGCAAAGTGGCTAAAGTGCGTAAAAGGCAGAAGTGACCCCTCCGTATCTATTATTAGTCAGTTGGGAGGGTATTGTTTTTTGGCACGGCTTTTTTTTTCAACACCTCGGCCAAACGAGGGGATACGAGGTAAACAGCGGATCGTGGATTCGTGACGTGTCAGTGTGACGTAATCAGTTTAATCATATGTAGTGTTGCTAGGATACGGTTTTGGCATCCTATGGGGTTGCCAAAACGGTCAAGTTGTACGCTTTGTAACAAAGGAACAACGCGGAGGGTTGGAGGTGTCGGTGTGTTGAGAATTTGCCAGATGCCAACATGGTGAGTCCTATTTGGCAGTCCAACCGGAAAACATCGTAAAGTGAAACCTCCTCTTCACATTATGAATATAATTGTTTTGTTTATTCAACCAAGGGTTTCGCAGAACATTTCACAAGATCCAAAAGGTTCGATTGGTTGGCAGGAAATTTACTTGATATTCTATCTTATAGATGCAGAGATACCAGCATCGACCCGATTCACTACACTTCAATATAATTCAAGAGGACTTCAAGCTTCATTAAAACCAAGGCAGAATAGGATTGATTGATTAAATGTATTATTTATCTCTACAAAACTAATACTGTAAAGGCCCTCTCTTACACCTACAACGAACCCCCACTAACAAAAACACCAAAAGTAAGTTTTAACCAAAAAAAAGAAATGAATAATACTCAAGAAATACCTATAGAGAAAAAATATAATCAGTTACTATCCAAAAAAATAAAAAGAGGAGCCAGCATCATTTTTAATTACTTAATTTCGAGTGCCGTTGAAGTCCAAAGTCTCCAATACTTGAAAAATTGACTCGGCTCGGCTTTCACACTGCGCGCGAGTCCGACCGAGACCGAGCGTGTCCGATACCGCTTCAGAAACAAACACATGTATCAGCATGGGGCTATTCACATTGAACGCCAAGCGAGGACGAGCCAAACCGGGCAAGTTGAATCGAACATGTTTGTTTGTAAAGCGTTTTCGGTGGCCGAAAACGTCCGCGTACCTATCAAGGCCGAATAAATTCAAATTTAAATTACTTCAAAAATGTTGAAGACATGGTTTCAAAAGGGATAAAAACATGAAACTTTCCAGTATTAAAGATCGATTTGACGCGCACACAGGAAAAATATACTGAACTCAAAATTATCAGTTGTTCAAATCCAAAATGGCGGATAATTAACGTCATACGAAAAAAATATATTTTTTTAACTTTTGAGTGGGGGGATCAAATGAAAGCTATTGAAGAGTATATTGCAAAAATATATAACACTTCTCGTGTTTAATTTTTCATGCCATTTTGTCAATAACCATCAAAATTTTGCATCGTGTTTTGGCACAGTAACATAATTTCATGTTCACAATACCAAAGAAACATTTTTTTACGTGAGACTTTACGCAAAACCTATTTATTACTGGATACACTAGTATTGTGTATACAAATCCCACTTTCAATCGTAGTTTTTTCTACAATGTGTAGTGGGCCGGAGAATTCGAGCATAGACAACAATAAATAGAAAACTTAGGTAGAATTGAACACAACCTTTAAGTTCATATATATACTTCAAAATTAATGGTAATTAATCCTTTGAAGGGAGGCAGACAAAGAAGCTGTCTGAGTTCCGGCAGAATAAGGATAAGTTTGAACTTTCAGTCTGCCTTCATATCTAATATAAATTTAATTGTATGAATTCTCTAACCATAAATTGCCATTCATTTCAAATATATTTTTGTTTGTGTTTCCTTAAATTGAATTTATCTTGGATACAACAGAGATTGGATGCTACAAATAGACAATTAATTTTCCAGCTAATGGTCACGTTAAAGCAAACAGGATTTCATTTGACCCCCGTGGCTTCTATAAAGTAGATTGGATAGAGCTAGGAGCTAGAGATTCTCTAGTTACCAATTAGTTGCTGGGCTCAAGTATCTGAAGTTGTTAAAAAGGATACTGTTTGCCTCATTTATACAGGGAATCAGTTCAACATTTTGTAACCCTTATTGAATCAAACAAACACCTATCTACAGACAGATTCGACTCTTCCTTCCTCTCTAGAATAATTTCAATGAATCATCTAATTAATTAACTTTGTATCAAACTTGTTGTTTCAAGTAAAATGACAAATCATTAATACAATGTGAAGTAGACGCGAATTGGCAATTCACTAAATTATAACTCAATATAAAATAATTAAAAATATATCAAGAAATTAAATTATACATATTATTAAATGATGATATCTAATAACGCTGACCATTTAAACCTATACCATCAGAAAAAAAAAAAAAAATACACAAGGGCTCTTAATACTTTTATAGCCGCAATATTATCAACTTTACAAATGTTTTTCACTTACATCTAACACATGTATTTATGAACTGATAAATAGTAGTTCAAAAAAACCTAACTTAACTGGACTGCTAGGAGTCTTCTGAACAGTAGTCACAATAGCACTGAACAGTAGCACTTGCTAATGCAGAACCCGCAAGTCCGGCCATCCGGTTAATCCTGACGGGCCTCATTAACTTTCAAATTATGTACAATCAATAAACTTTGAATTAATATAAGTAAGAGGGTAAGTTTTTTTTTATCCTAAATCAAATTTTAGGTTTTAAAAGAGGACCTATGTTGAGACTAAACAGTCATATTTATGATAAAAACATTGACTTTAATAGTTTTAGAGGTTCCCTTTATTCCGGACTTTTAGAGATCCCATCAAATCCGGATTAGTCAGGCTCTATTCTACTTTAAATTCTCCAATATAATCATATGACAATATCCATCCTAATTTTGGGCTTTGCATTTGTGGAAGATTTGAAATTCGCAATGCAACAACGCAAAAAAGTGTTAATTATAATTTTTCATTGGGTGCGTTTGGCACACTAATCGATCAACCGATAAGTCGACCGGGAGATGGTTGTGGATAATGTCATGGCGGCTTGAAATAATGTTGTTCCCAAATAGGTAGTTCCGGTTGAAAAGGTTATTAATTGGTTACTCTTTGGTAACAAACAATATCGATTTCTCAAGCGCATAAACTATTGCAGCGGCACCCTTATGAGTTAAATCTGTATATATAGTCATCAACTCTTTCCTTTTTCTTTATATTGAAAACTCTGATTACACATATTAATGTGATTTTCATTCGGATCATCCTCCTGAAACCTTACACCGCACTATTGACATCGATAAAGAGGTTCTCTTAAGGTTTGTTACCAACCTACATTGGTATCCATAAAATGTTGAAAAATAGGATTGGTAACAAAGTAAATAACTATTAGGAGAAAGGAGAAAGGGATATTTAGTCCAATGTACTGTGCGGGACAAAGAAAAACATTTTTGATCTTTCAGTTTTGATATATTCTGATTAATGTGTAACAAAATTACTCACAAAAGTTATCTTAATTTCAAAATAATAAAGGTGGGTAACAAAGTAAAAGAGTAACGATTAAGGTCCATGTTTCCCAACAACTAACTATGTATTAAAAAGAATTTTAAAGAATAGCAAAAAAAAAAGACAAAACACTTTTAAACTTTAAAAATTACAATGAGTTTCTTCCATAGAAGGTAATATTATGGTTAACTAACCGAAATAACCATATTCTGGGTTCGGTCAAAGCAGTCACAACCGCTCCGGTCGACCGATAAAGCAACTTAAGGTTTACGAACACGGTCGTTTGAGGTTGGTCTTTGCGGACACACCGGTTCCTTCTCTCGGTCAACCTGGTTAGTGATTCCGAACCCACCATTAGCTTCCTAAAAACTTTAGAACACGATTTTAGTTAAAAAAATAAAAAAATCATAAAAAATCAACTCCAAGAAAGTTCTTCAGAATTCGTTAGTAGTTTCAGTTATTTCGAGGAAAGGTAGCCTTTGGACTCGACAGCTGTTGTTTTTAATTATCTACTCATTATTTAATTAGGATTGATGTGATATCAAGAAATAGAATGAGTCATGCTTAATCAACAGTAGGGTGTTTCATTTTGTTAGGCAAAAAATAAAATTTAAAAAAAAATGCTGACTTTGCTTACGCCCCGAGTCTAAGTGGTGTAAAAGATATATAAGAAAAATTTCATGAAGATTGGATAATATTTAGAGGTTGCACACTTTGATCAGTTTTGTAAAAGTAGGCAAAAAATACGGGTTTTCAGTATCATATATTTTTATTTGGAAAACTAGAAATCAAATACTTAAAAAAAATATTAAAACTAGACACTAAGATTAGTAGGTAATATTATAGGTAAATATTATATTATATTAATTAACTTTGAACGATGCAATATTTTTTTTTTGTTCGCTAGGTGACGACTTTTCTGTGACGCTCGGCTACCTCAAGAAGAATTGTTTTTTATTTTCGTCCATGGGTGATTCGTTGAACTTTTTTATCAGATCATTTCCCCTTTCTGCAGTATCATTGATCACCTTAAGAGCATGCACCAAGGAGCATGCTTCTTAGAGAATGGTAGTGGATCCCAAACAATTCAACAAACATTTTTGTTTTAGTAGTAACGAAATGGCTTACGTCTTTTCTTCAAAAACTAGGTTTTAAACGATCCTCTAATCGTTTCATTTCCTTTTTCTTTGCAGGTTTGGTTTCTATTTTATTTTATTTTTTTTTTTTTTTCATATTTTCTTTATCTGCCTGAGTAATACGTTCGTCCAAAAAGCCAATTCTGCATTTGTTTCTGATGGATACCAAATATGTATGTCTCTTAGCAACTGTGAGAGCACTTTATTTAAAGTCTGCATCTGGGTAAAAGCTCAAAAGCTCCAGCATATCCAAATAATTTTTTGGTGCCTATCGACTTACAACTGATTCGTGCCAAAAGCGAACATATATGAGGCTTACAAAATGGTCAACCCGTTTCATTCCTTTAAATTATTGTTGAGGAATATTCAATTGTTTTAGGACATTTTGCATGTAGTTATCATTCTCACTCGTTATTCTTCTAGAAAGCGTTGAATGGGAATTTCTTCATCCAGCATTGTCTTATATGACTTCTTATCCAGTGAATCCCACAGACTTTGGAACTTACGAAAAATCTGGATATCAGGACCAGTAAATGGTATGCTACAACACTCCTTTAGATATTAGTTCATGGGAGTGTGACGGAAAGCCAACCACATCAATATTCGTCCAAATTCCCTATTAATTCTGGTACATGCCCCTTGAATTAGTCCTGAAATAGATGCTGTAGTATCAAAGTATATACCAATGATATTTTCAAGTAGCATCAACTCGGTTCACTTCCCGAATAACTATTTACTTTCAGGGCAACAGGTAAGCCAAGCGAATGCTCACAATCAGTGCTAGTCACTAGAAAAACTCTATCTTCCAATGTTTTGACACTCCCATAGGCGAGTCATATAACTAAAGGAAAGAGTTTACTATCCCAATGTAAGACCAAATGAGGAGGATTTTCAAAGTGTCTCTTCAATTTTGTTTGCCATTTACTTTTATTTGTAAACGGTAGCTGGAGATACGGAAAACCTCTTTACAGAATTTTAAGAAATGAAACGGGTTAACTATTTTTTGTCAGCCTCATATATGTTAGCTTTTGGCACGAGTCAGTTGTAAGTCGATGGGCTTCAAACAATGATTTGGATATGCTGGAGCTTTTGAGCTCTTTCCCAGCTGCAGACTTTAAATGAAGTGCTCTCACAGTTGCTAAGAAACTATTTGGTATCCATCAGAAACAAATGCAGGATTGAATTTTTGGATGAACGCATTACTCAGGCAGATAAAGAAAATATGAAAAAATGTAGAAACCAAACCTGCAAAGAAAAAGGAAATGAAACGATTAGAGAATCGTTTAAAACCTAGTTTTTGAAGGAAAAGACCTAAGCCATTTCGTTACTAATAAAAGAAAAATTTTCGTTGAATTGTTTGGGATCCACTACCAAAAAGCATAAAAGAAGCATCCGAAGGTGATCAATGGTACTGCAGAAAGGGGAAATGATCTGATAAAAAAGTTCAACGAATCACCCATGGACGAAAATCAAAAACAATTCTTGTTGAGGTAGCCGAGCATCATAGAAAAGTCGTCACCAAGCGAACAAAAGAAAATATTTCAAAGTTAATTAATATAATATAATATTTACCTGTAATATTACATCTTAGTGTCTAGTTTTAATATTTTTTTAAGTATTTCATTTCTAGTTTTCCCAATAAAAAAATTTTATATTGAAAAAACCGTATTTTTTGCCAACTTTTACAAAACTGATCAAAGTGTGCAACCTCTAAATATTATCCAATCTTCATGAAATTTTTCTTATATATCTTTTACACCACTTAGACTCGGGGCGTAAGCAAAGTCATATGAAAATCCCACCTTTGGAAAAATGAAACACCCTAATCAACAGCCCTGGGTTTCGAGCAGAGTACAAAAAATAATACTTGGAAACAATAGAAAAAGTTCTAGATTTTTTAGGATTGTACGAATCAAAGAATGTCTTCCCTCTAAACGACGGTACAATATATAAATTAAAATACGTACTTAATTAATTATTTTTCTCGTTCAAATTTCTATTAAATTTAGAATTATGGAATCGATCACTCTAGAAATCTAAGTTTGTCAAATACTTTTAATAAAATACGTAGTAAAATCGATTTGTGTGGGCCTAAAAAGTATAAATAGTAATACAAAATTATCACCACTTAATTAATCTTAAAATGGTTTAAACTTAAGATGGTTTAAACTTAAAAATGTATAATTTTTTTAGGAGGAGAAATCAACAACCCCCATTGTTATGAAAATTTTTTTTTTTCCAAGGGTGTTCCAAGTTTAAAAATTAAACTTTTTTTACATTTTATTTAATAACTCAGGTTCTACTCAATATATCTTTATGAATACAAGCCTACAACATGCGCAGATTTATTACAAAATAGAATGGAATAAAAAAATAGACAGAAGTAAAGAAACAGTTGGGTTATTATTATTACTTTTTTATATTTCAAGCTTTAAATTATTTTTAAACACCTTTTGTAGGTTTTCCCTTTTTTAGAGTATGATTTTATCTTTAGGAATAAAGAGTTTAAAATAGAAGATTTACAGAGATATAAACCTAAAACAAACTAAAAGATAGAAACAACATAGCTTAAACTATATTATTTTTTCTCGAGATTGGTAGGCCTTTAAAGACATTCGTTCCTCAAGGTAAAATAAACAATGGTTTAGTAATTTTGAAGCTTGTTTGTTTTCTATTTATACATGCAGTCCGCTAGAAAACACTAAAGACTAAAAGAAAAATACATTATAATTATACAAGTTTCTTTTCTTTAATAATTTGAATATACATTTTTAAGATAATATTTAAAGTACGAAGCAATAAATGTAATTATTTCATTAATATCGAGTATATTATGAAAATATTACGATTATACGGAGTTGCTGGTATCCATGGAGCATTCCTTAGTGGCGGATAATAGAATTATCAGCACATACGGGGATTCATTCACAAATAAAATTATAAAACAGTGCTTTATTCTAGCTATAGAAAAAGTAATTAATCAAACTATGACACCCAAAACTCAAAGTATGTACTACAGCGAAGTAAAAGAAATCGGTCCGAGACCACTCAGACAAACTTTCTCATATACAAGTTTATAATTACTTAGCCCAGTGTTAACAAAAAAGTTATTAAAAGAATAATAATAAAATATATCCATATTCCGAATTTATCCAATACCCCTCCAAAAATTTAATAAAATAAAAAAAAGTCCAACTCTTTACAAAATAGCAGAACAAATAAAAAAAAGGAACAAAAATAACCCCAATAAAAATAACTTATGGCTCCGGTATACACAAATAATTCTTGAAATTAATGCCAATAAATAACGATAAAAACAAAAAGTAATAATAATAATGCATGAAGATGAGTAATATAAAAATTGACTATACACTATAATCATCATACTGAAATAGTTGGTTATACCAAGTTTAAATAAGTCTAAAAGTTTTAAAGGTATTAAAAGAAATATTTAAGTACGTCTACCACTATTCTCTGGCTCAGGTCTAGAAAGAACGAGCTAATTGAGGCCAAGCCGTTAAACCCTGCACAGGAGGGGAGTGCATAATGGCTGTTCCGCATTAAATGTCAATAAATTTAGGATCTTGCAGGGGGGCCCGAAATAGAGTTAAAAATGCATAAAAACCTTTCTAGTATAAGAACTATATTCCCGTTTTGTAGTTGATAAACTTATTTTTCAATACAATGCATATAAACCTTTCTAGTTAGAACTACATTCCCATTTTGTAGTAGATTAACTTATTTTTCAATACAATGCATATAAACCTTTCTAGTTAGAACAATATTCCCGTTTTGTAGTAGATTAACTTATTTTTCAATACAATGCATATAAAGAAAACAATAGTTTGAAGCATTCATCTCTAAAACTGTTTGTAGAAGATAATTTTTAAAACCACCACTGAAAAGAGGAGGATATTTCCTGTAAATAACTGTATAAAAAATCTCCGAGGCACAACAGCCCGATTAAAACCCGGTATACTCTTAATTAATAATGAGAGAATACATGTTGTAAATATCCTTTTTTAGGTTATTAAGCTCAATCGGCTGATGATTAAAAAAAAAATGTTCACCAAAAAGTGGGTGTTATAAAAACAACAAAAATAATTTCATCTCATCTCAAAAAAAAAAAATCGTATTTAACATATTTTAAAATGATTCGGTCTCATTTTCTCGCGTCCGTCCTAACGTAGTTTAATGATATTTTCCTCTTAAAACTCATTAATGTCTAAATTATTATTATGTTTTATATTTTTTATAAAACCCCGCTCCCCTTTATATATCTGTCGAAATTGTATTTTTTTTTTTTTTTTTACATGAGCTGTTTAAACGTGTCAATTTTGATTTTACGTACTACCTACTGCTCCTCACTACTACTGAAAAGACTCCAAGATGCTATTGGAGTGGTACAAAAGTTAAAATAGTATATGCCCTTCATGATGTATGTCGTTGTAAAGGTCTTTAAGAGTACAGTTATTGTTGTTATGTTCACTTTTATCATATTATCATTTAAAAGGGGAGTAAAATATAAAAACAGGGAAACAATGCTTTTTAATTAAAAATGATAAATAATACTATTTTTGATCCGATTTCAGCTGTTTATAAATAAAAATGTTAATTGTTTAAGCATAAAATGCAAGCTCAGCTCAATATTGCAAGCAGACAACTGCATTGCACACCTAGTACTAAAATGTCTCTAAAAAATACTCAATTTTAGAATATGACGTTTGACTCTGACACCATACATATTTACAATAGTTGGAATAAGGTTTGATAAGCATGTATACATTGTATTTATAAATAAATGTTTAATAATTGTAGCCGACATGTTTTCTTTTTTACATGAAGCCGTCGATTAAAACGAATATGGGGTCAACAATGGAGTAACTGTGGTCTACCATCCAAATTTTTATTCAAATAAGACGTCGTTTTAGGTGGTTCTCCTAAATGTTGACGGTACGTCGGTACGACAGACCGACACTTAAAACGGAATTCAGAGACACAGCAATTTTTTCAGAACGATCTCTCTGCTTCTGTTACCGACGCGACGGTATAAGCTCGGAAGATGTACATTTTATAAATCTAATCTAAATTCTACATAATTAATAATTTACTAAAAAAAATATCTCTAAAAAGGCAATTTTTTCACGATTCTTAGGAGAGTTTTTTGGGGTTAGCGCTCCAAATTTAAAGCTAAAATTTATCTTTCGCTTCTGCACAGATGCCATCACAATATTTTCATTTTTATATTTCTATAAGATAAACAAACTATCTTTTAAAAATAAATTTAAAACAACTAAAATAAAGCTAGAATTAATTTCTCTACTTCGTTACTCTTTTGAGAAATACATTTTGAGTGACAATGTCAACATAATATCAGAACTAAGTTATTTCTGACTTTAATTAAGTCTGAGTTTTAACAACATAGAAAGGTCAAAACTTCAAGCTATTAACTTCACGTTGACATTAGATATAGCTCGTTTCATCTCCGAGTTTAGCCCTGAAATATTTATTTATTTTTATTTTATTTTTTTCATAAGGTAACTACATTTAGCTACCAGCTTTATTTATTTTTATATATCAATATAAAGGGTTTAATTTTAGAAAAAAAATATATTTTATAATTTTTTATTTAATATTATTTATTAATTAAGCCCATGCCAACAAACATTAATTATAATAAGTGAATTTTCATAATGAACGAAGCTATAAAACTTAAATAAACAATCATTAAAAGATTAAAATAATAAAAATTACAAAACGCAAAAAACTTGAAATATAAGAAAAAAACAGTCAGTCAATTAGTGTGGCACATAGCTTCCTCGCGTCCCATGTCCTATAATTTAATGATTTTATGCATAAAAAACCTATTATTATCAAATTTAATTAATTTATCTCCCGTTCCTTAAATCTGCCAAAATTGTTTTGATTTTTGACATTAATTAAAGTATCAATTTAGCAAAATTTAAACAGCACGCACGGTTGAAATTAATCTGGAGCAATCTGCGGTATTCTTTCGACAAGCAATCCAAATTTTATAAAAATCAGATAGTTAAATTTGAAGACATAGGCGTAAATAAATGTATGTTAGTGCGCATGTGAAAGAGAAACAAATCGCTAGTATACCTGCAAAACCTCGTATTTACCAAATCCAAAATTTTACAGGAGAGCAAAAAAACTGAATAATAGGTTAATCTTTTATTTCTATTACACATTGCCCATTTATATGATGTTTTACTACCATTGGAGGTTTTATATACACTCATAATTAAAATTATAATTAAATTACAATTTTGTGGACTAATTTTGTACTTACGTGGATTTAGTCAAGAACTTTTATTGAGTTACGAGGTTTTACAAAGAAAATGTCCAGGTAAAAACTCGTAAGTTTATTTAAAAGTAGGTATAATACCTTGTAAGTTTATACATATGGTACAAAACCACGCAAGTTGAATTTCCTTCTAACAATGCATTGTATAAAACCATGTAAGTCTCCTGAACTACAAGTCCCCCTTAAAATTAGTGATAAATAGATGTAGTAATTAATAAAAACGCAAGTGTACCTTAAAATAATATAATCATTTTAAATAAAAATTTGTTAATATAAGTCATTTAACTTATTTAAAAACTGGAACTTTGCTGTAGCCTGCGAGCGGCGTGCTTTTCTACGGACATACGAGGATTTATTACCTTTCATGCTACCATCTCGACTTACGAGTTTTTTCAATCGCCGTTTAAAGACGTTGTAGTCGACAAAAACTTACAATATTTAACACGGAGACGCAGTCGACCTAAATCTATCGAAATATGAAAAAAAATAAAAATCCCAAAAATCGGACTTACGAGGTTTTGCAGGTATACTAGCGAAATGGGAAATTTGAACTTATAATGGACCAACAATGGGCTAATTATAACCAGCCATTTAAATTTCATGAAAATCGAACGAGTAGTTTTTAAGATAAATGTTCGCAAAAATTAAGCGACAGGCAGATACGGAACCATAAATGTCTCCTGATATCTAAGATGGATTTCTGATTGGAAATTTTTGATTACATTTTTTCGTTCTACAGAACGAATCACTTTGCTACTGTTACATTCGGTAAGCTCAGAAGCAAAATAAATAATAGATATTGTATAATAATAACGATTAATATTTATAAATAAAAACTAATAACTAATTTTAGTTATTTTAAAGCCAATATTGTAGTTATATTATGTTGGCCCATTACACATAATATAAGTATAAATATATATCGTTTAGTTAAAGGGCTGATATTTTGAGTTACTTCATTCAAATGTAAGGCCTTAACGATTTGTAGAATGAAACCAGATGTTTGGACGCTACTTTCACTAGGGAGACGCCTTAATACTGGATGATAGATGTTTACCATCTATCTTCACGTCAAGATCTACAGTAGCTGGATTTTTCATTACAAGAAGGACGGTTCAGCTAATTAATTAATCTATTAGTTCGGTATCTATTGTGAAACGTATCTTAATTCTCTGGGGATTGAATCAGACACGTCGAGTTGAAATAGTTTGATGGCTAGTTATTTGAATCCTTAAAGAAATAATAACTCAGAAAATTAAAAAAATCTGAACGACTAACTTGGGAAGAACATTTTCATAATACATATTGTGATAGTGAATTCAAATCTTAAAATATCTATTTTAATTAATTTATAATTAAAAAGTTAATTACTAACAGCCCCTCTATAATGGGCATTGAAAGAAGGATTGTTTTCACAGACCTTTCCAGTGGGGGTTAATTTAATATCTCAGACTATATTATTTGTATATTATCTATATCTATTCCAGGAAAGCGAATTTTATGGTTATATTGGCATTTAAATTTACCAAAATTTAAATTTTGCTTCCAAGCTTACCTAAAGTAACAGAGGCTATGTGATCGTTCCAAAGAACGAAAATGTATTATGTCCCCGATTTCAAAACTTCCAAGACACAAATCCGTTTCAGACATCACGGAACATTTTTGGCTCCGTGTCTGTCTGTGGCTCAATTTTTGTGAACCAAGATATCTTAGAAACTACTCGTCCGATTTTGATGAAATTTAAATCGCAGGTTACTATGACCCCATTGAACTTGTCCCATATAAGTTTAACCTTCTGCGCCCTCTTCAACCTTTGTTTTTCTTCAACATGCGCACAAACATACATTTATTTACACCTATATCTTCAAAAGTGCTTATTTGATTTAAATGAAATTTAGATGGTATGTCGAAAGTAGCCCACAGATAGCCCCAGATTAATTTCAACCGTCTGCGCTCTTTAAATTTTCCTAAATTGATACTTTTATTCATGTAAAAAAATAAAACAATTTTATGATTTCAATAACGGAGGAAATAGTTAAATAATAGGTTCTAAAAGCATAATCATCAATAAAATAAGTGATACAATGCGAGGAAGCTATGTTATACACTAATTGGCAGACTATTTTTAATCATAATCACCGGAACCTGGTTTGAGGAAATTGTATTTCTTTATTCGGAGTTGGACGCTACTTTTAATAGACGGCTTACTACTAGATTATAGATGTTTACCATAGCCTAGGTTAATATTTTATTTTATAATAAGGCCTAGTTAAATAGCTTAAAATTAATTTCTCCATTTTGACTATATTTTCGGATTTATTTAAAATACCTTTATACAATAAAAATTACAAGATAAAAAGAACTTTTTATATACTACGTTTTTTAATTTTCTTTTTATATATATATTTTTTTTATTATTAATCATGATATGTAATAATGATAATATAATTTGTTTTGTTATTATAAAATGTTAGTGAAATATAAATTGTTCCAAATTTATTTACTTCACACAAATGACAACCATCTAGAGAGCTGATTTTAAACCTATAAAAAGATAAATCTTTAAACAACGGATCTCACCAACACCGAATCTAAACCGTGGCCATTGATATGGCCCCGTGTAGGGGAGGGTAAGAGAAGAAAAAAAAGTACAATTAAAGAAGTACAGATGTAGAGAAAATATACCGATATCTAGTACACAAGTGTAGACACACCTGGTTGTCATACGTCAATTAATTTATTTCTTTGTCTACTTATTCTTTTTAGCTGTCATTCAATGTTTACCTCTTAATAAAAAATCACAAATTTGAAACCCGTCATAATGAAGATCGTAAAAATATGGGATACGTAAAAAAAAAAAAATAACTTGCGGATTTTTTCCGAACTAACTTTCCATACAGCAAAATTTGCTGAAAACGAATTAATATTTGCTGAAAGATGGCTATAAGTATTAAAATAATGCATTGTCATCGTATTCTGAGCTATTCTAAAAGTTTCAAGTGCCTAGCTGCCTAGCTATTCGGGAAGTTAGTTAGAAATCGATTGCCAGATTTGTACCGGACAAACAAACAAACAAGAAAGCAAGCTAATAAAAACGTAGTAAAAAATATACAAATATAGAGACGGATATACAATTAAAAACTTGTTTTTTTTTTACAAACACGAAAACGCAAATGTTCCCTGATGTATGAAACGGGTTCTAGAACCATCAATATCGATATATTATGGAGGTCCAACTGTAATTATTTATAAAGTAGTCGGTTTTTAATAAAACAGTCAATATTTAGAGAATATTGAAGTATCCATTCATATTTTTTCTCTTTATGTTTTCGTTGTATTCTGAAAGTATTAAGAAATAAGACATCTTCATTCTATTTTAATAAAGACATTATTGTAGTAAGATCACCATTACAACAGCTTCGTGACATTGTCTTCATTGAAAAAGGGCCCTTGCATAATTACATAAGACAATGACGAGGAACTTCATGTTGAGAAGCGTTAATGACTTTTAAACTATCTCCGAAGTTCATAAAGTAGACACATAGGCAGTAATTTGTCTTTATCTAGTTCCTGACATCAGTCATTAGCACTTGTAATTGAACTGATGATACCTGCCATCTTAAATTTATATCTTATTAATAATATACTTCATCTAATCGACTTCGTTATGAGAGAGGGAGAATTCAAGTCTTTATATATAAACTTTATAAATAATTGCTTAAAATTAAATTTTATAAAATAATTTTACTTTAAAATATAGTTAATAAAGTGAAAGTATTTTAAAGGAACATATATTTTAGTTTTATATTTTAGGATTTAAATACATTTATTCATTTTATGTGATCCTAAAACTAATATTAAATAAACTCCTTTTGTACATACATATAATAAACGAGGTAGGGCTTACGTTTGCGTGAATGAATTTACACTCTAATAAAACCACTCGTCTTCAGCTTCACTAATAATATATTTTTTCCGTGGTAGGCTGTGAAATAGTAACTTTAGAGCCTAAAAAACATAGCTAAAATCCATTTTTTCATTACGTGGACTTAAAAAATCTTTTTATTACTCCTAGCTGTAAAGAAAAAATCTTTTACGTCCTAGGCACTAAAAGATTTTTTCTTTACGGCGGGTAGATGTCAAAACTTCCGTTAGTAGTGCTGCAGTCTTTGTAGAAATGCTTCTAGTACGATAAAAATCCGCTAGATGTCAATGCGTTTTGTTTATCTTTTCTTATAGTGTAACCTCATTTTAAGGTTTCTTTTTTTAAGTCTTAAGTATGTACTAATATTTGTTATTATTATATATTGATTAGTGATTAATATTTAATGTTTTTTCATTGTCTGCTACCTCGGAAAAAATAGCATATGCTACGCGACTTTGAAGTGTTTTTTCTTTACCTTGGCAATAAATACTGTCTCGCTTCGCTCGACAGTAAATGTAATTGCCGCGGTAAAGAAAAAACTCACTTCACAGCCTTGTAACATAATATACTATTACTATAAACACAATACACTTTACAGATCAGACTCTATCTAAACGCTCGTCAAAAACTCCCCGACTCTCTCCTCCATTAGTCCTACAAACTAGCAATCAGGCATACCAACAACTATGTACATACTTTTAAACCTAAATATAGACACTATTTTCAACATACAAATGTGGGCTCTTCTTTAGATTGTTACTCCCCTGATCCTGATAAAAAAACCGGGGGGAGTAAGTAGCTAATAAAACTTAACATCAAAATATTTTGTCAAAAAACCAGAGCAGTTTTTCATAAATTAATTAATTAATAATAAATAATGGTCAATTAATTAATCAAAGCGGTCAGAATCAAATTTATATAAAATATTGACAACTGGATTAGATTTTTTATAGATGAATTAGTTTTTTGCATCGACTTATATTCATCAATCAGCTTAAAGGGGCTACACACCTTCAGTTTGTCTGTGCAGATATATGTCGTAAATAACAGTGCGAAAATCAGTACTTTTATCTTAACTGAAGGTGTGTAGGATATCGTCCGATTTTTGTCTTCACTTTTGACAGGTTTGTTTTTAAGTGTGTTCTAATAAAATTAGCAAAATCGTTGTAAAGGGGAGTTCAAATGCGCAGACTTTTTATCTGCGTGAAAACTGCGCAGTCCACACAGTTTATTACTCAAACATCAAGTAACACAAAATAAACTGCACAGATAAACAGAAGGTGTGTAGCCCCCTTTTTAGAATCAAATCCGAATGTTAAGTGTTTAAACTATACAACTTGTATACCTATGCATATTATTTATTGTTTATAATACTTTGATTTTAATCAAACAATATTCTGTCATTAGGGAAATTTAACTACATTCGTATTTTTTTAAGAGATAAATCCTTCTCGAATTAAGAAATTGAAAACCTTGGAATACAATACATTTTCAAAGATTTAAAAATTTTCATTAAAAAGCTTTATCATATTCTTTTAATCTAGTAAAAAGCCAATCCCGAGTGAAATCAAAATACCTCGACCAAAAGACAAAAGGCAAAGCAGTAGAAGGTGGTCTTAAGTATCCTTTTTCTGAAACTTCAAAGCGTCTCCAACGTTTTGGTACGACAGATCTTGGGAATCCAATGCCATCTGTAATTGTATTCCTCTTAAGTTTGTCTTTGTCACAGAGATTCTAAATTCGATACGTTTCTCTCCAGTTTCGTTAGCGTGTAGAAGGTACGTGCATCAGCTGCCTCCAAAGTCTTGTTCGTGTAATGATTTGCGTGACAGACTTACATCCTCATGCAACTTCGCATTGTTTTTCTCATCCCAACCTAATCTTAGAAGCCTCAAAACCAGCTGCGCAAAATTTAACCTTGTCTTTCAATAATATATCTCTCATTAATTCTCAATTGTACAATAAATAAACATTTAAAATCGCCCCTTTTTTAAAATTATTATAAGATTTTTTTTTAATAGTATAATGCAAATGCGAAAAAATAAATCCCGATTTCATTGTTAGATTTATTTAAATTGATATAAAAGTACGTGATACTAATACAAATTGTAAGGATGACCATAAACATGGATACATAATATGATATCCACATGATATTTTCAGCAATTTATTTCCCGGACTTCTCTCTAATTCATGTTATTACAGCTTATTATCTAAACGATCTTTACATCGTACATCTAATAATGATAGTATATTAACTTGATTATAATTCTGCGAGAAGGGCAACGAATAATTAATTGATTTATTAGAATTGGTTAATCTGTTAACGAGATTCAGGGGATAAATTTAAGCATAGCCGGTTAGTTCGACATGAGCTTTCCCATAATGCATAAAAATCCAAATCATAATACCACACATAGACAAACCACCAAATTACTTCAATGTTACAAACCATCATCATTTTGTCATCATCATTTTAAGTAACATTGACTAATAAAAAGTGTTTAATTATCTATATTAAATAATCCAAATTTTTATTTGTAGAAGTCAAGTTTTAATTCGTTCATATTTTAGATAAAAAGTTGATTCTAATTACATTATTAGTCAACCAGATAATATTAAGATGTCACTTTTATTAACTGTCAAGAATATATAGCAAAGGAAGTGTATTATAAAAGTGGAATAATGCCATAGCATTGCTTGGCTAACGAATCAACTAAGGCTTCTTCTAAAATAGTTAGCCAATTAGTGTGGCACATAGCTTCCTCGCATCCTATTTCATACGATTTAATGATTTTATGCTTTTGCAACCTATAATTGTCTTAATTAATTTAATTTTTCCCCGTTTTTATCCTTCAAAATGGTTTTGATTTTTTACAGTAATTAAAATATCAATTTAGCCAAATTTGACAGTTGAAATTAATCTGGGACTATCTGTGGGTTACTTTCGATTAACCGTCTACATTTAATAAAACAAATGTACTCATCTTTTGAAGATATAGCTGTACATAAAAGTATGTTTATCTACGACTGATAAGAAATATAAACATTATATCTCTGTTTATATGCGTGGAAAGTGATTCTTTTCGTAGCTGCATTCATTGCGTATGTGCGTTTCATAATCGTGCGATAAGGTGAGGAATTCCTCTTTTTTTCCGACCTAAGGCGGAAAAAAGGAATTCTTCGCCTAAACGCACGAATAGCGAGTTTGTTTACATTTAACAAAACTAATTTGCTGTTTGTTTTATTAAAGTAACTGTTTATATCGAGTTTTTAGTGAAAAACAATAAGTGATTTTGACGAAAATGAGGAAATAATACGCCTCCAGAAATAATTAATTCAATGAATGTCATCTTAATCAAAAGAGAAATACGAACTTACATACAGGAAGTTTATTACATTTTTTCTGTATTTATTATTAAAATCCACAATCGTAGATAAAGTTCGGTACGGAACTCGTGCGAAAATTGCATTTTGCTTTGCTCGTGTGGTTTAACTACCCTCGCTGTCGCTCGGGTGCAAACTCCACACTCGCATGCAAAATGCTACTTCTGCACTAGACACGTAATGCACTATTGTGCGCATGTTGAAGAGAACTTAATAGTCGCAGAAGGTTGAAATTTATATGGGACCAACAATAGACTAATTATGGCCTACCATGTAAATTTTATAAAAATCAGACGAGTAGTTTTTAAAACAAATTTTATTAGTCAGACCGACAGACAGACAAGGAACCAAAAATGTTCTCTAATGTCAGAAACGGATTTTTGTCTTGAAATATGTATTTGAAATCGGAGGCATAAAATATTTTCGATCTTCAGAACGATCACTTAGCTTCTGTCACCTTTTGTAAACTCGGAAGCAAAAATTGTCTGGCTTTTAAAAAAATAGCATATCTCTCCTTTTAGATTAAATTGCATAAAGTAATTCTTGATACAGTTTAATGTCCAAAATGAAATATTCAACAAACACACTAAAATGCAAGCATACACTGTGCAAAAAATGTAACATAATATGTGAGGATGGATAAGTTGTACAAAAATAAATTATTGATCAATTGCTAGTCATTTTTACTGAGATTTTGTTTAATTAATCAGTACTAAAGTTAGTCATTATGTGACTAGAATGTGAATGAATTTAGTCTGTGAGAAAGGCCTACTAAATGGTAATTACCAAAAAAGGGGCTATTATTGAATATTCTGTTTTATTTGTTTTGAGAAATAATTTACTTTATTTTTCTTAAAAAGAATATATTAAATTTTTTATATAGAAATAAGAAAAAGAAGTAAGCTTAATTTTTAATATGAATTCTGAAATAGAGTGAAGAACTAATGTAAAAAAAGCACTCTGAATGGTTTTAGCATATTTAAAGTCATAATTTATTAAGAGAAATATGATAAAAGTTTTAATTATATTTGTTTAATAAAAAAAATATAATATACATATAAAACATGAAGATACATAAGAGATGAAATGTATAATTCGATTAACCTTATTCGAAAAAAGGAGAAAACCTAACGTTTGCAGGTGGCCAAATTTAACATTCTTATGATGAGCTTGCCTCATTTATGCACATTAGCACAACTATTATATATAATTATATTTAAAATATATAATTTTCTTATAATTAATAACCTCAATCAAGACAAGCGAAATAAACCAAAGCATGTATTTTATAATGTTTTGCTTTTTAAATTTGCATAATATAGTGAGCCGTAACAAACATAAAAATAAAATATTCAATCCCTAATTACGATAATTTAAATGTAAAAATGATTTGATAAATTATGGCTATGGAAATAATGTAAAGGCCCCCATATTCGATCAAACATTTTGCAACAAATGTTTGCGCAAATATTTTAACCCTGTATGGGGGCCTTAAAAGAGCACAGAATACTTAAGCTTTAAAAAATTTGGCCATTTAGAATTTTAATGAATAATAATCAAATATAAAAAGTAAAAAGTAAGTTCCGCTAAATCTTTAAAGAAATAGAAACAATTGGCGTTTGACAAAGGGGATAATATTGGGATTTAACTAAATGGTTGAATTTGAATAAGGATTAAGCTCAAATTGCAAAGAAATAATTGGTGGTATAGGTTGGTTCCACTTATGAAGGTTATGAAACTTATGAAGTTCCTCAATTATTATTTTATTATTAGTCTTCTTTTAACTATTACTTGTGTAACGCTAGTTAAACAAGGATTGGCCAATTATTTTTCTAGATGTCCTAATCTATTATTTTGTTTAATATTTGTATGTTTGTAATTTATTTGTTTAGAAAAAGTATTACTCTTTTCTTAGGTTATTGTAATCCTTTGTTTTTGTTTTTTTAACTTGTTATTTAGTATGTAAACTGAATTTGTATCTATTAAAAAAAATATGTATGTACTAATATATGTGGCTTTATTTATGTTTATTTTGTTGTTTATCTGTGTAAATTCTGTTATCCAGATATATAGAATGTTCATCAATATATATATTATAATAAATATATAATAGAAAAAAGTTAAGAGCCAACTCGACCCGAACGAGTCCAGATCTTTTTGATTACTTACAATGTAAGAACCAGTGTAATTATAGAAGAAAAAAAAAGGAGTAAACATGTTTTAATAAATGATAAATATTATTAGTCTTTTAACGAGAGATTTCAGTAGTAGTCAAATTTAGGCTATTTAGGAGAAGCGCAAAATATTATTTAGTAGATAGTAATATAATTAAGGATTCAATAAGATGCTAAATTTGGGATATTAGTCAAAGCATGACATTATATATAATTATGTTAATGTAATTTAAATATTTACTTTGTCAAAACATTCTACTAAATAATAGTGCCAATGCTTATAAAAACACAACATAGGAAAAGCAAAAATTCGGTAAGGGGTTTAGTAGACATAAAGTATAAATAAAGACAGGGTCGGGCTATAAGGGAGTTAGGGAGTTTTCCCGGTGGGCCGGTCTGGTTAAGGCCTAAAATGGGCCGGTCCCTTGGCCAACTCAAGGCTTGAGGGCCGGTCTGATAGAGAAACTCCCCGGCCGAAATTTCTTCCCAGTCCGACCCTGACTAAAGAATTGAAAAAATGTTGAACTTGGTATTACTAAAGTGGTATTATTTGAGTTTTTTTGCGACTACTCGTATACTTGCTAACTATTTAAGTAGTTAGTGTAATTACTAACTTAGGATGTAGAGAAAATATCAACTTAATCTCATTTTAATACAAGCTTAAGATGACTTGTAGAGATTTGATTAACTTAAGGTTTTAGCAACTACCAATTACCGAGGTAGTTAGTGGAAGTTAATATCTTAGTGGATGTACTTATTAAAACTACTAACTTATGCTGAAGAAAAAAGACCAACTTAAGAGGACTTATTTGACTTTTTCATGGATAAAATAGGTTGTAGGGATTTGATTAACTTAGGGTTTTAGCGAGTACTAACTACTGAAGACTAAGTTAGTTAACTATCACAGTCCTCCATTAAGATGAAGATCTGTTGAAACAGGATTACTAAGAAGAGGCAAACATTATTTACTACTGAATTAACGGGGATTGATTCAGTAGTGCCGCTAGTTAGTGGCACTACTATAGGTAGCAAGGAAAAAACTAACTAGAGATTTATGATTGTACTAGGTTTCTCATCAATGGGTGAGCCTTAAGTGGCCTCTTTTGAAATTTGAATGGGATTTGAGGATTTTAAGCAGTGGCTTATCTAAATGTGCCTGATGCATGAAATTAGTACAGAAAAAATATTTATAATTTTAGCATTAGCATTAATTTTTTTTTTTTTTTTTTTTTTTTGTTAACAATTTTTATTAGATTAATGATTTTATTCCAATAAATTGTTAATATTATAATTTTTTGCATGTCTATTTGTTATTTCTCTTTTTAATCATTAAGTGCTCTGCATGTCTATTTGTTATTTCTATTTTAAATCTTACAGTGCTCTGCATGTCTATTTGTTATTTCTATTTTAAATCTTACAGTGCTCTGCATGTCTATTTGTTATTTCTATTTTAAATCTTACAGTGCTCTGCATGTCTATTTGTTATTTCTATTTTAAATCTTACAGTGCTCTGCATGTCTATTTGTTATTTACCTATATTTTAAATCTTATAGTGCTCTGCATGTCTATTTGTTATTTAGGTATATTTTAAATCTTACAGTGCTCTGCATGTCTATTTGTTATTTAGGTATATTTTAAATCTTATAGTGCTCTGCATGTCTATTTATATTTTTATTCCTACTGTGCTCTGAGTGCAAATTAAAAAAATTATTGTAAATATTTATGTATATTACCAATTATTATTGTTTGGGTGAGTGTGAGACAATGTGAAAGACGAGTCATTGTTTCTTCCTTGAATATCGCAGTTTTGTTTTTTGTATTATAGAACTCCCCAAAAAAAGTTTTAATTTGTCGTAAAAAAACAAAAAAAAAAAACAATTAAATTAACAATAAAACTGATAAATACCTGAATTTGAAAAAGATAGAATAGGCTGTGTTAGTACAACCAGATAAAAAATACTCGTTAATGAGTACATCACCTCCCGATTGTCATTACAGCTTGTTTTTGTATATTCACTTAGCTTATTTTCACTTATATTTTTAGCGAAATAGTTTTGTTTTTATTTTCCACGATGATATTATTATTTTATTTACATTTGTTTATTTCTAAATCCAGCGATTTTTAATTGATTTGATTTTTATTGAGGATTGTTAAATCGATATTATCCAATTAATTTTGTTTAATAAGTAATATTTTTTTATTGTTTATGAAGTATAGAAGTTTACGTAAATACGCCGGTTTTACGCGGCGCTAGTTAGAGACGTTCACACATCGGATGCTAGTTTCTGACTGGGACTGGGTCTGACGTACCATAAGAACATCCCCTCAAGTTCTAGGCTACAAGCACCACCCCCACTACTAATACTCACACACCACCTCAAAACCTCTCACATCTCATGTACGTGTTGTGTTTATTGTTCTAGTATAATCACTCTAGTATATGGAAAGGAACCCCTCTGTTCTTCAGAACATGGTATAGAGTGGTTTACTCCTTAAGTAGACCTATTACTCTATGTTCTTCAGCTTTAAAGAAACCTTTGTGTACAAGTGTTAGTTGAAGAGGGTTATAAACATTATACTCTAATGTGGGTAAAAATAAACAGTAGGTACCTTTTTCTTAAAATTAACCATAGTAAAGGGTTACCTTAAAAATAACATTATATACATATAATTTGTAAACAAAATCAAACAATAACTTCCGTTTCCTACATTCTGTAGAATCTAAAAGTGATTAACAAAAGGGTGAACCGGCGCCGCAACATAGTAGCCCAAGAAACTTGGGCAGACTAACAAGTAATATAAATACATACTATAAAATAAACTTCTAAAATACATAGCTCTATTATTCAAACATAAGGATAGCTTTATGATAAGAATTTCCATTTTAATTTCACAAATACGTAGTAGGTATAAACAAATTTTGAAATTTCGTTGAACCCTAAAAGTTTTACACGTATTCAAAAATAAGTTAAAATAAAAATGAGAAGATGATTTCCATACACTTTCCCGGACATTTATCAGTGGTTTTGTAGAGATTTAATTTAAACAAAAGTCTGCCAGTAAGTGACGTATAAATACAGCAACAAATAAAAACATAGCTCCTAGTCTAAGATCTTAACACTAGAGGAATCGTCACATGAACATAAAATAAAATATATTGATTTAGAACTACATATATTACAAAACATGGCTGACTCACTCATTCACTATACATTAATGTTTACTAACTTCAAGATCCAGAAGAGCAAGAAACTGGAAATTTGGAAGAAAAATATAGCTTCTAGCTGACAGGAAAATTCTAAAATATATTAATTGCTTCCGAGCTTACCGAAGGTAACGGAAGTATTGTGTTCACTTTTGAGAACAAAAAAGTTTTATGCCTCCGATTTTAAAAATTCCAAGACAGAAATCGGTTTCAGACATCAGGTAACATTTTTGGTTCCGTGTCTGTCTGTCTGTCTGTCTGTCTGTCTGTCGGTCTGTGTGTCCGCGAATCGTGAAACGTGCGACGATAACTTGAGTAAATGTTGCCCGATTTTGATGAAATTTGGTAGACATGTTTATTTTACCAATGCTCAGGTCGAGTTCGTTGGACAACGTTATCCGTTCAAGTGTTCACGCGCAACGCTTGCGTAAACATGAACTTCAAATTTAAAATTGGAATTTTCGGTCGGGAAAAAAATCAAACCTTATCTATTCAATGAGACGAACATTTTCTTCAAATACAATTTTTTAGTAAAACCTACAGCGACACCCCTATAAAGTGTTAAAGATCGCTAAAAAATGTTAATTGTTCTTACACAATAAACAATATAACAATAAAGTAATAAAACTTTAATGTTAATATAACAATAAAGTACATGATATGATGCGAGGAAGCTATGTGCCACACTAATTGGCAGTGTATTTTTAATTCTTACCACGAAAAAAAAAATAAAATGGAGGACGCAACTTTAAAGTAGCTGGAGACTATTTCTTGAAGATTTATTTTTTCTAAACAGGTAAGTCGTATCAAAAAACACATTTTAGCAACTAAATACAAGAATTACAGCTAGTTGATTTTTTTCTATTTCAGGTATTTTTTGTACATTTTTCACACATTATTTAATTCTTTGGCACACTTATAGCATTCAATTTCCATTTTTTTTTATAAGGCTTACAGTTTAGCCATTATAAACCTCCTGTTATTAATGGTGCGTAGAAGGTAATAAAAATGTGCGCAGAAGTTAAAAGCCCATGGGACCATCTCTCGGCTAACTATAAATTTGTGCATAAGTTAATCTAAAGATTTAGCACTTTATTATTTGGTTTCTGAAGGCCACATTTATTCCTATACCTACTTCAATATCTTTTCGTGTCCTATACTCTTTAAATGGGATTGTATTTTGAAAAACGTTAAATCTAAAAATTTTATATCATTTAAATATTGTGAGCCAAAAAAAGAAAAATAATACGCGCAACAGTCCAAAAGTAAGTAGAGCCAAAATTCATGCAATTAAATAAATATATACAACATTACAAAATTACATTTTCTCTATAGAAATTATATACATACTTGATTGTTGATGTTGTTCATAAAAAAATGTTGACAGTCATATCATAAGGCATGTCTCAGAAAATCTTTCTCAGGTTAAAATTATGTAACCGGATTTTATTTTATAAATAAAATAATACTTTATTTCGCACTAAGTAAAAATAAACACTCACGGCAATTTAGAAAAATTTACGCACTCACAATTCACAGGTTTTCAACTGCTGCCAAAATTTCTGAAAACAAAACAAAAATATATAAATTAAATCAAGTAAAATAATGAATTTATATAAAATAATACATAATAAATAATATAAACGTTTTATGCGGTAGGGAATAATAAGACGAATATTTTCTACTCAACCCAAAGCAATAAAAATATTCTGAGATGGGCCTACAAAGAAATTAAAAGACTTATGTTTCGATATTTAGATCCCTCCTTGGATCATTCCACAAGGTGACAGACTAGATTATTACATTTTCGTGGTTATTTTTTATTTATATCAACCTCCTTATATTTGAATCATACTTATTCTAATCAATTTACCTGAATTCAGATACTGTTAATTACCTGTCTTTTTGCTTGTTTTCTTTTATTCATTGTACTTTGCGTAAACATGTCTGATACACTTTCCTATTCAAAATAATTTAGTTTTAGTATAGTTTAGTAAACTATCCTATAACTGAACTAAAATCAGAAAAGTACGTGCAGGCCGGAGGGATGGGACTGGACTGAGGTTTGCGCATGCTCACATAGTGTGCGGACAGGGCACGGTGTACTGTAAAATTACGTGGTGTAAAATATCGCAAATATTTCTGTGCAGGAAGGATATATTTTAATTGAGTAACAACAACACGAAAGCAGGTTATAATAATCGTTTTTATTTTTAGCGTTTCGAGGTCATCCTAGAAACCCTTATTTTTTAGTAGTTCGCCCGTCCGTCCGTCGCATCTCAAAGTTCAACTTTTTTGCACAAAAATATTGCGAACTTAAACACTCACAATTTCTGCGAACAGCGAGCAATTACATTTTACTATTTTGTTTAAAATTTGTTTTACATTTCTTGTAATTTTGAAGCTGGGTATCATTTGAAAGGTATTGGAATTTGGATCACAAATATATATCACGTTTCCAAAATGGCGGCTATTGTAGAACCAAAATTATTAAAACAAAACGCAAAAAAATGACAGAACCTATGAATAGGGCAAAAATACATAAATAGACATCTCTGTGGTCCAATGATATTTCCGGGACTAAATATAAAGGAGTAAAATTTTAAATATTAAAAAAAAAAATAGGTATCCGTAACTATGGTGATCCAAAATTTCAATTTTTTGTAATTTTTAAGTTAGTTATCATTTGAAAGGTATTAAAATTTGGATCTCATATATAGTGTGTATACATATATATATATATATATATATATATATATATATATATATATATATATATATATATATATATATATATATATATATATATATATATATATATATATATATATATATATATATATATACATATATATATATATATATATATATATATATATTATATATATATATATATATATATATATATATATATATATATATATATATATATATATATATATATATATATATATATATATATATATATATATATATATATATATATATATATATATATATATCGCATTTCCGAAATATCGGCCTTTACCCCTAAAATATCCAAATTAGTGCATACCTATAAGAAGCTAAAGGATAATATTATATGCACAGTTTGCTTCTTCAAAGTGCCACTTCTAGTTCATATTTTAGTATATTTTTTTTAAAGTCTAACCTTTGATAATTTAATGTTCTTATGTTTTTTTAAATAAATGCATGGTATGTTTACAAATATCTCGGCAAAAAACTTTTAACTTCAATTTTCTTGATACAAACATTTTATAGGTTAGGCTCTTTTTTTGCTGGGCATCTCAATTTATCCTGACAGGCATCAAACATTTTTTTAAAAAAATAAATACAATATATCTCGAAATAGCATTTTCTTAATTACAATATACTTTCTCTTTATTTATCTCTACTAAGTTTATGAGAGAAAACTTCTAAATGCATTAAAGAATTTAGTTTGTTTTGATCGTGCCTTCACCGACTTCTTTTTTTCATTAGTTTCGTGCGCCAAAAATGAGGGAGGGGGGATTGTAAGGTTGGAGGCCTATTAACGTCACGGATATAGCAGAAGCAAACCAAGATTAGATAGGCGTGAGGTGAAATTAAAATATAATCACTTGCCAACTCTAAACTTGTAAGAGAGAAATAAAATAGAACGCCATTTATTACTCACATGTAGTAAATAGATAAACACACACAAACACACCACACACACACACACACAAATATATATATATATATATATATATATATATATATATATATATATATATATATATATATATATATATATATATATATTATATATATATACTTATATATATGCATAAATTAAAAAGTATGTCATAAATAATTTTAAAATATAGACTTAAAATCTCGAAAGCTTAATTTTCATACATAGAATTATAATATAAATCATACTTATAATAAGATTTATTTCTAAATAAATGTAATAAATCAAATCTTAGCATATTATAGCATTAAAAAAATGACTAGTGATTAATATGACAAGTTTCAAAGGTAACAAATAGCATGTTAAAGCATATTTATTAAATATTTCTATTATATTTTATAATTATTCATTGTGCTAGCGGTAGATGATGAAAGTTCTGGCAAGATATAATATAAAAATGCTTAGTGCAACTCAAAATTATCTTTATGCAATAAATTTTATTAAAGGCCATCATACACGATCGAAATGTTTGATCGTGTATGGGACCTTCACTTCATGTTAAGAAATGAAAAGAAATTAAGAATGCAGTAAATTAATTTCGGTCATGTTAACATTTTACAGAACTTAGTATTAATTTTTGGTCACATCCATCCTGCTTCCAACAACCCAGGCTATTAAAGTAGCTAACGCAAAGGCATGCTTTTCTAAAATTGTCATTGGGCACAAGTCTTTGATTTATAACCAGCCATTCAGAAACTGGTCCTAAACTTTAGTTATAGCCTTTTTCAAAGAGAGAAAAATGATAACTGAAAACTGCAGCCTTAAATTGAAAGGGCTAGCCTAATTAAAGGATTACGACTAAATTTGCTGTCAATTACTGTGGCACATAGCTTTCTAGCCGCCTATCACGATGACGTACTTAAATGATGGTTTGCTTCTACGACCCACGTTTGACTAATTTATTTATCCCCCCCCCCACTTTTTTTTACATCTGTCTAATCAAATTAAAGTCTGAATTTAGCAAAAATTAATGAGCGATGGTAGTTGAAATGAACATGGAATCATATTATTTGGACTATTTTTTACCGACCATTCAAATATGTATTTTGAAAATATGATGGGAACTTTTAAAGATATTAAAAGAGTTCTCAATTCCTAATACAAAAAAAAGTTTGTAGACATGAGGATTAAAAACTAATGGGCCCAAAAGCTTGAAACATATGTGGGACTAACAATGGCTTACATTATGGCTGTATGGTTTCATAAACCAATGAAAAAATAAATACATTGCCTGCATACGAGTCTGCAAGACAGTGAGACATTTTCATGTACTTAACGCTTTTAGTGCACGAAGAAAGAAAGTACTTTTCCATTCTTTTCCTGTTTATTAAGAAGTATCTTTTAGCTTCTTCACCCATATTTTTATAATAAATACAAAAAATTATAGTATAGCGTATAACAAAAATTAACAATAATAATAAAAAAAATTAAATTTTATGTATCTAAGTTTATTAGGAATAAAAGTCTAAAGGTTATGGCGTTTGTCCGATGTAAATCGGAGCAGTAGAACAGACGTTGTAGTTGTGGGGGGGGGGGGGGGGGGGGCTTCGCTGGGGCTTCGCGAGCGACTACTGGAGAAGTAGCGAGAAGCGAAGAGAGTGAGACGTGGGGCTGGTAGCCGATCGGGAGGGCAGGGGTGGGTAGGCCCTAACAAGCGTGGTAGGGGGAGACACTATACCTACCGAAAGCGGGCCGACTCGATTGAACACCTCCTTTATCTTCCTAACTCCCTGTTATTCGTATAACGTTAGTTTTTTGGTAACGCTTTTCGAGTTTATGTCCCAGCCAAGACATGATAATGTCAAAAATAATAATAATAATAATAATAATAATGGGCTAATTATGATCTACTATCCAAATGTAATTTAAAATTGGACGAGTAGGTTTTATGATATCTTGGTTTCCAAAAATGTTGAAGACAGACAAACCGAGAGATAGAACCGAGACTAAATGCTCTCTTGTGTCTGAAGGACTTATGTCCAGGATTTTTTTTTTTCAATAAGCTCGGAAGCAAAATTGGTACCAAAAACTCGAACAAAACTTTCACATTTATATAGTAAGAGTGAATTTAAATCCAATAATATCTAATTTAAATCCAATAATATCTAATTTAAATCCAATTACATATATCTATTTTAAATCCAATTATATCTAAATTAAAACGAATAATATTTAATTTAAATCCAATAATATCTCATTTAAATCCAATTACATCTCTTTTAAATCCAACGATATCTAATATAAATCTAATAATATATCATTTAAATCCAATTATGTCTCATTTAAATCCAATTATATCTCATTTAAATCAAATAATATCTAATTTAAATCCAATATTATCTAATTTAAATTGAAGAATATCTCATTTAAATTGAATAATATCTAATTTAAATCGAATAATATCTATTTTAAATCCAATAATATCTAATTTAAATACAATAATATCTAATTTAAATCCAATAATATTTAATTTAAATCCAATAATATCTAATTTCATTTAAATCCAATACAGTTTTTTCTTTAAATAAAATTAATATATGTTTTTTAAAATGAAGGTTTATTTAAGTTTATTGTTCCGACATGAGTTTTAAGTTATTTTTTAACCCTTTTTTTTAAACACTTATGTAATTCGAAGTTTTGGATAAATCGAATTTTTTTACTGGTCCCTTGATGTTCGAATTATCAAAGTTCCACTGTATATCTAATTTAATTTATTTATTTTTAAATCTACTATCGCTTTATCACAATACTTTCTCTTTATACATGCTACGTATATTATAAATTAAAAAAAAAATCATTGTAGTAACCTTCACAATAAAGTTATACTTCCTACAAAATGTTATAAATGTAGCTATAGTAGAAGCAAAGATGTAGTGATTCGTGAAATTAACCGCAGTTTTGCGGTCTGATATAAAGTAAAAGAGGTTGCATTTACTACGTTGGTAAACTACCTAAAAAAAATTAAGATTGAACAACAAGTGTATTTTAAGATAAGTTATAGTGTAATTATACACTGAAGATTTCAGTGATTCGCTTATTAACTCATTAATGATTTAATATTGAATAATAATAAGAATCACTGAAATAAAAGTTATACGTAAATCACTTTTAAACAGTCTAAAGAAAATAACTATTTGAATCATTCACTATTAAAATATATTATATGTTTAAATCTAAGCAATAAGCGAAGATCTCGTGAGAATAGGCGAATAAATAAAATATTTAATATCTAAAAAAAATTGTTTTTAAGAAATAGCATTTATATTTATTTAAGCAACCAAAAAATGTTTTAAAAGAGAAAGAAGTAAGAAAAAGGTTGTTGGAAGAAAACAACTTTTTGCTTTATTACTTTTCCGCCTCCCGCACTATTTATGTATACGTATCGGAGGAGGAGGGAAGTATACAGTAGGCTTGAAGAATGCCTCGGTTTTATAACAATGCTGTATAAATAGTCATCCAATACTAAATCCTTGGATCCACTCCAGATCATGATGTTAGTTATTGCTACTGGGCTAATTTATATTATGGCGAGAATTCACAAAAAGGCATAAAGCAAGGACAGTAGGGTTGTCAGAAGCTGTGAAAATGCCACGAGCATTGTGACTCGAGAAGATTTAAACATGAGTGCCTTCTAAATTATTTCCTTTATATAAAATTGTACATCGTAGATCGAACATAAATAATACTAAGATATAATAATTTGATTTATCTTACATATTGACTTTTTATAATTTCATATATATATTAAATACTGTTTATTGTGAACAGAAAGTATGTATTGTGATTCGTGTTTGAAATTTTGATGGACTTAAACGTTTTTTTTTTTTTTTTTTTTTTTTTTTTAATTTTTATTGAATAACACAACTACAATTTAAATTGCAATAAGTGATAATGATAATAATGTTATGTGGCGGGAAAGACATAATTGTTGTTATGTACACTTTTGTCATATTTTCATTTAGGAGGGGAGTAAAATGGAAAATATAACTATATCTATACTTATATAAAAAGAAGAGTAGGTATCTCTATATAAGGGGATGTCTTTTATACAAATCTACAGTTTTATCCCAATTTGGTGCATTTTTACACTCCTTTTCTCCCTAACAAGGTGAAGGTCACTGCCTACATGATTTTCTGAAATTAAAATTTTGGTACACAGAGGTACGGGGTACAAATATCAAAGTAATGGATACCGTTCATGATGCATATCGTTGGAAAGCTCTTTAAGAGTACATTAATTGTTAAGTACGTTTTTGTCATATTTTCATTTAAAAGGGGGGTAAAATGGAAATGTAAATCTATATCTATAAAAGTCAACGTATGTGTAAATGTGTTTATGTTCTTTATACAAATCAACAGTTTTAATTTGATCTAGATGAAAATTTGCTCACTTGACCTTCAAAGCAAGGGGAAGATCTCTTTCTACATGAATGTTCGAAATTATATTTTTGGTACACAGGAAATACGTGGTACAAATGTCAAAGTTGAAAACCCTTCATGATGCATACTGTTGAAAAGCTCTTTAAGAGTACAGTAATTGTTTTTACTTGCATTCAGGGGGGTAAATGGAACAATATATCTAAAATGTTCTTTATACAAATCTATAGTTTTAGTCCGATCTCGATCAAAAAATGAACACTTGACCTTCAAAGGAAGAAAAAATCAGTGTCTACATGAATTTTCGAAATTTAAATTTTGGTACACAGGGAACAGGGTACAATAATGAATACGGGGTCAAAGAACTGAATACCCTTTATGATGAATATCGTTGAAAAGCTCTTTAAGATTACATTAATTGTTGTTATGTACAGTTTTGTCATATGTATTTTCATTTAGGAGGGGGTAAAATGGAAAAATATAGCTATATCTTATAGAAAAAAGAAGAGTATCTGTATGAGGGTATGTCTTTTATACAAATCTACAGTTTTATCTCAATTTGATGAATATTTACTCACTTTCCCTTCAAAGCAAGGGGAAGGTCACTGTCTACATGAATTTTCGAAATTTAAATTTTGGTACAAAGGAGTACGGTGTAAAAATGTCAAAGTAATGGATTCCCTTCATATCATGCATGTCGTTGAAAAGCACTTTAAGAGAAAAGTAATTGTGGTTATGTACAATTTTATTTAGGAGGGGGTAAAATGGAAATTTACAGTAGCTATATATATAAAAATCAACGTATGTGGGTGTATGTTCTTTATACAAATCTACAGTTTTAGTTCGATGTCGATAAAAATTTGCCCACTTGAACTTCAAAGCAAGGGGAAAATGACAGCCTACATGAATTTTGGAAATTTAAATTTGGTCATAGGGGTATGGTACAAGTAATGAATACGGGGTCAATGTAATGAATACCATTGATGATGCAAAAGCTCTTTAAGAGTAGAGTAATAGTTGTTATGTATTGTTTTGTCATATTTTACTTTAGGGGGGGGGGGGGAATTTAGGATCTTTAAAATTAGCCTATCAAAGAGGAGGGGGTATAGAAATAGGTGGGAGAGATAGAATCTAGATATTCTTGCATAGTAAAATAATTTATATGTTTCATTATGGTTGTTTTTAAACTTATCTAATTATAATAACACTCCGTAGCGAAGCACGGGTACCCAGCTAGTGATAAAATAATGATAAAGTGGATTAGATTAATTATTATAGAAGTTTAACATAATTTAAGGGAAAACAATATTTTAAGATAAGAGATCTCTAGGCCATCTCCTCTTCAAACGTCTTGGTGGATTACTTGGGATAAACTGAGAGGACAGAAGTTGCACAAGAGGATTAGGATGGTGGGATATGGATTCATGGAATTTTCTATATCGGGATACGGTTAGATCTCGGACAAAAGGCACATTTAAATCTTCATGGAGAGTTAGGTTAGAAACATAAAAAGGAGCATTGGTTATTTTTCTAAGGATTTATGACTGCAGGATTTGGAGACGACGGGAATTGGAAGGCTTGGTGCTGCCCCACACTTCTAGACCGTTGGTCCAAGCTGGTTTAAGAACTACGTTATAAATACGAAGCTTGTTGTTAAGAGAAATCTTAGACCTACGATCAAGAAGACTGAGCAGTAACTTGTATCGTCGTGTGATGTCAGTACGTTTTGTTTTTGTGTGTAGTTGCCATGTTAATCGTCGGTCAAGGAAAAGGCCAAGGTATCGGACGGTTTTGAAAAGTGCTGTCACCTGTTTGTCGCAGACACGTGGAGCCTAAACACAAGGACCGGTTTCGATTAAATTTGGCATATATTATGTTCATTATATGGTACGTCTTTAGATTGTTACTCCCCTATGTTTTTTTTGTTTTTTTATATTATAAATAACTATATTAAGACAAAGGGATGCTTAGTCAAATGTACATGTATGTACGTTTGGGACAAAGATATTATCACAGAACATTCCGTACACCTTCTTTAGATTTTTACTCCCCCTCTGTTTTTTTATAAGGGGAGTAACAATCTAAAGAACTGCCCATTATATCATACCCCGTCGATTTAAAAATGCATAAATGAAATTATATATTATGGGACTTAAATACACAGTATCAATATCTATATGAGAAAGATTTGTTCTATTTATAGCACTGATTTTTTTTTTTTTTTTTTTTTTTTAATTTTAATTTATTAGAGCCGGGGACCGAGCGCCCATGGTGCTCGAAAAGAAGAGCAAAACCCTTAACAACCTCCTCGATCTTGGGCTCATTTTTCTTCTCTCACCGTCCCCTACACGGGGGTATGTATACAGGGTGTATCAATTTCAGATGGCCATAGTAAAAGGGGTATACCTACAGGTCATTTGGAGCAAAAAAGTTCATATAAGCTATAGTCCAATTCTCAACAGGGTAGGAGCTATAAGCGAAAATAGACTGTGTTAAAAACAATCTACCTTTACCTTAAAAAACTGAAATAACTCAAAATATATTAATCTTGGAACAATGAATGAACAATCGTTGGAAAGAGCAGGAAATTTCCTATAAAATGATGTATGTTTTAGTTGAGTTGTTGCCTTTTTAGTTTGACCCAGAGCTGTTTGAAAACAAAAAAAATAGATTTTTTAAAAAAATATGAAAAACTTTGAGGCCACTTATCGATATAACCCGAATGGGAGAAATGCGTACAAAAGCGTTAGGAAAATTTGGCGCTTTTAATAAGCTTTAAAACGATACCAAATACTTCACAATATTCCAACTCTAAGTGGGCGAACAAACCATCGTTGTAGAAAAAAACATGTCGTGCTTGCAGCTGGTGAAGGGCAAAGAAACGTGACATTATCAGCTGTGGCATCTTTGACAAAAAAATTTCGAATGTGCATTGTTCAAGGTGGCGGCCATTAAATTGAAATTTTTGTTCTCTAACTAGAAGATCTATTATTGTAAAATATACTTACCATGGTATCTCAAGGCAGAAGCTGCTCAAAATGGAGAATTGGACTATAGCTTATACGAACTTTTTTGCTCCAAATGACCTGTAGATATACCCCTTTTACTATGGCCATCTGAAATTGATACACCCTGTATAGATGGAACGGTTTAGATTCGGCTTTGGCTAGATCCTTAGTACAGAGATTTGTCCTTTTATATTAACGATTTTTCGTTTGGATGGTTTCGACTACTTCGGTTGAAGCTCATGATTGTTATTAATAAATCAATAAGTAATTTATATAATTTGGAAGAAAATATATTAATAAATATCCATAATCTTTTTTTTTAACTTGGTGTATATTTCTATTTCTATTTCTCTCTATCCTTATCCTTATTCTATTATGGGTAAATAATGTTATATTAATTTAAATACTTATTTCCTAACGTTATTAAAAGCATAATAATAGTTCTTATCATTTCTAGAAACAATAACCGCTATTTCTCTGATCTTAATGTGCCTTTCATATTAAATAATGCCACACCATATACTTAAAATTAACCAAACAACAAGTATCATTGTATGCAAGTGCGGGGCAATGAATGGACAAGGTAAGTTTCCATTTATCTGTTCTTAGTTTTATCATTCAATCCTAGGACATTTGGCTTCAAAGGCGAAACGAAAAAATCATAATCGACAAATTATATGCGGAGTTATCAAAGAAGTAACAGACAGACACAGAGATAAAAAAAACATCTTAAAAAACGTATTTTATATTAAACATTATATATTTTCGATGCTTATTATATAAAACACAGAATAGTTAAATAAAATGTAATAACTAAGTCAGAATAGTAATGATCTTGTTAATTCACAACAAACAAATAATTGTAAGCCAATTTTCACCTATATATTACTAGACATTATTATAATATGTTACAATATACTAATATGTACAATATACACTACTAACTTTCGATTAAATGTATTTGATATATTTATAAAATATATTTTAACTGTAAATATGTATTGTATTGGGCTAGGTTATCAATTAGTTTTTCAATTTTAATTATCAAACTTACTGACCAATTTATGACGCTCTCCAAAAGAAAATGTAAAATGATTTCATAAGTGAGTATAAACTGATTTTTTAAATTTAGAATATTTTTATCAATGGGTGATAAAATATATGTAATGTTCAAATGCATATTAAGTTATTGACAAAATTGTTTGGTTGTTAGACTAAAGATGACCTTAGTCGAAACGTATCATCAAAGCAAGATGTTGTAAATCTTTTTTTCTCACACCTTCAAAATCCATCATCACGATAATCATCATATTATATAATATATAATGTTATTTCTTTACATGGTATGACTTATTGTCATTATTTATTATTATTATTACTATTATTATTATTATTATTATTGTCATGATATTGTAAATTGGTGTAATCAAACAAAGCAAAAAAATCTATGTCATTACGAAGATCCTAAAGCGAAAGTACACCACTTTCTCTCTCTCTCTCCCTCAATATATATATATATATATATATATATATATATATATATATATATATATATATATATATATATATATATATATATATGTGTGTGTGTGTGTGTGTGTATTTATCTTGTTTTTCCATAAAAGTATATAGATATTATTGCACTTGTAAAGAACGAACAATTTCTATCAAAAAAGGAAATAAAATAATTTGCCAATTTGAAAGCAAGAATGTAAAAAATTCTTCGGTTAACTGGATCATTAAGTTCGCAACAAGCAATGAAACTTAGATCATGAAGGAAAGGATAAGTTGAAGTATAATTAGAGGCTATTGTTACTCTTAAGACTGTGTAATATTGCTGTGATTACTTTTATGTCCTTGATGGCGGTTGACGGTGACCATTACCAGAGACAGGGCTGGTGAGTAAAACAACACCGCGACTCGACGCTGATCAACCCACCATAACCTTACATTATATTATTATCTTTCTCGCTGTTATTAGTTTTTTACGCAAACATTACCTGTAATGTAACTGATATATTTTATTATATAAGATCATCAAGAGTTTTGATTACAAAAATTAGAAGCAGACAAGGCAATTCAATATTGAATAGCAAATATCGAATACATTTGAAAAAGAAAATGTAATTTGATAGCATTAATGAAGCGTTTGTATTAATTTAATGAAGTCTAATAACTAAGCAGCTCACCCAAGTTTAATCCGGTTTGAATTAAAGGTAATTAAACTGAGTAATAATATATATCATGATTATTAATATAGCGGTTTTTATAATGCTGTTTTTCTTATCCCTTTCTTATTTTATTTATTTAATTTTTTTAATTGGTGGGTCGATTCAGGGTTATATTTTAAAATAAATTAGACAGACCTTCATTTTCTACTTCCTAAATTGGAAACATTTTGCCCTCTACATATTTAGTTTTAAAACATGTTTCCTATTTTTAATTAAAATTATCTAACATGATAATGAAAAAAATTGCGTGGTTTCTTTCGTCTGTCCCTATCTATCGTTGTCCCTTAACTAATTCGTTTAGGTGTAGGTCGGAAAGGGTAAGTAATGAATCTAAAACTTTGATTATCTTAAACGATTATCAAATCGGCTATATTTCGTATATGCCTCGATGGAGGCGAAATATAGCCGATTTGATCATCGTTTAATATGAAAAAAGTACAAGATTAATTTCTTACCCTTACCGACCCACACTTAAACGAAAAACAAATTATGTCCTGAAGTGGAACAAAACTAAGCAAATTGAAAAAGTAGAAAGTGAAGGTCTAATTTATTTTAAAATGTAACCCTGAATTGACCCACCAAATAAAATACTCTGACAATTAGTGTGGTACACACCTTTAGTCCTATTTCGTAACTATAAAGATTTTATGCTTTTACAGCCCATTATTGTAGAATGTATTTAATCCCCCCCCCCCCTCCATTTTTTAAAACTGTCAAAATTGTTTTGATTATGATTCCGAGCTTACCGAAGGTAACGGAAGCTATGTGAGCGTTCTCAAGAATGAAAAATCTACGATTTAAAAAATTCTAAGACACAAATCTGATTTAGACATATTTATCTATTGCAGATCTCAAATAGGGTTTATACAAAAGAATGATAAATAAGAGTGCATTACCACAAATAAACCTTTAGTTTCTTAGCTTTAGTCCGATACTTACCTCTCATAATACATCTTTTCTGTAAAGCTTTTTCTGTTGCATATGATTAACAAGAGAGGACAAAACTAAAATAATTACTTGTAGAAAGCATTTGTTTTTGGCAGCCTACAAATAAATTAGACAGCAGAATAAAAAGAACAAAAAATGAACGCAAAAGGACTCAGGACTCTGTAAAATTCAGGATATCTGATATTCTTTTTAACACAACTTCAAAACAAGATGAAAATAAATAGTCCTTGTTTACGAAAATAAATAATATAAACTGCTGAATGGCGTCCTTTTTAAAATAAAACAAGGATATGTAAATAAATAGAATGTTAACACATTCCAACACAAGGAATAGAGAAAACACTTAGACCTTGGCTAAAAGGGTGTCAAGAGGGAATGCTGCAAGTCGAAGAGCATTGGAAATGAGATTACTTCTAAGAATGGTTTGAAGAGATTGATCAAAGAGGAAGAAGTAGAAATAGTAAAAGGTCTTAAGTGGGAAAGGTAATTAATTAATGTAACTCTATTATCGGATCTGATTATGACCATATAAAGGTAATAGTCCAGGAGATAGCGTGCAAAAAAGTGTCTGACTAACATCAAGCTAGAATTTTGTATACAAGTCAATCTTTTAGCGCCTTTTAAGAATATGTGGTCGGCTAAGTTTGTCTGCGGGACATAGCTTGGCAATAGGCATTTGAAAAAAACAAACCGGTGGAGAGCGGCCATGTCTCACCATTTATGGTGGACAATGTGATTTTCATGATCCTGAGTACAGAATTAGTTAGTAGACCGAAAATCAAGTTGATGTTAGTTTGTCCCTTGACATGTGACAACGTTGATTTTTAGTAATATTTGAATAACTAACCTATCAAGTGTGAAAATAACATCGACTTGATTTTTGGTCTACTAAATAATTCTGTACTCAGGATCATGAAAATCACATTGTCCACCATAATTGGTGAGACAAGGCCGCTCTCCACCGGTTTGTTTTTTTCAAACGCCTATTGCCAAGCTATGTCCCGCAGACGAACTTAGCCGACCACATATTCTTAAAAGGCACTAAAAGATTGACTTGTATACAAAATTCTAGCTTGATGTTAGTCAGACACTTTTTTGCACGCTATCTCCTGGACTATAAGGGTAAAAATAAATTTGATAAATTAAAATACTAATATTCTCAATTTCATGTAAAAACATTGAATCATGGACATGTTTTTGGGCATTGAATCCACATATTTCAATATTTTTCCATAAAGTGGAGAAAATCAGTATACCTTTGTCTAATTGATATAGTTGATGGATCTTTAGATGTGCATTTTGATTACCATTTGGTCTGCTAGGAGCTCAGATATTAATTTAGAAAGTATATAGAGTCACTTCTATCGGCGAAATATAGTAATATAATTAATAAAATTGAAAACCAATCTACTCCTATTACATTCTAACTTTCTAGCACGATATTTAAGAAAGTCACATTGTTCAAGTCGTTTATTGAAACTTCAGCTCACCTATCGTCAAAATATTGTACTATAAATGAAAACCAAACGACCTCCTGTTAAATCCTAACTTCCTGGCACGATATTTTAAAAGTGTTACATTTTTAATGTCACTAAAATTACTTCGGTCTCCCAGTGCTAAAACATATCCATGTTAAAATATGTAGCTGGTTTGACTTAGAGAAATATTAGCACTTCTTTAGATTGTTACTCCCCTTATAAGTAGAGTAACAGTGTAAAGAAAGTGTTCTTCTTTAGACTGTTACTCCTCTTATGAAAACAGAAGTATGATATTCCTTTGTCCTAAAGTACATTGGACTAAACCCCTTTTCTTAATAGTTATTTAGTCAGTCATTTATATTATAAAAAATATCAAAGGGGGAGTAACAATCTACAGAAGTACCGAAATATTTAGTTAAAAATTCACAGTTGCTTAGTAAAAGTTAAATTTTATTCATTGGTTTGACATTTTTACTCTACTAATAATGTTAAATTTTCAGTTTATTTCTTCTTTCCCGGCATTTCATTTAAATTAAGAATAAATGTAATAAGTCTAAATTTTTTAGGAGTTACTCGATGTACATTGTTTGTTGAACTTTTTACACTTCACTTTTTTAGTCGTAGGCAAGGGATAAATGTGAAGTAGAATAACGGTGGTAAGGATATAGAAGAAGGGTTGACGTTATAATAACGTCATTCGCCGTAATGTGATGAGATTGAAGTGATAGCGGGCATAACGCTGTCTCGAATATACCTGAGTAGAAGATATGTCTCTATAAGGAGGATGGCGGTGGTTCTGCCACTAGGGCTAGGGTAAGGTAAGTCGACTGTCGCCGTTAATATGACTTGTAACGTGGTGGTGAAACACTAGGCGTCATCTTTCCCTTGCCTTCAACGTTTCAAAACGTCAAGCCAAATTCAACACTTTATGTCTAAAGGATTCCACACCGAGATAGAAACTTCATGAATATCTGATAATTCAGGTAAAGTTCTTTACCTCGCTTACCCTGATTTAAAGGGAGAATCTTGTCTCACTAAAATGGGAGACAAGAAAACTAGTAAATCTTAAAACCCTATTTTGGAGAAAGGTTAGCTAGTAAATATGTAACCTCCGACCTCTTGCGGCCTTTCAACCTCTGGAAATCGTAAAAAACGTCATTACCCGTGCCCAACTCATTCTTATTACTGCATAGCTATGTAAAATGTGCTTAATAAAACATTCCAAGAAAAACGGCTAGCTTATTTAAAAAAATGACTTAAAAAATATATTCAGCCTGAAAGAGTAACCAATATAGTTAAGTAACCCACTCCTTTTCTATTTTTGAAATTTTATACGTTTACGATATTATGCTTAAATGGTAAAAAACAATTGCAGTCTTATTTTTACTACATATCACTATAAACTCCGTTATCCGAAATGATGTAGTTTATACACTTAAATAAAGTTTTGAAAAACCGTCAAAGAATATAAGCTCTAAATAGAAAATTTAGATCTAAGTTATTATACATTACCGAACTCTGAGAGGTAGATATTAAATATTGTTTGGACTTCTAATAAAATTATGTAATACTTAATTGTTTTATTAAAAGCTATCCAGGAGGGTTGGAGCTGATTTAAATCTAATAATTACTAGGTTACCACTTAGGTTGTACAGCATTAAATGAAAAAGCTGAAAAAATTACTTTTTTCAATGTAAATTTGTAAATTTCTTGAAATATATGAATGTAATACAGAACTACTGTGGTTTATCTAATGTTCAAAAATACAGCCTAATGCATGTAACAAAAAAAAATTTTTGTACCCGTTTAATCTCACAACCAAATTACAAACTTTCACTCTTTTTGTGCACTATTATCTTGATCTGGAAAGTGTCTTATACAATTGGTTTCAGCAGATAAAAATAATTTGGCTGGAATATGTATTCAAATTTTATCGAAATCGGTTTAGAAGTTCTGGCTACAGGATAGTAAACAGACAAGGGAACACAAACAGATTATTTATTTAAACAAAAAAAATAAATAAATAAAAAAGTCTAGATTCAGGAGACTATAACTCGTCACAAATTACGGTATCACAAACCTTAATACGGTATCACAAAACTTTGTATATTATATCAAGCATACACGACAAAGTAAATTGTAGATGTACATTAATTAAAAAAATATATAATAATAATTAATAGAGTAACAGTTATGTCATTATTGGTTAAGATGAAATACAATGGAATAACTCCATTAGTTAAGCTGCGGTAAAATTAACAATTCACTTCTCTCGAAGTCGAAGGAGATTTTAAAGTTGGTTAAAATACTGTTGAGTAAGGAGAGATGGTGAGGGTCCATCCAGGAGGTGACAGCTCGTTAGAAAAGGACCCGTTATTTCCCTATTAGCTATCCTAAACTCTTCGTCCTTATTAGAAGGGTCTGTCCCCTTCGCCTCGAGCCACCCGTCCTGTGGGATGAGCAAGCCCTCACGCCCTTACCCATTAGTGGCGGTCCCTCCCTACGACACGCAACAATCAATTGGGATACATAGATCCGTTTTAAAGCGGGTCAATTCCGAATCGTTAGAGGCCTTAACCTACAGTTAGTATGCGTTGAAGAGGCTTCATTCTTGTCACGTCTCTTCAATAATGAAGTTTTAGAGACTTTTTATGTAAAGAGGCTGTTGATGATGTAACAACATTGTCGCGATCAAAAGGAAAATCAATTAGAACGGTGATAACCTGTTGACACTTCAATGAATTATACATTTCCACGTTAATTTAACTATCCATTAACGTTAACTTTTCACCCTTACCTAGTATGAGTGAGAGAATCGAATAAAATATTATGTTTCCAATTCAACAAGATTACACGTTTCAAGAAATCCCTGAAAGTAATACGACTCAATTCCAGCCTGTTGTCTGCATGTTTGTTCGATATATTTTTTGTTGTATATAAGATCCTATATCAGAACAGTAGCCAGGAATTAAATTAAAATTATGATACCAATGAAATAGCAGCTGCATTTTTAATGTCACTGTAACATAATACTAATGTGAACTAATTCAGTCTCGCGAAATAAAACCTGGGCATCCAATGTCTTGGAGCGATCATAATATGCATCATGATTTGCAGTCTCAATCTATGTGTATTAGTTCTACAACAACAACTACAGAGCAGAAAGCAGACAAAATGGTTGTACTGCGGATGCAATAAGTATGACTAACTAACCATTTCCAAGTTGGACTTACAATAACTTTGCTTTCGCTTTATGAGATTACGACTTATTAGATACAATGGACCTGGATGCTACAATGGATGCTTCTTAAAAACTAAACGTTTCCAGGTCCATGATGAATATTTTCGGGTTGTACTATCTGTTTCTTACAATGAAAGGACTGCCTACTTCCCATTGCATAGAGGCTTCGAACGTGTAATTATCTATTTCAAAGAACCAATTAAATCTCTTTTACGAAGTTGCTTAAGCTCGCCTGATTCTCTTTTTGAAAGATGCTTAAGAACTCAAGGATCTTCTGACCCTTTTTTGAAAGATGCTGAAGCTTAGAACGCAAGGATCATCTGATCTCTATTAGAAAGATGCTTCAGCTTAGAACGCGGGAATCGCCTACTTCTCTTTTGCAGTTTTACAGAGAATATATACAGGGTGGAGCACGGCAGACGTATGAATTTGAAAATGTAATAAAACACAGAATGTTTTTTTCCTGATTAAATAACATGGGAAATTTAAATTTAAACAAAGTATCGGATAAGTAGTTCCCCTCACATTCCAAACACTGATTAAGCCTTTTTTTAAGTTTTTGTGCACTCTTTCGAACATTTCCACAGGAATTTTGGCAATTTTGGCTCGCAATGTTGTTCTTGAGGGCTTCCATGGGTTCTGGGACGATCACTGTACACCAAGGATTTAAGGTATCCCCACAGAAAAAAATCGCAAGGAGCCAAATCAGGTGATCTTGCTGGCCAGTTTAAATCGCCTCTTAAGGAGATGAGACCCCCGGGAAATCTGTCTTGCAAAAAGTTTACGCAAACCCTTGCTGTGTGGGCTGTGGCCCCGTCCTGCTGAAACGTGGAACATAAACTTCCCGTCCCCCTCTTTTAAACGACTCTACTCTCAAACGTCTAGGACCAATAAGGTGGGAGCAATCCCCTCTTCAAATTCATACGTCTGCCGCGCTCCACCCTGTATAAACCAACTATCCTGTACAATATAGTGTGTTTCTATAATTGACTTAAATATGATCAAGATGAATATAAAAACTTGCTTTATTTTAATTTGTTAATATTGACTCTTCACTCTTCAATCTGACACATAGGGCCATGCCATGTCGGATTACAGAGAATTGTCTGATTACTGGATGTTTCATAATAATTAGTTATTAAAACAGAAACAGGATATAATAAAACTAGCGTTCATTACGTGGGTTATGAGTGTAGATGCAACAAACAAACAACGGCATATGGTTTGTTTTAGTTTACCCTCGTGCCCGTGTGTTTCCCAGTTTCCCTTCTTTTACGATAACGTGGCTCATCCTGTTATCGTATTTATTTTTAAAGATAGAGGAAAAATTTAAATATGATAACTCAGCTTGAATTTTTGCGTGGTTTCTTACCATGATATATAAAAAGATATCGTCCTAAAGTTTCTATCCTCTCCCACTTTGTAATCTTAAATAGTGACATATTTTTTTTCTGAAATCACATTATTTCAGAAAAAAAATAAGCCTTGAAACGGGAAATCGGTTGTGAATTGACAGAGATATTCTGTTTTAAATATAACAAAAATGTTATTTCAGTATGTAAAAACTGAAAAAAACACATCGCAAATTAAACGAAATTTTCTTAATTTAGATATTTCACTTTTTCTTCCTTTTTCTTTTAGACTAGTAGAATTCGTTAAAAAAAAAAAAAAAAAAAATATATATATATATATATATATATATATATATATATATATATATATATATATATATATATATATATATATATATACATATATAAATATATATATATATTTCATTTATTTATCTCCCTGTTTAAAGCGTCGAAAGAGTCACGTAAAGGTAAGTATTTATTTCTTTTAAAGTTCTCCATATCGTATGGCATTTATCATGGTTCTCATCTACCTAGGTATATTCGCAATGGCACGGAATTTGCATAAGATGAATATCTTTAAAAAATAAATTATTATTAACGCAAATCTTCTTTGATGTGTGGAGATGAAATCTTTTTGTTCGTTACAACAATTCCCTGGAATAAATCAAATTTACAGAAAAAAAAGGTTTTTAGCAAAACAAATTTAGTTTTTTTTTGTATTATTAAAAATGGCAACAAAATTAGTATGCAGATGCAAACTCTATTGTTTATTTATTTATTTTTTGCTAAATATAATAATATATATGTATTCTTTCTTTAATAAGTATATTTTCTTTTATCTACTTCAGCGGTCCCTAAGCCAGCCAAGACCCAAGACGTCTACTTAGCTATAATATACTCGTATGTAATATAATATTCTGCAATAATTCCTCTAAGAGTTTACAATAATAACATATTCAGAAACGGAAAAAGAAAGGGGGTTTAGACCGATTTTCCGAACTTATTCATTTTAATAGGCCCTATATTTAAAAAAGGCTTTATTTGGTTCCCCAATATTCTAAAAGAAACCAAACTCCCGATTTCACGGATCATGGAAATCCTTATTTTAAGTTAAAAACGTAAAAAGTTAAGACCACCATGTTGTTCAAAACGAAGTAACACCCTGTTTTTTTTTTATTTAGTGAGGTTTTAGCAAAGGCTTTATTTTATGGGACCATCAAAATTAATTTATTCATGAAAAACATTTTGTTTCAAAAGAACTTTCTGGTCAAGTTACCATTTTATGCTGATGTTTCTATTTTATTTTATTATTTATTTTTGTGTTTCGGTCAGTCCGGCTTTTGCAAAATTTTATTGCACTTCCTCGAAATCGTAACCGGGTTTATAAATAGGAAACAAATTCTCCGTTGTCGTAAATAATTTGCTGAAACAGGTTTCTCAAGTTATAAAAGAAATAGCAATAAAAAGATGATCCAATTTTTTTAATAGATATAGAGAGATCTTGAGATTGACACAAGGAACGGATCAATATATCACAAAAGTAAACTTAATTACACTACTAACATGAGTATTTACGCTGCATTACATACGTAAAAATAAAAAGTCAGTTGGAGAGATTACAGACTAACAGGTACAGAGTATTCGACAAGGGTGAAACCCCCAAGAAGATGTAGTTTCATTTGAAATAACACAAGTAAAAGTAATAGGTTTTAAAATGCTCTGCCAATTAGTGTGGTACTTAGCTTCCTCGCGTTTTATTTTGATTGTCTAATGTCAAATTTATTTAATTTTCCCCCGTTTTTTAAAACTATCAAAACTGTTGTGATTTTTTACATAAATAAAAGTATCGATTCAGCAAAATTTAAGAAGCGCAGACGGTTGAAATTAATCTGGGGCCATCTGCAACCTGATTTCGACAAACCGTCACAATTTCATAAAAAATCAATTAAGTCCTTTTGATGATATAGGTGTAAATGAATGTACGTTTGTGCACATGTGGAAGAGAAACACAGGTGCAGAAGGTTGAAACTTATTTGGGACCAACAATGGGCTAATTATGACTGACCATACCAAATTTCAATATAATCAGATCAGTAGTTTTTAAGATTATGTTGGTTCGCAAAAATTGGGCGACAGACCGAAAGACAGACACGGAACCAAAAATGATCCCTGATTTCTGTCTTGCAATTTTTGAAATCGGAGTCATAAAATATTTTCGTTCGTCAGAATGATCACATAGCTTCCGTTACCTTTGGTAAGCTCGGAAGCAACATACATAATATGTACTTTATGCTTCCGAGCAACCGAAGATAACTATGCTATGTGAACGAACATATTTTATGTTTTTAATTTTAGACCCTACAGCAGCCAGCAGCCGCAGCCTTAGCTGTGCTGCGGGCCCAATACCCCGCGCCGCGCCGCAAGCCTAATTTTAAAATTAGGCTGTGGCTGCGGGCTGCTGTAGGGTCTAAAATTAAAAATTTTAGCGACAAGTTCCCAAATCGGGGATTTAATGAGAGGGAGTGGTAATTAGGTGGGGATAAGTAAAAGGGGTATCTATTGGTTAATAGCATTCAGTATGCCTGTGTCCGATTTCATAAACTCCAAGACAGAAATCAATTTCAGACCTCAGAGAACATTTTTCGTCTCGTGTCAATCTGTCGTCCAAATTTTTGCGTGCCAAGATAAATACATTTGTTTACACCTTTACCTTCAAATGTACTTATCTGATTTTTATGAGATTTTGATGGTTTATCGAAAGTAACCCACAGACAGCCCCAGATTAGTTTCAACAGTCTTTGCTCTTTCAATTTTTGCTAAATTGATACTTTAATTTATGTAAAAAAAACTTCTATATAAGACTAATAGTTTGGGAATTAAGGCAAGACGATAAACACCTTTTCGTTACAGTTAAGAATGACATTAATTGCCGCTAGTTTCCATTCAATTCTTCAGCTAGTTCCATTTAAATTTTTACACAATAATATCTTAAGAATGATCGAATAGATGAATAATGGATCTTACACTATATATATATATATATATATATATATATATATATATATATATATATATATATATATATATATATATATTTATTTTTTTTATTTTTTTTTTTTTTTTTTATAATATTTTTTTGCAACAAAAAAGTAAAAGGTTAAGGTTTGTCCAGGAGGTTGTCAAAGGTGGTTATTTAAATGTCGTACATTAAACTAAAATTTTATTTAGACAAATGTATTATGGAAGTACAAAACAGAGGTCACCTTGATTAATCTAAATTAGGAGTTCACATGTTTTTTATTTTTATTCAGTAAATTATTTTTATATCCTGACTTTTTGAATCGTGTAACAATGTAGCTACGGATCTATCTTGTGACATTTCACAAGACATAAATATCCCTGGTGTTTTTTTTATATATACACTGAAACGCTCTAGACTATGTTTTATTGTTACCAGAGCGTACGTAGGTTCTAGGCTGTTGCAATTAATAATTTCTAACTGAATATTTTAAAACGTATGAACTTTATTTAATAAAATAATAATAAAACTAACTGTCCTTCTGTAGAAAAATACCAGTCATACCGTAGGTCCTTCTTATTGGTGGATCGCTATCCTGGAAGGTGCCGGTTCGTGGATGGTACACTAGTGTCAATTAAATTCGTTGGTTGAGTTGTCAAATCTTAGACCTCTTTCCGATGTGGTTTAAATTATATCCGCACATGTGGTATAGGTCACTTGACTTTCGCAACTGCCTTTTACTTCTGCCCTGTGGAAGGAGTTGCCTAGCTTATCTCGATTCCGGAGCATGCGCATCTGTTCCGTTTACCACGGCGTTCGGGCTTGGGCGCTTCATAGTTATGCCTACCTCACTATACCGTTACAACACTATAGGATGATCGCACTATAAATAGCTAACCTATATAAACAGCGTAGTTCTAAATAAATCAATCAAATCTCTTTGAATACTTTTTGTCATCTAAATATATATATAGTTGGGTAATCAAATTTTTAAACGAGAACGATTTTTAATTGCGGGTTTATATGAACGTATATATATTTTTAATAAAATCTGATGATAATTGGTCTTATAAAATAAAATATACACTTATTTTTATTGTGGGTCAAAGTAGGATATTATTTGAAATTCATAACCTTATATTGCCCACAATAAAAGAAGAAGATATAAAATATAAGGGACATGAAGGGCAACGTGGCAACGTATTTAAAGAAACGTCGTCTAATCAAGGTAAAAATAAAATATCAACACCTATTTCTGACTAAAAGAAAACAATCGGTCTGAGACAACACACACAAACTTTCTCATATATGTGTTCATAATTACTTAGCCCAGTGTTTTCCATTTATTAATTTTTCGTAAGTACATTTAATTATTATTAAACATTTCATTAAAATGTATCATAAAAATAACTTCTCCTCGGCGGGGAATCGAACCTTGCTTCTCTCCGTCCACGTTTGAAGCTATTTCACAGGAACTAGATTTTTCCCTGGAAAACAGCGTATATCGTTTGATTCGTATTTAAATAGCCTTCATTTTAGAATTAGTTAATCAAAATCGTCGGAACCGTTTTCGGGAAATAATTTTCATTCATTTCATTCGCTAATATTCATTAACTCGATTTCGCCTCGGGGTATGATTTTTCTGAACATATAGGCCAAATTTCGTTAAAATCGGCCAAATAGTTTGTGCTTCAGACGTCTGCACAGACAGACAACATACCATCCACCACTTTTTTGGACTTAAAGGACCTCAAAAACGTGTAAATCCATCAAAATCTGAATATCGAATTTTTGTTGAACCATTTGTTGAGTCAAAAAACTCTGTGTGTTGAAATTTTTATATTCTTTCTTAATGAATTTCTTCTTGAAGAAAATGTCTATATCATTTTTATTCCTCGGTCGTCTGGTTATTCTTAGAATAGTTATGGTTAGATGGTATTCCTATAATCACTCCGAGTTTTCATCTAATTGTTTTGTATAAAAGGATAATGACAACTTAAAGCTACTTAAGCTAGTTTTAGTAGTAGTTCTGACTTAACACCTTAATTAAATAATTAATTAAGAATTACTGTAAAGACTGTAAAGATTTACGGCAGTAAGCCATTATAGGATAAAGGAATCCCATTATCATAGGATTTTGACATTGTCCAGCTACTTAGTTCATATTTTACGATTTTGGTAGTACATATTCATACTACGGAAAGATTAAATTTTAATTTAAATCAAATCAGCTACTTAGGTTTTAAACACATATTATTATTGTGTTTTTTAAGACATTTTCATATACACTTGGGATTCTAACGCATATTACAATGCTAGATATGAAAGCGTAGAGGTCATCATTAAAGGAATAACACAAACATTCTCTTCACTTTAATTGAGAAAACTTTAATGCCAAAGTACCTTTCAGCCTTCAAAAGGCCATCATCAGTGCCTAAGAACAAACAAGAAATATCGAACTAAGCAAAAACTTACATATTTTATTAATTAAAACTGACAAATATAAAGAAAGCAAGTAGGTAAACAATTTAAAAAAAAAATAAAATAAAAAGCAATTAACATGGCAAAATATTATACAAGAACAAAAAACTATAAATATCTAAAATGAACAAACGTATAAAAACATGTATAAAAATCGGGACTAAAACCCAAAAGAAAAAAAAAATAAATAAATAATAATAATTTAATAAATATATTTAAAGAAATAGATTTATATTAAATTTGAATTTATTTTTATAATTAAATTTTAGAAAAGAACATTTTTATACTTTTGTTCATTTAAGATGACTTTATTTCTAGTATAATCTTTTACCATGTTTATTGCTTTTTTAATTGTTCACCTTATGTAGTTAAATCGTATACTTTATTTTTTTTTTTTTTTTTTGACAGTTTTAATTGTCATGTAAGATTTTGTTTAGCTCGATATTTCTTGTTTGTTCTTAGATGATGGCCTTTTGAAGGCTGAAAGCTGCTTTGACATTAAAGTTTTCTCAATTAACATGGAGACACTGTTTGTATTATTCCTTTAAGACGACGTCCATAAACGCTCCCATATCTAGCATTGTAATATGCGTTTAAATCCGAAGTTCCAAGTAAAGTCCAAGTTTTAAAAAACACAATAATATGTGTTTAAAACCTAAGTAGCTGAAAAATGTCAAAAACCTATGATAATGTGATTCCATTATCCTATGATGGCTTACTGCCGTATATCTGGCACTGATGACGGCCTTTTGAAGGCACATTATTGTGTTTTATTTGCTTTTTGAGAGAAACGTTTTGCTTGTACGTCTGGTTGTACACGCAAAATCTCAAATATCAACAGTAATCACGTTGCAACAATCAAACGGAATGTTGTCAATAAAGCAAACCAAATGAACCTTTATATATTCCATTGAAATCGAAAAGCCATGAAAGGAAACCGTGTGAAGTGTCCTGTGCTGTCTGTGTAAACTTACTTGAGTAAATCCTGATAACTTCGCTATAATTTAACTGGTTCGAGTGTGACAGTAAATGGATGGTAAAAACAGTAACACATAACTGGGCACTGGGCGTAGCATATAGTAGCTTAATTGTGGCAAACTAACGGGGCATGATCTGATAATTGTTAGTCCTCCCCCATCAATATATTAATATTATCTATATTTAATATTGTACCTCCTCCTACGAAGCAAGAAAGTACTTATATACAATAAGTACACACACAATATATACATAAAATCAAAATAATAATTTAATAAAAAATAGCGTATGCGACATAGCTCACACGCACACGCGGCCAATCTTGGACGAATGCTCACATGTGTATAAAATATATAGATTTTAAAATATGAGATTCCAAAAAGAGGGCTAGGAAGCAATGTATTAGGAGGTTTAAATCAATAGGACAATTTATGGCCTAACCCTCATATTCTGCATGAATTTAATAATATTAAATTACTAATTACTGCAGGAGGCCGATTCTGTAATTTTTGAAACCTCCCTTTTCATGTGGTTATACATAAAAAAGTGTTTATGAAGGTGCGCGCGCAACCTGCCAAGGTGAATATGCAACTTTGACTGTTGCTAAATAAGGAGAAGTTGATATATAGTGTGTGATATATAGCAACTCAAAATTGTTGTTCATATCCTCGTGTCAGGTTATGTGTTTATAAATCAAATTGAAGTAAAGTAGAGTGACGCCATATTGTTTTCTTTCGTTTTCGTGTTTTTATTATTACTACTAAAATATTCTCTTTGTTGGTTTTTTTTGTTTCGAACTTACGCTTGTGAAAGGAGTTTTATCACGTATATATATATATATATATATATATATATATATATATATATATATATATATATATATATATATATATATATATAATTCAAACAATTTAAACTACGGGAGACAGAAACAGAGAAAAATTTGCACTGGCTCCGGGATTTGAACCACGGACCTTCATATTTCCAGTATGATGCTCTACCAATTAAGCTAAGCCAGATATAAACTTTCCTCTGCGCGAAACGTTAGAAAATCCCAGTATTTAGCGTGAAATGTATTCTCAAACCTAGGAACCGAAATTTTTACGGCAGACGAACTAGACAAGAGAAAGTTACGCTAGAAACTCGCCATTTGGCAACATCCACTCTTACTAGAGAAATATGAAATCTCAACCTTCGGGCAGCGACATATAATTCAAACAATTTAAACTACGGGAGACAGAAACAGAGAAAAATTTGCACTGGCTCCGGGATTTGAACCACGGACCTTCATATATATATATATATATATATATATATATATATATATATATATATATATATCTTCCTACCATTATGACGTCCATACATTAGGGATTTACCATCAATATGACGTCCGGGACAATATGAACTCCGTATACCGGACGTCACTTTACAACCCGTGTTAATTTCGTTCTAAAAGCTTCAAATAAGCTATGTTTGAAATCTGAGAGGGAAGTAATAATGGTCGAAAATTGAAAAAAAGTGTATATTTTTAGTTTCACTTATTTCCTGTAGGGGCGATAGTGCTGTGGATGTATATCTAGAAATGTATATTTTTGTACAGTCGAAGGATAATCGGAACTCCGCAGATCAGGCAACAATGCAAGGTTTTGCCGCCCAATACCCCACCTCCAACATTCAAACCCTTTACGCTTGTATATCTGATAAGGTGTGAGTGAATCAACCTTCTAGACTTTTTTTCTTGCCAGTTCTATTCTAATAGTCCAGTCATTTGGTAGTTTGGACAGGAAAAAATTGCTGAAGAATTTTTCTTGACGGATCTTTACGTTTTTGAGGTGCTGAATATGAAAATCTCATTATTGACTAGATTCGGATTTGGCTTCACCATAAAAAAATGGCGAAAATCATAAAATATCGGAAGTTTTTTTAGTTTTTCGCTTATAACTCCGAAACGACGCATCCTAGAGAAATATCCCTTTGATAAAAAAAAAAAAAACCTGATAAAATTTCCTAAACCACTAAAACCAGCTCTTTGCGGCTTTATTCGTTCTTCAACCAAAAGTAAAGACATTCAACATTCTTCGACCAAAAGTAAAGTTACCTCTTTTTGGAAATTTCAAAAAAAATATTATTTTATTTTTTATTCACAAAATACGTTTTTTTCATAATTATGGTCTTTTCGATGTATTTATATGGTTGTAGTCCGGTTCAGTGGCAAAAAAATACTTTATCAGAAGTTTGTTTATGTGTTTTGAGAATATCAGACCCAGACACAGGATAGGACCCAGGCACGGGATAGGGGGTCATAGGATAGTTCAAAGTAAGCTTTTTAGCATTTTAAAAAACACCATCAATAGGGTACTACTTAAACAATACAGTGTGGCCTACGAACCCTCGCTGTGTGCTGACTAGCACACACTTGACCTGTTTATTTTATATTTGTTATATATATTGTTATATATATCAAATTTCTAAAACATTTTTTTTTAGTCACCCGCCTTATTGGCCGCCATCTTGAAAATATTAAGTGTAAAAAATCGAAAGAGTGTCCAGTTGACACAAATGCCGAGATGCACCTGAGTGCCGAATTTTTCGTTCCTAGCTATAGTAGTTTATTAATAGAAACAAGCTACGCACACAGACAGAGCCAGAGCCGTTATATCAGGTTTCTTTTTGTACTTTGTGCAGAAGCTAAAAACGAAATAAAATCACCATCTATGTAAAGAAATGTATAGTATTGCATCTAAGGTACAAACAAATGCATTTAATAATTATAATGTGCAAAACATAAAAATACGAGCTCTATAAATGAGTATCAATAGTATCATTGGCCCACAGGACAAACTAAATTTTTACAAAATAAACCTTACAAATATAAAATAAACAGGTCAAGTGTGTGCTAGTCAGCACACAGCGAGGGTCCGTAGGCCACACTGTATTGTTTAAATACTATTTTTTCTTTATGAACATTCAATTTAGTTAATGTATTATCTCGTATGTTATTATCTTACTAGGCATCGCGTGGCTATATCATTGAAGCGAGCGTATTGTAATAAATATGAATTGAATATTGAAAATATGAGAAAGTAAAAATAGATAATCATGAATCATGATGAGTTGATAGAGAGTTCAGCGGCTAGTAGTAAGGGAACAACTCTGCATTCTTACTGTTCCTCTAACCACACAATCTTTTAACGTTTGGTCCGCTTTAATAGTTTTAACGATCTTTATTAATTCATAGCGGTGTCGCTGTTGGTTTTACTGAAAAATGTTATTTGAAAAAAATGTTTGTCTCATCGAATAGATGATGATAGAATCTTTTCCCGTCCTGAAATTCAAATTTTAATTTTAAAGTGCACGTTTACGCGAGTGTGGCGCGCGAACGCTTGGGCAGACAAAGTTGTCCAACGAACTCGTCCTGAGCATTGGTAAAATAAACGTGTGTACCAAATTTAATCGAAATCGGTCAATTGTTACTCAAGTTATCGTCGTACGTTTCAGACACACAGACACAGAGCATATTTCGTTGAATGTAGGAAGCTCGCTTCAATTAATGTAACATAGTAATTAACTATGTTATATTAATAAAGATGATATGTTAGCAGTTTCATTTTTCTGCCGCCCTTAGATAAAATGTATGCAACAAGGCAGCAAAGGAAACACTTCTGCCTCATTTATTCATTGCCTGCCTGGGCTTCGCCTCGGCAGTCAAGTCGGTTAATTATCATAGCCTGTCCTCGCCTTCGGCTCGGAGTCTAATCTAATCACCCGTCAGTAAAATTCCATTTTGCTGCCTAGTTATATATTAATAACTATAACTTAATCGTACAGAAGCCGGTGATTTGTCTGTGTCTAACGTTTACGTGTCCGACGATAACCTGAGTAAAAGTTGACCGATTTGGTTGAAATTTGGTATACATGATCCCTTTACTAATACTCGGGCTAAGTTCGTAAACGTGAGCTTCAAATTTAAAATTGGAATTTCAGGACGGGAAAACATTCTATCATCACCTATTCGATGAGACAAACATTTTTTAGTAAACCCAACAACGGCACCGCTATGAATTAATAAAGATCGCTAAAACTATTAAAGCTGGCCTAACGTTTAAAATAGAGGAAACAACCTTTTTACCGATTTTTTACGTTCTAAGGTAACGATTTTAATAAAACTTCAAATACACCATCTAAATCTCAATGGAAACAGGCATGTAAAATTTCAACTTGATACACATACAGTAGTTTTTTCGCATCGAAGTGATACAATTTATATAATACATAATTGAAGTTTGAAGTGGAATGGCCGGGACGTGTAGAAGAGTTAAGGAATAGTAGAATAACCCTTCTCCCCCACTGCACGACTCTCTATTACTGGCATATTCTTATAATATTAACTCATCATGATTAACTATCTAATATTTATTCCATTACGCTCGCTTCAATGATAGAGCCACGCGGTGCCTAGTAATATTATTATTTGAGTACAAATAGTAGTAGTAATATAAAATCTGGGATTGTTTGTGGCGAAAAGTATAATTTGATTACGAGTTTTGTTAGAGTGTCTTATCTAATCTGATGTGAATATGAATTAATTTATTTAAAATAATTTATTTATTAGCCTAATTAATAAAATAATTAAATATTACACCCATCAATTTAACGGTACTATATATTGGATTTAAATGTTTATTGCACTGTCATAAACACATAATAATTATAATCATATACCCGGTATTTGCAGAAATACCGGCCTTTTTCTTAAGGTTATGATAAAATTTAATTACTTAATATTAAACAAATTCTCAATATGTTGTGTAAAAGTAATAATGTGAATTCACAAATTAGTATAAAAAAAGCCGCCCCTTACACCGAGTTTTAATGGAAGAAAACGGGAACATGATTTATTCACGTATATATTTGGGCAGTGTTATTGATTTATTTTTTAATTGAAGCTATGTGATCGTTCTGAAGAACGAACATTTTTATGTCACCAATTTCGATTTCAAAAATTCCAATACAGAAATCCGTTGCACTCACCAGAAAACATTTCTGGTTCGAGTTTGTCCGTCAGTCTGTCCATAATTTTATCATTCATATAAAATATTTTTTACCTCCAGCGGGGAGAAAAATTGATCTTTCCTCCTTAGTTTATAGGGAGGGAAGTTACTCATTGCACCCTGTCGGGTTAAACAGGGAGTGGAGTAATGAAAAATAAGTAAGGAAGTAATCATGAAAGTTCATGATTCCTTCCAGTGTTGCCCTAGATAAAGCACAAGTAAATAAGGTTGGTGCTAATACACATTTCATTTACGATCTTATGTTTAATGTCTAAATCTATAATGTCATCTTCTCACATGTCATGTAACCTCCACAACGAGTGCCATAGTGATTCATCAGTAAAAGAAACAAACAAGTTAAAAGTGGAACATAATTTCTAAATGTAGATTAACTAATCCACATTTAAATACATCAGTTGTCAACACCATTCAATATACACGACTCAGCTTCCAGCTGATTCTCCCATTTAATTTTAGCATTGCAATTCAAATAATTATTATCTATAATTTAATTTTAACGTGATTAAACTTATTTAGAGAATTGTTAATATTATATCTAACAATATTTTTTGTTGAATAACGTAATTTAAAATTAAAATCTTTCCATATATTTTTCTCCCTTCTGGAGGTAAAATCTTGTACGTACCTTGAGAGTAAAAATCAATTGCACCCTCGCAATAATTAACTTAAAAATTCCAAGACAGAAATCCGTTTCAGACATCAGGGAACAATTTTGGTCTCGTGTCTATTTGTCTGTCTGTCGGTCTGTGAGTCCGCCGATTATGAAACGTGTGACGATAACTTAATGTAAATGTCGACCGATTTTAATGAAATTTGGTAGACATATTCATTTTACCAATGCCCAGGACGAGTTCGGTGGACAATGTTATCCGTTCAAGTGTTCACGAGCAACGCTCGCGTAAAAGTGGACTTCAAATTTAAAATTGGAATTTTAGGTCGGGAAAAAAATTTAACTTCATCTATTCAATGAGACAAACATTTTTTTCAAAAACATATTTTAGTAAAACCAACAGCGAAACCGCTATGAAGTGATAAAGATCGCTAAAACTATTAATAGTTTTTACAAAATAAACAATATAACAATAAAGTAATATAACAATAATTGTTATAGTACATAATATGATAGGATGTGAGAAAGCTATGTGCCACACTAATTGGCAGTCTATTTTTTAATTAAGTTTTGATACATTTACCCCTAATAGCAATGCAAAAGAGTATAACACTATTTAAAACTGATGGCGGTGTAAATACCGCCACGCGAGTGTTCTTGTGTACAAAAGGCGCGAGCGCTCGAAGGTTAAGTATATGACGGCTGGACTATATACCTAATACAAATGAATTAAGATTTGGCAACACCGCTGGACGTCTTATTGGTGCAGTTTACTAAAAGTATATACAGTTGGACGTGATATTAACTTATCAGTGGACAGAATATACATATAGTGCCACATCGGCGGTAATTTAAAAAGTTGTCATAATGGTGTAGAAATATAAGCGGAGTTATGAGAAAATGTATATTGCTGATAAACATATATATTAAAATTTTTTGCGATCAAAACTCTATATTAACCCGCAGTACCTTATAATTGAAAGCAAATTATCAAAAATGTTGTTATTTCATGAGGACGCCAAAATGTATGATTTGTAAAAAGACGTCTCAATACACAAAAATGTATATATATATATATATATATATATATATATATATATATATATATATATATTTATATATATATATATATATAAATATATATTTGTGAATTATATATTATATGTATATATCTTTTGGACAATATTATTGTTTGTATTCTTTTTGTGCAATTGATAATGTTAAATTGAGCAATAAAAGTAAGTCAAATTATAATTATTATTAACTACGGGAGACAGACAGAGAAAAAATAGACTCCAGCGCCGGGATTCGAACCACAGGCCTCCTATATATCCAGTAAAGGCACTCTAACCAGCTAAGCTATACTGAAGGATAATTTCCTCTGTCGTTAACGATACCTAGTCTCGAATTTAAGCTTTCAATTTTTCCACAAGTCTTGACTTACGACATTAAAACTGGAAGAGAATTAACGCTTAAAATTATAAAGTACCCAATTAGTACCTGTACCTAGTACAATCAATTAGAAATTCAATTTTTAAGTTTTTGGAAGTATTCATACTACGGAAAGTTTATATTTTAATTTAAATCAAATTATAATTGTTATTAACTACGGGAGACAAACAGAGAAAAATAGACTCCAGTGCCAGGATTCGAACCATATATATACTGATCCCAAGGATATATGGGAGGCCTGTGGTTCGAAAATTGAGTTTAAACAATAGTTTTTTTTAAGGAACACAAACTAAAATCAAGAGAATAAATCCTTTAGTACTAAATTATTTGTCAAAGACTCAAGATGAATAATATTACTTTTGGTTCAATAACCACCTAAAGTTTATTTAAAAAATTAACTAACTAACCTTATAAATCCAGGTTAGAGGTCATTAAATGTTGATACGTGGTGGGTGCCACATACAGGACGAAATAAGCTTGAGGCTTGCACAGAGACGTTTAATACCACAAGCCTCAGGCCTCGTTTCCTTTTCTTTGTTCTTTACATTTCCCTTTGTTTCAGCAGGTTAGGTGTTAGCTTCGCTTGGGTGCTTTCACTCGCTTTTAATTAAACATCTCTCTGCTTTTAGGTACCTGCGCGTCCTCTTTTAGGTTTGTACTTGCCTTCTTTACTCCATGATATGTTTTTTCTTTTTACTTTTCCTCATTTTTCTTTCGTTATATGTTCTTCTTTCTCTTTGTTTATTTTTTATTTATTTTATTCATTTAAACTTTATATATATATATATATATATATATATATATATATATATATATATATATATATATATATATATATATATATATATATATATATATATATATATATATATATATAGCACAAACGTAGACCCTATTTAAAAGCAGAGGGCAGCGGTTTGAATTATTAATGTCTCGTTTAGAGAGAACTCAATAACAATATTGAATTGTTAATTCTTTTTCACGGTTAATTGCTTACATAATATTTTATGTATTATTAAAAAATATGCCAATGAAGGTCTATAAAATTTCAATATACGACAATACGAATTCAATAAACTTACTAAAGATTATTTGAGCCTGTAGAGGGGGAAATTCGCGGGATTCTTGTGGTGAAATGTTTTATTACAACAAATTTATTATATTTTAACATATGTATTACCATCTTTAAATTTCTGTCCAAAAGGTTAAACCACACAACAATAATTCCCGATAAAAAAAAATAAACTAATAAATTTGGTGAAACCATTAGATTGTGTAATTCCTATTTGAATGCTAAATTGTTAATCTATAAGAAATGTTTTCATTATTTATCTATTTGTTTTACAACGGATATCATGCATATGTAGTTTGTTTTATTTTCCTGAAATATTTTTATTACTAAAAATAAAGAAAAAAAAGCATATTACCCTTTTTTATATTGAAACTATTCGTGGACCTGTTTCCCATATTTCTAAACCATTAAGGGTTTAGGGAGCTTTGGATCCTTTTTATTTTGCATTTTACAGCCTCTAGGTCTCTAAGGGTATCCCATACAAATTTTTTTTTATTACCTTCCCTTGCCTGAAATTATAGTCTTTTTTTATACAGCACGGCCTTAAATTCCATTAATATTGATAAAGCCATCAATCGATGCTTTCATTAGGACTTTAACAAGAGCCTCTTAAACATAATGGCTTTGGGCTTGTCGAAAAATGTTTTAAGAGAATTTGTAAAATATAATATACCTATATATACAGAGTGATTCATTTTTAATGTAAAAAAAAATTAAAATTTAGATACACCACCCTAGATGGAACAGAAAAGTCTCTGTGGTACCTCGATTTTTACTTCCACGCGATTGGCTATCACACTACGCGCGAGTCTGAGCGAGACCGAGCATGTCCAATTCAGCTTCAGAAACTAATACATGCGTTATCGGCATGCGGGGCTATTCATATTTAACGCCGAGCGAGTCCGGGCCGGGCGAGTTGAATCAAACATATTTTTTAGGCCGTAGGCCCGTAGGCAAAACCAAGGACACTTATATTTTCCTGCGTGTATCTGTCTATCCGTCCGTCTGTCGCCTGCTCTTATGGTTACACATTTCGTCCGATCACTTTGAAATTTGCCATATATGTGTATAGTACTACTCACAGATTTTAAAAATATAGCGACTTCAAAAAATTATGCATGGATTGGATTGATTTAGCATTCAATTTGGCATGGATTTCCTTGAAGACTTTAAAATAGATTGTTTTATTTATTTTTTCTTAAAATGTAGGATGTATGTTCCTCTATCTCATTAAAATCGCTGAATCGTGTATGTGTTTTTAATCAATAGCATCGGAACAATTTTTGAGAAAGATTTTGTAGCACTTTTTTGAAGGTATTCTTGTTCATTTTTTGTGAGGAAACACACCTAAAATTTATCTCTCGGGGAATATGTTTTCTGAATATGTATGCCAATCTTCATTGAACTTGGTCAAATTAGTTTTGGCTCCACGCATCTGCACACACCGGTTAGACAGACTGACATTTATTAAAACAATTTTTGGACTATGAGAAACTTAAATCGTGTAAATCCATTAAAATCTTGTATTTTCATCATTACAATACTTTCTCTTTCATAATCTTTAAAAGAAATCGACAAACGTTTTTCTAGTCTTAACGCAGATAATTTGCCGGTTTGCAATCAATTTCTTCAATAATAGGTTTGATCCAATCACACCTCAAACAAGTTTCAAACTGTACGACGCATGTGCATTAACAAAAAACGTTCAAATGTGGTCCGATGCGCATGTGTCGGACAGTTCCAAACCAGTTTGAAGTGTGGTTGGAACAAACTTAATATATATTTTCTTCAAAACAACCAAAATTATACTGTAATATTATCTCCGAATTATCAGGGATAATAGTGACTGCGCGAGTCATATTAAGACATGACCTTGTCCAGTCACAATATAGAAAAATGTCAAGATAAAAAGAACTTTTTATATACTACGTTTTTAAATTTTCTGTTGCATCGTATGTAATGTTGATAATATAATTGTTATTGTTATATAATATATAATGTTAGTTAAAAAAAAAAAAAAAAAAAAAAAAAAGTTCCGAATTTATTTACTTCTCATAAATGACAACCATCTAGAGAAAACTGATCTTAAACCTATAAAAGAACAAATCTTATAATCGATAAATAATATAATGGATATTTCCTGTTTTGCTGTCATTCAATGTTTATCTATCACAAATTTGAGACCCGTTAAAATGAAGATAGCGTAAATATGGGATATGGCAAAACAAATAAAATAACTTGCGGATTTTTTCCGAACTAACTTTCCGTACAGCAAAATTTGCTGAAAACGAATTAAATTCTGCTGAAAGATGGCTAAAAGTATTAAAATAATGCATTGTCATCGTGTTCTGAGCTATGCTAAAAGTTTCAAATGTCTAGCTATTCGGGAAGTTAGTTAGAAATCGATTGCCAGATTTGTAAGGGACAAACAAACAAACAAGAAAGCAAGCTAATAAAAACGTAGTAAAATAATGTTTTATTTTTATAATTAATTTTTTTAAAAAGTGTTAATATTTAAAATAAACTTCTGTGAATGATAGTTAATCAATTAGTCAAGCTATTACATTTAAAATATTACTATTAGAGAAGAGATCAACACAAAGGTTATTCGTGCTGAGTTTCTAAAAAGGACTTTATTAAAATTATAAAAAAAAGAATAAATAATAATAATAAAAAATGTAATTTAATATTTCTTAATAAACTCACGCTTCTAAAGAGAATCCTTATAATCTAAGGTTACTAAAGACAGGCAGCATAAGGCAAGCATATGTAATGTAATGTAGATTCTTCCCTTATATGTGTACCATACGATGAATAAGGTGCTTAAAAGTTATAATCCGGAAAGGATATATCAAATGATATCACGTTAACTTTTAAAAATGTCAAAGCCTTAAAAATAAATTATATGTATGAAACCCCTTAGTATCATGTATAAAGCTCATATGCAATATGCCGAAGTTTTTTTTTTTTTCTTCAAAGAAATGTTCAAAGGCTTCATCAATCAACCTTGGTGTAATTTTGTAAGTATTTTATTTCATTTTGTGCTACTTGTTTTGGACTATATTTTGTGTTAATATATATATATATATATATATATATATATATATATATATATATATATATATATATATATATATATATATGTATATATCTCTTGTGTGACTATATTTTGTGTTGACTTTATCTTCAAACTTACTCATTTAATATTTATTTATCTTGATAAAATAAACTGAAAATTGTTTGATCAGCCAAGAATTGTCAATCTTACTCAAACTGAATAAATATCAATGAACTTGGATATTCTGAAGTGATCCATAATCCATAGTCCATAGTCGAGAATCGCTTGGCGTCACAATTTCATTTGATTTAAACTTAAGAGATTATATTCCATTGTTAAAAAAGTTCGTTTGTAATATTTATAAATTTGAAAGATTATATTTATATAATTTATACATTTTATAGATATGATGAAATCCCATTATCATTACAATACCTTCAAGTGAGCCCCCACTCCCCCCACCTCTCTAAACTCTTCTTCTAGGTGTCTGGATAACTGGAGTTTACCGTCAACTTAACTTATCTTAAAGGTAGAAGGAAAAGTCTCTCCACGTAAGAAAATTAATTTACTGTTTGATTAGGCACTGAAGATGGCCTTATAGAGGCCGAAAGCTGCTTTGAATTTTTTAATAAAAATTTTCTTACGTGGAGAGACTTTTCCTTCTACCTTAAATGATGAACTCCACTCACGCTCCATATCCTATCTTAACTTATCTTGTTCAATAAAACAACATTAGTAATGTTTAATTAGGTACATAAATTCACTAAGGGCAAGCAGCATTACGAAATAAACAACAGTTTCTAATATGACTAAATTAAAATTACAGTTTACAGTGATCAAAATCAGTATGAATTTGCTACTAGGGGATCGGCGTTGCCGAGTGTTGTGGTTGTAGTTGCAAAGCACCTGAAACCTAGGAACCAACACATTCGGATGTGTTCGGATCCCAGAAAAATAAGAATGTCTTACACTGGATGATATCGCATGAAGTAGTCGTAAAAATATTGAGTATTGATCACGACGTAAACAAAAGGCACCGAAAAGAAAAATAAATAATTAAACATCTGCCGAATAGTGTACCTAGCTTTCCTTGTGCCCTATTACTGAGTGCATACTTATAGCTTTTCTTGCGTCCTTTCACTGAGTGTACATTGCTTTCCTTGCGTCCTATCACTGAGTGTACATAGCTTTCCTTTCGCCCTATCACTGAGTGTGCATTGCTTTCCTTTCGTCCTATCACTGAGTGTACATAGCTTTCCTTTCGCCCCATCACTGAGTGTGCATTGCTTTCCTTTCGTCCTATCACTGAGTGTACATAGCTTTCCTTGCGTCCTATCACTGAACAATAAAATAAGATAGATTTAAATAATACGAGAATACTGAAAAAGATAAGAGGTATCAAATGAGGAGTGCAGAAGAGTAAAGTGAACCATCTGTAGGCTACCATCCAAATTGGTGAACTAACACAAAATATGAGCACCAACAATTTTCCGAAAATATTATTTTTTTCTATTTAATAACTTAACATCATTCCTTTCATTACTTCAACCAATTATTATGGTATTACCAGTGCCAAAGTGACAGACATACGAAGCCTCTTTGAGTCTTATTAAAGTTAGTAGCATGGATTCAGAACAGGGCTGTCTATGTCTGAACCTAATAATAGATTGAACGAGTTTTGCAGCAAACATATTTTTAAGGAAAGATTTTCTGCAATTCTTAGAAAAACAATATCAGCCATACCACATAATCAAACAAAGGTCAGAATTTCTTATACTATTGTTTAATTAAAGTTTCATTTACTCCAATACAATATATGGTAACACAGTTACCATAAATCCATATTCCTCAAGGTTAGAATTTTTCAGGAATCGTGGAATCCTGGAATTGGAGAACTACTAGAAAAAATAATATAATTTTAGAACAATAAAGATTTGAATAAAGAAAAACCTTTTTATAGCCTTAATGTTCCGTGCATTTAAACTCGATTATAGTGGTCTACTTAAAATTGAAGAATGCAAACAGCAGTACAATGCGGCTAGCGAGAATAGCAGGAAATTATAACAGGGAAAAAGTCTCAACTTCATGGTTTTATTTTAAGAACATTATTTACAATGTTAGTACTAAATAGGATAACCAGCATAAGAATTTAAACAGTATTTGCATTCAAGAGACCTTAATTAAAAATAATGAAAAGACCATTTGTAAACATTTTGTACTATTTGCAAATTTTTCATCGGCAGTAATTGTACCGACAAATAAAGATATTTTACTTGAATTTCACCCTCAGCTATTTTCATTCTAAAATTCCTCGAAGAATAAGAGAAAGGATATAAAATATTCCTGAATTTCAGGGTTGAAAATGAAATTGTAAGATGAAATATGAATGAGGAGCTTGTGAAGTACATTTAAAAAAAAATGAAAAATAAACCAAAAAGAAAATAATACCTACTCAGTAGTTAAGCGGGAATATTTTTCTACTTTTTCTAACAGTGAAATTTGCATGGATAAATTATTTTTCAATCCGGGAAATTCTTTTTTTTAATCATAAATAAATTTGAAATTTATTTTAACAATTTTTCCGTATATTTAATTCAAAATGTAAATGGTTGTATAAGTTGAAGAGTGTTTTTTTATAAGAATGAAAAATGAAATATTAATTAACGTTTAGCATATTCATCAACATAAAATGTAACTACGGTTTCAGTGTCTTTTTTAACCTTCTAGAAATATCGACTAAAGCATTTCAAAGGAATTAAAAGAGAGGATAATTGTTTTTTAAACGAAACCAAATCAACCAAAAATACATTTTTTAAAAAAATATTGAAATGAATGAAGAGGCACTTAGCATACAATAAAGAGTATTCAATTACAAAATCTGTATTACTCTGCACGTACACATCGCTCATTCCTACTGTTATCATTCATTCTACGTATTTATCTTTGATAGTTTAAATAACTATATGAATTAATTATACATCACTGAAATAATTAATGCGTATTATACGTTGTTTGATGCTTTCTTTAAAATAATTTTAGAAGAAAAATTTAAAATGATATTTATTATTAAAATAAAACAATCGTAGATAAAGTACGGTACGCAAATCGTGCGAAAACAGCATTTTGCTTTGCTCGTGTGGTTTTACTATACCCTCGCAGGGCCGGCGCAAGAGGTTTTGGCGCCCTAGGCAAAACTACTATAAGGCGCCCCCCCCCCCTCATTCTAAGCCAACGCCGATCAGTTAATTCAGCAACTCAATTTTAGGAAATATAAAAACAAAACAAATAAAACACAAATTTATCCAAAATTTACTATTTAATCACTTCTACAATGTAAATAACTTGCTAACTCCGGTTCAGTTGCCAGTCCTACTAATCTCTCTTCTGTAATACATGACCTCAGCCCAAAGGGAGGTCCGGGGGGCCTCCCCCGGAAAATTTTAGAAAATTAGGTTCAAAATGGTGAATTTTGGGCCTTTTTATAGAGCCTTTTCAGCTAAAAAAAGCAATTACCTAAAAGTTTGTTTAAAATTGTTTCTGCACAATTTTGAAACATTTATTAACTAAATCGGTTTTTAGACTAAAAAAAAAAATTGTTTACCTTTAACGCTATACTATGTTATTAATTCTTCCAGATTCATTATGAAATACCTTCACAACGTCCTATACAGCAACTGAACTAAGGGATACACACTAAACTAAGTATATATATACAAACAACCATTAAAGTATACAAATAAACCAACACAAAATAGTTTAATGTTTGCATCCCACATAAACATGCAAGTGGGAATCCCAGTTTTATATGTTAATATTAATTTGACTATTGCTCCATAAACCATAATCATGTATTAGCAAAATAATTATATTATTAGTTTAAAATGGAATAAAACATAAGAAATATTCGACTATATTTTCTTCAATTGATATTTTTTCGTAATTATGTTGTATTTTTTAGGGGGGGGGGGGATTTCCCCCGTACATGGATACGCCACTAAGTCTCTTCTAATTTAAGTTATTCGTCTATCTTTCTTTGTAAAAACATTGACTTCTTGGTGGGCAAGCATTTTGCGGCGCCCCTCTGACCCTAGCGCCCTAGGCGGTCGCCTATTCGCCTATACGGTCGCGCCGGCCCTGTACCCTCGCTGTCGCTCGGGTGCAAACTCTACACTCCACACTCGCATGCAAAATGCTACTTACACTAGACGCGTAATGTACTATTTCATTCTCGGACTAGCGTTGTAAAGAAATTTGAACTGCTGTTAATTATGTATTATGTATCTTCTTTTTAATAATCTTGTGGCTGGAATGAAAACTTTTTAATACTCATTGAGGTGTCAGAATCAAGACGATTTCTTTGTTTCTGTTTTATGTCGGAAAGAAAGGATAATTTGTTCTTACAGAATGCATTTTCAAAAATATAGTGGAGACAGTTATATTTAATATCTTAAAGACATCACAATTAATAGTAGGTATAGGTAGTAAGCGCGTTTACAACAAATAACCTAAGCGCTATAGAATCGTACTCGTGGATTGGAAAAAATTATGGCTTTATGTTTCTTTAAATATATTCAAATTAACATCACTCGGCACGTATTTGTTGTAAAGAAGCATTATAGGTTTCTTCTAAAAGAGCTAGGTGTACGATCTATTAACAATAATTAATAGTATAATCGTAAATACGTCTGCCATCAATAGCCTCAGGGTAATTTTCTCGCTGATTAGCGAGGATATAAGAGGGACTATTGGCCTCGCAACTAAATACATATTAGACCTATTGGCCACACTTAAATATACATAACAGAAATTTCGATTGTCCTTTAAGCTACAGTTATACAATACATAAAAATACTGGTATTATCTTGTTGCAATTATAAATTTAAGACACGATTTATTTGTCAAATTAGAAAAGTTGGTTTCTTACACTTAGACGCACCCTTCATTAAGTTCAACAAGTGGAATTGAGAAATGACCTAACAAACTGTCTAGATTTCTAGATTGTTAAATATTGTAAAGGCGCTCCTCCTTTTCAGAAAGATTATCTTCAAGTAAGATCTCCAAAGGGGAAGATGCTGCCGGTAACCACGTACCCTCGATAACCTACACCGTGTAATTTAAGAGTACCCTTTCTTCCCTAACATACCTTAACAACAGTCGGAATTATCTAAACTGTTTCAAATTGTTTCGAGAATTATTTCTTCCGTTAATTC